>CM074859.1:77875393-79125393 GCA_037501455.1 Lantana camara
GTTTTTCTTGAGTTATTTGAGTGTCAACTTGTCAAGCATGATTTATGTGTATTGTTTGAGCATTTGGAGAAGTTTTGGCAACTTTAAGGTTTGGATTTTGGCCATTTTGGCACAAAAATGGAGCTTCCCCTGTTTCTATAATGAGATTCTGTTCCAGCATTTCGAACCAGGCCGGAACGGCCGTTCCCGTCCCAGTTACAAACTGGGAACGACCGTTCCCAGGCCATTTTACTGTTCCTGCCGAGAGTGGGAACGGCCGTTCCAAGTTTGTACTGGGAACGGGAACGGCCTTTCCCATGGCCGAAACCTTTCTTTTTAGCTACTGGGTCAAATCCATGGGGGTGGATTTTTCCCTTTGGAAAAATCCACGGGGGTGGATTTGAGGCAGTAGGTTTGGAAAAATCCATGAGGGTGGATTTTTCCCTTTGGAAAAATCCATGGGGGTGGATTTTGCCACTTTTTCTCTTTGCCTTAATTATGCAATTATATGACTTTGATTGCTTTTCTTTCGCATGTTAAATGTTATAACTCGGGTTTTATTGCTTAATAAATTGTAAAGAAGTATGTGTGCTATAAATTGTGAATTATATGACTTAATTGAGACATTTTATATGTGAACATGACTCATGCATTTTGCCGAGCGTCCTATTTGGTTCATATAGAGTCTAAGTCTTGGGCTTTCGTGTTTTCTTTTCAGAGGAGGTTCCAGTTGACGAGCCCGAGGCGTAGGTTGTTCACGTCTGCTCGTATTTTGGTCACGCACAAGGTGAGGTTTAGGATTTTTATTAGTTAAGTGACCTAAAGCCTTATGTGGTGTTTTCAAGCCGTGCATGTGACTATATATTATATATATAGATATGTATGTGCTGATTAGAATATGTTTATGACCTTGTGAATACTCTTGCTTTGGGAAAGGTATTATATAAGCCTATGTAAGCTAAGTTTTGGGAAAAGGCTTTACAATTCTGTTAGCGAGATTGCCATGAAAGATTTGACATTTGTTATGATTTGTATGTGTGGATCCAAGGAGCTACGGGTAAGGAACCCTCGGGATGGTTCGGGCCGTCGAGGTTCGGCCTGTGCGTAGTCTCCATCCGATATATCACACGCGACCCCTGGGAGTTTGGGAAGGCGTGATATTTCGATGCCTTCGGTGTAAAAACCGGGGAGGGCACGATGTGGGTTCGCTACCCCTCGTGAGTCTGTATATATATGGATGGTTAGGGCCGCCGGTGGCTCTTCCATCATTGGTGTAGAGGTTGATATGTATGATTTCCGTTTTGTTTGTTCTGAGGAGTAAAGGTTGGAAGCTCGTTCTCGCCGAGCATTATGTATGCTGTGTTATGTCAGGAAGTATGAATCGGGATAGTGTTTATGAAATGTTTTAAAGTATATGTATTTGTTTTGGAAAGTTTTAGTTTGTAAAACCTATTCCGGTTCATAATTTCACCCTTTGCTTTGTGCTCTGCTTTATATATATATAGGGTGTGGGTGTGCGTTAGCCCCCTCACTCAGTCAGTTGACTGACCCTCGTTTACTCTTTTAGTTGCAGGTTTTGGGAGCGTGAGCTAGGCGGAGAAGTGTGTCTTCTTTTGCACTTGTCGGTCTAGGTCGCGTTAGGTGCATTTACACACCTGCACTTTATTATTTTGTAGTTGTACAGCTATGGTTTGTATATACTTGTAAATACTATTTTGCTCGAGCCGTGATGGCTTTTGTACGGGTTGTAGTGTTGGTACCTATATGTAAATACTACATGGATAGGTGTGGGTTGGTACCTATGTATATATGTGATGATCGTTGCTTGATGCTTTTATTTATTCGCTTCCGCATACTCTGATTTGGTGTTGTTTAGCTCCGCCTAGCCTAGAGTGTGTGTTTGGTCTCCCGTTCGCTATGATTCGGATTCGGGTGCGGACATCCCATTTCGTATTCGGGTTCGGATTATGGTGCGGGGGATGTGGCCCTACGTGTGGGTGCTACAATAGTAGTGCATGCATTTTACATTTATAAATTATTTATGCATGCATGTATTATAAATTATATATATATACGTATGCATGCATTAATAGTTATAATATATTATATACGAATTTAATTGCATATTATTGTAAATATTATGAATTTTATTGATACTTTGCGTATGAGTGACATTTACGTGCTTCCTTTCTATATGAATTGATACCGAAATTTCGTGCAAATTTAATATGTCGAACTTATACGTGTCTTGTATATGAATATATGTTCGCTTCGTATTTTCGGATTCATTTGCATGTGTTTCGGATTTAATTTGAATTTTGGAATCCAAGTCGGGGGCTAACGAGCACTTAGCGCACCCATGGTTCCGTATTTAATATCTTGAGCTCGGGAACTCGGATTCGAGTTCCGTCAACTTTGATGAACTCGTAACAAAAATTACAGTTTATTAAACTTAGCCTTATATTTTTCTAACATCATTTGAACCTCCGAAATTCAACCGAAAAAGGAAACGGCGACCAAACTGACCTTGCTGCACTAAAATGGCTATACCTCTTTCATTTGTTGACCAAATTAACCATGGTTGGATGCTATGGAACCCTATCTCAACCACCTAACCTGATATATCATGCCCTAACCGAACCAACCCTCACACAAGTCACAAATCTCAGCCAAAGTTACTGCCTTCTAGTTTTCTCCCGTAACCTTGCTTTCCTTCGAGATTTTGGAGCTCAAATCTCATCCAATCTTCATCCAATCAACAAGGTAAGCTTAGGGTTGTAATATATGTTCATTCCTGATCATTTTCATCCGTTCATCCCCAAATTTGATCATAGTTTCATGAGTTTTTGTCTGATCTTGAAATGTATTAGGTTTAGAGCAAATTTGATGATCTCTTTCGTTTCTTGATGAATTTGATTGATTCCAAGCTTGAAAATGATTGTTTTGACATCCTCTTCTCATATATGATCATTGATTTCTTGATGGTTGATGCATTTATGAGATATCATTAATGACACTTTGAGGAAAATTCTGGAAATGATCACTTATGCCTGCGTTTCAAGTTTGAGCTTCCTTGGGACTGTTTTATATGTCATATTTTGAGTTGTTTTGCTCTATTTCTGATAGGTTGAATTACCTGAACATGTTGGGGATAAATACGATCAGTATGCTCTGTTTTTTCATGGGTTTTGCCCTGATTTTGAACGGTTTGGTGCTGCTGTCAACTGCTGCGTCTTCTTGCTTTTGCTGTTAGTTTTGTGAATTGTTAGAGTTGATTTGCTGCTGCATTTGATGCCTTTTAGTTGTTGCATCATTTGGGTTTTGTTGCTGCATCTTGTTGTGGCTTTTCTTGAGAGAAAACAGGGGATAAAGTCTGCGTGTTGTTGCTGCTTTGTTTCTGGACTGGATCTCGCCGGGTGGGGAGATATTGGCTGCAAAAGAGCCCGACCGGGTAGTGTACATGCAGAAACCTTCTGCGTAAGGCTCCCCGGCCGGGTAATTTTGTGAACAAAATCTCCCCGGGCGGGGAGATTGCTTCTGGAACGAGTTGCTGCTGCTGCTTCATTCTCTTTTTCCTTTTCCTTCCTGCATGGTTTGGTTTGGTTGTTGGCATGCCTAGGTGTTTGATTAATTCTGCATGTTCATCTCCCTATTCAATGAAATTCAGGTCTAATTAAGTACTTATGCTTATATATGTAATTATGTATGATTTGTATGTGCATGTAATAGGGCTTTAGTTGTTAACCTGCATGAAGTTGTGTATACATGAAATTGCATGCATGGCATTAATGTTTTGTATATGTAATTACATGCATGGCATTAATGTTTTGTATAAGTAATTGCATGATGATTTGCATGCATACGTATAGTTATATATATATTTATCTATCTATATATATATATAAATGTTTTATATATATTGAATATTATTCGAATTAATTGATTATAGAATTTAATTGTTACCTATTTCATGTTTTATTTAATTTTCGATATTCAATTGAATGTATTTAATTGTCTAATTTCTAATTTTAAATGTGATTTAATAAGTGCTATGATCTTGTTTGAATTCTTTGATTAATTTGATTGAAAATGTGGAATTATGAATTCGAATGAAAGTGAATGACTTGGTTATATTATTTAAATTCCTTAATAGCGCACATGAACATTTTCATGACATGATATAATGTTTTATATATATCATGATCATTGCATTGCCGAGCGTCTTAATTGGTCATATTGAGTCTCACTTCACCTTTCTTGCACAGATTTTGATCCAGTTGGAGACGAGGCCGGTCAGTGAGGCTCGTGTTTTCTCCTTTTTGCTGATTAAGGTGGGTTTTCTCTTCTATGTAGATATATGACCCTATATATATACCTTCAATCTGAAAGTTTTCGACCAAAATTAATATACGTATATAGAGTCATTTTTAAAGAGTAAATGTTTTCAACGTAAAGCCTTATTTTTATGAATCCTATCTAATGTTTTGGCGAGAAATGAACGAATGCACGAATGGGGCCCAGGGACTTAGTGTGCGTGGCTATCCGGGGAGACATGGGCCGACGGTGATCCCTCACACTAGTTCCACCAATGAACTGTTGGAAAACATGAATCAGAAAGCAGCGGAATTTAAAAAATTTTCCCAACAAAAGGACCTTGAACTCGCAATCGTGTAACCAAATTCGTAAAGATAGAAAACTTACTTTTCTTTTATTCTTTCTTGAAGCGTTTCAAGCCACCCAAGAACGCTCTTCTCGCGGCTTGATCCCCTCTCCTTGGTAAAGCTCGAATCTTCAAACTTCTAACTTGAAGTCTCTAGAGAAAGTCCACCAACTTGATCACAATCTAACTAGTAAGGATGCTAGTTCTCTAGTTAGTGTTTAGGCTTAACCTAGGGTTTAATTTAATCTTGGAGAAAGGAAGGTGTTCAACACATGAACCAAGAATTGTCAATTAGCTCTAAAGGGGAGCATGAGCTCCCCTATATATAGGAAAGGGGAGGGGCGGCCGAACCTAGTCCTAATGGACAAAGGATTTGGTCCCTCTCTCTCCTATTACTTGATCATCAAGTATTTTCCAACTTTGACTTTGAATTCTATTTTAAGTCAACTTTTAAGAGAGCTAAAAATATCCAAACTATTTTTGGATAATTTTATACTTTATTTATTATAAAAATAAATAACTTATTTTATCTAATTAATTAATTCATAATTAATTAACTAGATTATTTTCTCCAAAATTAGACTTTCTTTTTAATTCAAAATTAAACCAAAGTCTATTAAATAATTAACTAAATTAATCATTTAATATATATAAATTCACGTGTGTGACACGTGTCACAAGGACACGTGTCACTCACGTGACCCACACGTGTGGCTTCACACGTGTGGAACCCTCTAGGCTCGATTAACTCGTTTAATCATTTTCAAGCCTCAACTCTTGTAACCAAGTTGTTGTGTGTGACCCTCTAGGTTCTCAATTCAATTAGCAGTGACCCTAATTAATTAATTCACTAATTAATTAATCAGTCCACAGATTAAACGACCATAGTCTAGCAACAGGTGTTTAACCCCTAGCTGAATTGGAATGTTCGGATTCGACAGAACCTTTAAGTCATTGATTCATGTGAGATACAATCCTCCTACTTACTATCTATCAACCAAGATCTAGGGCAAGGGAATAATTAGAACCCTAATAATCCGGTCTTAAAGCTAAGTGCATTTCATATCCATTTGATCTCAATCCAAGAAACCCTTTTCTTGATGTCTTGATCTACTGCCTTGGCCAAGGACTCCATATAGCATATGAATAACTTACACAATAAGAGATCACCTTGGAAATGCAAGTGTAGGTACTTTCTTGATTCTCATTCACTTTCATGAATCACTTGTGCAGCCCCAGCATAAGCCTTGAATCGGTTGTCTAAGGCGACACCCTTTAAAGCTTATACCTAAGACTACAGAGTTAACTCATAAAGTGACAAGGAACCTCAAGTCTAAGGATCAATTAATCACATCAATGACTCGTGAGATATTTCCTAATCTGGAAGTTTCCATTTCCTGAAATAGAAACTTCCTTTCCCATTTAGGAATGTTCTCACACGGGGCACCTCAGTGAACTTACTTATTAAAGTAAGCACCCTCATGTATCACGCACGTATCAACTATACACGTTGCACCTCCATGAAACAAGGTGGTCCTTCTTAAGGGCGTGATCCCACAAGCAAGCCTTAGAGGAGTCAGGTTGACACTCCCACTGTCTGTAGGACTCATCGGCTTGGAGTATTTTACTAATCATGACTTATGTGATATAGGGCTCGTTTCATGAACCATTTCACCTAAATGGTAGAGTCCTAAAGTCATCAGGATTAGGGGAGTTCTCATACATGCACAGCTAAAGTAAACGCATACCAAACAAGAGCATATAAAGAAGTGTTGCCTCAATTCGTTATTTTATTCAAAGATTGTCTGTGATTACAATAAGGAAAAGCACAAAGCGGATATACAATCGGCTTTCTAGGGCACTATTCCTAACAATCTCCCACTTGCCCGTCAAAGCCATTCTAAAGCTACTCTAAGTCCCATTTTCTGAAGATAACCTTGGAAAGCTTCTCGACTAAGGGGTTTAGTAAGTGGATCTGCCACGTTCTCTGCTGATGTGACCCTCTCAATTTGCACATCTCCTCTTTTGATAATATCACGGATTAGGTGATACTTCCTCATAATGTGCTTGGTCCGTTGGTGAGATCTTGGTTCTCTTGCTTGAGCAACCGCCCCAGTGTTGTCACAAAACACAGTAATGGGGTCTTTCATGCTAGGAACAACATTCAATTCTTGAATGAAGTTTCTAATCCAAACACCTTCCTTAGCTGCATCATTTGCAGCTAAGTATTCGGCCTCAGTGGTCGAATCTGCAGTGGTAGTCTGCTTGGAACTCTTCCAACTCACTGCCCCGCCGTTTAGGCAGAAAATGTATCCTGACATTGACTTAAAATCATCTAAGTCAGATGCAAAGCTTGCATCGCAGTATCCTTCGACAGTAAGATCTTTCTGACCTCCGTAAACTAAGAATAAATCTTTAGTACTCTTCAAGTACTTAAGAGTATTCTTCACGGCAGCCCAGTGACCATCTCCAGGGTCAGATTGGAAACGACTTGTTACACTAAGTGCATAAGCCACATCCGGTCGAGTACATAACATTGCATACATTATGCTACCTATTGCTGATGCATAAGGTGTATGAGTCATTCTCTCCTTCTCAAGGTTAGTTTTAGGACACATCTTCTTTGAAAGACATGTTCCTACACTCATAGGAAGGTTCTTAACCTTTGCTGACTCCATATTGAATCTCTTCAATACTTTGTCAATGTACATCGACTGTGATAGTCCTATTAACCTTCTAGATCTATCTCTATAGATTTTGATTCCAAGGATATAGGACGCATCACCAAGATCTTTCATCTCGAATTGGTTCGATAACCATAACTTAGTCACTTTCATGTCATCCTTCGAATTCCCAATAAGAAGGATGTCATCAACATAAAGTACTAAGAATTGCACTGAGGTCTCCAATTCCTTTCTATACACACATGATTCATTCGAAATTTGGATGAAGCCAAACGCTTTGACTGATTCATCAAATCGAATGTTCCAATTCCTAGAAGCCTGTTTCAATCCATAGATTGATCTTTGGAGTTTGCAAACCTTTTGCTCACTCCCACTGAATGTGAAACCTATGGGTTGCTCCATATAAATGTCTTTGTCAATGTCACCATTGAGAAAGGCAGTTTTCACATCCATTTGCCATATCTCATAGTCATAATATGCAGCAATGGCAAGCATGATCCGAATAGACTTTTGCATTGCAACTGGTGAAAAGGTTTCGTCAAAGTCCACGCCGGGTCTCTGAGTGAATCCTTTTGCAACCAGTCTTGCTTTGTAGGCTGCAATGCTTCCATCAACTCCAAGCTCTCTCTTGAAGATCCATTTGCAACCTATGGGTTTGACCCCATCAGGCAAATCTACCAAGGTCCAAACTTGGTTGGAGTTCATGGAATCCATTTCGGATTTCATGGCTTCTATCCACTGTTCAGACTCAGAATCTGAAAGTGCCTCCTCATATGTTGAAGGATCATTATCCTTTTGAGAGATTTCATGGAAGAATCCATACCATCTCTCCGGCTGTCTAGGATTGCGTTCAGAACGCCTTAGAGGAGGATTTTCATGTGTATCGAAATTCGTGATTGGTTGTGGTTGATCAGAGTGGGACGTTTCATCAGTGGGTGGTATGGGGTCACTTTGTACTTCTTCTAATTCTATGATCTTGCCTTGCTTTTCTTTAAGGAACGGTTCCTCCAGAAAAGTAGCATTTCTGGAAACAAACACCTTTTGCTCAGATTGATCATAGAAGTAGTATCCTATGGATTCCTTTGGATAACCTACAAAGTAGCATAAGTTAGAATGAGATTCTAACTTATCTCCCACTGTCCTCTTCACGTAAGCAGGACAACCCCAAATTCTAGGGATTTTACCATGCCACATTTCATAGGGCGTTTTAGGGACTGACTTAGAGGGAACTAGATTCAAAATCTTTGCTGCACTTTCTAGGGCATAACCCCAAAAAGAAGGTGGTAAGTCAGTGAAACTCATCTTGGAACGAACCATATGAAGTAGGGTTCGATTCCTTCTCTCAGAAACTCCATTAAGCTGAGGAGTTCCCGGAGGAGTCCACTGAGAGATAATTCCATTATCCTTGAGATGATTAAGGAATTCTTCACTAAGATATTCGCCTCCTCGATCAGATCGAAGTGCTTTGATCTTGTGACCAGTTTGGTTCTCAACCTCCTTTTGAAATTCTAAGAATTTCTCAAAAGCTTCAGATTTATACTTCATTAAGTATACATAACCATACTGACTAAAATCATCAGTGAAGGTTATGAAGTACTGATGATTGTTTCTAGTGCTTACACTAAGCGGTCCACAAACATCAGTATGGATCAAATCCAAAACCTCAGTGGCACGTTCCACAGTTCCCTTAAAAGGGACTTTGGACATTTTTCCTTTGAGACAGGATTCGCAAGTAGTTAACTCTTTAAGATCATTTTCAGAGAATGATCCTAAAGTGTTTATCTTGCTAATTCTGTTCTTGGAAATGTGTCCTAATCTAGCGTGCTATAAGGGAGCTGAAACTTTGTCATCTCTCTTACGCTTCGTTTCTCGTTGTATATTCATAATATTGATATTTTGAGTTAGGTAAAGTCCATTACTTAGAGTACCGATGTGAACGGAAGAGTTGTTCCGTTTGATAAAGTATTTACCATTCTTAATATAAGTTTCATAACCTTCGCAATCTAATATTGGAACTGAAATTATATTACGAATAATGCTCGGTACATAAAGGACTTTATTTAATACTAACTCAAAACTACCTAAATCTAATCTAATTGTGCCTAAAGCTCGAGCTTCAACGTTTGAGGCATCGCCGATCTTCAAGACACATTCTCCTTCTTTTAGTTGTTGAACATCACTTAGCATCTGTACATCATTACAGATATGAGTTCCACAACCGGTATCAAGTACCCAAGAACTAGAATTAATAGAAAGATTTACTTCAACGAGAAAGATACCTTTCTTTAGAGTAGCCTTGTACTCTGGGCAGTTTCTCCTCCAATGTCCCGCTTTGCCACAATGGAAGCAAACATCCTCTTTCTGATCACGCTTCTACTTTTGGGCCTTCCCCTTCGAAATGCCACCAGTGGGCCTAAGGGGTTTCTTCTTCTTCTTTTGGGCTTTCTTGCCCTTGCCTTTAGAAGGCCCAGAAGAGGAAGATGGAGCATTCACCATCAAAACCTTATTGTCCTTCTTGATCGTGCTTTCAGCAGTCACAAGTTGACTAATCAGCTCAGCTACGGTAGCACCAGCATGATTCATGTTGAAGTTAAGGACAAATGGGTTGAATGATGGTGGGAGCGAAGCTAGCAACAAATCCACTGAAAGATCATCTTTCAGTGGCATGTCCATGGAAGCAAGTTTCTCAGTAAGGGAAATAAACTTGAGTCCATATTCATCGACACTTGAACCTTCCCTCATTCTCAAGTGGAACAATTCCTTTGAAGTGTTATACCTTGTAACACGTTCATGAGGGCGGTAAAGTTGCTCTAAGTGGTCGTAAATCTCCCAAGCAAATTCCATGGCCTCATGTTGCCTTTGCAAGTCCGGAGACATGTTAGCCAACATAAGGCAACGGGCTTGGAGATTATCATCCTTCCACTTCTGAATCGCATCCCGCTCGGCCCGAGTGGGAGCCTCCCCTTCGGGACTAGGCTCCCCTTCGAAGAGAACATAAGTTCTCTTCTCAGAATCTAAAATGATTTTTAGATTCCTCAGCCAATCAGAATAGTTGGGACCAGTCAACTTGTTTGACTCGAGGATCGATACAAGAGGGTTTTTGGTTGCCATTTCAAAACACGTAGAGAATCACAGAATCTACGACCTAAATGGTAAAACAGAGAACTAGTGAGCATGCTGAATTATAACGATATACAAAAGATAAGGTCTTTAATCTAATGTAGCTCCCACTGTTTTTCAAAGATCTAGAATTCCCAAAGATCTAAGAGGAACACGTTTCCCAATGGGTACTAAGATCCTAGGCATTTTACCTCGAACCCACGACTCGCGGACATTCTAAGTAAGAACCCTAGGTAGGTACAACTTACCAATTCTAACACCTTTAGAACTCTTAGTAATTGTTTTTGCATCACCTATCTTTCAATATGGACCCACGACTCGTGCGACATCCATATTTACTTAGGCGTTAAGCTAGACCCATCAATCATAAGATCATGACCAAAACTTAGTTCGAACGACCCACGACTCGCGGACATCGCCCTTGCTAAAATTGACCACGAAATATTGACCATTTAAAATGATTAATTAGGTAACTAAGAACTAATAAGCTCCACTAGTTATCCCACGACTCGCGGACAATAACTAGCTTTACTTACTAAACTTAAAACCTATTGATGGAATGCTAGGAATTCAATTCAAAATTTGCATCTCGAATTAAACACCTATTTGTTCGAAATTAGCTTAATATTTAATGGGAATTTTCAAATCAACCGGAGAGTTGTCCGGTTCGACCTCACCAACATATATGTTATCCAATTTTATTAGTCTTGATTAATGCAAGTACACTTAAATGCATTTCAAACAAGCACATAAACAGATAACATGTCCTAGCATGATACTAACATGTAATGATCATGGGTTCTACCTATCTTATGCGTGATATGTGGGAGCCACTCCACAATCACTAGTTCTAACATACATGCCACATAAACAGTTTAAATCACATAAGGGAAAGCGGTAACAAAATACGAGCCCTATCTCTATTACATTTAACAATTGAGATTCCCCTCCCTAACATTTTGAGGGGTCTTCACTTATGGCCTCCTTGTTACTTGAATGTGATCCATCTTACTCCATGGGTGCATTGTCTTCATAATGAAAATAAAACCTCACCACCTATCTCTACTCTCAAATTACAATAAAAAGAAAAAGACATAAAGTAATAAGGCTCAATCTTCATATTGGCCTTAGACAATTACACGGGGCATACCCCGGCCTCAAAAACAGTAATATGGAAAGCCACATAATAAATCACATAACAGTACGCACATAAGTGAGGCTCCAACCTCAATTGAAAAACGCAACTATAGGGCTCCAACCCCAATTTAAACCATCCATGTGCATAAATTAAAACCATACATAGATCTAAACCCATGATCACCTAACATGCTTTTGCAAGAATTTAAATTTAACCAATAAATTAAAATTCTCGCTTTAAGCTCTAATAGCTTAAAACACGACTTGATGCGAGTCTTATTTATAAAAGTTTTCAATAAATCCCAAATTATCAAAACAAATAAAATTCCAATTAATTTCTGAAAATTAATAATTTTATCAAGATGTATTTTCCCAAAATATAAACCGTTTCAATTTCTCAAAAATCCCAATTTTAAATTTTATTCAAAAAAATTAAAATAAATATTCAAAAATAAAATTTTAAAATTAAAATAAAAAATTGGGACTGGATTGCACGAAACACGAAAAGGCCGGATCACGAAAACGGGGTTGCCCGTCCCAAGAGCGGCGTGTGCGCACAGCATGCGCGCACAGCGCGCGGCCAAGGCCGCGCGAGTGCGCGCTGGAGCGCGCAGCTCCTGCCGGGCACTGGGCGGCCAGTCTCGGCCGCCCTGGGCGGGCGCGCCTAGGAAGGCTCCCGCACAGGCGTGCGGGAGGTGCTGGGCGACTGGCCGGTCTGTCCCGGCCAGGCCTGGGCGGCGACGGGCGGACGGCGTGCGGGAGACTGGCCGGTCTGTTCCGGCCAGCCCTGGGCAATGATGGGCGGGCACGCCTAGGCGCGCCCGGGAGGGCCTCCCGCGCGGTTGCGGGAGGGTGGCGCGCGAAGCCCGCGCGCGCGATTCCTTCGCGCGCGGGGTTTCGCGTGTTCATCGCGATCCGGGCATTCGTTTCGTGTTTTTGTTCAAAAGCAAAACCAATCCAAGAAATCCAAAAACAGTTTATACAGTTTCATATCTAAAATTGTTTTTCAAAATTAAATTTTATAAAAACCAATTTTCAGAAACTTTCAGGAAAAAATACAGTTTCCTAATTCAGGCTTTCTAAAACAATTACAAATACTCAATCGCGTCAAGCCTAAGAATTTCTACCAAATTCAGTATAATTGAGACGAATCAGAAACACGATTAACGAGGTAGCTCTGATACCACTTGTTGGAAAACACGAATCAGAAAGCAGCGGAATTTAAAAAATTTTCCCAACAAAAGGACCTTGAACTCTCAATCGTGTAACCAAATTCGTAAAGATAGAAAACTTACTTTTCTTTTATTCTTTCTTGAAGCGTTTCAAGCCACCCAAGAACGCTCTTCTCGCGGCTTGATCCCCTCTCCTTGGTAAAGCTCGAATCTTCAAACTTCTAACTTGAAGTCTCTAGAGAAAGTCCACCAACTTGATCACAATCTAACTAGTAAGGATGCTAGTTCTCTAGTTAGTGTTTAGGCTTAACCTAGGGTTTAATTTAATCTTGGAGAAAGGAAGGTGTTCAACACATGAACCAAGAATTGTCAATTAGCTCTAAAGGGGAGCATGAGCTCCCCTATATATAGGAAAGGGGAGGGGCGGCCGAACCTAGTCCTAATGGACAAAGGATTTGGTCCCTCTCTCTCCTTTTACTTGATCATCAAGTATTTTCCAACTTTGACTTTGAATTCTATTTTAAGTCAACTTTTAAGAGAGCTAAAAATATCCAAACTATTTTTGGATAATTTTATACTTTATTTATTATAAAAATAAATAACTTATTTTATCTAATTAATTAATTCATAATTAATTAACTAGATTATTTTCTCCAAAATTAGACTTTCTTTTTAATTCAAAATTAAACCAAAGTCTATTAAATAATTAACTAAATTAATCATTTAATATATATAAATTCACGTGTGTGACACGTGTCACAAGGACACGTGTCACTCACGTGACCCACACGTGTGGCTTCACACGTGTGGAACCCTCTAGGCTCGATTAACTCGTTTAATCATTTTCAAGCCTCAACTCATGTAACCAAGTTGTTGTGTGTGACCCTCTAGGTTCTCAATTCAATTAGCAGTGACCCTAATTAATTAATTCACTAATTAATTAATCAGTCCACAGATTAAACGACCATAGTCTAGCAACAGGTGTTTAACCCCTAGCTGAATTGGAATGTTCGGATTCGACAGAACCTTTAAGTCATTGATTCATGTGAGATACAATCCTTCTACTTACTATCTCTCAACCAAGATCTAGGGCAAGGGAATAATTAGAACCATAATAATCCGGTCTTAAAGCTAAGTGCATTTCATATCCATTTGATCTCAATCCAAGAAACCCTTTTCTTGATGTCTTGATCTACTGCCTTGGCCAAGGACTCCATATGGCATATGAATGACTTACACAATAAGAGATCACCTTGCAAATGCAAGTGTAGGTCCTTTCTTGATTCTCATTCACTTTCATGAATCACTTGTGCAGCCCCACCATAAGCCTTGAATCGGTTGTCTAAGGCGACACCCTTTAAAGCTTATACCTAAGACTACAGAGTTAACTCATAAAGTGACAAGGAACCTCAAGTCTAAGGATCAATTAATCACATCAATGACTCGTGAGATATTTCCTAATCTGGAAGTTTCCATTTCCTGAAATAGAAACTTCCTTTCCCATTTAGGAATGTTCTCACACGGGGCACCTCAATGAACTTACTTATTAAAGTAAGCACCCTCATGTATCACGCACGTATCAACTATACACTTTGCACCTCCATGAAACAAGGTGGTCCTTCTTAAGGGCGTGATCCCACAAGCAAGCCTTAGAGGAGTCAGGTTGACACTCCCACTGTCTGTAGGACTCATCGGCTTGGAGTATTTTACTAATCGTGACTTATGTGATATAGGGCTCGTTTCATGAACCATTTCACCTAAATGGTAGAGTCCTAAAGTCATCAGGATTAGGGGAGTTCTCATACATGCACAGCTAAAGTAAACGCATACCAAACAAGAGCATATAAAGAAATGTTGCCTCAATTCGTTATTTTATTCAAAGATTGTCTGTGATTACAATAAGGAAAAGCACAAAGCGGATATACAATCGGCTTTCTAGGGCACTATTCCTAACATGAACGGCGTAACCGGACCTCGTTAGGAGTTAGCGAGGAATGGACACTGAGCGCCATCTGGGGAGTCATGTAACCACTTTTGGTCAATGAATCGGTGGTCGAGCCTTGCAAACCCGCCACCAACCCGGAGGAAGAAGGTGTAAATGTTAATGAATGTGCACAAAAGAATGATTTGCATGAAAAGAATGAATGTTTAAATGATTTACACAAGGTGTTGGTTGGAGATAATGCACGCCCCCTCGCCGGGCCAATAATGACCTAATGTTAATGATTTGTTATAATCCCCTTTGATGATTTCTTTTCACCCACTTGGAAAATTCTTTAAAACCTCACTTGGGATTATAGCTTGCATGTGATTGTTTATTTACCGTCGTATATTATATTACACCCTATTTTTATACCTACCAGTCCCTTTTGGACTGAACTCGTTTAGTTTTCAGCTGTGTCGTGTAGGTGTCGAGGGGGCTAGGCCGGAATACGAGTCCTAGGTCTTGCATTCATCTCTAGCTCTGTATTTTGGGTCTTACACTTGCATACGCTTACTTTTGGTTATTGTATATGGATGTTCTATTGAGGCGTATTTGTTTTCAGCCGTGACGGAGATTGATGATGTATATGACTTATTTTTGGAGCTGTGATGCTCATTATATATATATATGATGTATGTTCGTTTATGGCTTCTGCTTTAATTTTTATTCTGATTTTATGGTTCAAGGGTTCCCGCCTAGCTTAGAGAGTGTGTTTATCCCCATTCGCTGTGATTTGGCTCGGGTATGGATCGTCCATTTCATATTCGGGTCGAGTCTCGGTGCGGGGGATGTGACACCTTGCGCTCGGGTGTTATAGTGAAGGAATTACAAGAATTGGTAAAGAGGGTGTCGGATAATTAAAGCTGATCCAATCATCATATTATGTGATAGACGAAGCTAGAATCGATTCAAGTGTCGAAAATGAGAGTTAATTCAACCTAGCGTTGGAACAGGAATACCTAGAAGGAAAATACATAACATGAAATGATGGGT
Organism: Lantana camara; assembly: GCA_037501455.1. Classification (NCBI taxonomy): domain Eukaryota; kingdom Viridiplantae; phylum Streptophyta; class Magnoliopsida; order Lamiales; family Verbenaceae; genus Lantana; species Lantana camara. Next base: position 77,891,123 of record CM074859.1, read on the forward strand.
TACCGTCTCATCTATCGTTTTTCAAGATTAACCGGGGATGTTATTAGGATTGGAGTATGGAATTTGAGCTACTAAAGATTAGCTCAAGTATTCGAGTTGGAGACTAGAAATCAAGCAATTAAAGGCTAGCTTGAGCAACAAAGAAGGTTGAATGCGATTCGAGATGGATAACGAGCTAATGGGGTTAAGATCAAGTGCACACTAAAATTTGGAGTTTCGGACCACATTGTTTAGAAAGGATAAAGGAAAAGATTATAGAAGGGAGGCTGAGTGGTCATTTAAGTAATGAACATATCGGGGATTTGAATACATGACACAAACGGTAGAGGAATCTTCAAGAGCAAATTAAGTGATTGAATCAGAGCACTACAAAGAAAAAATCCCAAACAACGGTGAATGGTACATCAGGCATCCATGGCATATGCATACATGCAACTTTCATTCGAATAATCTTATAATGTTAAATGCTTTGATTGCTTGTTGTATTAACTCCTTTTATGTGATTGATACTTGATTATTTGATTTCCCCTACTTGTTTCTTGTGTGGTTGATGTGTGATTGTTTATTTAAGTGTTGCTTTGAGAGCTTGAGAGTTTCTCTTTCTTTGTGTTTGAGAGACGGGGTTCTCTCATTGTCTGTTCGAGAGACGGGGTTCTCTCATTGTATGTTCGAGAGACGGGGTTCTCTCATTGTTTGTTTGAGAGACGGGGTTCTCTCTCTTTGTTGCACTACTTGCTTTGTTGGTTTTAGGTATACATGGACATGTGTGCACCTTGCGTGTATATTTATTTATGTATTAAATAATTAATGTGTTAATTATTGAATAGACTTTGGTTTAATTTTGAATTAAAATGAAGGTCTTATTTTGGAGAAAATTTATCTATTTAATTAATTAGATAAATAAGTTATTTATTTATTAATAAATAAAGTATAATATTATCCAAAAAGATTATGGATATTTTAGCTCTCTTAAAAGTTGATTTGAATTAGAATTCAAAGTAAGGTTTGGAATTACTTGATGATCAAGTAATAAGAGAGAGAGGGACCAAATCCTTAGTCCAATAGGACTAGGTTCGGCCCGCCCCTCTCTATATTATATATAGGGGAGCTCGAGCTTCCCTTAGAGGGTGATTGATAATTTCTTTTGGTTCATATGTTGCACACCATCCTTTCTCCAAGATAAAATAAACCCTAGGTTAAACCTAAACACTAACTAGAGAACTAGCATCCTTACTAGTTAGATTGTAGTCAAGCTCGAATCTTCAAACTTCTAACTTGAAGCTCTCTAGAGATAGTCCACTAACTTGACTACAATCTAACTAGTAAGGATGCTAGTTCTCTAGTTAGTGTTTAGGCTTAACCTAGGGTTTTGTTTATCTTCGAGAAAGGATGGTGTTTAACACATGAACCAAAAGAATTGCCAATTAGCTCTAAGGGGAGATCGAGATCCCCTATTTATATTAAGGGAGTGGCCGAAAATCCTAATCCTTATGGGCTAGGGTTTTGGTCCCTCTCTCCTATTACTTGATCATCAAGTAATTTTGACTTTGACTTTGAATTCAAATTCAAATCAACTTTCAAGAGAGCTAAAATATCCAAACTATTTTTGGATAATTTTATACTTTATTTATTTAAAATAAATAACTTATTTTATCTAATTAATTAATTCATAATTAATTAACTAGATTCTTTTTCTCCAAAATAAGACTTTCTTTTTAATTCAAAATTAAACCAAAGTCTATTAAATAATTAACACATTTAATTATTTAATATATATATATACAATATGTATATTCACACGTGTGGGACACGTGTCACAAGGACACGTGTCACTCACGTGACCCACACGTGTGGTTTCACACGTGTGGAACCCTCTTGGCCCGATTAACTCGTTTAATCATTTTAAAGCCTCAACTCATGTAACCAAGTTGTCGTGTGTGACCCTCTAGGTTCTCAATTCAATTAGCAGTGACCCTAATTAATTAATTCACTAATTAATTAATCAGTCTATAGATTAAACGACCATAGTCTAGCAACAGGTGTTTAACCCCTAGCTGAATTGGAATGTTCGGATTCGACAGAACCTTTAAGTCATTGATTCATGTGAGATAAAATCCTCCTACTTACTATCTCCCAACCAAGATCTAGGGTAAGGGAATAATCAGAACCCTAATAATCCGGTCTTAAAGCTAAGTGCATTTCATATCCATTTGATCTCAATCCAAAAAACCCTTTTCTTGATGTCTTGATCTACTGCCTTGGCCAAGGACTCCATATGGCATATGAATGACTTACACAATAAGAGATCACCTTGCAAATGCAAGTGTAGGTCCTTTCTTGATTCTCATTCACTTTCATGAATCACTTGTGCAGCCCCAGCATAAGCCTTGAATCAGTTGTCTAAGTCGACACCCTTTAATGCTTATACCTAAAACCACAGAGTTAACTCATAAAGTGACAAGGAACCTCAAGTCTAAGGATCAATTAATCACATCAATGGCAAGTGAGATATTTCCTAATCTGGAAGTTTCTATTTCTTGAAATAGAAATTTCCTTTCCCATTTAGGAATGTTCTCACACGGGGCACCTCAATGAACTTACTTATTAAAGTAAGCACCCTCATGTATCACGCACGTATCAACTATACACTTTGACCTCCATGAAACAAGGTCGTCCTACTTAAGGGCGTGATCCCACAAGCAAGCCTTAGAGGAGTCAGGTTGACACTCCCAATGTCGGTAGGACTCATCGGCTTGGAGTATTTTACTAATCATGACTTATGTGATATAGGGCTTGTTTCATGAACCATTTCACCTAAATGGTAGAGTCCTAAAGTCATCAGGATTAGGGGAGTTCCCATACATGTACAGATAAAGTAAACGCATACCAAATAAGAGCATATAAAGAAGTGTTGCCTCAATTCGTTATTTCATTCAAAGATTGTCTGTGATTACAATAAGGAAAAGCACAAAGCGGATATACAATCGGCTTTCTAGGGCACTATTCCTAACAATCTCCCACTTACCCGTCAAAGCCATTCTAAAGCTACTCTAAGTCCCATCTTCTGAAGATGTCCTTGGAAAGCTTCTCGACTAAGGGGTTTAGTAAGTGGATCTGGCACGTTCTCTGCTGATGCGACCCTCTCAATTTGCACATCTCCTCTTTTGATAATATCACGGATTAGGTGATACTTTCTCATAATGTGCTTGGTCCGTTGGTGAGATCTTGGTTCTCTTGCTTGAGCAACCGCCCCAGTGTTGTCACAAAACACAGTAATGGGGTCTTTCATGCTAGGAACAACATTTAACTCTTGAATGAAGTTTCTAATCCAAACACCTTCCTTAGCTGCATCATTTGCAGCTAAGTATTCGGCCTCAGTGGTCGAATCTGCAGTGGTCGTTTGCTTGGAACTTTTCCAACTCACTGCTCCCCCGTTTAGGCAGAAAATGTATCCTGACATTGACTTAAAATCATCTAAGTCAGATGCAAAACTTGCATCGCAATATCCTTCGACAGTAAGATCTTTCTGACCTCCGTAAACTAAGAACAAATCTTTAGTACTTTTCAAGTACTTAAAAATATTCTTCACGGCAGCCCAGTGACCATCTCCAGGGTCAGATTGGAAACGACTTGTTACATTAAGTGCATAAGCCACATCCGGTCGAGTACATAACATTGCATACATTATGCTACCTATTGCTGATGTATAAGGTGTGTGAGTCATTGTTTCATTCTCAAGGTTAGTCTTAGGACACATCTTCTTGGAAAGACATGTTCCTACACTCATAGGAAGGTTCTTAACCTTTGCTGACTCCATATTGAATCTCTTCAATACTTTGTCAATGTACATCGACTGTGATAGTCCTATAAACCTTCTAGATCTATCTCGATAGATTTTAATTCCAAGGATATAGGACGCATCACCAAGATCTTTCATCTGGAATTGGTTCGATAACCATAACTTAGTCACTTTCATGTCATCCTTCGAATTCCAATAAGAAGGATGTCATCAACATAAAGTACTATGAATTGTATTGAAGTCTCCAATTCCTTTCTATACACACGTGATTCATTCGAAATTTGAATGAAGCCAAACGCTTTGACTGATTCATCAAATCGAATGTTCCAATTCCTAGAAGCCTGTTTCAATCCATAGATTGATCTTTGGAGTTTGCAAACCTTTTGCTCACTCCCACTGAATGTGAAACCTATGGGTTGCTCCATATAAATGTCTTTGTCAATGTCACCATTGAGAAAGGCAGTTTTCACATCCATTTGCCATATCTCATAGTCATAATATGCAGCAATGGCAAGCATGATCCGAATAGACTTTTGCATTGCAACTGGTGAAAAGGTTTCGTCAAAGTCCACGCCGGGTCTCTGAGTGAATCCTTTTGCAACCAGTCTTGCTTTGTAGGCTGCAATGCTTCCATCAACTCCAAGCTTTCTCTTAAAGATCCATTTGCAACCTATGGGTTTGACCCCATCAGGCAAATCTACCGAGGTCCAAACTTGGTTGGAGTTCATGGAATCCATTTCGGATTTCATGGCTTCTATCCACTGTTCAGACTCAGAATCTGAAAGTGCCTCCTCATATGTTGAAGGATCATTATCCTTTTGAGAGATTTCATGGAAGAATCCGTACCATCTCTCCGGCTGTCTAGGATTGCGTTCAGAACGCCTTAGAGGAGGATTTTCATGTGTATCGAAATTCGTGATTGGTTGTGGTTGATCAGAGTGGGACGTTTCTTCAGTGGGTGGTATGGGGTCACTTTGTACTTCTTCTAATTCTATGATCTTGCTTTTCTTTTCTTTGAGGAACGGTTCCTCCAGAAAAGTAGCATTTCTGGAAACAAACACCTTTTGCTCAGATTGATCATAGAAGTAGTATCTTATGGATTCCTTAGGATAACCTACAAAGTAACATAAGTTAGAACGAGATTCTAACTTATCTCCCACTGTCCTCTTCACATAAGCAGGATAACCCCAAATTCTTAAGTAAGAATAACTAGGGATTTTGCCATGCCACATTTCATAGGGCGTATTAGGGACTGACTTAGAGGGAACTAGATTCAAAATCTTTGCTGCACTTTCTAGGGCATAACCCCAGAAAGAAGGTGGTAAGTCAGTGAAACTCATCATATAAAGAACCATATCAAGTAGGGTTCGATTCCTTCTCTCAGAAACTCCATTAAGCTGAGGAGTTCCCGGAGGAGTCCACTGAGAGATAATCCCATTATCTTTGAGATGGTTAAGGAATTCTTCACTAAGATACTCGCCTCCTCGATCAGATCGAAGTACTTTGATCTTGTGACCAGTTTGGTTCTCAACCTCCTTTTGAAATTCTAAGAATTTCTCAAAAGCTTCAGATTTATACTTCATTAAGTATACATAACCATATCGACTAAAGTTATCGGTAAAGGTTATGAAATACTGATGATTGTTTCTTGTGCTTACACTAAGCGGTCCGCAAACATCAGTATGGATCAAATCCAAAACCTCAGTGGCACGTTCCACAGATCCTTTAAAAGGAACTTTGGGCATTTTTCCTTTGGGACAGGATTCGCAAGAAGTTAACTCCTTAAGATCATTGTCAGAGAATGATCCTAAAGTGTTTATCTTGCTAATTCTGTTCTTGGAAATATGTCCTAATCTAGCGTGCCATAAGGGAGCTGAAACTTTGTCATCTCTCTTACGTTTAGTTTCTCGTTGTATATTCATAATATTGATATTTTGAGTTAGATAAAGTCCATTATTTAGAGTACCGATGTGAACGGAAGAGTTGTTCCGTTTGATAAAGTATTTACCATTCTTAATATAAGTTTCATAACCTTCACAATCTAATATTGGAACTGAAATTATATTACGAATAATGCGCGATACATAAAGGACTTCATTTAAGACTAACTCAAAACTACCTAAATCTAATCTGATTGTGCCTAAAGCTCGAGCTTCAACATTTGAGCCATCGCCGATCTTGAAGACACATTCTCCTTCTTTGAGTTGTTGGACTTCACTTAGTGTCTGTACATCATTACAGATATGAGTTCCACAACCGGTATCAAGTACCCAAGAACTAGAATTAATAGAAAGATTTATTTCTACGAGAAAGATACCTTTCTTTAGAGTAGCGTTGTACTCTGGGCAGTTTCTCCTCCAATGTCCCGCTTTGCCACAATGGAAGCAAACATCGTCTTTCTGATCACGCTTCTTCTTTTGGGCCTTCCCCTTCGAAACGCCACCAATGGACCTAAGGGGTTTCTTCTTCTTCTTTTGGGCTTTCTTTCCCTTACCTTTAGAAGGCCCAGAAGAGGACGATGGAGCATTCACCATCAGAACCTTATTGTCCTTCTTGATCGTGCTTTCAGCAGTCACAAGCTGACTAATCAGCTCCACTACAGTAGCATGAGCATGATTCATATTGAAGTTAAGGACAAATGGGTTGAATGATGGTGGGAGCGAGGCTAGCAACAAGTCTACTGAAAGCTCATCTATCAGTGGCATGTCCATGGAAGCAAGTTTCTCACTAAGGGCGAGAAACTTGAGTCCATATTCATGGACACTTGAACCTTCCCTCATTCTCAAGTGGAACAATTCCTTTAAAGTGTTATACCTTGTAACACGTTCATGAGGGCGGTAGAGTTGCTCTAAGTGGTCGTAAATCTCCCAAGCGAATTCCATGGCCTCATGTTGCCTTTGCAAGTCCGGAAACATGTTAGCCAACATAAGGCAACGGGCTTGGAGATTATCATCCTTCCACTTCTGAATCGCGTCCCGCTCGGCCCGAGTGGGAGCCTCCCCTTCGGGACTAGGCTTCCCTTCGAAGAGAACACAAGTTCTCTTCTCAGAATCTAAAATGATTTTTAGATTCCTCAGCCAATCAGAATAGTTGGGACCAGTCAACTTGTTTGACTCGAGGATCGATACAAGAGGGTTTTTGGTTGCCATTTCAAAACACGTAGAGAATCACAGAATCTACGACCTAAATGGTAAAACAGAGAACTAGTGAGCATGCTGAATTATAACGATATACAAAAGATAAGGTCTTTAATCTAATGTAGCTCCCACTATTTTTCAAAGATCTAGAATTCCCAAATATCTAAGAGGAACACGTTTCCCAATGGGTACTAAGATCCTAGGCATTTTACCTCGAACCCACGACTCGCGGACATTCTAAGTAAGAACCCTAGGTAGGTACAACATACCAATTCTAACACCTTTAGAACTCTTAGTAATTATTTTTGCATCACCTATCTTTCAATACGGACCCACGACTCGTGCGACATCCATATTTACTTAGGCGTTAAGCTAGACCCATCAATCATAAGGTCATGATAAAAACTTAGTTCGAACGACCCACGACTCGCGGGCATCGCCCTTGCTAAAATTGATCACGAAATATTGATCATTTAAAATGATCAATTAGGTAACTAAGAACTAATGAGCTCCACTAGCTATCCCACGACTCGCGGACAATAACTAGCTTCACTTACTAAACTTAAAACCTATTGATGGAATGTTAGGAATTTAATTCAAAATTTTCATCTTGAATTAAATACCTATTTGTTCGAAATTAGCTTAATATTTAATGGGAATTTTCGAATCAACCGGGGAGTTGTCCGGTTCGACCTCACTAACATATAATGTTATCCAATTTTATTAGTCTTGATTAATGCACATAAACAGATAACATGTCCTAGCATGATACTAACATGTAATGACCATGGGTTCTACCTATCTTATGCGTGATGTGTGGGAGCCACTCCACAATCACAAGTTCTAACATACATGCCACATAAATAGTTTAAATCACATAAAGGAAAGCGGTAACAAAATACGAGCCCTATCTCTAATACATTTTTACAATTGAGATTCCCCTCCCTAACATTTTGAGGGGTCTTCACTTATGGCCTCCTTGTTACTTGAATGTGATCCATCTTACTCCATGGGTGCAATGTCTCCAAAATGAAAATAAAACCTCACCACCTATCTCTACTCTCAAATTACAATAAAAGGAAAAAGACATAAAGTAATAAGGCTCAATCTTCATATTGGCCTTAGACAATTACACAGGGCATACCCCGGCCTCAAAAACAGTAATATGGAAAGCCACATAATAAATCACATAACAGTACGAACATAAGTGAGGCTCCAATCTCAATTGAAAAACGCAACTACAGGGCTCCAACCCCAATTTAAACCATCCATGTGCATAAATTAAAACCATACATAGATCTAAACCCATGATCACCTAACATGCTTAAATTGCAAGAATTTAAATTTAACCAATAAATTAAAATTCTTGCTTTAAGCTCTAATAGCTTAAAACACGACTTAGATGCAATTCTTGTTCAAGAGCCTTTTCAATAAAACCCGAAAAACAACAAACTAATAAAATTCCAATTAATTTCTGAAAATTAACAATTTTATTCTTTCAATATTTTCAGAAAATAAAGATTGCAATTTTTCCAAAATTTAAATCGCTTAAATTTTCAAAATTCAAATTTAAACAATTATTTAAAAAATAATTCAAATTTAATAAATAAAAATTTTCAGAAAAATTAAATCGGGATAGGATTGGACTAAACACGAAATTTAAGATCACGAAACGAAGGGCCCGGAACGGACTGCACGCCCGCCCGAGACCAAGCCCAGCAGACGCGCAGCATCGAACGCATGGCCACGCGCATCCTTGCGCGCGTTGCGTGCATCAGCTGGGCGGGGATGGGCGGGCGGGGACGGCATGCTCCCGCGCGGTTGCGGGAGGAATGTGCGGTGCGCCTAGGCGCTGGCGGGCAGTCCCGCGCGGTTGCGGGACTGCTAGGCGGGCGGGCACGCGGGCTTAGGCGTGCTACGCCTTAGCACGTCCAGGCTCGTATTTTCGTAACGCGATTTCGTGTTTCGTACTTTTAGTTCAAAACCAACAACAATCCAAAATTCAAAAAACACGATTTAAACAGATTTAAATCCAAACGTTTTTCAAAAACATAATTTAAGAAAACAGTTTCAGAAATTCAAGAAAAATTACAGTTTCGTAATTCAGGCTTTCTAAAAGAACTCATGAATACCTAATTCGCATCTAAGCCTAAGAATTTCTACCAAATTCACAATAATTGAGACGAATCAGAAACACGATTAACGAGGTGGCTCTGATACTACTTGTTGGAAAACACGAATTAGAAAAGCAGCGTAAATTTAAAATTTTTCCAACAAAAGGATCTAGGACTCGCAATCGTGTAACCAAATTCGTAGAGATAAGAAACTTAGTTTTCTTTTATTCTTTCTTGAAGCGTTTCAAGCCACCCAAGAACGCTCTTCTCGCGCTTTGATCCCCTCTCCTTGGTAAAGCTCGAATCTTCAAACTTCAAACTTGAAGCTCTCTAGAGATAGTCCACCAACTTGACTACAATCTAACTATTAAGGATGCTAGTTCTCTAGTTAGTGTTTAGGCTTAACCTAGGGTTTTGTTTATCTTGGAGAAAGGATGGTGTTCAACTCATGAACCAAAAGAATTGCCAATTAGCTCTAAGGGGAGCTCGAGCTCTCCTATTTATATTAAGGGAGTGGCCGAAAATCCTAATCCTTATAGGCTAGGGTTTTGGTCCCTCTCTCCTATTACTTGATCATCAAGTAATTTTGACTTTGACTTTGAATTCAAATTCAAATCAACTTTCAAGAGAGCTAAAATATCCAAACTATTTTTGGATAATTTTATACTTTATTTATTTAAAATAAATAACTTATTTTATCTAATTAATTAATTCATAATTAATTAGCTAGATTATTTTCTCCAAAATTAGACTTTCTTTTTAATTCAAAATTAAACCAAAGTCTATTAAATAATTAACACATTTAATTATTTAATATATATATACAATATACATATTTACACGTGTCGGACACGTGTCACTCACGTGACCCACACGTGTGGTTTCACACATGTGGAACCCTCTTGGCCTGATTAACTCGTTTAATCATTTTAACGCCTCAACTCATGTAACCAAGTTGTCGAGTGTGACCCTCTAAGTTCTCAATTCAATTAGCAATGACCCTAATTAATTAATTCCCTAATTAATTAATCAGTCCACAGTTCAAACGACCATAGTCTAGCAACAGGTGTTTGACCCCTAGCTGAATAAGAAAGTCTCGATTCGACAGAACCTTTAAGTCATTGATTCATGTGAGATACAATCCTCCTACTTACTATCTCTCAACCAAGATCTAGGGTAAGGGAATAATCAGAACCCTAATAATCCGGTCTTAAAGCTAAGTGCATTTCATATCCATTTGATCTCATTCCAAAAAACCCTTTTCTTGATGTCTTGATCTACTGCCTTGGCCAAGGACTCCATATGGCATATGAATGACTTACACAATAAGAGATCACCTTGCAAATGCAAGTGTAGGTCCTTTCTTGATTCTCATTCACTTTCATGAATCACTTGTGCAGCCCCAGCATAAGCCTTGAATCAGTTGTCTAAGTCGACACCCTTTAATGCTTATACCTAAAACCACAGAGTTAACTCATAAAGTGACAAGGAACCTCAAGTCTAAGGATCAATTAATCACATCAATGGCAAGTGAGATATTTCCTAATCTGGAAGTTTCTATTTCATGAAATAGAAATTTCCTTTCCCATTTAGGAATGTTCTCACACGGGGCACCTCAGTGAACTTACTTATTAAAGTAAGCACCCTCATGTATCACGCACGTATTAACTATACACTTTGCACCTCCATGAAACAAGGTGGTCCTTCTTAAGGGCGTGATCCCACAAACAAGACTTAGAGGAGTCAGGTTGACTCTCCCACTGTCGGTAGGACTCACCGGCTTGGAGTATTTTACAAATCATGAGTTATGTGATATAGGGCTCGTTTTATGAACCATTTCACCTAAATGGTAGAGTCCTAAAGTCATCAGGATTAGGGGAGTTCTCATACATGCACAGGTAAAGTAAACGCATACCAAACAAGAGCATATAAAGAAGTGTTGCCTCAATTCGTTAGTTCATTCAAAGATTGTCTGTGATTACAATAAGGAAAAGCACAAAGCGGATATACAATCGGCTTTCTAGGGCACTATTCCTAACATCTAATTGTTTATACATGACCTTAATTGATCATTTCACATATTCATGGACTCAATTGCATATCCTAAATTGGAATTAATTGAACATTTTCCATGAGACAATACTTGTTTGCATCCATTCACATAAATGAGGGACTAAATAGCAAAATATGGTGACTCGTGCATTATAGTGGAAGACATATATTATATCTTATACATATCATATCTCTCCCACATTTCATTCATCCCTTTCATGCAAGATACACACATACACCCACTAAATATCGATCAAATCACCAAGAGAAGGGAAGGGAAGGATTTCATCATTTATCAAGATAATTTCAAGGAAGATAAATTGTATAAGTGGAGGCATCATACTAATCTTATCATTCCATTCCATATTCTTTCATTCAAGGTATAAATGGATGAATTGCTTTGAACTCTTGAATGTTATATGAGTAGGGTTTGATGTTTATGTGATGCTTTCTTGTTTATTTGAGGTTAAGAGCATGATTATGATCATTAGAGTTGGATTCTTGCATGAAAGAATGAGTTATATGGAAGTTGATGCCATGAGGAATTATAGGGTTTGGTTGGTCAATTCTTGATGATTTGAGCAAGCTTGGATGAATTACTTGATGCCAACTTGTTATATATGAGTTACATGCATGATATATGTTAGTTTTGAGTTGGTTCTTGCTTTGATTTGGTGTTTATATGCCTTGGGAGCCAATTCCCATGCCTATACTCTGTTTTTCCCCTTTTTTTCGCCCAGAATACTTCAAAACGCCCGTTTGGGATCCTAGTTATAACACCAAACGCCCGTTTAGGAACATACTGTCTTCCCCGAGCCTTTCCAAATGCCCGTTCCGGTTTCCATGCCATTTTTCAAATACCCGTTTCTCCCTCATCCGAACTCCAAATGACCTGATTTTTGAACCGTTGGAAACCTATTGAAGTCTAGAACAACCTCCAATTGGAATAACCTCAATAGCTTTTCTAATTTGTGAGTTATAATAAATTATTTTAGGTGTCGCCACTTTCCCAACAAACTGCACTCGCCTAACTTCAAGCACATGTCATTTTCTCCTCGCTTTGAACTAGAAAACGAGCCATATATCCTTGGGAAGGACTTGTGTCTAGTTTCATATCCCACAACAAAAACTCAATTCCAAATTCTATAACTCGAGATATTTCAGTTTTACTACAGCGTGTGCGGTTCCTAAAATTGTCCATTTTTCCCAGACTTCACCAAAACCTTCCTTATTGCATTCCTTTCACTCTCTTGGCTCCCATATGTGAATTATATGATATATATATACTTGATTAATAGATAAATATCCTCCTACTTGACACTTCTTGGTACTTAATTGCTCAAACGTGAATGTGTGATTCCATGCCTTATATAAATTGAACTTGAAATAATTGAATGATATGAATACATGATTTCTTGATATTAATTTCATCTCTTAAGTGTTAATTGGTTATTAAGGTGTTATATGAACATTGTTGTGCGTTATAGTTGGTCTCATATTGAGTCTTGTCTCACGAGTTAACGTTATTTCCTTTCTTGTCCAGTTTTTCTCCTGGGCGGAGATCTTGGATCGTTTGGGGCACTTTCTTGTATCCTTGTTTTGTTCCGTCGTTCATCAGGTCAGGTTTAATTTTAGATATATAGAACCCGTAAAACCCCTACGTGATGTTTTCGGTCAAAATGTATCTATATAGCTATACACTACTGCACTACTACACTGTAATTGAATCACATGATCACCTGATAATTAAATCAAGCATGTATTGTACACTTTTGGTGAAACGTTGGAGGATTGCCCTCACTCGCCGGGCCACGGATTGAATTGATCATGATTGAATTGTTAAATTGGAATAGTTGTAATCTTGGGCAAGAATTACTTTAATATTTGGACGTATATTATTTCTTTCATGAAAACTTACCCGAGATTATTGCTTGCATGGTAATTGCGCTTATATTTATTTAAACCCCTCACTCTGTCTTCGGTTGACTGACACCCTCACATTTTCAGGTCTGCAGGTTGCATGCTAGGCGGGGGTCTAGCATAATGTTATATATATTATTGATGCATATGAATTATCTTGACACTCTTGTATATTATGATTTGTCTTTGGAAACTGATAATGGAAATGACTTTGAAAGATGTTAAAGACATGAATGTATATTGTGCTTCCTTTTTATTGATTATGCATGATCGTATTTAATTGAGGGTTAGTCTCGCCTAGCTAGTGTGTCGTTTTTTTATTGTCACCCGTTCGCCATGAGTCCGGTTCATATATGGACTACCCATTTCATGTGTGAGCTAGACTTATGGTGCGGGGGTATGGCATCTCGGCATTCCGGGTGCTACATCTTATGTGGTATCAGAGCCCGGTTGCAAAACCGCGATTCTAGCATCGAGTCGTGTCATGTCTAGGTCGAACGGCATAGGATTATTTGATAATTGCGAGTCTTGCATCTTATTTGGAACTACTTGAACTTATTTGAAATTATTTGAACTTACCTGAACATCTTTGAATTACTTGATGAATTGTGCATGACCTTAATTTGTGTTACTACTTGAGGATTAATTAACCTTCTATGGTTTGGGAATTTATATGTTTAATGTGTTTTCTTTAATTTAGTTGAATTAATTGTTGCATTTTGCATCAAATATGTGTTTAAATGCTAATTATGTGACATGAGCATGCACTAACCACATGCATTTAGCTTTGAATTGATTTCTGACTTATAGGCTACAAAGACATGTCAAACCACGGTCAATTTCTACGATAATCCCAAGTTATCGCTAGCCCCTTTCTCTAGATTTGGAGTTGTAAGGAATGCACCGGGGAACTTCACACGAGGATTCAAGAGCTATGGTTCTCTCTCTAATTGGGTTATGGTTCAACTGATAAGGTCTGAAATAAACGAATTAAATTTAAGAGCAAATCAAAGAAAATCTCTAGAGTGTTTTAAGATTCGAGGTCTCAATCAACAGGGAGGCCTCGAGGGTACTAGGGACTTAGGGTTCGGATTTGAAAGCAAGTTGAGGATTTTCCACTATTGGAACCGAAAATCAAGTTGTGGGATGACTTACAAGCTTTAGGGAAGTTGAAGAAATTCAAAGAGGTGGAGTTGGGGTAGATGATGCTAAGCCATCATAAGATCAACACATACACCCATGCCGCATCGAAAGTTAGTCCACCAAACTCAACGGGGTTGTGCAAACCGAGGAATGGAACGAAGTAAATCTTGGAGGGGGTTAGATCGATGAAGAAGAAGGAAGAGACTAAGAAAAAGGGGAATTGAAGCCACTATGGATTTCGAGTAAGGAAGAAGTTGAATTGAAAGATATGGAGCAACAAATGGAAACGGTAAAGAAAGGCAATTAACTTTTGGAGGGAATCTTATGCTCAAGGTGTAGGCAAGTAAGAAAATAAAGCACATAATCGATTCAATTCGTAAAGAGTAGATTTAGAGAACTTCATTGGAAGTGATGGCTAAGGAAGAACTTAGGTAGCAATTAGAGATTAATTCCTCGAAAGAAGGCAAGGTACCAATTTCATGGAAGTAGAAGAATTTGAGTTCAAGAATCATAATGTTGACTACAAAGTTATGCGAGTTGATACAAGGAAACTTTGGTCAAGAGGAGGTTTAAGGTGAAGGCTCGAGCCACACTTAGAATCAATAAATTGGACGGAATACTTGGGGACGGAATCGAGTTCAAGAAATTTCGATTCTCGAGCGATGGATATGTACGAGTTGACACTAGGGATTTTGAAGAAGTTCGAAGACCGTGGGTAACAAGAAATGACCAATCAATTCAAGGCAAGCTCGTAAATCAACACATAAGGAAAACTGTTAAGCTAAAAGATGCAACTACGGTGACAGGTTCAACGCATTCATGAGCACGTGCATCATACATTGCTTAAATTATTTAAATTTCTTTAATTACATATGCATTCCTAATTGAGCGTAACTTTTTTCCAACTTGTGTATTTGTTACTTACAAGTGTGACACATGTATTGACATATTAACCCGGCATGCATTATTAAGTGTTATCTTGATAGGAACTCTCCCCAATTCTTGTATCAAGTATTACTTCAACTGAGACATAACCGAATTATAACAAGGAAATAATGGAGTTGAAAAAGAATAGAAGAGGAAGAGCAATTTAGAGTTCGGAGAAATAGCCGAGAGTTAGATTGGTAGAAGTGGGTTGTTGTTCCTACCGATCGTTGCAGCTAATTGGCGTGGTTAGAATCACTTATACCAAGGAAGCTAAATTTAAGGAATTGAGAATTTTCAATTTAAGAAGTGATGTTGAGAGCCAACGGGTAGGAATAGGCATTCTTAAGGGGGAGAGTCAACTGGGGAAATGATTTCAAAGTTATTGATGGGCTCAAACGAGTTACTTTCAATAGAAGAAACAAAAATGCAAGAGTTATTAACAACGGGATTTCTTGGAAACGGAGAAGGGAGAGGATTAGAAGACTTTGGCACTTGGTAATCTTCAAGATTTGGATAAAATTTTGTGAGAATAATTTCAGAAAAGGTTAAGCGATTTAAGAACCGGAGGTGGGCATTCGAGAAGGGAAGGTGGACTTTGTGTTCGTTTTGATTTCCCACCGGGATGGAGGAATTTTCGGGAATAAGATCGGAAGGGATAGTTACTTCAAGAAAATTAGAAAGAAGAGATTCTTTGCTTTGAGGAATGTAGAACAAGTTTAAGAAGCAAAATAGAATATATATATGTTTCATTTTCTTAAAAGGAGAGAGCCGGCCAGAAAACTTCAAGAAAAGTGGTTTTTCTTTCCCTCTATCAAAACCATTTGGACGAAATCTTCAATATCTCAAAGCTCATGCGCCTAAAGTTCTCAAATGGAGATTTCTAAAGCCATAAGGAGGCATGTCTTAAGCCGAGCTAAAACGAAAAGAAATTTGATGAGAGATGGGAGAGAGAATGGTTTTTACAAGTAGAGTGAACATACTTTAATCATAAATGAGAATTCTATACGGAACGCGATGCGATTGTCATTCAAGATCTGCGCGAAAGGAGCACAAAGGTGCTGCACTATTATAAGGGTAGAAACCGAACTTCGAGCTACCACAAAATTAGCTCTTGCATCGGAGGAGACTAACATTAATTTGTGGGAAGAAGGAGTGAGTTGGATTACTATCAAGTGTACATTCAAGAGTTGAAACTCTGGATTGTCGTATCGGGAAAAGATAAAGAGTTGATCGTGGGATGAAGATTGAGAGGATATTGGATACATATAGTGGGCATGATGAGGAATTGAGGCAGTTAAGGATCAGACTGTACAACGATACTGGAAAGTTGTCAATTTCAAGTTTCATTACATCGGTGAACGGTACACTTAAACATGCATATCACGTGCACTATGCAATTTATTATTACCATCCATGGTTCTTTGTATTTTTTAATTGTTTGTATGACTAATTGAAATACTTGACTTCTTATACTTGATCCTTATGTGTCGGATTGTGTGTGAGTGTTTATTCATTTGATCTTAGGTTGTGTATTGTTTGTTGAGAGACGGGGTTCTCTCATTGCTTGTTGAGAGACGGGGTTCTCTCATTACTTGTTTGAGAGATGGGGTTCTCTCATTGTTTATTGGAGAGACGGGGTGCTCCCGTTGCTTGTTTGAGAGACGGGGCTCCCTCACCGCTTGCTTTAAAGATTTAGAACTCGAGAATAGACCTGGGGACCAGATCCTCTTAAGGGGGAGAGAGTTGTAACGCCCCGTTTTCAATTTATGCATTATGTGATAATTTATCTACATTTCATGATCTTATATGTAATATATCTTCATGCATTTATATGAATTACCATTAACGTGAAATTTACGTGAATTAATTGTTAATGTGTCTAATTGTTTATACATGACCTTACTTGATCATTTCACATATTCATGGACTCAATTGCATATTATAAATTGGAATTAATTGAACATTTTCCATGAGACAATACTTGTTTGCATCCATTCACATAAATGAGGGACTAAATAGCAAAATATGGTGACTCGTGCATTATAGTGGAAGACATATATTATATCTTATACATATCATATCTCTCCCACATTTCATTCATCCCTTTCATACAAGATACACACATACACCCACTAAATATCGATCAAATCACCAAGAGAAGGGAAGGGAAGGATTTCATCATTTATCAAGATAATTTCAAGGAAGATAAATTGTATAAGTGGAGGCATCATACTCATCTTATCATTCCATTCCATCTTCTTTCATTCAAGGTATAAATGGATGAATTGCTTTGAACTCTTGAATGTTATATGAGTAGGGTTTGATGTTTATGTGATGCTTTCTTGTTTAATTGAGGTTAAGAGCATGATTATGATCATTAGAGTTGGATTCTTGCATGAAAGAATGAGTTATATAGAAGTTGATGGCATGAGGAATTATAGGGTTTGGTTGGTCAATTCTTGATGATTTGAGCAAGCTTGGATGGATTACTTGATGCCAACTTGATATATATGAGTTATATGCATGATATATGTTAGTTTTGAGTTGATTCTTGCATTGATTTAGTGTTTATATGCTTTGGGAGCCAATTCACGTGCCTATACTCTGTTTTTCCCCTTTTTTTCGCCCAGAATACTTCGAAACGCCCGTTTGGGATTCTAGTTATAACACCAAACACCCGTTTAGGAACCTACTGTCTTCCCCGAGCCTTTCCAAACGCCCGTTTGGGTTTCCATGCCATTTTTGAAACACCCGTTTCTCCCTCATCCGAAATCCAAATGACCTGATTTTTGAATCGTTGAAACCTATTGAAGTCTAGAATAAACTCCAATTAGAATCACCTCAATATGTTTTCTAATTTATGTGTTATAATCAATTATTTTAGGTGTCACCACTTTCCCGATAGACTGCACTCGCCTAATTTCAAGCACATGCCATTTCCTCCTCGCTTTGAACTACAAAACGAGCTATATATACTCAGAGAGGTATTTGTGTCTAGTTTTATATCCGACAAGAAAAACTCAATTCCAACTTCTATAACTCAAGATATTTCAGTTTTACTACAACATGGACGTTTCCAAAAATTGTCCGTTTTTGCCAAACTTCACCAAAACCTTCCTTATTGCATTCCTTTCACTCTCTTGGCTCCCATATGTGAATTATATGATATATATATACTTGATTAATAGATAAGGATGCTCCTACTCGACACTTCTTGGTACTTAATTGCTCAAACGTGAATGTGTGATTCCATGCCTTATATGAATTGAACTTGAAATAATTGAATGATATGAATACATGATTTCTTGATATTAATTTCATCTCTTAAGTGTCAATTGGTTCTCATACATGTAAAATATCCCTTGATTGCCAAATTGTTTGGTTGTTAAGGTGTTATATGAACATTGTCGTGCGTTATACTTGGTCTCATATTGAGTCTTGTCTCATGAGTTCACGTTATTTCCTTTCTTGTCCAGTTTTTCTCCAGGGCGGAGATCTTGGATCGTTTGGGGCACTTTCTTGTATCCTTGTCTTGTTCCGTCATTCGTCAGGTGAGGTTTAATTCTAGATATATAGAACCCGTAAAACCCCTACGTGATGTTTTCGGCCAAAATGTATCTATATAGCTATAGTTTTTCAAACCTTATTGATTTTCAACTGATTTCACGGAATTGGTTGATTGATTGATTGATTTGGCGAGTAAAGCATGTTTACGTTGGGCCCCGGGGGTAGTGTATTGAGCCAACCGAGGAAGCAACGGCTGACGGGCAACTCTTGCACTATCCTCAACATGTGGGATCACCTCTGAATCCACCAGGAGGTTTGGTGGAGGAAGAAATCCCGTGCGTGGGAGTCATGTTCCCGACGTACACCATGATTGGATGGTTGGGTCTTGCAAGCCCACCATCATTGGAGGGAGAAGGAGACTGGGGAAGGGTCCGGCACCATGGGCTATCCTCGGGTTATTGTGTTGATTGCACTCATTTATTGAATTGATTGAATAAAATACTGCACTACTACATTGTAATTGAATCGCATGATCACCTGATAATTAAATCAAGCATGTATTGTATACTATTGGTGAAAGGTTAGAGGATTGCCCTCACTCGTCGGGCCACGGATTGAATTGATCATAATTGAATTGTTAAATTGGAATAGTTGAACGTATATTGTTTCTTTCATGAAAACTTACCCGAGATTATAGCTTGCATGGTAATTGCGCTTATATTTATTTAAACCCCTCACTCAGTCTTCGGTTGACTGACACCCTCACATTTTCAGGTCTGCAGGTTGCATGCTAGGCGGGATCGAGTCAAGTCTTTAATTTCGGGTCTAGCATAATGTCATATATATTATTGATGCATATGAGTTATCTTGATACTCTTGTATATTATGATTTGTCTTTGGAAAATGATATTGTATATATGGAGATAATGGAAATGACCTTGAAAGATGTTAAAGACATGAATGTATATTATGCTTCCGTTTTATTGATTATGCATGATCGTATTTAATTGAGGGTTAGTCCCGCCTAGCTAGTGTGTCGTTTTTTTATTGTCACCCGTTCGCCATGAGTCCGGTTCATATATGGACTACCCATTTCATGTGTGAGCTAGACTTATGGTGCGGGGGTGTGGCATCTCGGTGTTCCGGGTGCTACATTGACATTAAAGGATATATTGATGTAATCATCAAAACTTAGATAATGATCTATGAAAGGATACGCAGTCTGCCTAGATGGTAGAATAGTGCTTTGGAAAGTATTCCAATCGAGAGACACTAAAAGATTCGACCATTAGGTTGAATACTTAGCCGTATTGAATACCGCTAAGTTAAGTGTTTGGGTAAGAAACTCCATCTAACGGGTAGATGAAGTTCCTAGCATGAAACAACACCATTATCATATGGTATGATGAAATAGATGGTTGCTCGAGTAAGAGAACTGAGACTTCACCAAGGGACCAGACGCTTGATTATGAATAACGTGAATAAGGAAATCTTGTTTCCTTAACGATTTGCAAATTAGAAAATTCACATCAGCAGAGAATATAGCAGATCCACTTTGGAATTGCCCAAAGTCAA
This sequence comes from Lantana camara, assembly GCA_037501455.1. Taxonomy (NCBI): domain Eukaryota; kingdom Viridiplantae; phylum Streptophyta; class Magnoliopsida; order Lamiales; family Verbenaceae; genus Lantana; species Lantana camara. The sequence goes on from CM074859.1 coordinate 77,911,297, forward strand.
TAAGGCTCTAAAGGTACATCTTGGGAAGATAGAACCTAGAATAGACCTGAAAAGCTTTTACCGGCAAGTGGGAGATTGTTGGGAATGGTGCCCTAGAAAGATGTTATGCTTTAGGACTTTCCCTTTATCACAGAGAATCTTTGAATAATATACAATTGATTATAATCACAGGCGAACACTTCTTATGTGCTAATACGTGTTTTGTGTGTTTCCATTACATGTGCATGTCTAGAACTCCCATAATCCAATGAGGCCGTTAAGAACTTTGTCATTATGGGAATGACACATGAAACAAGTTCTTAACTCCATAGGCGAGGATTAGAAACTTCTCCAAGTCAATGAGGCCGACAGACAGTGGGAGTGTCTGTAGCACCCGCGACGATAGGCGCCACGTCCCCCGCACTACAAGTCTAGTCCACACATGAAATGGGTAATCCAAGCATGAACCGGACTCATAGCGAACGGGAGACAAAATAAAAAAAAATCCTAGCTAGGCGGAATCTAACCCTGAACCAAATAAATCATAATGTCCAACATAGTATTGAAGTAATATTCCAATACATGAATTCCAATAATAGCTCCAACTTAAAAACATTTCATAACATAATTAAGTCCCAGCACACGTCCTAACAACGAGTTCAACTAGGCATGCAACCTGTCCCGAATCCATATTCAAGAATCATAAATGGCACACAGGCCCCGAATACATAAGGAGATGTAATCAATTGTAACAATATATAATGGGACTCGAGTGTACACGTGTGACTCGACAAGAGACTTAAAACTTGACCTCCGCCTAGCCCAAACGTACAAGAACTGAAAAGTGGGGAAGAGGGGTCAGTCTCTAGAAGACTGAGTGAGCAGGAGCGATATACGTATATATAAAAACATACATATGCAAGTCATAAATACACCTTTCCTAGCTCGTCATCCACCTTTTCATGTTGTGTGTTTTCCTTCTAAATATTCCTTTTCCAATGCTCGGTTGAATTAGCTCTCTTTTTTTTTTTTTTTTTTTTTTTTGCCCATCACGGAATATGATGATCCGATTGGCTTTCCTTTTACCCTATACTTTCCTTGTTAATTCCTGAAATTCCTTCACAGTCCCATGTCTCCAAGAAGAAGACATGTTACATCATCTACGATCTTTTTAACCTTGATGGATTTAACTTATAAGTCTCATAAAAAGAAATCAACCGGGTTGATTCTTCAATCGAAGTTACCAACGATTATGCTTTTACCATGTTTTAACGTTTCAATTCCCCGAACAGTCCTTGATTCCACATCTTCATATCTTGGAGCATTTGTCTCGTTCAATACCATCCTCGAGACTTCATTTACCTTGGTCGTGAAATTCCATCGAATGCTAGACCTTCCATTTTATCTCTGATCACCTTTGTAGACTCCCGTTACTTGTGGATTCTTACATTTCTGTTTTTCCTACCAGAGGTAATACATTAAAGCATAAGAAAATTTTAAATCACTTCCCGGTCGGCTCTCCCCCTTAAAGTTTCCATTCTAACTCTTCGAACTTATTCTACCGCCTCTCGGATCAAAGATTCTCAACTTCTTTAGCTTATCTTCCTCGATATCAGTGGCTTTAACCAATCTACATGCCCGGTGACCTCACTCACCTTCACTTTGAAGTGATTGGTAAGGATAACAACCTATTTCCTTCATTCTAATTTCCAGTTCTACTTTTTGGACCCTCCGTATTCCTTCCTTTCCTTTTCAATTCCCACTATGTGTAACGCCCCGAATTTCAGACAGTCAGGTACGCTCGACACGTGTGAGTTTCGAGCGTTAGGATCTTATTTTATTATTTTATTTATTCAATTTACAAGTGTTATGTTAATTTTATAAATTGTGATTTAACATGATTACATGAATTAATTGTCCAATTTGAATTAATTGCCAAATTGTCCTTAAGTGTTCATTTCCTTTTCTTTAAGGACTTGATTGCATGAAATATTAGGGGACTAAAGTGATCATTTCCCAAACTTGATACACTCAATTGCATGACTTATGGAGTTAGAGGATTTAATCATAATTATCACATATTTCCCCAAATATATCACGTCATATGCATCTCTCTCTCAATCATCTTCATTTTCATACCAATCATCCCATGTTTGCTTTCTCTCCACCGAACCACCATCCTTCAAGAAAGGAAATGGAGAAATCATCATCTTCAAGCTAGAATTTGTTAGGGAAATTCATGATTCAAGCTTAAGCATCCATGATCATCCATCTTTCTTCCTCCAAGTTCATGTAAGTGAGGATTATGTGATTTCTTGAATTTATGTATGAAGTTAGGGTTTATAATTCAAGCTTGATAATTCATGATTTAATGTTAGAAGCATGATTAGGAGCCTTAGGCTTGAATTCCAAGTATGATTCTTGAAGAATATGAGATTATGGGATAAATTTATATATATGCTCAAGTTGGTGATTATGATGATTAAAGCATGATTTATATGTTTTGATGGCATATTAAGGTATATTGAGCATGTATACATGCATATTTCCAGAATTCTTGCATGTTGGGATGATTTTGGAAAGATTGGGGATGCTTGGTTTTGTCCCGAGAGCATCCCCTGTTTTGTTCTGTTCTCTGTTCTTCCTGCGTAACGGGAACGGCCCTTCCCGTTCCCTTTGTAAGTAGGGAACGGTCGTTCCCATTGTTTGAATGATATGCTTGGCGGCGAGGACGGGAACGACCGTTCCCATTTTGGCTTGCAAGCCGGAACGGCCGTTCCCATCTTCGGGGAGCCCGATATCGGGAACGGCCCTTCCCACTTTGAACTGGAACCTGGAACGGCCGTTCCCAGCTCTCTGGTAGTGCAGAAATATTCTGCACAAAATTACAATTTTGGTCCCTCGTTCCAATGGCTTATTTGATCCCGAATTGCTATTATATGATTGATTATATGTCGAAACAACATGTTTTCATGTTACATTGTGTATTGCTCGATGTCTCGTGTATGATTATGCCGTGCGTCATTATATGAATAATATGATTGAATTATGGTCTCATGCATGCACATTGTCCCGTTTCTTGTCCAGTTATTCTCCAGGGCGGAGATTGTGGCTCATGAGAACGTTCACGCATTCACGAGTCGTGTGTCGCCTGTCAGGTGAGGTTTAATTTCTAGTTACATAGAACCCGTATATCCCTTATGTGATATTTCGGCCAAAAGGTATTTATATTTATAATTTCCATAAACTATTGACCACGATTTATAGCTACATTTTATCAAGTCATATATCATTTCACGCAAGTCATGTTTCAAGCAAGCAAGCCATGATTGTCCATGTTCATGATTTCAAACATGTTTAGGCGAGTAGCATGATCGTTCACGATGGGCCCGAGGGTAGTGACTAGAGCCAACCGGGAAAGCAAGGGCTGACGGGTAACTCTGGTGCTATCCTCACCACATTTGGGGTCACCCCTGAATCCACTAGGAGGTTAGTGGAGGAAGGAGCTCCGGGCTTAAGGATTCATGTACCCTCTGCTCAACATGTCTTGGATGGTGAAGGCTAGCTACCTTCCCATCAATTGGAGGGAGAAGGAGACTGGGGACGAGTCCGGCACCACGGATGCGCCTCGGGTTATTTCATGATTGTTACTCCATGAATATGTTACCTGATTACACTATTGCACGATAGCACGATAATTGATTGCATGATCACCTCTTGATTAATAAACAAGCAAGCATGTTCATGTTCATTTGGAGTAAGGTTGGAGACCGCCCTCACTCGCCGGGGCCATATATTGATTGATTGCATGATAATGAACAAGTATTTAATATTGACAGTTGTATTCTCGGGCGAAGCTATGTTATTATTGAACTTGTATAATTATCTTTTATAAACCTTTACCCGAGAATATAACTTGCATGTTATCTGCGCTAATATATATGTAAGCCCCTCACTCGGTCTTCACAGACTGACGCCTCCACCTTTCAGGTATTGCAGGTGCACGCTAGGCGGGAGTGAGTCGAGTCGGGTCCAGTTCATGTAGTCGTGTCATCCGGGGTTCGTGCGTTTAATTATTAGTGTTAATTCTGGAATTGTAGTTATTGTTATTCTTTAATGGAAAATGATAATGTATTGATATGATAGTCTAGATTATGCACTACTTGATAAATGAGATATGTCATGATTGAACTGAAGGAAATAATTGCTATTGTTAAAGTATGCTTCCGCTTTATCATGTCGCATGTTTAAGTTTCCCGCCTAGCTTGTCGTGTATTGCATTGTCACCCGTTCGCTATAGGTTGGTTCATGTGCGGATTGGCCGTTTCGTATGTGGATTGACCTATAGTGCGGGGGTGTGGCACCTCCACGTGTACCGGGGTGCTACATCTAAGGTGGTATCAGAGCCCGGTTGCAAAACCGAGGTTCTCGTGTCGTGTCGTGCCGAGTCTAGGTCGTACGGCATAGGAATTACTTGACAATTTGAGAGTCTTGCATATTATTTGAAATTTTCTGGCTACTTGGATTCCTTGAATTACCTGAAATACTTGATACCTTGTACTTTGTATTGATTCATGCTAATGATTACCAATTGGGTGACCTTGAATTGCTGGAAGTTATGTGACCAACGTGTCTACCTTAAACATTGATGAAATACTTGTTTCAATTTATATTAAATTCTTGTTATCCGCATTAATTATGTGACAGTTACGTGACTTGAACACGCTTCACCCACATACATTTACTTGCAAAGCAAGTTGTGAGTGACAGGTTTTGGAAAGATATGAATTAAGGCTGAGGGATTTGAAGACTTAGGAGACTGGTCAATCGCTTGGACCAAGTTGCAATTCGGTCAACCAAGAATGGACACCGGAATCGAGCTCAACATTTCTGCAGTGCCAGGTTCTTCAATGCATTCATAAGCACGTGCATCATAATTGCTAATTAAATTATTTTTCAATTATAAATGTTATTCTAATTGTATTTGAAATTTCCTACTTGATGTCTTGGATACATGATTGACTTATTTACTTTCTTTACATTCCTTATTCATATGTATATTTTCAAAGTGATGTAATTGCTCTAATATGTTACATTTTAAATTAGTGGCAATATGCGCATTAACACTTTAATCATCATGCATTATTTAGTGGTTATTGTCAATAGGCTTTCGGATGCTCTACACAATCTTTGCTCCTATTTCTATCAATTTGAATGTAAAGAAGAGATTTCTGAATTATTGGGTATTCGGTTGGGAAGCGAGTTAACTGATGTTGTTTGGAGCTTAGAAATGTTTGGGATTGTGAGAAGTGTTGGTTCGGAAGTTAGTAGGAGCCGGGGTATGAAGTGAATATTGGGAATTTTGGGAAACTGGAGAATGGTGATAAGTTCAAGCAGATAAATGCTCAGTGGGTCTTGCAACCTTCAGGAATTTCTCAGCATTTCGGAATTTCAGCAAGGATAGGAGAATGAACTTCTCTACTTTGGGTTTTGGTGTTAACCTTACAAATGTCAAGTCTCTGGAAGCATTAGGTGAATGTAGGATGCTGAAGAATTTTAATATCAAATCAAAGTGGTGACAGTCAGGGAGCTTCAAGTTGAGTATGTTGGTAACAGAATGAATTAGAAAGGAATCAGCAATCAACATTTTGATTAACAACCAGTGGAACGAGGAAAAGGTTACGGGAATGGAATCAGCAGAGAAGCTTGCAAGTGGAAAGGACAGAATAAATCTAAGGAATTTAGAAAATGTCCATTTTCTTAAGGGGGAGAGTCGGTCTGAAAATAAATGGAAGCCTGCAGTTAAATAGCATTCGGGAAAGTTAGAAACCTCAAGAAAACCGATTCTTCCTGAAAACCTCTATCAGAACCATGTGAAGGAATTTCCAGTAACCTGAATTTTCTCCCTCTTACACAAAGGAAAGTCTCATCATCGACAGTACCTTGTTATAGCCCCGTTTTCCGTGAGGTGGATACACCGTTTATAATTCTCTGGTGAACTCAGGATATCATGTGACTCAGTAAATAGAAAAGGATTCAATTTGGGTGATACTCGGAATTAATCTTAAGTTTTGGTAGGTCAACTCCGACAAGAGTTTTCTTACGAAGTTGTACTCGTACTCTAAAGATGCCTTAAGAACACACCACTTGTTTATTCGGGTTATCAGTGGCGCTTCCATGAAGATACTAGTTGACATGAACGCGTTCGGAAATTGAAGGCAAGCAACCATTCCTTTCAAGATCTTTCGGGGAATTGTGGAATATGTTATTGATTTCGGGAAATCAATTGGAAGATGTTTCATTAGGACTTGGGATTCTTCAATGCTATGCCGGTATATTACTAAATTACTCTCACGGGATGATGACCTTGAGCCTTTTCGGCCTCCAATCTTCTCCGTGCTAAGGGCTAAGGAAATAGAAGCGCAATTTCCGAGTTTTGAATAAAGAGCTTAAGATCTTTGCTTCGGGAAAATATTTCACTTAGATTACGAAGGTCAAGGAAATGGTAAGACCTGTTCTCTCCGTTTGTCGGATAAGAGCTTGCTTGGAGTTTAAATCTAGTTTATTTAAACTTGAAAATACAATTACTCCATGACGAGAAATCTCAGGTTGTTCCCCCTTCCAAAACCCGTAAGCGGGTATGGTAATTAGAGTAAAGAATGGTGCGATCAGTAAACCTGGAATTAAAACGGGTCTGAAGATGTGGCGATTAATGATGATTTACGGATTATGTCAGAAAAAAGTACAAGGGTAGAAATGATTATCAGAAATGGGAACATCGAACCGTAATGGTACCAAGCGAGCAAAACCTCAACTAAAGAATCAAGTATCCAACCGAATTAATTCAGCTCTGGAATTTCAATCCTCGGTGAACGGTACACTTCATCATGCATACCACGAGCATCGTTATTTTATCATTATCATTATCTTGTTAATTGTGTACATGACTTGTTTATTATTAATTGTTAATTGTTATTATTTTGTTATGCTCGACATATGATTCCTTGTTTATTATTAATTGTTACGTGAACGATTACTTGCATAAATGATAATTTTATCTGATCCTTGTGTATTAATTGTAAATATGTACTTAAGTGCTCGCTTGAATTTTATTTCGGGTGCGTGAGAGACGGGGATTCTCTCAGGGTTGTCAAGAGACGGGGTTCTCTTGTTCCTTGCTCGAGAGACGGGGTTCTCTTGTTAATTGTTTAAGAGTCGGGGCACTCTCAATATTTTCAGTTACTTGCCAACTTGTTATAGTGGAAGGCTAGATTTTTTTTCGAGTGATTAGACTCCGGAAGTTGAGGGTCGTGATTTCATATCTTGGCGGACTTTGTGGAATGAAGATCTCTTTCAAACTAATCCCTGACGGGGAGTAGCTAACCCGCGTGGGATGAATATGTAAGAGCCAATTAAATTCCAAGAATTCAGTACATGGAATCCGAGGACGGATTCTCTTAAGGGGGAGAGAGTTGTAACGCCCCGAATTTCAGACAGTCAGGTACGCTCGACACGTGTGAGTTTCGAGCGTTAGGATCTTATTTTATTATTTTATTTATTCAATTTACAAGTGTTATGTTAATTTTATAAATTGTGATTTAACATGATTACATGAATTAATTGTCCAATTTGAATTAATTGCCAAATTGTCCTTAAGTGTTCATTTCCTTTTCTTTAAGGACTTGATTGCATGAAATATTAGCGGACTAAAGTGATCATTTCCCAAACTTGATACACTCAATTGCATGACTTATGGAGTTAGAGGATTTAATCATAATTATCACATATTTCCCCAAATATATCACGTTATATGCATCTCTCTCTCAATCATCTTCATTTTCATACCAATCATCTCATGTTTGCTTTCTCTCCACCGAACCACCATCCTTCAAGAAAGGAAATGGAGAAATCATCATCTTCAAGCTAGAATTTGTTAGGGAAATTCATGATTCAAGCTTAAGCATCCATGATCATCCATCTTTCTTCCTCCAAGTTCATGTAAGTGAGGATTATGTGATTTCTTGAATTTATGTATGAAGTTAGGGTTTATAATTCAAGCTTGATAATTCATGATTTAATGTTAGAAGCATGATTAGGAGCCTTAGGCTTGAATTCCAAGTATGATTCTTGAAGAATATGAGATTATGGGATAAATTTATATATATGCTCAAGTTGGTGATTATGATGATTAAAGCATGATTTATATGTTTTGATGGCATATTAAGGTATATTGAGCATGTATACATGCATATTTCCAGAATTCTTGCATGTTGGGATGATTTTGGAAAGATTGGGGATGCTTGGTTTTGTCCCGAGAGCATCCCCTGTTTTGTTCTGTTCTCTGTTCTTCCTGCGTAACGGGAACGGCCGTTCCCATTGTTTGAATGATATGCTTGGCGGCGAGGACGGGAACGACCGTTCCCATTTTGGCTTGCAAGCCGGAACGGCCGTTCCCATCTTCGGGGAGCCCGATATCGGGAACGGCCCTTCCCACTTTGAACTGGAACCTGGAACGGCCGTTCCCAGCTCTCTGGTAGTGCAGAAATATTCTGCACAAAATTACAATTTTGGTCCCTCGTTCCAATGGCTTATTTGATCCCGAATTGCTATTATATGATTGATTATATGTCGAAACAACATGTTTTCATGTTACATTGTGTATTGCTCGATGTCTCGTGTATGATTATGCCGTGCGTCATTATATGAATAATATGATTGAATTATGGTCTCATGCATGCACATTGTCCCGTTTCTTGTCCAGTTATTCTCCAGGGCGGAGATTGTGGCTCATGAGAACGTTCACGCATTCACGAGTCGTGTGTCGCCTGTCAGGTGAGGTTTAATTTCTAGTTACATAGAACCCGTATATCCCTTATGTGATATTTCGGCCAAAAGGTATTTATATTTATAATTTCCATAAACTATTGACCACGATTTATAGCTACATTTTATCAAGTCATATATCATTTCACGCAAGTCATGTTTCAAGCAAGCAAGCCATGATTGTCCATGTTCATGATTTCAAACATGTTTAGGCGAGTAGCATGATCGTTCACGATGGGCCCAAGGGTAGTGACTAGAGCCAACCGGGAAAGCAAGGGCTGACGGGTAACTCTGGTGCTATCCTCACCACATTTGGGGTCACCCCTGAATCCACTAGGAGGTTAGTGGAGGAAGGAGCTCCGGGCTTAAGGATTCATGTACCCTCTGCTCAACATGTCTTGGATGGTGAAGGCTAGCTACCTTCCCATCAATTGGAGGGAGAAGGAGACTGGGGACGAGTCCGGCACCACGGATGCGCCTCGGGTTATTTCATGATTGTTACTCCATGAATATGTTACCTGATTACACTATTGCACGATAGCACGATAATTGATTGCATGATCACCTCTTGATTAATAAACAAGCAAGCATGTTCATGTTCATTTGGAGTAAGGTTGGAGACCGCCCTCACTCGCCGGGGCCATATATTGATTGATTGCATGATAATGAACAAGTATTTAATATTGACAGTTGTATTCTCGGGCGAAGCTATGTTATTATTGAACTTGTATAATTATCTTTTATAAACCTTTACCCGAGAATATAACTTGCATGTTATCTGCGCTAATATATATGTAAACCCCTCACTCGGTCTTCACAGACTGACGCCTCCACCTTTCAGGTATTGCAGGTGCACGCTAGGCGGGAGTGAGTCGAGTCGGGTCCAGTTCATGTAGTCGTGTCATCCGGGGTTCGTGCGTTTAATTATTAGTGTTAATTCTGGAATTGTAGTTATTGTTATTCTTTAATGGAAAATGATAATGTATTGATATGATAGTCTAGATTATGCACTACTTGATAAATGAGATATGTCATGATTGAACTGAAGGAAATAATTGCTATTGTTAAAGTATGCTTCCGCTTTATCATGTCGCATGTTTAAGTTTCCCGCCTAGCTTGTCGTGTATTGCATTGTCACCCGTTCGCTATAGGTTGGTTCATGTACGGATTGGCCGTTTCGTATGTGGATTGACCTATAGTGCGGGGGTGTGGCACCTCCACGTGTACCGGGGTGCTACACTGTGCAACCCAAAACATTCTTCTCATCTTGATTCAAGTATAGACCCGGTCGGAGTAACACTCAATAACCGAAGTGGGAGAAATTTCCTACCAAGTAAATCCTAAATACTGCATGTTGGATTAAGATGCCAATGCACGTAGTGAGCAATTAAAGATGCAACATATTGGAGCAACTATCGAATAGAGATGCACACTCACATATATATAAAGGAACTTAAATAATTTAATACGATGTATGATGCACGTGCCATGAATGCAAGTACCATTCACCAAAGAGGGAAGATTTTAGCTTGACAATTTGATCCTTTGACCTCGAGTTCCTCGACCACTTCTTGATTACCCACGGTCGTCTAACTTCCTTAATTATTCTTGCATCCATCTATGCTTCCAAGATCCTTGTTTATTGTTTAATTCTAATTTACTATACCCGAACATCTTGATATCTTAATCCTCCATAATTAAATAATCCTAGTTCTTCCACTCCAATCCGAATACCGAATTTAAATGTCAACTAGGGTGTCTTGACTTCCCATGGCTTTCAAATCTTCAAAGTTTCTTGTATCGGCTTATGTGTCTCCATGATTGGAAATCTCATGATTCTTGAACCTAAATTCTTCTTGACCAAATTCCTCTTAACTTATCTCTTGTGAGCCCAAAATGGTTAAATAACTCGTCCTCCAATCGTTTACACTTGAGCACAAAATTTTCTTCCAAAAGCTCTTTACCTTTCTTTACCGTTTCCCTTTTATTGCTCTCTATCTTTCATGGGGTTATATACACCTCGTTGATAAGTTTTCTCTACACTTCTCTTCCCGAACTCGGCTTCTCAAACTTGATTTACTCGGAAGTTCTACTTTGGAAATACACCTCACTTGCCATTAACAAATCCTAGTATATCCCAAATCTTCTATCCCGAACTTGAAACTAATTAGCTTGATTCACTTGAAAACTCATCCTCAATGGCTTTCATTGCTCGCTTCTCATAAAACCTAGTTGACCTTGATTTCTCTTGGTTGTCATCACCCTTCGTCGATCCAAATCTCAAAATGAAGTACCTTTGAGGTTTTTCTTTGATCATTTATACCGAACGATCCTTTGTACAACTAACTCGATCCCAATCAAACATCTTGTAATTTTCCACTCACTCGTACATTACAGCCTTGAATCTTGATGTCTTCAGGATTTCCTTCACTTTCCCTTTGAATTAAATGCCTCTTGGTCCCGGTTGATCAACTTTCATCTAACACGGACCTTATCTCACAATCCAAAATATCCGGACCTATTTCTTTCTTTCCAATCTCTTCTATAATGAAATTTATAATCTTCTTAACCGATCTTGATTTCTCGATTTTTAACTTCAATGCGAGCCCGGATCCACAACCTATAGCCTTATCACAAAAATCTCCAACTATCCGAATTCCTCTTAACCCCAAAGTTTCTCCAAATCACCCATACCCAAATAAGAGCTCTTGACAAGTTGTCACGATCTTAGAAATTGGCCGTGGTTCGATATGATGATAATAACCTACATTTTCACAACTCAATTCAAATATAAATGCATGACGGTTAGTAAGTGCATATGACACATAATTAGCACCAAGAGCATGTATTTGATGCAAAATGAAACATATAAATCAACATAATTTAAATTAAATACATTTAATAATAAAATTTCCATGTCAAATTTCAATAACAATGCTCATGATCAATGAGGTGCACACGTTAACATGTTGTTCCTATGCCGTTCAACCTACACTTGACATGACACGACACAAGGAACCCCGATTTTGCAACCTAGGGCTCTGATACCACTTAAGGATGTAGCACCAATGACGATAGGCGCCACATCCCCCGCACTACAAGTCTTGTCCACACGTGAAATGGGTAATCCAAGCATGAACAGGACTCATAGCGAACGGGAGACAAAATAAAAAAAAATCCTAGCTAGGCGGAATCTAACCCTGAACCAAATAAATCATAACGTCCAACATAGTATTAAAGTAATAATCCCATACATGAATTCCAATAATAGCTCCAACTTAAAAACATTTCATAACATAATTAAGTCCCAACACACGTCCTAACAACGGGTTCAACTAGGCATGCAACCTGTCCCGAATCCATAATCAAGAATCATAAATGGCATACAGGCCCCGAATACATAAGGAGATGTAATTAATTGTAACAATATATGATGGGACTCGAGTGTACACGTGTGACTCGATAAGAGACTTAAAACATGACCTCCGCCTAGCCCAAACGTACAAGAACTGAAAAGTGGGGAAGAGGGGTCAGTCTCTAGAAGACTGAGTGAGCAGGAGCGATATACGTATATATAAAAACATACACATGCAAGTCATAAATCCCGAGGAAGGTTTTAGTTAAAATTAGTTCCCAAAAGGGCAAGAGAATAACTAAGCAATGCTCTAACTTTACGACTAATCATATTAAATTTATTAAGTTTATAATTCATACATAAACATAAAAACTCGGCGAGTGAGCGTGCATTATCTCCAACCAAACTCCAACCATGTATGACAAATATCATTAATACATTAAATAGGTGATTATGCAATATATCATAATACACACAGATCATATATCATATCATAAGACGTATTCGTTTGGGCAATCCGTGTCCTGGCCTTCCCACACGGTGCATAATAATCATATCATAACATAAACATAATCACAAAATAAGTTCCAACCTTCTTCCTCCGGGTGGTGGACGGGTTAGCAAGACCCGACCACCTCATGCATAAGCCAATGGGGGTACATGAATCCCCCAAGGGCACTCAGCTCCCATTCCTCGCTAAACCTCCTAGCGAAAGCCAGTATCACCGTAAATATGGTGGGACTAGTACAAGGGATCACCGTCGGCCCTTGCCTCCCCGGATAACCACTTACACTAAGTCCCTGGGCCTGTGCATTCATAACATACATACATAATCTCGGCAAAACATTTCAATTCATAAGAAACATAACATATTTCATAATTTTGGAGAAAAGGTTTACTCGATCAATATTTACTCGATGACTCTACTTTGAAAATAACACATATATATATACCTAAGGTTTTGGCCAAACTTGTCACATAACGTTGTAGGGTTTAATATGTAACTAGAATGAAAACACCCTCACCTGGAATACCACGAGACATAAAGCATTAGCAATACGGGTGCCTATTCAATTCAGAAGTCTCCGCCTTAGCAATGAACTATACAAGAGAAGGAACAATGTGTACTCGTGAGAATTGACCCCAATATGAAACCACATAGACGCACGGCATGTTATGCGCATGGTATGAGATGCATAAGAAGCATGAATCATGTGATGAGGTCATATAATCAAGTGATTCATTCAAAACGTTCAATACATGAAGGGTTCATATTCATTCATTCCATATCTTTCATGAATCATATCAAATCGAGCCAAAATCTTCAAACTATCATCATATTAGACATTTTAACATGTTTACAATGCATATAATAATTATAGAGGCAAGAGGATTCAAGAAAGCCTCAAACGTGTCATTTAAACGTTCATGTATTCAAGTCACATTTACACTCATCAAAGAAACCCTAAAATTAGAATAAATAATCAAACATATCATATATTATCCACTAATCATGCATAAAAGTCATAAAATTCACATACGAGAGCCAAGGGAGTGAAAGAAACGCAAGAAGGGAGGTTTAGGCAAAGTTCGGTAAAAGTTGACAACAATCAAAATTGCATAAGCTGTAGGAAAATGGAAATATCTTGAGTTGTAGAAGTTGGAATTGATTTTTGTTTATTGGGAATGAAACTAGACACATAGGCCTATCCAAGGATATATAGCACAAATCATGGTTCAAAACGAGGTGAAAATGGCAAAGGTCCGAAGTTGGGTGAGCGCAGTGTTCCGATGAAGTGGCGACACAATTTACGAACGATCATAACTCAGAAATTAAAAAAGATATTAAGGTTATTCCAATTTTTTGTGTTATTAGACTTCAAGAGGTTTCCAACGGATTAAAAATCAAGTCATTCGGAGTTCGGATGAGGGAGTACCCGGCCAGGGAAAATACAAGGCAAAATCTATCCAGCCGGGGAAAACTTGTGCGGAAACTTTCTGCGAAGCTCTACCCGCCCGGGTAGAGGGTTTTCAGCTGAAAACCGAGAAGAAACAGGGGTTGCTCGAAGGAGAAAGGGGAGGAATCACAAAACACATTAAAACTCAACCAAAAAACTCCAAATTGAAGGCATAAATTCATATACACATATATATATACACATATCACTCATCAATACTTCAATTACCCCAACAATTTACATAAACCCACATAATACATATACATATACATACACATATACATATTTGCTTCGAGAATTCCCAACAATCAAACATAGAAGTTATAAATCATAACGTACTCATGCATATTCACACAAGAATTCAAGTTATTAGGCAAGATCACAAAACTCCATCTACTTAACATATATATATAAACCGACATATACCTTGGAAAAGAGGAGGAGAAGAAAAGTATTGATGTTTGATTCTTGTCTTGAAGCTTGATGAAATCTCCTTGCTTCTTATCTCTTGCTTGGGGCTTGATTTGGAAGAGAGGGGATGAAGGGTTTGGGGAGTTTCTTAAGAGATGAAGAAGAGATGAAGAAGAATGAGAATTGGGGAGGGGAAATATCGTGTATTAAGGGGCAAGAAGAGAGAAATTTGCACTTTGGTCCTTCTATAATTTAAGAGCTCCATTTGGGTATCGAAAGTTTAGTTGGGGGATAATTGGGGTCCAAATCAAAGTTCAATTGAGTCCAAGGAATTCATATAATATCAAATAAGTACATAATCGAAACAAAATATTAATTAGTGAATATATATAAGTAACAACTAAATTTAAATAACGTAGTCACAGATCACATAATTCATATGGATCACGTAATCGCAATTAATTCAAGAACATCAAAGTGGAACTTGAAGCACATAAAAATCATATAGTAACAATTAGTTCATGAAATTAATAAATTAAATAATCACTTATCAATTAAAACACATATAAGTCACATAACTCTCGGTCTAAACCCACTCGTGACATCATACCTGTACGGCCAAAAAGTTGGGGCGTTACAGTGTCGACTTTACCTCTATTGAGACTTTCTTGTATAGTTATGTCCTTAAGAAGGATCACCCGGTTTCATGGGCTGATAAGTGCATGGGTTGATGCGTTCATAATAAATAAGGGTGATGGTTACAAGAACTTCATCACTGAGAGTGCCCCGCTTGAGAAGATTCCTAGATGGGAAAGGAAGTTTCCTGAAACTTCCAAATTAGGAAATATCTCACATGTCAATGACGTGAGGAATTAATCCTTAGACTTGTGATTCCACATTGTCTCATATGAGCTAACTTTGTAATATTTGATATAGGCTCAAAAGGGTGTCGCCATATAGACACCTGAACCACGGCCTATGTTGGGATTACACATGTGGCATATAAGAATTGTTGGAATCAATAAAAGACCTACAATTGTTGTAGGCAAGATGATCTATTATTACACTAGTCATTCATGATTCCATCCTAAAAATCCTTGCGCAAGGTGGTTAGATCAAGACATCAAGAAAATGGGGTTTACTTGGATTGAGATAAAATGGAATATGAAGTGAACTTTGTTTTAAGATTAAGGTTAGTAGGGCTCTCTATATTCCCAAGCCCTAGATCTTAATCGAGAGATAGGATGGTAGGAGGATCGTATCCCACATGATGTCATTGACTGAAAGGTTTTTTCGAACATACATTCACATTTCGGGTAGGGGTCACACACCTGTTCCTAGACTATGGTCGTGTCATCTGTGAGGTAATTAATTAATATAGTGTATTAATTAATTAGGCTCATTGGTAACTGAAATTGAACCTTGAGGGTCATACACAAATATCGAGTTCAAAGGGTGTGACACCCCGATTTCTCGGTTGTACAGGTACGCACGCCACGCGTGTGAGTTTTTAGATATAGGATTTATTTGATTCCTTTTTCTACCTAATTGCGTTATTTTAATTCTCTTGACTTGAATACCTGCAATTATATGATTTAAATTTTCTAGTCTTTGTGAAATTTATTATGTGAATTGTATATTTATTTCCCCGAGCATGATTAAGTGTTTAAATTAATTTCAATTGTGAGAATTCTATGCCTATTTGTTCTTAATTGAAGCTTTGTATAACTTATGTACTTAATTGATAATTTCTTAAGGACTTTTTCGTAACTTTTATAAATTGAGTACCTAATTGCATAACTTTATATTTGTTGAGGAGTTAGTTGCAATCTCCCCTCTTTTCTTCCCCTTCTTGCACGATATGTATACATACACACACATACACTTCTTTTCTTATTATTTCAACACAAACACAAGACACACACACTCCATTTCTTTCCCTCTCCCTTTCGATTTGTCAAGAGAAGCCAAGAGCCAAGTTTCTTCTTCCATTTTTCCACAAGAATCAAGCTCAAGACCTTCATGCTTTCTTCCCCTTCATCTTCTCTTCCTTTCAAGGTAAGATACATATGTATATTTTGGTGACTCATGAAGGCTTTGTTGGGGCTTTGGATGTTTGTTGGATTCATGAACTTAAATGCATTATTTTTTAAGTTAGGGGGATAATATGTGCATATTTGATATTAGTTGCATGAAGTTTAGAGCATGGATGATCATTTTCATTTTGGGGTTGCTTGAGTAAATTTGGTTGGATCAAAGTATGTTTCCTTGGATTAAATGGTGCCTACTTGATATATATGATTATATGCATGATATGTGATTATGTTGGAGTGTTTGGTTGAGCCTTGAAGTGGTTTTGCTTCCTTCTCCGTTCCCCTTCGAGCAACCCTTGTTTTTTCCATTTTTTCCAGCCCAGAAGGACTACCCGAGCGGGTAGTTTTTACACTACAAAAGTACCCGGCGGGTACTTTAGTGCATAAGGGTTTCAGCACCTGCTCTCCCCGGTCGGGTAAATTTCTGCCTTGTTTTTCCCCTGCCAGGTACTCTCTTGTAAGACCTTGGGTTGACATGATTTTTAAACCGTTGGAAACCTTTTGAAGTCTAGAACAACCTCCAATTGGAATCACCTCAACATCGTTTCCCATTTGTGAGATATTATCAATTCTTTTTGGTGTCGCCACTTTACCGAAAATCTGCTTTCATCCAACTTCGGGCATACGCCATTTTCACCTCGTTTTGAACCATGAGTCGTACCACATATCTTTGGAAATATCTACTTGTCTAGTTTCATTTCCAACAAACAAAACCCAATTCCAATTTATAGAACTCAAGATATTTCCATTTTCCTACAGCTTGTGCATCCCCAAAAACTGTCAGCTTTTCCTAAACTTCGCCAAAACCGTTCTTCTTGCATTCCTTTCACCCCTTTGGCTCCCGTATGTGACTTATATGAATTATATGCTTAGTTAATTGATATTTATGCTCTTATGTGACACGCATTGGTCTTTAGTTGCCTAAACTTGATTGTGTGAACTCGTGTTTTATATATGAATTGAATTCATCTGAGTAATTGAGCATATGAACACGATCACACCATTCCATGAAATTCTTATGCTTTATTTCATATTGAAACACATCATGACAAGTTTTATCACTTCATAAACATTCTTGCCGTGCATCCTACTTGGTTCCATTTTGAGTCGTGTCTCACAAGTACACGGTATCTCTGTCTTATTCAGTGATCTCCTCGGTGGAGATGTTTGGGTTTCGAGGTCTCTCTCTCTGGGTCTTTCTTACACATGGAGGTGAGGGTTTTCTTTATAAATGACCTATAACCTTGCATGAATTAAAAGTATGCCAAATGGTTTTCATATTCAAAATAACCATATCTTTTATACCGGCTAGGTACCGGAAATGCTTTATAACTTGTGTAAGTGTTAACCCTTAGCCTGTTTTGCGAGATATTGATTGCCCCCGGCTCTCCTAGCGCTAGCCTAGCCGGTGTAGATCCTGTTCCTGGTCCTGGGGCCCAGGGGCTTGTGTATTGACTAATCCGGGGAGGTATCGGGCCGACGGTGACCTCTTACACAAGTCCCATCCTATTGGACTACCCGGATACCCACCAGGAGGTTTGGTGGGAGATGGGGCTCCGATCTGAAGGAGTCATGAACCCGAAGATCACCCTGATGCGCGGATGTGGAGGTTAGCTACCGGCCACATTGCACCTGTAACGCCCCAGTTTTTTTTAGTATAGCATGACGTATGTGTTTATCAAATTGCGCAAATTAATTATTTATACGTGTTTTATATATTAATTTTTATTTTAATTATATTAACTGTTAATATTGTTAATTGTTACATTTTAAGTTTTATTAATATTAATTTATATAATATTAATATGTTAGTGCGCTAATTGTATCTAATTAGTTAATTTGATATTAAATCATAAGTTATGCATGCATGTTACCTATAAATTATTTACGTATTTATTATAAATAATTATATATATATATATATATATATATATATGTTAAATGTTCACATTTGTTTAATGTAATTGCACGGAGTCATGCAAACCATTTTAATTAATAATTATGCATGCATTTCTGATTTTATTAGTGCATGCATGCATTTTTATATTTATAATTATATATGTATTAATTTGTTATGTTATTTGTTAATATTATGAATTTTATTGTTACATTGCGTATGAGTGACATTTACGTGCTTCGTTTCTATATGAATTGATAACGAGATTTCGTGCAAATTTAATATGTTGAACTTATATGTGTCTTGTATATGAATATTTGTTCGTTTCATATTTTCGGATTCATTTGCATGTGCTTCGGATTTATTTTAACTTTGGAATCTAAGTCGGGGGCTAACGAGCACTTAGCGCACCCTTGGTTCCGTATTTAATATCTTGAGCTCGGGAACTCGGATTCGAGTTCCGTCAACTCCGCTGAACTCGTAACGAAAATTTGAGTTTAGTGAACTTAGACTTAAATTTTTCTAACGTCATTTGAACCTCCAAAATCCAACCGGAAAATGAAACGGTGACGAAACTGACCTTGTTGCACTAAAATGACCATAACTTATTCATTTGTTGACCAAATTAACTATGGTTGGATGCTATGGAAACCTAACTCAACCACCTCACCTGATATACCATGCCCAAACCGAACAACCCTTCCCACTTGCTGAAAATATCCCAAACATCTTTTGCTTCCCATTCTCTCCAGTATCTCAAGCTTTACAAAGAGATTCAAGCTCAAATCTCCTTCCAAACCTCCATTAGTCCACAAGGTAAGCTTAGATATGTTATGTACATTCAATATGAGTCATTTTCATCTATTCATCCCTAAATTTAAGCATGGTTTTTTGGGGTTTTGACATAGATGTATATATATTAGGTTTTGAGCATTTTGGTTGATCTCTTTCAATTCTTGAGCTTTTTGAATGATTCCAAGCCTGAAAATGATTATTTTAACATCCTCTTCTCATTTATGATCATTTATTACTTGGTAGTTGAGGTATTTATGAGATATCAATTATGGCAGGTTGAGAAAATTTCCATGTAATGTCACATATGCCTTCTTTCTTGCTTGAACTCTTTTGGAACTAATTTATACATTGAATTGCTGTTGTTTTACTACACATTGGATAGCCTAAACTGAATTGAATATGTGGAGATGAAGAGAATCCATTATGCCCTGTTTTTCGTGACTTTTTGCTCTGTTTTTTTTGGCCTGGAATGTTGCTGTCAAACTGCTGTCTTTTTCCAGTTTTGCTGCGTGTGATTCTTGCTAGAATTGTTGAGTTTTGTTGTCTTTAATTCCTTAGGATTCTAGCTCGTTTTGGTTGCTGTTTTTGTTCCCTGCTGCTACGTCTTTTGCTGTCAAAAACAGGGGCTGTTGCAGCTTTTGGCACGGGGGTGTCGTTCCTTGTCTTTCCAGTGTGAAATGGGGGTGAGGGTTGGCCTAATATTTCTGTACCGAGACACGGGGGTGTCTCGGTTTGTTCTATGTGGGTGACACGGTGGTGTCACCTTGTTTATTCCAAACATTAAGCCTACGTTTGCATGCATGTGTGTGTTTGTTTCTCCTTCATTTAAACTGCTGCTGCTGTTTCTAGTTGTGCAGAGTGTGTGCGTGAGTGTATGTATATATGTATTAGGGGGTAGTTGTGTGTGCATGCATGGTTGGGTGTGTGTGTGTGCATAGCTATATCTATATACATAAAGGTGTATAAATTACTTAACTATTTTGCATGCAAGTATAATATATATATATATATATATATATATATATATATATATATATATATATATATATATATATATATATATATCTATTGTGTGTATAAGTTGCATGCATGGACATTTATTAAACTTAACATTTGCATGCATATTGTTTTCATGCATGGGATGCACGTTGCATGTATATATATATATATGAATATATATTTTTATATATATTATATATATTTATATATGTTTATTAAATATTAAACGTTATTTGATATAATTGAATTATAGAATTTAATTGTTACCTATTTCATGTTTAATTTAATTTCCTAAATTTAATTGAATGTATTTAATTGTTTATTTTCTAATTGTAAATGCGATCGAATGTGTTTAATTGTTTATGTTCTAATTTTAAATGTGATTTAATACGTGTTATGCCCCTATTTGAATTCCTGGATTGAATTGATTGAAATGTAAATTTATGACTTGAATGAATATGAATGCTTCTATGTCGAATGAAAGGATCGTTTATATGATTTAAATGTATTAATTGTGCACATGAACATTCTCATAACATAATCTTATCTTTCACATATTCATATCATGATCATTACATTGCCGAGCGTCCTATTTGGTTCATATTGAGTCTCCTCTCACTGGTACACCTTGTTCATTCTCTTGTACAGTTCGTTTCCAGGGCGGAGACTTCCAGAATTAATAGGCACCCGTATTGCTCATGTTTTATGTCTCGTGGTCATCCAGGTGAGGGTGTTTTTGTTTTAGTTATATAACAAACCCTACAACCCTTATGTGAAAAGCTTTGGCCAAAACCTTATGTATATATATATGTAATTTTCGAAGTGGAGTCATCGAGTAAACCTTTTCTCAAGAATTATGAAATCTGTTAAGTTTCTTATGAATTGATATGTTTTGGCGAGATTATACATGTATGTTATGTTCACGGGCCCAGGGACTTAGTACATGTGGCTATCCGGGGAGGCATGGGCCGACGATGATCCCATGTGGTAGTTCCACTATGTTACGGCGAAACGGACCTCGTCAAGGAGTTTTTGACGAGGAAACGCTAACCGGGCTTTGAGGCCTCATGAACCTCATAGCCACAATGATATATTTAGGTGGTCGGGCCTTGCAAACCCGTCCACCACGGAGGAAGAAGGTTGGAACTTAATTTATGATTATGATTATGTTTATGATTTATATGCACCGTGCGAGAAGGTCGGGACACGGATTGCCCAAACGAAAATGTCTTATGAGATGATCTCTGATCTGTGTGTATTATGATATATTGCATCATCACCTATTTAAAGTATTAATGATATTTGTCGTACACAGTCGGAGTTTGGTTGGAGATGATGCACGCTCACTCGCCGAGCCTATATGTTTATATATGAATTATGAACGTAATGAAGTAAAATGATTAGTCATAAAATCCGAGCATTGTTTAGTTATTCTCTTGCCCTTGTTGTGATTAAATTTTAAATAAAACCTTGCTCGGGATTTATGACTTGCATGTGCTTGTTTTTATATATACGTATATCGCTCCTGCTCACTCAGTCTTCTAGAGACTGACCCTCTCCCTTCCCCAACTTTTAGTGCGCAGGTTTGGCTTTGGAGTTTCGGGCTAGGCGGAGTTTTGGTTGAGTCTTTGAGTCGGTCAAGCTAAGTTAGAAGAGTCTCTGCACGCACATATGTATCTTAATTGTGTATGATCTGATTTTATATTATTATGAACGTAAACCTTTATATAATTGTTATTGAATTGCCTTTTTGAGATTTACTATGATTTAAAAGAGGCCTGAGGAGCCCAAGTCTGCCTGTGTTTGGATTTAGTTTTCCGCTGCATTATGTTTTGTTGAATAGTTTTAATTGCAGGGTCTAAGTTCCGCCTAGTTTAGGAAGGTTATTTTGTTTGTCTCCCGTTCGCTATGGTTTGATACAGGGGCGGACTTCCCATTTCGTTACTCGTGTTTAGCCATGGTGCGGGGGATGTAGTGCCTCACGTGCGGGGTGTTACAGCACCCGGAGAAGGGGATTAATTTGTACTTATTTTCCCGCCTGATAATTAATTATAAATCCTGTTTCCTGCTTGTTTCCTGATTACCTCCCTGTACCTGTCATTTAATAAGTGAAAAGTGGAGTCCAGGATGGAATAAATACCCATTCTCGCCGGGTCCCCCTAAAATGTTAAACATAGATATCCGTAACCTCTGGTAGGCCTCTAGTCCCTGTTCAGCACCTGAGTTCGTGGATCGGTAAGGTAAAATAGGCTTCAACAGAGGGGGTACGGATATCAACACATGCATATTATATCCCGTTTATCTGACCTGCATGCTTAAACATAATTCCACCCGTACGTATTGATTTACTTCTGATTTCTGTCTCCAGTTTTAATAACTAATAATGTACAGTGGAATTATGCTTGCCTGATCACCTGTCTATTTATATATGCGTGTGTACCCCCTTCACTCAGTCAGTTAGCTAACCCCTTCCTCTCATTGTTTTTAGTCTTGTCTTGTAGGTTCTGTGGTCGTTAGGCGGGAGTCTTTTGAGGTTCTTGTTCGAGTCTTGGTCTAGCTCGCACTACATTGTACCGCATTCACATTTCCTGCTTTATTTTAGGCCTTGTCGGCCAAGGTATTCTACTTTTTCTTTATTGAATTCGGGACAGGTTTCTAGGGCCACTAGTGGAACCCGTATTTATGTTGTCATATGTTTTGAATTCGGGACAGGTTAGGACAGGTTGTATTTTCTTTAGTTGTTTACTTTCCTGCTTGTATTGTTATTATGTATTGGTTGTGAATACATGACTGCCTTATTCCTACTGCTCTGTTCCTGTTGATTTGTTGGTAGGGTCTAGTCCCGCCTAGCACAGGGTTGTTTTTTTTTTTTATTTCTGTCTCCGTTCACTATGAACTTGGTTCATGTATGGACTTTCCATTTCATGGGTGGACTGGGCTCATAGTACGGGGGATGTGGGGCCCTCCGTCTAGGGTGTCACAAAGGGTATTATGGAATGATCAAATAGTTGGTCGAAACGAGACCACAGTGTAAAGTACACGTGTGGATATCGAAGAGCAATGTTTGGACGTGTGGCTCCAATTAACGAATTGGATCATGTGTTAATTAATTGAAGAATTAAGTATTAAGTCCAAATATAATTAATTGGAGAATTAATTATAAAGCCAATATATAATTAATTAGAGAATTAATTATAAATCCCTGAATATTATTAATTGGAGAATTAATTATATAGCCGAAATAAAATTAATTGGAGAATTAATTTTAGCCCGTTAGAATTAATTAGTGAATTAATTGTAAAGTCCTTGATGTAATTAATTGGAGAATTAATTCTAAGTATTTAATTTTTTAGTTGTTCTAACTTGATTAGAATAAATAAATAAATAAATATCTTCTATTTTATTATTCTAATAAAGTATTAGGATAAGATATTTAATTATTACTAGAATAATTAAATATTCCTAATTAGTTAGGAACTCTCTTTCTAGAGATTAGATGTCTTATTTTTGGATAAGATATTATTTACTTGGAGAGAAAGAAACAATAGAAGACAAGTCAAAGTAGGAATCCGATTCCTACATGACCTTTAGGGTTTCGAATCCTTCACTATAAAAGGGCAAGGGGCTCGATTTTTTAAGGTTTATACGTGATATTGAGATCACGTCCAACCTTCATGGAATTTTGGGGATAATTCTCTTGCTCTCTATTTCTCGTTTCTTGTTTCTTTAATACGCATGTTATAGTACAAGCATACTCACTAACGTGATTTGAATCAAGGTTGGTGTGGATTATTACTCTAGAGGATTTCTACTTTGGAATCTCGAAGAAAGAATCGATCAAGAAACGGGGAATTCATGCCGCTTGAAGAACGTTTGAGGGCGGCTCAATACGTTTCAAGAAAGCTTCAATTGTTGTAAGTTTCTTGAAATCCCAACGTTATGATACGAACAATGCAAGTCTTTTAGATCCCTCTTGGAAAAATTTTAAACTTCCACTGCGTTTACTCTGCTGTTTTCCAACAAGTGATCCGAAGCCCAGAACAACCAGCATAGGACGCGCGAGCCGCCTGCAAGCGCACGAGCAAGGCGCGCACGAGCAGGCAGCGCGTGCACACAGCCCAGCGGCTGTTCTAGGCTAAGAGGGGGCAGTCGCCCACGCGATACCGCGCAACTAGGCCAGATGGAAGCGGAACAGGCGGCATCCACCCGCTGGAGGTCTCGGCCAGCGCACGCAGAATCGCATGCACCCGACCAGCCATGTGGCGGACGTCGCACGACTAGCAGCTAGGCGGGGCGGCTTGAAACCGCCCCATGCGCAAACGTTGGGCACAAAGGCCCCGCACGGCGGGCACGAAGGCTCTCGTTCCGCTTTTTTCGTGCAAAATCAAAATTTGAAAATCAGTTTTCAATGAATTAAAATCGCAGTTTAATTAAATCCGAAATTAAATAGCTTAAAACTAGATTCATACGAAAACATTTTTTCAGTTATTTTCAAGAAACAGTATTGATCCGACAGATTTGTATTTCAAATAAAAACCAAGAATACATAACTACCATCCAAATTTAAGAATTTTCTGTCAAAATTCGTAAAGCAGTAAAGATACAATACGAACGGTGCAAGGTGGCTCTGATACACTGCTTATATGCCAATACGTGTTTTGTGTGTTTCCATTACATCTGCATGTCTAGAACTCCCTTAATTCGATGAGGTCGTTAAGAACTTTGTCATTATGGGAATGACACATGAAACAAGTTCTTAACTCCATAGGTAAGGATTAGAAACTTTTCCAAGTCAATGAGGCCGACAGACATTGGGAGTGTCGATTTTGCCTCTGTTCAGACTTGCTTGTGTAGTTATGTCCTTAAGAAGGATCACCCAGTTTCATGGGGTGATAAGTGCATGGGTTGATGCGTTCATAATATATGACGGTGATGGTTACAAGAACTTCATCACTGAGAGTGCCCCGCTTGAGAAGATTCCTAGATGGGAAAGGAAGTTTCCTGAAACTTCCAGATTAGGAAATATCTCACATGTCAATGACGTGAGGAATTAATCCTTAGACTTGAGATTCCACATTGTCTCATATGAGAATATAGTTCACTATTCAAGAATTTATTCAAAACACGAATTTTGGATCATGACAAAAACTCAATTAATTTCAAAAATTAAATTTTTGTCAAAAATATCATTCAAAGTGATATTTAATATTTTCTCGAAAAATTAGAACTTGACTTTAATTCATAAAATCCCAAATTAAAATATTTAGCATCGTTCGAATAAATAGATATTTTATTACGGTAATAAAATTCCTAGCATTCTATCAATAGGATTTTAGAGTTAGTAGGTAAGCTAATTTATGTCTCACGAGTCGTGGGGTAATTAGTGCAGCCTATTAAATCTTAGTTTCTTGATTGATCACCTTAGGTGATCGATATTTCTTGATCATTTTAGAATGGGCGATGTCTCACGAGTCGTGGGTCGTTTCGGACTAAGTTTGATTGAGATCTTATGATTGGTGGGTCCTGCTCAACACTTAAGTAGATATGGATGTGTCACGAGTCATGGGTCCATGATTGAAAGATCGGTGATGCAAAATCATTACTAGGAATTCCATGGAGATGGAATTGGCAATTTCGTACCTACCTAAAGATTCTTAGACCTTTGGATGTCTCACGAGTCGTGGGTCCAAAACTAAGAATGCTTGGGATCGTAGTACCTACTGAGAAAATAAGTTTCTTCTAAGGTCGTTTAGGATTTGTAGACCTTATAAAAACAGTGGGAGCCACTTATGATAAAAGACCTAATCCTATGTGTTATGTTATTATTCAATATGCTCACATTTTCTCTGCTTAGCAATTAGATTGTAGTTTTGTGATTGTCTACAACTTGAAATGCGACCCATAAGTATCCATCCTTGAGTCAAATAAGTTGACTAAAGTCCTAACCACTCTGATTGGCTTCGAATCTTAAAATTCGTTTTAGATTCCAAAAGAGAAAATTGTTCTCTATAAGGCGAACTTTTCACCCATTGTGAAAATTCAACCTAGGCTTAAGAAAAGCAATTGCAAAGTGAAAGGAAACTCTTCAAACACTTAAGAGCAATAGTACTCCCTCATAAATGTGTTACAAAGTATAACACATTATAGGAACACTTAATTGCAATTGTACTCTCTTGCGAGCATGTTACAAAGTATAACACAACGAAGGAATTGTTCCATATTTGTATGAAGGAATACACGTTTAACGTGGACTGAAAGTCCTCACTGAGGAGGACCTTGCAGCCACACAATACACTAAGAAACGAGTTCTTAGTTCACTGATTGCTTGAATTGCTTCTATCATCATTTTAGACCCTTTTGCTTAATCTTAGATGTTGATATTGTAGCATAGTTCATCAAATTAGTTGATAACTTAAGATGGCATCCTTATGAAGGACTAAAACGTAATGATGATTAATTCTTCTTCTAAACCTATTGAGGTAAAGGCATCTAGGCCAAAGAAGAAGAATCCCTTAAAACCCGATGGAGGGGTGAGAGAAGGGAAAGCCTAAAAGAAAGATCAGACTTTAGCTTCCATAGTGGCAAACAAGGGCATTGGAAAGGAACTTCGAACAGTATACTGATACTCCATAGGTCTCTCGTTGCAGTAATTCCGATAGGATCAGAATTCACTAGTCTTGAGTTAATTTTACACAAACTGTTGTGCAAAACTCATAGCATTGATGTTTCGAACATACAACGAGAAAACATAAGTAAGATGACAAAGTTTCAAATAAATTTGGAATGTCCTGAATGAGATTAGCAAGTTAATCATCTTAGAATCATTTTACGAAATGAACTCAAAGACTTAACTTCCTAAGAATCCCATTTAGAGGGAAATGTTCCCGAAACCCTCATTTATGTGAAACAAGAAACACGTCCCACAGTTTAGATGGATCTCGATCCATACTAAGGATTAAGGTTTGCTTAATGTAAGCACTAGACTAAATCATTAGTTTAATCATTATGAATGTGTGTACTTAATTGTAACGCCCCAATTTTCCAGACGTTCAGGTACGCACGACACGTGTGATTTTTTGAGAGTTAGGATTTATTTTAATTCTCTTGTTTATTAAATTTCTACAGTTCATGATAAATTATATGAATTATATTTCAAAGTGTTTACGTGAAAATAGGTGAAATACTTGTCAACTTGAGAATTATTTTATAAATTGGACTTGGTTGTTACGTGAATTAATTGTCGAGCTTGTCTTAATTGCTTAATTGTTCTTAAATGATCATTCTTGTAAATGGAAGGACCTAATTGCATTAGCATTTCATTGCACCTAATTGATCATTTTCCAACCCTCTTGTACTTAATTGTATAACTTATGTCTTTGGAGGATTTAATGGCAAATAACACATTTCATCAAGTTTGAGGATAGGATATCACGTAATATTCTCCATTCTTCTTCGATCTTCATTTTATTTCATATCATATAATCATCTTCATCTCCATCTCTCTTGGTTAAACCCAAAGAATGAAGAAAAATTGGGAATTCTGATCTTCAAGTTATAATCCAACCTAAAACTGTAGGAATGGGTTTTGAAGTGTATGAAGGGGTTTTAGGTGCTAGAAGGGAATGAATATTAGAATTCTAGGATTTTAGGGAAAGAGTTTCGAGATACATGCTAAATAGAAGAAGGAATTAAATTCACGAACTTTTTATTAAATTATAACATATTAAAGCACATAAGTCACATAAAATGCAATGCATGAGAGAATTAACAAGGATCGAGACTATAACCGCTTCCTAAGTTACCCCTTTACTTACCTTTCTCGACTTGGCCCTGAGTAGGGCTGTTACAATCTTCCCCCCTTTAAAAGAATCTGTCCTCAGATTCTACTCATGTTTCATAATAGCTTTAGATAATATTTGTATCCTCTATTCATGATAAACTAGTTTCTAAAGGAGAACTTTACTTTAAACACATATGGCAATTGTTCAGATAAGAAATTTAGATGCACACATAAGTGATGCAATGAATGCGTGGCGCCAACACCATATTAAGTAGTAACTAACGTGTTTTAGAATGTGTACCGTACCCTCATTATTGGCAAGATTTGGTTTCATGTTTCCTTCCACAGCATAAGCTCGTCCTTTGACCATCGGTCTCCCAGATGTTCCTTCCGTAGCCTTCCCTTTATTTCTTGGTTTTGGTCTTTTTGGACAATTTTCTATTTGATGATCAGGGTCTCCGCACCATAAACATGTACCAGCCTTCCTTCGACATTCCTCCTCAGTGTGCCCCCGCCTCTGACAGTACTCACAAATAATCTCTTCCTGAAGTTTTGGTGGTGCCTGTTGGGGCTTGGGCCAGGACTGTACTTGTTTCTTTCCGGAAGTTGACTTAAATGGTTCAGCGGGACGTTTGGATTCCTGGGATGACTTATAGGGTGGCTTGGAACGATTGTCTGCCAGATGGACTTCCTTATGTGTGGCCTCCGTTTCCATAGCCGTTTCTACAGCCTTAGTGTAGGTTCCCAATTCAAATGGGGCTAAGGCCCATCGAAGATTGGATCTAAGACCATCAACAAACCGTTTAATTTTGCGGCGTTCATCATGTAAGATATGTGGGGCATACTGGATTAGCCTAACAAACTGAGCTTCATATTCGGCCACCGGTGCTTTGCCTTGAACTAGATTCATAAACTCTGCTTCTCGGGCATCCCTAGTCACCTGGGGAATATACTTGTCATAGAACACTCTCACAAAGTCATTCCACCCATGATTCACCCGATTTTCTGCCCAGACTCGTTTTGTATATTCCCACCAACTTAGGGCCGCTTCTTCTAGCATGAAGACAACATACTGAACTCTTTCAGGTTCTTCAGGACTAATACCCATTGCTTCAAAAATTTTCTCAAGACTTGCTATCCAATTTTCAGCCTTTGCATCATTGGGTTCTACGAAGAACTTAGGTGGATCCATCCGAAGAAACTTTTCTAAGGACTTCTCATTGTTACCTTTTGATCCATTAGCGCAGGTTTGCACTATCTCTTTTAAAGCATCTACTAGCTCAGAATTTCCTCCGACAGAGGAGATATCTTCTCTTGGTGGAGTGCTTTCTTGGGCGGTTCTTCGGGGAGACATTATGAGTTGTAATGTACTTGGAGAGAGAATATGATGCATGATGGTTAAGAATTACTTGCAGATAATCACTTAGGTAGAAATTTTCCAAGTAGTAACAATCAATACACGTAATATCACATAAATCGTAGCACAGATAAGGCATATAAAGACACAGAAGAATAACATGTTAACTTACGGTCCTACTAGTATCTTGAAGCAACCTTAACACATAATGCAACAGACAAGAGGATAGAGCACCCTTTCAGTTAAGTCTCTTCTTAACTTAACCGGGCTCTGATACCACTTTAGTTGTAGCGCCCCTTAACACTACAACCCCGCACCGTTGTACTTCCCGAGTGGATGTGAGTCCTGGCACTCGAGAAATACTCCGGCGAACGGACAAGACTATACAATACTAGAGTATAAAAATTTAAACGCAACGGAAAATAAACTTGAGCAATATAAGGGGACAATACATGACGAAACACATATCATTAAGTTGGATAAGTAATTACAGCGAAAGATCTAATTTCATAGGAGAATGCTTATTGACATAGGTACATGCACTCTTAGAATAATCCTGATTGGCTAAGATACGACACCTTAAAGCTTCAAGATACCTCTAAGGCGTCGCTCCGTGGATTCCTGAAATCATGCATTTGAAACCGGGCGAGAGGGTTAGTCAAAGTGACTAAGTGAAGGGGGTGTAATAAATTATAGGTATCAGTATATGTATATATATATTTATATAATCAAGAAAATCGTGATCAAAATATTGACAATAGGATATAGCAAATAGGGAACGGTTCATAATATTTGTAAAAATAGGGATAGGGGTAACTTGGAATATTTGTGGAAATATGAACCGTTTGTAACTAGAACTTGAATGCCCGCAAGCTAGGCCTCTCCATCCGTAACTCCTTAAATCATGATAAAATAGTAACGGTGTTGATCAAGACACCGATACTTCAATAAAACCAATAAGACAATAACTCCGCTACTCCTTGGTGTCAATAGGGGAGCCAACCCTAGAGACCATGAACTAGATTCGGGAGGCAGCTATCTCTCCCTCATCCCTTGGCGTGGAGTAACTAACCTCCAGTTAAACCACTACCAAGAGGTGGTGGCAGTCCGCAGCACCAACAATACCCTCGGTCCGATACCTTCCGGGTAATTGCTCGCTACGGATACAGCCGGGGCCCATAACAGGAATCGAGAACAATATTTTGCTTGCATAACCCGGAATCAATGTTTTGATAAAATGGACTTGAAATATATAATGTTCTAGAAAAACGTTGATTCCGGCAAGAAAGTATTTTTCCCTTAAAAGGGATAGTGTAGTAAAGTAATATATATATATATATGGCAGTAAATCAATATGATGGGTAGGCTTGAAAATAGTTTTTATATAGATACGTATGTATAGGCAT
This sequence comes from Lantana camara, assembly GCA_037501455.1. Taxonomy (NCBI): domain Eukaryota; kingdom Viridiplantae; phylum Streptophyta; class Magnoliopsida; order Lamiales; family Verbenaceae; genus Lantana; species Lantana camara. Next base: position 77,942,150 of record CM074859.1, read on the forward strand.
GATTCCAGTTGAAAACATTTTAACCCTCACTGAGTGTCTTGACGGTCTAGATAAAATCCTTGGGATTCCACTGTTCAATTATATCCTCACCTGAAAGTAATAACTACTACTGGCTTAGAACTAGGTTCTAATATTCAAATTAATCAATCATACACACCATAAGGTAAACATTATGTAATATGTTAAAGATTTCCCGGTAAACCCTAAATTTACCCGTTTAAGGGAATTTGATTAATAATTTAGGGTTTACGAGATCTTTAGCTAATCAAATATATATATATACCATATGATAATTATAATTATAAGATTTGAAATAAGATTTATGGTTAAATTTGACAATGTAGGTTATCTTTTGAAAATATTACATAGTTTACCGATTTTTGGAAAATTTGGGAAAAATCTTTCTTTAAAAATTCCAAAACCTATTTTATAATTATTTTTATATTAATATCGAAATTAATAGTATTTTGGTTGACCAAAAAGTCAAAATTACTATTGAAAACATTTACTATTCAATTTCATATGAATTAAACATTTTATAACACAAAATCAACTTCACACACACACACACATAACTCACGGCACACAAATGCACACACACACTTCTAAGAACATTATGAACATGTTCTTGAACTCATTTGAATATTCAAAGAGGGTATGTAACATGTTCTATCATATTCATATTCATAACATAAGATTGAAGCACAATATAGCAAAATATATGAATTCTCTATGAAAAATAATTCTAAATAAATTACTATAGGCATGAATTTAATCAAACAAGATCATAAGCATTTAAATACATATTCACATTATATCATATCATAATTCATGCATTTAATTAAATAAAATTCCATAATGTACACAAATTGTATTTAAACTAACAATTATGCACATATTTCATAAAATAAATTCCTAAAGCATAATTTAATTAATCCTAGACATGCTACTATTATGATTATACTAAGAACATAATATAAAACATGAAATAATAGAAGAAAACATACCTTGTAGAGAGAGAGAGGGTTGTTGCGTGAGCTAGGGAGAGAGGGAGTGATTTTGTGTGTTGATTTGTGAGGTATAAATGAGGCTTGAGGGGGTATTTATAGGTAGTCATGAGGGGTTTTAGAGCAATTTTTAAGAGTTTAAGGGAGATATGGATATCTCCTAATTCATACAAATGCTTGGTGATTAATTAGGAGATGTGGTTAAATTATATTATGAACAAATGCTTGGTAATTACTTAGGAAATGTGGAGAAATTATGCTCATGTAATTAATCCTTCTAGAAGACCATGTGGTCATGGATGATGTCATCTTGAATAAAAATAAATGTAAAATAATATAAAATTTATTCAAGAGTCGAGAGGTAAAAACTTGAAGTAGTGAAGTGATGAAAGAATGAGTGAAAAATGAGCTTTGTTTTGATTATAAATGTGAAATATTTAGAGTTTTCGTTTATAAATTATGAATATTAAAGATGATGAAAATCATGAGAAAATTATATAAACGAAGCTAGGATAAAGTTTAGAGTTTGGAAAAATCACCATAATGTAGAGGAAAATTCAAGGATCGTTTCAAGTATAATTTCGACTATTGAATAAAAGCTAATTTGTTCAAAATAAAATGATGATTTTTAGAAAGGAAAATATTAGTAAAATATGCTATGACAAAATCGAGTTTTTAGTAAATGCATGAAAATTCATAAAATAATTTGAGGATCGTTTTGGTTATAATTTTGAATATCAAAAAGTAGATGAGTAAGGATTTATTGATGATCGAATCATAAGCTAGGGTTTTCGTCGGTTTTTGATACTACGGGAGTTAGGATGGGAATTATGGTTCACAGAGGGTATCACGATCCTCGAAATAATGTGAGGATTCTTTTGGTTACAATATTGGGTAATGAAAGTGCTTCGGGGAAATGTAGGAATATTTTTGAGCTATAGGGGTATTTTCGTAATTTCCAACCTAAAACTGTAGGAATGGGTTTTGAAGTGTATGAAGGGGTTTTAGGTGCTAGAAGGGAATGAATATTAGAATTCTAGGATTTTAGGGAAAGAGTTTCGAGATACATGCTAAATAGAAGAAGGAATTAAATTCACGAACTTTTTATTAAATTATAACATATTAAAGCATATAAGTCACATAAAATGCAATGCATGAGAGAATTAACAAGGATCGAGACTATAACCGCTTCCTAAGTTACCCCTTTACTTACCTTTCTCGACTTGGCCCTGAGTAGGGCTGTTACACCACATCCCCCGCACTAAGACCCAGACCTGGTCACGAAATGGAAAGTGCATGTCCGAATCCGAATCAAAGCGAACGGGAGACCAACTCACACACTAGGCTAGGCGGATCTTACTTGACCAAAACTCAGAGTGCGGAAGCAATTAAAACCAACAACAATAGATAGCGGAAGCATTTAAAACAAAACATGCAAAGCAGGTGACGAGTTCAACTAGCATAGATACCTAATCCCGAATAATAGATCAACAAACATAACAAGTGACGGGTTCAACTAGCATAAATCCCTAGTCCCGAATATCAATATAAAGTAATAATCATCAAGTGCCACAAGGGACCGAATGAGAGTGCCACGCAGGGCTACCGAATAGTAAAGTATAATCTCAAGTCTACAAGTCAAAGCATAAGTAAAGTGTATGAAAAGACAAATTCAAATAGAAAGACTAGACCGACGAAGTGCAACTCAAAGGACTCACTTCCGCCTAGCAAACGCCAACAACCTGCAACTAAAAGTGTAAATGAGGGGTCAGTCAACTTGACCGAGTGAGGGGGCTAACGCACACCCACAATATATATATATAAGGAGCATAGCACAGAATAAAAAGGATGGACTCATGAATCGGGGATAGGTGTTGCATACCAAAACGTTTTGAAAGAACCCGAATAAGATATAGATATAAGTTTAGAAACCATTTTCCAGAAAGACTCTATCCCGATTCGTAATTCCATAACATAACATAACATAATCAACTGCTCGGCGAGTACGAGCTTCCCACCTTTACTCCTCAGAACATAAATCACAATCAATCCAAACGCTACACCAATGATGGAGGGGATGTACAGTCCCCAAAACCATCTATAATAACACCATCTAAAATAGTCTCGATCTCAAGAGGGTAGCGAACCCACAAGAGTCATCCCCGGCCTTAGCCGAATGCTCAAGATATCACGCCTCCCTCATCACCCTAAGGTCGCGCAATGATATTTCAAATGGAAACTACGCACATGGTTGAAACTCCGACGGCCCTAACCGTCCCGGAGGCCCCATTACCCGTAGCTCCTCGGATCCACAATAGAACAAAACAGAACAGAACATACGCCAGTCTTTCATGGCAATCTCGCTACAGAATCATAACGCAACCGAATTTTTCCAAAATAGCTTACATATGTCTTAGAAAACTTAATTTATATATATATATATATTTCCACGCGATGGAATTTAAGCCCTTAGACACCCATCCACGCAAATCACACGCGATGGAAATTAAGCACGTAAGCACCCATCCACGCGATCGAATTTGAGCCCATAAGCACCCATCCACGCATAACACACGCTCAATACCATAAACATATCATATCCAACACATACATACTTATAGTAAGGTATACTCGCATGCAAGGGTAGAATTCACCATATAAAGTACATAGGTCACATAACTATATAAAATCCTAAACCTCACCTCGTGAAAGTAGAGTCTGAGAGTGTGAAGGGCCAAACACTCTAAACCTCAGGCCCACCGGCACCACCAAACTCTGTGACAAAACATACAGAAGCCCTGACTTAGACTCTATATGGACCAAACAAGATGCACGACATTGTTCAACATGATCGTGGTTATGCATAAGTGTTCATGTTGTGCTTGGATAAGGTGTCGTGGTCATTCAAGGCAAATCAATGCTCAACAAGGTCATATTTACAAGCAACCAACACGAAATTCCATATCCAAAGATGCAAGATCAATTTAGGAAGTCAATGTATTCACAAAATGCATATTAAATCATCCAATATCACAGGGTTCAATTATATTATTAGAATGAAGCATCAAGTTCATGACGAGTTATAAAGTGCATAAGTAAGAGCAACTTGATCTGATAAACATACAAAGTTGTTGTACGTAGATGGCATGCTCGATACAAATAAAGAGTGCATTTAATTCACTTAAGATCATACTTTACAACTTCACAACATGTTTGGTACACAAGCTCAAGTCACATTCATAGTTTCGTAAATATTACACTTACATCCCCTAAGTTATTTATAAATGTTTAGAATTATTACACATACATCCCCTTAGTTGATTACTAAGCATAATTGTTCGTTTAAAGTGTTTATACAATTATTCAACTAGGAATTAATTACTTACAAGCATGGCAATTATCAATTTATCGTAATTCATAATATACCATTTTCGAGTAGTACGAGTAAATCAAGATATTACAATTCTAACTCCTATTATGCATCAAGTCTTAAGTTGTTCAAGCATCTTTCATGTATCTTAATTTTATACTTGAAACATAATTTACAACAATCATAACATTGAGAACGTCTTAAATTCATATAGAGAAATTACAACATGTTCGTTCTTCTAAAATATCATTCAAGTTCATTTAGTCACATAAGAGATTAATTTTCATCACATCGGGATTCAAATTGTAAATCGAAACATTCATGCATATCACAATCCATTCAATACATGTTTTCGTATATGATTGGGATACATCTCGATCAACAAACCAACAATAACCAATTTATTTGCACTCAAAACAATTAATTCAAATAATCATAATTACGCAAAATAATTCGTAATAAATAGATCGAGTGTCCGATTAACGAACGGAAAGTGGCGTTGAACTCACCACAACGAGATGTATATTCTGACCAAACGCCATCGGAAGGAAACCCATTGCTGCCGAAATTTGGCCGGACCGCCGCCGGGCCGCCGCCGAAGGTCGCCGGAAAAATCCCGAAAAATCAGTCCTGAATGGAGTCTTCGTGCCCGTTCCGAATCCTCAATCAATTTTTGGAAATTCCAAGCCGATTGTCCTAGATCTAAAATCTACGAACACGAAAACCCTAAATCTTCAAACTCAAATTACTTCCAAACCGGTGAACCAAAATACGATCCGAAAGAAGCGTTGTCTTACCCATGACGAGCTCTTCCAAAGCCCTAAGGTAGCTCACCGGAAAAATCCTCGGAGCTAGCGCCGCTACAGTGACGGAACCACCACCTACGGCCAAGATCTGGTGAAATTGATGCCGGAAATGAACTCAGGAGGTCGAAAAACCTTGGAAACCATCAAGCCCCGTCGAAAACCACCGCCGAAAGCGGCGGAATCGCACCGCTACAGTGACGGGCGCCGCCGCCGCGAGCTTCAGGCGGCGCGTGCGGCGCCGTCGCGGCTCCAATGGCCGTTCCGCTGACGTCAAACGAAGTGGCGGGATGTCCTCTTGCTGGGTCTTCGGCGCGTGCATCGAGGTGATGGTCGGAAACCGCCGCGAAGGCCGGCGAAGTGGCGGCGGTCTGACAGCTCCGCCGCTGCTACTGGAATCCGGCCATAACTCCCCCACCATTCATCGTTAGGCCGTGAAATTGGTACTCTTACGTACGTATCGCCGAGATAATCGAAATGGACTATTCGTTTGTTGAATTCCGTCGAGAAACGATGGAGTTATGGGCTCGTAACCGAAGCCACGTATAGTGACCTGCGGGAGAGAGAGTGGGAGAGGTGAGAGAGAGAAGAGAGAGAGAGAGAGAGAAAAAGGAGATTGGGAGAAATGAGTCTTGTACACAAGCTATATACAACTGGGTATCCTTATCGCGTAGCAAAGAGAAATATCGCGTACAAATAATCGTAAATAAAATTGGTAAAGTTACGAATAAACATTCAAGCTCCGAATTAATTTTATAAATTAAAATGGAAGAGAGAGATTTACCAATTAGAGTTTAATTCAATTTAATTTTAGAAACCTTTCGTACAATTTAACGATACTTCGTACACATGATTGACAATTAATCTCAAGGAATTCAAGTAAACCAAAATTAAACAAGTTAAGTAACATGATGGATTTAAAATCAACTTGACAATTATTTCATAGAATAAATTTGAATTAAATCAAATTAGACAGTTAGGGTTAAATATGCGCGTAATTAATCAAGTTGACAATTAATCTTAGAATAATTCGAATGAACACATATTAAATTGGATTTACATTAAATAACATAATTCAAGAACTCTTAAATTAAACACACATAATTGTAGAGACTTACTTGTTAATATCGTCAGGACGCCCTTCGAGAATACGGGGCATCACAACCTTCCCCCCTTAAGAGAACCTGGTCCCCAGGTTCCACTGCAAAAATGTAGATCCTCGAGTAGTAGTGCTTCAACCCTTCTCCAGAACTCACGTAAGAACATAACTCTAATGGTGAGGCTTACTCTTGTCATCTACACCGAACCTCCTTTAGGATGTCTTATTATCGTCGAGGTTCGTGCGAGTACTTGATCGGTTAGTGGTTTCGAACTCGGTCGGTCATTCCCATGATCGGATAGCTGCAACTGCACCCAACCTCGATGTCGTCTCAGACTTGCCATTGCAACCCGTAGTCAAATCAACGCATAACGCAACCACAACAAACAAGAGAGAATCCCATCTCTCAACACGTAAGAGAGAGAGCCCTGTCCCTTAGCACCCACAAGAGAAAGAACCCCGTCTCCCGAGCACATATAAAAGAGAGAACCCCGTCTCTCAAGCACATAATTGAGAGAACCCCGTCTCTCAACCTAAGTCGGGCAGATTCCAACATCTCCCAACATTCTAGTTTGAGAAAATCCAGCATTCCTCAAACCCCTAGATTCAAGAGAATTCAGCATCTCTGAATATCTAAGTACAAGAGAATCCAACATCTCTCGCGCACAAAACTTAGAAAGCTCCTAGCATCTTTCTACCACATAAATAGAGAGAATCCCGCATCTCTCCAACACGTAGAAAGAGGGAACCTAAGGTCTCTCTGGCACATAAATTCACTGTTCAGTTATTCTTACATACACATCATAGTAACACTTGACGAAAAGTATGCGATGCATGTTTGGTGTACCTTATACAACTGATATCGGTGTCCCTTGAGTATAGATTCAATGCTCATACCTCAACTCAAGAGGGATATCACGATGGAATCCCTATAAAACAAGGTTACAGTATGTATGTATGTTGTACGGGAAGTTAGTGAGCAATCAAGAGAGTTTTAAATCACATAGGCATGAATAGTTCACATAAGTGCATAACTCATTCATTTCAGTAACGATTCATAACAAGTCGAAATTTCAATTTATAAATACTAGATCAGGTATCCAAGTTATCACAATTAAAATAGCAATAGTCATCACCCACATCAAGCAAAACAAGGTAAGAGTATTTAAACGATGCATGTATGCAAATGCCATGAATGCTTGGCGTACCGTTAACCAAAGTGTAAAAATCTTGATAGGAAAGTCGAGATGAAGCAGTAGGAGTTGTTTAAGCCGACAATGATGCAACCCTCGTCATCGGAACCTCTTTGCCATGAGTCTTTTCATAAAGTGGTAACTCAGCAAAGCTCGTTTATCACCAAACCCCTTAGTAGACCGTAATCCTTGCTCAACTAGAATCATCTTCAGTTTCTCCCAAGAATTCTCATTTATGTGTTAAATCTTAATCTGCTCATCTTCAAGGAGTTGTTCATGGTTCGTTTGTCAATTAGATATTTAACTCAGAGTTTCGTTGGATGATCGTGATGCTAAGTCTTAGGAATAGTGCCCTAGAAAGCCGATTGTATATCCGCTTTGTGCTTTTCCTTATTGTAATCACAGACAATCTTTGAATAAAATAACGAATTGAGGCAACACTTCTTTATATGCTCTTGTTTGGTATGCGTTTACTTTAGCTGTGCATGTATGAGAACTCCCCTAATCCTGATGACTTTAGGACTCTACCATTTAGGTGAAATGGTTCATGAAACGAGCCCTATATCACATAAGTCATGATTAGTAAAATACTCCAAGCCGATGAGTCCTACAGACAGTGGGAGTGTCAACTTGACTCCTCTAAGGCTTGCTTGTGGGATCACGCCCTTAAGAAGGACCACCTCGTTTCATGGAGGTGCAAAGTGTATAGTTGATACGTGCGTGATACATGAGGGTGCTTACTTTAACAAGTAAGTTCACTGAGGTACCCCATGTGAGAACATTCCTAAATGGGAAAGGAAGTTTCTATTTCAGGAAATGGAAACTTCCAGATTAGGAAATATCTCACGAGTCATTGATGTGATTAATTGATCCTTAGACTTGAGGTTCCTTCTCACTTTATGAGTTAACTCTGTAGTCTTAGGTATAAGCTTTAAAGGGTGTCGCCTTAGACAACTGATTCAAGGCTTATGCTGGGGCTGCACAAGTGATTCATGAAAGTGAATGAGAATCAAGAAAGGACCTACACTTGCATTTGCAAGTTGATCTCTTATTGTGTAAGTCATTCATATGCCATATGGAGTCCTTGGCCAAGGCAGTAGATCAAGACATCAAGAAAAGGGTTTCTTGGATTGAGATCAAATGGATATGAAATGCACTTAGCTTTAAGACCGGATTATTAGGGTTCTAATTATTCCCTTACCCTAGATCTTGGTTGAGAGATAGTAAGTAGGAGGATTTTATCTCACATGAATCAATGACTTAAAGGTTCTGTCGAATCCGAACATTCCAATTCAGCTAGGGGTTAAACACCTGTTGCTAGACTATGGTCGTTTAATCTGTGGACTGATTAATTAATTAGTGAATTAATTAATTAGGGTCACTGCTAATTGAATTGAGAACCTAGAGGGTCACACACAACAACTTGGTTACATGAGTTGAGGCTTGAAAATGATTAAACGAGTTAATCGAGCCTAGAGGGTGCCACACGTGTGAAGCCACACGTGTGGGTCACGTGAGTGACACGTGTCCTTGTGACACGTGTCACACACGTGAATTTATATATATATTAAATGATTAATTTAGTTAATTATTTAATAGACTTTGGTTTAATTTTGAATTAAAAAGAAAGTCTAATTTTGGAGAAAATAATCTAGTTAATTAATTATGAATTAATTAATTAGATAAAATAAGTTATTTATTTTTATAATAAATAAAGTATAAAATTATCCAAAAATAGTTTGGATAATTTTAGCTCTCTTAAAAGTTGACTTGAAATAGAATTCAAAGTCAAAGTTGGAAAATACTTGATGATCAAGTAATAGGAGAGAGAGGGACCAAATCCTTTGTCCATTAGGACTAGGTTCGGCCGCCCCTCCCCTTTCCTATATATAGGGGAGCTCATGCTCCCCTTTAGAGCTAATTGACAATTCTTGGTTCATGTGTTGAACACCTTCCTTTCTCCAAGATTAAATTAAACCCTAGGTTAAGCCTAAACACTAACTAGAGAACTAGCATCCTTACTAGTTAGATTGTGATCAAGTTGGTGGACTTTCTCTAGAGACTTCAAGTTAGAAGTTTGAGGATTCGAGCTTTACCAGGGAGAGGGGATCAAGCCGCGTGAAGAGCGTTCTTGGGTGGCTTGAAACGCTTCAAGTAAGAATAAAAGAAAAGTAAGTTTTCTATCTTTACGAATTTGGTTACACGATTGCGAGTTCAAGGTCCTTTTGTTGGGAAAATTTTTTTAAATTCCGCTGCTTTCTGATTCGTGTTTTCCAACAAGTGGTATCAGAGCCACCTCGTTAATCGTGTTTCTGATTCGTCTCAATTATACTGAATTTGGTAGAAATTCTTAGGCTTGATGCGATTGAGTATTTGTAATTGTTTTAGAAAGCCTGAATTACGAAACTGTATTTTTTCCTGAAAGTTTCTGAAAATTGGTTTTTATAAAAATTTAATTTTGAAAAACAATTTTAGATTTGAAACTGTATAAACTGTTTTTGGATTTCTTGGATTGGTTTTGCTTTTGAACGAAAACACGAAACGAAAGCCCGGATCGCGATGAACACGCGAAACCCCGCGCGCGAAGGAGTCGCGCGCGCGGGCTTCGCGCGCCACCCTCCCGCAACCGTGCGGGAGGCCCTCCCGGGCGCACCTAGGCGTGCCCGCCCATCATTGCCCAGGGCTGGCCGGAACAGACCGGCCAGTCTCCCGCACGCCGTCCGCCCATCGCCGCCCAGGCCTGGCCGGGTCACACCGGCCAGTCGCCCAGCACCTCCCGCACGCCTGTGCGGGAGCCTTCCGGGCGCGCCCAGGGCGGCCGAGACTGGCCGCCCAATGCCAGGCAGGAGCTGCGCGCTCCAGCGCGCACTCGCGCGGCCTTGGTCGCGCGCTGTGCGCGCATGCTTTGCGCACACGCCGCACTTGGGACGGGCAACCCCGTTTTCGTGATCCGGCCTTTTCGTGTTTCGTGCAATCCAGTCCCAATTTTTTATTTTAATTTTAAAATTTTATTTTTGAATATTTATTTTAATTTTTTGAATAAAACTTAAAATTGGGATTTTTGAGAAATTGAAACGGTTTATATTTTAGGAAAATACATCTTGATAAAATTATTAATTTTCAGAAATTAATTGGAATTTTTATTTGTTTTGGTAATTTGGGATTTATTGAAAACTTTTATAAATAAGACTCGCATCAAGTCGTGTTTTAAGCTATTAGAGCTTAAAGCGAGAATTTTAATTTATTGGTTAAATTTAAATTCTTGCAAAAGCATGTTAGGTGATCATGGGTTTAGATCTATGTATGGTTTTAATTTATGCACATGGATGGTTTAAATTGGGGTTGGAGCCCTATAGTTGCGTTTTTCAATTGAGGTTGGAGCCTCACTTATGTGCGTACTGTTATGTGATTTATTATGTGGCTTTCCATATTACTGTTTTTGAGGCTGGGGTATGCCCCGTGTAATTGTCTAAGGCCAATATGAAGATTGAGCCTTATTACTTTATGTCTTTTTCTTTTTATTGTAATTTGAGAGTAGAGATAGGTGGTGAGGTTTTATTTTCATTATGGAGACAATGCACCCATGGAGTAAGATGGACCACATTCAAGTAACAAGGAGAAGACCCCTCAAAATGTTAGGGAGGGGAATCTCAATTGTTAAATGTAATAGAGATAGGGCTCGTATTTTGTTACCGCTTTCCCTTATGTGATTTGAACTGTTTATGTGGCATGTATGTTAGAACTTGTGATTGTGGAGTGGCTCCCACATATCACGCATAAGATAGGTAGAACCCATGATCATTACATGTTAGTATCATGCTAGGACATGTTATCTGTTTATGTGCTTGTTTGAAATGCATTTAAGTGTACTTGCATTAATCAAGACTAATAAAATTGGATAACATATATGTTGGTGAGGTCGAACCGGACAACTCTCCGGTTGATTCGAAAATTCCCATTAAATATTAAGCTAATTTCGAACAAATAGGTGTTTAATTCGAGATGCAAATTTTGAATTAAATTCCTAGCATTCCATCAATAGGTTTTAAGTTTAGTAAGTAAAGCTAGTTATTGTCCGCGAGTCGTGGGATAGCTAGTGGAGCTTGTTAGTTCTTAGTTACCTAATTAATCATTTTAAATGGTCAATATTTCGTGGTCAATTTTAGCAAGGGCGATGTCCGCGAGTCGTGGTCGTTCGAACTAAGTTTTGGTCATGATCTTATGATTGATGGGTCTAGCTTAACGCCTAAGTAAATATGGATGTCGCACGAGTCGTGGGTCCATATTGAAAGATAGGTGATGCAAAAAACAATTACTAAGAGTTCTAAAGGTGTTAGAATTGGTAAGTTGTACCTACCTAGGGTTCTTACTTAGAATGTCCGCGAGTCGTGGGTTCGAGGTAAAATGCCTAGGATCTTAGTACCCATTGGGAAACGTGTTCCTCTTAGATCTTTGGGAATTCTAGATCTTTGAAAAACAGTGGGAGCTACATTAGATTAAAGACCTTATCTTTTGTATATCGTTATAATTCAGCATGCTCACTAGTTCTCTGTTTTACCATTTAGGTCGTAGATTCTGTGATTCTCTACGTGTTTTGAAATGGCAACCAAAAACCCTCTTGTATCGATCCTCGAGTCAAACAAGTTGACTGGTCCCAACTATTCTGATTGGCTGAGGAATCTAAAAATCATTTTAGATTCTGAGAAGAGAACTTATGTTCTCTTCGAAGGGGAGCCTAGTCCCGAAGGGGAGGCTCCCACTCGGGCCGAGCGGGATGCGATTCAGAAGTGGAAAGATGATAATCTCCAAGCCCGTTGCCTTATGTTGGCTAACATGTCTCCGGACTTGCAAAGACAACATGAGGCCATGGAATTTGCTTGGGAGATTTACGATCACTTAGAGCAACTTTGCCGCCCTCATGAACGTGTTACAAGGTATAACACTTCAAAGGAATTGTTCCACTTGAGAATGAGGGAGGGTTCAAGTGTCCATGAATATGGACTCAAGTTTCTTGCCCTTACTGAGAAACTTGCTTCCATGGACATGCCACTGAAAGATGAGCTTTCAGTGGATTTGTTGCTAGCTTCGCTCCCACCATCATTCAACCCATTTGTCCTTAACTTCAACATGAATCATGCTGGTGCTACCGTAGCTGAGCTGATTAGTCAGCTTGTGACTGCTGAAAGCACGATTAAGAAGGACAATAAGGTTTTGATGGTGAATGCTCCATCTTCCTCTTCTGGGCCTTCTATAGGTAAGGGCAAGAAAGCCCAAAAGAAGAAGAAGAAACCCCTTAGGCCCACTGGTGGCATTTCGAAGGGGAAGGCCCAAAAGAAGAAGCGTGATCAGAAAGAGGATGTTTGCTTCCATTGTGGCAAAGCGGGACATTGGAGGAGAAACTGCCCAGAGTACAAGGCTACTCTAAAGAAAGGTATCTTTCTCGTTGAAGTAAATCTTTCTATTAATTCTAGTTCTTGGGTACTTGATACCGGTTGTGAAACTCATATCTGTAATGATGTACAGATGCTAAGTGATGTTCAACAACTAAAAGAAGGAGAATGTGTCTTGAAGATCGGCGATGGCTCAAACGTTGAAGCTCGAGCTTTAGGCACAATTAGATTAGATTTAGGTAGTTTTGAGTTAGTATTAAATAAAGTCCTTTATGTACCGAGCATTATTCGTAATATAATTTCAGTTCCAATATTAGATTGTGAAGGTTATGAAACTTATATTAAGAATGGTAAATATTTTATCAAACGGAACAACTCTTCTGTTCACATCGGTACTCTAAGTAATGGACTTTACCTAACTCAAAATATCAATATTATGAACATACAACGAGAAACGAAGCGTAAGAGAGATGATAAAGTTTCAGCTCCCTTATGGCACGCTAGATTAGGACATATTTCCAAGAACAGAATTAGCAAGATAAACACTTTAGGATCATTCTCTGAAAATGATCTTAAAGAGTTAACTTCTTGCGAATCCTGTCTCAAAGGAAAAATGTCCAAAGTCCCTTTTAAGGGAACTGTGGAACGTGCCACTGAGGTTTTGGATTTGATCCATACTGATGTTTGTGGACCACTTAGTGTAAGCACTAGAAACAATCATCAGTACTTCATAACCTTCACTGATGATTTTAGTCGGTATGGTTATGTATACTTAATGAAGTATAAATCTGAAGCTTTTGAGAAATTCTTAGAATTTCAAAAGGAGGTTGAGAACCAAACTGGTCACAAGATCAAAGCACTTCGATCTGATCGAGGAGGCGAATATCTTAGTGAAGAATTCCTTAATCATCTCAAGGATAATGGAATTATCTCTCTGTGGACTCCTCCGGGAACTCCTCAGCTTAATGGAGTTTCTGAGAGAAGGAATCGAACCCTACTTGATATGGTTCGTTCCATGATGAGTTTCACTGACTTACCACCTTCTTTTTGGGGTTATGCCCTAGAAAGTGCAGCAAAGATTTTGAATCTAGTTCCCTCTAAGTCAGTCCCTAAAACGCCCTACGAAATGTGGCATGGTAAAATCCCTAGTTATTCTTACTTAAGAATTTGGGGTTGTCCTGCTTACGTGAAGAGGACAGTGGGAGATAAGTTAGAATCTCGTTCTAACTTATGCTACTTTGTAGGATATCCTAAGGAATCCATAGGATACTATTTCTATGATCAATCTGAGCAAAAGGTGTTTGTTTCCAGAAATGCCACTTTTCTTGAGGAACCGTTCCTTAAAGAAAAGAAAGGCAAGATCATAGAATTAGAAGAAGTACAAAGTGACCCCATACCACCCACTGAAGAAACGTCCCACTCTGATCAACCACAACCAATCACGAATTTCGATACACATGAAAATCCTCCTCTAAGGCGTTCTGAACGCAATCCTAGACAGCCGGAGAGATGGTACGGATTCTTCCATGAAATCTCTCAAAAGGATAATGATCCTTCAACATATGAGGAGGCACTTTCAGATTCTGAGTCTGAACAGTGGATAGAAGCCATGAAATCCGAAATGGATTCCATGAACTCCAACCAAGTTTGGACCTCGGTAGATTTGCCTGATGGGGTCAAACCCATAGGTTGCAAATGGATCTTTAAGAGAAAGCTTGGAGTTGATGGAAGCATTGCAGCCTACAAAGCAAGACTGGTTGCAAAAGGATTCACTCAGAGACCCGGCATGGACTTTGACGAAACCTTTTCACCAGTTGCAATGCAAAAGTCTATTCGGATCATGCTTGCCATTGCTGCATATTATGACTATGAGATATGGCAAATGGATGTGAAAACTGCCTTTCTCAATGGTGACATTGACAAAGACATTTATATGGAGCAACCCATAGGTTTCACATTCAGTGGGAGTGAGCAAAAGGTTTGCAAACTCCAAAGATCAATCTATGGATTGAAACAGGCTTCTAGGAATTGGAACATTCGATTTGATGAATCAGTCAAAGCGTTTGGCTTCATCCAAATTTCGAATGAATCATGTGTGTATAGAAAGGAATTGGAGACCTCAGTGCAATTCCTAGTACTTTATGTTGATGACATCCTTCTTATTGGGAATTCGAAGGATGACATGAAAGTGACTAAGTTATGGTTATCGAACCAATTCGAGATGAAAGATCTTGGTGATGCGTCCTATATCCTTGGAATCAAAATCTATAGAGATAGATCTAGAAGGTTAATAGGACTATCACAGTCGATGTACATTGACAAAGTATTGAAGAGATTCAATATGGAGTCAGCAAAGGTTAAGAACCTTCCTATGAGTGTAGGAACATGTCTTTCAAAGAAGATGTGTCCTAAGACTAACCTTGAGAAGGAGAGAATGACTCATACACCTTATGCATCAGCAATAGGTAGCATAATGTATGCAATGTTATGTACTCGACCGGATGTGGCTTATGCACTTAGTGTAACAAGTCGTTTCCAATCTGACCCTGGAGATGGTCACTGGGCTGCCGTGAAGAATATTCTTAAGTACTTGAAAAGTACTAAAGATTTATTCTTGGTTTACGGAGGTCAGAGAGATCTTACTGTCGAAGGATACTGCGATGCAAGCTTTGCATCTGACTTAGATGATTTTAAGTCAATGTCAGGATATATTTTCTGCCTAAACGGCGGGGCAGTGAGTTGGAAGAGTTCCAAGCAGACTACCACTGCAGATTCGACCACTGAGGCCGAATACTTAGCTGCAAATGATGCAGCTAAGGAAGGTGTTTGGATTAGAAACTTCATTCAAGAATTGAATGTTGTTCCTAGCATGAAAGACCCCATTACTGTGTTTTGTGACAACACTGGGGCGGTTGCTCAAGCAAGAGAACCAAGATCTCACCAACGGACCAAGCACATTATGAGGAAGTATCACCTAATCCGTGATATTATCAAAAGAGGAGATGTGCAAATTGAGAGGGTCACATCAGCAGAGAACGTGGTAGATCCACTTACTAAACCCCTTAGTCGAGAAGCTTTCCAAGGTCATCTTCAGAAGATGGGACTTAGAGTAGCTTTAGAATGGCTTTGACGGGCAAGTGGGAGATTGTTAGGAATAGTACCCTAGAAAGCCGATTGTATATCCGCTTTGTGCTTTTCCTTATTGTAATCACAGACAATCTTTTAATAAAATAACGAATTGAGGCAACACTTCTTTATATGCTCTTATTTGGTATGCGTTTACTTTAGCTGTGCATGTATGAGAACTCCCCTAATCCTGATGACTTTAGGACTCTACCATTTAGGTGAAATGGTTCATGAAACGAGCCCTATATCACATAAGTCATGATTAGTAAAATACTCCAAGCCGATGAGTCCTACAGACAGTGGGAGTGTCAACTTGACTCCTCTAAGGCCTGCTTGTGGGATCACGCCCTTAAGAAGGACCACCTTGTTTCATGGAGGTGCAAAGTGTATAGTTGATACGTGCGTGATACATGAGGGTGCTTACTTTAACAAGTAAGTTCACTGAGGTGCCCAGTGTGAGAACATTCCTAAATGGGAAAGGAAGTTTCTATTTCAGGAAATGGAAACTTCCAGATTAGGAAATATCTCACGAGTCATTGATGTGATTAATTGATCCTTAGACTTGAGGTTCCTTCTCACTTTATGAGTTAACTCTGTAGTCTTAGGTATAAGCTTTAAAGGGTGTCGCCTTAGACAACTGATTCAAGGCTTATGCTGGGGCTGCACAAGTGATTCATGAAAGTGAATGAGAATCAAGAAAGGACCTACACTTGCATTTGCAAGGTGATCTCTTATTGTGTAAGTCATTCATATACCATATGGAGTCCTTGGCCAAGGTAGTAGATCAAGACATCAAGAAAAGGGTTTCTTGGATTGAGATCAAATGGATATGAAATGCACTTAGCTTTAAGACCGGATTATTAGGGTTCTAATTATTCTCTTACCCTAGATCTTGGTTGAGAGATAGTAAGTAGGAGGATTGTATCTCACATGAATCAATGACTTAAAGGTTCTGTCGAATCCGAACATTCCAATTCAGCTAGGGGTTAAACACCTGTTGCTAGACTATGGTCGTTTAATCTGTGGACTGATTAATTAATTAGTGAATTAATTAATTAGGGTCACTGCTAATTGAATTGAGAACCTAGAGGGTCACACACAACAACTTGGTTACATGAGTTGAGGCTTGAAAATGATTAAACGAGTTAATCGAGCCTAGAGGGTTCCACACGTGTGAAGCCACACGTGTGGGTCACGTGAGTGACACGTGTCCTTGTGACACGTGTCACACACGTGAATTTATATATATATTAAATGATTAATTTAGTTAATTATTTAATAGACTTTGGTTTAATTTTGAATTAAAAAGAAAGTCTAATTTTGGAGAAAATAATCTAGTTAATTAATTATGAATTAATTAATTAGATAAAATAAGTTATTTATTTTTATAATAAATAAAGTATAAAATTATCCAAAAATAGTTTGGATAATTTTAGCTCTCTTAAAAGTTGACTTGAAATAGAATTCAAAGTCAAAGTTGGAAAATACTTGATGATCAAGTAATAGGAGAGAGAGGGACCAAATCCTTTGTCCATTAGGACTAGGTTCGGCCGCCCCTCCCCTTTCCTATATATAGGGGAGCTCATGCTCCCCTTTAGAGCTAATTGACAATTCTTGGTTCATGTGTTGAACACCTTCCTTTCTCCAAGATTAAATTAAACCCTAGGTTAAGCCTAAACACTAACTAGAGAGCTAGCATCCTTACTAGTTAGATTGTGATCAAGTTGGTGGACTTTCTCTAGAGACTTCAAGTTAGAAGTTTGAGGATTCGAGCTTTACCAAGGAGAGGGGATCAAGCCGCGTGAAGAGCGTTCTTGGGTGGCTTGAAACGCTTCAAGAAAGAATAAAAGAAAAATAAGTTTTCTATCTTTACGAATTTGGTTACACGATTGCGAGTTCAAGGTCCTTTTGTTGGGAAAATTTTTTTAAATTCCGCTGCTTTCTGATTCGTGTTTTCCAACACTAAGCACTTCCCAAAGCAATCCACGGTATATGATCCTGAGACTTGGATAAAGTCTTTCTTCATCTAGGTGTTCTATTCCCACATCAACAATGTCTTCCATCTCATCTTGAAGAAACACCCAAAGAGCTAACAACCAATCTTGCCTTGTTGTTTGTTAACTCTAAACGGCACCAAAACCTTCAACACTCAGCGATGGTTTGTAGCTCGTTGCTTAAGTAACATGGTTACCTATCCACATCCCTTGAACTTGATCGGATTCTTCTTCATTAACTCGCTTCCATCAACAAGGTGATTACTTCCAAATAAACGAATCATCAAGGCGAAAGCTCATCAAACTCCTTCAAAACGGTTCTACTTGATCAGATCCTCCTCCATTGACTTATTTCCTCAACAAGGTGACTACTTCCAAATAAACGAATCATCAAGGCGAAAGCTCATCAAACTCCTTCAACACGGTTCTACTTGATCAGACTCTCCTCCATTGACTCATTTCCTCAACAAGGTGACTACTTCCAAATGAACGAATTGTCAAGGTTAGAATTCGTCAAACTTCATCTTTCAATTGACTTTAAGGTAGTAAATCAATATAGTAAATCTCATTCCTTCAACTCTGAACCTTTTCATGAGTATTGATCTTGGTGAGGAATCCTTTTATTTTCGAACTATGGTATGTTTTCATTGTAGTACCAATAGGTAGTGTTGACGGAGGGAAATCTTGGTGTTGACTCATAGGGCACCCTGAAATTCAAACACCAAATTCGATGCATGCGGGTTAAAGATGCAAATGAAATGTAACACGTATATCACGTAAATACAACAATTAGTTGTAATTTATAAAGCACATAAAATAAGATGTTGCATAATCAAAGTCATAATGTGCACACAATCATATAATCACGAAATAATTCATGTCGAAGGGTCAAAATTGTTAGGAATAGTGCCCTAGAAAGCCGATTGTATATCCGCTTTGTGCTTTTCCTTGTTGTAATCACAGACAATCTTTGAATGAAATAACAAATTGAGGTAACACTTCTTTATATGCTCTTGTTTGGTATGCGTTTACTTTATCTATGCATGTATGAGAACTCCCCTAATCCTGATGACTTTAGGACTCTACCATTTAGGTGAAATGGTTCATGAAACGAGCCCTATATCACATAAGTCATGATTAGTAAAATACTCCAAGCCGATGAGTCCTACAGACAGTGGGAGTGTCAACTTGACTCCTCTAAGGCCTGCTTGTGGGATCACGCCCTTAAGAAGGACCACCTTGTTTCATGGAGGTGCAAAGTGTATAGTTGATACGTGCGTGATACATGAGGGTGCTTACTTTAACAAGTAAGTTCACTGAGGTGCCCAGTGTGAGAACATTCCTAAATGGGAAAGGAAGTTTCTATTTCAGGAAATGGAAACTTCCAGATTAGGAAATATCTCACGAGTCATTGATGTGATTAATTGATCCTTAGACTTGAGGTTCCTTCTCACTTTATGAGTTAACTCTGTAGTCTTAGGTATAAGCTTTAAAGGGTGTCGCCTTAGACAACTGATTCAAGGCTTATGCTGGGGCTGCACAAGTGATTCATGAAAGTGAATGAGAATCAAGAAAGGACCTACACTTGCATTTGCAAGGTGATCTCTTATTGTGTAAGTCATTCATATGCCATATGGAGTCCTTGGCCAAGGCAGTAGATCAAGACATCAAGAAAAAGGTTTCTTGGATTGAGATCAAATGGATATGAAATGCACTTAGCTTTAAAACCGGATTATTAGGGTTCTGATTATTCCCTTGCCCTAGATCTTGGTTGAGAGATAGTAAGTAGGAGGATTCTATCTCACATGAATCAATGACTTAAAGGTTCTGTCGAATCCGAACATTCTAATTCAGCTAGGGGTTAAACACTTGTTGCTAGACTATGCTCGTTTAATCTGTGGACTGATTAATTAATTAGTGAATTAATTAATTAGGGTCACTGCTAATTGAATTGAGAACCTAGAGGGTCACACACAACAACTTGGTTACATGAGTTGAGGCTTTAAAATGATTAAACGAGTTAATCGGGCCAAGAGGGTTCCACACGTGTGGCTCACGTGAGTGACACGTGTCCTTGTGACACGTGTCCCACACGTGTGTGTATATATATATTGTATATATATAATAAATAATTAAATGTGTTAATTATTTAATAGACTTTGGTTTAATTTTGAATTAAAAAGAAAGCCTAATTTTGGAGAAAATATAATCTAGTTAATTAATTATGAATTAATTAATTAGATAAAATAAGTTATTTATTTTAAATAAATAAAGAATAAAATTATCCAAAAATTGTTTGGATATTTTTACCTCTCTTGAAAGTTGATTTGAATTAGAATTCAAAGTGAAAGTCAAAATTACTTGATGATCAAGTAATAGGAGATAGAGAGACCAAAATCCTAGCCCATTAAGGACTAGGAATTTCGGCACCCTCTCTCTATAAATAGGAGAGCTCGAGCTCCTTATGGAGCTAATTGGCAATTCTTTTGGTTCATGTGTTGAACACCATCCTTTCTCCAAGATAAACAAAACCCTAGGTTAAACCTAAACACTAACTAGAGAACTAGCATCCTTACTAGTTAGATTGTGATCAAGTTGGTGGACTTTCTCTAGAGAGCTTCAAGTTAGAAGTTTGAAGATTCGAGCTTTACCAAAGAGAGGGGATCAAGCCGCGAGAAGAGCGTTCTTGGGTGGCTTGAAACGCTTCAAGAAAGAATAAAAGAAAAGTAAGTTTTCCATCTCTACGAATTTGGTTACACGATTGCGAGTTCAAGATCCTTTTGTTGGGAAAATTTTTAAATTCCGCTGCTTTCTGATTCGTGTTTTCCAACAAGTGGTATCAGAGCCACCTCGTTAATCGTGTTTCTGATTCGTCTCAATTATACTGAATTTGGTAGAAATTCTTAGGCTTGATGCGATTGAGTATTTGTAATTGTTTTAGAAAGCCTGAATTACGAAACTGTATTTTTTCCTGAAAGTTTCTGAAAATTGTTTTTTGCAAATTTTAATTTTTTTAAAACTATTTTAGATTTGAAACTGTATAAACTGTTTTTGGACTTCTTGGATTGGTTTTGCTTTTGAACGAAAACACGAAACGATACCCGGATTACGAGGAACGCGCGAAACCCCGCGTGCGAAGGCGTCGCACGCGCGGGCTTCACGCGCCAGCCGCCCGCCTGCCTAGGCGCGCGCATGGGCGACACCGCCCAGCACCCTCCCGCAACCGCACGGGAGGCCCTTCCGGGCGAGCCGCCCAGGGCGGCCGAGACTGGCCGCCCATCCCCGCCCGCCACTCAGCCGAGAAGGCTGCGCGCATCGGCGCGCAGCGTGCGCACTCGCGCGGCCTTGGCTGCGCGCGATGTGCGCGGCTCTTCCGTGTGCGGGCCCCGTTTTCGTGATCCGGCCTTTTTGTGTTTCGTGCAATCCAGTCCCAATTTTTTATTTTAATTTTAAAAATTTTATTTTTGAATATTTATTTTAATTTTTGAATAAAACTTAAAATTGGGATTTTTGAGAAATAGAAACGGTTTATATTTTGGGAAAGTACATCTTTGATAAAATTATTAATTTTCAGAAATTAATTGGAATTTTATTTGTTTTGGGAATTTGGGATTTATTGAAAACTTTTATAAATAAGACTCGCATCAAGTCGTGTTTTAAGTCATTAGGACTTGAAACGGGAATTTTAATTTATTGGTTAAATTTAAATTCTCGCAAAAGCATGTTAGGTGATCATGGGTTTAGACTTATGTATGGTTTTAATTTATGCACATGGATGGTTTAAATTGGGGTTGGAGCCCTATAGTTGCGTTTTTCAATTGAGGTTGGAGCCTCACTTATGTGCGTACTGTTATGTGATTTATTATGTGGCTTTCCATATTACTGTTTTTGAGGCCGGGGTATGCCCCGTGTAATTGTCTAAGGCCAATATGAAGATTGAGCCTTATTACTTTATGCCTTTTTCTTTTTATTGTAATTTGAGAGAAGAGATAGGTGGTGAGGTTTTATTTTCCTTTTGGAGACAATGCACCGATGGAGTAAGATGGACCACATTCAAGTAACAAGGAGGCCATAAGTGAAGACCCCTCAAAATGTTAGGGAGGGGAATCTCAATTGTTAAATGTAATAGAGATAGGGCTCGTATTTTGTTACCGCTTTCCCTTATGTGATTTAAACTGTTTATGTGGCATGTATGTTAGAACTTGTGATTGTGGAGTGGCTCCCACATATCACGCATAAGATAGGTAGAACCCATGATCATTACATGTTAGTATCATGCTAGGACATGTTATCTGTTTATGTGCTTGTTTGAAATGCATTTAAGTGTACTTGCATTAATCAAGACTAATAAAATTGGATAACATATATGTTGGTGAGGTCGAACCGGACAACTCTCCGGTTGATTCGAAAATTCCCATTAAATATTAAGCTAATTTTGAACAAATAGGTATTTAAATTCGAGATGCAAATTTTGAATTAAATTCCTAGCATTCCATATATAGGTTTTAAGTTTAGTAAGTGAAGCTAGTTATTGTCCGCGAGTCGTGGGATAGCTAGTGGAGCTTATTAGTTCTTAGTTACCTAATTGATCATGATCAATATTTCATGGTCAATTTTAGCAAGGGCGATGTCCGCGAGTCGTGGGTCGTTCGAACTAAGTTTTGATCATGATCTTATGATTGATGGGTCTAGCTTAACGCCTAAGTAAATATGGATGTCGCACGAGTCGTGGGTCCATATTGAAAGATAGGTGATGCAAAAACAATTACTAAGAGTTCTAAAGGTGTTAGAATTGGTAAGTTGTACCTACCTAGGGTTCTTACTTAGAATGTCGGCGAGTCGTGGGTTCGAGGTAAAATGCCTAGGATCTTAGTACCCATTGGGAAACGTGTTCCTCTTAGATCTTTGGGAATTATAGATCTTTGAAAAACAATGCGAGATACATTAGATTAAAGACCTTATCTTTTGTATATCGTTATAATTCAGCATGCTCACTAGTTCTCTGTTTTACCATTTAGGTCGTAGATTCTGTGATTCTCTACGTGTTTTGAAATGGCAACCAAAAACCCTCTTGTATCGATCCTCGAGTCAAAAAAGTTGACTGGTCCCAACTATTCTGATTGGCTGAGGAATCTAAAAATCATTTTATATTCTGAGAAGAGAACTTATGTTCTCTTCGCCCACTCGGGCCGAGCGGGACGCGATTCAGAAGTGGAAGGATGATAATCTCCAAGCCCGTTGCCTTATGTTAGCTAACATGTCTCCGGACTTGCAAAGGCAACATGAGGCCATGGAGTTCGCTTGGGAGACTTACGACCACTTAGAGCAACTTTACCGCCCTCATGAACGTGTTACAAGGTATAACACTTCAAAGGAATTGTTCCACTTGAGAATGAGAGAAGGTTCAAGTGTCCATGAATATGGACTCAAGTTTCTCGCCCTTACTGAGAAACTTGCTTCCATGGACATGCCACTGAAAGATGAGCTTTCAGTGGATTTGTTGCTAGCTTCGCTCCCACCATCATTCAACCCATTTATCCTTAACTTCAACATGAATCATGCTGGTGCTACTGTAGCTGAGCTGATTAGTCAGCTTGTGACTGCTGAAAGCACGATCAAGAAGGACAATAAGATTTTGATGGTGAATGCTCCATCTTCCTCTTCTGGGCAGGTAAGGGCAAGAAATCCCAAAAGAAGAAGAAGAAACCCCTTAGGCCCACTGGTGGCATTTTGAAGGGAAGGCCCAAAAGAAGAAGCGTGATCAGAAAGAGGATGTTTGCTTCCATTGTGACAAAGCGGGACATTGGAGGTGTAACTGCCCAGAGTACAAGGCTACTCGAAAGAAAGGTATCTTTCTCGTTGAAGTAAATCTTTCTATTAATTCTAGTTCTTGGGTACTTGATACCGGTTGTGGAACTCATATTTGTAATGATATACAGATGCTAAGTGAAGTCCAACAACTCAAAGAAGGAGAATGTGTCTTGAAGATCGGCGATGGCTCAAACGTTGAAGCTCGAGCTTTAGGCACAATTAGATTAGATTTAGGTAGTTTTGAGTTAGTCTTAAATAAAGTCCTTTATGTACCGAGCATTATTCGTAATATAATTTCATTTCCAATATTAGATTGTGAAGGTTATGAAACTTATATTAAGAATGGTAAATACTTTATCAAACGGAACAACTCTTCCGTTCACATCGGTACTCTAAGTAATGGACTTTATCTAACTCAGAAGATCAATATTATGAATATACAACGAGAAATGAAGCGTAAGAGTGATGACAAAGTTTAAGCTCCCTTATGGCACGCTAGATTAGGGCACATTTCCAAGAACAGAATTAGTAAGATAAACACTTTCGGATCATTCTCTGAAAATGATCTTAAGGAGTTAACTTCTTGCGAATCCTGTCTCAAAGGAAAAATGTCCAAAGTCCCTTTTAAAGGAACTGTGGAACGTGCCATTAAGGTTTTGGATTTGATCCATACTGATGTTTGTGGACCGCTTAGTGTAAGCACTAGAAACAATCATCAGTATTTCATAACCTTTACTGATGACTTTAGTCGGTATGGTTATGTATACTTAATGAAGTATAAATCTGAAGCTATTGAGAAATTCTTAGAATTTCAAAGGGAGGTTGAGAACCAAACTGGTCACAAGATCAAAGCACTTTGATCTGATCGAGGAGGGCTGTAATGCCCCGTGTTTTCACACGTGCCGGTAAGTGTTACGTGCGCATTTACATTTAATTATATGATCTTATATCTTGTTTTATTAATTGAATTCGTTCCTAATTTGATTTAATTGTTTAAATTTTATATGAATTTCAATATGTGCGATGAATATATGAATGAAATTGTGAAAACGTGAATTTTGTGAATTCGGTGTTCAATGAATGAAAATACGTGTTTCGTGTAATCCGTGGACTTGATTGTAACTCATTTGATGTTTTGGACTCAATTGGAAATTGAGTTTGGGCTTAATTGCCACTTCTTGAAAGTTTAGGGACCTACTTGAATAATAGGCAACCCTGAACGGTTTTGGCGATATCTTGAGTTCCGGACCTCGAAATTGGGATCCGTAACCGGCGTTGAGCTTGTCTCGACGATACCTATCCATTAAACTTGCCCTTATACTTTTTCGATACCGTTTGAACCTTCGACAACGAATCTATCCACAACCTCATTTCTTATAATTGTTTGAACCGTTTACTAATCGAACCGGACTTGGACCGACCCGAATCCTACCCATTTCTCTACTAAATATCAGCATTCCCTATCTCCTTGATCCCACTTTTGATCGATCATCATCATCCCAAGAGAGAAGCAAGAGAAGCTCCAAGAAACCCTCCATTTTGATCATCCAAGCTTTGAGCTCAAGCTTAACCAATCCTCCATCTCTCTCCAAGGTATTAAGTGATTTGAAATCTCCATCTTCTCTTCTATATGTTCATCTAAGTGAAGCATGGCAGAAGTTGGGAATTGATATGGGTTGAATGAAAGCATGAATTGGGGTTTGATCTTGAACTTGGGTTTTTTATGGTTTTAATTGAGATTTAATGCATGGAAATTGTTGCTTGTAGCTTCCTTATCATTTCTAGATGCTAGGATTTTGTGTTGGTTGATCATAGCATGATATGCCATTAATGGAGCTTGAAGCTTCCATGGATGAAAACTTGGTTTTGAGAGATCTTTTGCCAACTTTAAGGGTGAATTCTTGCTTCTATGATTGGATTGCATGATATATGTGAATTATATGAATTGAAAACATGTCTAAGGGTGTTTAAGAGCTTCCTTGTTGCTGCCCCTGTTTTGCAAAGCTTTTCCCTCGAGAAACAGAGCTTTTGCTCTGTTTTTCTTGGCAAAACGATGAGCTGACACGGCCGTGTCAGCTTTGAACTGAAAATGGACACGGCCGTGTTGGGCTCTCGACTTTGATTTTTTTTCTGAATTTAATCTCGTACACGGCCGTGACCAAATGCTTTGAAAACTCAACACAGCCGTGTCAAACCTTCGACTTTGAATTTTTCGATTTTAAACCTCGGACACGACCGTGTCCGTTTCCTTTGAAAACTCAACACGGCCTTGTCATTTGAAATGGCAGCTTTGGGGGAACTCTTTTATTGCTTATTTTGCGTTTATTGCTCGTATTTGTGAAATGTATGCCACGTGGATCTATTTAAGCTGTGATTTATGATTGATATATGATATTGGTGACCATATGATGCAAGAATGAAAAGTATGAAAGTAGGAACAATATGAAAGGGAATGAAGGAATACGGTTTTACCGTATAATGAACGAAACTCGTTGAATTATGTGTTTAATTGAATTCTATGATATTCATGACCATATTTGAACATATTATCGCATTTTAAGCATTCCTTAACATGATATTGCATAGCCGAGCGTCAAATGTGGTCATGATTGAGTCTCACACTACCTTTGTCACACAGATCTTGATCCAGTGGGTGACGAGGTTGGGCAGTGAGAGCTTTGTCGGGTTCTTTTTGTCTACCAGGTGGGTTTTTCTTCTATTAGATAGCAATATGAGCCCGAACACCCAATGTGCAAGATTTTAGCCAAAACTCTATATATGTATTTATAGCGAGTTTCAACGGAACAAATGTTTTAAACGAAAGCCTTTTTCTTGAATATCCTACCAAAAGTTTGGCGAGTAATGAATGAGTGATCACAATGAATGGGGGCCCGGGACATAGGGTAGTGGTGAACCGGGGAAGCTTGGGCTGATGGGAATCCATTTATACTAGTTCCAATAATTTCGGCAACCTGGATTTCACTAGGAGATTAGTGACTGAAAGGGGACCCGCGCTTTTGGGGATTCATGTACCCCTCTAGCACTAATGAATGAGGGTTCGTGCCTTGCAAACCCGTTCCCTACCTGAAGGAAGAAGGTGGTATATGAACGATTGAATGAATGATCGAATGTATGTGCACGAAAGAATGTAATGTATGAATGAATGAATGAATAATGCACGCCCTCTCGCCGGGCCTCTAATGACCGAATGAATGAAATGAACGATTATAATCCTATTCGTTGTATCTTATTTACCCACTTGGGGAAAAATGCTTCTAAATCTCGAATAAGGATTATAACTTGCATGTACGTGTTTAAATTCCGCGATATTATGATATTACGCCTATCTTTTTATACCCACCAGTCTGTCTAAGACTGAACCCGGAGTTGTTTCAGTTATTTTTGCAGGAAGGGGATGCTAGGCGGGATGCGAGTCGGGAGGAGAGTCTTACATAGTGTCTAGCCTTTCCTTTACACGCATATGATTACATTAATGATCACTTTTGGATTTTGTTTATGTATCGAGCGTACATGTATATGGTACCTATATGTATTTTAGTCGGAATTAAATGTTGGTACCTAGAGCATATAGCTCAATATATGGAATACATGTTGGTACCTAGAGCATCTAGCTCAGTATATAATATATGAATGATTGCTTCTGCATTCCAGTTACTCTGATTGTTGTTGTTGTTGATGTTGGGGTTTAAGTGATAGGCTAGTCCCGCCTGGCTTAGCGAGTGTGTATGTCTCCGTTCGCTATGATTTGGCTCGTGTGTGGAAATCCATTTCATATACGGGTCGGGTGATGGTGCGGGGGATGTGACATCTCGCGCTCGGGCGTTATATCCTTTGAGTGGTATCAGAGCCCAAGGTTGCAAAACCAGGGTTCTAGTGTCGTGTTGAGTCAGTAGGTCGTTCGGCTGTAGGAATTACTTATTAATTTGGAGCATTTGCATTTTTATGTGATAATGTGTTTGGATTCTTGACTTGAATGATTGAATGAATTTAATGCATTGTCATGCATGAACTAAAATTAGCACGCATGTTAGTGTTTGAGTGAACAGGATGCCTCCTAGAAGACATCGGGAAAGGTCTCCGGACCATCATCATCATAGAGATCGTTCTCCTAATCCTCCATAACCGCCTATGAATATGGAGCACTTTATGGAGGCGGTATATAACTACGTGGAGCATAGAAGGGCTCAGGATCCTCCAGTACAACCGCAAGCTGAACATCAAGCACCTCCTCCTAATAACCCGAGAGATCATCATGGGTTGTTTTTGAGTTATAATCCTCCAAGGTTTTCGGGTTCTGTTGATGATGCTATATCGGAAGGATGGCTCACAAGGATTGAGAGGATTTTCAATGTTAGACAATTTCCCTCTCAAGAGAAGGCCCAGTTTGCTATTTTTCAATTGGACGGAGAGGCCTATGATTGGTGGGAACGCACCCGAGAGAAGCTCGAAGTGGAAGGAGAAGAAGTTACTTGGGAAGTGTTTGTAAGGGAGTTTAGAGAAGCCTTTGTTCCTGAAGTCGTTCGAGAAAGGAAAGAACAAGAATTTATGGATTTGAAGCAAGGGACTCGGACGGTGGTTCAGTATCTTTCTCTTTTCAATAGACTTGGGAAATATGCACCTCACATTACAAGGGATGAAAAGAGAAAGGGAAAGAGGTTTATAGCTGGATTGAGACAGGATCTGAGGCATGGGCACGCAGGCCATAACTTTGAATCTTTTGCTGACACTGTACAGAGGGCTCTGGTATTGGAAGAGGAGTATAAGAAAAAGGACCCCATACCCCGCATGCAAATAGGACAAGGATCGGGATTTGGAAAAGGGAAAAGACCTATGGTATCTCCTCCTCAGCCATTTCAAGGTCAAAATAAGAAGTTTCGACCTATGGGAGCTGCACCGTCGAAGCCACAAGCACCTCCAGCTACTTCTGATCCTCGGCATGATAGGTCACCATGTTTATTTTGTGGAAGCCCGACTCACACCTACAACACTTGCAGAAGGAGGTTGGGACAGTGTTTGATTTGTGGAAAGACAACACATATGGCCAATACTTGTCCAGATAAGACTCTGGGCTATCAACCGGGAGCTCAGAGGCCGATGATCCCAGCTCGTGCATATGCCCTTGCGGGTGAAGAGCAAGATGTGGAAGCCAATCCCAATGCTATGGTGGAAGGTACGATATGCATCCATAACACGAACATACATGCATTATTTGACCCTGGCGCTACTCATTCTTTTATTTCTTGCAAGTTAGTTGATACTTTGTGTTTGCCTGTTGCGTGCTTGAATGCTTGTTATGTGGTGAGTTCGCCGTTGGGTGGAAGTCTTGAGACGAATCAGGTGGTCAGAGACTGTATTATTGGGTTTGAAGGCAGAGAATATCGAGCAGATTTGGTGGTAATGCCGATGAGCAGATATGGGGTTATTCTGGGAATGGATTGGTTGTTTCGGTATCACGCCACGGTTGATTGTTTCACCAAGACTGTTAAGTTGGGAGAAGAAGTGGTAGTGGGGAAAGAATCAGAGATTACACCTCATTTGTCGTTCACTGAGGCTCATAAGTTGATAAGGAATGGGGCAACGGGATTCATTGCCTAAATCTTGAATAAGCCGAAAGATCAGGCGAAACTCGAAGAGACTGAAGTGGTAAAGGAGTATCTTGAAGTGTTTCCCGAAGTTTTAGGTTCTTTGCCTCCGGATCGAGAGATCGAATTTGTAATAGACTTATATCCGGGATCTGAACCTTATTCTAAGACTCCTTACCGGATGGCACCGGCAGAGTTACAGGAGTTGAAAGTTCAGTTGGAAGATCTTCTAAAGAATGGTTATATTCGACCGAGTTCATCCCCGTGGGGCGCGCCAGTTCTCTTTGTTAAGAAGAAAGATGGAACCTTGAGGATGTGTATTGACTACCGGGAGTTGAATCGGATGACTGTAAAGAATAAATATCCATTGCCTAATATAGAGGATCTGTTTGATATGCTACAAGGGTCAAGAGTGTATTCCAAGCTTGATTTAAGGCAAGGATATTATCAGTTAAAGATCAAGGAGGAAGATATTCCTAAGACAGGATTTAATACCCGGTATGGACATTATGAATTCGTGGTGATGCCATTTGGATTAACTAACACGCCGGCAGCTTTTATGGATATGATGCATCGGATTTTCCGGCCGTACTTGGATAAATTTGTCGTGATCTTCATTGATGATATTTTGGTATACTCAAGGTCAGAAGAGGATCATGCTTGGCATTTGAGATTGGTATTGGAGATTTTAAGAGATAACCAGCTCTATGCCAAGTTTAGTAAATGTGAGTTTTGGATTGACAGGGTAAGTTTCTTGGGACATATCATTTCGAGCAAAGGATTAGAAGTGGATCCTTCGAAAATAGAGGCAGTTTCACAGTAGCAGAGTCCTAAGAATGTTTCTGAGATCCGAAGTTTCTTGGGTCTAGCCGGTTATTACCGAAGATTCGTTAAAGATTTCTCTAGGATTGCGGCTCCGTTAACCCGATTAACCAAGAAAGAGGTTCAGTTTAAATGGGATGAGAAGGGTGAAGCCAGTTTTCAGCTCTTGAAGGATAAGTTAACTTCTGCACCGATACTTGCACTTCCGGATGGTATTGAAGGGTTTTTGGTGTATACGGATACTTCCCATGAAGGCTTAGGTTGTGTTTTGATGCAGAATGGGAGAGTAATTGCTTATGCCTCTAGGAAATTGATAGAGAATGAGAAGAATTATCCCACTCACGACCTTGAACTTGCAGCGGTGATTTTTGCCTTAGGGAAGTGGAGACATTATTTGTATGGAACTTCTTTTGAGATTTTCACCGATCATAAGAGTCTTCAGTATTTGTTTTCTCAAAAGGATTTGAATAGAAGGCAACGAAGGTGGATGGAGACTCTCGAGGATTATGATTGTGTGATTAAGTATCACCCGGGTAAAGCTAATGTGGTCGCGGATGCATTAAGCAGGAAGGCTAGTGTATCCAATGTGAAGATAAATATTGGACAACCAATGGAGTTGGTTAAGATAAAGGCTCGTATTGGTAACATCTCAGTACGTCCAGAGTTAAGGCAACGGACGGATGTTGAGATTCAGAAGTTGATTGAGAAGGCTCGATCAGACTCCGAGTGTCCGTTTGGATTCGATGACACGGGAATCTTTCGATTCAAGAACAGAGTGGTAGTTCCAACAGAATTGAGAAGAGCTATTTTGGATGAAGCTCATAAAACTGTGTATTCGGTACATCCTGGTGGAAACAAGATGTATCGGGACTTGAAACAGTATTATTGGTGGAACGGGTGGAAGAGAGATGTGGTGAATTATGTGAAGCATTGTCTGACTTGTCAGTTAGTGAAAGCTGAGCATCAGAAGCCATCAGGATTATTACAGCCACTACCTATTCCCGAATGGAAATGGGAACAGATAGCAATGGATTTTGTATAGGGTTTACCTAGAGTGAAGGGTGGATTCGATGGAATTTGGGTAATCGTGGACAGGTTAACCAAAACAGCGCATTTTCTTGCAGTTCGGATGTCCGATAAGATAGGTAAGTTGGCTAAGAGGTATTGTGATGAGATTGTTCGGTTACATGGAGTGCCAGCTAGTATTGTTTCAGACAGGGATCCGAGATTCACTTCCAAGTTCTGGCAAGAGTTACAGAAATGTCTAGGGACTAAGCTTCAATTCAATACAACTTTTCATCCACAGACTGACGGGCAATCTGAAAGGTTAATTAGATATCTTGAGGATATGTTAAGGGCGTGTGCATTGGATTTCTCTAGTTCATGGAATGAACAACTGCCCTTGATTGAGTTTGCCTACAATAACAGTTATCAAGCTTCTATAGAAATGGCACCGTATGAGTTTCTGTATGGAAGAAAGTGTCGATCCCCATTGTTTTTCGACTTGGAAGAATGGAAGTGGAGTAAGCAAGAAGGGGTACAAAGAGGTGAAAGGAAAGATAAACCTTCTAAGGCTATTCAGGATGCTATTGAAAAGGTCCAGATTGTTCGACAACGGATGAAAGTAGCTCAAGATCGACAGAAAAGTTATGCAGATAAGCGAAGGAAAGATCTTGAATTTGAAGTTGGGGATAGGGTATTCCTGAAAGCTTCACCTCGGAAAGGATTTACCCGAATTGGAAAAGGAGGAAAGTTGAATCCCCGATATTTGGGACCGTATGAGATTTTGGAGAGAATTGGAGATACAGCTTATAGATTGGATTTGCCTCCAAGTTTAACGGGTATTCACAATGTCTTCCATGTATCACAACTTCGGAAGTACTATCCCGATGAATCCGTGATCATACCGATTGAAGAAGTGGAGCTCGAACCGAATCTCACTTTTGTTCAGAAACCAGTTAAGATTTTGGATCAGAAATTTCAAGAACTTCGAAACAGACGGTTTCCCTTTGTGAAAGTGTTATGGCGAAGTGAGAAGACTGAAGGAGCCATGTGGGAAACGGAAGAGAAAATAAAGAAGTTCTACCCCGAATTGTTTCCGAACGAGCAATGAATCCGAGAACCGATTCTCTTTAAGGGGGAGAGGTTGTAACGCCCCGTGTTTTCACACGTGCCGGTAAGTGTTACGTGCGCATTTACATTTAATAATATGATCTTATGTCTTGTTTTATTAATTGAATTCGTTCCTAATTTGATTTAATTGTTTAAATTTTATATGAATTTCAATATGTGCTATGAATATATGAATGAAATTGTGAAAACGTGAATTTTGTGAATTCGGTGTTAAATGAATGAAATTACGTGTTTCGTGTAATCCGTGGACTTAATTCTAACTCATTTGAATGTTTTGGACTCAATTGGAAATTGAGTTTGGGCTTAATTGCCACTTTTTGAAAGTTTAGGGACCTATTTGAATAATAGGCAACCCTGAACGGTTTTCGCGATATCTTGAGCTCCGGACCTTGAAATCGAGATCCGTAACCGGCGTTGAGCTTGTCTCGACGATACCTATCCATTAAACTTGACCTTATGCTTTTTCGATACCGTTTGAACCTTCGACAACGAATCTTTCCACAACCTCGTTTCTTATAATTGTTTGAACCATTTACTAATCGAACCGGACTTGGACCGACCCGAATCCTACCCATTTCTCTACTAAATATCAGCATTCCCTATCTCCTTGATCCCACTTTTGATCGATCATCATCATCCCAAGAGAGAAGCAAGAGAAGCTCCAAGAAACCCTCCATTTTGATCATCCAAGCTTTGAGCTCAAGCTTAACCAATCCTCCATCTCTCTCCAAGGTATTAAGTGATTTGAAATCTCCATCTTCTCTTCTATATGTTCATCTAAGTGAAGCATGGTAGAAGTTGGGAATTGATATAGGTTGAATGAAAGCATGAATTGGGGTTTGATCTTGAACTTGAGTTTTTTATGGTTTTAAGTGACATTTAATGCATGGAAATTGTTGCTTGTAGCTTCCTTATCATTTCTAGATGCTAGGATTTTATGTTGGTTGATCATAGCATGATATGCCATTAATGGAGCTTGAAGCTTCCATGGATGAAAACTTGGTTTTGAGTGATCTTTTGCCAACTTTAAGGGTGAATTCTTGCTTCTATGATTGGATTGCATGATATATGTGAATTATATGAATTGAAAACATGTCTAAGGGTGTTTAAGAGCTTCCTCGTTGCTGCCCCTGTTTTGCAAAGCTTTTCCCTTGAGAAACAGAGCTTTTGCTCTGTTTTTCTTGGCAAAACGATGAGCTGACACGGCCGTGTCAGCTTTGAACTGAAAATGGACACGGCCGTGTTGGGCTCTCGACTTTGATTTTTTTTCTGAATTTAATCTCGGACACGGCCGTGTCCAAATGCTTTGAAAACTCAACACGGCCGTGTCAAACCTTCGACTTTGAATTTTTCGATTTTAAACCTCGGACACGGCCGTGTCCGTTTCCTTTGAAAACTCAACACGGCCGTGTCATTTGAAATGGCAGCTTTGGGGGAACTCTTTTATTGGTTGTTTTGCGTTTATTGCTCGTATTTGTGAAATGTATGCAACGGGGATCTATTTAAGCTGTGCTTTATGATTGATATATGATATTGGTGACCATATGATGCAAGAATGAAAAGTATGAAAGTATGAACAATATGAAAGGGAATGAAGGAATACGGTTTTACCGTATAATGAACGAAACTCGTTGAATTATGTGTTTAATTGAATTCTATGATATTCATGACCATATTTGAACATATTATCGCATTTTAAGCATTCCTTAACATGATATTGCATAGCCGAGTGTCAAATGTGGTCATGATTGAGTCTCACACTACCTTTGTCACACAGATCTTGATCCAGTGGGTGACGAGGTCGGGCAGTGAGAGCTTTGTCGTGTTCTTTTTGTCTACCAGGTGGGTTTTTCTTCTATTAGATAACAATATGACCCCGAACACCCAATGTGCAAGATTTTGGTCAAAACTCTATATATGTATTTATAGCGAGTTTCAACGGAACAAATGTTTTAAACGGGAGCCTTTTTCTTGAATATCCTACCAAAAGTTTGGCGAGTAATGAATGAGTGATCACAATGAATGGGGGCCCGGGACTTAGTGTAGTGGTGAACCGGGGAAGCTTGGGCTGACGGGAATCCATTTATACTAGTTCCAACAATTTCGGCAACCTGGATTTCACTAGGAGATTAGTGACTGAAAGGGGACCCGCGCTTTTGGGGATTCATGTACCCCTCTAGCACTAATGAATGAGGGTTCGGGCCTTGCAAACCCGTTCCCTACCTGGAGGAAGAAGATTATAACTTGCATGTACGTGTTTAAATTCCGCGATATTATGATATTATGCCTATCTTTTTATACCCACCAGTCTGTCTAAGACTGAACCCGGAGTTGTTTCAGTTATTTTTGCAGGAAGGGGATGCTAGGCGGGATGCGAGTCGGGAGGAGAGTCTTGCATACTGTCTGGCCTTTCCTTTACACGCATATGATTACATTAATGGTCACTTTTGGATTTTGTTTATGTATCGAGCGTACATGTATATGGTACCTATATGTATTGTAGTCGGACTTAAATGTTGGTACCTAGAGCATATAGCTCAATATATGGAATACATGTTGGTACCTAGAGCATCTAGCTCAGTATATAATATATGAATGATTGCTTCCGCATTCCAGTTACTCTGATTGTTGTTGTTGTTGATGTTGGGGTTTATGTTATAGGCTAGTCCCGCCTGGCTTAGCGAGTACGTCTCGCGCTCGGGAGTTACAAGGCCAATATCTTAGTAAAGAATTCCTTAATCATCTCAAAGATAATGGGATTATCTCTCAGTGGACTCCTCCGGGAACTCCTCAGCTTAATGGAGTTTCTGATAGAAGGAATCGAACCTTACTAGATATGGTTCGTTCTATGATGAGTTTCACTGACTTACCACCTTCTTTCTGGGGTTATGCTCTACAAAGTGCAGCAAAGATTTTGAATCTAGTTCCCTCTAAGTCAGTCCCTAAAACGCCCTATGAAATGTGGCATGGTAAAACCCCTAGCTATTCTTACTTGAGAATTTGGGTTTGTCCTGCTTACGTGAAGAGGACAGTGGGAGATAAGTTAGAATCTCGTTCTAACTTATGCTACTTTGTAGGTTATCCTAAGGAATCCATAGGATACTACTTCTATGATCAATCTGAGCAAAAGGAGTTTGTTTCCAGAAATGCCACTTTTCTTGAGGAACCGTTCCTTAAAGAAAAGAAAGGTAAGGTCATAGAATTAGAAGAAGTGCAAAGTGATCCCACACCACCCACTGAAGAAACGTTCCCTACTGATCAACATCAACCAATCACGAATTTCGATACACACAAAAATCCTCCTCTAAGGCATTCTGAACGCACTCCTAGACAGCCGGAGAGATGGTATGGATTCTTCCATGAAATCTCTCAAAAGGATAATGATCCTTTATCATATGAGGAGGCACTTTCAGATTCTGACTCTGAACAGTGGTTAGAAGCCATGAAATCCGAAATGGATTCCATGAACTCCAACCAAGTTTGGACCTTGGTAGATTTGCCTGATGAGGTCAAACTCATAGGTTGTAAATGGATCTTTAAGAGAAAGCTTGGAGTTAATGGAAGCATTGCAGCCTACAAGGCAAGACTGGTTGCAAAAGGATTCACTCAAAGACCCGGCGTGGACTTTGATGAAACTTTTTCGCCGGTTGCAATGCAAAAGTCTATTCAGATCATGCTTGCCATTGCTGCGTATTATGACTACGAGATATGGTAAATGGATGTGAAAACTGCCTTTCTCAATGGTGACATTGATAAAGACATTTATATGGAACAACCCATAGGTTTCACATTCAGTAGGAGTGAGCAAAAGGTTTGCAAACTCCAAAGATCAATCTATGGATTGAAACAGGCTTCTAGGAATTGGAACATTCGATTTGATGAATCAGTCAAAGCATTTGGCTTCATTCAAATTTCGAATGAGTCCTGTGTGTATAGAAAGGAATTGGAGACCTCAGTGCAATTCTTAGTACTTTATGTTGATGACATCCTTCTTATTGGAAATTCGAAGGATAACATGAAAGTAACTAAGTTATGGTTATCGAACCAATTCGAGATGAAAGATCTTGGTGATGCGTCCTATATCCTTGGAATTAAAATCTATAGAGATAGATCTAGAAGGTTAATAGGGCTATCACAGTCGATGTACATTGACAAAGTATTGAAGAGATTCAATATGGAGTCAGCGAAGGTTAAGAACCTTCCTATGAGTGTAGGAACATGTCTTTCAAAGAAGATGTGTCCTAAGACTAACCTTGAGAAGGAAAGAATGACTCATACACCTTATGCATCAGTAATAGGTAGCATAACGTATGCAATGTTATGTACTCGACCGGATGTGGCTTACGCACTTAGTGTGACGAGTCATTTCCAATCTGACCCTGGAGATGGTCACTGGGCTGCCGTGAAGAATATTCTTAAGTACTTGAAAAGTACTAAAGATTTATTCTTAGTTTACGGAGGTCAGAAAGATCTTACTGTCAAAGGATACTGCGATGCAAGCTTTGCATCCGACTTAAATGATTTTAAGTCAATGTCAGGATACATTTTCTGCCTAAACGGCGGAGCAGTGAGTTGGAAGAGTTCCAAGCAAACAACCACTGCAGATTCGACCACTGAGGCCGAATACTTAGCTGTAAATGATGCAGCTAAGGAAGGTGTTTGGATTAGAAACTTCATTCAAGAATTGAATGTTGTTCCTAGCATGAAAGACCCCATTTCTGTGTTTTGTGACAACACTGGGGCGGTTGCTCAAGAAAGAGAACCAAGATCTCACCAACGGACCAAGCACATTATGAGGAAGTATCACCTAATCCGTGATATTACCAAAACAGGAGATGTGCAAACTGAGAGGGTCACATCAGCAGACAACGTGGCAGATCCACTTACTAAACCCCTTAGTCGAGAAGCTTTCCAAGGTCATCTTCAGAAGATGGGACTTAGAGTAGCTTTAGAATGGCTTTGACGGGCAAGTGGGAGATTGTTAGGAATAGTGCCCTAGAAAGCCGATTGTATATCCGCTTTGTGCTTTTCCTTATTGTAATCGCAGACAATCTTTGAATGAAATAACGAATTGAGGCAACACTTCTATATATGCTCTTGTTTAGTATGCATTTACTTTAGTTGTGCATGTATGAGAACTCCCCTAATCCTGATGACTTTAGGACTCTACCATTTAGGTGAAATGGTTCATGAAACGAGCCCTATATCACATAAGTCATGATTAGTAAAATACTCCAAGCCGATGAGTCCTACAGACAGTGGGAGTGTCAACCTGACTCCTCTAAGGCTTGCTTGTGGGATCACGCCCTTAAGAAGGACCACCTTGTTTCATGGAGGTGCAAAGTGCATAGTTGATACGTGCGTGATACATGAGGGTGCTTACTTTAATAAGTAAGTTCACTGAGGTGCCCCGTGTGAGAACATTCCTAAATGGGAAAGGAAGTTTCTATTTCAGGAAATGGAAACTTCCAGATTAGGAAATATCTCACGAGTCATTGATGTGATTAATTGATCCTTAGACTTGAGGTTCCTTGTCACTTTATGAGTTAACTCTGTAGTCTTAGGTATAAGCTTTAAAGGGTGTCGCCTTAGACAACTGATTCAAGGCTTATGCTGGGGCTGTACAAGTGATTCATGAAAGTGAATGAGAATCAAGAAAGGACCTAGACTTGCATTTGCAAGGTGATCTCTTATTGTGTAAGTCATTCATATGCCATATGGAGTCCTTAGCCAAGGCAGTAGATCAAGACATCAAGAAAAGGGTTTCTTGGATTGAGATCCAATGGATATGAAATGCACTTAGCTTTAAGACCTGATTATTAGGGTTCTGATTATTCCCTTACCCTAG
This sequence comes from Lantana camara, assembly GCA_037501455.1. Classification (NCBI taxonomy): domain Eukaryota; kingdom Viridiplantae; phylum Streptophyta; class Magnoliopsida; order Lamiales; family Verbenaceae; genus Lantana; species Lantana camara. The sequence continues at coordinate 77,980,349 of CM074859.1, forward strand.
ATCTTGGTTGAGAGATAGTAAGTAGGAGGATTGTATCTCACATGAATCAATGACTTAAAGGTTCTGTCGAATCCGAACATTCCAATTCATCTAGGGGTTAAACACCTGTTGCTAGACTATGGTCGTTTAATCTGTGGACTGATTAATTAATTAGTGAATTAATTGATTGGGGTCACTGCTAATTGAATTGAGAACCTAGAGGGTCACACACAACAACTCGGTTACATGAGTTAAGGCTTAAAAATGATTAAACGAGTTAATCGGGCCTAGAGGGTTCCACACGTGTGAAACCACACGTGTGGCTCACGTGAGTGACACGTGTCCCACACGTGTGTGTATATATATTGTATATATATATTTAATAATTAAGTGTGTTAATTATTTAATAGACTTTGGTTTAATTTTGAATTAAAAAGAAAGTCTAATTTTGATAAAATAATCTAGTTAATTAATTATGAATTAATTAATTAGATAAAATAAGTTATTTATTTTAAATAAATAAAGTATAAAATTATCCAAAAATTGTTTGGATATTTTTAGCTCTCTTGAAAGTTGATTTGAATTAGAATTCAAAGTCAAAGTCAAAATTACTTGATGATCAAGTAATAGGAGAGAGAGAGACCAAAATCCTAGCCCATTAAGGACTAGGAATTTCGGCACCCTCTCTCTATAAATAGGAGAGCTCGAGCTCCTTATGGAGCTAATTGGCAATTCTTTTGGTTCATGTGTTGAACACCATCCTTTCTCCAAGATAAACAAAACCCTAGGTTAAGCCTAAACACTAACTAGAGAACTAGCATCCTTACTAGTTAGATTGTGATCAAGTTGGTGGACTATCTCTAGAGAGCTTCAAGTTAGAAGTTTGAAGATTCGAGCTTTACCAAGGAGAGGGGATCAAGCCGCGAGAAGAGCGTTCTTGGGTGGCTTGAAACGCTTCAAGAAAGAATAAAAGAAAAGTAAGTTTTCTATCTCTACGAATTTGGTTACACGATTGCGAGTTCAAGATCCTTTTGTTGGGAAAATTTTTAAATTCCGCTGCTTTCTGATTCGTGTTTTCCAACAAAAATATCAAGTCAAACAAATGCAATGCGCAGTTATTCCTATGCCGTACGACCTAGAGAGACTCAACATGACTCAAGAGCTCGGTTTTGCAACTTAGAGCTTTGATACCACTTAAGGATGTAACACCCCAAACGGAGGATGCCACATCCCCCGCACTAAGACCCAGACCCGGTCACGAAATGGAAAGTCCATGCCCGAATCCGAATCAAAGCGAACGGGAGACCAACTCACACACTAGGCTAGGCGGATCTAACTTGACCAAAACTCAGAGTTCGGAAGCAATTAAAACCAACAACAATAGATAGCGGAAGCATTTAAAACAAAACATGCAAAGCAGGTGACGGGTTCAACTAGCATGGATACCTAATCCCGAATAATAGATCAACAAACATAACAAGTGACGGGTTCAACTAGCATAAATCCCTAGTCCCGAATATCAACATAAAGTAATAATCATCAAGTGCTACAAGGGACCGAATGAGAGTGCCACGCAGGGCTACCGAATAGTAAAGTATAATCTCAAGTCTACAAGTCAAAGCATAAGTAAAGTGTATGAAAAGACAAATGCAAATAGAAAGACTAGACCGACAAAGTGCAACTCAAAGGAATCACTTCCACCTAGCAAACGCCAACAACCTACAACTAAAAGTGTAAATGAGGGGTCAGTCAACTTGACTGAGTGAGGGGGCTAACGCACACCCACAATATATATATATAAGGAGCATAGCACAGAATAAAAAGGATGGACTCATGAATCGGGGATAGGTGTTGCATACCAAAAAGTTTTGAAAGAACCCGAATAACATATAGATATAAGTTTAGAAACCATTTTCCAGAAAGACTTTATCCCGATTCATAATTCCATAACATAACATAACATAATCAACTGCTCGGCGAGTACGAGCTTCCCACCTTTACTCCTCAGAACATAAATCACAATCAATCCAAACGCTACACCAATAATGGAGGGGATGTACAGTCCCCAAAACCATCTATAATAACACCGTCTAAAATAGACTTGATCTCAAGAGGGTAGCGAACCCACAAGAGTCATCCCCGGCCTTAGCCGAAGGCTCAAGATATCACGCCTCCCTTATCACCTTAAGGTCGCGCAATGATATCTCAAATGGAAACTACACACATGGTTGAAACTCCGAAGGCCCTAGCCATCCCGGAGGCCCCATTACCCGCAACTCCTCGGATCCACAATAGAACAGAACAGAACAGAACATACGCCAGTCTTTCATGGCAATCTCGCTACAGAATCATAACACAACCGAATTTTTCCAAAATATCTTACATATATCTCAGAAAACTTAATTTTTATATAAATATATTTCCACGCGATGGAATTTAAGCCCTTAGAAACCCATCCACGCAAATCACACGCGATGGAATTTAAGCCCGTAAGCACCCATCCACGCGGAACCCACGCGATGGAATTTAAGCCCGTAAGCACCCATCCACGTAGAACACACGCTCAATACCATAAACATATCATATCCAACACATACGTACTTATAGTAAGGTATACTCGCATGCAAGGGTAGAATTCACCATATAAAGGCCATAGGTCACATAACTATACAAAATCCTAAACCTCACCTCGTGAAAGTAGAGTCTGAAAGTGTGAAGGGCCAAACACTCTAAACCTCAGGCCCACCGGCACCACCAAACTCTGTGACAAAACATACACAAGCCCAGACTTAGACTCTATATGGACCAAACAAGACGCACGACATTGGTCAACATGATCGTGGTTATGCATAAGTGTTCATGTTGTGCTTGGATAAGGTGTCGAGGTCGTTCAAGGCATATCAATGCTCAACAAGGTCATATTTACAAGCAACCAACACGCAATTCCATATCCAAAGATGCAAGATCAATTTAGGAAGTCAATGTATTCACAAAATGCATATTAAATCATCCAATGTCACAGGGTTCAATTATAATATTAGAATTAAGCATCAAGTTCATGACGAGTTATAAAGTGCATAAGGAAGAGCAACTTGATCTTATAAACATACAAAGTTGTTGTACGTAGATGGCATGCTTGATACAAATAAAGAGTGCATTTAATTCACTTAAGATCATACTTTACAACTTCACAAAATGTTTGGTACACAAGCTCAAGTCACATTCATAGTTTCGTAAATATTACACTTACATCCCCTAAGTTATTTATAAAAGTTTAGAATTATTACACATACATCCCCTTAGTTGATTACTCAGCATAATTGTTCGTTTAAAGTGTTTATACAATTATTCAACTAGGAATTAATTACTTACAAGCATGACAATTATCAATTTATCGTAATTCATAATATACCATTTTCGAGTAGTAAGAGTAAATCAAGATATTACAATTCTAACTCCTATTATGCATCAAGTCTTAAGTTGTTCAAGCATCTTTCATGTATCTTAATTTTCTATTTGAAACATAATTTACAACAATCATAACATTGAGAACGTCTCAAATTCATATAGAGAAATCACAACATGTTCGTTCTTCTAAAATACCATTCAAGTTCATTTAGTCACATAAGAGATTAGTTTCTAGATATTACACTAACAACCCTGCGTATCTAAACACATAGCATAAATTCATCACATTGGGATTCAAATTGTAAATCGAAACATTCATGCATATCACAATCCATTCAATACATGTTTTCGTATATGATTGGAATACATCTCGATCAACAAACCAACAATAACCAATTTATTTGCACTTAAAACAATTAATTCAAATAATCATAATTACGCAAAATAATTCGTAATAAATAGATCGAGTGTCCGATTAACGAACGAAAAGTGGCGTTGAACTCACCACAACGAGACGAACATTCTGACCAAACGCCGCCGGAAGGAAACCACTGTAGCTACCGGAATTTGGCCGGAAAAATCCCGAAAAATTAGTCCTGAATGGACTCTTCGTGCCCGTTCCGAATCCTCAATCAATTTCTGGAAATTCCAAGCCAATTGTCCTAGATCTGAAATCTAAGAACACGAAAACCCTAAATCTTCAAACTCAAATTACTTCCAAACTAGTGAACCAAAATACGATCCGAAAGAAGCGTTGTTTTACCCATGACGAGCTCTTCAAAAGCCCTAAGGTAGCTCACCGGAAAAATCGTCGGAGCTAGCGCCTCCGTTGCACCACCACTATGCCACCGCGATCCGCCGCCAATCCACCGAATCTGGAGTCACGTGATCACAGGATACTTGTTCTCGCCGTTCCGAACAACTTTCGTGAAGAGCCCGAGGCTAAAAGATGGCCGGAAAAGGCCCCCATTGGCCGCCGAATATTCTGCCGCCTCCCACATCGTCCGAACCACCACCTACGGCCAAGATCTGGTGAAATTGATGCCGAAAATGAACTCAGAAGGTCGAAAAACCTTGGAAACCATCAACCCCCGTCGAAAACCACCGCCGGAAGCGACGGAATCGCGCCGCTATAGTGACGGGCGCCGCCGCCGTGAGCTTCAGGCGGTGCGTGCGGCACCGTCGCGGCTCCGATGGCCGTACCGCCGATGTCAAACGAAGCACCGGGATGTGCTCTTGCTGGGTCTTTGGCGCCTGTATCGAGGTGATGGCCGAAAACCGCCGCGAAGGCCGGCGAACTGGCGGCGGTCTGACAGCTCCGCCGCTGCTACTGAAATCCGGCCATCACTCCACCACCATTAGTAGTTAGGCCATGAAATTGGTACTCTTTCATACGTCTCACCGAGATAATCAAAATGGACTATTCGTTTGTTGAATTCCGTCGAGAAACGATCGAGTTATGGGCTCGTAATCGAAGCCGCGCATAGTGACCCGCGGGAGAAAGAGTGGGAGAGGAGAGAGAGAGAGAAGAGAGAGAGAGAGAGAGAAAGGATATTGGGAGAAATATGTCTTGTAGACAAGCTATATACAACCGAGTATCCTTATCGCGTAGCAAAGAGAAATACCGCGTACAAATAATCGTAAATAAAATTGGTAAAGTTACGAATAAACATTCAAGCTCCGAATTAATTTTATAAATTAAAATGAAAGAGATAGATTTACCAATTAGAGTTTAATTCAATTTAATTTTAGAAACCTTTCGTACAATTTAACGACACTTCATAAACACATGATTGACAATTAATCTCAAGGAATTCAAGTAAACCGAAATTAAACAAGTTAAGTAACATTATGGATTTAAAATCAACTTGACAATTATTTCATGGAATAAATTTGAATTAAATCAAATTAGACAGTTAGGGTTAAATATGCGCGTAATTAATCAAGTTGACAATTAATCTTAGAATAATTCGAATGAACACATATTAAATTGGATTTACATTAAATCACATAATTCAAGAACTCTTAAATTAAACACACATTAGTGTAGAGACTTACTTGTTTTGGCAAGAATTCATCAAAGAGATGCTTATAACCTAACTATTCACATCACTCACCCAAAACATGATCAAACATGGATGAAAATGGACCAAATCAGATTTCAAAGAAAGGAAAGAAGATGGAGGTTCAAAATCCGGACATACCTTTCGAATTTGAGGTGAAATGGAGATGGAACGAGCAAGAAATGGCAAGATGAATAGTGGAGCCCCTCTTTTCTTCCTTTCTCTCTTGGCTGCTACGTTTCTGCCTCTTTTCCTCTTTTCCCCTGCTGCTTACCGAAATGAGAGGGAGAGAGTTTGATAAAGGGTTAAAAGAGGAGAAAATGGGTGAAAAAATGGGTTGATTCGGATAAGAAACGGGTCGGATATGAGCAAAATGGGCGAGGGTCGCAAATCTGTCACAATGGCTCGGTTTCGAGCGAAATACGGGCTATCAAACGGGCTTAGAAAAATATGAGGCCAAATTCTCTAGCTTCCATTCTTCGTTACAAGTTCGATGTCACTTTCGGAATTCGAATCCGAATTCCCGATCCGGAGATACGCCTTCCGGAACCCAAGGCGCACTAAAACAAGTTAGGCCCTTAAGTCCCTAACAAATAAAACGGTTCGAAAACCATAACTGTAACAGCCCGAAACAGGGGCAAGTTGGAAATTACGAAAATACCCCTATAGCTCCAAAATATTCTTACATTTCCCGAAATACTTTCATTACCCAATATTTTAACCAAAAGAATCCTCACATTATTTCGAGGATCCTGATACTCTCCGTGGACCATAATTCCCATCCTAGCTCCCGTAGTATCAAAAAACCGGTAAAAACCCTAGCTTATGATTCGATCATCAATAAATCCCTACTCATCTACTTTTTGATATTCAAAATTATAACCAAAATGACCCTTAAATTATTTTATGAATTTTCATGCATTTGCCAAAAACTCGATCTCACCATAGCATATTTTATAAATATTTTCCTTTCTAAAAATCATCATTTTATTTTGAACAAATTAGCTTTTATTCAATAGTCGAAATTATACTTGAAACGATCCTTGAATTTTCCTCTACATTATAGTGATTTTTCCAAACTTTAAACGTTATCATAGCTTCGTTTATATAATTTTCCTATGATTTTCATCATCTTTAATATTCATAATTTATAAACGAAAGCTCTAAATATTTCACATTTATAATCAAAACAAAGCTCATTTTTCACCCATTCTTTCATTAATTCACTACTTCAATCTTTTACCTCTCGACTCTTGAATAAATTTTACATTATTTTTACATTTATTTTTAATCAAAATGACATCATCCATGACCACATGGTCTTCTAGAAGGATTAAACAAATGAATGTAATTTCTCCACATTACTTAGTTAATTACCTAGCATTTGTTTAACATTTAATTTAACCACATCTCCTAATTTATTACCAAGCATTTGTTGAAATCATAAGCAACCACATCTCCCATAAACTTTCATTTATTGCTTAAAGACCCCTCATGACTACCTATAAATACCCCCCTCAAGCCTCATTTATACCTCACAAATCAACACACAAAATCACTCTCTTCCCCCCATTCTCACGCCACTCTCTCCCTTCTCTCTCTAAGGTATGTTTTTCTTTTATTATTTCATGCTTTATATAATGTTCTTAGTATAAAAATAATAGTAGCATGCCTAGGATTAATTAAATTATGCTTTAGGAATTTATTTATGAAATATATGCTATTTATGCTAGTTTAGGAAAAATGTGATAAGATATATGCATTTTATTTAATTAAATGCATGAGTTATGATATGATATGATATGAATATGTGTTTAAATAATTATGATCTTGTTTGATTAAATTCATGCCTAGATTAATTTATTTAGAATTATTTTTCATAGAGAATTCATATATTTTGCTATATTATGCTTTAATCTTATGTTATGAATATGAATGTGATAGAACATGTTACACACCCTCTTTGAATATTCAAATAGGCTCAAGGAAGTGCACATGTGATAGTGTGTGAGTGTGTGTGTTCGATTTTGTGTTATAACGTGTTTAATTCATAAGAAATTGAATAGTAAATGTTTTCAATAGTAACTTTGACTTTTTGGTCAACCCATAAGCTGATAATTTCGAAAATATTATTAAAATAATTATAAAATTAGTTTTGGAATTTTTAAATAAAGATTTTATCCGAATTTTCCAAAAATCAGTAAATTATGAATTATTTTCAAAATATAACCTATATTGTCAAATTAAATTCTAAGTTCCATTTCTAATGTTATAATAAGGATTATAATGTGATTAATAAATATTTAAGTGGTTAAAGAATTAATGAAACCTAATTAATTACTTAATTTTCCTTAAACGGTTAAAATTAGAGTATCGGGAATTCTCTAACATGATATAGTTTATGTGTTTACTTGATGTAATCCTTTTATGCATGAACATTATGTGTTTTATGTGCTTATTTGATTAATATAAGGAACCTAGTTCTAAGCCTATAGTAGTTAATACTTTCAGGCGCACTGGAATCCACATTACAATGTCTGACTACCGGTATAGGTGAGGGTTAAAATGTTTTCAACTGGAATCATGCTATACATATGTATCTATATAAAATCTATTTTCAAGCCTACCTATCATTTTGATTTACTACCCTATATACATATTATTGTACTACAATGTCCCTCTTAAGGGAAAAATACTTTCTTGCCGGAATCAACGTTTTTCTAGAACATTATATATTTCAAGTCCATTTTATCAAAACATTGATTCCGGGTTATGCAAGCAAAATATTGTTCTCGATTCCTGTTATGGGCCCCGGCTGTAGCCGTAGCGAGCAATTACCCGGAAGGTATCGGGCCGAGGGTATTGTTGGTGCTGCGGACTGCCACCACCTCTTGGTAGTGGTTTAACTGGAGGTTAGTTACTCCACGCCAAGGGATGAGGGAGAGATAGCTGCCTCCCGAATCTAGTTCGTGGTCTCTAGGGTTTGATTCCCTATTGACATCAAGGAGTAGTGGAGTTAATATTCTTGGTTTTATTGAAGTATCGGAGCCTGATCAGCCCGATACTATTTTACCAACTATTCAAGGAGTTATGGGTGGAAAGGCCTAGCTTGCGGGCAATAATGTTCTTGTTACAAACGGTTCATATTTCTACAAATATTCCAAACTACCCCTATCCCTGTTTTACAATTATTATGAACCGTTTCCTATTTGCCATATCCTATTGTTAATATTATAGATCAAGATCTTCTTGATCATATAAATATAAATATATATATATATATATACATATATCTATAAACCCTCATACCCCCCTTCACTTAGTCACTTTGACTAACCCTCTCGCCTATTTTTAAAATGCATGATTTCAGGAATCAATGAACGACAACTAGAGGTATCTTGAAGCACTACAACCGTAGGTTGGATTTGATTCTAAGAGTACATTGTCTTAAGCCTACTCGCTGCAGAAACAAACCATCTCATACTTTGTCCTTGCATGTCAACCTGTTGCACTCTTCTGCAAACTACTTTGATCAATAATGATAATCCTTGCTCATTGTACGTTATCCTCCCCGTTCATTGGTAAAGTTGAATCTCTTTATCTTCCGCTACACTGTGTCACGTACTCCATTTATATGTTATCCTGACCGTTCGCCGTAGTATTTCCTGAGTGTTGGGTCTAACCTCCACTCAGGGAGTATTGCGGTGTGGGGTTGTAGTGCTGGGGAGGCGCTACAATTAAAGTGGTATCAGAGCCCCAGGTTGCGGAAATCTGGGGTTCATCATTCATAGAGTCTCATATGTACTCTCGTGTCTTTAGTGCTTAAATTGTGATCAATCACTGTTGGGGCGGCCGACCAGCGTGTGATTTGTTACAATTGTAGTACTAAACCCTTCCTTGATCAAGTCAAGCATACAGTCTTAATCCGCACCAAAATCCCGAGTTCTATCAAATCCTTCAATTATCAAATTCTTGGTAGATTCGGTTACAAGATCTACATCTCCTTCATCATACTAGTGTTCCTCACTCATGGAAGCACTTCACTTATACTTTCTAATTTGTTCAAATCCTAAGTTATTAGAATTGCTTCAAGATACCAGTAGGACCGAAAACTAACTTATTAATCTCCTGTGCCTTTATATATGCTTTATCTTCGCTAAGGATGTTGTGTCTGTTAATTGCTATTACTTGGAAATTTTAATTTTGTGACCATCTGCACATCATTCTCAACTACCATGTATTATATTATCTCTATAAGGGTGGTTGCAGTTTAAAATTGTCATCCCCAAAGTTGTTAAAGGTATGCATTCTAAACACGCCAGTTACTAATCCTGGCGCCATGCATTCATTGCATCATTTATGTGCGTGTTCAAATTTTTTTTACTTGAACAATTACCTTATGTGTTTAAAGTAAGTCCTCCTTTAGAAACCTGTCTTATCATAAATGGAGGATATCAATATTACTTAAAGTTATTATGAAACATGAGGAGAATCTGAGGACAGATTCTTTTTAAGGGGGAAGGATTGTAACAGCCCGAAACAGGGGCAAGTTGGAAATTACGAAAATACCCCTATAGCTCCAAAATATTCTTACATTTCCCGAAATACTTTCATTACCCAATATTTTAACCAAAAGAATCCTCACATTATTTCGAGGATCGTGATACTCTCCGTGAACCATAATTCCCATCCTAGCTCCCGTAGTATCAAAAAACCGGTAAAAACCCTAGCTTATGATTCGATCATCAATAAATCCCTACTCATCTACTTTTTTATATTCAAAATTATAACCAAAACGACCCTTAAATTATTTTATGAATTTTCATGCATTTGCCAAAAACACGATCTCACCATAGCATATTTTATAAATATTTTCCTTTCTAAAAATCATCATTTTATTTTGAACAAATTAGCTTTTATTCAATAGTCGAAATTATACTTGAAACGATCCTTGAATTTTCCTCTACATTATAGTGATTTTTCCAAACTTTAAACGTTATCATAGCTTCGTTTATATAATTTCCCTATGATTTTCATCATCTTTAATATTCATAATTTATAAACGAAAGCTCTAAATATTTCACATTTATAATCAAAACAAAGCTCATTTTTCACCCATTCTTTCATTAATTCACTACTTCAATCTTTTACCTCTCGACTCTTGAATAAATTTTATATTATTTTTACATTTATTTTTAATCAAAATGACATCATCCATGACCACATGGTCTTCTAGAAGGATTAAACAAATGAATGTAATTTCTCCACATTACTTAGTTAATTACCTAGCATTTGTTTAACATTTAATTTAACCACATCTCCTAATTTATTACCAAGCTTTTGTTGAAATCATAAGCAACCACATCTCCCATAAACTTTCATTTATTGCTTAAAGACCCCTCATGACTACCTATAAATACCCCCCTCAAGCCTCATTTATACCTCACAAATCAACACACAAAATCACTCTCTTCCCCCCCATTCTCACGCCACTCTCTCCCTTCTCTCTCTAAGGTATGTTTTTCTTTTATTATTTCATGCTTTATAAAATGTTCTTAGTATAAAAATAATAGTAGCATGCCTAGGATTAATTAAATTATGCTTTAGGAATTTATTTTATGAAATATATGCTATTTATGCTAGTTTAGGAAAAATGTGATAAGATATATGCATTTTATTTAATTAAATGCATGAGTTATGATATGATATGATACGAATATGTGTTTAAATAATTATGATCTTGTTTGATTAAATTCATGCCTAGAATAATTTATTTAGAATTATTTTTCATAGAGAATTCATATATTTTGCTATATTATGCTTTAATCTTATGTTATGAATATGAATGTGATAGAACATGTTACACACCCTCTTTGAATATTCAAATAGGCTCAAGAACATGTTCATGTTGTTCTTGAACAATTTTAAGTGCACATGTGATAGTGTGTGAGTGTGTGTGTTCGATTTTGTGTTATAACGTGTTTAATTCATAAGAAATTGAATAGTAAATGTTTTCAATAGTAACTTTGACTTTTTGGTCAACCCATAAGCTGATAATTTCGAAAATATTATTAAAATAATTATAAAATTAGTTTTGGAATTTTTAAATAAAGATTTTATCCGAATTTTCCAAAAATCAGTAAATTATGAATTATTTTCAAAATATAACCTATATTGTCAAATTAAATTCTAAGTTCCATTTCTAATGTTATAATAAGGATTATAATGTGATTAATAAATATTTAAGTGGTTAAAGAATTAATGAAACCTAATTAATTACTTAATTTTCCTTAAACGGTTAAAATTAGAGTATCGGGAATTCTCTAACATGATATAGTTTATGTGTTTACTTGATGTAATCCTTTTATGCATGAACATTATGTGTTTTATGTGCTTATTTGATTAATATAAGGAACCTAGTTCTAAGCCTATAGTAGTTAATACTTTCAGGCTCACTGGAATCCACATTACAATGTCTGACTACCGGTATAGGTGAGGGTTAAAATGTTTTCAACTGGAATCATGCTATACATATGTATCTATATAAAATCTATTTTCAAGCCTACCTATCATTTTGATTTACTACCCTATATACATATTATTGTACTACAATGTCCCTCTTAAGGGAAAAATACTTTCTTGCCGGAATCAACGTTTTTCTAGAACATTATATATTTCAAGTCCATTTTATCAAAACATTGATTCCGGGTTATGCAAGCAAAATATTGTTCTCGATTCCTGTTATGGGCCCCGGCTGTAGCCGTAGCGAGCAATTACCCGGAAGGTATCGGGCCGAGGGTATTGTTGGTGCTGCGGACTGCCACCACCTCTTGGTAGTGGTTTAACTGGAGGTTAGTTACTCCATGCCAAGGGATGAGGGAGAGATAGCTGCCTCCCGAATCTAGTTCGTGGTCTCTAGGGTTTGATTCCCTATTGACATCAAGGAGTAGTGGAGTTAATATTCTTGGTTTTATTGAAGTATTGGAGCCTGATCAGCCCGATACTATTTTACCAACTATTCAAGGAGTTATGGGTGGAAAGGCCTAGCTTGCGGGCAATAATGTTCTTGTTACAAACGGTTCATATTTCTACAAATATTCCAAACTACCCCTATCCCTGTTTTACAATTATTATGAACCGTTTCCTATTTGCCATATCCTATTGTTAATATTATAGATCAAGATCTTCTTGATCATACAAATATAAATATATATATATATACATATATCTATAAACCCTCATACCCCCCTTCACTTAGTCACTTTGACTAACCCTCTCGCCTATTTTTAAAATGCATGATTTCAGGAATCAATGAACGACAACTAGAGGTATCTTGAAGCACTACAACCGTAGGTTGGATCTGATTCTAAGAGTACATTGTCTTGAGCCTACTCGCTGCAGAAACAAACCATCTCATACTTTGTCCTTGCATGTCAACCTGTTGCACTCTTCTGCAAACTACTTTGATCAATAATGATAATCCTTGCTCATTGTACGTTATTCTCCCCGTTCATTGGTAAAGTTGAATCTCTTTATCTTCCGCTGCACTGTGTCACGTACTCCATTCATATGTTATCCTGACCGTTCGCCGTAGTATTTCCTGAGTGTTGGGTCTAACCTCCACTCAGGGAGTATTGCGGTGCGGGGTTGTAGTGCTGGGGAGGCGCTACAATAACAAACGAACACAAAAACATGCAACGAATATAAAAACACATTTATAATTCATATAGTTCATAGATATTACGTAATCACAAAAGTTAGAAATGAGAACGGGCACAAACGGATTAAAACGGGGCACGTAGAGCATAAACGTTCAAATAATTTAATTAAAGTCCATATAAAATTCAAATATTAAATCACATAATTCAAGTATGTCACATAAGGCATAAAATAAACACGTAAATCACGTAATTAAAATGATTTAAATGCGCACTTAGCACTCTCGGACCGCGTACCTGTACGGCCGAACGAACGGGATGATACAGATGACATAAAAGTTACCGAAGCCTGGTTAGGAACCATTTTGAGATGAATGATCTAGGTGATGGATCCTAGATTCTTGAGATAGCTATCTATGAAATAGACCTAAGAGAATAATAGGATTATCACAGTCGAGGTATATAAACATTGTACTAAATTGGTTCAGTATGGAAGATTCCTACAGATTTTCGAATGGACAATGGAACATCTCTTTTGAAGAGGATGTGTCCTAAAATAGCTCTTAGAAAGTTAGAAAGTCCAAAACCCTTTTATGGAAAAGGGTGCATAATGTATGCAAAATTATGTACTTGACGAGATAAGGCTACCATATAGCGTGGTGGGCCTAATCTAAATGTAACCTTAGAGAAGGTCACTGGATTGCTGTAAAAATACCCTCAGAGTACTTTAGAAGAAATGAGGATATGTTTTAAGAATCCCGCAAGATCTTGTCATTAAAGGATTGTTTGATGTAATTATTACCATCAAAACATAGATAATTATTGATCTATTAGAGGATACGCCGTCTGCCTAGATAGTAGAACAGTGCTTTGGAAAGTTCCAATCGAGAGGCACTAATCGATTAGACTATAAGGTTGGATACTTAGTCGTATTGAATACCACTAAGTTAAGTGTTTGGGTAAGAAACTCCATCTAACGGGTAGATGTAGTTCCTAGCATGAAACAACAGCATTATCATATTGTATGATAGAATGGATGGTTGCTCGAGTAAGAGAACCAAGACCTCACTAAGGGACCAGACGCTTAATTATGAATCACGTGAATAAGGAAATCCTGTTTCCTTAATGATGTGCAAATTAGAAACATTCACATCAACAAAGAATATAGTAGATCCACTTTGGAAATACCCAAAGTCAATAAGGCTCTAAAGGTACATCTTGGGAAGATGGGACCTAGAATGGACCTGGAAGTCTTTCACGGGGCAAGTGGGAGATTATTGGGAATAGTGCCCTAGAAAGCTGTTATGCTTTGGGACTTTCCCTATATCACAGACAATCTTTAAATAATATACGGATGATTATAATCACAGGCGAACACTTCTTACGTGCCAATACGTGTTTTGTGTGTTTCCTTTACGTGTGCATGTCTACAACTCCCCTAATCCAATGAGGCCATTAAGAACTTTGTCATTATAGGAATGACACATGATACAAGTTCTTAACTCCATAGGCGAGGATTAGAAACTTCAGATAGTGGGAGTGTCGACTTTACCTCTGTTGATACTTGCTTGTGTAGTTATGTCCTTCAGAAGGATCACCCAGTTTCATCGGGTGATAGGTGCATGGGTTGATGCGTTCATAATACATAAGGGTGATAGTTACAAGAACTTCATCACTGAGAGTGCCCCGTGTGAGAAGATTCCTAGACGGGAAAGGAAGTTTCCTGAAATTTTCAGATTAGGAAATATCTCACATGTCAATAACGTGAGAAGTTAATCCTTAGACTTGAGATTCCACATTGTCTCATATGAGCTAACTCTGTAATCTTTGATATAGGCTCAAAAGGGTGTCGCCGTATAGACACCTAAACCACGACCTATGTTGGGATTACACAAGTGGCATATGAGAATTGTTGGGATCAATAAAGGACCTACACTTGTTGTAGGCAAGATGATCTCTTATTACATAAGTCATTTATGTTCCATCCTAAAATCCTTGGGCAAGGTGGTTAGATCAAGACATCAAGAAAATGGGGTTTTCTTGGATTGAGATCAAATGGAATATGGAAGGAACTTTGTTTTAAGATTAAGATTAGTAGGGTTCTGCATATTCCCATGCCCTAGATCTTAATCGAGAGATAGGATTGTAGGAGGATCGTATCCCACATGATGTCATTGACTGAAAGGTTCTTTCGAATATACATTCACATTTCTGGGGTAGGGGTCACACACCTGTTGCTAGACTATGGTCCTGTGATCTGTTACGTAATTAATTAATATTTGTATTAATTATTTAGGCTCACTGCTAACTAAAATTGAACCTAGAGGGCTACACACAAATACCAGGTTCAAAGGGTATTAAGGAAAGATCAAATAGTTGATAAAAACGAGGCCACAGTGTAAAGTACACGTGTGGATCGAGAGCACTGTTTGGACACGTGGCTCCAATTATCGAATTGGATCATGTGTTAATTAATTAGTGAATTAATTATAAAGCCAAAATATAATTAATTGTAGAATTAATTATATAGCTGAATAAAATTAATTGGAGAATTAATTTTAGCCCGTTAGAATTAATTAGTGAATTAATTCTAAAGTCCTTGATGGAATTAATTAGAGAATTAATTATAAGTATTTAATTATTTAGTTGTTCTAATTTGATTAGAATAAATAAATAAATAAATATCTTCTATTATTCTAGTAAAATATTAATTCTAATATGATTAAAATAAATATTATTGGGATAACATATTTAATTATTGCTCGAATAATTAAATATTCCTAAATTAGTTAGGAGATATTTTTCTATAAAATAAATATCTTATATTAGATAAGATATTATTTACTTGGAGAGAAAGAAAGAATAGGAGAAAAGTCAAAGTAGGAGACCATCTCCTACAGGGATTAGGGTTTCGAACCCTAGCCTATAAAAGGGACTAGGGGTTCGAATTTTTGGACTATACGTGATTTGAGAATCACGTCTAACCTTCATGGAATTTGGGGATAATTCTCTTGCTCTCTATTTCTTGTTTCTTATTTCTTTAATACGCATGTTACAGTACTAGCATACTCACTAACATGATTTGAATCTAGGTTGGTGTGGATTATTACTCTAGAGGATTTCTACTTTGGAATCTCGAAGAAAGAATCAAGAAACGGGGATTTTCATGTCGCATGAAGAATGTTTGAGGGCGGCTCAATACGTTTCAAGAAAGCTCCAATTCGTGTGAGTTTCTTGAGTCCCAAAGTTACGATACGAACATTACAAGTCTTTTAGGATGGAGCATAAATGACTTGTGTAATAAGAGATCATCTTGCCTATAGCAAGTGTAGGTCCTTTATTGATTCCATCAATTCTCATATGCCACTTGTGTAATCCCAATATAGGCCGTGGTTTAGGTGTCTATACGGCGACACCCTTTTGAGCCTATATCAAAGATTACAGAGTTAGCTCATATGAGAAAATGTGGAATCTCAAGTCTAAGGATTAATTCCTCACGTCATTGACATATGAGATATTTCCTAATCTGGAAGTTTCAGGAAACTTCCTTTTCCATTTAGGAATCTTCTCACGCGGGGCACTCTCCGTGATGAAGTTCTTGTAACTATCACCCTTATGTATTAAGAATGCATCAACCCATGCACTTATCACCTCATGAAACCGGGTGATCCTTGTTGAGGACATAACTACACAAGCAAGTCTCAACAAAGGCAAAGTCGACACTCCCACTGTCTGTCGGCCTCATTGACTTGGAAAAGTTTCTAATCCTTTCCTATGGAGTTAAGAACTTGTTTCATATGTCATTCCCATAATGACAAAGTTCTTAGCGGCCTCATCGGATTAGGGGAGTTGTAGACATGCACACGTGATGGAAACACACAAAACACGTATTGGAACATAAGAAGTGTTCGCCTGCGATTACAATCATTCGTATATTATTCAAAGATTGTCTGTGTTATAGGGAAAGTCCCAAAGCCTAACAGCTTTCTAGGGCACTATTCCCAACAACAATACGAGCACATAATTAACATATCAAATAGTTATTTATTTCATACAAATCATATATTTCATATAAGCACAAAACAATTATCAATTAAGGCATAATTTCACATAATTCATGCTTCAAAGGGTAAATCGTTCGCTCACGTAACAAAACTTACCTAGATCGAGAAACGGGGCGTCACAACCTCCCCTCCTTAAAGAAATCTGGTCCCCAGATTTACAATCGGAAAACAACTCAGGGTGAAAACTCCGCATCTTTTCTTCCATTTCCCAAGTCGCTTCCTCGGACTTGAGATCTTTCCAAAGTACCTTAACCAACGAAATTTTTCGGTTCCTTAACTCTTGGACCTTCCTATCCAAGATCTTCACCGGTTGTTGCTTAAATGTCAAGTCTGGATCCAATCGTGTCTCTTCCACCGGCATAGTCTCCATCTCATCTTGGAAATACTTCCTCAATTGTGACACATGGAACACATTATGGATTCCCGTGAGATTCGGAGGAAAATCTAAGCGATAAGCAACTTCTCCAATGCGTTTCACAATCTCAAACAGACCAATGAACCTCGGATTCAACTTACCACCCTTTCCAATTCATGAGAAACCCTTTCTAGGTGTTTCCTTCAAGAAAACCCGATCACCCACTTCGAATTTCAAATCTTTCCGTCTCCGATCGGCATAACTCTTTTGTCGGTGTTGTGCCGCTTTCATGTGTTACTTAATCTTTTCTACCTTCTCAATTTCTCTCTTAATGACATCGGGTTCGGTTCCCCGCTCTAAACCGTTTTCCTTGGTCCATTTCCATTCCTCAAGATCCCAATAGAGACGGGATCTACACTTACGGCCATACAAAGCATCATACGGCGCCATCTTGATCGAAGATTGGTAGCTATTGTTGTAGGCGAATTCGATCAAAGTCAATTGCTTATCCCACTGATCTGAAAAATCCAATATACAAGCCCTTAACAAATCCTTAAGAAACTTAATTACCCGTTTGGATTGTCCATCGGTTTGCGGATGAAATACGGTGCTAAAACTCAACTTCGTATCCCACAATCTATTAAGAACCTTCCACAACTTTGAAGTGAAACGAGGACCCCTATCCGAAATTATGCTAGCGGGTATCCCATGTAATCTCACAATTTCTCGGTGATACAACTCCGCTAATTTCTCCACTTTATCGGTTGATCGGATCGGTAGAAAGTGTGCAGATTTGGTAAGGTGATCCACAATAACCCAAATTGCATCAAATCCCTTTTGTACTCTCGGAAGTCCGGTCACGAAATCCATGCTGACTTGTTCCCATTACAGTCGGGTATAGGTATCGGTTGCAACTTACCCCCGGTAATTGATGTTCGGCCTTAACTTGTTGACAACCCCGACATCTCTTAACAAAATTAGCCACATCCCGCTTCATTCCATGCCACCAAAAGTACTTCTTAAGATCCCGGTACATCTTGTTGCCACCCGGATGCATCGTATAAATGATCCTATGTGCTTCTTCTAGCACTAACCTTTGTAATCCATTCGGTATACACACTCGGCCCTTGTACCTAAAGATCCCCAAATCATCGAATCCAAACTTGGACATCGGATTATGTGACAGCCCGTTTTCTCGAAGGGCGTTCTTACGATATTAACAAGTAAGTCTCTACACTCGTGTGTGTTTAATTTAAGAGTTCTTGAATTATATGATTTAATGTAAATTCAATTTAATATGTGTTCATTCGAATTATTCTAAGATTAATTGCCAACTTGATTAATTACGCGCATATTTAACCCTAACTATCTAATTTGATTTAATTTAAATTTATTCCATGAAATAATTATCAAGTTGATTTTTAAATCCGTCATGTTACTTAACTTGTTTAATTTCGGTTTACTTGAATTCCTTGAGATTAATTGTCAATTATGTGTTTACGAAATGTCGTTAAATTGTACGAAAGGTTTCTAAAATTAAATTGAATTAAACTCTAATTGGTAAATCTCTCTCTTTTCATTTTAATTTATAAAATTAATTCGGAGCTTGAATGTTTATTCGTAACTTTACCAATTTTATTCACGATTATTTGTACGCGATATTACTCTTTGCTACGTGATAAGGATACCCGGCTGTATATAGCTTGTGCACAAGACACATTTCTCCCAATCCCTTTTTCTCTCTCTCTCTCTCCTCTCCCACTTTCTCTCTCCCGCGGGTTACTATCGCGGCTTCGGTTACGAGCCCATAACTTGATCGTTTCTCGACGGAATTCAACAAACGAATAGTCCATTTCGATTATCTCGGCGAGACCGATGTAAGAGTACCAATTTCATGGCCTAACAACGAATGGTAGCAGAGTTATGGCCGGATTTCAGTAGCAAAGGAGGAGCTGTCAGACCGCCGCCACTTCGCCGGCGTTTCGCGGCGTTTTCCGGCCACCTCCTTGTTACACGCGCCGGAGACCTAGAAAGTAGACTTCCCGGCGCAGCGGTTGACGTCGGCGGCACGGCCATCGGAGCAGAGACGGAGCCGCACGCGGCCCCAAAGCTCACGGCGGCGGCGCGAGTTACTGTAGCGACGGCGGCAGAAACTTCGACGGCCAACGGGGACCTTTTCCGGCCATCTTTTGGTCTCGGGCTCTTCATAAAAGTTGTTTGGAACGACGAGAACTAGTGACCTGTGATCAGGCGACTCCAGATTCGGTGGTTTAGCGGCGGATCGACGGCGGCAAAGTGGCGGTGCAACGGCGGCACTAGCTCCGAGGATTTTTCCGGAAAGCTACCTTAGGGCTTTCGAAGAGCTCATCATGGGTAAGACAACACCTCTTTCGGATCGCATTTTGGTTCACCGGTTTGGAAGTAATTTGAGTTTGAAGATTTAGGGTTTTCGTACTCTTAGATTTCAGATCTACTACAATCGGCTTGGAATTTCCAGAAATTGATTGAGGATTCAGAACGGGCACGAAGACTTCATTCAGGACTGATTTTTTGGGATTTTTCCGGCGACTTTTGACGGCGGCCCGGTGGAGGCACGGTGACTTTCCGGCGGTTCCGGTGGCGGCAATCCGGCGACTTTCGGACAGAATGTTCGTCTCGTTGTGGTGAGTTCAACGCCACTTTCCGTTCGTTAATCGGACACTCGATCTATTTATTACGAATTATTTTGCGTAATTGTGATTATTTGAATTAATTGTTTTAAGTGCAAATAAATTGGTTATTGTTGGTCTGTTGATCGAGATATATTCCAATCGTATATGAAAACATGTATTGAATGGATTGTGATATGCGTGAATGTTTTAATTTACAATTTGAATCCCGATGTGATGAATTTATGCTATGTGTTTAGATATGAAGGGGTGTTAGTGTAATATTTAGAAACTAATCTTTTATGTGACTAAATGAACTTGAATGATATTTTAGAAGAACGAACATGTTGTGATTTCTCTATATGAATTTGAGACGTTCTCAATATTATGTTTATTGTAAATTGTGTTTCAAATATAAAATTTAGATACATGATGGATGCTTGAACAACTTAAGACTTGATGCATGATAGGAGTTAGAATTGTAATATCTTGATTTACTCTTACTACTTGAAAATGGTATATTATGAATTACGATAAATTGATAATTGTAATGCTTGTAAGTAATTAATTCCTAGTTGAATAATTGTACAAACACTTTAAACGAACAGTTATGTTTAGCAATCGACTAAGGGGATGTATGTGTAATAATTCTAAACTTTTATAAATAACTTAGGGGATGTAAGTGTAAAATTTATGAAACTATGTATGTGACTTGAGCTTGTGTACCAAACATGTTGTGAAGTTGTAAAGTATGATCTTAAGTGAATTAAATGCACTCTTTATTTGTATCAAGCATGCCATCTACCTACAACAACTTTGTATGTTTATATGATCAAGTTGCTCTTACTTATGCACTTTATAACTCGACATGAACTTGATGCTTAATTCTAATATTATAATTGAACCCTGTGACATTGGATGATTTAATATGCATTTCGTGAATACATTGACTTCCTAAATTGATCTTGCATCTTTGGATATGGAATTGCATGATGGTTGCTTGTAAATATGATCTTGTTGAGCATTGATATGCCTTGATTGACCACGACACCTTATCCAAGCACAACATGAACACTTATGCATAACCACGATCATGTTGAGCAACGCCGTGCGTCTTGTTTGGTTCATATAAAGTCTAAGTCTGGGCTTCTGTATGTCTTGTCACAGAGTTTGGTGGTGCCGGTGGGCCCGAGGTTTAGAGTGTTTGGCCCTTCACACTCTCAGACTCTACTTTCACGAGGTGAGGTTTAGGATTTTGTATAGTTACGCGACCTATGGCCTTAATATGCTGATTTCAACCCTTGCATGCGAGTATATCTATTATAAATACGTATGTGTTGGATATGATATGTTTATGTCCTTTTGAATCAACTCTGTTTTGGAAAATTAAATATGAAAGCATATGTAAGCTGTTTTGAAAAGTACTTTACGTTATGTTCTGTAGCGAGATTGCCATGAAAGATTGGCATTTGTGATCCATTGTGATCTGTTCTGATGTGATCCATTGTGATCTGTGTGTGGATCGATCCTGGTGAGCTGCGGAATGGGTACCCCCGGGACGGTTAAGGTCGTCGGGGCATTTATCCATTGCGTAGTTCCATTTGAGATATCATTGTGCGACCTTAGGGTGATGAGGGAGGCATGGTATCTTGAGCCTTTGGCTAAGGCCAGGGAGGACTCTTGTGGGTTCGCAACCCCTTGAGGGTGAGTCTATTTTAGACGGTTTATTCTCGATGGTATGGGGACGGTACATCTCCTCCATCATTGGTGTAGAGGTTGGATTATTTTGATTTATGTTATGAGGAGTTGAGGTTGGAAGCTCGTACTCGCCGAGCAGTTGATTATGTTATGTTATGGAATTATGAATCGGGATAGAGTCTTTCTGGAAAATGGTTTCTAAACTTATATCTATATCTTATTCGGGTTCTTTCAAAACGTTTTGGTATGTAACACCTATCCCCGGTTCATGAGTCCATCCTTTTTATTCTGTGCTATGCTCCTTATATATATATTGTGGGTGTGCGTTAGCCCCCTCACTCGGTCAAGTTGACTGACCCCTCATTTACACTTTTAGTTGCAGGATTGTTGGCGTTTGCTAGGCGGAAGTGAGTCCTTTGAGTTGCACTTCGTCGGTCTAGTCTTTCTATTTGCATTTGTCTTTTCATACACTTTACTTATGCTTTGACTTGTAGACTTGAGATTATACTTTACTATTCGGTAGCCCTGCGTGGCACTCTCATTCGGCCCTTGTGGCACTTGATGATTATTACTTTATGTTGATATTCGGGACTAGGGATTTATGCTAGTTGAACCCGTCACTTGTTATGTTTGTTGATCTATTATTCGGGATTAGGTATCTATGCTAGTTGAACCCGTCACCTGCTTTGTATGTTTTGTTTTAAATGCTTCCGCTATCTATTATTGTTAGTTTTAATTGCTTCCGCACTCTGAGTTTTGGTCAAGTTAGATCCGCCTAGCCTAGTGTGTGAGTTGGTCTCCCGTTCGCTCTGATTCGGATTCGGGCATGGACTTTCATTTCATGTTCCGGGTCTGGGTCATAGTGCGGGGGATGTGGCACTTCTCCGTTTGGGGTGTTACATCCTTAAGTGGTATCAGAGCTCTAGGTTGCAAAACCGAGCTCTAGTGTCGTGTTGTGTCTATCTAGGTCGTACGGCATAGGAATAACTGCGCATTGCATTTGGTTGACTTGATACTTTGACCCTTCGGCATGAATTGTTTCGTGATTACATGATTGTGTGCACATTATGACTTTGATTATGCAACGTCTTATTTTATGTGCTTTATAAATTACAGCTAAATGTTGCATTTTTGTGATATACTTGTTGTAACAGCCCGGATTTTTGAGATCAGGATAGCACGGGTAAGTAAAGGGTTAAGAGGAAAGCGTTTATAGCCTTAGTCCGTTACACATTCCATTTTATGCGAATTATGTGTATTTATGTTTCGATTTATAATTGTGCCTTTTTGAGAGAATCACATAACTATTCATCCATCGAACCCTAAACCTTTACCTAAACCTTGAAAAACCTTAGAAAGCTGATTTCTATATTTTCCAAACTCATATCATAGTTTTCATTGTTCCAAAATATATTTTTAAAATTGTTTGTTGAAAATTCCATTTAGGTCCCTAGATACTATTCATCTTTAATTGTAGAAATTTTCGAAACACTTTTACCTATTCAATATTGGGCTCGATAGAATCCTTGCAAAATTTTATGAATTTTGGTATGATTTCCAAACCCTAATTCTTAACGTAGCTTCCGTAGAAATCAAAACCGGCCGAAAAACCCTAATTTTGCCCTAAATTAGAAATTTCTGAATTCCAACGTTTTTCTTATGCAATATTATAACCATTACGATCCTTGGATTATTTTATGAATTTTAGGACCTTTTCCAAAATCTAGTTCAAATCCTAACTCGATTTATAAATTTTTCTTTATTTTTCCCAAAGTACTATTTCTACCGTAAAAACTAATTTTCAAACCGTCCAACATTTGGTATACAATATTACAGTCAAAATGATCCTTGAATTATTTCAAGAATCATGGACACTTTCTCGGGAATCAATTCACATTCTAGCTTCGTTTATGAATTTTATCGTATTTTTCAAAATTCCCGAACGACTACTACTTTAAATGTAGACGTTCAAACGTTAAGTATTTATAACCATTAGAAAGCTCTTTCGATTCTCTTTCTTTTGCAATTGCTCTCATTTCAAACTAAACCCTAGACGTTCTTCTACGAATTTATTACCATTTTTATCCTATTTTAGAATTATTTTTATTTTGTCATGATTATTAGATTAATTAATTATATCTTAGTTATACACATAAGTAGACAACTAAACCCCGCTAATAAATGAACCTAGCTTACTCACTATATGATTCATCTAATTAAGTCTCTAAAATTGCAACATAAGCCCCCAAGACATACCTATAAATACCCTTAGAAGCATAACATAAAATTCACACAAAAATCATCACATTTGCTCCCCAAAGTCACGGCACAACCACAATCTCTCTCTAAGGTGCAATTTTCTTTTATTATTTCATGCTTTATGTTATGTTTTTAATATTATAATATTAGTATCATGCTTAGGAATAATAAAATTATGTTTTAGGAATTTATTTTTATAATATATATGCATAATTGGGAACTTTATGTGTAATGTGCCTACATTATGAAATTTTATTTAATTAAACGCATGAAATGTGATATGATAGAATATGAATGTATATTTAAATAATTATGTTCTTGTTTAATTAAATTTATGATTAGAATAATTTATTTAGATTTAATTTTATGATTAAAGTGCTACATTTGAATTTAATCATGTGTTATGGACTTAGAACTTGTTGAATATGATCATGAACTAGTATGAACATCTTCATGAGCTCAAGAACACATTCATAATGTTCTTGAACAAATTCATGTGCACGTGTGATAGTGTGTGTGTGTGTGTGTGTGTGATCGATTTTATGTTATTAAGTGTTTAATTCACAAGAAATTGAATAGTAATGTTTTCAATAGTAATTTTGACTTTTTGGTCAACATTTAATTAATTAATTTCGAAATTAATTTAATTTTAATTATAAAATGTGATTTTGGAATTTTAAATAATTATTTTTCCAAATTAATTCAAAAATTAATAAAATTATAAAATAATTTCAAAATCAACTTACATTGTTGAATTAAATTCTAAATTTAATTCCTAATACTCTATTTAAGGTTATAACATGATTTATAAATATTTAAGTGGTTAAAAAATTTATGAAACCTAATAAATTAATTATTTTCCCTTAAACAAATGAAATTAAATTTTACTGGGAAAATAATTTCTAAATGATTTGAGAATTCTCTAATATGTTATATTTCTTAAACCTTATGTGATTATGTGATTAGAATCATAAGAACTTAGTTCTAAGTCAATAGTAATTACTTTCAGGCGACAATTGCTCTGAACAGTGGGATCCGTTCCAACCTATTTGAATTTCTGTACTAGGTGAGGGTTAAAGCATTTTCAACTGGAATCATGTTTATATCTATATCTAATTATAAAATGATTTCCAAACCTATCTATTATTTGATTTCCTATCTATATATATCAATATTATACATATTCCTCTTTATGAGGAAAATATCAATAGGTCGGAATCAGGATCTTATCCGGACATTATATATTTCAGTCCTATCAATACTAAGAACTGATTCCAGACTAAGCAAGTCAATCATTATTATTTATCAAAATGGGCCCGGCGTGCAGCTGTTCGAGCAATACTCGGAAGGTAACGGGCCGAGAGTATTGTTGGTGCCACAGACCGCTACCAACTCTTGGTAGTGGTTTAGCTGGAGGTTAGTTACTCCACGCCAAGAGACTTACAAGGGAGACAACCTCCCTGGGAGAGATAGCTTCCTCCCACATATATACATATCGTCGGTAGGGTTTGCTCCCCTACTGACACTACGGTGTTACGGAGTTATTATCATATTTAGTTTTATTAAAGTACTGGTGCCTTGATCAGCCCGGTACTGTTTTACAAATATTTTAAGGAGATCGGAGGGAGATGCCTTACTTGCAGGCGGTACAAATCTTTTATTAAACGGTTCATCATTTATAAATAAACTCCAAATACCCCTATCCCGGTTTCTCACTTATGAACCGTATCATATTTGCTATATCCTATTGCTATGATTTTATATATACATATATATCTATATATATAACCATATATATAACTAAATCTAATACTTCCTTCACTTAGTCACTTTGACTAATACCTCGCCTGTTTTTAAATACATGATTTCAGGGAGCGAGGATAACGACACCTAGAGGTATCTTGAAGCTATAGGTGTCATATTTATTAGATCAGGCTTAGATTAAGAGCATTTAATCCTGATCATGTATATATTACTGATAAATTGCTCTTATAGATTAACCCCGTACACTACGCTATTATATTACCCCCTTACAATATCATGCACTATTTTGTGTGTTATCATGTTGCTTGTTGCAAATTTTAAATTCTTCCATTTTCCGCTGCATTTTACCCTACACTCTGCTTAAGTACTATCTATACCGTTCGCCGTAGTATTTCTCGGGTGCTAGGTCTCACATCCATTCGAGGGTAGTACGGTGCGGGAGTTGTAGTGTTAGGGGGTGCTACAGCTTAAGGTGGTATCAGAGCATTAGGTTTGGTTAAGAAGAGACTTAACCTATAAATGCTGGGAGAATGCTCATTTTGTACTTGAACCTTAGAATTCACTCTAAGTGTTTCTTTATATAGCAATGGAGAATCAAGAACCCGGGAACGCACATCATACCTGGCTTGAGGAGTACGAGGCCCCACACACTATAGCAGTATCTCGTCGTGAGATTCCTATACGTTATTATACTTGGCAGAGGGCGAGACATGTAGTTCGGGGAGGTAGAGCAGGTAGAGTTGGGCATGCTTATCCGAACCGTTTAGTGCATATACTTGAGTCAGAGCGAGATGCGTATTATATGGAGGCTCAGATGGCTCGCGAGTATCAGCTGGAGTCTGCTAGATATCTTAATTTAGCCTTACAGAATGCTGTGAGTAGGAATTTGGCTCAGCAGCAGATCTCTACCTTGGAGCAGGAGAACGCCGATCTGGTGGCACAGGTGGCGACTCTACAGCAGGACCTAGCTACTATGACTCTTTCCAGGAATGCCGCCCGGACCCTATATCAGCGTTACCGCTCTTGTATTCGGAGCCGCCTGGCCGGTGCCTATCATCTGTCTGGTGTACAGGCTGTTGAGGAGATGATGGATCAGGGAGAGGATGCAGCAGCTGAGCCGGAGGAGGAGGAGCCCGGAGGTGACGCAGAGGCTGAGCAGGAGCCTGAGCAGGATGAGCAGGGTTCAGAGGAGGAGCAACAGAGTGACGGCTGGAGCCCTATTCGAGGTGAGGTTGTGGATAGTGATCAGCATGATTAGGCAGAGATTATTCTGGAGCATGGTATATATATAGGAGTAGTATCAGTAGGAGGTTGTACAGATCAGTCAGTAGAGGACCTTCCCCTTTTGACGTAGCAGCTGATGCAGCTAGCCTGACGGAGATGAGTGAGTTGAGAGCTTTGCAGGGTGTAACTTGACGTAGATCAGGTCCACCCCATTTTGCTTTTTGTAGTTGTAGCTATAGCTCTCAAACTTGATGCATATATATAACCCACTTTTGCAGTTATATTCATATCTCACATTTACTGCTTTCATATTTACTGCATTATGAGTTAGAACTGATTCAAGATACCAGCAGGACCGTGAGTGAGTATTTTATTTTCCTGCACCTTTACTTGTTATTGTATTTCTGCACTCTTTTAAATGCTATTCTGTTTAATTTTGTGCTTTACTTTACTAAATCTGTGTGATATGCTATCTACTGCTTGATATTGTCTGAAACATGTATTTATGTGAATATATGCAACACATTCTTAACCATCATGCATTATATTCTTTATAAAGCAACTGCAAATCAATATGTCCTGTAGCACCCGCGACGAGAGCACCACATCCCCCGCACTATGAGTTCAGTCCACATATGAAATGGAATGATCCATACATGAACTAAACTCACAGCGAACGGAAGACAATGAAAAAAGACAGTCCTAGCTAGGCGGAATCTAACCCTGAAACGATCAACAGTGACCACAATGCGGAAGTAAAGCAATTATCTAATCAATATCAATAAAATGAATACAAGTTCAATGAAAGTAAATACGGGTTCTACTAATTCAATGAACCTGTCCTAACCTGTCCCGAATTCAATTCAATTCAGTAAGTAGCATACTAATCCAAATTCAATAAAGTAATTAAAATACAATATGCAGTGAGTGTAAGTGATGAGACTGGAACAAGACTCGAAAGGAAGGACAAGACACAACTCTGACTCCCGCCTAGCACACCACCTGCAAAACTGAAAGGTGAGGTGTCAGTCTCCACAAGACTGAGCGAGGGGCATAATAATATATAAGCGCAGATAACATGCAAGTCATAACCTCGGGTAAGGTTTTATAACAGAACAAAACAGGTTCAATAATACTTAGAACTCGCCCGAGATTACAACTATCAGATTAGACACTTCAATCAATTTCAATCAATCAACCAGTGGCCCGGCGAGTGAGGGCAATCTCCAACCTTACTCCGACAATGTACAATAATTCAATTATTAAGTGATTAGGTGATCAAACAATCTATTTACAGTGCACAATTAGCAGTTTCAATCCAACCTTCTTCCTCCGGGTGATGGGGGATTGCAAGGCCCCGCCATCCAATCAATCTGGGCAGAGGGTGCATGATTCCCTAAGCCCGGAACTCCTTCCCCGCCCTAATCTCCTAGGGGGTTCAGGGGTCATCCCAATTTGGTGAGGATAGCTCCCGAGTTACCCGTCAGCCCATGCTTTCCCGGTTGGCTCGAGTCACTACCCTCGGGCTCACAGTGCAATACAATACTCGCCCAATCAATCAATCAATCAATACAGTACAATTCAATAGATCAGTGGAAAATCAATAGAGTTTAGAAAACTATAGATATATAGATACCTTTTGGCCGAAAGTTCACGTAAGGGTTGTAATGGTTCTATGTATCTAGAAATTAAACCTCACCTGGAATACCACGAGACAAGAACAACAACAAGAGCACTACGGTTGCCTATTCGATCCAGAAGTCTCCACCCTGGAGAAGAACTGTACAATAAAGGGAATAATGTGTACCAGTGAGAGGAGACTCAATATGAACCAAATAAGACGCACGGCAATGTTCATGAAATGGTATCAATAAGTTATGCAATAATCCAATATATAATAAATTACAAAAGTCATGTAATGTTCGGATGTACATTCAAGTTTCCAAATAACAATTAAACATATAATTAAAGCTACATGTATGATTCATGAACGTTAAGTTCGTATTTCCAATTAATTAAGCATTTGGAATAATTATGCCCACTCATATATATTCAAACAATTCTCAATTAAATCAATTAAGACAAGTAATCAACATGAAACGAGGTCCATAAAATCAATGAGTTAAGAATTCGAGTTTTCCTATATCATAGATCATTTAATACATGCTTTCGTACACATTGGAATTCATATTGATCGACAAATCAAGCAATTGACAATTTATTGCAATTAAAACAATTAATTTCAATTAAATAGAAATACACAAAATAAATCACAATAAATCAACCGGGCATCCGATTGACGAACGGAAAGCGGTGATAGACTCACCACGACGAAAGGAACACAATGTCCGGAAGTCACCGGAATGCCGCTACCGGAGCCGCCGGAACAGTCACCGGCCGCCACCGGAATACCGTCTCCGGTGGTCGGAAAAAACCCCGGAAGGACAGGAACGTACGTCTCGGCCTGCTCAACAAAAACCCTCAATCAATTTCAGAAAATGCCAAACACGCCGGACTTCGTTGACGAAAAACCGAACTTAAATCCTAGTACGAAAACTGAAATTAAACGTAAACCGTAAAACCAAAATGAAATCCGAGCATACCGTTGGAAAGCTTGTAACAAGCCCTACGAAAGCCCCAAGTCAAATCGCCGGAAAAATCACCGGAACAGTAACCGGTTCAGACCCGCCGGTTCACCGCCGGTCCGCCGCCAACGGCCGGTTCTCGGAACGCCGCCGATGCCATCCACTAGGTTTCGTCATTCTAAGCAACTTTTGTGAAGGCTCCACCACCAAAACCGGTCGGGAAGAGGGCCGAAATCGCTGCCGAAGTTTCTGCCGCTGTTGCCTCATCGGAACCACCACTTGCGATGGTTTTCGTGCTGAACGGAGGCCGAAAATGGAACGGGAAGGTCCAAAAACGTAGGGTAGGGTCAAGCTCCGTTCGCGAAACTCGCCGGAACGCCACCGGCGAAGAGGTGGCGCTACCCGCCACTTTCAGGCCGCCGATGCACCGCCGTCGGTCTTCGGTTGGCCACGAAACTGGTACGGTTGTGACGGGCTCGTCGAGCTGATGAATTTCCACTATTGATTCGTCGAATTCCGTCGAGAAACGAGGGAGAACGAGCATGTGTGTGTTTTCACACCTCGAGTGCATGTGAATAGTGCTGCTGCGCGAGGAAGACGATGAAGGCTGGAGTAGCAGAAATGGCACGCAAAACGAGGATATCCGAGTATATATCTCGGGTCTTCGTACGCAAAAGCAATCGGAAGGACGGGCTAACGAAGTCAGAATGGGGCAAACTTAGAGTCTACGGACTCATCTCGATGCCCCGGACGCAAAGGAGGGGTCAAAGAAGTCAAAATCTCTACCGAACGAGAAGTGACCGGAAAACCCCTTAAAAGAAGAAAATTACAAAAAGGGCCCTAACTCTAAAAGAGTCCAAAAGAGGGCCACACACCGCACCAATCACATAATTAAACACATAAAAAGATTGGAAAATGATGTACCTTATTTATCGGATGAGCGGGGCGTTACAATCTTCCCTCCTTCAAAAGGACCTGTCCTCAGGTCCTACTGCTAGACCGAAAAGGTTTCAAACTGACAGGTATCGATCTGTTTCCCGAAATTGCGTAGCATCTTAGCCCTGGTTGTGAAGTTTACTCCCCTTATTTGTATCAACCCCTTCAGAGTCTGGTAGTCACAAAGATCTGCTCGAACACTTGGCCGTTAATCACTTCAAAACTCGTTCGACTGCTACTAGTCCATTGCCTCGTCACTTGTTACCCGTTGTCTGTCCAGGCGTAACGCAAACACGACAAACAAGAGAGAATCCCATCTCTCAACATACAAGTGAGGAAACCCCGTCCCTCAGCACACACAAAAGAGAGAACCCCGTCTCTCGGGCACAGAATTGAGAGAACCCCGTCTCTCAAACACAGAATTGAGAGAACCCCGTCTCCCAGCCTAAGTCTGTCAGATTGCACATCCTTCCAGACATTCTAGTTTGAGAAAATCCAGCATTTCTCAAACTCCTAAATTCAAGAGAATCCAACATCCCTCGAATACCTAAGTACAAGAGAATCCAGCATCTCTCGTGCACAGAAAACAGAAAGAATCCAGCATCTTTCTGACACATAAACAGGGAGAATCCACATCTTCCTGGCACGTAATCAGAGAGAATCAAATCTCCCTTCCACTCAAGCACACAAGCAGAAGCAAGGTTCACCATAATCAACACACACTCCACTGGCCAGGGTATCACATAATAACAAAATTTAAATATGTAAACGATGCATGTATGCTCGTGTGATGGATGCTTAGTGTACCTTTCACCGTAGCAATGGAATTGATGTTGTGACTTTACTTCTACGATTTGGATAGTCTGATCTCTAGCTGGCTTGATTCCCAACTTGTCTTTCCTATCTTCAGTATATGTTTGACTGAGAAAGTCAGACCCTTGGTTGATCCTATTCTCGATTCCATTCGGATCCTTACTCACAGTTATCTCCTGTAATTAATCGAGCACCAGTTTATTCCGCCTACGATCAGAACATTTGTCTTTGTACCAGGTTCATTATATTATTTTTGGCCGTACAAGAATCTTGAACTTTGACTCCTACTTCATACATTGTCACCAACTGGTTAAGTTCTTTGTTGAAGATTCATCTACTCACAGTGCCTTGCCTCGAGTTGCCCATTATTTCCAATACTTCGGTTACCACCTGGTTTTCCTCCACTATCTACCTGGTAATCCAATTACCGTACCCTAGAAAATCCAATGTAGATATAAGGATTTTTGTAATTACTTGACCTTTAACCCGCAATCAAGTTCTTTATCCTTTCTAACACCACGGTCCATAAATTTAATTCTTGAATACGTGCTTTGTATGAACCTAACTACTTGTTCTTTTCCATGCTTTACACTCAACCTTCATCATTATTTATACTCAACTTTCTTGGATACTTGAAGTATCCATTTAATAGTTCCAAGTTTAGTCTTTAATTTCCATAACTTGTCTAGTTCATCATGGGAAAATCTAACGAGCCGGTAATCCATCTCATTCATGTAGTGTTTCCTTTTTAAATACTTCACTTCCAACGCTCAAAGAAACGGTCTTTCATTTCCATCCCAATTATGAGAATCCGATCAAGTTTCCTTACCTAATATTCTCCTCTCCAAGTCTTAAAACTCCTTCAAGACACGAAACACGTGGTACCACAATATTCTTGCAACCTCGTCTTGTAGAGTCAATTACCACGCTTCCCTTGTGTCCATAATTTTATATCTTGAAGTGCATACCTCTTTCAATATTATTTTCGAAGTTTTATCCTTCCTGGTTTGAAATGGAACCGAGTACTAACTCTCACAACAACTCTTGACTACCCAATTCCGACTCTTGAAACACTTTGCCTTTTTCTGAAATTATGCTCAACATTTTTCTTGTCCCGACTTTGGAGATCCTTAAGTGTCCAAGTCTTCTAATTCTCTCCCTCTTTAACCATTTCAAGAAATTCTGTTGTTTACGACCCTTGCATTTTTGTTGCTCCCATTAATATAACCCACTTAGATACAATTCCAACTTTCCCTTCATCCCCCGGTCAGCTCTCCCCCTTAAGAATTTCCATTCTTATCCGTTGTGCTCGTAGTATTAATTCATAAATTTGAAAATTCTCAATTCCTTCCAATTAGCTTCCTTGATATAATCGATTCCAATCACGCCACATGTCCAGAATTTTCCTCACATTACTCTTGATATGATCGATAGGAATAGCAACTCACTTCTTTCATTTCATCCCAACAAATCCCACTATCATGATTCCGTTATGTCGCTGTTGAAGTGATGCTTGCCGGATAAAGTGAAGAAAATTCCTACGAAGAAAACACTTAAGATGCATGTTGGGTAAAAATGCCGATGCACATATCACTCTTATAAATAATTTAAAGATGCAACGTGTTGGAGCAATTATATCAATTAAAGATACATAAATAAATAAAAGAAGTTAAATAATTTAAAATAACGTATGATGCACGTGCCATGAATGCGTTGAACCTGTCACCGTAGTTGTATCTTTTAGCTTGACACTTGTTCATGTTTCGTTGAATTTGAAGCGTGTCCCGAATTTATTGATCATCTCTTGTTACCCACGGTCTTCCAATTCTTCAAAATTCTTTATCCTCAACTTACACACCTCCATCACCCGAGATTGAAATTTCTGGAATCCGATTTCTTTCCATGTACCGACCTCCAAGCGTTACCCGAACCTTTACCATAAATATTTACTTGCTCAAAGTTTTCCTTGTATCACTCGCACAACTTTATAAACCAAAATTATGCTTCTTGAACTCAGATGCTTCTACACCCATGAAATTGAAACCTTAACTTATCTCGGAGACTTAAGCTCAAATCCTTGTCTTAGTCCTTACCAAAGTTGTTACTTTGATCAAAGCTTCCTCGGTTTATTTGTTATGAGTTCCAATACTCAGATGAACTCACCCTCCAACTGCTCACACTTGACCTTTCTTTATCGCCTTCATTTGTTATTCCATATCTTCCAAATCAACCTCACAATACGATAATTCAGCTTGGATCTGGAAGATAAACTCAATCTGCACGAATCTAGAATCTTTAATATATTAGCTCTTCCTAAACTTAGAATCATTAGATCAATCGGTTCACTTTAATTCCCATCTTATAGATACTTCACCAAGGACACTAGAGGTTGCAAACTTTTCCTCCCACAACTTGAATGTAGTTCAACTAACCGAAGATCCTCAATTTGTTTATGAATCCGAACCTTGAATCATTATTACCCTCAAAGCTTCCTTCATTCTTCCTTGAATTGAATAAGTCTTCTAAACCCGGTTGGTCCACTTTCTTTCATAATGAAATCTCATGTAGTTATCTTGTAATTCATAGATATCACTTCCTACCAATTTCCCACCAAGTATCCACCAATTTCCAAAAACTTGTAAGTTGCTCCCAAATTAACTCTTCCATTCCAGACTTTTCACCTGGTCCATAACCCAATTAGAGGAGAAGATCCTAGCTCTTAGATTTTGTAGAAACCCCCGATGCATTCCTTCCAACTTTCAAGCTAAAGAAAGGAGTTTGGGTATATTGTAGTTGTTTGTAGAAATTGGCCGTGGTTTGATATTATCTTCATAACCTAGAAATCACAACTCATTCCAGAATAAATGCATGGGTTTAGTATATGCTCATGCACATAATCACCACCAAAAGCATGGATTCAATGCAACATACAACCTGCAAATCAATAAAATTTTAAAAGAAGCATGTGTAACAATATTTTCCATACCAAGTAACAATAGCAAAACTTATGTTCAATGCGGTGCACACGTTGACAAATAGTTCCTAAGCCGTTCGACCTATACTTGACACGACACGACACTAGAACTCCGGTTTTGCAACCTAGAGCTCTGATACCACCTAAAGATGTAGCACCCGCGACGAGAGCACCACATCCCCCGCACTATGAGTTCAGTCCACATATGAAATGGAATGATCCATACATGAACTAAACTCACAGCGAACGGAAGACAATGAAAAAAGACAGTCCTAGCTAGGCGGAATCTAACCCTGAAACGATCAACAGTGACCACAATGCGGAAGTAAAGCAATTATCTAATCAATATCAATAAAATGAATACAAGTTCAATGAAAGTAAATACGGGTTCTACTAATTCAATGAACCTGTCCTAACCTGTCCCGAATTCAATTCAATTCAGTAAGTAGCATACTAATCCAAATTCAATAAAGTAATTAAAATACAATATGCAGTGAGTGTAAGTGATGAGACTGGGACAAGACTCGAAAGGAAGGACAAGACACAACTCTGACTCCCGCCTAGCACACCACCTGCAAAACTGAAAGGTGAGGTGTCAGTCTCCACAAGACTGAGCGAGGGGCATAATAATATATAAGCGCAGATAACATGCAAGTCATAACCTCGGGTAAGGTTTTATAACAGAACAAAACAGGTTCAATAATACTTAGAACTCGCCCGAGATTACAACTATCAGATTAGACACTTCAATCAATTTCAATCAATCAACCAGTGGCCCGACGAGTGAGGGCAATCTCCAACCTTACTCCGACAGTGTACAATAATTCAATTATTAAGTGATTAGGTGATCAAACAATCTATTTACAGTGCACAATTAGCAGTTTCAATCCAACCTTCTTCCTCCGGGTGATGGGGGATTGCAAGGCCCCGCCATCCAATCAATCTGGGCAGAGGGTGCATGATTCCCTAAGCCCGGAACTCCTTCCCCGCCCTAATCTCCTAGGGGGTTCAGGGGTCATCCCAATTTGGTGAGGATAGCTCCCGAGTTACCCGTCAGCCCATGCTTTCCCGGTTGGCTCGAGTCACTACCCTCGGGCCCACAGTGCAATACAATACTCGCCCAATCAATCAATCAATCAATACAGTACAATTCAATAGATCAGTGGAAAATCAATAGAGTTTAGAAAACTATAGATATATAGATACCTTTTGGCCGAAAGTTCACGTAAGGGTTGTAATGGTTCTATGTATCTAGAAATTAAACCTCACCTGGAATACCACGAGACAAGAACAACAACAAGAGCACTATGGTTGCCTATTCGATCCAGAAGTCTCCACCCTGGAGAAGAACTGTACAATAAAGTGAATAATGTGTACCAGTGAGAGGAGACTCAATATGAACCAAATAAGACGCACGGCAATGTTCATGAAATGGTATCAATAAGTTATGCAATAATCCAATATATAATAAATTACAAAAGTCATGTAATGTTCGGATGTACATTCAAGTTTCCAAATAACAATTAAACATATAATTAAAGCTACATGTATGATTCATGAACGTTAAGTTCGTATTTCCAATTAATTAAGCATTTGGAATAATTATGCCCACTCATATATATTCAAACAATTCTCAATTAAATCAATTAAGACAAGTAATCAACATGAAACGAGGTCCATAAAATCAATGAGTTAAGAATTCGAGTTTTCCTATATCATAGATCATTTAATACATGCTTTCGTACACATTGGAATTCATATTGATCGACAAATCAAGCAATTGACAATTTATTGCAATTAAAACAATTAATTTCAATTAAATAGAAATACACAAAATAAATCACAATAAATCAACCGGGCATCCGATTGACGAACGGAAAGCGGTGATAGACTCACCACGACGAAAGGAACACAATGTCCGGAAGTCACCGGAATGCCGCTACCGGAGTCGCCGGAACAGTCACCGGCCGCCACCGGAATACCGTCTTCGGTGGTCGGAAAAAACCCCGGAAGGACAGGAACGTACGTCTCGGCCTGCTCAACAAAAACCCTCAATCAATTTCAGAAAATGCCAAACACGCCGGACTTCGTTGACGAAAAACCGAACTTAAATCCTAGTACGAAAACTGAAATTAAACGTAAACCGTAAAACCAAAATGAAATCCGAGCATACCGTTGGAAAGCTTGTAACAAGCCCTACGAAAGTCCCAAGTCAAATCGCCGGAAAAATCACCGGAACAGTAACCGGTTCAGACCCGCCGGTTCACCGCCGCTCCGCCGCCAACGGCCGGTTCTCGGAACGCCGCCGATGCCATCCACTAGGTTTCGTCATTCTAAGCAACTTTTGTGAAGGCTCCACCACCAAAACCGGTCGGGAAGAGGGCCGAAATCGCTGCCGAAGTTTCTGCCGCTGTTGCCTCGTCGGAACCACCACTTGCGGTGGTATTCGTGCTGAACGGAGGCCGGAAATGGAACGGGAAGGTCCAAAAACGTAGGGTAGGGTCAAGCTCCGCTCGCGAAACTCGCCGGAACGCCACCGGCGAAGAGGTGGCGCTACCCGCCACTTTTAGGCCGCCGATGCGCCGCCGTCGGTCTTCGGTTGGCCACGAAACTGGTACGGTTGTGACGGGCTCGTCGAGCTGATGAATTTCCACTATTGATTCGTCGAATTCCGTCGAGAAACGAGGGAGAACGAGCATGTGTGTGTTTTCACACCTCGAGTGCGTGTGAATAGTGCTGCTGCGCGAGGAAGACGATGAAGGCTGGAGTAGCAGAAATGGCACGCAAAACGAGGATATCCGAGTATATATCTCGGGTCTTCGTACGCAAAAGCAATCGGAAGGACGGGCTAACGAAGTCAGAATGGGGCAAACTTAGAGTCTACGGACTCATCTCGATGCCCCGGACGCAAAGGAGGGGTCAAAGAAGTCAAAATCTCTACCGAACGAGAAGTGACCGGAAAACCCCTTAAAAGAAGAAAATTACAAAAAGGGCCCTAACTCTAAAAGAGTCCAAAAGCGGGCCACACACCGCACCAATCACATAATTAAACACATAAAAAGATTGGAAAATGATGTACCTTATTTATCGGATGAGCGGGGCGTTACATGTCCCCTTGAAGAGTTGCCCAAGACAACACTTCCCCATAAGAAGGTGCATCCTCAGCAGGAGGAAACTCTGAATTAGTAGATGCTTTGAAAGAGATAGTGCAAACTTGTGCTAATGGAACAAAGGGAAATAATGAAAAGACTCTGGAGAAATTTCTACGGATGAACCCGCCAAAGTTCTTTGGAGAACCCAGTGATGTAAAAGCTGAAAGTTGGATAGCTAGTATCGAAAAGATCTTTGAGGCTATGGGTATTTCTCCTGGAGAATCTGAAAGAATCCAGTTTGCAGTTTTTATGTTAGAAGGAGCAGCATTAAGTTGGTGGAATTATATCAAGCGTGTTTGGGCAGAAGATCAAGTTAATTATAGGTGGGTAGACTTTGTCAAAGTGTTTCAAAACAAATACATCCCTCAGATAGTTAGGGATGCTCGAGAGGCAGAATTCATGGAATTAGTACAAGGCACTATGTCGGTAGCTGAGTACGAAGCTAAGTTCATCCGATTGATCCAATATGCTCCACACATCCTCCATGATGAACGTCGAAAAACTCAGCGATTCATCAAAGGACTTAAGTCGGATCTTAGGTGGGCTTTGGCTCCATTCGAGTTGGAAATCTATACTAAGGCTGTGGAAACGGCTATGAAAATAGAGGCTACACATAAAGAGGTTCGTATAGCTAATAGCCGTCCTGGATCCTTCTACAAGCCAACTCAGGGATCTAAACGACCTGCTGGACCAGCAAAGCCAAATCCAGGAAAGAAACCGATGCAATCATGGTCCCGACCTCAACAGACATTCCCAAAACCTCAAGAAGAGATTGTCTGTGAATATTGTCAGAAACGCGGACATACTGAGAAGGATTGTCGTAAGAAAGCTGGAGTCTGTACGTGGTGTGGAAGCCCTGAACATCAGTACTCAGAATGCCCAAAGAGACCACAACAGTGGAATAAAGGAAAGGTTCCAGCTAAGACTCCTGGAAGACCAGTAATTAAGGGACGTGCTTATGCAATAGAGGGCAGTGAGGATCCCGATCCTACCAAGGTTGTTGATGGTACGGTACACATTCTAAACACGCCAGTTATTGCTTTATATGACCCTGGCGCCACGCATTCATTTATTGCATCTGAATTATGTGTGCATTTCAATTTTCCACTTGAATCATTGTCTTATATGCTCGAAATAAGTTCTCCTTTGGGAGCTTGTTTTACGGATAGGGGATATAAACGCTGTCCTATAAGGATTGGTACCCAATACTACCCGATAGATCTTATAGAATTACCGATGTCAAGATATGGGATTATTCTGGGAATGGATTGGCTTAGTAAGTACCGTGCTAAGTTGGATTACTCAAGTTTTAGAATCGAAACCCATGAGTTGCTTTGGGAAGTGCCTAATACCACGACCGTCCAACGTAGCTCTGAGATGGATTTCTGATTGGCAATCGAATTATGGGCAATTCCTTGAGGATGAGCAGACTAAGGTTTAACACATAAGTCAAGAGTTCTTGAAGGAGACTGTGGATGATTCTGGTTGGGCAAGGATTATGGTTTAGTAGAGAGTTGGATGATGGACATAATTGACAAATTACTTCTTCACATCAAAAGATTTAAGGCAAGAAGTTCAGATGACGGAGGTTGCATCATTATCGGCTTAATCAACTCCTACCACTTCATCTCAACTTCCTGTCAAGAGTTTGACACTAAGGTGATCGGTACGCCAAGCATTCATGACATTTGCACACATGCATCGCTTAAATACTCTTACCTTGTTTTGCTTGATGTGGGTGACGACCATTGTTGTTTTAATTGTGATAACTTGGATACCTGATCTAGTATTTATAACTTGAAATTTCTACTTGTTATGAACTGTGCTGGAATGAATGAGTTATGTACTAGTGTAAACTATTCATGCTTATGTGATTTAAAACTCTTTTGATTGCTCACTAACTTCTCATATAACATACATACATACTGTAACGCTGTTTTATAGGGATTCCATCGCGATATCCCCCTTGAGTTGAGGTACGAGTGTTGAATCTATACTCAAGGGACACCGATATCAGTTGTATAAGGTACACCAAACATGCATCGCATACTTTTCGTCAAGTGTTACTCTGATGTGTGTATGTATGAAGAACTGATCAGTGGATTTATGTGCAAGAGAGACCTTAGGTTCCCTCTTTTTACGTGTTGGAGAGATGTAGGATTCTCTCTATTTATGTGGTAGAAAGATGTTGGATTCTTTCTAAGTTTTGTGCACGAGAGATGTTGGATTCTCTTGTACTTAGATATTCAGGGATGCTGGATTCTCTTGAATCTAGGGGTTTGAGGAATGATGGATTTTCTCAAACTAGAATGTTGGGAGATGTTGGAATCTGCCCGACTTAGGTTGAGAGACGGGGTTCTCTCAATTCTGTGTTTGAGAGACGGGATTCTCTCAATTCTGTGTTTGAGAGACGGGGTTCTCTCAATTCTGTGCTGAGGGACGGGGCTCTCTCTCTTTTACATGTTGAGAGATGGGATTCTCTCTTGTTTGTTGTGGTTGCGTTACGCGTTGATCTAAATACGGGTAGCAAGTGGTGCATCTGAGACGACATCGAGGTTGGGTGCAGTTGCAGCTATCCGATCATGGGAATGACCGACCGAGTTCGAAACAACTAACGGATCAAGTACTCGCACGGACCTCGACGATAACAAGACATCCTAAAGGAGGTTCAGTGTAGATGACCGGAGTAAGCCTCACCATTAGAGTTATGATCTCACGCGAGTTCGGGAGCAGGGTTGGAGCACTACAACTTGAGGATCTACATTTTTCCAGTGGAACCTGGGGACCAGGTTCTCTTAAGGGGGGGAAGGTTGTGACAGCCCGTTTTCTCGAAGGGCGTTCTTACGATATTAACAAGTAAGTCTCTACACTCGTGTGTGTTTAATTTAAGAGTTCTTGAATTATATGATTTAATGTAAATTCAATTTAATATGTGTTCATTCGAATTATTCTAAGATTAATTGCCAACTTGATTAATTACGCGCATATTTAACCCTAACTATCTAATTTGATTTAATTCAAATTTATTCCATGAAATAATTGTCAAGTTGATTTTTAAATCCGTCATGTTGCTTAACTTGTTTAATTTCGGTTTACTTGAATTCCTTGAGATTAATTGTCAATTATGTGTTTACGAAATGTCGTTAAATTGTACGAAATGTTTCTAAAATTAAATTGAATTAAACTCTAATTGGTAAATCTCTCTCTTTCATTTTAATTTATAAAATTAATTCGGAGCTTGAATGTTTATTCGTAACTTTACCAATTTTATTCACGATTATTTGTACGCGATATTACTCTTTGCTACGTGATAAGGATACCCGGTTGTATATAGCTTGTGCACAAGACACATTTCTCTCAATCCCTTTTTCTCTCTCTCTCTCTCCTCTCTCACTTTCTCTCTCCCAAGGTTTACTATCGCGGCTTCGGTTACGAGCCCATAACTCGATCGTTTCTCGATGAAATTCAACAAACGAATAGTCCATTTCGGTTATCTCGGCGAGACCGACGTAAGAGTACCAATTTCACACCCTAACGACGAACGGTAGCGGAGTTATGGCCGGATTTCAGTAGCAGCGGCGGAGCTGTCAGACCGCCGCCACTTCGCCGGCGTTTCGCGGCGTTTTCCGGCCACCTCCTTGTTACACGAGCCGGAGACCCAGAAAGTAGACTTCCCGGTGCAGCGGTTGACGTCGGTGGTGCGGCCATCGGAGCAAAGACGGTGCAACGGCGGCACTAGCTCCGAGGATTTTTCCGGAAAGCTACCTTAGGGCTTTCGAAGAGCTCGTCATGGGTAAGACAACACCTCTTTCGGATCGCATTTTGGTTCACCGGTTTGGAAGTAATTTGAGTTTGAAGATTTAGGGTTTTCGTGCTCTTAGATTTCAGATCTACTACAATCGGCTTGGAATTTCCAGAAATTGATTGAGGATTCAGAACGGGCACGAAGACTTCATTCAGGACTGATTTTTTGGGATTTTTCCGGCGACTTTTGACGGCGGCCCGGTGGCGGCCCGGCGACTTTCCGGCGGCTCCGATGGCGGCAATCCGGCGACTTTCGGAAAGAATGTT
Organism: Lantana camara; assembly: GCA_037501455.1. Lineage (NCBI taxonomy): Eukaryota > Viridiplantae > Streptophyta > Magnoliopsida > Lamiales > Verbenaceae > Lantana > Lantana camara. Next base: position 78,022,000 of record CM074859.1, read on the forward strand.
CGTCTCGTTGTGGTGAGTTCAACGCCACTTTCCGTTCGTTAATCGGACACTCGATCTATTTATTTCGAATTATTTTGCGTAATTGTGATTATTTGAATTAATTGTTTTAAGTGCAAATAAATTGGTTATTGTTGGTCTGTTGATCGAGATATATTCCAATCGTATATGAAAACAGGTATTGAATGGATTGTGATATGCATGAATGTTTTAATTTACAATTTGAATCCCGATGTGATGAATTTATGCTATGTGTTTAGATATGAAGGGGTGTTAGTGTAATATTTAGAAACTAATCTTTTATGTGACTAAATGAACTTGAATGATATTTTAGAAGAACGAACATGTTGTGATTTCTCTATATGAATTTGAGACGTTCTCAATATTATGTTTATTGTAAATTGTGTTTCAAATATAAAATTTAGATACATGATGGATGCTTGAACAACTTAAGACTTGATGCATGATAGGAGTTAGAATTGTAATATCTTGATTTACTCTTACTACTTGAAAATGATATATTATGAATTACGATAAATTGATAATTGTAATGCTTGTAAGTAATTAATTCCTAGTTGAATAATTGTATAAACACTTTAAACGAACAGTTATGTTTAGCAATCGACTAAGGGGATGTATGTGTAATAATTCTAAACTTTTATAAATAACTTAGGGGATGTAAGTGTAATATTTATGAAACTATGTATGTGACTTGAGCTTGTGTACCAAACATGTTGTGAAGTTGTAAAGTATGATCTTAAGTGAATTAAATGCACTCTTTATTTGTATCAAGCATGCCATCTACGTACAACAACTTTGTATGTTTATATGATCAAGTTGCTCTTACTTATGCACTTTATAACTCGACATGAACTTGATGCTTAATTCTAATATTATAATTGAACCCTGTGACATTGGATGATTTAATATGCATTTCGTGAATACATTGACTTCCTAAATTGATCTTGCATCTTTGGATATGGAATTGCATGATGGTTGCTTGTAAATATGATCTTGTTGAGCATTGATATGCCTTGATTGACCACGACACCTTATCCAAGCACAACATGAACACTTATGCATAACCACGATCATGTTGAGCAACGCCGTGCGTCTTGTTTGGTTCATATAGAGTCTAAGTCTGGGCTTCTGTATGTCTTGTCACAGAGTTTGGTGGTGCCGGTGGGCCTGAGGTTTAGAGTGTTTGGCCCTTCACACTCTCAGACTCTACTTTCACGAGGTGAGGTTTAGGATTTTGTATAGTTACGCTGTAACGCCCCGAATTTCAGACAGTCAGGTACGCTCGACACGTGTGAGTTTCGAGCGTTAGGATCTTATTTTATTATTTTATTTATTCAATTTACAAGTGTTATGTTAATTTTATAAATTGTGATTTAACATGATTACATGAATTAATTGTCCAATTTGAATTAATTGCCAAATTGTCCTTAAGTGTTCATTTCCTTTTCTTTAAGGACTTAATTGCATGAAATATTAGGGGACTAAAGTGATCATTTCCCAAACTTGATACACTCAATTGCATGACTTATGGAGTTAGAGGATTTAATCATAATTATCACATATTTCCCCAAATATATCACGTTATATGCATCTCTCTCTCAATCATCTTCATTTTCATACCAATCATCCCATGTTTGCTTTCTCTCCACCGAACCACCATCCTTCAAGTAAGGGAATGGAGAAATCATCATCTTCAAGCTAGAATTTGTTAGGGAAATTCATGATTCAAGCTTAATCATCCATGATCATCCATCTTTCTTCCTCCAAGTTCATGTAAGTGAGGATTATGTGATTTCTTGAATTTATGTATGAAGCTAGGGTTTATAATTCAAGATTGATAATTCATGATTTAATGTTAGAAGCATGATTAGGAGCCTTAGGCTTGAATTCCAAGTATGATTCTTGAAGAATATGAGATTATGGGATAAATTTATATATATGCTCAAGTTGGTGATTATGGTGATTAAAGCATGATTTATATGTTTTGATGGCATATTAAGGTATATTGAGCATGTATACATGCATATTTCCAGAATTCTTGCATGTTGGGATGATTTTGGAAAGATTGGGGATGCTTGGTTTTGTCCCGAGAGCATCCCCTGTTTTGTTCTGTTCTCTGTTCTTCCTGTGTAACGGGAACGGCCCTTCCCGTTCCCTTTGTAAGTAGGGAACGGCCGTTCCCATTGTTTGAATGATATGCTTGGCGGCGAGGACGGGAACGACCGTTCCCATTTTGGCTTGCAAGCCGGAACGGCCATTCCCATCTTCGGGGAGCCCGACAGCGGGAACAGCCCTTCCCACTTTGAACTGGAACCTGGAACGGCCGTTCCCAGCTCTCTGGTAGTGCAGAAATATTCTGCACAAAATTACAATTTTGGCCCCTCGTTCCAATGGCCTATTTGATCCCGAATTGCTATTATATGATTGATTATATGTCGAAACAACATGTTATCATGCTACATTGTGTATTGCTCGATGTCTCGTGTATGATCGCGCCGTGCGTCATTATATGGAATAATATGTTTGAATTATAATCTCATGCACGTACATTGTCCCGTTTCGTGTCCAGTTACTCTCCAGGGCGGAGATTGGGGATCATGAGCACGTTCACGCATTCACGAGTCGTGTGTCGCCTGTCAGGTGAGGTTTAATTTCTAGTTACATAGAACCCGTATATCCCTTATGTGATATTTCGGCCAAAAGGTATTTATATTGATAATTTCCATAAACTATTGACCACGATTTATAGCTACATTTTATCAAGTCATATATTATTTCACGCAAGTCATGTTTCAAGCAAGCAAGCCATGATTGTCCATGTTCATGATTTCAAGCATGTTTAGGCGAGTAGCATGATCGTTCATGATGGGCCCGAGGGTAGTGACTAGAGCCAACCGGGAAAGCAAGGGCTGACGGGTAACTCTGGTGCTATCCTCACCACATTTGGGGTCACCCCTGAATCCACTAGGAGGTTAGTGGAGGAAGGAGCTCCGGGCTTAGGGATTCATGTACCCTCTGCTCACCATGTCGTGGATGGTGAAGGCTAGCTACCTTCCCATCATTGGAGGGAGAAGGAGACTGGGGACGAGTCCGGCACCACGGATGCGCCTCGGGTTATTTCATGATTGTTACTCCATGAATATGTTACCTGATTACACTATTGCACGATAGCACGATAATTGATTGCATGATCACCTCTTGATTAATAAACAAGCAAGCATGTCCATGTTCATTTGGAGTAAGGTTGGAGACCGCCCTCACTCGCCGGGGCCATGTATTGCTTGATTGCATGATAAGAAACAAGTATTTAATATTGACAGTTGTATTCTCGGGCGAAGCTATGTTTTATTGAACTTGTATAATTATCTTTTATAAACCTTTACCCGAGAATATAACTTGCATGTTATCTGCGCTAATATATATGTAAACCCCTCACTCGGTCTTCACAGACTGACGCCTCCACCTTTCAGGTATTGCAGGTGCACGCTAGGCGGGAGTGAGTCGAGTCGGGTCCAGTTCATGTAGTCGTGTCATCCGTGGTTCGTGCATTTAATTATTATTATTATTATTATTAGTGTTAATTCTGGAATTGTAGTCATTGTTATTCGTTAATGGAAGATGATAATGTATTGATATGATAGTCTAGATTTTGCATTACTTGATAAATGAGATATGTCATGATTGAACTGAAGGAAATAATTGCTATTGTTGAAGTATGCTTCCGCTTTGTCATGTCGCGTGTTTAAGTTTCCCGCCTAGCTTGTCGTGTATTGCATTGTCACCCGTTCGCTATAGGTTGGTTCATGTACGGATTGGCCGTTTCGTATGTGGATTGACCTATAGTGCGGGGGTGTGGCACCTCCACTTGCACCGGGGTGCTACATACGCGACCTATGGCCTTAATATGCTGATTTCAACCCTTGCATGCGAGTATATCTATTATAAATACGTATGTGTTGGATATGATATGTTTATGTCCTTTTGAATCAACTCTGTTTTGGAAAATTAAATATGAAAGCATATGTAAGCTGTTTTGAAAAGTACTTTACGTTATGTTCTGTAGCGAGATTGCCATGAAAGATTGGCATTTGTGATCCATTGTGATCTGTTCTGATGTGATCCATTGTGATCTGTGTGTGGATCGATCCTGGTGAGCTGCGGAATGGGTACCCCCGGGACGGTTAGGGCCGTCGGGGCATTTATCCATTGCGTAGTTCCATTTGAGATATCATTGTGCGACCTTAGGGTGATGAGGGAGGCGTGGTATCTTGAGCCTTTGGCTAAGGCCGGGGAGGACTCTTGTGGGTTCGCAACCCCTTGAGGGTGAGTCTATTTTAGACGGTTTATTCTCGATGGTATGGGGACGGTACATCTCCTCCATCATTGGTGTAGAGGTTGGATTGATTTTGATTTATGTTATGAGGAGTTGAGGTTGGAAGCTCGTACTCGCCGAGCAGTTGATTATGTTATGTTATGGAATTATGAATCGGGATAGAGTCTTTCTGGAAAATGGTTTCTAAACTTATATCTATATCTTATTCGGGTTCTTTCAAAACGTTTTGGTATGTAACACCTATCCCCGGTTCATGAGTCCATCCTTTTTATTCTATGCTATGCTCCTTATATATATATTGTGGGTGTGCGTTAGCCCCCTCACTCGGTCAAGTTGACTGACCCCTCATTTACACTTTTAGTTGTAGGATTGTTGGCGTTTGCTAGGCGGAAGTGAGTCCTTTAAGTTGCACTTCGTCGGTCTAGTCTTTCTATTTGCATTTGTCTTTTCATACACTTTACTTATGCTTTGACTTGTAGACTTGAGATTATACTTTACTATGCGGTAGCCCTGCGTGGCACTCTCATTCGGCCCTTGTGGCACTTGAAGATTATTACTTTATGTTGATATTCGGGACTAGGGATTTATGCTAGTTGAACCCGTCACTTGTTATGTTTGTTGATCTATTATTCGGGATTAGGTATCTATGCTAGTTGAATCCGTCACTTGCTTTGTATGTTTTGTTTTAAATGCTTCCGCTATCTATTGTTGTTAGTTTTAATTGCTTCCGCACTCTGAGTTTTGGTCAAGTTAGATCCGCCTAGCCTAGTGTGTGAGTTGGTCTCCCGTTCGCTCTGATTCGGATTCGGGCATGGACTTTCATTTCATGTTCCGGGTCTGGGTCATAGTGCGGGGGATGTGGCACTTCTCCGTTTGGGGTGTTACAGATTAGCTCTTGCCCGAATCACTTGTCTTTGAATCCACTCATCCGTTGATTGAGCATCTAGGATTCATTGCCTTAAATCCGGTCAACCTCGATTGTGAAACAAGGATCTCGGCTTCACTCTTTCCGGAATCGGCCTTAAGATTAGCAATCTTTGCTTTTCGACTCAAGGCAGCTACAACTACATTCGCCTTCCCCGGATGATATTGTATGACACAATCATAGTCTTCCAAGAATTCCGTCCACCGACGTTGTCTCATGTTTAAATCCTTTTGTGTGAACAAGTAACGGAGACTCTTGATATCCGTGAATACGTTAAACTTAATCCTATAAATATAGTGTCGCCATTTCGCTAAGGCAAATATCACCGAGGCTAACTCAAGATCGTGTGTTGGGTAATTCTGCTAGTGCTCCTACAATTTCCTCGAAGCATAAGCAATCACCCGCCCATTTTACATAAGCACACATCCCAACCCTTCCTTGGATACGTCTGTAAAAACTAAAAACCCATCCGAACCTTCTGGTAAAGTCAACATCGGAGCCATTGTCAATTTCTCCTTAAGCACACGGAAGCTTTCATCACAAGCTTCATCCCACACAAACTTCGTTTCCTTCTTAGTCAAACAAGTGAGAGGTGCTGCAATATTAGAAAAATCCTTGACAACTCGGCGGTAATAACCTGCTAAGCCGAGAAAACTCCTTACTTCCGATATATTCTGCAGTTGCTCCCAAAGAGAAACGGTTGCAATCTCAGAAGGATCAACTGAAATCCCATCACCGAAAATAATATGTCCCAAGAATGATACCCGATCAATCCAAAAGTCACATTTGCTAAAACTTAGCATACAACTTGTGTTCATAAAGCTTCTCAAGTACCAAATGAAGATGTAGAGCGTGATCCTCAACCGACTTAGAGAAAACCAAAATGTCATCAATGAATATAACCACGAACTTATCTAAGAATTCCTTGAAAACCCGGTGCATCAAATCCATAAAAGCTGCGTGTGCGTTGGTAAGTCCGAAGGGCATCACAACGAACTCATAGTGTCCATACCTCGTGTTAAAGCCCGTCTTCGGTATATCCACCTCCTTAATCCTTAATTGGTAATAACCCTGTTGAAGATCGAGCTTCGAATACACCTTCGAACCTTGCAACAAATCGAACGACTCTTCGATGTGCTGGAGGGGATACTTGTTCTTCACCATTATCCTATTCAACTCCCGGTAGTCTATGCACATATGAAGTGTCCCATCCTTCTTCTTCACGAAGAACAACGGAACACCCCAAGGTGAAGTACTCGGCCGTACAAACCCACGCGCTAATAACTCATCCAGTTGAGTTTTAAGTTCCTTGAGTTCGGAGGGAGCCATTCTATACGACGTCTTCGAAAACGGCTCGGCCTCTTGGAATAGATCAATAACAAATTTGATCTCTCTTTCCGGTGGCAAAGTCCCCAAACTTTCCGGAAAGACATTGGGGAACTCATTTACCACTTTCGTCTCTTAGAGTTTAATTTGATCTTTAGGCCGGTTTAACACATAAGCCACATACCCGGTAGCTCCATAACGAATAAGCTTCTTAACTTCCATCAAATAAACAAACGGACTCCCTCGAACACTCAAACCCGTAACAACACCGGTACCCAATTCATCTTTCTTCCCAAAACAGTCCATCTTCGTCCGATGCGCATATAACTAATCCATACCGAGTATCACATCATACTTCTTCATCGGAATAGCAATCAAGTTTTCCGGGTAAACGCGTCCCTCAATACTCTCCGGAAAATTACGATACAAGCAATCAGTTCTAATCATAACACCCAAAGGAGAAAGTACAATATAAAGCATAGAATCACTCGCAAGAGGCAAATTTAACATAGATGCCACAATAAGAGTAATAAATGAATGAAATGCACCCGGATCGTACAATGCATGTATGGGGATGTCATGTATGTGGAGTGTACCTTCCACCATGGCGGTAGGGTCGATCTTGGTGTTCTCTTGCTCCCCATCCAAAGCATAAGCGCATGCATGAGCCACGGGCCTTGCTTCGTTACCTGATCCATGAAGTTTAGGTTGATCACAATCCCTCACCAAATGCTTAGTGCTGCCACAATTGAAACATTTACCATGTTTCTTCCAACAATTCTCCCCAATGTGAGTGGTACTCCTATAATGCTCACATGGATTATACCTCTTCACCACTTGTGGAATTTGCTTTCCTTTTCCTTTGTTGCCCATAGAACGACCCTTAGAAGAGGGTTGTGGTGACTTAGAGAATGATTCTGGAGTTGTCCTCTTAAATCCCGAACCGAAACCAAAATTAGCAACATTCTTCTTAGTCCCAAGACTTTGTTCTTCCGCTACAACCTACAAAGCTAACCCGGTAGCATCGGCCCAATTATCAATGTGGACCGGGGCCAATGATCTTGCAATCTCCCAACGAAGCTCGTCTACAAACTTTTCACACTTGAGGTCTTCCTCATCGATGATATGAGGTGCATATGGGGACACTCGGTTGAACTCGGCAATGTATTTGGTCACGGACATATTCCCTTGCTCCAAGTTCATGAACTCTCTTTCACGGCGCTTTCTTACTTGTTTCGGTATGTAGTGTGCCCGAAACTCTATAGCAAATATCTCCCAAGTAACATTATCCTCACCGACCCCAAGATGGGATATGGTGCTACGCCACCAATTGTAAGCCTCATCACGAAGGTGATCAATAGTACACATAGCTTTCTCCGTTTCGGTGCAGGTAACAACCCGGAAGATCCTCTCAATAGTAGTAATCCAATACTCCGCTTTAAAGACATCCGTAGTGCCCGAAAATATAGGTGGACGGCATCTACAAAACCTGTAACAGCCCAAAAAACCCGTCTGTCGATATTGTCCGCTTTGGTGGGCTAAGTGACACCACCTTCACGGTTTTGTTTCTCCCGGTGGAATTTAAGCCCGAAGGCGCCGACCCAGGAAAAGGCCTCAACAGGGAAGAGGTATCCACCCCCCTTATAAGGAAGGCTTCGTTCTACTCTTCTTCCGATGTGGGACAAGCACTTTGAGCTTTACAGTCCACCCCCCCATAAGGGCCCAGCGTCCTCACTGGCACATCGGACCGGGTCCCAGCTCTGATACCATTTGTAACAGCCCAAAAAACCCGCCTGTCGATATTGTCCGCTTTGCTGGGCTAAGTGACACCACCTTCACGGTTTTGTTTCTCCCGGTGGAATTTAAGCCCGAAGGCGCCCACCCAGGAAAAGGCCTCAACAGGGAAGAGGTATCCACCCCCCTTATAAGGAAGGCTTCGTTCTACTCTTCTTCCGATGTGGGACAAGCACTTTGAGCTTTACAGTCCACTCCCCATAAGGGCCCAGCGTCCTCACTGGCACACCGAATCCGGGTCCCTGACTCTGATACCATTTGTAACACCCCAAACGGAGGATGCCAAATCCCCCGCACTATGACCCAGACCCGGAGCATGAAATGAAAGTCCATGCCCGAATCCGAATCAGAGCGAATGGGAGACCAACTCACACACTAGGCTAGGCGGATCTAACATGACCAAAACTCAGAGTGCGGAAGCAATTAAAACAAAACATGTAAAGCAGGTGACGGGTTCAACTAGCATGAATCCCTAGTCCCGAATATCAACCTAAAGTAGTAATCATCAAGTGCCACAAGGGGCCGAATGAGAGTGCCACGCAGGGCTACCGAATTGTAAAGTATACTCTCAAGTCTACAAGTCAAAGCATAAGTAAAGTGTATGAAAAGACAAATGCAAATAGAAAGACTAGACCGACGAAGTACAACTCAAAAGACTCACTTCCGCCTAGCCACGCCAACAACCTGCAACTAAAAGTGTAAATGAGGGGTCAGTCAACTTGACCGAGTGAGGGGGCTAACACACACCCACAATATATATATATAAAGAGCATAGCACAGAATAAAAGGATGGACTCATGAACCGGGGATAGGTGTTGCATACCAAAACATTTTGAAACAACCCAAATAAATATAGATATAAGTTTAGAAACCATTTCCAAAAGGACTCTATCCCGATTCATAATTCCATAACATAACATAATCAACTGCTCGGCGAGTACGAGCTTTCCACCTTTACTCCTCAGAACATAAATCACAATCAATCCAACCGCTACACCAATGATGGAGGGGATGTACAGTCCCCAAAACCATCTATAATAACACCGTCTAAAAATAGACTCGATCTCAAGAGGGTAGCGAACCCACAAGAGTCATCCCCGGATAAAACACCAAAGGCTCAAGATATCACGCCTCCCTCATCACCCTAAGGTCGCGCAATGATATCTCAAATGGAAACTAGCACAGTGGCTTATCCGACGGCCCTATGCCGTACCGGTCTCCACTCGTACCAGCTCCTGGATCCACATACAAAACAGTACAGAATAGAACAGATACCATATATCATGGCTAACTCGCTACAGAATCATAACACCACTGAATTTTCCAAAATAGCTTACATATGCCTCAAAAACTGGTTTTATATTTACACCCTTCCTACGCGATGGAACTTTAAGCCTCATGACCTCCATCCACGTAGGACTCACACAAGATCATCAACATATCATATTCAGCACACACATATCTATAATAGAGTATACTCGCATGCAAGGGTAGAAATCAACATGTAAAGGCCATAGGTCGCATAGCTATACAAAATCCTAAACCTCACCTCATAGTAGTAGAGTCTGAGAGTGTGAAGGGCCAAACACTCTAAACCTCGGGCCCACCGGCACCACCAAACTCTGTGACAAGACATACAGAAGCCCAGACTTAGACTCTATATGAACCAAACAAGACGCACGGCGTTGCTCAACATGATCGTGGTTATGCATAAGTGTTCATGTTGTGCTTGGATGAGGTGTCGTGGTCATTCAAGGCATATCAATGCTCAACAAGGTCATATTTACAAGCAACCAACACGCAATTCCATATCCAAAGATGCAAGATCAATTTAGGAAATCAATGTATTCACAAAATGCATATTAAATCATCCGATGTCACAGGGTTCAATTATAATATTAGAATTAAGCATCAAGTTCATGACGAGTTATATAGTGCATAAGTAAGAGCAACTTGATCATATAAACATACAAAGTCGTTGTACGTAGATGGCATGCTTGATACAATTAAAGAGTGCATCTAATTCACTTAAGATCATACTTTACAACTTCACAACATGTTTGGTACACAAGCTCAAGTCACATTCATAGTTTCATAATATTACACTTACATCCCCTAAGTCATTTATAAAAGTTTAGAATCATTACACATATATCCCCTTAGTTGATTACTAAGCATAATTGTTCATTTAAATTGTTTATACAATTATTCAACTAGGAATTAATTATTTACAAAGGATGACAATTATCAATTTATCGTAATTCATAATATACCATTTTCAAGTAATAAGAGTAAATCAAGATATTACAATTCTAACTCCTATCATGCATCAAGTCTTAAGTTATTCAAGCATCTTTCATGTATCTCAATTTTATATTTGAAACACAATTTACAACAAACATAACATTGAGAACGTCTCAAATTCATATAGAGAAATCACAACATGTTCGTTCTTCTAAAATATCATTCAAGTTCATTTAGTCACACAAAAGATTAGTTTCTAAATATTACACTAACACCCCTTCATATCTAAACACATAGCATAAATTCATCACATCGGGATTCAAATTGTAAATCGAAACATTCATGCATATCACAATCCATTCAATACATGTTTTCATATACGATTGGAATACATCTCGACCAACAAACCAACAATAACCAATTTATTTGCACTTAAAACAATTAATTCAAATAATCACAATTACGCAAAATAATTCGTAATAAATAGATCGAGTGTCCGATTAACGAACAGAAAGTGGTGTTGAACTCACCACAACGAGACGAACATTCTGACCAGACGCCGCCGGAACGCCACCAATGTAGCTGCCGGAATTTGGCCGGACCGCCGTTAAAAGTCGCCGGAAAAATCCCAAAAAATCAGTCCTCAATGAAGTCTTCGTGCTTGTTCCGAATCCTCGATCAGTTTCTGGAAATTCCAAGCCGATTGTCCTAGATCTGAAATCTAAGAACACGAAAACCCTAAATCTTCAAAATCAAATTACTTCCAAACCGGTGAACCAAAATGCGATCCGAAAGAGGTGTTGTCTTACCCATAACGAGCTCTTCGAAAGCCCTAAGGTAGCTTTCCGGAAAAAAACCTCGGAGCTAGTGCCGCCTTTGCACCGCCACTTTGCCGCCGCCGATCCGCCGCCAAACCACCGAATCTGGAGTCGTCTGATCACAGGTCACTAGTTCTCGTCGTTCCGAACAACTTTTGTGAAGAGCCCGAGACCAAAAAATGGTCGGAAAAGGCCCCCGTTGGCCACCGAAGTTTCTGCCGCCGTCGCTACAGTAACTCGCGCGTCCGCCGCGAGCTTTGGGCGGCGCGTGCGGCTCCGTCTCTGCTCCGATGGCCGGGAAGTCCTCTTGCTGGGTCTTCGGTGCGTGTACCAAGGAAGTGGCCGGAAAACGCCGCGAAACGCCGGCGAAGTGGCGGCGGTCTGACAGCTCCGCCGCTGCTACTGAAATCCGGCCATAACTCCGCCACCGTTCATCGTTAGGCTGTGAAATTGATACTCTTACGTCAGTCTCGCCGAGATAATCGAAATGGACTATTCGTTTGTTGAATTCCGTCGAGAAACGATCGAGTTATGGGCTCGTAACCGAAGCCGCGATAGTAACCCGGGGAGAGAGAAAGTGGGAGAGGAGAGAGAGAGAGAGAAAAGGGATTGGGAGAAATGTGTCTTGTGCACAAGCTATATACAACCGGGTATCCTTATCGCGTAGCAAAGATAAATATCGCGTACAATTAATCGTAAATAAAATTGGTAAAGTTACGAATAAACATTCAAGCTCCGAATTAATTTTACAAATAAAAGTGAAATAGATATTTATCAATTAGAGTTTAATTCAATTTAATTTTAGAAACTTTTCGTATAATTTAGCGGCACTTTGTAAACACATGATTGACAATTAATCTCAAGGAATTCAAGTAAACCGAAATTAAACAAGTTAAGTAACATGATGGATTTAAAATCAACTTGACAATTATTTCATGGAATAAATTTGAATTAAATCAAATTAGATAGTTAGGGTTAAATATGCGCGTAATTAATCAAGTTGCAATTAATCTTAGAATAATTCGAATGAACACATATTAAATTGGATTTACATTAAATCACATAATTCAAGAACTCTTAAATTAAACACACATAAGTGTAGAGACTTACTTGTTGATGTCGTAAGAACGCCCTTCGAGAAAACGGGGCGTCACAAAACCGATCATAAACACTCTCAATCGGTGCCGGTGGTGAAGGAGGTTCCGGAGGAGGTATTTGTGCAGCTTGTTGAGCGGCTTGTTGTGTATTAACGGCCTGCACAAACTGAGTCATAAGGGCCATAAGATCCGCTGCATTAGGTAGAGGCAGCGGTGGAGGTGGATTCTGATTATTTTCTGGAGGACCTTGCTCATTTCCACGAGCCGGAGAACGGTCATGACGATGTGGAGGCATCCTACACAATTCAATCATGTATGCATGTTGGTTAGTCATATGCTCATGTCACGTAATATCAAGTACGCAACGCAACTTCATAAAATAAAAGCAAGAATTAATAAGATATAAGTAGCATGTAGTCATATGCAAAAGCAAAATAAATAAACACGGAGCACGTTGTCCCTATGCTGTAGAACCTAGATGACTCGAGACGACTCAAGAGCCCGGTTTTGAACCTTTGGGTTTGATACCAACCAAATGGGGCTATAACGCCCCGACAAGGGCATCCACGCCTATCCCTCACTACGGACCTAGCTTGTATATAGAATTGTTATCCATATACCCGTCGGGAATGAAGCAAGCAGTGACAAACGGACATCCTAGTTAGGCGGTACTAGACTCACAAAGCGAGTAAATCAATCACACGTACGCGGAAGCTTAAATAAAACATAACAAGTGCATAAATTCATTCATTCATCAATTAAGTGACCATCACGGTCTAACACGAAATGCTCAAGTGCGGAATGTAAATCAACCTAATAACCAACACGGTCCAAACTAACCTAATTAAAGCAACATCATCTACTCCATACATAATGCATGAATCCCAAAAGCACTAACATAAAACTTAAAGTATGCTACAAGCATTAACAAGTACAAACTAGACTCAAAGACAAGACTCTCAACAAGACCCCGCCTAGCTTGACTCCAAAACGCAACCTGCGGATATGAAAGGTAAAGGAGATCAGTTCATAAGGAACCGGTGAGGAGAAGCTTATATAATATAAGTGATATAAAGGTTCGATGCATGCTTAAAACAACAACGTTCATGATTCAACTCATTTTCAAGGTTATGCAATTTTTATAAAACGAATCATGAACCAAAGCACCGGCTCGGCGAGTACGAGCACTCCATCCTTACTTCCTAAACCAAATGAAATCAAACCAATCCATCCTTACACCATTGATGTCGAAGGTGTACAGTGTCCGAAAATCGCAAAACAACCACAGAGAAGTGGGTCCATGAAACCGACCTTCTCCCAAGCTTACCTTAACCCCGAATCCTCCTCGGTGTCTTAGTAAAACTTGTCCAAAAGTGGGTATTTCGTAAGGGTTTGACCGTCCGCCCTTGCGTTCCCCGGTCTTACCACTTACTCCGCCCCGAGCGCTATCAAAAGATCTAACCAAGCAAGCGTCTTTGCAAGGTATCATATAACCTCGCTACACAACTCACACATACATAATATCAAAATGAAAGTTCTAAAGACGTTTTAGGTATCTATCCCATATACCAAAACTCAATTTTTACTTGTAAACTGTTTTCCATAAGCAACAACCATAATACGAGCAATGCTCACAAAACTTGGCTTATAAAGCCTACATATATATTTTGAAACCGGGAGTTAAAACCATCAAACATGATAAGCTATAGGTGTTGTAGCACCCGAGCACGAGATGCCACATTCCCCACACCGAGATCCTACCCTTATATGAAATGGGAAGTCCATACACGTGCCAAGTCAAGGCGAACGGGGACTCACTCACTCGCTATGCTAGGTGGGAGCTAAACTTCGAAACCAGCTAGGTAAATTCACCAAGATAAATGCATGTGCGGAAGCAGAACATAAGGACAATCATAGTATAACCAAGGAGTGACGGGTTCAACTAGCATAAATACCTAGTCCCGAAATTTCAAACATGAATTATAAATAATAAATCACAGGTTCAATCTGTCCCTAGAAGCCTGTCCCGAATATCATAAAATATAATCATAAAAGTTCGTACATTCAATGTATAACTTATTCAATTTACATAAATGTGTGTGAAAAGACTCCGACCTAACCAAAAGACTTGACAAACTCAACTTCCCGCCTAACACTCCAAACCTGCAAGAAAACTAAAAACGAACCGGGTTCAGTCTATAAGAGACTGGTGGGTATAAAACTGGGGTTTAATAAAATAATAACAAAGAAATAAAGCACACACACATGCAAGCTATAATCCTGTGCGAGGTTTTGAAACATTTCCCATGTGGGTGAAAACAAAGAAAACAACGCTCGGGATTACAACAATCAAATTAATTCATGAGGTCATTACGTGAGCCCGGTGAGTGGGCGAATTCTCCAAACTTCACCTCGTGTGTGCATTAATTAATTAATTCATTCATTAGCGATCATGCGACATTCATTCATTCATTCGATCATTCAATCATTATCAGTCATTCATGCATTAAAAATTACACCTTTTTCCTCAGGATGGTGAACGTGTCATTTTGGGTTGAAGTGTACCTTCCCGCCCAATGATATTGTCCTCACTGGACAGGTTTTGTTCCTCCCTGCTGTGTACCGACCCAGGAGAACTCGTCCACCCATTCATTGACCAAAGGGGTTACATGAATCCCCCAATTGGCACTCAGCTCCCATTCCCCGCTAAAACTCCTAACGAGGGCCGGTATCGCCATCATTCATTGTGGGACTAACACACAGGATCACCGTCGACCCTTGCCTCCTTGGATAGCCACATGCATTAAGTCTCTGGGCTCGTGCAATCATTTATGTTCTCGCCAAACCGTTTGGTTAGAATTTCATAAAAGAAGGGGGTTTAACAATTAAAAATCATAGACTCCTTAAAAACGACTCGATATATATTTAACTTGAAATATACACATTGGAATATATTGGGTCTGTTTTATCTAATAGAAGAGAAACCCACCTGGCTACACCTTACCGAACAAGACCAAGAGAAAACAAGACTTGAAAGTAGCCTATGAACCCGGTAGATCTCCGTCCTGGACAAAACTATACAAAAAGATAACACCGTATAATTGTGAGACTCAAGGCTCCATATGAACCATATATGACGCACGGCAATGCATTAACATGTGAAGACATGCATGAGCAATAACAATGTACTAATAATATGTTCATGTCACAAATAATGCAATGTAGTCACCTAAACAAACCTTTCATTCATTACACGAGTAAATCGTGTTTGTCCATTATCATTCGTTCATTCGTTCAATTTATAACAAATCATAATACTTGTTAACAATTTGCAGAAATCAATTCAATATGAAAGGAATCCAATTCATAATCAGTCGAATGAACTCATATCCAAGAATATAATAGTATACATTAGGAATTCCTAAAGTTAAAGTTCATATAAGGGCAATGAATACAAAGGAAACAAAACAAGGTAACACAATTATACGAGCATTCCAATTAGGCCATAAATTTAAAATATACAACTTAGCACATAATATAACATGTTAACTAAGCATATGAATCAATTATAGGTGAAAGAAATTCATTAAACACATAGGGAATACATTGGTAACAAGAGGAGTCTTCACATTATACCACTTAAACGTTTAGGTATATATTTCACGTTTGTTCAACACAAATCAAGTCATAAAGTTCATAAGCATATCCTCACATAATCCATTAATATCATAAATGCAATTTTAAGGCACAAGACATCAATTAAAACACATACGGATGTCAAGGGGGTGAAAGGAAAGCAAGAAGATGGATTTTGGCCAAAGTTGACAGTTTTTTGGAAATGCACAAGTTGTAGAAAATTGAAGATATCTCGAGTTCCAGAAGTTGGAATTAATTTTTTTTTTGTTGGAAATAAAACTAGACACATAGATATTTTCAATGGTATATGGCACGAATTATGATTCAAAGCGAGGTGAAAATGGCGTACGTTTAAAGTTGGACCAATGCAGAATTTCGGCGAAGTAGCGACACAATTTTCAAACGATCATATTTCGTAAACGACAATGAATTTTAAGGTGATTCCAATTGGAGAATGTTCTAGACTTCAAGAGGTTTCGTATGGTTCAAAGTTCAGGCCAATCGGAGCTCAAACGAAGTCAGTACGGCTGTGTCAAAATTGTCCTGAAAGCTGACACGGCCATGTCGGAATAAAAAAAATTCCAACTCGAAGCATTGAAATGAACTGAGGTTGGACACGGTCGTGTTGGGTCATCTTCTCCGAAAATCAATGGCCAAGGAGCAAGGGTTTGAAGGGAAATGTTCCAAAACCACCCCAAATTATATCCGGATCAATTCATACACTAATATACATCAAAATACACCACAATACACATATATGGACACATATCATTACCAAATCTTCATTCAATCCACCATTCACAATTATATACACACATATATATACACATATACACATATATACATATATTCATATATACCTTGGAAGAGAGAAGGATAAGAGAAAGATTGGAGCTTGATTCTTGTCTTAAAACTTGATGGAATTTCCTTCCTTGCTTATCTCTTGCTTGGGGCTCGATTTGGGAAGGGAAGGATGAAAATTTTGGAGTGTCTCTTGGAAGAGAAAGGGGAAGAAGAAAAATGAATGAAGAAGGGGGGGGGGGGATGTCGTGTAATACAAGAGGGAAAAAGGGGAAAATTGCACTTTGGTCCCTCAACAATTAAGTGCATCAATTAAGGCTCCAAGGTTTGGTAGAATAGCAATTGGGTCAAATTTCAAGGTTTGGTTTAGTCCAACGATTTCATTTAAGATCAAATACGTACATAATCGAAATAAAACATTTAAATAGCAAGTAAACATATTAAAATTGGGTTTAAGTAACGAAATCAATTAAATCGTATTGGTAACATAATAGCAATTAGTTCACGAAATTATTAAATTAAACATTCAATTAGCAATTAAAACATAATTAAATCACGTAACACTCGGCCTAAACCCACTCGTGACGTCATACCTGACTTGTCGAGAAATCGGGGCCGTTCCAGGTGTCCACAGTTTTGAAAACATTTTACATAATAGCTCCTCACCATTACCAAGAAATTCGAAGGCCCACCACGAGCAAATGAGCTACACGACCGGAGACTCACCACCTAACAAGACAACATACCAACAAGGGTAAGACACGACTCAAGACCAAATAAGACGACGCACGACTTCAAAATGAATACAAACATGCAAATGATGTGCCATGAAAATCCAAGATAGCATAAAGTCTAGCAATTATAATTAAACAAAATCATACGAATCATATAACAAGCTTTCAAGTCTCAAGAGATGTAATTGAACTCACAAGTGATGCATACTTAGCATATTTGAAGCATAAAAGGCACGTTTACAAAGGGGCGTTTCATAAATTAAGTCAAATCATGAATTAAGCATTATACATATTATTTTAACAATTTATAGTGATTTTAGAAGCAAGAAAAACAAGTATTTGGAAAGCGTTATGCAAGAAAGGTCCAAAAATTCCCCCTCATCCCGAACCATCTCGCAAGGCCATGCGGATTTTGCCTTGGAGAGCTGCACGGCCGTGCACTATTTATTTTTAAAAGTTGACAGTTATGCATGACCGTGCGGTTTTCCTTCACGAAAGCCACAAGGCCGTGTGGGGTCACCCACACTAACGCGCAAGAGGTCTAAATGAGCTGAAATTCTCGGATTTTCAAGTCCAAAACATGCCATTACATCCATACAAGCATAATATCTCAAAAAACAAAAAACATTCTAAAACACATATGGTTCATCTAGCATCGAATTAACATCAAGAAATCTTAGAGTTCTAACAATTTACACACACAAGAACTTCATCTTCTTTAAGTATTCAAGCTTCAAGTTCAAAAATGGTGAAATCCTCAATCATGCAAGAAACTCAATGAAATTAAACACATTCTTCAGGAATTTTCTCAAGGAATCAGAATTTAACATTAAATCTGTAACGCCCCCACCCGTACCAGAACAAGAGGAGAGCGGCGTCTCAACCCCCGCACTGAAGCACCTCTCAAGCAATAGTGTGAGCCATCACTCAAGAAATACTCCAGCGAACGGCTGTCTATCAAAACTATACATGTACAACGATGTGGCTATGCAGCGGAAAATCAGAGTATTTAAAAACTTTTCAAAACATGTGCGTGATGGCATGTAACAAGCAAGAACATATTGATCGTGTAAGAGAGACTCGGCATATCAGAACATATAACATATTCACATATAAGTACCGATATAACAGAGTTCAAATATCGGTAACAGAGTAGCCGAAAGAGTATAACAAAGATACTCAAGTATTCAAAAACGCATACAGAAACATAAAGTGATGCAGCCATAAAACATATGCAGGACACAAAAGAGGAAGTAATACTAAGTCCTGACTGAAACAAAAATGACAATCTAGAGCTTCAAGATACCTCTAGACTGCGGCTGCAAGACCTGAAACCACGAGGCAAGAAAACGGGAGAGGTATTAGTCAAAAGGACTAAGTGAGGGAATACTTTAAAGAAAGTACTGAATTAAAGAACTTGAAGTAAAGTTCGAAACTATTAAATGCAATGCTTTAAAGAAGAACTCGAAACAAGTTCGGTTGATAAAACTCTTTGAATGCGATGCTGTAAAAGGATGCACGTTATAAAACATTTTCATGAATGCTATCACACGCGCACACATATGCTGTTGATGGTTCATAGTTCTTTCATAAAACGGGATAAGGGTAAAGTGAACTTTTCCAGATATGAACCATCCTTTATGAAACAGAATTTTGCCCGCAAGCTAGGCTTCTCCATCCTTACTCCAGAAAACATGATTCGGTAGAGTGTCGGACCAGGATCAACAATAATTCCACGTTAGTAGAGTATCGGACCAAGATCAACAATAACCCCACATAAAGTAGAGCATTGGACCAAGATCAACAACAACTCCGCACATAGTAGACTATCGGACCAAGGTCAACAACGACTCTTACCAACACATACAAACATGCACCATCCTCCACCGGTTGTCACTTCGGGTAGCTAGCCCTAGGCGACCTGTAAACATGTAATGGGAACAGATTTGTTGTCTGTTCCCAGACAAATTGTCCTGACTTAACAAACCTCCTGTTAAAAGTCGGTGTCAATAGTCTAAGTGTGGCGGCCGGTATTGGTGATGTCGTTGGCGCTCACCTCCCGAGCATCACCTCCACACATAACCGCCGGGCCCAAACTGTAAACTGTATGCTTGCATTTAAGATTAGCAGTGACCAGAGTAACACTCCAGTATACTAACTTATAACATGTGAAACTGTAACTGTAACATATGATGCTGTTTGTAAAACATGTGAAACTGTCTGAAAACATGTGAAACTGTCTGTAAACTGTACTTTGAAAACATATGCAAAACATGTAACTGTCTTTGAACAAGAATGCAGAACTTTGGAAAACATGTACTGTTGATCAAGGTATACTATTAAAGTATGAATGATCCTTTCAAGAGAATGTCCCGATAAAAGGGAGTAGTTCAAAACAAGGTTTAGCTTTGAATTTCAAAACATATGATACGATAGTATAATCGTGGTTCCAGTTGGAAAACATTTATAACTTCACCTCACCTAATAGTAACAAAGGTAGGTAGACAGATTATGCGGTGCCCTGGGGATCCCAGTGCTCAACTTTAACTCCTGTAGGTGGTGTACTAGAGTGAGCTTAACAACTAAGACCCACTACTAACCAAGATGCATATGAAATGCATGAAACAATGAACAAGGAACATGTAACACAAGAGAGTAATACCATTTAAGGTATTCAAGAAAGGTAACACACAAAGGAATACGTCAAAGTGAGTTACTCTTAACGTTAGACTATGATCTTACTATAACCGAGTAAGCTTTAGTCAAATTATGAATCCTATCGCAAGCCTTAGGTTAAGAAACAAGTCCACGAAAGAAAACACATTTTGAAAACACATTTTAGACCCTGGATATGAAAACCCTAGGTGCAAATGTCTATTAGGAAAGCACAAGTTTTAATTCATTTTTACTATTCAAAAGCACTATTCAAAAGTACTATTCAAGATTACTATTCACAGGTTACTATTCACATGTCGGGTCAAAGGGTCGGGTCAAACCCTTACTATACACACACCCACACACACACGGTACACACACACACCATGCACGAACACACACACACACACGGCATGCACACACACACACACCCTAATCAAATTATGATCTTGAATATAACCTATAGTTTCAAGTTCATGTTAATATAATCAAGTGTGATCTAAGTTAAAGGTATAACCTATGGTTAAGAGATCCAATTAAGGCATAAGATCAAGTTATGAAACACTATTCTATCTTAGGTTATAACATGTGACACTATTAAAGTGTATAACATGATCAAGGCACTAATCCATTAATCCAAATCATATCACAAGCTCAATTCATAATTCAAGAGTCATATAACAATGTGACAACATGTCACAACATATATCATGTCATAGCATATCATATATCATGAACCTTTAGGCATGTAACATGTAACAATTTAATTCCATATCAACATGTAACAAGTTGTGACATATTAATTTGTAAATCACTATTCCATTAGCTAGCATGCATGAACATAATTTAAATTCCATAATCATGCATCAATTCTCATAATATAGCAACCATATCACATGATCAAAGCATATACTAGAGCAATTGATAACATATTCATGCATATACTAAACAATTAAAACATATAAACAACTATCAAAACATATCATGAAAACTATATAATAAATGCATAAAATAAAATCCTATATGGCTTAGGGAAGACCCTAAGACCCAACCTAAACATAATATAAACATACCATAACATAAAACATAAACTAACTAAAACATAACATAAAAATAAAACAACTAACCTAGCTACCAAAAGGGGGGGAGGCCGACGGCAATGAGGGGGAGAGGGAGAGAAGAAAGGGTGTTGTTAACACAACTTTGAGCAAGGATTCAAATGCCTCTTGGCCTCTATTTATAGCTGAAGATAAGCCCCTCACCTTGGAAATAAAATGTGGAGAAGGGTAGGAGAGCAAAAATTGGATAGATTCTCTTGGAAGCTTTAGGCATGTTGAAGCTAAAATGGGACTGCTGGGGGTATTTCTGTAATTTCGTCCCCCATGGCTCGAGGATAAGTGGCTGGAAGTTTAACCATTCCGACGGCAAGAAAATTAGCTTCGAAACGCATATTCATTCATCGAAATCGGATTTACCGTTTGAAAGATACATTCGTTTTAGTGAATAAAAGTTTTGAGTTCGAAACTCGACATGAGTGAAAAACGACTTTCTAGAATGATTTTCAAGTCCGGATTGCTTCTAAAATTCAAGAAATAAATCGAGAAGCGTTTTGAGTCCAAAATCGACTATAAAACGTTTTACCGTTAAAAAGTTGAAAACGTAGGATGAATAGTGAATTCTCACGTACGAACGTACGCTTCAAATTTTCAAGCTAGGACTTGAATCAAGAGTTGTAAAACATCTCAAAAATCTTGAAATAGCTCAAGTAGTGCAAATCCGAAGAGAAAACATTTTCTGAATGAAAACCGTTCGTAAAAGGAATAGTAAACTAGGGTTTTCAAAAACGTTTTCAATAAAACAAAGTTCCGGAATGGATTTCCAAGCCAAGAATGATTTCAAAAGACTCGTCTCGACTCAAGGATCGATGCGACTGTAACTTGGGTAGAAAAAGGTATCAGAATCAAAAGATCATTTTCTGATGAATAGTAACTTTGGTCGGTAAGTTCCAAAAATACCCTTATGGCTCAAGAAAGACTTTCTGAGTTCGGGAAACAAGTTCAAACGATTGGGAAACATGTGTGATGAACCTCTAGGGTTCGAGTAGCAATATGAACAAGGTAGGCTCGGGTTATGAATAGTAAACTGAATCAAAGGTCAAGAATTCCCCTTAAAACATGTCAGATCATATACGAGCACAAAGTTCATGTAAAATTGCAATGCATGATGATTCAAAAAGTTGGATCACGGTCTATAAACGCTTTACCACTGCCTTAACTTACTGTTTTCATCCAGGCCCTGTTTTGGGCTGTTACAATCACCCCTCCTTAAAGAGAATCTGTCCTCAGATTCTTCTGCTGTAACTGCAAACAACTCAGGGTGATGCTTCTGCATTTTCTCTTCTGTCTCCCAGGTTGCCTCTTCTGTCCCATGTCCCTTCCAAAGGACTTTAACTAATGGAATCTTCCTATTCCTCAGCTCTTCAAACTTCTTATCAAGAATCTTAGCGGGCTTCAAAACATAAGTCAGATCCGGTTCCAACGGTATCTCCTCTACCGGCACAACCTCTGTCTCATCCGAGAAACACTTGCGAAGCTGAGATACATGAAATACGTTGTGGATTCCTGTTAGACCTACAGGCAAATCCAATCTATAAGCAGTCAGTCCGACTCTTTCCAGTATCTCATACGGTCCAACATATCTTGGGTTTAACTTTCCACCTTTCCCAATTCGGGAAAATCCTTTCCTTGGCGATGCCTTCAGAAATACCTTTTCGCCTACTGCGAATTCCAAATCCCTTCTTCGTCGATCAGCATAACTCTTCTGCCTGTCCTGGGCAGCTTTCATTCTCTGGCAAATGATCTGAATCTTTTCTGTCGCTTCTCTTATCCATTTGGCAGAATTCACTCTGATCGGTCCTTCCTCAGTACATCTCGCTTCATCCAAATCCCAGTATAACGGGGATCTACATTTCCTTCCATACAGAGCTTCATATGGAGCAACTTTAATAGAAGCTTGATAACTATTATTGTATGCAAACTCCACAAGAGGTAAACACTCTTTCCAACTTTCCTGGAAGTCTAAAGCGCAAGCTCTTAGCATATCTTCCAAGTATTTGATCATCCTTTCAGATTGTCCATCCGTCTGAGGATGCGCTGCAGTACTGAAGTTCAACTTTGTTCCCATCAAAGTCTGAATTTCTTTCCATAAGTGACGTGAATTTCGGATCTCTGTCCGACACTATACTGTTCGGGACTCCATGTAATCTAACGATCTCTTGTTGATACAGCTTTGCCAACGTGCTGACCTTATCCGTCATCTTTACTGGCAAAAAGTGTGCTGACTTTGTCAATCGATCAATGATCACCCAGATACTATCTTGTCCTCCTCTGACTTTGGGTAATCCAGTGACAAAATCCATCGTGATTTGCTCCCACTTCCAAGTCGGAATCGGTAATGGTTGCAACTTCCCACTCGGCTTCTGGTGCTCAGCTTTAACTTTCTGACAAGTTAAGCACTTCTTGACATAGTTGGCTATGTCTCTCTTCATTCCGTTCCACCAGAAATGCGTCTTAACATCTTGATACATCTTAGTGCCTCCGGGATGTATCGTGTACTTAGTCTTATGCGCTTCGTCGAGAATCTCTTTCCTCAAAACAGTTGGTACGCATACTCGACCTTTGTACCTCAATACTCCATGTTCATCAACCTTGAACTTGGTCTCATCATCTTTCTCCTTAGATTCGAGACATTTCTTAATCCACTCGTCGTTCTTCTGAGCTTCCCACACTTGTTCTTTCAATGGTGATATCATCACAACGTTCGCAATTTGAGCTTTAGTTATCACCTCGATTCTTTCTCTTTGATCAACCTCGGGATTGGCAGAAATCTGTGCCAAATGAACTTTCCTGCTTAGTGCATCGGCTACAACATTCGCCTTTCCTGGATGGTATTGAATAATGCAATCGTAGTCCTCCAGAAATTCCATCCATCTCCTCTGTCGCATATTCAACTCCTTCTGAGTGAATAGATATCGCAGGCTCTTATGATCAGTAAAGATCTCAAACGTAACTCCATACAGGTAATGTCTCCATTTCCCAAGGGCAAAAACTATCGCGGCTAACTCCAAATCATGTGTCGGGTAGTTAACTTCATGCGTTTTGAGTTTCCTTGATGCATACGCAATCACCTTCCCATTCTGCATCAAAACTCCTCCTAATCCTTCTTTTGAAGCATCGGTGTAGACTGTATAACCTTCTTTTCCTTCGGGTAACGCTAACACGGGTGCAGTTGTTAGCATCTCCTTCAATCTTTGAAAACTTTGCTCACACTTCTCCGTCCATTCAAACTTCCCTTCTTTCTTTGTCAACTTAGTGAGAGGTGTAGCTATCTTCGAGAAATCTTGGACAAACCTCCGGTAGTAACCAGCTAATCCCAGAAAACTCCTCACTTCTGAAGGATTCTTTGGTGACTTCCAATCCATGATCGTCTCGATCTCCGAGGGATCAACTTCGATTCCAGATCCTGATATGATGTGTCCGAGAAATGTAACTCTCTCAAGCCAGAATTCGCATTTACTGAACTTTGCATATAGCTTGTGATCCAGCAAAGTGCGTAGCACGATTCGAAGATGTTCAGCATGTTCCTCCGGTGTCTTCGAAAATACCAAAATATCGTCGATGAAGATCACTACAAACTTGTCAAGAAACGGCTTGAATATACGGTGCATCATATCCATGAATGCAGCTGGTGCGTTTGTCAAACCAAACAGCATTACTACAAACTCATAATGTCCGTATCGGCTATTGAAAGCAGTCTTCGGAATATCTGCTTCCCTGATCTTCAACTGATAATACCCTTGTCTAAGATCTAACTTGGAGTAGACCTTCGATCCTTGAAGTATATCGAACAGCTCTTCAATATGAGGGAGAGGATACTTATTCTTGATTGTTATCTTGTTCAGCTCCCGATAGTCAATGCATAAACGCAATGATCCATCCTTCTTCTTAACGAAAAGCACAGGTGCTCCCCACGGCGATGTGCTCGGTCGAACATATCCAGACTCAATCAGTTCGTCCAATTGCTTTCTCAGTTCATCTAATTCAGCTGGTGCCATTCTGTACGGTGTCTTTGAATACGGCTCAGCTCCTGATATCGTCTCGATCGTAAACTCCAACTCTCGGTCAGGAGGTAACGAATCTAAATGCTCAGGAAACACATCTAGGAACTCGTTCACCACTTCCACTTCTTCGATCTTAAGTTGATCTTTCGGTCTATTCAAAAGATAAGCCACAATTCCACTAGCTCCTTTCTGAATCAACTTCTTAGCTTCCATCGAAGAAATCACTGATAACTTCTCAACTTTCCCTTCTGATGTCCCACTTTCATCTTCTTCCAAGATGATCTCTTTCTTGTAACAATCCAACTTAGCTCGGTACTTAGACAACCAATCCATACCAAGTATAACTTCGTATCTCGTCATCGGTAACTCAATAAGATCCGTCGGGTAACAACGGGTACCAATACATATAGGGCAGCGTTTATATACTTGATCCGTAACAAGGCAAGTTCCCAAAGGAGAACTCACTTCAAATTTATATGGCAAGTATTCAAGCGGAAACTGTAAATGCGCACATAATTCAGAAGCAACAAAAGAATGCGTAGCACCAGGGTCATACAAGACCTTAACTGGCGTGTTAAGAATGTGCACAATACCTTCCACAACAGACGAAGGATCAACCTCCTCCTTACCATCCAAAGCATAAGCTCTGCCTCTGACCACCGGTTTGTTCGTCGTACCCACCACTGCTTTTCCTTTATCCTGGACCCCAAATCTCCTGATCTTGTGCGGGCAACTATCCATCTGGTGCTCAGGGGAACCACACGCGAAACACTGTCCAGCTTTCTTGCGACAGTTCTCCTCAGTGTGTCCCGTTCGGCGACAATATCGACAAACAATTTCCTCTGGACCTGGCTGAGGTGCTCTCTGCTGTTGTGGCGCCTTCTGATACTGCTGTGGCGCTTTCTGCTTCTGTGCTTGCTGTTTCGGTGGATCATTCTGCTGCTGACGCTGTGGTGTTATCATTGGCCTCTTTCCAGTTCCTTGGGGAAAAGATCCGGAAGGTCGCTTATTCCCTTGATAAGGCTTAGGGTTAGAAGGTCCTTGACGGGCAGTAGTTATCTTGATCTCCTTGTGTGCAGCTTCAACCCTTAGCGCTCTATCAAAAGCCTGGTTGTAGGTCTCAATAACCAAAGAAGCAAGTGCCAATCGAAGTTCAGGCTTCAGTCCATCGATAAATCTCTTCGTCTTGCGACGCTCATCAGTCAAAATATGAGGCGCATACTTGATTAGCCTCACAAACCTAGCCTCATACTCCATCACATTCATAGTTCCCTGAACCAGACTCATAAACTCAGCCTCTCGTGCATCACGAGTCACTTGAGGCATATACTTCTGCTGAAACTCTCTGATAAACTCATCCCAACTTTCCTCGACGTTATTCTCAATCCACATATGCTGAACGTGCTTCCACCAATTGAATGCAGCTCCTTCCATAAGAAAAGTAGCATACCGAACTCGTTCACGATCCTCTGGGTAGATTTCCATAGCCTCGAAAATCTTCTCAAGACTGGTAATCCAATTCTCAGCCTTTAGGTCGTTCGGTTCTCCATAGAACTTAGGCGGATTCATCCTCAGAAACTTCTCCAATGACCTTTCATTAGGAGGATTATCTCTCGGTGCACAAGCCCTCATAAATTGTCGTAGCACATCCGTTAATTCCGGAGTTCTTTCTCTTTCAGGGGGTGGCGTGACATCTCTTTGGGGTGGCGTGATCTCTCTTTGGGGTGGCAGTGGTGGTACACGATTCCGGGGTGCTCTTCTCGGTGGCATATTGTTACTGAATTCATAAGCATTCAGATACATATATTCGATGCATGACATATAATGATTCACAGAATCCGTAACCACGTATTCACATTCTCACGTAGTCACATATAAGTATGAGAACAACACATTCCCATAACAACATGTCAGCAAAGATTCAAGATCTCCAAACATATCATATAATCAGAAACAATTGTCAGACAACATGAAAACAGAAGCTCGGGTAACATATCAACATATCAGAAACATGTATAACATATCCCAAAACATGATCAACATGTAAAACGGGAACAGAACGTATACTGTCATATCAACAAGAACTGTAACATGATCAGAAGCATGATCAACATATCCAGAAGCGTATTCAACATATCAAGAACAATAGCATGCTAACAATAAATGAAATGGCATGATCCTATCAACGGTCCTAATGGTATCTTGAAGCAACTCTAAGACTCATGCAATGACAGTTATGGAAAGCAGTAAACAGATATCCAACATAAAGCCGAAAGTGTTATAACTGTGCAAGGTTTGGTAAAATTTACTACAGGCCACATGTTAACAGTATTAATTCAAAATGGGGAGGACCCGATACTATCGAGTTGACTCCCTTACAGGCCTTACCAATCCGTCCAACCCTGCTGACAATAACCTAGTAGGTACCAAGTCATCTGAACCGTCATCCGTGGTGCCAAAAGTCGGGGATCATCTACCAGAGCTATACATCCCCTCATCCAAAAGTCAGTCCTGAACTGTCCCGGCTATACGTCCGCCATCGATAGATAGATATATATGCATCAGTACTATATACAGAAATCTCCCATCAGCAATCAACCCTGATAACTGTGATCCAAAGAACCCCTGGTGGTGTCATCAGAAACGGCAACGACCTCACCCTGTCCGTGTCCTGCTGGATCATCTCCGCCATCATCATCATCATCAGATCCTCCATCGCCTCCATCAGACTGCTCCTGCATAGGCTCGGGCTCCTGAGAAGCCTGACTGACATCCTGACCCTCGACCTCCTCAACTGCCTGCTCATCGGATAAGTGATAGGTATCATACAGGCGAGCTCTCACGCGGGCACGGTAGTGCTGGTGACGCTCCATAGAGGTGTCGCGATCAATAGTCATCTGCATAAGATCTGCCTCCAGCTCAGCAATACGAGCAGCCCTCTGATCAGCAATATGAGTCATCTCTGCAGCATGCTCACGAGCGATGTCCCTATCAATCTGGTACTGCAGTGACTGATCCTGATAGCGCAGAGACTCCAACCTGACCTCACGGGTCCTCTGATACTCCTGAAAGTAACCATCTCTCTCAGACTCGAGATAGTGCACAACTCTGTTAGGATAGGAATACCCAGGCCTGCTACTGTTCCTAGACCTGCGCCAGGTGTAGAAACGAGTGCCTCCACGGCGAGAAACTGCCACAGTACGCGGGGTCTCAAACTGCTCAAAGAAAGCCTCATCCATCTGCTGATTAGGATCCTGGTGTGGCTGAACTGCCATAGCTATACAGAAGATACCACAGATATGAAATCCAGATAACAGAACCATGTAATCCCCAAATATCCTGTCTCGATGCAATATGAGAATGATCCTGGATGCAATGCGTGAACAATCCATGATGCAACATGAGAGCAATCTAGGTTAAGTCTCTTCTTACTTAACCCGATGCTCTGATACCACCTCAGGCTGTAACGCCCCCACCCGTACCAGAACAAGAGGAGAGCGGCGTCTCAACCCCCGCACTGAAGCACCTCTCAAGTAATGGTGTGAGCCATCACTCAAGAAATACTCCAGCGAACGGCTGTCTATCAAAACTATACATGTACAACGATGTGGCTATGCAGCGGAAAATCAGAGTATTTAAAAACTTTTCAAAACATGTGCGTGATGGCATGTAACAAGCAAGAACATATTGATCGTGTAAGAGAGACTCGGCATATCAGAACATATAACATATTCACATATAAGTACCGATATAACAGAGTTCAAATATCGGTAACAGAGTAGCCGAAAGAGTATAACAAAGATACTCAAGTATTCAAAAACGCATACAGAAACATAAAGTGATGCAGCCATAAAACATATGCAGGACACAAAAGAGGAAGTAATACTAAGTCCTGACTGAAACAAAAATGACAATCTAGAGCTTCAAGATACCTCTAGACTGCGGCTGCAAGACCTGAAACCACGAGGCAAGAAAACGGGAGAGGTATTAGTCAAAAGGACTAAGTGAGGGAATACTTTAAAGAAAGTACTGAATTAAAGAACTTGAAGTAAAGTTCGAAACTATTAAATGCAATGCTTTAAAGAAGAACTCGAAACAAGTTCGGTTGATAAAACTCTTTGAATGCGATGCTGTAAAAGGATGCACGTTATAAAACATTTTCATGAATGCTATCACACGCGCACACATATGCTGTTGATGGTTCATAGTTCTTTCATAAAACGGGATAAGGGTAAAGTGAACTTTTCCAGATATGAACCATCCTTTATGAAACAGAATTTTGCCCGCAAGCTAGGCTTCTCCATCCTTACTCCAGAAAACATGATTCGGTAGAGTGTCGGACCAGGATCAACAATAATTCCACGTTAGTAGAGTATCGGACCAAGATCAACAATAACCCCACATAAAGTAGAGCATTGGACCAAGATCAACAACAACTCCGCACATAGTAGACTATCGGACCAAGGTCAACAACGACTCTTACCAACACATACAAACATGCACCATCCTCCACCGGTTGTCACTTCGGGTAGCTAGCCCTAGGCGACCTGTAAACATGTAATGGGAACAGATTTGCTGTCCGTTCCCAGACAAATTGTCCTGACTTAACAAACCTCCTGTTAAAAGTCGGTGTCAATAGTCTAAGTGTGGCGGCCGGTATTGGTGATGTCGTTGGCGCTCACCTCCCGAGCATCACCTCCACACATAACCGCCGGGCCCAAACTGTAAACTGTATGCTTGCATTTAAGATTAGCAGTGACCAGAGTAACACTCCAGTATACTAACTTATAACATGTGAAACTGTAACTGTAACATATGATGCTGTTTGTAAAACATGTGAAACTGTCTGAAAACATGTGAAACTGTCTGTAAACTGTACTTTGAAAACATATGCAAAACATGTAACTGTCTTTGAACAAGAATGCAGAACTTTGGAAAACATGTACTGTTGATCAAGGTATACTATTAAAGTATGAATGATCCTTTCAAGAGAATGTCCCGATAAAAGGGAGTAGTTCAAAACAAGGTTTAGCTTTGAATTTCAAAACATATGATACGATAGTATAATCGTGGTTCCAGTTGGAAAACATTTATAACTTCACCTCACCTAATAGTAACAAAGGTAGGTAGACAGATTATGCGGTGCCCTGGGGATCCCAGTGCTCAACTTTAACTCCTGTAGGTGGTGTACTAGAGTGAGCTTAACAACTAAGACCCACTACTAACCAAGATGCATATGAAATGCATGAAACAATGAACAAGGAACATGTAACACAAGAGAGTAATACCATTTAAGGTATTCAAGAAAGGTAACACACAAAGGAATACGTCAAAGTGAGTTACTCTTAACGTTAGACTATGATCTTACTATAACCGAGTAAGCTTTAGTCAAATTATGAATCCTATCGCAAACCTTAGGTTAAGAAACAAGTCCACGAAAGAAAACACATTTTGAAAACACATTTTAGACCCTGGATATGGAAACCCTAGGTGCAAATGTCTATTAGGAAAGCACAAGTTTTAATTCATTTTTACTATTCAAAAGCACTATTCAAAAGTACTATTCAAGATTACTATTCACAGGTTACTATTCACATGTCGGGTCAAAGGGTCGGGTCAAACCCTTACTATACACACACCCACACACACACGGTACACACACACACCATGCACGAACACACACACACACACGGCATGCACACACACACACACCCTAATCAAATTATGATCTTGAATATAACCTATAGTTTCAAGTTCATGTTAATATAATCAAGTGTGATCTAGGTTAAAGGTATAACCTATGGTTAAGAGATCCAATTAAGGCATAAGATCAAGTTATGAAACACTATTCTATCTTAGGTTATAACATGTGACACTATTAAAGTGTACAACATGATCAAGGCACTAATCCATTAATCCAAATCATATCACAAGCTCAATTCATAATTCAAGAGTCATATAACAATGTGACAACATGTCACAACATATATCATGTCATAGCATATCATATATCATGAACCTTTAGGCATGTAACATGTAACAATTTAATTCCATATCAACATGTAACAAGTTGTGACATATTAATTTGTAAATCACTATTCCATTAGCTAGCATGCATGAACATAATTTAAATTCCATAATCATGCATCAATTCTCATAATATAGCAACCATATCACATGATCAAAGCATATACTAGAGCAATTGATAACATATTCATGCATATACTAAACAATTAAAACATATAAACAACTATCAAAACATATCATGAAAACTATATAATAAATGCATAAAATAAAATCCTATATGGCTTAGGGAAGACCCTAAGACCCAACCTAAACATAATATAAACATACCATAACATAAAACATAAACTAACTAAAACATAACATAAAAATAAAACAACTAACCTAGCTACCAAAAGGGGGGGAGGCCGACGGCAATGAGGGGGAGAGGGAGAGAAGAAACGGTGTTGTTAACACAACTTTGAGCAAGGATTCAAATGCCTCTTGGCCTCTATTTATAGCTGAAGATAAGCCCCTCACCTTGGAAATAAAATGTGGAGAAGGGTAGGAGAGCAAAAATTGGATAGATTCTCTTGGAAGCTTTAGGCATGTTGAAGCTAAAATGGGACTGCTGGGGGTATTTCTGTAATTTCGTCCCCCATGGCTCGAGGATAAGTGGCTGGAAGTTTAACCATTCCGACGGCAAGAAAATTAGCTTCGAAACGCATATTCATTCATCGAAATCGGATTTACCGTTTGAAAGATACATTCGTTTTAGTGAATAAAAGTTTTGAGTTCGAAACTCGACATGAGTGAAAAACGACTTTCTAGAATGATTTTCAAGTCCGGATTGCTTCTAAAATTCAAGAAATAAATCGAGAAGCGTTTTGAGTCCAAAATCGACTATAAAACGTTTTACCGTTAAAAAGTTGAAAACGTAGGATGAATAGTGAATTCTCACGTACGAACGTACGCTTCAAATTTTCAAGCTAGGACTTGAATCAAGAGTTGTAAAACATCTCAAAAATCTTGAAATAGCTCAAGTAGTGCAAATCCGAAGAGAAAACATTTTCCGAATGAAAACCGTTCGTAAAAGGAATAGTAAACTAGGGTTTTCAAAAATGTTTTCAATAAAACAAAGTTCCGGAATGGATTTCCAAGCCAAGAATGATTTCAAAAGACTCGTCTCGACTCAAGGATCGATGCGACTGTAACTTGGGTAGAAAAAGGTATCAGAATCAAAAGATCATTTTCTGATGAATAGTAACTTTGGTCGGTAAGTTCCAAAAATACCCTTATGGCTCAAGAAAGACTTTCTGAGTTCGGGAAACAAGTTCAAACGATTGGGAAACATGTGTGATGAACCTCTAGGGTTCGAGTAGCAATATGAAAAAGGTAGGCTCGGGTTATGAATAGTAAACTGAATCAAAGGTCAAGAATTCCCCTTAAAACATGTCAGATCATATACGAGCACAAAGTTCATGTAAAATTGCAATGCATGATGATTCAAAAAGTTGGATCACGGTCTATAAACGCTTTACCACTGCCTTAACTTACTGTTTTCATCCAGGCCCTGTTTTGGGCTGTTACAAAATCTGTAACATCCTGCTCGTCCGGTCTTTCCAGGTATACTTTCACGAGAGAGCTACGTGCGCTTTTAATTAATTAATTACGTGAATTATATGTTTATTATATTTCTTTTGTGGTATATTTGAATTATATGACTTATATTTGAACCTTATGTGATCTAACGAAATGGAAACTCCGCCCACCCATCAAACCATGGTGAAGGGGTAACAAACAAAATTCCAACCTAAGCTAGGCGGTCTAGACCCTAACTCAGAGTGCGCAATTAAAACAAATAACCAATGCGGAAGCACCAGAATACCAAATACAAACATACATACTCCAGACATAAACAAGATGTATCAAAAATAGCGAGTCAAGTTATACAAACCCCTACAAGTTAAAATTAAAGACAAAACTTATACATATTTCAAAACTAGCAAAATGTATAAAGAAAACAAAATACAATGCATAAGACTCTAGCTATTCTCAACCACGACCCAAAGACAACCCGCCTAGCTCCAACTCCTCAAAACGGGTACCTGCAAACTCAAAACAAATCGGGAAAAAAAGAGAAACAACGAGGGTCAGTCCTAGAGACTGGTGAGGGGCCTAACACACGCACCCTCACATATACATAAGGCAAAGCATATACAAAACTGAGAGGGTTCACTAACCGGGGATGGTTTTTGCATTCTAAAATGTTTTAACCCGTGGTAATAG
Source organism: Lantana camara (assembly GCA_037501455.1). NCBI lineage: Eukaryota > Viridiplantae > Streptophyta > Magnoliopsida > Lamiales > Verbenaceae > Lantana > Lantana camara. Next base: position 78,055,792 of record CM074859.1, read on the forward strand.
AGATATAAAGAAAGAAGTTTAAGGACAAAGGACAAAATCCACCAAGTTTTAGAGTTTAGAAATCCGCCCCGTTTCACAACCATAGATAAAACCATGAACATACCAAACCGAAAGCTTGAATTCCATAAGCAAAGGCGAGGCGAAAACAAAACGAATCATAAATCAATCCCTCCCGTACAGCGTTTGGGGAAGAGAGGTGCCCCTCTCCGCCCCCACACTTACTCTTATAATGAGATGGGGGATCCCGCCCGCTCCTTCGATGGGCCATGACACATGCACCTGTCGGCATAAGAGAACTCGCTTTCCCCTCGACCTCCCGAGGTTGAGCCAAGTCTCCCGTAAAGGTGGAGTCGCGTTGATGAGACAGCCCGGCAACCCCATGGCAGACCCGAGATCACATACCACTTCTCCGGGGCCCAAACTTACACTTACACTTATCACACAAAGCTTATACACAAGTCATATCACGCTTACACACACACACACACCCTTATCAAAGCTTTACAAGGTAAACGAAAATAGAGCTTAGATACATATAAAAACTTTTTCCAAAGCCTCATGGCAAACGGGATAAATCCCAAAAAATACGTATCAAACATATAAGTAGATATATATACATATATAATTCGCATGCGGGTTCGAAATACAAATAGGGTTTTAGGTCATAATAACTAAAAGGAAAGAAAACCTCACCGTGTCGACCTAACCGAACAAAAGGACCAAAAGAGCTCTAAAGAACCACTTCCTCAACAACGGAATGAACCTAAGAGCAAAACAAAGAACAAGAGACAAACTTACACTCAAAATGAACCATATTTAAGCTCGGCGAATGCGTATGAATGCAAGTGATGCATATCAATATAATATGCTAGCATATAACGCATGCAAACTCATATCAAATCATAAGTCGTATAAATCACGTCAAATGAATTTATAAGTTTCAGATAACAAACATATCATATCATACAACATGTTACCAACGTATTCATATGATGCAAGGAGCAAGGATTGATCATGCAAGACATATAAACGAGACATGAAGTCATAAACACACGTTAAAGGAGCATACTTCACATATGAGATCATAATTCAAAAACGAGTAAACAAATCAAGCCATAAATCCATAATATACAAGTTAACACATCATACATCAATCTGAAAATGCCTACAAGTCACAAACGGGACGAGAGAAAGGACTTAAAAGCAACAAAACGGCAAAAGAAACTCCCCCGGGGCACCACCGTGACACATGACACGGCCATGTCCAAAACTCAAAGGAAACGGACACGGCCGTGTCCAAATTTAATAAAATCAGATGCCCAAGTCGAACATATGACACGGCCGTGTCATGCTGCAATTCATATAGGTCACGACCGTTTCATACACCTTGTTCAGAAAATAAAAACAACGCAGCTGTTCTGTTTTTGGAAGGGAAAAGCAGGGCATTTCGCATCAGCTCTTAGGGAATTTCTTAGGACTTGAAGACACATAAAACATGCATGAGTTATCTACCAAAACATCACATATTCAGGCCCTAACAAGCAGTAACAAAACTGATCTCAATCATGCAAGAAAATCGGATAAGAAGAAGCATAAATGCAAGCAGACCATTCTCTTTAAGTTTGGGGCTGAAACATGGGATAAAAGCTTGGGAACACATAGCTATCAAGTAAGGCAACTCAAATACTTCATGTTCATACAATTTCACATGAAATGGAGCTCAAGAAATCACCAAACCAATCAAAAAATCAAGGCAACAGTTCGGTTGGAAGGGAAGCAGATTTGCTGCAGTTTTAAGGTCCAAGAACTCAAAGTTTCAACTAAGTTATCATAGAAGAGTCAACCCTAACACATCTAACATGAAGTGTAGATCAAGAATGGAAACAAAGAAGCTCATATAATTACCAAAGATGCATCAAATCAGCCCTAAACCCAATCTTAGACATGGAAACAAGAAATCACCTCTATCCCTTCCTATTCTTGCCATCTCCCAAACTTATATTAAATCTAAGTTAAAGTATGAAATTCATGGATCAAAATCATCATATAATCATGGAGAATTCTAAAATATACATACCATCAAGAGTTGATGAAGTATCGAAGAGATCAAGCTCCAAAATCACAAGACAAGGAAAGGGGTTTCTTCTTTCCCTTCTTCTTCTCTTCTTCAGCAGGTTTTTCCTCACTTTTGGGGTGTGTGGTTCGAAATATCGCTGATAAGGGAGAGAGAGGGGTGAATCATAGTCATATAAACCAAGGGGTAAGGCTTAGGTATGGTTAGATTGGGCCCACAAGTGTAAGACTAGTCAAAGAAGGCTACTTTGGTTCAAGCTGCTCATTACGGGTGAAAAACGGGGGTCCAAACGGGATTAGAAAAACACAAATCAGGTTAAAAAGCTTCCTTTCTTCATTACGAGTCTGACGCTTCTTTCGGAATTCAAATCCGAATTCCCGAGCTCAAGTTATGCCTTCCGGAACACGAGGCTCGCTAAAACTAGTTAGGCCCTCATGTCCCTCGTCAAATACCCAAGGTTTAAAACCTCGACAAAAGAACTAAAAAAAGTAAAACAAGCATGCAAAAACATTCATAACTCACATATATCATGCATATCAAAATTTCACAAAAATCAGAATTGGATTCCGGTACATAACGAGCAAATTACGAGGCACATAAGCATAAACGTTTAAAGTTCAAGTTCATAAAATAAACAAATAATTTCATATAATTCAAATAATCATATGAGCATTAAAATAACACTCAATTACATAATTAAATAATTTAAATACATATATAACCCTCTCATTACGGTGTACCTGGAAATCCGAATGATCGGGATGTTACAAGCTTCCCCCCTTCAAAGGACCTGTCCTCAGGTCCTAAAGTTCTTGAACGGTTCCAAAGACAACTCAACTCGACACTAAAATCTTCTAACCTCAGAAAATAGCAAACTCCCCAAAGGTATACCTCCTAAATGGCAAACCAGATACAAAGTCCAGCCGTTTTTCCCCACTTCCCAAATAGAATTCGGGAGTAGTTGGAGATTCCTCCACTTATGGCATGTAGACATTACTACACTAAGTCCATAATGTCTTTCTTATGCCATTTACAACCAGTCTCCCAAAACTCCTAACAACTTCAAACCCTGAGTGGGATAAACTTGTGACCTTGCACTCCTCAAAGCGTAGGCTACCGTTTTCTTCAAGCAACACACAACAAAGGCCTTCCTTTATGCCTCGGTTGACTACGTTGTTGCTTTTTGTACCTCCGGTTTGGCAAAAGTCAATACCGTTGGTAACTCTCTTCAACGCTTCTTCCCACTCGAAACCGTACCTCTTATTTGTCATACATGTCGATGGGTTGGCGTTCTTAAAGAGGATCGGTATTCCCCACTAACACGATAGACTTCTTGCTCTGAGGTAATTCTCGGTTCTTCTACGAGAAGTATCAACGGTTTAGCTTTCAATCTAATTCCCGTAGATACCATTGAGCCCTGAACGGACCTCCTGAAACCAAGCACCAACCTCAGCGAAACTAAAACACCTCTGAACAACCCAGTGAAAGCAGCTTGGCCCTCACAACTCACCAAACTCTCTCTGGCACTCAACTCGCCAAACTCTCGACAAGAAGAGAGTTCACACAAAAAGGCAACAAGCGCAACCAGAACAAGCAACAAGTAATAAGGAACCAATAAGGGAAACAATTCAATCAAGCATGTGGGTTTCTCCACGATTAAATATGTATGTATGAAATGCCATGAATGCTTTATTTACAGTTCGCCATAGTGGTAGGGTCAAGCTCGGCATCCACTTCTTTGCTCTCCAAAGTGGCACCTTGCACTTGAACCGGGATCTTGAAGTCACGGCGCCTTGAAAATTCCTAGTTCTTGTTCTTCAATAGCCATCCTCACCTCTTCTAATTCTTTCAACTCTCGACCCTTGAAACAATCCCAAAATTTTCCTTTAAGAATTTTCTCTAACTTCGGCCCTAAAAATCTTCTTCTGCTTGGTGTTAATGTCATTTTGATGTTCTTGAGACTTCTCTTATATTTTGGACCTATTTCTCGGACTAGAATCCGAACCGGGTTCTTATCCCACATAATGAAGGGGGTTCGGGCCCTTGGTTATCCATCTTTGCTTGAACCCCTTCGTTACTCCTTTGGGACCAACCATACATCGTAAATCTTGAATTGTTGGTCATACTCCTCTTTTAGGTTCTTATAGAAAATGTTAGGCAATCTTTCTCAATTCCAAATCTCTTGGATTTCATCATAAAATTGATCATCTTCTTCAATTCCCGTTTAAGATTTGAGAATTCTCAAAGTTTTCTTGTCATTGTCCTTGGAAGGGAAAGTACGTAACAAAACCCCCAATTGAAACCTCCAAAATCGAGTTCTTCAAATTTCTACTTCATTCTCTTGAATTTCCTTGAAGCTCGATCTTAAATTAAACGGTCATGTGTTTTACCTTCCCTTGAAATACCTCCGAACAAATCTTTGTCGTCTCCGGATCACTCAAGTTCCCAATATAAAGTCGTCCATCTTTTCCATTCCTTGTAGAAAATTTTGGATTTAAGGTAATTTCCTAGAATCCCAATCTCTCAAGCTTCATCCTATATTCGACCATAATCTTCAATTTCTCATTCAAGATTTAAGAATTCATGGAATTCTCATTACCATTGCACTTCAAGGGATAAACTTGTAGGAAAATCCCCGAGTATAATTTCCAAAGTGAGCTCCTCCCGGTCTCCTCAAAGTCCAACTGCACTTCTTGAACCATTTGTTTCGGCCTCGATCAATCGTCCTTTAGTTTGGAAATCTTCCATACCGAACTACTCCAAAAGATCAAAATCTCCAAACTTCTAGGCGTACCATAAGTTCTTGTTTTCTTCGCCCCTTTCCCGGTGATACTCATTGATCTTGGGATGATTCCCTGAAATAAAATTCAATTTCCAAGAAATATAGATGCATGCAGGGGTTTCGGTGCATGTTCTTTTGTACGATCAATACAAATAATGCAAATAATTCGAATAATTCACATCAGTGATGTAGTGAATGGAAACATACATGTAATCCTAAGCCAAACGACCTAAACAAACTTGACACGACACAAGAGCTCCAGTTTTACAACCTAGAGCTCTGATACCACTTAAGGATGTAACACCCCGGAGCAGAAGGCGCCACATCCCCCGCACCATAGCCTAACACGTGTAACGAAATGGAAACTCTGCCCACGCATCAAGCCATGGCGAACGGGTGACAAACAAAATTCCAACCTAAGCTAGGTGGTCTAGACCCTAACTTAGAGTGCACAATTAAAACAAATAACGAATACGGAAGCACCAGAACACCAAATACAAACATACATACTCGAGACATATACAAGATGTATCAAAAATAGCGAGTCAAGTTATACAAACCCTTACAGGTTTGAATTAAAGACATAACTTATACATATTTCAAAACTAGCAAAATCCATAAAGAAAACAAAATACAATACATGAGGCTCGAGCTATTCTCAACCATGACCCAAAGACAACCGCCTAGCTCCAACTCCTCAAAACGGGTACCTACAAACTCAAAACAAAGGGGGAAAAAGAGAGAAACAACGAGGGTCAGTCCTAGAGACTGTTGAGGGGGCTAACACACGCACCCTTACATATACATAAGAGCAAAGCATATACAAAACTGAAAGGGTTCATGAACAGGGCGCGGTTTTAGCATTATAAAACGTTTTAACCCGTGGTAATAGAGATATAAAGAAAGAAGTTTAAGGCCAAAGGACAAAATCCACCAAGTTTGAGTTTAGAAATCCGCCCCGTTTCACAACCATAGACAAAAGCATAAACATACCAAACCGAAAGCTTGAATTCCAACCCACTTACTCCATAAGCAAAGGCGAGCCGAAAACAAAATGAATCATAAATCAATCCCTCCCCTACACCGTTTGGGGAGAGAGGTGCCCCTCTCCGCCCCCACACTTACACTTATAAGAGACGGGGGATCCCGACCGCTCCTTCGACGGGCCATGACGCATGCACCCATCGGCATAAGATAACTCGCTTTCCCCTCGACCTCCTGAGGTTGAACCAAGTCTCCCGTAAAGGTAGAGTCATGTTGATGAGACAGCCCGGCGACACCATGGCCTACCCGAGATCACATACCACTTCTCCGGGGCCCAAACTTACACTTACACTTATCACACAAAGCTTATACACAAGTCATATCACGCTTATACACACACACAATTATCAAAGCTTTGCAAGGTAAACGAAAATAGAACTTAGATACATATAAAAATGTTTTCCAAAGCCTCATGAGAAACGGGACAAATCCCACAAAATACATATCAAACACATATCTAGATATATATAAGTCGCATGGGGGTTCGAAATACAAATAGGGATTTAGTTCATAATAACTAAAAGGAAAGAAAACCTCACCTTGTCGACCTAACCGAACAAAACGGACCAAAAGAGGTCTAAAGAACCACTTCCTCAACAACGGAACGAACCTAAGAGCAAAACAAAGAACAAGAGACAAACTTAGACTCAAAATGAACCACATTGATGCTCGGCGAATGCGTATGAATGCAAGTGATGCATATCAATATAATATGCTACCATATAACGCATGCAAACTCATATTAAATCATAAGTCGGATAAATCACGTCAAACGAATTCATAAGTTTCAGATAACAAACATATCATATCATATAACATGTTACCAACGTATTCGTATGATACAAGGAGCAAGGATTGATCATGCAAGACATATAAACGAGACATGAAGTCATAAACGCACGTTAAAGGAGCATACTTCACATATGAGATCATAATTCGAAAACGAGCAAACAAATTAAGCCATAAATCCATAATATACAAGTTAACACATCATACATCAAGCTAAAAATGCCTACAAATCACAAACGGGACGAGAGAAAGCACTTAAAAGCAACGAAACGGCAAAAGAAACTCCCCCGGGGCACCATAGGGACATATGACACGGCCATGTCCAAAACTCAAAGGAAACGGACACGGCCGTGTCCAAATTTAATAAAATCAGATGCCCAAGTCGAACATATGACACGGCCGTGTCATGCTGCAATTCATATAGGTCAGGACCGTTTTATACACCTCGTTCAGAAAATTAAAACAACGCAGCAGTTCTGTTTTTGGAAGGGAAAAGCAGGGCATTTCGCAGCAGCTCTTAGGGAATTTCTTAGGCCTTAAAGACACATAAAACATGCATGAGTTATCTACCAAAACATCACCTATTCAGGCCCTAACAAGCAGTAGCAAAACTGATCTCAATCATGCAAGAAAATCGGATAAGAAGAAGCATAAATGCAATTAGACTATTCTCTTCAAGTTTGGGGCTGAAACAGGGGATAAAAGCAGACTATCCAGTAAGGCAACTGAAATACTTCATGTTCATGCAATTTCACATGAAATGGAGCTCAAGAAATCACCAAACCAATCAAAAAATCAAGATAGCCGTTCGGTTGGAAGGGGAGCAGATTTGCAGCAGTTTTAAGGTCCAAGAACTCAAAGTTTCAACTAAGTTATCAAAGAAGAGTCAACCCTAACACATCTAACATGAAGTGTAGATCAAGAATGGAAACAAAGAAGCTCATATAATTACCAAAGATGCATCAAATCAGCCCTAAACCCAATCTTAGACATGGAAACAAGAAATCACCTCTATCCCTTCCTATTCTTGCCATCTCCCAAACTTATATTAAATCTAAGTTAAAGCATGAAATTCATGGATCAAAATCATCATATAATCATGGAGAATTCGAAAATATACATACCATCAAGAGTTGGTGAAGTATCGAAGAGATCAAGCTCCAAAATCACAAGACAAGGAAAGGGGTTTCTTCTTTCCCTTCTTCTTCTCTTCTTCAGCAGGTTTTTCCTCTCTTTTGGGATGTGTGGTTCGACATATCGCTGATAAGGGAGAGAGAGGGGTGAATCATAGTCATATAAACCAAGGATTAAGGCTTAGGTATGGTTAGATTGGGCCCACAAGTGTAAGACTAGTCAAAGAAGGCTACTTTGGTTCAAGCTGCTCATTACGGGTGAAAAACGGGGGTCCAAACGGGATTACAAAAACACAAAATCAGGTTCAAAAGCTTCCTTTCTTCATTACGAGTCAGACGCTTCTTCCGGAATTTGAATCTGAATTCCCGAGCTCAAATTATGCCTCCCGGAACACGAGGCGCGCTAAAACTAGTTAGGCCCTCATGTCCCTCGTCAAATACCCAAGGTTTAAAACCTCGACAAACGAACTCAAAAACGTAAAACGGGCATGCAAACACATTTATAACCCACATATATCATACATATCAAAATTTCACAATAATCAAAATTGAATTCCGGCACATAACGAGTAAATTACGAGGCACATAAGCATAAATGTTCAAAGTTCAAGTTCATAAAATAAACAAATAATTTCAAATAATCATATAAGCATTAAAATAACACTTAATTACATAATTAAATAATTTAAATGCGCACATAACCCTCTTGTTATGTAGCACCCGAGTGCAAGGTACCACATCCCCCGCATCGAGACCCGACCTGAATATGAAATGGACACTCGATACCCGAGCTAAATCATGGAGAACGGGGACATACACACACACTATGTGTAACGCCCCAGTTTCCGGATGAACAGGTAAGCACGCCACGTGGGCGTTTTGAGCGTAGGTTTTATTTTATTTCTTTTAATTTCATAATATTCATACGTGGCATTCACATTTTTATAAAATTCATGAAACATTATTTATATTAGTTCTTTAAATTCATACCATTCAAAATATTATTTCATGTCACGAAAATACTTATTGCATGAAATCAATTACCGAGAGTGATAAAATTTCCAAGTTGTCCCTAGTTAAATATTTTCTAAAATTTTAGGGACTTAATTGCATGAACGTTTAGGACCAAATTGATCACATTTTAAAACCTCATACACTAGATTGCATAACTTAAACAATTCAAGGATTTATTGGCAAAATTGGATTTTCACCCATTTCAAGAATGGAATGCAACGGTATAAGCTTCCTCAAGCTTCCTTGATCATTTTCAACCAAAATTTGCTAAACATATCCATCCCTCTCTCTCGGTATTCATTGGAAGAAAGGGGAAGAAGAATATTTGTCATCAATCATCAAGATTTCAAGAAGTTTGCCAAGAAATTGAGGGATTATCATCATCATCATCATACTTCTTCACTTCTTTCCATTTTCAAGGTTGGTTGCATGGAAAAGGATGATTTTGATTGTGTGTGATATGTTAGGGTTTGAGTTTGAATTACTAGATGAACTCTTGATTGTGCTAGGCATGATTATTTGATGATAGCACGAATTATAGCATGATTCTTTCATGGTATTCTTGGAAAATTGCACTTGATTGATCAAGTTGGCCTTGAGCTTGAGATCTTGAAATCTTGTTGTTATTGCATGGTTTAAGTGTATAAGTGCTATATTATCATGTATTGAATGTGTATCCATCATATTTCCATGAGTTATAGCAATTGGGAGCAAGAATGGGAATTTTGGTTGCCTTGTTGTTTCTTCCCGTAGCCTTCCCCTGCTTCTGCTCTGTTTTCTTTAGTTGCAGAAGCTGGGAACGACCGTTCCCAGCCCCAAGGCTTGGTGGGAACGGGCGTTCCCCTTTCCTTTTCAAAATTCGCGCGGCCGCCTAAGGGAACGGCCGTTCCCACCTCGGCCTTGGACCCGGAAGGGCCGTTCCCATGAGGCGCGCTTTCAAAAGGGGGAAAGGCGCGGGCACGCTTTGGGGGAATCCATGGGAACGACCGTTCCCATTTTTCAAAGGGAACGGGAACGGCCGTTCCCACCTGTAATGCAGTGTAAAATTCACTGCATAAAATTACGAAAATGACCCCTCGATCCGACGACTTCTTTGACCCCGAATTGCTATAATATGTGCTAATATGATGTGAAACCAAAAGTTATAATACCACATTGCATTTTCGAGGTCGTCTCGACACGTTTTCGCCGTTCGTCATATTTTGGCCATTTTAGTTCATGTCTCATGTTCATATGTCGTATTTGCACAGGTCACGAGGCCGTGGACGAGGAGCAAGCTCCTTAGAACGCGTCTTTATTTTATTTTGCAAGAAAGGTGAGGTTTTGTTTTGGTAAAATGAACCCTACTACCCGTACGTGCTAGTTTTCGGCCAAAACCTACTATATTTATAACCGTTTTCAAAGTAATAAACATTTCAAGCAAGAATGTATCGATTGTATTGATTTTCAAGCATGTTGGCGAGTACATGATTGCACGTGGGCCCGAGGGTAATTCTTGAGCCAACCGGGAAAGCAAGGGCTGACGGGTAACTCCTGAATTATCCTCACATTGTTGGGATCACCCCCGAAGCCACTAGGAGATTAGTGGTGGAAGGAGTTCCGTGTCTAGAGGGTCATGTCCTCTACACACACCATGTCGTGGATAGTCGAGCCTTGCAAACTCGCTATCACCCGGAGGAAGAAGGAGACTGGGGATTAATCCGGAATGTCGGGTTATCCTCGGGTTATTGCATGTTTTCAAGTATGAAATTGTCTATGTGAGCACTTAATGAATTGCATGATCACTTATTTATCAAGCAAGCAAGCATGTTCACGTATTGTTCACGATTGGGAGTTCGGTTGGAGATTGCCCTTACTCGCCGGGGCCACATGTTCATGATATTGACAAGAATGATTAATGAAACGTGTTAAAGTGGATAGTTGTAATCTCGGGCCAAGGATGAGATTTCTTGAACTATATAATCATTGTTTTCTAAAAGTCTTTACCCGAGGCTACAACTTGCATGTGACGTGTGTTATATATATTTATTGGCCCTCACTCAGTCTTCAGTAGACTGATACTTCACTTTTCAGGTACCTTTTGAGCGTGGTTGTGCTAGGCGGGAGTTGGTCGAGTCCTGCACTTATCGCGGGTCTAGTGTTGTACCTTTCATGTACATACTTTCGCTAGATATCATGTTATATTCATGATTAGTACATTTTGAATACTTAATGATGTATATTAGTGATAGACCCTAATGTATTGATCAGTGATGGTACCTATACGTATCTATGAGTAAATATGGTACCTATATATATATACAAATGACTTTCTTGCTTCCGCTTTTAAATTCATGTTTGTCAATTATATTGGGGAGAGTGTCCCGCCTAGAGCGTCGTTTTGTTGTCACCCGTTCGCTGTGGTCTTAGTTTATGTATGAACTGTCTATTTCATACGTGGATTGAGGCTACAGTGCGGGGGATGTGGCGCCTTGGGGTCTAGGGTGCTACATCTACAGGTGGTATCAGAGCCCGGTTGCAAAACCGAGGTTCTTGAGTCGTGTCGAGTCAGTCTAGGTCGCACGGCATAGGATTATGTGGTATTTGGGAGTCTGCATTGGGTTGATCTACTTGATTTACTCCCTTATTCGCATTAATTGCACTACTTGATCTTCCTTGAATATGTATTACTTGATATTATAGAATTCTATGCACACATTTGCATTTATTGATCAAGACACGCATGTTCAGTGATTTGATTTCAGGATGGAGCCCGATAGATATCACAGTGATCGATCCTCGAGGCACAGGCATCATCACCGCCGACATCATCGCCGCGAGAGATCACCACCTCCTCCACCTGCTCAGGCACAGCCCCAGGACTTCATGAACGCAGTAGTGGGGCTAATAGATCAGAGATTACAGGAACGGGTACCTCCACCACCACCAGCGCAGGTAGCACCTCCAGAGAATCCCATTTCTGCTATTTTGCGAGAGTTCCAGAATCAGCGTCCCCCGAAGTTCTATAAGGGAGACGACATACAGGCAGAGATGTGGTTGAAGGAGATCGAGAGGATATGGCAGCTTATTCCCTGTGACAGTCAGGAGAAGGCCCGTTGTACACTCACTCTTATACAGGGCGAGGCCTACTCCTGGTGGGAGAGTACAGAGATTGTTCTGGCGGCAGCAGGGACCGAGGTTACTTGGGAGGTATTTGTACGGGAGTTCAGAAATAAGTATATTCCTCCAGCTTCCCGTACCCGCAGGTTGAGAGAGTTTACGGAATTAAAGCAGGGAGGCCGATCCGTGGGTCAGTACATCGCTGAGTTCGAGAGGCTTTCTCGCTATGCACCCAACATAGCGAATGATGACTTTCACAAGGCGATGCAGTTTGTTCAGGGGTTGAGACCGGACATCCAGGATGCACTGAAAGCGACTAATACCAGTACCTGGGCAAAGGCTACTGCAAAGGCCCTGAAGGTTGAGGATTCTGATAGTGCCAGGAGGGCTACTCAGCGAGCAGGACAGGCTTCGGGCTCGAGATCAGGTCAGGGATCGAGCTCAGGAAAGAGGCCGATGGTTTATTCTGCACCTCCAGTACAGAGGGACTCTGGGAAGAAGTTTAAGACTACAGGGCCGTCACAGAAGGGTTCAGGACCGTTATTGAGAGGTCCGAGAGCTCCAGCACCACCCCAGCCACCTCAGAGACCGAGATGCACATGGTGTGGACATCCTACACACACCTATGATAACTGCAGGCGTCGGTTGGGCCTATGTTTGATCTGTGGGAGCAACGAGCACTTGGTTGATGGTTGTCCGGATCGCCAGGATCCACCACCTGCAGGACCGAGACCACTGGTGAGAGCTCGAGCTTATGCACTTGCGGGAGAGGAGCAGGATGCTGACATTGACCCCGCTGCAGTAGTTGAAGGTATTATTTGCATCCATGGCACGAACATCCATACATTATTTGATCCAGGAGCTACACACTCCTTTCTTGCGCATTCTATTCCTATTACTTTGTCTTTGCCTGCTATGTGTACTTCTGTGCGTTATATAGTTAGTACTCCTTTCGGTAGTAGGCGAGAGACGGATCAGGTTTACAGGGATGTTCCAGTTGTGATTGAAGGCAGGGAATTTCTGACAGATTTTATTGTGATGCCAATGGAAAGATACGGGGCTATTTTGGGGATGGAATGGTTATACAGGCATTGTGCTACAGTTGATTGCCGGGCTAAGAAGGTTCAGTTGGGTTCAGAGGTTGTTACGGGTTGTACTTCGAAGACTGTACCCTTACTTTCATTTTCAGAGGCTCAGAGACTAGTCAGAGACGGGGCTACAGGGTTCATTGCTTACATTCTGAACAAGCCTAAGGACCAGGTGAAGTTAGAGGACACCGAGGTAGTAAAGGAATTCCCCGAGGTATTTCCAGAGAAGCTGGATTCTTTGCCTCCTGAGCGGGAGATTGAATTCGTGATTGATCTTTTCCCGAATGCCGAGCCGTATTCAAAGACTCCTTACCGGATGGCTCCAGCCGAATTAAAGGAACTAAAAGTTCAGCTTGAGGCTTTATTGGAAGTTGGGTATATTCGGCCAAGTTCTTCGCCGTGGGGAGCACCGGTGTTGTTTGTAAAGAAGAAGGACGGGACTTTGAGAATGTGCATCGACTACAGGGAGTTGAACCGGATGACTATTAAGAACAAGTATCCCCTCCCACATATCGAGGAGTTGTTCGATATACTCCAGGGCTCTAAGGTGTATTCGAAATTGGATTTAAGACAGGGATACTATCAGCTGCGAATCCGAGCAGAGGACATTCCAAAGACAGGATTCAATACTCGGTACGGGCACTACGAGTTTGTGGTTATGCCTTTTGGATTAACTAATGCCCCTGCAGCTTTTATGGATATGATGCACCGGATATTCAGGCCTTTCCTCGACAAGTTCGTGGTAATTTTCATCGATGACATTCTGGTTTTCTCGAAATCAGCCGAGGAGCATGCGAGACATCTCAGACTCGTCCTACAGACACTAAAAGAGCATCAGTTATTTGCTAAGTTCAGCAAGTGTGAATTTTGGATAGATCGGGTTTCCTTCTTGGGGCACGTGATTTCAGGAAAAGGGTTGGAAGTCGATCCCTCGAAAATCGAGGCCGTGCTTAAGTGGGAGAAACCAAAGAACGCCTCAGAGATTAGAAGCTTCTTGGGATTGGCCGGTTATTATAGGAGATTCGTTCAGGACTTCTCCAAGATTGCGGCACCGTTAACCCGGTTGACTAAGAAGGATGTTAAGTTTGTCTGGGATGAAAAATGTGATCAAAGTTTCAATTTTCTGAAGGAAAAGTTAGTCTCAGCTCCGGTGTTAACACTTCCCGAAGGTTCAGAAGAGTATGCCGTGTATACAGATGCTTCTAAGGAAGGCCTAGGTTGTGTTTTGACTCAGAAGGGAAAAGTGATTGCCTATGCTTCCCGTAAGCTAAAGGAATATGAAAGGAATTATCCGACACACGACCTAGAGCTCGCAGCCGTGATCTTTGCGCTCGGGAAATGGAGACATTATCTTTACGGGACTTCCTTTGAGATTTTTACCGACCATAAGAGCCTCCAGTATTTATTCACGCAAAAGGATTTGAATATGAGGCAACGGCGTTGGATGGAAAAGCTAGAAGATTATGATTGCACAATTAAATACCATCCCGGGAAAGCCAATGTGGTCGCCGATGCACTTAGCAGGAAGGCGAGCGTATCGAATTTGGAAATAAAGGAAAGTGAGGAAGTTGCTCCGATTGTGTTACGAGCTCGGGTTTCTAATATCACAATTCAGCCGGAATTGAAGAATCAATTGTTTGAGGCTCAGAATAGGGATCCGGAAGTACAGAAACTTGCAAGTAAAGCTAAGGATGACCCGGAGAGTCCGTTTGGGTTTGATGAGACCGGGTTGCTTCGGTTTAAGAACAGAGTAGTAGTACCTGAAGAATTGAGACGGGTCCTACTCGAGGAAGCTCACAAGTCAGCCTACTCGATCCACCCAGGAGGAAACAAGATGTATAAGGATTTGAAGCAATATTATTGGTGGAACGGGTTGAAGAGAGACGTAGCAGAGTATGTGAAACATTGTCTGACTTGCCAGAAGGTGAAAGCTGAGCACCAAAAACCCGCGGGACTTCTACAACCGTTACCTATTCCCGAATGGAAATGGGAACAAGTAACGATGGACTTCGTTTCAGGATTACCGAAGGTTAAAAGCGGGTTTGATGGAATCTGGGTAATTGTGGATAGATTTACGAAGTCTGCTCACTTTCTACCGGTCCGGATGTCCTATAAGATTCCGAAGTTGGCCGAGATCTATAACAGAGAGATTATTCGACTTCATGGTATTCCGGTGAGTATCGTATCGGATCGAGACCCGAGGTTCACTTCTAAGTTGTGGCAGGAATTACAGGCTGTCTTGGGAACGAAACTTAAGTTCAGTACAGCATTTCACCCTCAGACAGACGGCCAGACTGAAAGGTTAATCAGGTATTTGGAAGATCTTCTTCGGGCTTGCGCGATGGATTTTCAGAACTCGTGGTCAGAACAGCTTCCCTTGATCGAGTTTGCTTATAATAATAGCTTTCAGGCTTCGATTGGGATGGCTCCTTACGAGTTACTTTATGGAAGAAAGTGCCGATCTCCGTTGTTTTTCGACTTGGAAGAATGGAAATGGTCGAAACAGGAAGGGGTAAGGAGAGGTGAAAGATTCGAAAGGCCTTCCAAAGTTGTTCAGGCTATGATCGAGAAGGTTCAGACAATTCAACAACGGATGAAAGCCGCGCAAGATAGGCAAAAGAGCTATGCCGATAAGCGCCGAAGGGACTTAGGATTCGAAGTGGGTGACCGGGTATTCTTGAAGGTGTCACCAAGGAAAGGTTTCACCCGGATCGGGAAAGGAGGAAAGCTTAATCCTCGCTACTTAGGTCCATTTGAGATTCTCGAAAGAATAGGCGAGGTAGCCTATCGACTGGACCTACCACCGAGTCTTACGGGGATTCACAACGTGTTCCACGTTTCACAATTAAGGAAGTATTACCCCGATGAGACTACGATTCTCCCCGTGGAAGAAGTTGAGCTGGAACCGAATTTGACATTTGTTCAGAGGCCGGTTAAAATTATGGATCGGAAATTTCAGGAATTGAGAAACCGGAGAATTCCCATGGTTAAGGTTTTGTGGAGAAGTGATAAAACCGAGGAAGCCACTTGGGAAACAGAAGATAAAATGAAACGGTTCCACCCGGAGTTGTTCGAGCAAGACTAGAGAATCTGGGGACCAGATTCTTCTAAGGGGGGGAGAGTTGTAACGCCCCAGTTTCCGGATGAACAGGTAAGCACGCCACGTGGGCGTTTTGAGCGTAGGTTTTATTTTATTTCTTTTAATTTCATAATATTCATACGTGGCATTCACATTTTTATAAAATTCATGAAACATTATTTATATTAGTTCTTTAAATTCATACCATTCAAAATATTATTTCATGTCACGAAAATACTTATTGCATGAAATCAATTACCGAGAGTGATAAAATTTCCAAGTTGTCCCTAGTTAAATATTTTCTAAAATTTTAGGGACTTAATTGCATGAACGTTTAGGACCAAATTGATCACATTTTAAAACCTCATACACTAGATTGCATAACTTAAACAATTCAAGGATTTATTGGCAAAATTGGATTTTCACCCATTTCAAGAATGGAATGCAACGGTATAAGCTTCCTCAAGCTTCCTTGATCATTTTCAACCAAAATTTGCTAAACATATCCATCCCTCTCTCTCGGTATTCATTGGAAGAAAGGGGAAGAAGAATATTTGTCATCAATCATCAAGATTTCAAGAAGTTTGCCAAGAAATTGAGGGATTATCATCATCATCATCATACTTCTTCACTTCTTTCCATTTTCAAGGTTGGTTGCATGGAAAAGGATGATTTTGATTGTGTGTGATATGTTAGGGTTTGAGTTTGAATTACTAGATGAACTCTTGATTGTGCTAGGCATGATTATTTGATGATAGCACGAATTATAGCATGATTCTTTCATGGTATTCTTGGAAAATTGCACTTGATTGATCAAGTTGGCCTTGAGCTTGAGATCTTGAAATCTTGTTGTTATTGCATGGTTTAAGTGTATAAGTGCTATATTATCATGTATTGAATGTGTATCCATCATATTTCCATGAGTTATAGCAATTGGGAGCAAGAATGGGAATTTTGGTTGCCTTGTTGTTTCTTCCCGTAGCCTTCCCCTGCTTCTGCTCTGTTTTCTTTAGTTGCAGAAGCTGGGAACGACCGTTCCCAGCCCCAAGGCTTGGTGGGAACGGGCGTTCCCCTTTCCTTTTCAAAATTCGCGCGGCCGCCTAAGGGAACGGCCGTTCCCACCTCGGCCTTGGACCCGGAAGGGCCGTTCCCATGAGGCGCGCTTTCAAAAGGGGGAAAGGCGCGGGCACGCTTTGGGGGAATCCATGGGAACGACCGTTCCCATTTTTCAAAGGGAACGGGAACGGCCGTTCCCACCTGTAATGCAGTGTAAAATTCACTGCATAAAATTACGAAAATGACCCCTCGATCCGACGACTTCTTTGACCCCGAATTGCTATAATATGTGCTAATATGATGTGAAACCAAAAGTTATAATACCACATTGCATTTTCGAGGTCGTCTCGACACGTTTTCGCCGTTCGTCATATTTTGGCCATTTTAGTTCATGTCTCATGTTCATATGTCGTATTTGCACAGGTCACGAGGCCGTGGACGAGGAGCAAGCTCCTTAGAACGCGTCTTTATTTTATTTTGCAAGAAAGGTGAGGTTTTGTTTTGGTAAAATGAACCCTACTACCCGTACGTGCTAGTTTTCGGCCAAAACCTACTATATTTATAACCGTTTTCAAAGTAATAAACATTTCAAGCAAGAATGTATCGATTGTATTGATTTTCAAGCATGTTGGCGAGTACATGATTGCACGTGGGCCCGAGGGTAATTCTTGAGCCAACCGGGAAAGCAAGGGCTGACGGGTAACTCCTGAATTATCCTCACATTGTTGGGATCACCCCCGAAGCCACTAGGAGATTAGTGGTGGAAGGAGTTCCGTGTCTAGAGGGTCATGTCCTCTACACACACCATGTCGTGGATAGTCGAGCCTTGCAAACTCGCTATCACCCGGAGGAAGAAGGAGACTGGGGATTAATCCGGAATGTCGGGTTATCCTCGGGTTATTGCATGTTTTCAAGTATGAAATTGTCTATGTGAGCACTTAATGAATTGCATGATCACTTATTTATCAAGCAAGCAAGCATGTTCACGTATTGTTCACGATTGGGAGTTCGGTTGGAGATTGCCCTTACTCGCCGGGGCCACATGTTCATGATATTGACAAGAATGATTAATGAAACGTGTTAAAGTGGATAGTTGTAATCTCGGGCCAAGGATGAGATTTCTTGAACTATATAATCATTGTTTTCTAAAAGTCTTTACCCGAGGCTACAACTTGCATGTGACGTGTGTTATATATATTTATTGGCCCTCACTCAGTCTTCAGTAGACTGATACTTCACTTTTCAGGTACCTTTTGAGCGTGGTTGTGCTAGGCGGGAGTTGGTCGAGTCCTGCACTTATCGCGGGTCTAGTGTTGTACCTTTCATGTACATACTTTCGCTAGATATCATGTTATATTCATGATTAGTACATTTTGAATACTTAATGATGTATATTAGTGATAGACCCTAATGTATTGATCAGTGATGGTACCTATACGTATCTATGAGTAAATATGGTACCTATATATATATACAAATGACTTTCTTGCTTCCGCTTTTAAATTCATGTTTGTCAATTATATTGGGGAGAGTGTCCCGCCTAGAGCGTCGTTTTGTTGTCACCCGTTCGCTGTGGTCTTAGTTTATGTATGAACTGTCTATTTCATACGTGGATTGAGGCTACAGTGCGGGGGATGTGGCGCCTTGGGGTCTAGGGTGCTACACTATGCTAGGCGTGACTAACCCTTGAACCATAAAATCAGAGTAAACATTAAACCGGAAGCAATAACTGAGCTTGATCGTTTACAATATTCACATGCTATCACGGCTCAAAACTTGTATGCTCCAGTCATAAGGTATATATATAAAACGTAAATATGAGTATGCAAGTGTAAAATCCGAAAATACTAGAGCTAGAGACAAATGCGAGACACTAGACTCGAATTCCCGCCTAGTTAACCTTACACCTGCATAAAATTGGGACTGGTGGGTATAAAAACAGGGCATAAGTATAATATAAGACTATATTTAAGCATTCACATGCAAGTTATAATCCCAATTGAGGTTTTCAAAGCATTTCCCAAGTGGGTGAAATAAAGGAATCATCAAAAGGGATTACAACAATCAATTTTCATTAGGTCTTTCATGGCCCGGCAAGTGGCTGTGCATTATCTCCAACCAACACCTTGTGTAATTCATTAAACATTCTTTCTTTCTTTCTTTTCATGCATTACATTCTTTCGTGCACATTCGTTATCATTTACACCTTCTTCCTCCGGGTGATGGACAGGTTTGCAAGGCCTGGCCATCCATTCATTGACCAAAAGGGGTTACATGACTCCCCTAGTGGCACTCAACTCCCATTCCTCGCCAATCTCCTGGCGAGGTCCGGTATCACCGTAGTTTGGTTGGACCTAGAGTAAGGGATCACCATCGGCCCTTCCCTCCCCGGATAGCCACTCACACTAAGTCCCTGGGCCCCATTCTATGCGTTCATTCTTTCATTCTCGCCAAAACATTTGGTAGGGTTCATGAAATAAAGGTTTTACGCTGAAATCTTTACTCTTGAAACGATTCTATCTACATATAATAAATTTTGGCCGAAAACTTTGCACACTGGAAGTATATAGGGTCATTTAACTAAATAGTAGAGAAACCTACCTTAGAACGACAAAAACAAGAGCACAAGAGTCTTAAAGACCGGCCTCATCTCCAACTGGACCAAAATCTGTGCAAGAAAGGTGAAGTGAGACTCAAAATGACCATGTAAGACGCTCGACAATGTAATGATCATGATATGAATGTATAAAAGAGGATATTATGTAATGAACAAGTTCATGTGCACTATTAATATCTTAAAAACATATAAACTATCATTCCATTCACTTCAAGAAGCGTTTAAATCCATTCAAGTTCATAATTTCCATAGTTCATACCAAATTAATCCAAGGAATTCAAATAATGATCATAACATGTAATATAACATGTATACATATCATAGAAGTCATGAGGTAAGAGATATATACGCAATTAGGGTTCAAGTTGAGAGCTAAGATCCATGCATGCACACATTTGAGCAATGAAGGTACGTTGAGGCATAACTCGTAAAATATTCCACGAAAAGTCATAAAATTTCGTAACACACAAGATAACACATTATATGACATGTTAATGAAGTGTATGAACCAAAAACAAGCCAAGGAAACCATGCAATTTAAGTTTGAATTTTGAAATTTCGTGCAGAAAGTGCAGGGGCCGCGGCCGTGACCCATTTCCTTCATAAAATGGTAGCGGCCGCTACCATATTTTTCAGCAAATTTTCGTCCAATTTTTCAGATCTCGGAACAAGGCTAAAAATGGGTAGTGGGCGCGACCTAGAATACACATGTTTCAGGTCGCGGGCGCGACCTGAGAGAGCAATGCAGCAAACACTCACACATGTCGCGGCCGCTACCGATTTTGCTCTAATCACTGTCGCGGCCGCGACCGCCCTGTACCAACAACAAAAATGCACGAAAACAGAGTAGAAACCATGCAAAATCTTAACCAACATGTACAGGTATGAAATGACAACAAATAAGCAACAAAACAACCACAAAACAACACTCAAGCAAGCTCCCAAAGTGATCAAACGTGAGGAGGAGAAATAGATGATCATTTCATGCAATTTCTTCACAGTTCCATTCATGGCATCTCATAAATTCTTCAACTACCACATAATTCATGATCATAAATGAAAAGAGGGAGCTATGGCAACCACTTCCATGCTTTAAACCAACCAAAACCATCAAGGAATGCATGAGATCAACAATATGACATAAAACCTAACTATTCATCATCAACTTCATATCTACATGCACACCAGCTCAAATTTAGGGATGCATGGCTTAAAATTACCCATAATGAATGTATATTACAATCTTAAGCTTACCTTTTGGATTGGATGAAGGTTGGGAGAGATTTGAGCCTTGAATCTCCAAGTATGGTAAGGTGACGGGAATGAACAGGAGAACAGGGGTTCTTCCTGAAATTTCTCTAAGTGTGAGGGTGGGTTCGGTTTGGGGTGGTTACGGCCTCATATATTGTTGAACTAGGGTTCTAAGGAATCCAACCATGGTTATTTTGGTCAAGGTTTGTGAAAGATATGGCCATTTTGGTGAGATGTGGCAGTTTTGACGAACGTAACACATTTTGGTTAAATTCCGTAGGTTCAAATAATTTTGGAAAAATATGAGGCTAAGTTCATTAATCCCAAATTTTCGATACGAGTTCAACTAAGTTAACGGAACTCGATTCCGAGTTCCCGAGCTCAAGATATCACATACGGAACCAAGGGTGCGCTAATTGCTCGTTAGCCCCCGTTTTGGATTCCAAAATCAAAATAAATTCATAACTCATGAAAATGAATATGAAAACATGAAGCGAGCATATATCCATATTCATAACACGTATATTTCCAACATATTAAATTTCCATGAAATTTCGAATTCAATTCACATAGAAACGACAAGCAAATGAGTCACGCAAGCGCATATAGTTCATAAATTCATATAAATTCAAATTCAAGTAATTCCAAATAATCCAATTATTGAAGAATTTAAATAATAATAAAAGTAAATCATGTAATTACATAATTTAAACTAATTTAAATATGCACGTAATTATCACGTAAGTCGTACCTGTACGACTGAAAAGTCGGGGAGTTACAACTTACGGCGTACCTGGAAATCCAAACGATCGGGATGTTATATCTTAATTTAAAAAAAATCATGATTTTCATAACTTATCTTTCAAAGTTCAAAGCTCGCTACACACTCACACATATTCAAAGCTTTTCAAAACGAAAACCAAAATAGAACTTAGATACGTATAAAAGCCCTTTTCAAAGTTTTATAACAAAATGGGACGAGCCCTCAAATTACATATCATACACGTATTTATCATATAATATACCTAATTCTCATGCGGGCTTCAAAACACATAGGGTTGTAGGTCATAATAGCTAAAAGGAAGAAAACCTCACCTTTCCAACATAGTGGAGCAAAGGGATATAAAAGCGGATACAAATGGACGCTTACGGGACCTCCTCGTTACCTATGGGACCAAGCTCTTTCAAATTTGAGGCAATTTGGTTAAGTATTGAGCTCAAAACTTGAGAAAGGAATAGTGTCTCTTTTTCTCTCTTTGGGATTTCGGCCAGCAGACCACCCTTTCTCTTTCTCTTCCTATGCCTTGGACGAAATGAATGGCTGATGGGGTGTTAGGGGATTAAGTCACAAGAATATGGGTCTCAGAATCACTTAATTTGGTCAAGATTTGATCAAGTTATGGTCAAAATAGTCAGCAAAGGTACAAAGCGAGCGTGAGGCTCGGTTCGGTAAAATTTAGTAGATTCAAACGGGCTTAGAAAATTACAAATTTAGATTCCTTGGTTTCCTTTCTTTGTTCCGTCGCTTCTTCTGGAATTCAAATCCGAATTCCCGAGCTCCAGTTACGGTGTCCGGAACCCAAGGCGCGCTATGCTAGTTAGGCCCTCGAGTCCCTCACAAATCCCGTTTCATAAAAACGAGCCAAGAACCAAAATAAACGAACTCTAAAACACGTAATGTGCATGAAAACACGTTCATAACTCATGTATATCACATATATCAAGATTTCACAAAAATCAAAATTAAATTCGAGCGCAAATAGAGCAAATTAAACGACACGTAAACATAAACGTTTAAAATTCAAGTTCATAAGTTAAACAAATAATTTCATATAATTTCAATTAATCACATAATCATTAAAATAACACATAATTGCATAATTAAATAATTTAAATGCACAAATAACACTCTCGTTACAGCGTACCTGTACGGCCGGACGAGCGGGATGTTACACCCTAAGAGAACCTGGTCCCCAGGTTCCACTGTTGAGTTAGAAGAGCTTCGAGTTGTAGTGCTTTAACTTATCTCCCGAAATTATATCGAGTCATAGCCTTGGTTGTAAAACTCACTCTCATTGCTTGTATCAGACCTCATTCAGGATTTTTTGTTGTCATGGAGGTCTGTCCGAGTACTTGACCGTTGATTGCTTCAAGTTCGTTCGACCACTTCTATGATACGGACTGTAACTGCACCTAAACCTCGATGGCGTAGCACACTTGTTACTTGCAAACCGTTGCGAGGCCATGTGTAATCCAACTACGACAAGCAAGAGAGAATCCCATCTCTCAGCACATAAGTAAGGGAACCCCGTCCCTCGACACATACAAAAGGGAGAACCCCGTCTCTCAAGCACACAATTGAGAGAATCCCCATCTCTCAACCTAAGTCTGACAGATTCCAACATCTCCCAAACGTTCTTGTTTGAGAAAATCTAGCATTTCTCAAACCCCTAAATTCGAGGGAATCCAACATCCCCCAAATACCTAAGTACGAGAAAATCCAGTATTTCTCGCGCACAAAAGTTAGAAAGAATCCAGCATCTTTCTATCACGTAAATAGATAGAATCCTGCAACTCTCTAACACATAAATTGAGAGAATTAACATCTCCCTAGCAAGTAAACAGGGAGAATAAAATCTCTCGCACACTGAAAATGAGAGATTTCGACATCTCTCTAGCACATAAATATAATTATTTGAAGCACTTGTACATACGCACATCAAAGTGACACAGTTAAAAATTACAACAATCAACGCATATCACAATTGGCAAGTATATCACATAATAATAAGAGTTAAATAAACGATGTATGTATGCTCGTGTCATGAATGATTATTGTGTTAGAAATAGTGCCCTTAAAGCAGATGTTTGCTTTACTATTTTCTTGTAAAATCACAAACAGTCTTTGAATAATAAACGAGATGATTTTGTTCATACGCAATCACTTCTTCATGTGCTTATTTATGTCTGTTTGGGTTGATTATGTTTTACATGTATTGAACTCCCCTAATCCGATGAGGCCGTTAAAGATTTTGTCGTTATGGGAATGGCACATGAAACAAGTTCTTAACTCCATAGGTGAGGATTGGAAACTTCTCCAAGTGAATGAGTCCGACAGATAGTGGGAGTGTCGACCTTGACTCTACTGAGACTTGCTTATGTGATTATGTCCTTTTTAAGGATCACTCAGTTTCATGGAGTGATAAGTGCATACGTTGATGCGTTTATAATTGTAGCACGCCAACGGTGGGCACCACACCCCCACACCATAGTCTGACACGTGTAACGAAACCAGACCTCCGCACATGTGCCGGGCTATAACGAACAGAGATAAACAAAACAAAACCAACCCTAAGCTAAGCGGAACGTAGACCCTACACAAAACGGTACTTAACAGAATATACGGAAGCGTGAACATGCCAAACAAAAATCATAACCATGCAAATAGGTGACGGGTTCAAACTAGCATAATTCCAAATCCCGAAATCAAATCATAACATAATTCATAAATACAAACGGGTTCATACTAGCCCTACAAGCCTGTCCCGAATTCAAATCATAACTAAGCAAATCATATATACAAACGTCCAATCATATCATACATTTATAATTCGAATACGAAATACAAAATGCAAAATACAGACTAAACGAAAGACCGACTCGAACGGACTCCACAAACGAAAGTGTAGCACCCCGACCGTAAGGTACCACATCCCCCGCACTAGAGCCCGACACTTGTAACGAAATAGAAAATCCGTACACACACCAAGCACTAGCGAATGGGTGACAAAGAAAAGACCCTCCTAAGCTAGGCGGTCTAAACCCTCAACCAGAACGCGCACAATGTTGTGTGTAGAAATTACATGATTTTAAGCGTTAATTAGATGCCATTCTGGAGCCGTTTGATGCGTTTATGTGTTCATTTAACTCAGTTCAGCTGTCATTAGAGTTGGAGTTACGAAACGGCGAAGCAGAGCGATTTCATGTATTTTTGGGAGAAAAAGTGGTAACTCCCCGTTACCATTTAGCAGTACTAAAGGAGTAACTCCCGTTAATAGCCACAGGAGAGCGGTTTTGGCGAGAACAGAGAGGTAACGCCCATTACCCCTACGCAGAAGGAATTAGTAACGCCCGTTACCAGTAAAAGCGTTAAGGCGATTTCAGGCCATTAACGGGCGTTAACGATGGCAAGGCAAAAATTGGTAACGCCCGTTACCTAGGGCGGCGAGAAGTCTCCTAGGGCTACTATATATGTGCGTTTTGGAGTCTTTTTGAAATAGATTTTTTCTTCCGTTCATGACCTAGATTTGAGAAGAGAAGAAAAGTGAGAGACACCGGAGAGAGTTAGACGGGGAAAAAGAGTTCCCTTCCAAGTTAAGACCGAGGGTTTGGAAGAAGGCTCAGAGATTATGAAGATTTTCAGAGAATTCGAGAAGACGACAGGATTGAATTTCGAGAACAATCTTTGGTTTTATTATTGCTTTAATTCCTAAACTAATTCCTTTGATTTTTAGTTTTAGCTTTTATGTTAGTTTCATTCTTGAGTTTTGCTGAATGTTTATGAGTTTAATTGTTATACTTTATTTAGATTCGTTGACCATGATTTATGTTAATGCAGTTTCCTTTAGCTTTATGATTTTTGCTTCAATTATGAGTAGCTAATTATCTAGGGCTAGGGGGAAGTGATGATGATTGCATGATGGATGTTTGATGAGATACTTGAGTGACTTGTGTTAATTCTTAGTTTGAAAACTGGATTGAATTGACTTGCGATGGCCTGATCACCCGTAGCATGTGTCACAATTACCTATAAATCGAAAGAGTGATGGTAGTTTAGAGGGTTTTCAATACTTGTGAGTTATAGGGTTCAAAGAGATATGGTTCTAGCTTATACAACAATAATCTTATTCCATGCCGAGCCGCTAGAGTACTGAATTACACTATTTTTATTCCTATGGTTTAATTAACTATTGGTGATTGCGAGAGTAACATTGAACACTAATTAAGCACTTGGTTACACCTCGAGAGAGGGTAATTCAAATATAAGTGACTAGGTTGTAGAATTACACTTGTCAAACGGGTATCACATTGGCTCTTGATTATATGATTCAAAGCTTTTCCCCTACCTGTTTAGTTTACTGAAGTCAATTCGCGTATTTAAGTTGTTAATTGCAATTTTAGTTCAGTTACTTGTTAATTTCCCCATCAGTAGATTAATAGAAATAACCTTGAATTCGTTAAATCTTTAGATTAGAGAAAAATAGAGAGTAGTGATTGATTTCCCTTCCTTGTGGGTTCGATCCTATTGTGCTACGCATATGTTAGTGTACACTTGCACGATTGGTTTTAACTGTAGTAAAATCAAGTTACAACAAGTTTTTGGCGCCGTTACCGGGGAAGGCGTTTTAAGTCAATATTACTCAATTGTTTTGATCTAGTGCTTTAGACTATTAGTTTACATTGTGTTTATTATCCTTGTTACTGTGGAATTGGACTGAGGAATTCTTTTTCTTTGTGTAGGCTTACAGTGCATGCGAAGATCTCAAGATCTTGACTTAGTTTCATACGATCCGGAAATTGAGAGAACACTGAGCGCTATTAGGAGAAGAAATAAGAAGGAGAAGAAACCAATTGCTTTACCGATGGCTGAAGTAGACCCACCACCACCACCGGCTATAAGAAATTATAACGTACCGCAAGCTGGAGCAATTCAGACTGCAACTCGTCCACCGATTGCAGCAAACAACTTTGAGATTATCGCAAATTTTTTGTAGAATAATCTGTTTTCAGGACTATCTTTGGAGGATCCAACTTCACATTTGGAGTATTTTTTGAAAGTTTGTGATACCTTCAAAATTTATAATGTCACTACTGATGCTATCCGAGTTAGGCTTTTTCCCTTTTCATTTAGGGATCGAGCTAAAGCATGGCTGAGTACTGTCCCAAATGAATCCTTTCAGACGTGGGCATTGTTATCTCAGGCTTTCCTAGCAAAGTTCTTTTCACTTAGCAAAACCACGAAGTACAGGAATGATATCCAAGGTTTCAGGCAGTTGGATGGAGAGTCTTTCTATGAAGCTTGGGAAAGATTTAAGGATTTGCAGAAGAAGTGTCCACATTACGGAATTCCCGGATGGTTATTGATTCAGACTTTTTACAATGGGATGTCCCCTACCTTTAGAGGAGCGATGGATGCCGCAGCTGGCGGAGCATTCTTACCCAAATCTGAAGCAGTTGCTACTGAGTTATTGGATAATATGTCGCAAAACGATGTTTTTGTGCATGAAAGGAGCCATTTGCAACCATTGAAGGTGCAAACAGGAATCATAGAGTTAGATGGCTTAACCGCCATCAATGCTAAATTTGAAGCGCTTAACAAGAAATTGGACCAACTAACTGTCAATGCAGTTGGGATACAGTCCCAACCAGTTCAAATAACATGTGAAATCTGTAGTGGTCCACATGATTTTAATATATGTCCTCATACCAATGCAGGAGAACAGATGCAAGAGCAGGTGAACTACGCAAATAACTTCAAACCAGCAAATGATCCCTACTCAAACACCTACAATCCAGGATGGAAGAACCACCCTCATTTGTCGTGGTCTAATAATCAGAATGTTCAACAACCACCCCAACCTAGGCCACAGTTCCCACCTAGGCAGCAATTTCAACCATGACCACCAGCCCAATTTAATTTTACACCACCTCAGCAGGGGCAGAAGCAGGGTTGGGAGGTTGCACTTGAAAAGTTCATAACCGTGTCTACAGGTCGACATCAGAAGTTGGAAGCCCAAGTAGATCAAGTGGTAAATCAGACCAAAACTTTGGAGATTCAGATTGGTCATATTGCCCAATCCTTGAATCTGTGAGGACCAGGAATGCTACCAAGCCAAACTAAAAACAATCCGAAGGAGCAATGCCAGGCAATATTAGTAGGAGACAATAGAGATACAGAAGGATGTTGTGCTTGAGAAATAATCCGGACAAGTGTGCAAGTCCGGATGTTAAGGATGTTGTGCTTGAGAAAGGACTATTTGAGAAGGCTGACGAGAAAATTAATTTTGAGAATGAGAAACTGGAGGAAGAAGTGATGCAAGAAGTGATTCCAAGCAAGGAGAAGCCCAAGAACTTCACTACTGTAATACTTACTGAGGAATGCAGTGTTGTTATTCAGCATAAGCTTCCTCCAAAGCTTAAAGATCCAGGGAGTTTTTCAATACCCCTTACTACTGGTTCTTTACAATTTCATAATGTTCTATGTGATTTAGGACCTAGTGTGAGTTTAATTCCATTATCTACTTGTAGGAAATTGGGAGAGAAAGAGCTCACGCTGACAAATATGATACTCCAATTGGCAGATAGATCGGTGAAATATCCGATAAGAATTTTGCAAGACATTTTGGTAAAAGTTGGAAAATATCATATTCCCACTGGTTTTGTAATTCCTGTATATTGAGAGCGATGAGAGGATACCATTGATACTTGGAAGACCGTTTCTGGCTACGGCCGGAGCAGATATTCATGTTCAGAACGGACGACTCACTTTCAAAATAGGAGATGAAAGAATGGAGTTCAGGAACTTTGGTTCCAGGACATCATCCGCAAGTCCAAATAAGTGTTGCATGATTAAGGTTGTCAATAATACGCCCGAAGGAGAAACTGTGTATACAGAGCAAAGAGATGCAGTTGATTGGCAGAGAGGAATGAAGTTTCAGAGAGCGAGAATGAAGGATGATTTGGATTTAGATGCTTGGAGATGAAGCTCTGGGTTCTAGAGTAACAAGAACGAGGTCACTCCTTGTGACTCGTTGCTTGGGAATTACTAATCCCAGATTGGTTTTTGCAGTCAAGCTAACGACTATAACTTAGAAATAACTTTTCCCTTTTTCTTTTCTCTTGTTTTGTTTTTGTTTTCGTTGTTTTCGTTCATGTTGTCCTTGTTTTCTCGGAATAATTGAGTTGTCTCTCTCGTTGTAGGTAACTCGATGATGTACTAGGTAGCCAGGTGCTAGATGGTGAGAGGGCGTGATTTGAGCGTCATTGTCAATATTGAGGTATATTTAATTTGATAGTATGCTTGTGCATGGTTTAATTGTATTGATTGAGCAGAATGAATCGTTGATATGAATTGTTCAAGGTGATTATGTGTTTATTTGAAAATGGTGCACCATTAGTTGTGTGTTTGTGCTTTACATAAGTTTTGGGCGGAGTGTTGAGTAACGGGCGTTACACCATTGTCAGTAATTTTTGGTAACGCCTATTAATGAGATCAGACGTACTAGTTACTAAGAGTAATGGGCGTTACACCATTGTTAGCAATTTTTGGTCACGCCCGTTAATGGACACAGGCGTGTTGGCCGACAGGGGTAACGCCCGTTACCCCTTTGTCTTAGGAACACCGGTAACGCCCATTACCGGTCCGACTGGCGGAAATTGGATTTTAGGACCACGTTTTTAGGGTTGATTTAAATCTTGTCGTACCCAATTTCGGTTTTCTTTCCCCCAAACCGATGAATACACTTGCACCCACTTATCCCACCTTACTAGAGATTCAATTATTCCCTTGGGGTCAATCATCTTCAACTAACAACCAAGAAGCTTCCCCACCAAGTTTCATTCTTTACTCTCCTGTGAATCAAAGTAAGTTACCACTCCTTTGTATTAGAGTAATTTTTTTTGGAGCTAATTTTTTCCAATCTAATGCATGAGAATGAGGATTGAATTGCGCATTAGAGATCACCATGAGATTAAATTAATGAATTTTGAGAAGTTAACTATGCTAGAATTAGGATTGATTGTAACGCCCCAATTTTCAATTATACATTACATGATATTATGTGATATTATATTACTAATTGTTTTCATGAAATTATTGTTAACGTGAGAAATTATGTGAAATAATTGTCGAACATGTCTTATTTGATTAATTGTCTTTAATTGATCATTTTCCCTAACTCGAGAATTATTTTAATTATTTATTTATAACTTTCATTATATTATATGCATTATATACTTTTATGCATTTGTATGAATTGTCACCAACGTGGAAAATACGTGAATTAATTGATAAGTGATTAAATGCTTCTACATGACATTACTTGATCACTTCCTAATAATATGGACTTAATTGCATAACATGAGTTGAAGCTATTTGATCAATTTTCTTGGAATGAAACTGGATTCAAGGACTTAAGTGCAAATAATGATGATTCATGCATTTAGTGGGAGATATAATATACCTTATATGCATCTCTTCTCTCTCATTCCATACATTTCATTTCATCAAGAAATCTCACACACACACACACTAATACACGGTATTTACACCAAGAAAGGAGGAGATGGATTTCATCATCTCCCAAGCTAGAATTCAAGGAGGATTTGCATAAGTAAAGCATCATCATATCATCCTTGCTCATCTTCTTCATTTCTTTGAGGTATAGATGGATTAAATGTATGAATCTCTTGAGATATATTTGAGTAGGGTTTGATGAGTTGGATGTGATTCCTTGTTTATTTGAGGTTAGAAGCATGATTATGTACATTACAATTGGTGGCTTGCATGAATCCTTGAACTATATGGAGGTTGGAAGACATGATAATATTTGGGGTTTGTATGATGAATTCTTGATGATCTATACAAGTTTCCATGGATTAAATGGTGCCTAATTGATATATATGAGTTATATGCGTGATATATGTTAGTTTTGAGTTGATTCTTTCCATGGATTAAATGGTGCCTAATCGAGCTTGCCCTGTTTTTCCCGAAGCTTTTTCTGCTGCTGGACTTGAAGGGCACGCCCGCGACCGTTTTCGTGACCATTTTTGGTCGCAGCCGCGACCAACAATTCGAAAGTTGGCTAATTTTCAGTCGCGGCCGCGACTGCTTTCTAGTACAATTTTGTCACGGCCGCGACACCCTCATCCGAACTCCAATTGACCTGATTTTTAAACCCATGGAAACCTCTTGAAGTCTAGAACAACCTCCAATTAGAATAAACTCAACATCTCTTCTCATTTGTGAGATATAAGTAATTCTTTTAGGTGTCGCTATTTTCTCGACAAACTGCACTCGCTTAACTTCGGACTTATGCCATTTTCTCCTCACTTTGAACTCAAATACGGGCTATATATCCTCGGAAAGGTATTTATGCCTAGTTTCCTTCCCTAAAAACAAAACTCAATTCCCACTTCTAGAATTAAATATATTCCAGTTTTCCTACAGCATGTGCGTTTCCTAAAATTGTCCGTTTTTGTCAAACTTCACCAAAACCTTTCTTATTGCATTCCTTTCACTCTCTTGGCTCCCATATGTGAATTATATGGTACATATACTTGATTAATTGATAAGTATGCTCCTAATTGACACTTCTTGGTACTTAATTGCTCAAATGTGATTGTGTGACTCCATGCCTTACATGAATTGAACTTGAAATAATTGAATAATATGAATACATGATTTCTTGATATTAATTTTACCTCTTAGGTGTTAATTGGTTTTCATACATACTAAGTGTCACTGGATTACTTGTTTTATTTATTTACATGAGCATGATCGTGCGTCATACTTGGTCTCATATTGAGTCTCGTCTCACGGGTTTCCACTATTCCCTTTCTTGGCCAGTTTTTCTCCAGGGCGGAGATCATGGATCGTTTGGGCACCTTCTTGTACCCTTGTCTTTTCCCGTCGATCGTCAAGTGAGATTTAATTCTAGACACTTAGAACCCTTACATCCCTATGTGTTGTTTTCGGCCAAAAGTATATATGTAATTATAGTTTTCAAATCTTATTGATTTACAATGGATTTCATGAAATGAACGGATTGATTGATTTTTTTGGTGAGTAACTATTGTTCACGTTGGGCCCCGAGGGTAGTGTATTAAGCCAATCGGAAAAGCAAGGGCTGACGGGTAACTGTTGCAGTATCCTCACCATTGTGGGATCACCTCTGAATCCACCAGGAGGTTTAGTGGAGGAAAAAATCCCGTGCGTGGGAGTCATGTTCCCGACGTACACCATGATTGGATGGTGGGGCCTTGCAATCCCACCATCACCCGGAGAAAGAAGGAGTTATTGAAACTGCTAATTGTGCACTGTACATTGATTGCTTGATCACCTAATCACTTAATAACTGAATGATTGTACACTTTTGGTGAAAGGTTGGAGAATTGCCCTCACTAACCGGGCCACGTATTGAATTGATCATGATTAAATTATTACATTGATTAGTTGTAATCTCGGGCGAGAATTACTTTAATATTTGAACTTATATTGTTTCTTTTATGAAAACTTACCCGAGATTATAGCTTGCATGGTAATTGCGCTTATATTTATTTAAGCCCCTCACTCAGTCTTCGGTAGACTGACACCCTCACTTTTCAGGTACTCACAGACATGTGCTAGGCGGGAGTCCGAGTTATGTCTTTTGTTCAGTTGAGTCTAGCATCGCATTTTCATGTTCTTGGTATTTCCGCCTTTATCTTGTTAGGGTTCCTGTTAGTTTTGGAGACTTGTGCATGTATAATATATTGGAGATGATAATGTATTGAGATATGAGCTAGAATAGGATAAGTATTTTGGATATTTGGGATATGATATTGAAATGTTAGTTTTTATACTTTCGCTTTCGAATTTTCATGTATTGGATTTAATTGAATTGGGGTTTAGTCCCGCCTAGCTAGATTGTTTCTTCTATTGTCACCCATTCGCTATAGTCTTGGTTTATGTACGGATCATCCATTTCGTATGTGGACTGAGCTATAGTGCGGGGGTGTGGCATCTCGGCGTTCCGGGTGCTACATCTTAGGTGGTATCAGAGCCCGGTTGCAAAACCAAGGTTCTCGTGTCGTGTCGTGTCAAGTCTAGGTCGTACGGCATAGGAACTAATTGACAACTTCAGGGTCTTGCATTTATTTGAAATTATCTGATTACTTAAATCCTTGAAATTACCTGAATTACTTGATAACTTGAGCATTGTATCGATTTTGTCCATAAATTGTCGGTTAATTTACTTTACATTGTTTGAAGATATATATGTCCAACATGTTTTACTTTCAATTTTGTTGAATTATTTGTTGTATTTGCATCAAATTTGTGGTTGTGGTGTTAACTATGTGACATGAGCATGCATTAACTGCATGCATTTAGCTTTGAATTGATTGGTGACTTATAGGTTATAAAGATGATATCAAACCACGACCAATTTCTACGACAACCTCAACTTATCGGAAGCTCCCTTCTCTAGCCTTAAAGTTATGAGGAATTCACCGGGGAACTTCATATAAGAATTAAAGAGACATTGATTGCTCTAATTAGGTTTTAAGACAAGTGATAAGATGCGAAATAGAAGGATCCACGGTTGGAGTAACTTACAAGATCTAGTGAGGTTAAGGGAAATTAAGGAAGGTGATGCTTACAAATTGCAAGGTAGACACGTGGGTTACATTATAAAAGAGGCGGATCAATCGGGTTTGGGAGATTTATTCAACGTAAGGAAGAGGTGAAGATACTAACTCAAGGTTTCGATTCGTAATCGAATTAAGGATCTTCTACTTGCTAGAACTAAAATGAAAGTGGGCGAAGAAGGTAACTCAAGCGATTCGGGTCGAGGCAGAATTTTGGGAACTAAGTTCAGGATGAGTCGAGATCCTTCGGGCCTTGGGATAGGATCTGGATCAACTTGGAAAATTAATAAATTGACCGATTTTGGGCTTATGGAAATACCAAATGGGAAGGATTGAACAACGAGGTAATGGATGTGGATCTACAAGAATTGAAATATTTTGGATTTTGGGTTAAGAAAGAAGTCGGATGGGGAAAGTGAAGAGAACGACTAATATGGTGATTACAAGCTCGCGGTAAATTAGAGTACTAAAGATTCTATGTCCGATCGGATTGAGTCTATTCTCCATATCCAAGCTGAATTGTCGGGTTGGGCTGTTGAATTGGAAGATATGGAGCAACAACGGAATCGAGTTCAAGGAATTTCGATTCTCGAGTGATGGAAATGTACGAGTTGATGTTGGGGATTTTAAAGAAATTGGAAGACCGTGGGTAACAAGAAATGGCCAACCAATTCAAGGCAAGCTCGTAAATCAACAAACAAGAAAAAGTGCCAAGCTAAAAGATGCAACTACGGTGACAGGTTCAACGCATTCATGAGCACGTGCATCATACATTGTTTAAATTATTTAAATTTCTTTAATTATATATGCATTCTTAATTGAGCGTAATTTTTCCAACTTGTGTATTTATTATTTACAAGTGTGACACGTGCATTGGCCTCCTAACCCGAAATGCATTGTTAAGTGTTATCTTGATAGGAACTCTCCCCAATTCATGTATCAAGTGTTACTTCAACCGAGACATAACCAAATTATGATAAGGAATTAATGGGGTTGAAAAAGAATAAAAGAGGAAGAGCAATTTAGAGGCCAAAGAAATTGGCGAGAGTTAGATTGGTAGAAGTGGGTTGTTGTTCCTACCGATCGTTACAAAAGTAATGTGAGAAAATTTTCGGCTAAGTGGCATGGTCAGAATCACTTATACCCAAGGAAGCTAACTTTAGGGAATTGAGAATTTTCAATTTAAGAAGTGATGTTACGAGCCAACGGGTAATAATAGGCATTCTTAAGGGGGAGAGTCGAACAAGGAAATGACTCCAAAGTTATTGATGGGCTCAAATGGGTTACTTTCAATAGAAAAAAAAATAATAAAAATGCAAGAGTTATCAACAACGAGATTTCTTGGAAATGGAGAGGGGGAAGGATTAGAAGACTTTGACACTTGATGACCTTCAAGATTTGAATAAAAATTTTGTGAGAATAATTTCAGAGAAGGCTAGGTGCTCCAAGAACCGGAGGTGAGTATTTGGGATAGAATGGTAGATTTAGTGCTTATCTCGATTTCCAACTTGGATGAAGGAATTTTCGGGAACAAGATCGGAAGAGATAGGTACTTCAAGAAAATCAGAAAGATGAGATTCTTTGCTTTGAGGAATGATATAACAAGTTCAAGAAGTGAGATGGAATATATATATGTTTTATTTTCTTAAAGGGGGAGAGCCGGCCAGGAAACTTCAAGAAAGGTGGTTATTCATTCCCTCTATTAGAACTATGGGAACGAAGTCTTCAATATCTTAAAGCTCATGCGCCTAAAGTTCTCAAATAGAGATTTCTAAAGCCATAAGGAGGCATATCTTAAACCGAGCTGAAATGAAAAGAAATTTGATGAGAAATGGGAGAGTTAATGGTTTCTACAAGTAGAGTGCACATACTTTGATCACAAATGAGAATTCTACAAGGAAGGCAATTGTCATTCAAGATCTGCGCGAAAGGATCAAAAAGGTGTTGCACTATTATAAGGGTGCGAGATAACTATAGCTTGACCGGATCATCATATATTGCAAGGGATCACATGGTAGTCAATTCAAACAAGTTTGGAAATGTAATACTTAGTTGAAAATATGTTAGATGAACAAGATGAGTTACCGGCTTGTCAGTCATTCTTCCAGGTTCAAATAGGTATGATGAAAAATTGAATACTAAGATTTGAGCTACTGAAGGATAGGCCGAGCATCCAAGGAAAATAGGAGTGATTTGGGGAAGTGAAAGATTTAGAGGATAACCCCTCACATGAACAAAACAGGTTACAGACTCGTCAGTTGTTTATGTGATGAACAGAGAATACTTATTGGATTAGAGGTTTGAATCCAAGCTACCGAAGACTAATTCGAGTATTCAAGAAGTCCAAGTACAGTTCGTGGTGAAGCATGGGGAATATAACTAATATCACTTACGATAGGGAACTTCAACCTTGGTGCTTAGGATAAGGGGATCGAATATGGAGGCAGGATTGAATTATCAGTTAAGTATTGGGATATCGGGGATTCAATGTTTGATATTTTGGGCAAGGAAATCTTCAACCTCAAATCAAGTGTTGGACGGATCAATACCATGGAAGATTCCCGAACCACGGTGAACGGTACATCGAACATTCATGGAATATGCATATACATAACTCAAATTTAAAGAATTTTATGATACTAAGTGCTTTGATGTTGATCGTATTCATTGTCTTTTGTATAATTAATTGGTGTATCTAATTTCTATTACCTTTTCCTCATGTGACGGTTGGTGTGATGTTTATTCACTTGAGCTTAGGTTGTGTGTTACTTGTTTGAGAGAAGGGCAAGATGGGGTTCTCTCTTTACTTGTTTGAGACACGGGGTTCTCTCTTTGCTTGCTCGAGAGACGGGGCTCTCTCGCCGTTTGTTTTAGAGTTAGAACTCGAGAATGGACCTGGGGACCAGGTCCTCTTAAGGGGGAGAGAGTTGTAACGCCCCAATTTTCAATGATACATTACATGATATTATGTGATATTATATTACTAATTATTTCCATGAAATTATTATTAACGTGAGAAATTATGTGAAATAATTGCCGAACATGTCTTATTTGATTAATTGTCTTTAATTGATCATTTTCCCTAACTTGAGAATTATTTTAATTATTTATTTATAACTTTCATGATATTATATGCATTATATACTTTTATGCATTTGTATGAATTGTCACTAACGTTGAAAATACGTGAATTAATTGATAAGTGATTAAATGCTTCTACATGACTTTACTTGATCACTTCCTAATAATATGGACTTAATTACATAACATGAGTTGAAGCTATTTGATCAATTTTCTTGGAGTGAAACTTAATTGCATCCACTAAAACAATTCAAGGACTTAAGTGCAAATAATGATGATTCATGCATTTAGTGGGAGATATAATATACCTTATATGCATCTCTTCTCTCTCATTCCATACATTTCATTTCATCAAGAAATCTCATACACACACACACTAATACACGGTATTTACACCAAGGAAGGAGGAGAGAGATTTCATCATCTCCCAAGCTATAATTCAAGGAGGATTTGCAAAAGTGAAGCAACATCATATCGTCCTTGCTCATCTTCTTCATTTCTTTGAGGTATAGATGGATTAATTATATGAATCTCTTAAGATATATTTGAGTAGGGTTTGATGAGTTGGATGTGATTCCTTGTTGATTTGAGGTTAGAAGCATGATTATGTTCATTAGAATTGGCGACTTGCATGAATCCTTGAACTATATGGAGGTTGGAAGACATGATAATATTTGGGGTTTGTATGTTGAATTCTTCATGATCTATACAAGTTGCCATGGATTAAATGGTGCCTAATTGATATATATGAGTTATATGCACGATATATGTTAGTTTTGAGTTGATTCTTGCCTTGGATTTGTGTTGGTATGGATTGGGAGCCAAAAAATCGAGCTTGCCCTGTTTTTCCCGAAGCTTTTTCTGCTGCTGGACTTGAAGGTCACGCCCGTGACCGTTTTCGTGACCATTTTTGGTCGCGGCCGCGACCAACAATTCGAAAGTTGGCTAACTTTCAGTCGCGGCCGCGACTGCTTTCTAGTGCAATTTTGTCACAGCCGCGACACCCTCATCCGAACTCCAATTGACCTGATTTTTAAACCCATGGAAATCTATTGAAGTATAGAACAACTTCCAATTAGAATCAACTCAATGTCTCTTCTCATGTGTGAGATATAAGTAACTCTTTTAGGTGTCGCTATTTTCTCGACAAACTGCACTAGCTTAACTTCGGACTTATGCCATTTTCTCCTCACTTTGAACTCAAATACGAACTATATATCCTCGGAAAGGTATTTATGTCTAGTTTCCTTCCCAATAAACAAAACTCAATTCCCACTTCTAGAATTAAAGATATTCCAGTTTTTCTACAACATGTGCGTTTCCTAAAATTGACCGTTTTTGCCAAACTTCACCAAACCCTTTCTTATTGCATTCCTTTCGCTCTCTTGGATCCCTTATGTGAATTATATGATACATATATTTGATTAATTGATAAGTATGATCCTAATTTACACTTCTTGGTACTTAATTGCTCAAATGTGACTGTGTGACTCCATACCTTACATGAATTGAACTTGAAATAATTGAATAATATGAATAAATGATTTCTTGATATTAATTTCACCTCTTAGATGTTAATTGGTTTTCATACATGCTAAGTGTCACTGGATTACTTGTTTTATTTATTTACATGAGCATGGCCGTGCGTCATACTTGGTCTCACATTGAGTCTCATCTCACGGGTTTCCATTATTCCCTTTCTTCACCAGTTTTTCTCCAGGGCGGAGATCATGGATCGTTTGGGCACCTTCTTGTACCCTTGTCTTGTCCCGTCGCTTGTCAGGTGAGGTTTAATTCTAGATACTTAGAACCCTTACAACCCTATGTGTTGTTTTCGGCCAAAAGTATATATATAATTATAGTTTTCAAATCTTATTGATTTACAACGGGTTTCATAAAATGAACGGATTAATGGATTGATTGATTGTTTTGGTTTGTAACTATTGTTCACGTTGGGCCCCGAGGGTAGTGTATTGAGCTAACCAGGAAAGCAAGGGCTGACGGGTAACTCTTGCACTATCCTCACCATTGTGGGATCACCTCTGAATCCACCAAGAGGTTTGGTGAGGGAAGAAATCCCATGCGTTGAAGTCATGTTCCCAACGTACACCATGATTGGATGGTGGGGCCTTGCAATCCCACCATCACCTGGAGGAAGAAGGAGTTATTGAAACTGCTAATTGTGCACTGTAAATTGATTGCTTGATCACCTAATCACTTAATAACTGAATGATTGTACACTTTTGGTGAAAGGTTGGAGAATTTCCCTCACTAACCGGGCCACATATTGAATTGATCATGATTGAATTATTACATTGATTAGTTGTAATCTCGGGTGAGAATTACTTTAATATTTGAACTTATATTGTTTCTTTTATGAAAACTTACCCGAGATTATAGCTTGCATGGTAATTACGCTTATATTTATTTAAACCCCTCACATAGTCTTCGGTAGACTGATACCCTCACTTTTCAGGTACTCACGGTCGTGTGCTAGGCAGGAGTCCGAGTTGTGTCTTTTGTTCAGCTGAGTCTAGCATCGCATTTTCAGGTTCTTGGTATTTCCACCTTTATCTTGTTAGGGTTCTGTTAGTTTTGGAGACTTGTGCATGTATAATATGTTGGAGATGATAATGTATTGATATATGAGCTAGAATAGGATGAGTATTTTGGATATTTGGTATATGGTATTGAAATGTTAGTGTTTATACTTCCGCTTTCGAATTTTCATGTATTGGATTTAATTGAATTGGGGTCTAGTCCCGCCTAGTTAGATTGTTTCTTGCATTGTCACCCGTTCGCTATGGTCTTGGTTCATGTATGGAGCATCCATTTCGTATGTGGACTGAGCTATAGTGCGGGGGTGTGGCATCTCGGCGTTCCGGGTGCTTCATTGATGCTTTAAATTGTAGTTAACTTGAATTGGGTTAAAATTTTGAAGAATCCTAAAGTTCTAGGTAGCCTTGTTTTTTAATTTCGGAGTTGAAGGTAGAGAATTATGAGCTTGAATTGTAGTAATTAAGCTAGTGTGAATTTGAGGTTGAATAGAGTGAATAACTTGAGTTAAGACTCACCCACTAGGCTTAAGCACACAAGGTGTTTGATTATTTGCATGAGTAGATGTAATTTCACTTGTAACTTGTTAAAATCCGAGTAATTTTAGAAAGTTTTGAAAATTTTCCCTCATTTTGAACTTTTTCTTTGAAGTTTGATCGTTGAGCTTTTGCTATAATAAGTTAGCCGTTTTGAATTGAAGAAAGTTGCATGAGATTTGATGATTTAGTGTGTTAGTAAGCCCTTATATTTTGAGCACCTTTAAACGAAATAATGTACTTAACTTAGAGAGATGAGTTAATAATTTCCGAATGAGTCTATGATTTGATTAGGATACATTTTAGTCCTATCGAGGCAAAATTTTAAGTTAATGAAAGACTAGGAAGTGAAGTAGGCATTCGTTGTCGGAGGATTTTTAGCTTTTCTATTTAGCTGTTTTCACTAAATAATGAAAACCTATTGACCCCGCTGAGCCTAATTGTTGTGCAAAGATTTTTGTAGCCACATTATAAGCTAAGGCACAACATAGAAATACCTACCTTGATAATTTTGTTCACCAAGGCTTGCTCATTTGATTCGGTATGACGAGTATCTATTCTTAGACCCCTTTTTAACTGTTCTTGTGATTGAGAATGAGGAGTTATTGTGCGAAAAAAAGAAAAGAAAAGATATGAAAGAGAAAGAGCAAAGAAGATAAACAAAATAAGATTATGCAAAGGGTGGATTTGAAAGTGTGGGATTCAATTGAAGACTGGGGCAAAATTCTTAGTGTTAATGGTGAATAGAACTGTCCATGTTTTGATTAGAGTAAATGCGGTAAGCTTGGTGAGTAGTCACTTGATCCAAATTTCCGTAACCTTACCGAAAGACCTCCTGATCTGAAGTCTTGATTTACTTCCATTAGTGGAGATAGGTGCGAAGAGTGTATTCCGAAGTTGATGATTGGAGCTTAGGAGGAAATTGTCAAGTTGTCGTTCTAATTTTGGTACATTGTATCATTTGATTCACACACTACACAAGGGTTTACTTTTCATACTAAATCTTAAGGATTTCCTGTTTACGAGTATTTGATTTGATTGGCTAGACTTGTTCAGGCGAAGGTTGATGATTGCTTAGATGAGAAGGTTTGATGAGGATGTGTTTACTGAATTTTTGTATTACTCAGGGAAGAGCAATGTTCAAGAGTGGGAGATTTTGTTGTGTGTAGAAATTACATGATTTTAAGCATTAAATAGATGATATTCTGGAGCCGTTCGATGCGTTTATGTGTTCCTTTGACTCAGTTCAGGTGTCATTAGAGTTGGAGTTACGAAACGGTGAAGCAGAGCGATTTCACGCATTTTTGGGAGAAAAAGTGGTAACTCCCGTTACCATTTAGCAGTGCTAAAGGAGTAACTCCCGTTAATAGCCATAGGAGAGCGGTCTTGGCGAGAACAGAGGGGTAACGCCCGTTACCCCTACGGCGTTACCCCTACGCAGAAGGAATTAGGTAACGCCCGTTACCAGTAAAAGCGTTAAGGCAATTTCAGGCCATTAACGGGCGTTAACGATGGCAAGGCAAAAATTGGTAACGCCCGTTCCCTAGGACAGCGAGAAGTCTCCTAGGGCTGCTATATATGTGCGTTTTGGAGTTTTTTTGAAAGAGATTTTTTCTTCCGTTGATGACCTAGATTGGAGAATAGAAGAGAAGAAAAGTGAGAGACACCGAAGAGAGTTAGACGGAGAAAAAGAGTTCCCTTCCAAGTTAAGACCGAGGGTTTGGAAGAAGGCTCAGAGATTGAGAAGATTTTTAGAGAATTCGAGAAGACGACAGGATTGAATTCCAAGAACAATCTTTGGTTTTATTGTTGCTTTAATTCCTAAACAAATTCCTTTGATTTTTAGTTTTAGCTTTTATGTTAGTTTCGTTCTTGAGTTTTGCTGAATGTTTATGAGTTTAATTGTTAGACTTTATTTAGATTCGTTGACCATGATTTATGTTAATGCAATTTCCTTTACTTTTATGATTTTTGGTTCAATTATGAGTAGCTAATTATCTAGGGCTAGGGGGAAGTGATGATGATTGCATGATGGATGTTTAATGAGATACTTGAGTGACTTGTGTTAATTCTTAGTTTGAAAACTGGATTGAATTTACTTGCGATGGCCTGATCACCCGTAGCATGTGTCACAATTACCTATAAATCGAAAGAGTGATGGTAGTTTAGAGGGTTTTCAGTACTTGTGAGTTGTAGGGTTCAAAGAGATTTGGTCCTAACTTATACAACAGTAATCTTATTCCATGTCGAGACGCTAGAATACTGAAATACACTAGTCTTGTTCCTATGGTTTAATTAACTATTGGTGATTGCGAGAGCAACATTGAACACTAATTAAGCACTTAGTTACACCTCGAGAGAAGGTAATTCAAAGATAAGTGACTAGGTTGTAGAATTACACTTGTCAAACGGGTATCACATTGGCTCTTGATTGTATGATTCAAAGCTTTTTCCCCTGCCTGTTTAGTTTACTGAAGTCAATTCGCGTATTTAAGTTGTTAATTGCAATTTTAGTTCAGTTACTTGTTAATTTCCGCATCAGTAGATTAATAGAAATAACCTTGAATTCGTTAAGTCTTTGGATTAGAAAGAAATAGAGAGTAGTGATTGATTTCCCTTCCCTGTGGGTTCGATCCTATTGTGCTACGCGTATGTTAGTGTACACTTGCACGATTGCTTTCAACTGTATTAAAATCAAGTTATAACACACAACCCAAACGAGTCAAACAAGAACAGAATTACTAAATAAGCTTAAACATGTTATACGAACAAAGTTACATATTACATAAATCAGAATATAAACAAACTTGCCCCAACGGACCAATACTTAACATATAAAAATCATGAATTCTCCAAAACACAAATATTCTAAAGGTGCAAATGCAGAATGAACTAAGTAAGGAAATGCAGACTCGGATTAAGACAAAGGGGACTCAAACGACCACAAGCCGCCTAGCTCAGACCAATAGACCAGCACCTGCAAACCAAAAAAAACAAAGAGGGAGGGGTCAGTCACACTGACTGAGTGAGGGGTTACACACGCACGCGTAAATATATATACGGAGCACATCACATATTATAAATTGGGAGTTCATGAACCGGGGCGTGGTTTTTGCATTCTAAATCAGTTTCACACCTGATACTAAATATAGGGAAGAAGAGAGTTAGGCCGAAGGCCAAAACCACCAACTTTTATCAATTGAGAATCCACTCTCGTTTCACGAACAACTTACAGAACTAATGTAACGTAAACATACAAACAGAGCACATTCATACGGAGAGGGGAATGTGCATAGGGGTAATCCGGATCCCCTATCCCTAACCACGATAATTATGCACGGAAGTATTCCCGGCGTCCCTAGTCTCCCTTATCCATAATCACCGTGCCCAACTGAATCATAACAGAGTCATAACATAAACAGAGGCATATCAAATTCAACGTCAAACCCTTCCAAAAGTGGAGTTGTGTTGATGGAAGATCTAGGTGTCCCAAGTTCCCATACCCCTTCTCCATTTTCAGTTCAGAGTCAGAGTCGGAATCATATTCGTAGACATAGGCAGAGTCACATCAGATTCATAATCAGAGTCATAGTACAGTTATAATCATAATCATGTTCATAACCCTAGCATAATTATGTCCTAACGTACTCATAATCCTAGCATGTTCTTATCAGATTCTTAACATGATCAAATTCCTAACCATATTCTAGTTCTAGCATATCATATTCTATAGCATATACCATAATTTATACATATTCATAGCTCACACAAATTACGCATACATAGGGCTTATAGTCACATGCATACATAACGGTCACATTTCATTAGGGTTTATCTATAACCTAACCTCACCTTACACCGACAAATCGGGCCAGAAGAACAAAACCAACGCCTATGGAGCAATCTCATCACCAACGGGATACTCCTCTTAATAAAATAGACATTGCAAGACAAACTTAGACTCAAAATGAACCATATATACGTTCGGCATATGCATATGAATGCAAATGATGCAATGCACTTTATAAAATTCCACACTTAGGAAAATCGGAGCAACTATCGAAATATCACACACCAAATCCAAGAAACAA
Source organism: Lantana camara (assembly GCA_037501455.1). Classification (NCBI taxonomy): domain Eukaryota; kingdom Viridiplantae; phylum Streptophyta; class Magnoliopsida; order Lamiales; family Verbenaceae; genus Lantana; species Lantana camara. The sequence continues at coordinate 78,099,490 of CM074859.1, forward strand.
ACTCATCACACGTCGAATAAACTCATACTAAGTCATATAATATCATACCACGAGCATTCATAAATTTAATGTTCATATAAGAGACAACGGATGCATAGAAAGTGAAATAAAGTGGCAATTAAGGCATACAAATTCATATCATGTCACAAGTCACATATTTCAGGTCAAATAAATTTATAAATTCCATACAATGAGCATAACACATCATACACCATGTTAACAATGCATATATAGCATAAAAGAAGCAAGAAAGTATCACACAAATAAAATAAACAGAGCATCAACTCAAGCATTGCAAACAAGGAGCATTCAAGTTCATAGTCCTATACAAGCATCGAAATCACATCATAAATGCAAAAATTAAGGCATATAAGATCAATTACACACATATATTCATGTTAGGATCATAATCGGGGTGGGAATTAAAGAGAAAAAACAGAAAAGAGGAATAAAAGAGGTTTCAAGCAAGTTCTTGCAAAAACTGACAGTTCTCCACAATGCGCAAGCTTTAATAAAACGAAGATATCTGGAGTTTGAGAAGTCGAAATTGGGTTTGTTTCTTGAAAATGAAACTAGACAAATAGACCTTTCAAATGGTATGTGTCTCGAATCATGGTTCAAAGTGGTCCGAAAATGGAGAGGGTTTGAAGTTGGACAATTGCAGAATTATGGCGAAGTGGCGACACAAAATTCAAACATATATATCTCACAAACCAGGATGAATTTTGAGGTGATTCCAATTGAACAATGTTTTAGACTCAAAAATGTTGATCGTGTTTGAAAATAAACTAAATCAGAGGTCGTATGAGGGGGTACCCGGCCGAGGAAAAACAAGGCAGAACTTTAACCGGCCGGGGAAAACAGTCCAGAAACATTCTACACTCAAGGTACCCGCCCGGGGACTTTTCAAGCTAAAATTTACCCACCCGGGGAACCTTTCTGGGCTTGAAAAAGATCAAAAACAGGGCTGATTCAAGGAGGAGGAAGAAGGGGCATCAAAGCAGCACATATAGGCACAAAATGAAGTATAAAACATGAGTAAATTCTTCACACAAAAGCACACAACAACTGGCCAAGAAATAGGGAGAAATGGAACAACATATATGCATCTTAAACTTCAAGAAACGTAAAGTTCACTCATGGCAACTCAACAACCATGCATCCACCAACTAATTTCAGTTCATATAATCAAGAATGAAGCTCATGTGACCATATAGATAGTCTCAAACCAAGAAATCATCCAAAGAAAGTCATGAAGTCACAAAATATGCATATGCCCTAACTATTCAATCTCAAGCTTCAAAACCATATCAAACCTTGGCTAAAATCTGAAATTTATGGATGAAAAAGACCACATAAGTATGGAGAAATCAAATATGTACTTACCTCTTGAAGATATTGGAAGAAAATGGAGATTGAAGCTTAAATGTGGCCTTGGGGTGAATGTGATGGGAAAGAAGGGTTTGCTCCAAAGTTTTTGGACTTTTCTCCTTTCTTTCTTGCACAAACCAAGATGAACGAAGCATGATATACTAAAGACTTAAGTTGGTGAGTGGTGGGGCCATGTTTCATGTAAAAAGGTTGAAAATTGAGGGACTAAAGTGCAATTTAGTGAAAGGTGGTTATACGCGCACGAATCAGTTTCCCAAGCAAATTTCGTAGTATCAAACAGGTTTAGAAAAATATGAGGCTAGGTTTTTTAGCTTGAAAATCTCGTTACGAGTCCAGTGCCACTTCAGGAATTCGAATCCGAATTCCCGAGCTCAAGATATGGCCTCCGGAATCCGAGGTGCGCTAAAGCTCATTAGGCCCTCAAATCCCAAAAATAAAGAAATGGTCTCCGACCAATTCAAACAAATATAAACAAAAAATTAAACACGTAAACGAGTTAACGAATCATATAATTCAAGTATATCACATAATCACAAAGTTCGGGAATTAAAAACGAGTAATATAAGTTAAACATGGAAATTAAAATGTAACACTCAAACGTCAAAGGCATATAACTCACTTAAATCATTAAATAAATATATAAATTAAATCAAAAAGGAAATAAAATGTCGGTAAACCCTCAAGTGACGTCATACCTGGCTTGCCGTAGAAATGGGGTATCACAGAAAGACTCCACCTAGCTCGAACTCCAACGACCTGAACCTACAACTAAAAACATAAAGGGGGAGGGGTCAGTCCAAAGATTGAGCGAGGGGCTACACATACACACCTACATATATATAGAGCACAACACGTTCAAAATTAAGTGTTCGTGAATCCGGGATTAGTTTTTGCACGCCAAAATATTTGCCTCGTGATAATATATATAGGATGACTTGTCAAAACAGACAAACTAAACATAACTTATGCATAAATCAAAATGTACATGCAAATTCAGACATACTTAGCACACACATCAAAGCATATTTTATTAAGTTAAAGTATATCTATGACACCCCATCCGCTCGCACGTACAGGTTAGTACCACGTGTGAGTTTAATTTATGTATTTGTAATTATTTTCTCCTTAATTGATGCATCTTATTTGAATTCCTTTCATTATTCAATTCATATATGAACTATGTGAAATATTTGATACGTATTTACCCTACTTGAACATTTGGTTTGATTACTTAAGTTTTGAGAATTTGTTAAGTATGGGATTTGAACCCGAACTTGCCATCCTCATGTATAACATGAATTATATGATTCTTGGACTTAATTGTATGTTTTAAACTTGTTTTGGACTTGTTTGATTTTACTTGGACTCAATTGAACTTTGTTCAAACTTTTGGGCCAATTTGCAATTTGGCCACCCTTGAGTCATGTTCTCGTAACTTGAGCTCGGGAACTCAGACTCGAGTTCTGTCTTCTCCATTGTACTCGAATCGACGATTTGGAGATAATGGAACGAGCCTTGCCCTTTTTCGATGCCTTTTAGACCCCCAACGACGTAGGTTTTGGCTCTACGTACCTATAACGCCCCTATAGCCACTTGGAGACTAGCCTAGTCATTTCTTGTCCTTTCCTTGACTTAAGTTCAGCCACAACCTCTCTCTCCCTCATCTTTTTCCCCTGAATTTCGAACCTATGAGAAGGAGAAAGGAGAGAAGAGAAGCTCCAAGAGTAAACCCCAATTGTTGCACCTTTAAGCTCAAGTTTCTAACCTTTCTTGCTCCATTTCTTCAAGGTAAGCATAGATTTGGAATCTCCATGTTCTTGTGCTTATTATACTCCATATGAATCATGTTATATGTGGGAATTTCATGAGTTTGATATACCACATGAATAGTTAGGTTTTGATGAACTTGGAGAATTGGAAGAATATGGATATCATATGGATTGGCACTATTTCTCTTTTGAGGTTTTGGGAGTAACTTGATGAACTCTTGCTTCTTTGCTCATTATTCTTCTTGCCGGTTTGTTGATGCTTGTATGGAGCTGATTTGGTATGTTTTTCTTACATGTATTGTTGTATAATTGCACCACTTCATGCCCTTTTGTTGTTACTTTGGTTTAGGATGGGTTTTCATAGAGTTTTCCAGCTTTGATTTCGAAATTTGGCCTTTGACCCAAATGCACCGGGATGGATTTTTGCTTTGAAAATAATCCACCGGGGTGGATTTGAGGCAGAGAGTTGTCTTCCCTAAATCCACGGGGGTCGATTCCCCCTTTGAAAAAAATCCACCGGGGTGGATTTAGGGTAGTGGCTTCTTTTTTATCAAAACTTTGTTTTCTTGTTTTTCTTCGCTTGTTTGCTTTTATCCCACCCCTAATATGATCCCTAAGATATGATAACATGTATTATTATGTGTTAACTTTGTTGTATTAGATTTTTTAATTTATTTGATATGATTTGAACGAGTTATGATTCGATATGTCTTAAGTGATATACGTGTAATATTTTCTTATGTGGTTTGTCTTATTTATGCATTTTAAACTCATGAACGCTTATGGTATGCTATAATACGATACATTATGAGGTTATTTGATATGATATGAGTTTAATTCTTGAATTCTTATGTATTATTTTATTATTTGCTCGGGTATGCCTAAATATGAATTTATATGACATGCATTGCATCCACTCGCATTTGTATGCATCGTCGTGCGTCTAATTGGTTCATGATTGATTCTAAGTCTCTGGTGTTGTGTTCTTTTGTTTCAAAGCCTCTTCCGAACGTCGTTGAACCCAAGGTTTAGGTGTTTGTTTGCTCCTTTGTGGCCCCAGACTCTACCTACTTTTGCTACAAGGTGAGGTTTAGGATCTTTTCCTTTAATTAATCGACCTATGGCCTAAATGTGATGATTTCTCACCCACATGCGAATATACTATATATTTATAACATCCCGATCGTCCGACTGTACAGGTACGTGGTTCGAGAGTACTAAGTGCACATTTAAATTAATTTAATTACGCGATTTATATGTTTATTTTATTCTTTATGTGAAGTACTTGAATTATATGATTTAATATTTGAATTTCTATTTGAAACTTTATTTGAATTAATTGAACGTTTTTACCTTTTTACTTCGTTATTAATCCCTTTAAACCCGTTTTCATTTATAACTTCCGTGATTATGTGATATGCATGAATTATACGTGTTATGCATGTGTTTTTATTTTCGTTACCTGTTTTTAAGTTCGTTTGATACGGTTTTCGAACCGTTTTATTTGTTAGGGACTTGAGGGCCTAATTTAATTTAGCGCACCTTGGGTTCCGGAAGGCGTATCTTGGTCTCGGGAATTCGGATTCGAATTCCAAAAGTGATGCCGGACTCATAACGAAGAACGGAAGCTAGAGAATTTGGCCTCATATTTTTCTAAGCCCGTTTGATATCCCGTATTTCGCTCGAAACGAGGCCCGTGTGACAGCTTTGCGACCCTCGCCCGTATTGCTCATATCCGACCCGTTTCTTATCTGATTTGCCCCGTTTTTGAACCCATGTGACCCTTATTCAACCCTTTATCCCTTTTCACTTGCCCAATTTCGGTTCAACCCTGGGAGAGAAAAAGAAAGAAGCAGAAACCGAACAGCATGGGAGAAAAGAAGAAAAGAGGGCAGTTACTATTCACTCATGGACATTTCTTGCTCGTTCGACCTCCATTTCTCGTCAAATTCAAAAGGTATGGCCAGAATTCGAACCTACATCTTCTTGACTTTCTTTTAAATCTGATTTTGTTCATTTTCACCCATGTTTGATCATATTTTGGGTGAGTTATATGAATAGTTAGGTTTATGGAATTTTTGGAAGAATTCTTGCAAATCTTTGGTCCATTTCTTTGTTTTAAGTTGTGTATATGATCTATATGAACTGTATGTTAATTATATGAACTGAAATTCCATGGAAGTTGCTGAAAATCGGACCACCTTGTATGAATTTCATTTCTTGAATTTTAAGATATATGTTGATTTGCTTCCTTGCCTTTGATCTTGCTTCCTTCACGTTTATGGCTTCATTGGTTGTTTCTTGGTGTGTATTTCGTTGCCTTTTCCTTTCCCTTTTATTGCGTGAAGCTGCTGCTGTGAGCTTGTTGCCTTGAAGAAGACGAACAGGGGAGAAAGGAGCAGATTTCGCGACTGCACTGTGCAGTCGCGACCACGACCTGAAAAGGAAGGTTTGCGCGACCCCATTTTGGCCGAACTTCGAGTTCTATAGTGCCTGGCGTTGGAGGAGGTGGTGGTCGCGCCCGTGACCACCTGGAGACTATGGCGCGACCCCATTTTTGGGCAGTTTCGAGAACTGCCGCTGCTGCTGTGTGTTTTACCTTTCTTTCTTGTTTGATTTTGTTGCTGCTGTGGGTGTGTATGTGGTTGTATATATTTTAATATGCATATGTATTTTATTGCTATACTTATATATATATATATATATATATTTATAGTGCATGAGATTTATGTTGTGTGTGTATGCATGTAGGTGAACGTGAATGTGTATTTGTTATATATAGTTAATGCATGAATTTATATATTGTGTATGTGCATGTGTGCGTACGTGTGTGTGTTTGCATGCATGAGATTATTTATTTTGTGCATGAGTGTGAATGTGTTTTAAGCTATATTTTAATATATGTTCCATGCATATATATATACATATATATGTGATTTCATTTGTGGGCTTGTGTGTACGTGTAGGTGCATGTATATATATAATATGTTATGTTTTGTTTATTAATAATTATAATATGCCATAAACCTTATCTTAATTTGTGAATTCAATTTGATCAAGTGATATGTACCTTAACATGCTATATATGTGCTTTAACGTGAATATATGAATTTTATAAATTTCTTTAACGTTAAATAAATGACCAACGTGCTACATTTGTCCTCTAAGGTGCATGCATAAATTAATATGATCTTTTATTGCTTTGATTGATAATTTCTTGCATCTTTTCTTGCATGCACGCATGCCTAACTTGATTATGGATGTGTTTTGACCGTTATATGAATTTTATGGATTTATTTGACATGAATTCGGTGGCCCTTACGTGCAAAATATGACTTAATGTACTCTATTTGCTCTATAACGTGCATTTATGTTTGAGTTCCTTATTCGTTTGCCTTGCATGGATTTCTCTTGCTCCTTTATTGAAGTATATGCATTTCTAAAGTGTTATATGATGTGTTATGAGTGTTGTATGAAATTTATAAATTTGTTTAACTTAAAATATATGCATTATAATTTAATATGATTCGATATAATGTTATATGACCTAAATGGAGCATCATTGCTTTCTTTATGCATCATTTGCATCCATATGCATTTTCCGAGCTTCTAATTGGTACATTTTGAGTCTAAGGTTGTCGTTTGTTATTTGTTTTGTCATTAGGTTCATTCCGTGGGTGACGAGGAGGTCTCTTAGAGGCGTTTGAGTCCGTTTTGTTTGGTTTGGTCGTCAAGGTGAGGTTTTCTTCCTTTTTAGTTAAATGACCTATAACCTTACGTGTATTTTAAGCCCGCATGTGATATACGTATATATATATATAATTACGTAAATACGTGTTTGATTAGTATTTTGTGGGATTTTCCCCTTTTGCTATGAATTATTGAAAAACGCTTTTATGTAAATACGTACTGTATTTTATGTTTATTCGATTTGAAAAGGGTTGGTGTGTGTGTGTATATTTTGAAATAGCGAGACTACGACTTTGGAATATGAAGTCAGAAAATTCTGAAATTTCAAATATTATGAATTCTGATTTGTGAGATGGGCCCCGGAGGTTTGTGCGAGGGAGCCCCGGGACGGTGTCGGACCGTCGGGTCTACTCCTAAGCATGGCCTCCATATGTTGGAAAAGATGTACCGGAACCCACCAGGAGGTTTGGTCGAGGGATGGAGTCCGAGGGTTAGAGAAGTATTGAGCACTCCCCTCAACTGTTAGATGGTTAGGGGCCCGCGACCCCTTCCATCGCCGGAGAAATGGTAGGTTTGTGTGATTTGAATTCTTTTGAATATGAACGAAGTAGAGGTGGTCTGAAACTCGATCTCGCCGAGTTGTTTTGATTATGAATATAGTTTGTGAAACGGGAGTGGACTATAAATTACTAAAATTGGTTGATTTTGGCCTTCGGCCTTAAACTTTGTTTATTTATATATAATATCACGGGTTAAAAATGATTTAAAATGCAAAAAACCACGCCCCGGTTCGTGAACTCTTTAATTTTGAAATATGATATGCTCTTATGTATATGTACGTGTGTGTGTGTGTGTGTTAGCCCCCTCACCAGTCGTTAGGACTGACCCTCATTTTCATTTCTCTTTTTCCCCTTGTTTCTTTGAGTTGCAAGTATTCGTGGGGAGTTGGGCTAGGCGGCGGTCTTTTTGTCGAGTCTTGAGTTTCGTAGTTAGTTTCATGCATCGTTTTAGTTTATTTTGTTCCTTTGAATTTATGAAAATGTATGTATATGCAAATATGAATCGAATTTGAGCAATTTGTAGAAGAAAAGTTTAATTCTGGAATATTGAAGTACTTCTTGAGCATGTATGTTTGATTATTTGAATCCTGGGGCTTCTGCTTTTGTCTTGTTTAGTTTTGCGCACTCTGATATAGGGTCTAGACCGCCTAGCATAGGAGAGATTTTGTTTGTCTCCCGTTCGCCATAGGTTGACACGTGTGCGGAGTTCCCATTTCGTTACACGTGTTGGGCTATGGTGCGGGGAATGTAGTGCCTTGCGCTCCGGGGTGCTACATCCTAAAGTGTTATCAGAGCTCCGGGTTGTAAAATCGGAGCTCTAGCGTCATGTGGGGTCTGTCTAGGTCGTTCGGCTTAGGATTATGTGCTTATTTGCATTTACTTTCATCAAATATATGTTTATTTGCAATTAATTTCATCAATCATGTGAATTAATTGAATTATTTGCATTTTATGTGTTAATAGTTCACATAAACATGCACTAAAACCCCACACGCATCGATATTTTTGGAATTTATTTTTTATTTCAGGATGCCACCACGTCGGCAACATTATGGTCAACCTCTTCATCAACCTCCATACAACCAAGGACAATCTTCAAACGAAGTACCCCTTATGAATCCATTGGCAATGATGTACCGGGAGTTCAAGTCTTTTGATCCTCCCGAATTCCGGGAAGGGGATGACACGAAGACTGAAGAATGGCTATGAGAGATAGAAAGTATATTCGAATTGTAGTCGTACAGTTCTCAAAACATGGGTCGTCTCGCCACACAACTTCTTCAAGGTCAAGCAAGGCAAAGATGGAAAGAAGTTGCCCAACAATTGGAGGCAATGAGCGAGGAGTTTACTTGGGAGGTGTTGTTCGAGAATTTAGGAAAAAGTTCACACCGGCCATTTTACAAGAACGAAGACTCGGAGAATTCTTCACACTTACCCAAGTGAATAAGACAGTTATGGAATCCATAGAAGATTTTGAGAGATTGGGTGCGTATGTGCCCCATATCATAAGCAATGAGGAGATGAAAGCTAGACATTTCATGGAGGGTCTTCGGGATGAAATCAAGGAAGCTCTAATTGCGAAGAATATAAGCACGTGGAATAAAGTCACAAAGAGAGCTCTAAAGGTCGAAACATGGGTTCTAGCTAAAGGTAAAGAAAGAAGTGGGTCAGGGCCTCACTTTGAATTGGGTTTGTGCTCCAATGTACAAGTGGAAGGACGACCCTGTTAACAGGGGATTCGAACCAAGAAGATCCGTGGGAAAAAGAAACAGAAGACCGAAAATTCTTCAAAATCAAAGAAAGAAATTCAACCGTGAACTTATTGTGGAGGAACCAATCATGCCTACGACACGTGTCGGGACAGGTTGAAGGGTTGCTACGCTTGTGGGTCAACAGAGCATCGGGTTTCCAACTGTGATCAATCGAGAGCTAGCAAACAACGACTACGAGATCAACGGCTTCAAACCGGGAATCAACATGGATCCGAAAATTGAGGTGATTGCATTCATGGCATTTCATACATGCATCTTTATTTTTATTTAATTTCATGTTACCTTTCTTTCCAAGTTGCTTCTCGATGCTTCTTTCGTTGCTTTTGTTTTTTGTTGTTGTTGCTTTCATTGTTCGTTGTTGTTGCTTTCGTTGTTTCTCTTTGTCGAACTCTTTCCTTGCAGAGGGTTAGTGAGTTGAGTGCCCGAGTGTGTTGGTGAGTTATGAGGGTCGAGGTTGCTTGGTGGACTTTTGAAGGCGCCTTGTTTTCGTTCAGGTACGGAGTTACCTTAAGGCATGGGTTGGTGGTTTGAGTCTTCTGGCTTGTTGGTGGTTGCTTTTAGGAGGTCCTCTTTGGGCTCAACGATATTTTCGGGTCTTCGATCGAAGGCTAACCCGTTAGTATCCTTCGTGGAGTGGTTGGTTATTCTGGGATGGTGCGACAAGCTTAGTGGCTTTCCTTTGGGTTAACCGAGGGTCCGGGCCAAGCTTGAGGAGACAAAGATCGGAGTAAGACCTTTTTGATGATTCCTTGAAAGTCGGAATTTATCACCATATGATAAGGACATTGAGACGGTCATGATCTTTATCCCAGAATTGGACCTTGATTGAAGATTCCCTACCGGATGACTCTAGTGTGGGTGTTGGTGTAACGCCTAGTTCCGGATGATCAGGTAAGCACGCCACGTGTGGGTTTTGAGCGTGGAATTTATTTTTAATTCTTTAATTTCATAATATTCTTAAGCGGCATTTTACATTTTATAAAATTCATGAAACTTCATTTATGTGAGTTATTTGAATTCATATCATTTCATGACACGAAAAATATTTATTTCATGAAACATTAATCGAGAGTGATTCCAAATTACCAAATTGTCCCTAGTTGTATAATTCTTGAAATTCTAGGGACTTAATTGCATAATCCTTTAAGGACATAAGTGATCAATTTTCAAAACCTTATACCATTCATTGCATAACTTGAACATTTAAAGGATTTAATTGCAATTTCCACATTTCACAAAAATCAAGAATGGGTTTTACGTTATTTCCATCTCCCAAGCTTCCTTGTTCTCAAATCATCCAATATTTCCTCAAACACATTTGCTCCTCATTCTCGGTTCATATTAGAAAGAAAAGGGAAGAGAATTTTATCATTTATCTCAAGAATTTCCAAGGAAGATTTCAAGAAATCAAGTTTGACCATCTTCTTCATTTCTTGAACTTCAAAGGTAAGAGTTGCATGATTTCATGATTCTTGAGCACATTTGGTAGCTAGGGTTTATGAATCAGGGACTTGGTGGATTATTTGTGGAGCAAAGTGTGATTATATGATCATAGCATGAATTATGGCATGATTTATTCATGAATTTGTTGGAAAATGGAGCTTGGATGATCAAAGTGAGCATGAGCTTGGAACTTTGATTTCTTGATGATATTTCATGTTTTAAGTGTTTAAGTGTTAGGTTATCATTTCTTGAACTTATATGCATCATATTTCCAGAGAAACATAGCTTGGTTGATTGAAATTGGAATTCTTGTTGCTTTGTTAATTATTCCCGTAGCTATACTCTGTTCTGCTCTGTTTCTTTCCAGTTGCAGAAACTGGGAACGACCGTTCCCAGCCTCAAGGATTTGTGGGAACGGGCGTTCCCACCTTTTCAAATGGAAATAGGCGGTCGAGACTGGGAAGGGCCGTTCCCATTTTGGCCTTGTTGTCGGAAGGGCCGTTCCCAGCTTACAGCGCATTTTTAAACTGGAAATCGTTGGCGCGTTTTTGGGGTTTATGGGAACGGTCGTTCCCATTTACAAAGGGGGTCTGGAACGGCCGTGTAGCACCCGGAATGCTAGGCACCACAACCCCCGCACTATAGCCCCAATCCACATATGAAATGGACAATCCATACATGAATCAAAGCCATAGCGAACGGGAGACAATAAAACGACACAAGGCTAGGCGGGTACCCTCAATTAAAAACCAACCCAACAATCAGTTCAGAGTTATAAAAGCGGAAGCAATAATATTCATTTGATACTTATAGGTACCATATTTATTTATTTACTAATAGGTACCAACATTCACATCATCAGTACAATATCATCTCCAAAATGGGTAACAAGGCATGATACAAAATATCCCAAGTAGCTATACATGAACAAAATGTGGGAATAAAGTGTGCTAGACCCAAATTTAAAGACAACTAGACTCTAAATTCCCACCTAGCACGCCCTGCAAAACAACTGAAAAGTTGAGGTGTCAGTCCAACTCGGACTGAGCGAGGGGTATAATAAATATAAGCGCACCTACATGCAAGTTATAATCTCGGGTAATAATTTGGTAAAATAACAATACAATTTAATAGAATAAAAGAGATATTATCGCCCGAGGTTACAACTAATTCAATTTTAATTTAACCAATTCAATACAATCAATTTGTGGCCCGGCGAGTGGGGCAATTCTCCAACCTTACACCGACTGTGTACAATCAATCAATCAATTAATTATTAGGTGATTAAGTGATCAAGCAATTTATTACTGTGCACAATTAGCAGTTTCAATGGCACCTTCTTCCTCCGGGTGATGGTGGGATTGCAAGGGCCCACCATCCAATCAATCTGGGCAGAGGGTACATGAATCCCTAAGCCCGGAACTCCTTCCTCCCCTAATCTCCTAGGGGGTTCAGGGGTCATCCCAAATGGTGAGGATAGCACTCGAGTTACCCGTCAGCCCATGCTTTCCCGGTTGGCTCGAGCCACTATCCTCGGGCCCACAGTGCAATACAATACTCGCCCAATACAATCAATCCGTCAATCAATCAATCAATCAATCAATTTTGTCAAATCATTTGAAAATCATAAAGTTCGCAAACTATAGATATATATATACATTTTGGCCGAAATAGTCACATAGGGGTTGTAAGGGGTCTATTTATCTAGAATTTAAACCTCACCTGAACGACCCAAAAACGACCAAGGAAACAGCTCACGAGGCCTGCTCCTCGTCACCAGGAAGCTGCTCTGTGCAAGAAAGACAAATGTCCGTGAAACACGACTCAAAATGTACCAAATATGACGAACGGCGGAAATACAACGAGATGACGGGAAAAATGGAATGTACCATGAAAATATCGCGTTTCGACATGTATGTAATCATATAATAGCAATTAGGGGTCAAAGAAGTGATTGGATGATGGTGGTGAAAATCAATTTTTATGCAGTAGCTTTTTGCTCTGCAGACGCTATGGGAACGGCCGTTTCGGCCTCCCTTTGAAAATGGGAAGGGCCATTCCCATGGCCCTTCAGAAACGCGCCAGCGTTTTTTAAAAAGGGAAAACATTTTAGCTGGGAACGGCCCTTCTGGCTTAAAGGCCAAAATGGGAACGGCCATTCCCAGTCTCGTTGGCCTTGCTGACTCAGAATCATGGGAACGGTCGTTCCAGTTTTAAACTGGGGCTGGGAAGGGTCGTTCCCAAAATACGTGAGCAACTGAATGAAGAACAGAAACAGAGCAGCAATGGAGTAACAACAATCAATCACAAAAATGGCTTCAAGCCAAGATGTAATGCATATATTTGATGCAATAAACAAGCTAGCATACAAATATATCAACATCAAGTTATAAAAACACATATTTCCATGTTAGATCATCAATAATCCATCAATCCAAACCCATATCAACACTCATGCTCCAAGTCCATAATTCACAAGTTATATGCATCAATCTTGAGCTCAAAGTTCATAAACATATTTCCAACAACCAATACACAATTTATCCAATCCAACGTAAAGCCCTATTTATGCCATTTATTCAAGAAAATCATAAAATCTCCAAAGTTACCTCAAATGAAAGAAGCATGATGGGAAAATTCGAGCCAGAGAGTAGTTTTGGGTCGGGATCGAAACGGAGCCGAGGGATTAACCAAGCGAGCTCAAATAAGAATAGGAAGATGAAAGATGCTCAATTAAAGCAGCAACCTCCGTGCGCTCATTGCAAGAGTACAACCCACATCTATGAGAATTGCTGGAAAAGGTTGGGACGTTGTTATAGGTGTGGATCACCAAAGCATAAGTTGGATGCGTTCGATCGACTGAGGCCAAAGAAACAACCGAGAGGTAATTGCATTCATAGCACGCGCACTCATCTTGCATCGTACCTCATTACATTATTGTGATTTATGTTATGTATTGTTATTACTTGTTGTGTTCTTACTTTATTGGGTGATAACGTGATGCATAGCATAAGCAAATCTAACCCGACATGCATAAGTTCCATGTCTTCGTGATAGCATGTATGAGATCTTTACACCTTCGAGTGGAGTTTTCCTCGTAGTAATAAGAACCGGGGTAAGAAGAAGGTGAAAATTTAAAGGATTTAAAAGAGATAATTACAAGAAGGCTAAGGACACTACGAAAAGGGAAGGATCCTTTAAGAATGTGTAATCAAGGGAGCGTTGAATGGACAATTAAAACCGTAATCTGGGAACAATTATTCAAGCTAAATTCTTAGGAGGGAAACGAATAACTTTCGGTTCTAGAGGAATTTTAATCCGATTCCACGAGATCATCTGACCCGAGAAAGAACAAAGGAAAGATCTTGGAAATATTTTAATTCGAGATCCAGATAAATGATGAGGTGATGATCTTCAAGAGGACTCAAGGTAAAATAGGTTCTTTAAGGGGATAAGTAACAAAGATCATCGGAGAAGGTTCGAATATCACTGGGTTATGGGATAATGAGCACTATGGACAATCAAGAAAGAGTTTCCAATTATACCAAACCATTAGAAATCAAGCTCGGGAAAGAGAAAAGAAGAAGAGAGAACCGAGACACCTCGAATTTTGGGAAAGGAAGAAGTTGGATTGGGAGGAGAAAAAAATATAAAGAAAAAATCGATCATTACAGTGATTTCAAGTCTACGGAAAAACCAAGATGCGAGAATTTCTATCTTCGGGATGGATTGGAGTTTACTTTCTAGATCCAAGTGGAATTGGCCGTGTTGTGAAGTTGAATTGGGAGATATAAAGCAACAAATGGAAACGATAAAGAAAGGCAAAGAGTTTTGGAAGGAAATTATCTACCCAAGTGCAAGTCAATAGAGGACAAGTCATGCAACCAATTCGAATCCGTAAAGAGTAAAATCAGGGGACTTCCATCGAGGTGATAACTAAGTAAAGATTCGGAACAATAATTCGAGGTCGATTAGTAGGAAGAAGTCAGGATACTAATTCCATGGAAATAGAAGAATTGGAGTCAAGAAATCGTAATCTCGGACCGTGAAGATATACTAGTTAATGTAAGAAGATTCACAGAGATTTTGAAGACCGTGGGGTTTTAAAGGAATTCAACAATTATTTGTGCATGGTCCAAAGACACCTAAGACATGTTCTTACACCTTTTGGCCGAGCACGAGAAGGGTTAATTCAAAGAGGAGTAGAGAGAAACTTTCAAAATGGCTCGACCAGAGCAACTCCACACCACTACAAGGGGATTGTTAGGTGGGACAAGGAGAGTCCATCGAGTGGATACGGTGATTAGAACATACGGAGTTGGAGAAATAAATTGATTATCAAGTTAGGATTCTTCCAAGAAGCTTGAGACCGAGATTGTCAAGCTGTAAGCCTTATAACACCAACTTTGGCTACTGTCTTAATCATCCGGATGTCAAGAAATTCCAAACAACGATGAACAGTACCCAAATCATTCATGGCACGCGCATCATGCATTCTTGTTTTGCTATTTGGGTTATTGTCATTTGTTCTTATGTGTATTTTTTACCTGTTGACTGCTTACTTGTTTTGAGAGTACGAGAGTGTGGTAAGTCGAGGGTCGAGATCACAACGGGCTCTCGAGGCAAACAACGAATCAAAGGACAACCTTTTTGGGGAGACCTCCACTTTTGAAGGTGCGAGTGGTGAGAGTCCAGTAACTACGCTACTCGTGTAACACCGAGCTCTTGAGTTAGTTGGAACAAATCAAACGGTAGGTGATGAATCAATTTGGACCCTCCTATCGTGCGAGACGTTTAGACTGCTCCTAGCCGGATCAAGTTGTGTAAATTTACCGCATCAAGACTTCAAGATTTGTTCAAACCCCTTGTGCACGAAGAACTTACCAGGCTAATCCTTGTCGGGATGTCATGAACCCCGAACATGGAATGAATACGGGAAGTTTCTTGAGCTTGAAACTCCAGCAAAAGAACCTGGGGACCAGGTTCTCTTAAGGGGGGGAGATTCTGACACCCCGTCCGCTCGCACGTACAGGTTAGTGCCACATGTGAGTTTAATTTACATATTTGTAATTATTTTCTCCTTAATTGATGTATCTTATTTGAATTCCATTCATTATTCAATTCATATATGAACTATGTGAAATATTGATACGTATTTACCCTACTTGAACATTTGGTTTGATTACTTGAGTTTTTGAGAATTTGTTAAGTATGGAATTTAAACCCAAACTTACAATCCTCATGTATAACAATGAATTATATGATTCTTGGACTTAATTGTATGTTTTAAACTTGTTTTGAACTTGTTTGATTTTGTTTGGACTTAATTGAACTTTTGTTCAAACTGACCCTTGAGTCATTTTCTCGTAACTTGAGCTCGGGAACTCGGATTCGAGTTCCGTCTTCATCATTGTCCTCAAATCGACGATTAGGAGACAATGGAACAAGCCTTGCCCTTGTCCGATGCCGTTTAGACCCCAAACGACGCAGGTTTCGGCTCTACATACCTATAACGCCCCTATAGCCACTTGGAGACTAGCCTAATCATTTCTTGTCCTTTCCTTGACTTAAGTTCAGCCATAAACTCTCTCTCCCTCATCTTTTTCCCCTGAATTTCGAACCTATGAGAAGGACAAAGGAGAGAAGAGAAGCTCCAAGAGTAAACCTCCATTGTTGCACCTTTCAGCTTAAGTTTCTAACCTTTCTTGCTCCATTTCTTCAAGGTAAGCATAGATTTGGAATCTCCATGTTCTTATGCTTATTATACTCCATATAAATCATGTTGTATGTGGGAATTTCATGAGTTTGATATACCAAATGAATAGTTAGGTTTTGATGAATTTGGAGAATTGGAAGAATATGCTCATCTCTTGCTTTCCTTGGATTTAAATCTTGATATATTGATCTTCTTGACTCCTTTGTTGCTTTTATTTATTCCTAATTGATGGTAGTTGGATATAATATGGATTGACACTATTGCTCTTTTGAGGTTTTGGGAGTAACTTGATGAACTCTTGCTTCTTTGCTCATTATTCTTCTTGCCGGTTTGTTGATGCTTGTATGGAGCTGATTTGGTATCTTTTTCTTGCATGTATTGTTGTATAATTACACCACTTCATGCCCTTTTGTTGTTACTTTGGTTTAGGATGGGTTTTCATAGAGTTTTCAAGCTTTAATTTCAGAATTTAGCCTCTGACCCAAATCCACCGGGGTAGATTTTTGCTTTGAAAATAATCCACCGGGGTGGATTTGAGGCAGAGAGCCGTTTGCCCTAAATCCACGGGGGTGGATTCCCCCTTTGAAAAAAATCCACCGGGGTGGATTTAGGGCAGTGGCTTCTTTTTTATCCGAACTTTGTTTTCTTGTTTTTCTTCGCTTGTTTGCTTTTCTCCCACCCCTAATATGATCCCTAAGTTTTGCTAACATGTATTATTATTTGTTAACTTTCTTGTATTAGATTTTTGAATTTATTTGATATGATTTGAACGAGTTATGATTCGATATGTCTTAAGTGATATACGTGTAATATTTTCTTGTGTGGTTTGCCTTCTTTAAGCATTTTAAACTCATGAACGCTTATGGTGTGCTATAATACAATACATTATGAGGTTATTTGATATGATATTAGTTTAATTCTTGAATCCTTATGTATTAATTTATTATTTGCTCGAGTATGCCTAAATATGAATTTATATGACATGCATTGCATCCACTCGCATTTGTATGCATCGCCGTGCGTCTAATTGGTTCATGATTGAGTCTAAGTCTCTGGTGTTGTGTTCTTTCGTTTCAGTGCCTCTTCCGAACGTCATTGAACCCAAGGTTTAGGTGTTTGTTTGCTCCTTTTTGGCCCCGGACTCTACCTACTTTTGCTACAAGGTGAGGTTTAGGATCTTTTTCTTTAGTTAATCGACCTATTGCCTAAATTTGATGATTTCTCACCCGCATGCGAAGATACTGTATATTTATGTATTAGATATCTGTCATATGATATGTTTATAACCTTGTCATACTATTAAATGTTTTGAACTATAAGTATAAACATATATAAGCTTGAAAATATTTTGCAACGAGGCTATGATCCAAAACGTTTGTTGTCAAGCAAGCTAGGACCTACCTCAACATCTTAATGTTAAGGAAGACACAGAGAGGGACGCGTATAGCATATGCCGAGTTGCAAGGTAAGGTATGCTCGATAAGGTACGTAAGTTATGTTTAATTATGTAGCGAGTTAATTAAGTTTAATTGGATAATTGGTTGTTACTGGGCCCCGGAGATGTGGGTAAGGACACCCGGGACGGCAAGGGCCGTCGGGTTAAGCCTGTGCACGATCTCCATTTGGAGTACTTACGCGCGACTCTTGGAGGTTGAAAAGGCGTGGTGCATTGGTAATTAGGTGGAGAGGGTTTGACTCCCGAAACACGTTTGTTGTTGCGGATGGATTGTTTATGTATTTATGGTTTTCTTGATTTTCTTACGTTATAGAGTAGTAAGGGTTAAGTGCTCGTACTCGCCGAGCTTTTGTATGATTCATTGATTATGAAACGGGAAGGAGTTTCCTTTAACTCTAGTACGTTTTGTTTTGATTATGAAATGTATAAGTTTGTTCTGAAAATGATTTGGTGTGCAAAACCCTACCCCGGTTCATAATCTTTCATTTAATACGTGCTCTGCTCTATATTTATATAGCGTGTGGGTGTACGTTAGCCCCCTCACTCAGTCGAGTTGTGACTGACCCCTCTCCTTTTCCCTCCTTTAGTTGTAGGTTTGCTCGAGCTAAGCGGGAAAGTACGTGGTCGTTTGTGCTAGCTAGTTTGGGTCGAGTCAGCATTTCATACTTGAATCTTTTGAATATTTTGATATGTATTTGAATTAAGCTATACTTTGGAGAACTTTGAATACTTTTTGTGTTTTGGGCCGGAATGGCCATGTATATATTTTTGTATGCTTTTGGATCCTATTATTTGCTTCCGCATATTTGTTTAATTGTTTTTCTTGCGCGCTCTATTGCTGTCTTAGTCCCGCTTGGCCTAGTGTGTGCTTGTAGGTCCTCTTTCGCTTAGACTTGGATTCATGTATGGACTCCCATTTCACATGTGGATTCGGGTCTAGGTGCGGGGGATGTCGTGGCTCATCGCTCCGGGCGTCAAAATATCAAATTTTATCTTAATTTAAGAATCCACCCCCGTTTCACGAACTTAAGACCAACGTAACAAGACTCGGCGGGCACGAGTGCAAACCTCTACAAAATAAACCAAAACGATACATACCAGGCAAATCCATAGAGTGATTGTAGCGGCCCAACCGGAAAGCGCCACATCCCCCGCACTATGAGCCCGATCCACACATGAAATGAAAAGTCCATACATGAACCTAGCTCACAGCTAACGAGACTCACTCACTCCATAGGCTAGGCGGGAACTAAAACTTTCGCAACCAAATAAAATAATTTCTATAAGACAAATGTAATTACGGAAGTGGGAGATATATTCAAAAGATTATATCAATCATAGAGACGGGTTCCACTAACATAGGTACCTAGTCCCGAAATTTCAACCTAAACGTAAATCATAAACATCAATTACGTATCCAGGATAGTAGTAAGAATCAATACAAATCTTACATTCATCAACTTAAACAAATCATGATACAATATGCATATGAACCGACTCTGACTTGACCGAAAGACTTAGCAGACTTGACTTCCCGCCTAGCACTCCAAACCTACAAGAAAACTGAAAACAATCTGTGTTCAGTCTATAGGAGACTGGTGGGTATAAAACAGGGTTTAATATTAGTATAATACTGCAGAATTTAAACACCCACGCATGCAAGCTATAATCCCGTGCGAGGTTTTTAGAATATTTCCCAAGTGGGTGAAAACAAAATAAAACAACGCTCGGGATTACAACAACCAAATTCATTCAATCAATCATTCGGTCATAACATGAGCCCGAAAAGGGAGTTAAAATCTCCAACCTACACCTCGTGTGTGCAAAACTTCATTCATTAGCGATCATGCTACAATCATTTCATTCATTCATTCAATCATTCGATCTCTTTATCATTCGTTCATGCATTAACAATTACACCTTCTTCCTCCGGGTGGTGGACGGGTTAGCAAGACCCGGCCACCCAATCCATGACCAATGGGGTTACATGAATTCCCCAATTGGCACTCAGCTCCCATTCCCCGCTAAAACTCCTAGCGAGGGCCGGTATCACCGCTACGATGTGGGACTAGCACACGAGATCACCGTCGTCCCTTGCCTCCCCGGATAGCCACATGTACCAAGTCCGGGCCCGTGCAATCAATCATGTCCTCGCTAAGATAATCGGTAAGTATTCATAAAAGAAAAAGGGGTTTAGCAATCAAAATCATAGACTCCTTGAAAACGACTTGATATATATATATATATATATATATATATAGTACCTTTGGCTTGAAATATACACATTGGAATATATCGGGTCGGTTTTAACTAATAGAAGAGAAACCCACCTGTTACACCTTACTAAAACTAAGAAGACAAAAAGACTTGAAAGTATCCTATGAACTCGGTACGTCTCCACCCTGGAGAAAACTGTACAAAAGACAACACGGTGCATGTGTGAGACTCAAGACTATAAATGAACCACATATAACAGACGGCAATGCAATGAATATGATATGAAAGTATAAGATATGATATCATGTCATAGAAACACTCTTGTGCACAATTAATGTCTTAAAGACATGTATACAAACCATTCATTCCTTTAAAGAAGGGTTCATATCTATATGAGTTCATGACTTTCATTTCCATACCACATAAATCTAAGAAATTTCAATAACGAACATCACACGTAGTTTAACATGTAAACACTTCCTATCAATCCTTAAAAAGAAGCACAACATCGTTTAGGGTTGAAACATGAAGCATCAATGCATGCATGTACCATATTGGAGCAAGGAAGGCATATTGCGCCATAAACTATATGCGACAAGTATGACATAGGTTATGAAGGCACAAGAGGTGATATCATGGCAAGGAATCATTCATGTGTACGATTAATATCTCAAGACATCTAAGCGTTCAACACATTCATTTTAAGAATCATTCAAATTCGTTTACATTCGTTACTCTCATATATCATACCAAATTAATCTAAGAATTCAAATAATACACATAACACATAATATAACATGTATACATATCATATAAGTCATAAAATAAGGAATACATAGCAATTAGGGTTCATCTTTAAGATCAACATTCCATGCCAAAGAACACCTTAGGAGCAAAGAAGACACATTGAAGCATATCTCGGAAAATATTCAACGAAAAACTACCAAACTTCCTAACACATAAAATAACACATTATATGACATCTTAATGAAGTGAATGAGGTAAAAACAAGCCAAAGAAGTCATGCAATTAACGTTGAAAAACTGAAATTTCATGCAGATTAGTGAAGGGTCGCGGCCGCGGGCCATTTCCTTCATGAAATGGTAGCGCCCACTACCCATGGAATTTCCGGATTTTTGAGCAATTTCCAAGAACTCGAAACATGGAAAATTTTGGGTGTTGGCCGCAACTAGAAATGCACAAGATTCAGGTCGCGGGCGCGACCTGAGAGACAATGCAACAAAGACGTGAAAGAGGTCGCGGCCGCTACCATTTTCCTTCATGGTTCGATCGACCTCTTACAACAGCAAAAATGCAACGAAAATAGAGCAGAAGCCATGCCACAACTTCACAAACATGATCAGCCATGATATGCTCACAAATAGGTAATAAAACAACCCCAAAACAACATATAAATCAGCCCCCAAGAGTGATCAACGTGAGATGAAGGTATGGATGATCATTTCATGATATATCTTCAATTTTCATTAATGGCAACACATGAATGCTTCAACCACCAGGTAATACATCACCATAAATGCAAAGAGGGAATCAAGACCATCATATTCATGCTTGGAATCAACCAAAATCATCAAGGAACCAAAGAGATCAACATATTTCCACCAAAACCTAACTATTCCTTCTCTTCAGCCATAAACTGATGAAAACATGCTCAAAATTGGGGATGAATGGATCAAAATGACTCATAATGAATGTATAATACAACCCTAAGCTTACCTTGTGGATTAGATGAAGTTTGGAATTCATATATATATATATATATATATATATATATATATATATTCACACACACACACTCCTAACTCCATGCACAACCATGCATAAATTATAAACCATATACATATGTATATATATATATTCAATTACACACTCACACTCCATGCACAAAGAAATTCATATCATACACACATATATATGTATACCTATTTAACGTACACATGCACAAATTCATTTTATAAACACACATATATATAATATACATACACACACCCAACAGCCATGCATGCACTAATCACACGTAACACTAACACATGTACAAACACCTACACATCCATGCACAAAATTAAGAAATGAAGCAGCAAAAGCACACTACAATTAATACCATGCACACACATAACATCATGCAGTCATGCACCAAATAATTCAAGGAAAAGCATCAGCCAAAAGGACTCCAAGCAGCAGCACCACAGTCTCTGCATAAAGTCCCCCGGCCGGGTACTTTTCATTGCAGTTTCTCCCCGGCCGGGGAGAGCTGTCACAGCAGCGAATTAACAGCAGCAGCAGCAGTATAAACAAAGCAAAAACAGAGGAGAAAAGGTAGCAGCAATCATGTATGAACAAGGCAGTAAAATAGCTCCAAAACACAGCAATAACAAGCTTACAATCAACACACAGCAGCGGCAAAAATGTGACAGCAGCTAGGGAAGGGAAACTCAACATATTTCATGGCTTTAAACTTGTAAAAATCCCCTGTTTTTCCTTCTATAATTCGCAGCAGTTCTATGCATTAGGTATAGGTACAAAATAGCAAATAAAACCACGAGAAACAAGTAAGATTCCATACAATTTCAGTCACATAAGTTCATGCTAGCATATAATCAAGAATTTCAAAGTTTAACCTAACTATTCAACCAATATGGCAAATCATGAATCCTTTAACCTAATATATGATTCAAGTAGGGCAAAATAATCACAAGAATATGGAGATTAAGAATCATATCTTGATCTTGAAGAAGGAGCAAAGAATCGGACTCAAGAGCTCAAAGAATGGCCAAAAAAAATGGAGATTTCCCTTTCTTCTTTCTTTCTTCCTCTTCTCTCGTTTTTCCCCTTTTTTTCTGATATGGATCGATCAGCAGATATGAGAGAGAGATAGGGATGGTTTAGGTTGAGATTAAGTCAAAGAAATGATTAGGAATTAGGTTTAATAGCTCAATCATAGGTCATAGGGGCGTAATGGGGCACGAGTGGCTGAAATCTGCTCCGTCGGGGGTCGAAACAGCATCGAAAAATTACGAAACTTATTCCATTGTGTCCGGGTCGTCGAAAGGAGTTGAACGCCGAAGACGGGGCTAAAATCCCAGTGCCGTAGCTCAAGATATAAATTAAAACGTGCACACATGTACTAAAATGACTCATTTTTCAAATGAGTCCCAAACTTTCAAAAAGTTGCAAATAGGTCCAAATTCGAAATTCCAATTAAGTCCAAGAATTTTTAAAAACATACAATTACATCCTTAAATCACGTATTTCACATAATTCATGAAATTAACATGCTCGGGAATAAAATTAACATAACATAAATTCATAATTCACACGAATTCACATCATAATCTAAATTCGGGCATATTCTTGACATTTAAATCACATATTTCATATAATTTCAAATAATTCATATAAGAAACAATTAGAAATAAATATGAATGCATCAAATAAAATGAAAATAAATAGAATTACGGAAAATAAACTCACACGTGGTTCAAACCTGTACGTGTGAACGAGCGGGGTGTCACATTACATGGGAGGTTTTCGTAAGAGAATTCAAGAACAAGTTCATTCCTCCCTCATCTCACACTAGAAGGCTCAAGGAATTCACGGAGCTCAAATAAGAGAGTAGATCGGTTGCTAAGTATATAGCCGAGTTTGAGAGGTTGTCCAAGTATGCACCTAACATTGCACGTGACGACTTCCACAAGGTTATGCAATTTGTACAAGGTTTGAGGCCGGATATTCAAACGGCGATTGAAGCGGTCAATATAAGTACATGGAAGAAGGCCACTACAAAGGCCTTAAAAGTTGAAGATTCAGTTAATGCGCAGAGATTCACATACAGATCGGGTCAAAGCTCCGATTCAGGGTCGAGGTCAAATTACAATCCCGGAAAGAGGCCGATCAATTATGATACAGCTCCACCACAGTTTAAGGGTCCGAAAAAGAAATTTAAGCCACAAGTGCCACAAGTGCCGGTTCAGAAAGATCCCCGTGTTACACCTGCAGTGCCACCACCTACCGGCAAGCCCGGATGTTCTTATTGTGGGTTACCTACTCATACTTATGAGGGTTGCCGGCGCTGTGTTAGACTTTGTTTGATTTGCGGGAGTACCGACCACATGGTTGATGGATGTCCGGATAAACGGGATCCACCACCCGGGGGTCAGAGGCCGCTTATCAGAGCCCGTGCATATGCCTTGGAAGGCGAAGAACAAGATGCTGAGGTGGATCCAGCAGTCGTTGTTGAAGGTACCATTTGTATTCATGGCACAAACATATATAACTTGTTTGATCCGGGGGCTACCAATTCTTTTATTTCTTGTGATGTTTCTATTAAATTGCCTTTACGTGTTATTTATTCTAAGGCATGCTATGTGGTGAGTACTCTATTTGGTGGTAGAGTAGAAACTAATCGGGTTTTTAGAGAGGTACCGGTGAGTATTGAGGGTCGGGTTTTCTCAACGGATTTCATTGAATTGCCAATGTCTTGTTATGGATCTATCTTGGGAATGGATTGGTTATTCAAGCATTGTGCCACAATTGATTGTCGGGCTAAGAGAGTTTAGTTGGGTTCAGAAGTTATTACGGGCTGGAGTTCTAAAACTGTACCTTTATTATCTTTCTCCGAAGCTCAGAAATTGGTTCGTGATGGGGCTACGGGGCTCATAGCCCATATTCTTAATCAGCCCAAAGATCAGATGAAGTTAGAGGAAACAGAAGTGGTTAAAGAATTTCCCGAGGATTTTCCCGAGAAGTTGGATTCGTTGCCACCGGAGAGGGAAATAGAATTCGTTATTGATTTGTATCCGAATGCCGACCCGTACTCTAAAACTCCATATCGGATGGCCCCGGGGAATTGAAAGAGTTGAAGGTGCAACTTGATAGTCTTTTGGAAGTCGGGTATATTAGACCAAGCTCGTCGCCGTGGGGTGCGCCAGTATTGTTTGTAAAGAAGAAAGACGGTACTTTAAGAATATGTATTGATTACTGGGAATTGAATAGGATGACCATCAAGAATAAATACCCTCTACCACATATTGAGGAGTTGTTTGACATACTCCAAGGGTCCAAAGTTTATTCGAAGCTGGATCTACAACAAGGGTATTATCAACTAAAGATCTGAGCCGAAGATATCCCAAAGATGGGTTTCAATATGAGATATGGGTATTATGAATTTGTAGTTATGCCTTTTGGTTTGACTAATGCACCGGCCGCTTTTATGGATATGATGCATAGAATCTTCCGGCCGTTCCTTGATAAGTTTGTTGTAACTTTCATTGACGATATTTTGGTTTTCTCCAAGTCGGTCGAGGAACATGCAAAGCATCTCAAGTTGGTGTCGAAAACTTTAAAGGAGCATCAATTATTCGCGAAGTTTAGTAAATGTGAATTTTGGACAGGTCTCTTTCTTGGGTCATATTATTTCGGGCCAGGGATTGGAAGTCGATCCCTCGAAGATTGAAGCGTGTTGAAGTGGGAGAAGCCAAAGAATGCGTCCAAGATTAGAAATTTCTTGGGATTGGTGGGATATTATAGGAGGTTCGTGCAAGATTTCTCTAAGATAGCTGCTCCTTTACCGATTAACAAAGAAGGAGGTTAAGTATGTGTGGAATGAAGAATGTGAAAAGAGTTTCAATATCTTGAAAGAGAAGTTGGTTTCAGCTCCGGTATTAACTCTTCCGGAAGGATCTGAAGGGTATCCGATTTTTACGGATGCGTCGAAGGAAGGTTTGGGGTGTGTTCTAAATCAGAATGGTAAAGTCATTGCTTATGCTTCTCGGAAGTTGAAGGATTATGAAAAGAACTACCCAACCCACGATCTTGAACTTGCAGCGGTGGTATTTGCACTTGGAAAGTGGAGACATTATTTGTATGGGGTGTCCTTTGAGATTTTCACCGATCATAAGAGTCTCCAATACTTATTCACATAGAAGGATCTTAACATGAGGCAACGGCGATGGATGGAGAGACTAGAAGATTATGATTGTGTTATCAAGTATCATCCTGGGAAAGCTAATGTGGTTGCCGATGCTTTAAGTAGGAAGGGTGGTGTAGCGAATTTGGAAGTTGGGGAAAGTAGTGGAATTGAGCCTATTGTGATTAGAGCTCGGGTTTCTAACATCTCCATTCAACAAGAATTGAAACATAGAATGTTTGAGGCTCAGAATAATGATTCGGAAGTTCAGAGGTTGGTTGCTAAGGTAAGAGAGGATCCGGAAAGTCCATTCGGGTTCGATGAAACTGGTGTTCTTTGTTTCAAGAACCGAGTGGTAGTCCCCGATGAATTGAAAAGGGTATTGCTTGAAGAAGCACACAAGTCGGCTTATTCGGTCCATCATGGAGGCAACAAAATTTACAAAGATCTCTAGAAATATTATTGGTGGTATGGGTTGAAAAAGGATGTGGCCAAGTTCATGAAGCATTGTTTAACATGTCACAAGGTAAAAGCAGAGTCTCAAAAGCCCGGGGGACTTCTACAGCCGTTACCTATTCCCGAGTGGAAGGGGGAACAGGTGACAATGGATACAACAACGGATGAAAGCTGCCCAGGATAGGCAGAAAAGTTACGCCGATCGTCGTCGGAGAGATCTTAAGTTTGAAGTAGGGGACCGGGTTTTCTTAAAAGTATCTCCACGTAAAGGCTTTACACGAATTGGAAAGGGAGGGAAGCAGAATCCCCATTATTTGGGTCCGTTTGAAGTTCTTGAGAGAATTGGGGAAGTAGCCTACAGATTGGATCTACCGCCGAATCTTACCGGAATTCATAATGTGTTTCACGTATCTCAATTAAGAAAGTATTGTCCGGATGAGACCGGGATTCTCCCCGTTGAAGAAGTAGAGTTGGAATCAAATTTGTCGTTTATTCAGAAGCCAGTTAGAATTTTGGATAGAAAGTTTCAAGAGTTGAGGAACCGGAGTATTCCGATGGTCAAGGTGTTGTGGCGAAGTGATAAAACCAAAGAGATGACTTGGGAG
Organism: Lantana camara; assembly: GCA_037501455.1. Classification (NCBI taxonomy): domain Eukaryota; kingdom Viridiplantae; phylum Streptophyta; class Magnoliopsida; order Lamiales; family Verbenaceae; genus Lantana; species Lantana camara. The sequence goes on from CM074859.1 coordinate 78,126,492, forward strand.
CCAGAAGAGAAGATGAAGCGGTTCCACCCAGAGTTGTTTTCTTCCAATCAGTGAATCTGGGGACCAGATTCTTCTAAGGGGGGGAGAGTTGTAACGCCCCAAATTCCAGAAGTTCAGGTAAGCACGCCACGTGCAGGTCTTCGGGAGTTGGGGTTTTAATTTAATTATTTTATTCTTATATTGATAACTTTAATTACATTACTATGCATTATATGAAATTATCTAGAACGTGGAATTTAGGTGAATTAAGTGATAACATGACTAATTACTATTATATGACTTTACTGGATCATTGCACAAATATGTGGATTTAATTGCATAACATGAATTGGGAGTTAATTGATCATTGTCCATGGAATGAGACTTGTTTGCATCAATTCAAATTGATGAGGGACTAACTTGCAAAAAGTGATGATTTACATGAGTTAGTGGAAGACTTTGGTATATATCATCTCATCTCTTCCATTCCATTCTTTTCATTTCATCAAATCACACAGACACACACACCTACTAAATCACGGTATTTTCACCAAGAGGAGAAGGAAGAATTCAAATCATTTTCAAGCTAGAATTTTGGAGGAATTGCATGCTTTAATGTAACGCCCCGATTTTTTCGCCGTACGGGTATGACGTCACGAGTGGGTTTAGACCGAGATTTATGTGACTTATATGTGTTTTAATTGCTAAGTGATTATTTAATTTATTAATTTCATGAACTAATTGTTACTATATGATTTTTATGTGCTTTAAGTGCCACTTGGATGTTCTTGAATTAATTGTCATTACGTGATCTATATGAATTATGTGATCTGTGACTACGTTATTTAAATTTAGCTGTTACTTATATATATTCGCTAATTAATATTTTGTTTCGATTATGTACTTATTTGATATTATATGAAATCCTTGGACTCAATTGAACTTTGATTTGAACCCCAATTATCCCCCAACCAAACATTCGAGACCCAACTGGAGCTCTTAAATTATAGAAGGACCAAAGTGCAAATTTCTCTCTTCTTTCCCCTTAATACACGATATTTCCCCTCCCCAATTCTCATTCTTCTTCTTCTCTTCTTCATCTCTTAAGAAACTCCCCAAACCCTTCATCCCCTCTCTTCCAAATCAAGCCCCAAGCAAGAGATAAGAAGCAAGGAGATTTCATCAAGCTTCAAGACAAGAATCAAACTTCAATACTTTTCTTCTCCTCCTCTTTTCCAAGGTATATGTGGGTTTATATATATATATATATGTTAAGTAGATGGAGTTTTGTGATCTTGCCTAATAACTTGAATTCTTGTGTGAATATGCATGAATACGTTATGATTTATAACTTCTATGTTTGATTGTTGGGAATTCTCGGAGCAAATATGTGTATGTGTATGTATATGTATATGTATTATGTGGGTTTATGTAAATTGTTGGGGTAATTGAAGTATTGATGAGTGACATGTGTATATATATATATGTGTGTATATGAATTTGTGCCTTCAATTTAGAGTTTTTTGGTTGAGTTTTAATATGGTTTGTGCTTCCTCCCCTTTCTCATTCGAGCAACCCCTGTTTCTTCTCGGTTTTCAGCTGAAAACCCTCTACCCGGGCGGGTAAATTCATGAAGAAAAACTACCCGGGCGGGTAGAGCTTGTGCAGAAAGTTTCTGCACAAGTTTTCCCCGGCCGGGTAGATTTTGCCTTGTATTTTCCTCAGCCGGGTACTCCCTCATCCGAACTCCAAATGACCTGATTTTTCATCCGTTGGAAACCACTTGAAGTCTACTAACACTCCAATTGTAATAACCTTAATATCTTTTCTCATTTCTGAGTTATGATCGTTTGAAAATTGTGTCGCCACTTCATCGGAACACTGCACTCACCCAAATTCGGACCTTTGCCATTTGCACCTCGTTTTGAACCATTATTCGTGCCATATATCCTTGGATAAGCCTATGTGTCTAGTTTCATTCCCAACAAACAAAACTTCAATTCCAACTTCTACAACTTAAGATATTTCCATTTTCCTACAGCTTGTGCAATTTCGATTGTTGTCAACTTTTACCGAACTTTGCCTAAACCTCCCTTCTTGCGTTCCTTTCACTCCCTTGGCTCCCGTATGTGAATTTTATGACTTGTATGCATGATTAGTGGATAATATATGATATGTTTGCTTATTTATTCTAATTTTAGGGTTTCTTTGATAAGTGTAAATGTTACTTGAATACATGAACGTTTAAATGACACGTTTGAGGCTTTCTTGAATCCTCTTGCCTCTATAACTATTGCATGCTTCGTAAACATGTTAAAATGTGTAATATGATGATAGTTTGAAGATTTTGGCTCGATTTGATATGATTCATGAAAGATATGGAATGAATGAATATGAACCCTTCATGTATTGAACGTTTTGAATGAATCACTTGATTATATGACCTCATCACATGATTCATGCTTCTTATGCATCTCATATCATACGCATAACATGCCGTGCGTCTATGTGGTTTCATATTGGGGTCAATTCTCACGAGTACACATTGTTCCTTCTCTTGTACAGTTCGTTTCCAGGGCGGAGACTTCTGAATTAAATAGGCACCCGTATTGCTCATGCTTTATGTCTCGTGGTATTCCAGGTGAGGGTGTTTTAGTTCTAGTTACACATTAAACCCTACAACCTTATGTGACAAGTTTGGCCAAAACCTTAGGTATTTATATATTTCATTTTCAAAGTAGAGTCATCGAGTAAATATTGATCGAGTAAACCTTTTCTCCAAAATTATGAAATATGTTATGTTTCTTATGAATTGAAATGTTTTGACGAGATTATGTATGTATGTTATGAATGCACGGGCCTAGGGACTTAGTGCAAGTGGCTATCCGGGGAGCCAAGGGCCGACAGTGATCCCTTGTACTAGTCCCACCACATTTACGGTGATACCGGCCCTCGCTAGGAGGTTTAGCGAGGAATGGGAGCTGAGTGCCCTTGGGGGATTCATATACCCCCATTGGCCTATGTATGAGGTGGTCGAGTCTTGCTAACCCGTCCACCACCCGGAGGAAGAAGGTTAGAACTTATTTTATGATTATGATTATGATTATGTTATGATTGATATACACCGTGCGGGAAGGCCGGGACACGGATTGCCCAAACGACTATGTCTTATGATATGATATATGATCTGTGTGTATTATGATATATTGCATGATCACCTATTTAATGTATTAATGATATTTGTCGTACACGGTCGGAGTTTGGTTGGAGATAATGCACGCTCTGTAGCACCCGAGACGATAGGCACCACATCCCCCGCACCATGAGTCTAATCCACATGTGAAATAGGCAGTCCATACATGAATCGGACTCACAGCGAACGGGTGACAAACAAAAGAACAGTCCTGACTAGGCGGAAGCTAACCCTGGGACAATCAACAATAACCAAAATGCGGAAGCAAGGAAATCATTTATGTAATATCTATGAAATAAATGAAATCCAATACGAATATAAATACGGGTTCCACTAATCAGTACACCTGTCCTAACCTGTCCCGAATCAATACAAGGAAACAACATAACAACGGGTTCAACTAGCTCCAGAACCTATCCTAACCGGTCCCGAAATAATATCAGTTCAATAAGGGCACAACGGCTAACAATAAAAGGTCAATATAATACTTAGAAACCATATAGTATGCAGTGAGTGTAAATGAGTGAGACTAGAACAATGACTCGACACTCTAACTCCGCCTAGTAACCAACACCTGCAAAAGAAACTGGAAAAGTGGGAAAAAGGGGTCAGTCTCTAGAAGACTGAGTGAGCAGGAGCGATACATATATAGAAACATGCGCATGCAAGTCATAAATCCCGAGCAAAGTTTTATTTAAAATTAATTCCCAAGAGGGCAAGAGAATAACTAAGCAATGCTCGAACTTTACGACTAATCATATTAAATTTATTAAGTTCATAAATCATACATAAACATTAAGGCTCGGCGAGTGAGTGTGCATTATCTCCAACCAAACTCCGACCGTGTATGACAAATATCATTAATACATTAAATAGGTGATCATGCAATATATCATAATACACGCAGATCATATATCATATCCTAAAACATATTCGTTTGGGCAATCTCCGCACGGTGCCGATCAATCATAACATAATCATAATCATAATCATAAAATAAGTTCCAACCTTCTTCCTCCGGGTGGTGGAAGGGTTAGCAAGACCCGTCCACCTCATACATAATGGCTAGTGAGGTACATGAATCCTCAAAAGCCCGACTAGCGTTTTCTCATCAAAACTCCTGACGAGATCCGTTTCGACGTAGAACATAAATGGAATCAGCACATGGGATCACCGTCGGCCCTTGCCTCCCCGGATAGCCACATGTACTAAATTCCTGGGCCCGTGAACATAACATACATGCAATCTCGCCAAAACATTTCAGTTCATAAGAAACATAACATATTTCATAATTTTGGAGAAAAAGTTACTCGATAATAATTTACCCGATGACTCCACTTTGAAAATAACATATATATATATATATATATATATATATATACATATATGTATATATATATATATATATATATATAAGGTTTTGGCCAAAACTTGTCACATAAGGGTTGTAGGGTTTAATATATAACTAGAACGAAAACACCCTCACCTGGAATACCACGAGACAAGAAACATGAGCAATACGGGTGCCTATTCAATTTGGAAGTCTCCGCCCTGGAAACAATCTGTACAAGAGAAGGAACAATGTGTACTCGTGAGAATTGACTCAATATGAAACCATATAGACGCACGGCAATGCTAAACACATGATATGAGATGTATAAGAAGTAAAATGATGTTATGGAGTTACATAATCAAGTAATTCGTTCAAGTACATTCCATACATGAGGGTTTCAAGCCCAATCATTTCATATCTTTCATAATTCATAGCAAATCAAGTCATGAACTTCATATAAAATTTATAACTCAAGTTTATCAAGTTTACAATGATAAAATAGACAAAATAGAGACATTCAAATCATTTAAATCTCACAAAGTCACATATCAATTCCAACTATATCAATTTTATATAATTCACACATGGCATACTCAATTCATATATCACTAAACGGATTCAATTAACAAGGTTACCTAATTAAATCAAACAATATTCATATTGTTTACAAAATTACACATATACCCCTTCAAGTTAGACAAATAGCTCAAATACTGCATATCGGAATTCAAATTGCAAATCAAAGCATCAACATATATCATAGTTCATTTAATACATGCTTTCGTACACATTGGAATTCATATTGATCGACAAATCAAGCAATTGACAATTCATTGTAATTAAAATATTTAATTTCAAATAAATAGAAATACACAAAATAAATCACAACAAATCAACCGGGCATCCGATTGACGAACGGAAAGTGGCGTTGGACTCACCACAGCGAAAGGGACCTTCTGTCCGAAAGTCACCGGAATGCCGCTACCGTAGCCTGCCGAACAGCCACCGGCCGCCACCGGAACACCGTCTCCGGTGGTCGGAAAAATCCCCGAAAGGACAGAAACGTGCGCCTCGGCCTGTCCGACAAAAGCCCTCAAACAATTTCAAAAAATACCAAACACACCGGACTTCGTTGGCGGAAAACTGAACTAAATCCCTAGAACGAAACTGAAATTAAACACAAACCGTAAAACGAAAACGAAATTCGAACATACCGTTGGAAAACTTGTAGTGAGGCCTTCAAAAGCCCCAAGTCAAATTCGCCGGAAAAATCACCGGAGAGAGAAGCCACCGGTTCAGGCCGGTTCAGCACCGGTCCGCCGCCAACGGCCGGTTCCTCGAACGCCGCCGATGCCATCCGCTATGTTTCGTCATTCCAAGTAACTTTCGTAAAGGGAGTACCCCCAAATCCGGCCGAAAAAGGTCCCAAATCGCCGGCCAAAGTCCACCGCTGCGTCACCGCCGGTTTCCACCACCTACGGTCACCGGTTGCTTGATTTGAGGTCGGAAATGGACTCAGGAGGTCAAAATAGGTCGAATAGGGTCAAGCTCCGCCCGCGCAACTCGCCTGAGCACAGCGGAGCCGCCATGCTACAGTGTCGGGCGTCCGCCACCGCCACTTCGGGTGGCGCGTGCGGCCCAACCGCGGCCCGGATGGCCGCGCCGCCAAAGCTGGTCGATGCGCCAGGATGTCCTCATTCAGATGGGGTGGCGCGTGTCGCCGAATTCTTGTCGGAAACCGCCACTAAAGGACGGCGAAGTGGCGGGGGTCCGACACCTCTGCCGTTGTGACTGTAAATCGCCGATTCCGTCGCCATCGGTCGTCGGTTGACCGAGATCTTGGTACGGTTGGGACGGGCTCATCGAGCTCTACGAAATGGACTATTGGTTCGTCGAATTCCGTCGAGAAACGGCGGAGTTTGAGTAGTGTGTGAAAATACACCTTTAGTGTGTGTGAATAGTGCATGTCGCAGGAGAGGACGATGAAGGCTGAAGCCGGGTTCTGGCACGTATCACAAGGATTTGGGGTATATATCTCGGGTCCTCGTACACAAAAATGGTCGGAAGAACGGGCTAACGAAGTCAGAATTGGGCAAACTTAGAGTCTACGGACTCGTTTCGCTGCCCCGAACGTGTTGAAGGGGTCAAAGAGGTCAAAATCTCAACCGAACGAGAAGTGACCGGAAAAACCCCCTAAAAGGAGAAAATTACAAAAAGGGGCCTAAACTCTAAAAGAGTTCAAAAGAGGGCCACACAACGCACAAATCACATATTTAAACACATAAAAAGGTTGGAAGGTGATGTACCTTATTTATCGGATGAGCGGGGCGTTACACGCTCACTCGCCGAGCTTTTATGTTTATGTATGAATTATAAACTTAATAAATTTAATATGATTAGTCGTAAAGTTCGAGAATTGCTTAGTCATTCTCTTGCCCTTTTGGGAACTAATTTTAAATAAAACCTTGCTCGGGATTTATGACTTGCATGTGCATGTTTTTATATATACGTATATCGCTCCTGCTCACTTAGTCTTCTAGAGACTGACCCCTCTTCCCCACTTTTCAGTTCTTGTAGGTTTGGGCTAGGCGGAGGTCATGTTTTAAGTCTCTTGTCGAGTCACACGTGTACACTCGAGTCCCATTATATATTGTTACAATTAATTACATCTCCTTATGTATTCGGGCCTGTGTGCCATTTATGATTCTTGATTATGGATTCGGGACAGGTTGCATGCCTAGTTGAACCCGTTGTTAGGACGTGTGTTGGAACTTAATTCTGTTATGAAATGTTTTTAAGTTGGAGCTATTATTGGAATTCATGTATGGGATTATTACTTCAATACTATGTTGGACGTTATGATTTATTTGGTTCAGGGTTAGATTCCGCCTAGCTAGGATTTTTTTTTTATTTTGTCTCCCGTTCGCTATGAGTCCGGTTCATGCTTGGATTACCCATTTCACGTGTGGACTAGACTTGTAGTGCGGGGGATGTGGCGCCTATCGTCGCGGGTGCTACATTGAAAGCTTCATAAACATCATACCATCCTTCCATCCTTTCTTTCTTCATTTCAAGGTATAAATGGAGGAATTGCTTGAATTCTTGAATCACTCATGAGTAGGGTTTGATGATTATGTGAAGCATTCTTGTTTATTTATGGTTAGGAGCATATTTAGGACCATTTTACTTCAATGCTTGCATGAATTCTTGAAGAATATGAGAAGTTGGTATCATGAAATTATATGGGGTTTTGTTGATTGAATCTTGGTGATTTGAGCAAGCTTGGATGGATTACTTGATGCCAAATTGATAGATATGAGTTATATACATGATATATGATGGTCTGGAGTGATTTAATTGCTTTGGTTTGGTGTTGGTTGGCTTGGGAGCCAATTCTCGCGAATCCCCTATTTTTTCCCTGTTATTTTTCGCCCAGCGGCTTCCGACAAGCCCGTGTCTACTTCCAATGCATTTTTCACACGCCCGTTTCCCCCTCAAATGAACTCCGATTTACCTAATTTTTGAACCGTTGGAAACCTCTTGAAGTATAGAACAACCTTCAATTGGAATTACCTCATTATCTTTTGTAATTTGTGAGATGTAATCAATTCTTTTTGGTGTCGCCCGAAAACTGCATTCACCTAACTTCAAGCTTACGCCATTTTCTCCTCGCTTTGAAATAGAAAACGATCCATATATCATTTTAAAGGTATACTTGTCTAGTTTTATTTTCAACAAACAAAACTCAATTTCAACTTCTAGAACTCAAGATATTTCCATTTTACTACAGCGTGTGCGTTTCCGAAAGCTGTCAACTTTTCTTAACTTTTGCTAAACTTCACCAAAACCTTTCATATTGCATTCCTTTCACTTCCTTGGCTCCTTTGTGTGACTTATATGAGTTATATACTTGATTTATTGATAAGTATGCTCCTATTTGGCACTTATTGATACTTTATTTGGGAATTTAGACACATTCATGATATTTATTGATTGTAAAGGCATGATTGACATCACATAACTTTTTCGTTCATCTTAAATGGTTTATAAGAGTCGAATATTACGTACACTTGTCCTTGTTACACAGATCACGGTCCCAGAGATGAGGAGCATGCGCTTTAGGGTGTTTCCTTTCTTCTTTTTGGTTGGTAAAGGTGAGGTTTAATTCTAGATATATAGAACCCCTACAACCTTATGTGATGTTTTCGGCCAAAATGTATCGATATATCTATAGTTTTCCAAATCTTAATGATTTTCAACTGATTTCATGGAACTGATTGATTGATTGATTGATTGGGCTAGTAAGCATGTTCATTGTGGGCCCGAAGGTAGTGTATTGAGCCAACCGGGAAAGCAAGGGCTGACGGGTAACTCTTGCACTATCCTCACCGTTATTGGGATCACCTCTGAATCTACCAGGAGGTTTGGTGGAGGAAGAAATCCCGTACGTGGGAGTCATGTTCCCGACGTACAACATGATTGGATGGTCGGGTCTTGCAAGCCCACCATCACCCGGAGGAAGAAAGGTTCATGAAACTGCTAATTGACCGCACGTCATGACTTGCATGATCACTTAATAAATTGGAATAATCATGATTGTTTACCTTTGGAGAAAGGTTGGAGATTTCCCTCACTCGTCGGGCTACGGATTGAATTTGATAATGATTGTATGACTAAATTGTCTTAGTTGTAATTTCGGGCGAGAGTATATTCTACTCTTGACTTTATAATGCTCTTATTATAAAATCTTACCCGAAATTATGGCTTGCATGGTATTTGCTCATTTATTTATAAACCCCTCACTTAGTCTCCCATAGACTGACCCCTCACATTTTCAGTTTTGCAGGTTGAGTGCTAGGCGGGATCGAGTTGGTCTTATTTTGGGTCTTTCATGTTGAGTCTAGCATTCCCTTTTTATATTAATATATATATGACTTGTGAGTTGTGTTGGTACCTATGTATATCATAATTTGTTATGGAAGATTGATGTATATATTGAAGTGAACGACCCGAATATGATAATGAATGAATGTATATTACTCTGCTTCCGTTTCATTGTTATGCACGTTAATTTATTTGAGGGTTAATCCCGCCTAGCTAGTGAGTCATTTTTTTTATTGTCTCCCATTCGCTATAGGCTTGATTCATGTATGGATTGTCCATTCCATATGTGGATTGAACTATAGTGCGGGGGATGTGGCTACCTAGTGTTCCGGGTGCTACACATCCTACATCCCATATCTCAATCAAGATCTAGGGTAAGGGAATAATTAGAACCCTAATAATCTTGATCTTAAAGTTAAGTGCATTTCATATCCATTTGATCTCAATCTAAGAAACTCATTTCTTGATGTCTTCATCCACTGCCTTGGCTAAGGACTCCTAGATGGCATATGAATGACTTACACAATAAGAGATCAACTTGCTAACGCAAGTGTAGGTCCTTTATCGATTCTCATATACTTTCATGTGCCACTTGTGCAGTCCCAGCATAAGCTTTGAATCAGTTGTGTAAGGCGACACCCTTTAAAGATTATACCTAAGACTACAGAGTTAGCTCATAAAGTATCAATGGTACCTCAAGTCTAAGGATCACTTAATCACATCAATGACTCGTGAGATATTTCCTAATCTGGAAGTTTCTATTTCTAGAAATAGAAACTTCCTTTCCCATTTAGGAATTTTCTCACACGGGACACCTCAGTGTACTTACTTAGAATAAGTAAGCACCCCCATGTACCACGCACGTATCAACAATACACTTTGCACCTCATGAAACAAGATGGCCCTTCTTCAGGGTGTGATCACACGAACAAGCCTCGAATGAGTCAAGTCGACACTCCCATCTTCTTTAGGACTCATCGACTTGGAGTAATTTCAAATCATGACTTATATGATATAGGGCTAGTTCCATAAACCATTTCACCTAAATGGTTAAGTCCTACAAGTCATATTGATTAGGGAAGTTCTTATACATACGCAGTTAAAGTAATCATAAAATCAAACAAGAGCATATAAAGTACTTAAGCGGATATACAATCGGCTTTAAGGGCATTATTCCTAACAGCTCCTGCACAAACTGAAGACAAAACATAGAACTTAGACTCAAGGATGTGCCACATAGACGAGCAGCGTATGCATAGGCACTTAAGAGATGCAAACACTTAGGAAAAACTCATATTCAAATCAGTTACATTCAATTCAAGACATTAAATGGCCCCACATATTCATCTATAATCATATAACACGTTCATGTACACAATTAATGCATATCACAAGGTGGAGATACATAACAAGGTGCATATGTGCCTCGTGCAATCAATTCACATTACTTAAGCAATATAAAATGCATATAAGAACAAATGCATACACATAAACATGATATAACAAGTAAGGAACAAGTTCGGAGGTGGGAAGATACGAGAAAGACGGAATAAGAACACAAAAAGGGGTTCCGAGTGAAATTGGGCCAAAGACGACAGTTTTCCAAAATGCACAAGTTGTAGGAAAACGGGCATATCTTGAGTTTAAGGAAAGGGGATTGAGTTTTTTCTTGGAAATGAAACTAGACAAATAAATCTTTCCAATGGTATATGGCTCAAATCGTAGTTCAAAGCGAGGCGAAAATGGCGTAAGTTTGAAGTTAAATGAAAGTAGAATTCCGACGAAGTGGCGACACAATATTCAAACGGTTATATCTCACAATCTAGAACGAATTTTAAGGTGATTCCAATTGGAGAGTGTTCTACATTTAAAGAAGTTGATTTTTTCAAAAATTCAGGTCAATCGGAGCTCGGATGAAGAGTCCACGGCCTGGGAGATTTTTCCCCGGCCTGGGAAACTGTGCAGAAAACCCACTGCATAAGGTCCCCGCCCGGGGACCATTTCAGTGTAAAAGTTCCCTGCCCGGGGAATTGGTTCAGGTGAGAAAAAGGGCACAACAGCAGGGGTACTCGCGGGAGAAGGAATCAAACATCAAAACTCCATGAAAACTCAACCGGAAGCTCTCGAATTCAAGGAGCAACATCACACATACACACTCTAACATATATCTCAAGTTCAAGACATGAAATCAAGTAATTAACAAGAAGGCATTAAAGCACCTTCAAGCTCTATTAATGGAGTTTCAAGCAAGAAGCAACCAACAACCAAGATTGCAATGAATAAATGGAGAGGAAATTCATGCGAGCAACATATTTCAAACTTGGAGCATATAATTCACATTTGAAGACATTAGAAGCAAATTTCATATTTTTCACACTATTCATCATCTTCATGAAAGCCATAGATTCGAGCAAGAACAACAAGATACAATCGGGAGGAAACGAAGCACTTAAAGAGAGGAATACATTGCTTACCTTGGATTGTTGATCGGGGCGAACGAAGAAACCGGAACTTGAGCTCAAAAGTTAGAAGTCAATAGTGCGAATTCTCTTCTCTTCTCTCCCTCTAAGGCACGATATGCAGCAAAATGAGGAAGAAAGGGGGCTGGTCCGGTTTTAAGGTAAGAAAAACCGGTTCGGTTCGGCTCACGACTGATTCGGTTCAATCTGTTAGAAATTAAATCGGTAGGAAGGTCAAACGGCTTCAGAAAAGGGCGAGGCTAATTCCATTGGACCCGAATCGTTGAAACAAATCCAATGGCGATGTCTGAATTCGAATTTGAATCCCTGAGCTCAAGTAGCCAAGAAACGGCTCAGAAACCCTAATTCCGATTAAGTCCTTAATTTTCAGTTAAATGGACTTTCGAGTCCAAACACATAATAGTTAAGTTCTAAGACAACAAATAACATGAAATAAAGTTCACATTGACACGTTGAGGAAGCGACGCCACATATTTACAATTAAAACAATAAAACTCACTCGTGACGTCATACTTGAATTGCCGAGAAGACGGGGTGTCACAGAGACTTAGGTGCTTGGGAGATGCCGGAGGCCCTCTTGCCTACATGTTGGAGAGATGGGATTCTCTCTATTTTTGCATGCTTGTTTTATACTTTGATTTGGTTGCGTGTTGTAAGTGAAGGAAGTGTTCGATAGATATTGAGATGCTAGTGCAAGAGTGAAGAAGCACTTGAAGGACGGATTGACTCTTCAGAGTCCAAGCAAAGATCTGATATCTGAGCAAAGAATATTCTTCTGATTTTCTCTATGGATGGATTCAAGAGCTTGATGCTTGCTCTCTAATTGGATGTGACATATCTCTTTTGATGACCCAAGAACACTTGGAGGTAGAACTTAGTTGAATTGAATGTAGAATTTGGCCCGAATATGTTGGATCATTGAATGGGGCAACACTTCGGGATAGCAAAAGTTTGGGACTTGAGAGTTTGAATGCTTGAACGCCTTGATTCTTGAAACCTTGATTTGGAAAACTTAGAGATCTGGATTTTGAAGAAGAAGTTGAACCTTTGTAGGCATAGTACTTGGTCGTGGCAATAGCTCGAGAATTCGAGAGCTTCTTCTTCAATTTGATTTTTGTTGATGCCCATTTTGTGAGCTTGAGTTTCTTATTTATAGGCACATATTGAATTGTTGGACTCCATGGGCTTGGACATAGATACCACTTAGATTTATTTAAATGAATTTTATTTCTATATGTACTTTTTTTTTTTAATACTCATACCCTCAAATGAGATTCGAACTTGGGTCATTGCCTTGGAAAAATCTACTTGGACCAGCCTCTGTTGGCTTATTTCTGTATGTACTTACTATTTTCGGCCTTTAACTAACCTAAATTAATAATAAATTTATATTTAGTATTTGCTAAGATGTCCATTTTGATCCAAATGTATCTATCTAGTAGAAAGGGTATACTTGACCAGATGGTGTATAAATTTTGGCGAACATAACCAAAATGGAATTGCCAAGACAGGGATAATGAACCTTTTCTTCCCTCCCAAAAATTATGTGAAGAATCTTAAATTTAACATACAATAATTGCAAAGAATGTGAATATGAAAAACTAACTCTCAAGTGTAATTATCCCAGCAATCGAAACTTAGGAGCATTCTTAGTTGAATCAATCACAAATGAACACATCCCTTCTCAATAGCTAATTGTTTGGCAAGTGATGTTCACGACCTATAAGGCGCGTTACGGAAATAGGCCTTCAAAAATCAGATATTGATAATGCCAATATGTTTTTGCCCCTGCCAGATTCAGATACAACCTTTATGCACAACGTACAACAGGGAATGTCGTACGTTGTACATTGAAAGTTGTACTTTTGAATAACATTAGACAAAAGCATTGCTTTCTAATCAGATACAATACGAGAAAAGTGAGAAAAAAAATAAGTGAGAGAAAGGGAGTATCGAAGAGGAGAGCGATCAGAGAGAGAAAACAAGGAAAAGGGGCTTCAATTTTCTCTGGAGAAATAGAGGGAGTATTATAGAATGTGAAGCAGAATTTTGAAGAGATAAGAAGCAATGAGAGGAGAAATCATATGCGTTCGAGAGGAGAAGTAAAGAGAAAAAGAAGAAAGGATAAATGAAGCTGAGAGTGTTTGTGATATATTGTTTTTCCCTGAATCTAAATTTTTGTAGCTCCAATAAGGTCAGCCCATTAAATTTCTCGTCTCTGTGAACTCATAATTTTCTTCAAGTTTGAATCTTTATGTTCTTTTGATTCATTATTCTTCAAGTTTGAATTTTGAGCATAAAAATCCGAACTTGAAGTTGAAAATCCAAGCTCGAATCTTTTATTAAAGGAGTGGCATTTGGCTGGTTGTCGAATTTTCAGAATACTGATAAATTGGGGCGGTTTACTTCGAGTTGCAGGGAGGTATCTTTGGTTTCCGGGGTTTAGGTCAATAAAGGGTTCGTTTGTATTATAGTTTCAATTTCTGGGTTTACGCTTGAAGAATTTGAAGTTTTTCTGCAATTTGGGTTTTTGGAGGGAGAAGTGGTTTAATTGAAAAACTGAGATCTCATGGTTTTGACTCAAGCCTCCAACTAGTACAGTGAATAAAAATTGCGGTTTTCGAGATGGGTCTTGTTTTGACATCGCTGGGTTTGTTGTTAGACAGATTAAGCATTGTTTGGAAAATGGGCTTTTGGAAAAGGAGCAAAACAACCCTAATTTAGTTGAAGGTTCTGTATCATTGTCGCGGTAATTTGTTTTTCGGTTATATGGAGTTTTAGTCTGGAGTAGAAGAGCGAGAGAGAGAGAGAGAGAGAGAGAGTGTGAGAGAGAGCCACAGAGAGATGCAACCACCTCATCAGCATTCCCGTATCAATCTTGCTGAGTTGAGAGCTCAGATGGTGAAGAAATTAGGGCCGGAGGGGTCCAAGCAGTACTTTTACTACTTGCAAAGATTCCTGAGTTTAAAACTGAGTAAGGTTGAGTTCAATAAGCTATGTCAAAGAATTCTTGGGCGGGAAAATATCCCGCTTCACAATCAGCTTATTCGTTCAATATTAAGAAATGCTTCTAGTGGGAAAGCCCCACCCCCACCAGCCAGTCACAAGGATGAAGGTTACCAGCAGAACGGGTCCCACATCAGTATGCCTCAGGTTTCTGGATCACCCGGTCTACCAAATGGAGGTGACATCCTACCTGTCTCACCCCGAAAGGCTAGAACTGTTTTTCGTGATAGGAAAAGTGGGGACCGCCGCAGTGCCCTTAAGCCTAATGGAAAGACTAATGATTTTAATGCTGTATTGGAGAATGGAGATTTGAACCCACCTGTATATAGTAAGTGTCGGACTGATTTGGTAGTTAAAAATGACGGGAAAGAAGCTTCCACCCGGAGTCCACTCCGAGCCCCCCTCGGGGTTCCATTTTGCCCGGCAAGCGTTGGTGGGGCCCACAAAGCAAGTAGCAGTAGATTTATTGGCCTGTTTAGTGATGGCATTTTGGGGGACAGTCTCCAATTACGGGAGCGAATGCAACATATTGCTGTGGAGCAGGGTCTTGAAGGGATGTCGGCTGACTGCGCCAATATACTTAACCGTGGCTTGGATTCCTACTTGAAAGGATTAATTAGATCTTGCGTTGAACTTGTGGCAGCAAAGACTCATCATGCGCACAAGCAGCACCACGCTCATAAGCTGCTTAATGGTGTTAATCAATATCAGATTCAAAACAGTGGGGAAGTGCAGGAACAGAGAATCCAATGCCCGATATCTTTGCAGGATTTTAGAGTTGCTATGGAGCTGAATCCGAGGCAACTTGGTGAAGACTGGCCCTTGTTGCTGGAGAAAATATGTACACAGGCATTTGAAGAATAACATGGAGCACGATGATTTGTTTGTTGTTTCCCATTTGAGTTAATTTTGGTCCCTACTGGTTGGAAAGGCACTTGTGGTATGCTCTTACTCGCTGTTCTCATTTCATGGCCTTTCTAATGATATGAATGTATCTGATTTCGAAGATAACAGAGACCAAAGCAGGGAATCTTTATTCCATCCTGCTATGGACTTTTCTTTAATTGGAATAAGCCCTGTCAGCAGAATCTTTAGATTAGAGGAATGCCCCTAAATTAGGTTGCGTTGTTGTATGATTAGCATTATATCACCACTTATAATTTTTTTTCTTTTCTCCTGTAATTTACAGCCAATGAGAAATTCTAGAACAGTTTTGCAGGAATAATTTGTGTAGTTCAGTTCTTCAACTTAAAGGGTGGGATTCCATGATGCAATAGAGTTGTGTATGATTGATTGGAATCTTAATTTAACAACACAATTTAACGAATTGAATGATTCATTTTTCTTCCTTCCATTTGAAGCTTTCCCTAATTTCATGGCTAACTTCTGATATTGTCTGCCAAAACACTAGCTTTATTTAGTGATGTTTGCCCTGAATTTACCATGACACCATGCATTTATGATGGAACACCTATGTTAATTTACCCTACCAATGCAGTTAACTGTTGAAGCTGAATCTGTTCTCTTAGAATAACTCTTGCTTCATTATGGAAAATTGGTGGAAATTACCTAATATACAGGCACAATGTATGTATCATTCTCTTATGTAGTGTAGATAATCATGGATGAGAAGTTTGTTTTTACTTATCATGTATATATTCATTATTTTTCCAGATGTCGAATCACTGCTGTCAAGGATCTTTGCTTCACTTTTTCTTTATAGCACGTCATATCTGCTTGGATAAAGATTCATGTGGCAAATTATGCTGTTCAGTTTCTCATTTGAAATAATATATTGGATAATTATTTAATTTAAAATTCCTATGGTCTCAGTTGAAATTATGCAGACATAATTATTTCGTTTGAAAGACCTTTGCTGTTGTTTCCTTTCTTCAATTAAAATTAACTATAACATAACTCTTTAGTTTAATGAAAAGGTCTTAAGGAATTAATAAATGACGTAATTCAAGTATGGGAATGTCATGGTTCTCTTCGCAGTCTTATTTGTATGCAGGTTGTATTGCTTTTCATACTGTATGCCGACAGATGGTTCAAACTACGGTCATAGATGACACAGGTTATGTCGTTGACCTTTTAGCTATTTATGTTATTTTGGTTCTGTTACTGTTGCTCTAGTATTTTTTCTTACCATTTCAGCAGTTTGAAAGATTGTTGATGCATTTCTACTGGTTTGAATAGTTGATTCATACTTTTGTAATAATAACTCTGATCATGAAGTGTTTAGGTGGTCAGGTGAATAGTTTACACTACTCAGAAAAGAAAACAAGTCACAAATGTGATGAGAAATGCTGATTTACAACTCATTTGCATGAACCATGGTGCATGATCAAAGCTTATATTAAAAAGAGTAAAAAACAGTAAATTGGTATTTCTGTAGCTTTCGCCTTTTAATTTACTGATTTACATCCTTTTTTATCCCTCTGCCGTTAGTTTGTGTACAATAAACAGTTCTCTCTATTGTCTTTTTCAGCCGTAGTGCCGCACTAATAATTGCATTTCTCAGTTTATTATATGTTCTCTTTTCAGGATGTCTTGATTCTGGTGTGATCTTCCAACTCTTCCTTTGCTTGCTATTTTATGATTTAGATTTATTGGGACAAGCATTGATTCCTCTGACTGTTGTGCTTATGTACTACTTTCCAATGTGCTTATGAGTTTTATGTACTATATTATCACTGATGGTTTTTTGGGAAAACGTGATAAATGCAATGCAAATGTTATTTGAAAATCTATTTATTATGTGTTCCTATTTGTTCATAGCATAATACCTAGATATTATCTAAATACTGAAAAACAGTTATTTTGTCACAACTGGGAATTTTTGTCGCATTTAAAGAATTTTGGCAGAGCTTTATCTGGTTTTTTTCCCATTCTGCATGAAATCTCGTAATTGGACTTATTTTAAACTTCTTTCCTGAATTAGGCATAAAAATGCTGTCATCTTATTTTTGTAACTGTTTTTCCTTATGAATTGCTAGTCGTTATAGCCACAATGGTGGTCTTACTCATCCTCATGTCTAGCATTAAGTTACAATCGGAGAAGTGCCAATAGGGTGTTTTGAAGGAGTTCCTTTAGTCTTTTCAAGGGCACTTGAATCAGTTGCGAAGGGCCGAGGAAAGATGTGTGTCTTTGCTTTCTTTCTTATGTTCTTTTTATTTTCTTCCATATTCCTTTTCTGGGTTGTTGGTTACTATAATATTTCGTTGGCAGTGTTCTAGTTATCACTGTATTGAGCAATTTGATCATGCCCATGAAAACATTACTTTTCCTGCTAATACTCTAACTAGTTCCTCCATTGCTTCTCGAGCCAGGAAGCATAGAACTTGGGAATTCCATTAGTTCTTTAATATGTTGAAAGACAAGCAGCTGACTCTTGTCATTTCTTTTTAGGGTTTGAGCTATATAAAATCGACCGTGAGAAAATGAGATGTAAAATGTAAACATTTTAGATAGTCACCGGCTCAAAGCCACCCTTTTGTAAACAATTGATCAGTAGATCCCCTATGCAGATGAAAGACACAAGTGACATGTATACATTAAGGCTCATTTTGGTAACATTGCTGAGAATATGTTAGGCAGCATTCGGCCAAGCAGATGCCTGTAAACGTATCCTCAGCTATGGAACTTTTGAAATTTGCCTCTGGTTTTTGGGTTGTTTTTTGAAATTTAACTGACCCCTTTAAATCTTGTGTTTTCTTGTTTTTGCTAGTGGAGTTTGTAGTAGAGCTGAAGCCAGAGATTGTACCTTTAGCTGATAGTAAAAGTTGAAGATATAGAGATGCAACTTAGTTGAAATGTAAGCAAGATCACAAATAATGTAAAATTTGGACGAAATAAGATATTTGATTAAAACTTTAGAAGCCAATTACTGCTGAAGTTTCCTGAACCGGTTTTTACCGGTCTCTGCTTGCCTATTTTGGCAGTAGACTTGATGATGATTTTAATTATAATATCCGAAATAAGAATATTTACTTGGTTGTACGTATAAAACTAGAACCCTTCGTTTAAGCAACAGTAATGATTTGTCAGTTATTACCCTATTTGTTTTTAAGAACTGAATAAATATCTTCCAAATGATAGTATGATACTGGTGAATATGAGATTGTGTTTGGAGGTTTTCTGATGGCAGCTTTTGATTTGGAGGGTTGAAGCTGAATAAATATCTTCCAAATGATACTAGTAAATATCTTCGGACTCTCATGCAGGGAGGTTGCCTTGTAAAAACTATAGTCATGAATTTCGATAGTTGAGGTGAATGGAATTCATTTGTTGAGGCTAGGAGTTTATTGCTAGAAAAGGTTGGAATCTGATTTGGAGAATGTTTCTCATGCTTGGGAGAAGTGAGAGATGCTGATTGCCACGCCTTAAAGACTCATGGATGGGGCCCAAGAGCGAAACTCAGGTATAATGAGCTTTGCTAACAAACACCTTGCACTCGTCCTCATTTCGGAAAATGGTTATCCAAAGTAGCCAAAAGGATTCCACTGTGTCTATTTGCATTGAACATATCCAAATCTCCTATGTTGGTTATTATATTGTTGAGGCTGTATATTTGTGGCCGGTATGAGAATGAACAGTGATAAATCTTCCAGTTCGCAGTTATGTAGGGATTAGCCACATGTGTATGGTAGTGTAATTGTATATTTTTATGTGAGTAATGCTGATAAAGCTGGTAAGATAATGTTAATTTTTCGTTTAGTGAATTGATGTGTGAATCCCTTGAAGGTTTTTGATAGAGTGAAGGTTTTTGATAGAGCCTTGGAGTTGAGTGAGTCTTTTAAGTTGTGTTTTGAGTTTATTGATGTTTAGTCAATTGACATCCTGGTCTGAGTTGCTTTTGCTTGCGGTATCACTTGGTTTCTGTTTTACTTGTAGCCGTTGAGAAACTGAGAATTTGTGAAGGAAATAGAGTAGCCCAATGCTATGTTTAAGCTGTAGTCCCCGAGGTGCAGGTATAGAAAAGCTGGTTTCAACATTTTGCCAGAAAGATGAAAGGGTAGAAATGGTTAGTTTTTGAATTCTTTATTGGATCTAAAATCTCCCATATACAGAAAGAAAATTTAAACTATTCATCCAGTTGACATTTAAAATGAACTCTCATTCTGTCAAATTCCAAATCCCTGATTCCTTACAATATACAGCAAAAAATAAGGTTTTTCTTTAATTTTTTTCCTATCTATGTTTTTCGCTAGAACAGCGGAGTATTCTGTTAGTATTACAAACACCTAATCCTTGTTTTTCAGTCCTTCAGCCTTGTTTTTTCAGTCCTTCAGGAAACAACTCATCAGTGAGTTGTGCTGGAGCTATCCATTGTATCTGATAGTAAGTTGTATCCCACATATCATCATCTCCTGCCTGTGTCAAAATACCCTTTTCCTTCATACTCATCACAATCTTCCTCAACAATCCAGGAATCACATCCGGCATTGTAGATTCCCCAAAGTCTCCCAAATCAGCCTTCATACATGTATCCATTCTCCTCAATATCCCCAACCAAAACGTCCTAAAATTAGGACTCTCAGAAATCCGCTCCAAGAAAAACAAATAAACATCGGACAGCACTTCCATTGCAAGCTTAAGTGTCCCTTCCATGCCTCTCGTTTCCCTCTCTGCATTCTCTCTTTTCGAGTACTGCTTCATCTTCTCGTGAATATCATCGACCATAGCGAAAATAAGATTGTAAAAGGAGTTTAGACAGTTTGTTGGTGTGGATAAGAGGTCCCCCGCTAACATGAAACTTCTTTGTAGGGAGAAGACAGCATGGTTTCTGACTTCCTCTCTCCTGGCTAGGCTTGTTTTCTTAAGGGATTCTCCTAATCTCTGAAAAAGGTTAATTGGGTTATCATTGCTTCCTGGGTCAGTGCCCCCTGCCTTGTACCATTCAACTAACAAACTAGCTGATTCTGCTAAGAGATCCATTATCCTCACGTTTTTCTCTACACGGCTGTTTCTCAAAGCTACAAAAGCAAAAGCACAGTCTATGCAGTAAGTATAGTTTGTTCTTGTTATTTGGGACATATCTGACAATAACCTAATTAGTGTTTCAACGCCATGGTCATAGGTTTCTGCATGCCGCCCTGTTGCCGACAACAGATGGAGGACTGACATCCACCCCAGCTGTGTTTGTAATTGTCCTGGATATTCTGTGATGATTTTGCTCGCTGACTGCAATAAAAAATCACAACATGTTTCGAGAATCTCCTTTTCCATCCTCCACATCAAAATTATTGACTTGAAAAGAAGCTCCTCTGACCCCTCCATTTGGTCCGAAGCAAGAAGCTTGAGGCATATCTTCATCAGGGATATTATCGCCTTTTCAGCAAATGGGATGGGTGAAAAAAGCGGAAATTGGGCCACTTCCAGCAAATGATCATGGTAGTAAGGCCAAAATGTTGGGAATCTGTGTGTGTTGGCCATAGCTATGGAGGTAATGAGCTCCCAACAGAATCCAACGGTATCCTCCTCCTCAACGGGAGTGCTGAATTTCTGCCCTTTCCCAGCTGCAGCAAATATGATGCACCGCCCGAGATTGAGGAGGGAATCTTCTGGAAGAGTTGAACTAGTGCTGAATATGCTTCCAATACGACACTGTTGGATGATCTTCACGTTCTGTTCGAATTCACTCAACCCAAGATTCAAAGCTTCTTCAACACTCTCCATCGACATGAAATCCAGAAATCTCGCCATTATCCCCGAGCTGTGGCGTTTGCTCCCAAATTTTGGAGGCTCTAATTTTTCCATTGAATTCTCCCCTAAAGCTCCATTTTCCGGCTCAATAATTGATTGTGGTAGTAATTTGAGCCTTTTGAGTTTCAATAAACACTCAATTATAGTTCTCCATCCACCTCTGATTGAATCTTTGAAAGTATTGGCAATGGTGAAAACTGCCATCATTGCCATCTTTGGCTTCATATCATGGCTGAAAGCATACAAAGTTTCTTCAGCGGAGGCATATGGGTTTAGTAATGTGGTGAATTTGCAAAACGAGCAAAGGAGTTCGTCTAAAGTGTCTTCTAATCCATATTGAGCTATTCTAGCAATGGAAAACAATGCTTCAATGCATTCATGTAGTATATCCTCTTCATCCGTGTGTTCGAAAACCGCTGCAAGGGTTGCAACGGAGGGTCCCGCAATAGACGCAAACATATCCCTCCCCAATCGACGATCGAAATTGCATACGATGAACGATTGGATTACCTTCGCCCGGTTTATCAATTGGACCCATCTGTTTGGAGTCATCTCGGTTGTTACACCTGAATTATCTAACCTTATTTCATTCGTTGCAATTGATTGAAAAAGCTCTGAGAGATACTCCCTTGGGAGATCGTGTCCCCCATTAATTGATCTGTTGTTTTTGATGAAGTCTTCTTCTGTCATTTTCTTCTTCACTTGAACATTGTGCTGATCGGTATTCAGCATAATGATGGAGTAGCAGAGGATCATCACTGCGTCCTTGCTCACGAAAAGATCCGAGGATTGTTGGTCGTAGAATTTCTCCGAGAAAGCTTCTAGAATCCTCTGGATCTTTTGAGACTCCCCTGGCAATCTGAAGGTCTCGAGGTAAGTCCTAAGAGCAATGTCTACGACCATTCCAGTGAATTCAAACGTGTCTGTAAATTCTTTGAGGACTTGAATATGAAATGCATCAGGATCACCCAAGTAATTCCCAATCATTGTCTTGTCTAATCTTGGAGTGTACCTGAAAAAAACAGCATAAGCTTTCGGATTTGGGGGTTCGGATATCAACCGAGAGAATTTCAGATATTCCAAGCCCTTTTTGTCATCCCGGTTAAAATGACTCCCGGCTATTAATATCTTCCTTTTCTGCACTTTTCTGACCCTCACATAATCAACCCATGTCTCAATGTCATCATCTCCTTTGGGTTTTTCCTCCCAAAAGGGTCTGTATCCCGAAATTTCAACTGGGTAAGGTCCGGAAGGGGTGGAGTCATCTTCTTTGTCAATGTTATCGGCAATGTTGTGGAAAATGATGGAGAGGCCTTCAAAAGCTTGAACTTGAATACTTGTTAGGATTCCACTTGAGGGGAATGCATATTTGCAAAGGAGCTTACCTGTCTCTTCGAACACGTTCCTGAAAGTTGGATCAGAGTCGTAATTGACATAAGCTTCTATTATGAAAGATGGCTGCCGGCAGAAATTTATGACGGCTTCAACTGCGACTTCCTGGAGTTGGAGTGGGTTTCCTTGACTCGCGACTCGGAACAGGACGTATGAGAAAAATGATTCCATTTGGAGACGCATAGACCTGGATAGGAAGCTTAAAAGTTTAGCAGACGGCATGGAATCTATATCTATGTTCTATTGTGAAGTAGTATTAAAAAGGTAATGTCCAAATTCTTCAAAATCTTATATTTGTTTTTAAAAAACTTATAATTACATGTTGACTATAATCGGCTTTGTTTAGTGACATGTAGATTATTTGTGTTTTAAAAAACTTATAATTACAACTTCTCTGAAGTGTTCCTAGAAAGATGGTAATCGTCACAATCTTGTTAATCTCAGGTTTTTGTGTGCGAATAATCTGAGCTTATTCATCAGGCTTACCTGCGAAGGAAGTAATACATATTGAGAACCGTACTACAAATCATGGATAACACCAGTGGACTTGAGCAGGTGCCATAGTGAACCAAATGGTGAAACAAGTCATCCTGGGTCATCCTCAGCAGTTTCGGGTGTTTGCCGATGCTGTCCCCACTCAGTTCTATTGCAGAGTTGATCAAGTACAATGCAAAAACCTGGATGTTCTCGTCTGCCACTTGAAACGTCAATCCATCCGTTTCCATGATATCCACCACATTCAGTAAAGAGCACAAGAAATGAAAGATATCAACCGCGGACCGAAGCCCGTACCCAGACTCCAGGTTATTGTCCTCTGTGTCCGACTCCGAATTCTCCCATTCCTTCACCTCAATATCAGGCAACCTCGAATATATGATCTGGATAAGCTCGTGCATCGTGTGCCTCGCGCTTCGCTGCAGTAGATCCCCACGGTTAGCAGACTGTTGCACCACTTGGAAGCATGTGTTGACAACAGTGCAGGTCGAGGTATCCGTCAGCAGGAATGAGGACCGGTGCCTCATAATGGCAGTCAGCAACTGCATGGGTAGAGACATGAATTTAGTAGATGGGGTAGAAGATATAAACTTTTCAAGGAAAATATTTCTTTGGAACAGTTAAAATGGACATGCTCCGATATAATTACGCAAAACTCTCTCTTAGATTTGAAATATTACGAAAAGTTCCCTTGTCAAAGAGTTATAATGATGTTTCAATGTCTAATTTCTTACTATTACCTTGTTTTGCTTTTAACCATTACCAATCATATTTGACTTTCAATTTCTGATTATAACGTTTTAAACCAAATCTAGAGTACGTCACGAAGAAGAAGTTTTTCTAATTTTTCAAAGCTTAGGGAAAATTTCCATAATTATATCAAACCTTATGATATCACTGTAATCATCCGTATTCCCTTTTCCTGAATTTCTATATTAAAGTTTTGGGGGGCTAGAACTGAGGGGGGCGGCTGCCCCCTCATGGAGCACCTGTAAAATCCTCATCATAACTGCATCCTCCGTTATCGGGTTGGTTTTCTCCAAACGGCAGCTCGTTATTGCTGCTACGGCTAAATTAATCGCCTCTTTAGCACCGGGTGTATTGTCACTAAATATTTCGAGCCTGAGGATCTTGAGGATGGATTGAAGGGCAACAGCTGTGGCAGCAGCCGGAATGTCATCGCTCTGTATAACGTCAAGGAAAGGGGACATGTACACGGACGGGTCAACCATTCGCCATTCCTGTTGAGGATTGAAGAGAAGGGCCCTCAGGGATTTCAAAGACTGCAATAACGAAGCATCGCACGTGTCATCCTGGAGGTGGTAGAACCCGGGATTGGATTCCGGAGCACGGCGTAACACGGCCAATAATGCTCCAATCTCAGTGTTGAGCATGCACGATACTCCGAGTTCTTTTCTTCTGGATTTTGTGGATTTCTTGTTTTCGTCTTCCTCGTCGTCCATGGCTGTTAGTTTCGGATCTCACAAGTTGGATTTTCTCGCCTGGGTTGTGTTCTTTTTCCTTGCTTTTCTGGTTACTATTTTTGGTCATTGATGATGGAAATTGCAAGACGTGATGGCTAAAGTGGAGGGACATTTCCTGGATTTGGTATGAGAGAAATAGCCGAAGTGCTTGCTAGATAAGAGGTTAACTTCTGCAGAATAAATGGAAATAATTTATCAATTTTTGTGGTTGGTATTTAACTATTGAATGTTTCTACCACTATTCTTTCCTTATGTTTGTGAGACTAATTTTAAGAAAACGCTTGGACCTTAGCAAGCCACCTATGTTTCTACCACCTATTCAGCTGGTAGGAAATGATTAAAACAAATGGTTAAAATTGAAATTCCATAGTTGAATGCATGCAGAAGTCGAGAGTATTTGAATATTTTAGCCTTTATTGAAATGAGTTTATTACACAGAACCCCTATGTTTTGCAATTATGGCACGAAAAACCTTATTTCCAAAAACTCTCATGGAGAATTTTGTGTTGCTTAGTTTTAGCTGACCACCCCTGCTCTCGTCTGATACTTTTTTAGTTATAAAATGTCTAAATTGCCCTTACTTTTAAAGTGAGAGAAAAACATGTTCGTTTTCATCTTAATATCAACATTCCCCCAAAATTTGAAAACACAACTTGGCTCTTCCTCCATATGTTGCAAAAGAAAAACCCTAACTCCACAAAATTCCTTTTGTCCGCCATTGTTGTGCTCACCATTGTTGTGCCTGCCATTGTTGCTACTTTGGAAGTGGCAGCAGTGTGCAGGCTCGCACCCACGACATGGATGTTGCTCGCAGGCTTGTAGCACACAGATTAGCAGCTGCGACTCAGCAGCAGTGTGCAAGATCGAGGCTGCGAACGCGGTGCACGCGTGCTCGTTGTTGCAGGAGAAAGAGGAGAAATCAACTAGTTTGTTCCCATGTTTCGTTTTTCATTCAAAATTTAAAAAAATTTCACAATCAAATTCGGAAATTAAAATTACGATTTAATAAATCAAATTTAAAATAATTGAAATCAGATTTATCAGAAAATAATTTTCACAGTATTTCTGGAAACTTTTCAGATTCGGAACTCAGACTTCTAAGTAAATTCAAGAATACTAAGCTATTTTCCAAATTCAAGAATTTCTAACAAATTCAATTCAAAACAGTTTCAAAATAAACATTGCAAGCGTGGTTCTGATACCACTTGTTGGAAAAACGAGTTCGAAACGCAACTGAAATATAAAAAGATTTCCTATAAGGATCGTTGGCTTGCAATTTTTATTCCGAAACTCAACAGAAAGTTTCTGAGTAACTTACTTTACTAGAAGCTTTCTTGAAATGTTTTGAGCTGTCCTCAAATATTTTTCATGCGGTAATGAATTTTTCCGTTTCACGATATGTTCTTTCTTTCGAAACTCCAAAGTAGAATCCTCTAGAATGTATCCACACCAGTACTAAATTCAAATTACATTAGTGAGTATGCTAGTACTATAATTTGTATATTGAAAGAAACAAGAAACGAGAAATAGAGAACAAAAAATTTCTCTCGTCAAAATCCAATTGTTGTATGAAATAATTCAAGCAGAAGGTTCAAAGAAAAATTCCATCTTTTCTACAGGTTAGAGTTGAGAGATTTTTTCTTTCCTTTTCTTCGGAATGGAGAATGACAATTCATGATTGGTGGTCTAAGAGAATGAGTCTTGTCTTTCATCTAAGAAGAAATAACGATCTTTTTCTTCTAATAAGAAAAGAGTCTTATCTCTTCTTAAACTACGTAATGAAATAATATGATATAACTAATTAATAACTATATTATTAATTAGTATAATAATCCTAACAACTTTAGGATATTATCTCATTATTATTTATTTCACAAATAAATAACTTTTGACTTTATAAATTATTTATTTCAAAAATAAATAATTTATGATATTATCCTTATATTTATTTCATAAATAAATTAGTAGGATAATAACCATATGATACTATCCCTGTATTTATTTCATAAATAAATACTTAGGATAATAATCACATGATATTTTCACTATATTTATTTCATAATAAATACTTATGATAATAACAACTTGATATTATCTTCACTTATTTATTTCATAAATAACTATTGATATTATCTTTATCTTTATTCTCAAACAAATAACGTAATATGATATCTTCTTATTTATTTCTCAAATAAATAACGGATGATAATATCCTTCATTTATTTCTCAAATAAATAAAGTTGGATAATGTCATCTTTATTTGTAAATAAATAATGTCAATTTTCAATTAATAATTAATTCATAATTAATTATTCATTGGATTTCTTTATTTCGGATTGGGCCTTAGAATTAATTTTCTAATTAATTCTAATGGACCTTTATAATTAATTATCCAATCAATTATGTTTGGGTTTTACAATTAATTCTCTATTTAATTGCACTTCGGATTTGTGACGCCCCGTTCCTTCAACAATCCAGGTACGGCAGTACGGCGTCGCTGTGACACCCCGTCTCCCCGAAGAACCAGGTATGAGGTCACGAGAGAGTTTATTTACGTAATTATGTTCCTTTAATCTGACTTATATGTTAATCTTTTGCTAAGAGACCTTTATGCCTTAAGTGTTCTTATTTGACGTTTTATTTGTCGTTCTTAACTTCTTTTATGTGAATTTAATTCCGAACTACGTGACTATGTGATCTACTTGAATTATATGCTTTATGAACTTGTTTAAGTGTTTATTTTATTCTTTGAGACTTGTTTGTTCGGGTTTTGGACCCTTTTTGGTGGAATCGGGACTTAAGGGCATTTTGCGTACCTTGGGTTCCGAATCGCATAACTTGAGCTCGGGAATTCGGATTCGAATTCCGTCACCGCCATTGAGCTCGTTTTAACTATTCGGGGACAATGGAACAAGCCTCATAACCTTTTAAGCCCATTTGAACCTCCAAATCTTCTTCCGAACCGAACAACTCAACCGGTGTGCACTAACCTGCCCGTTTAGGCCATATCCGACTCGTTTTAGCTCCATTTGACCCAAGACTTGAACCCTTTTAACCCTAACCCACTCCTCTACCCTTTTTTGCTGCCCCATTTCGAACTCCACGCCAAACAAGAGAAGAAGATCAGCTCCAAGCCAAGAGAGAAGGGCAAAACCGCCACTATTCACACCTTGAGGATTTTGAGCTCAATCTTCATCTTTTCCTTCTACAAGCTTCAAGGTAAGAATGGATTCTTGTTCTCCACCTTATTGTGTCCATTTTCATCCGATTAATTCTTGTCTTTGCTTGAGATTTCATGAGTTTTGAAGAACATGATGAATAGTAAGGGTTTATGTGAGAATCTCGAATCATATGCATCCTATGTGTTATTTCTTGGTTTAAAGCTTGTTATGTGACCACTTGAGCTTCCTTTATACTTATATGAACTCATATTTGTTGTTGCTTGAGTGTGTGAAGAGTTGCCATTGTTGTTCTTGAGCTTCAGTTTATAAACTTGATGATTTTGTATCCTTCCTTTGCTCTTCGGATTTGCTGAGTTTGAGACGTGTTTTGGGTCGGTTTTGTCACACCCCGGTTTTTCGGTCATGTATTTTGATGTATGTGTTTACTAATTTACGCGAATTAATTGTCAATAAGTGTTTAACTATTATTTTATTTCATTTCATTTTATTTCGTTAATATTGGTTCTTTTAATTTCTTTTAATATTTGAATTAATTGAATTTGAATTTATATGAATTCTTGGACAATATACAACTACGTGACAAGTTGCGTGCCGTTACTATATGATTCGAATTCAGAATTTCATGGAAAATTAATATGTTGGACTTATATGTGTTATGAATATGAATATATGTTCGTTTCATGTTTTCGGATTCATTTGCATGAGTTATGAATTTATTTTGATTTTGGAATCCAAAACGAGGGCTAAAGAGCAATTAGCGCACCATTGGTTCCTTATTTGATATCTTGACCTAGGAAACTCGGATTCGAGTTTCATCAACTTCGTTGAACTTGTATCGAAAATTAGAGTTTGATGAACTTAGCCTTATATTTTTCTAATACCATTTGAACCTCCGAAATTCAACCGAAACATGCAACGGACGCCAAAATTGCCACCTTTTACTAAAAGAGCCATATCTCATTCAAACCTTGACCAAATTAACCTTGGTTAGATCCCTTGGAACCTAACTCAACCCCCTAGCTTCTCTTACTCACCCTAACCGAACCAAACCTTCTCACTTGGAGAAATTCAGCCAAACATCCCATGCTTTCCAGTCTTTCCAGTAGCTCTTGCCAACCTTGGAGATTCAAGCTCAAATCTCCTTAAAACTTCATCCAATCCACAAGGTAAGCTTAGGGTTGTTTTATACATTCATTATGAGTCATTTTGATCCGTTCATCCCCAATTTTGAGCATGCTTTCATGGGTTTATGGCTGAAGAGAGGGAATAGTTAGGTTTTGTTGAAATATGTTGATCTCTTTGGTTCCTTGATGATTTTGGTTGATTCCAAGCATGAATATGATGGTCTTGATTCCCTCTTTCCATTTATGGTGATGTATTACCTGGTGGTTGAAGCATTCATGAGTTGCTATTAATGAAATTTTGAAGATATATCATGAAATGATCATACATACCTTCATCTCACGTTGATCACTCTTGGGGACTGATTTATATGTTGTTTTGGAGTTGTTTTATTGCCTATTTGTGAGCATATCATGGCTCATCATGTTGGTGAAGTTGTGGCATGGTTTCTGCTCTATTTTCGTTGCGTTTTTGCTGCTGTAACAGGTCGGTCGCGGCCGCGATCGAACCATCAAGGAAAATGGTAGCATCCGCGACCTCTTTCACGTCTTTGTTACATTGTCTCTCAGGTCGCGCCCGCGACCTGAATCTTGTGCATTTCTAGTCGCGGCCAACACCCAAAATTTGCCATGTTTCGAGTTCTTGGACAAATTGCTCAAAAATCCGAAAATTCCATGGGTAGCGGTCGCTACCATTTCAAGAAGGAAATGGGTCGCGTCCGCGACCCTTCACTAATCTGCATGAAATTTCAGTTTTTCAACATTTATTGCATGGCTTGTTTGGCTTGTTTTTAGCTCTTTCACTTCATTAACATGTCATATAATGTGTTATTTTATGTGTTAGGAAGTTTGGTGATTTTTCGTTGAATATTTTCCGAGATATGCTTCAATGTGTCTTCTTTGCTCCTAAGGTGTGCATGCATGGAATGTTGATCTTAAAGATGAACCCTAATTGCTACGTATGCCTTATTTTATGACTTATAATGATATGTATACATGTTATACTATGTATTATGTGTATTATTTGAATTTCTTGGATTAATTTGGTATGATATATGAGAGTAATGAACGTAAACGAATTTGAATGATTCTTAAAATGAATATGTTGAACGCTTATATGTCTTTGAGATAATAATCGTACACATGAACGATTCCTTGGCATAATATCACCTCTTGTGCCTTCATAACCTATGTCATACTTGTCGTATATAGTTTATGGCGCAATATGCCTTCCTTGCTCCAATATGGTACATGCATGCATTGATGATTCAAGTTTGAACCCTAAATGATGTTGTGCTTCTTTTTAAGGATTGATAGGAAGTGTTTACATGTTAAACTACGTGTGTTGTTCGTTATTGAAATTTCTTAGATTTATGTGGTATGGAAATGAAAGTCTTGAACTTATATAGATGTGAACGCTTCTTCAAAGGAATGAATGGTTTGTATACATGTCTTCAAGACATTAATTGTGCACAAGAATGTTTCTATGACATGATATCATATCTTATACTTTCATATCGTATTCATTGCATTGTCGTGCGACATATGTGGTTCATTTAGAGTCTTGAGTCTCACACATGCACCGTGTTATCTTTTGTACAGTTTTCTCCAGGGTGGAGACGTACCGGGTTCATAGGACACTTTCAAGTCTTCTTATCTTCTTGGTTTTGGTAAGGTGTAACAGGTGGGTTTCTCTTCTATTAGTTAAAACCGACCCGATATATTCAAATGTGTATATTCCAAGCCAAAGGTACTATATATATATATATATCGAGTCATTTTCAAGGAGTCTATGATTTTGATGGTTAAACCCCTTTTTTTTTTATGAATACTTACCGATTGTTTTGGCGAGGACATGATTGATTGCACGGGCCCAGGGACTTGGTACATGTGGCTATCCGGGGAGGCAAAGGCCGACGGTGATCCCGTGTGCTAGTCCCACATCGTAGCGGTGATACCGGCCCCCGCTAGGAGTTTTAGCGGGGAATGGGAGCTGAGTGCCAATTGGAGAATTCATGTAACCCCATTGGTCATTGATTGGGGGGCAGGGTCTTGCTAACCCATCCACCACCCGGAGGAAGAAGGTGTAATTGTTAATGCATGAATGAATGATAAAGATCGAATAATCGAATGAATGAATGTCGCATGATCGCTAATGAATGAATTAATGCACACACGAGGTGTAGGTTGGAGATTTTACACCCCTCTCCGAGCTCACGTATTGACCGATTGAACATATGGGTTATGAAATTGAGTGTTGTAATCCCGAGCGTTGTTTTATTTTGTTTTCACCCACTTGTGAAATTATTCCAAAACCTCGCACGGGATTATAACTTGCATGTGTGGGTGTTTAATTTTTGCAGTATTATATTAATATGCCCCATTTTATACCCACCAGTCTCCTATAGACTGAACCCGGTTTATTTTCAGTTTCTTTGCAAGTTTGGAGTGCTAGGCGGGAAGTCGAGTTGTCAAGTTTATTAATTAAGTCTGGGTCACTCCATGTGCATGTTGTAATTAGATTGTATTTCACAAGAGTGGACCATTGTTAAGACTATGATTATGATCATGCAATTATGTTTATGTACGAATTCTCGGAAATAGGTCTTTTTGCTAGTTGAACCCGTTATGTTGCATGATTTGGTAATGGAATATATGCTATGCTTCTGCATTTGTCATTTATCCTTGTTTCTTTTTTTTTTATCTGGTTTCGAAGGTTTAGTTCCCGCCTAGCCTAGTGAGTGAGTGAGTCCCCATTTGTTGTGAGTTGGGTTCATGTATGGACTTTCCATTTCATGTGTAACACCCCACTCGTTCTACAAATAAGGTACGCCACGTTTCAACTTCCTTGTGTGTTTAATTTCGGTGATTTTTGTGCTTTGCGAGGCCCTATTTTGAACTCTTTTAGAGTTTAGGGGCCTTTTTACAATTTTCTCTTTTAGGGGGTTTTCGGTCATTTCTCGTTCGAAAGAGATTTCGAACTCTTTAACCCCTGCTTTGCGTTCGGGGCATCGAAACGAGTCCGTAGACTCTAAGTTTGCCCCATTCTGACTTCGTTAGCCCGTTCTTCCGATCATTTTTGCGTACGAGGACCCGATATATATACCCCGGATCCTCGTTTTACGTGCCATAACTTCAGCTCCAGCCTCAGCCGTCTTCTTCCCGCGATCCGACACTGTTGACGTAGTGGAGGTGTGAAAACACACACATGTCCGTTCTCACTCGTTTCTCGACGGAATTCGACGTTTGAGTAGTGGAAATTTATCAACTCGACGAGCCCGACACGATGGTACAAGAATCGGGACCTGAAATTCTGCGGTGGTGGAGCTACGACAAGCAGCAGGTGGCGCGGCTTAGAGCCGCCACTTCGCCGCCTCTTCGCGGCGGTCTCCGGCGACTTTTCTCCGATACGCGCCACCCCATCTGTTAGGAGACATCCCGGCGCAACTCCAGTTCAAGCGGCGTGGCTAACGGTGGCCGGACGTAGCCGCACGCGCCGACTGAAGACCGACGGCGGTGGCGCGTGCACTGTAGCACCTCGCTCCGCCGCGTTCCGGCGGGATTCACGACCGGCCTGTGGTGGTTTTCGACGTATTTTGGCCTCCTGAGTCCGATTCCGGGGTCGAATTGAGCAAACGATGGTCAGAGATGGCTGAACCGGTGAGTGGCGCAGCGGCGGGTTTTTGGGCGACGGTTTGAAGCTTTTCCGGTGATCTTTTGGCGACGGTTCCTTCTGAGAAGTTGTCTAACTCGACGAGATCGAGTTGTTCGTGTAGGCGGTGGCCCAATAACCGGCCGGCGGCGGTGGACCGGTGGTGGACCGGCTCTGGACCGGCGGCCCTGTTTTCCGATGGTTTTTCCTGCATATTGGCTAGGGGCTTTCGAAGGCCTCGCTACGGGCTTTCCAACGGTATGCTCGGATTTCATTTTCGCTTTACGGTTTGCGTTTAATTTCAATTTTCGTCGTTCGGATTTAGTTCGGTTTTTTGTCAATTAAATCCGGTGTGCTTAGTATTTTCTTAAATTGGTTGAGGGGTTTTGTCAAGCAGGCCGAGGCGTACGTTTCTGTCCTTCCGGGGAATTTTTCGACCACCGGAGGTGGTGGTCCGGCGGCTGTGCATGGTGGTTCGGCTGGTTCCGGTGGCGGCGTTCTGACGCCCTTCGGACAGCAAGTTTCTCTCGTCGTGGTGAGTTCAACGCCACTTTTCGTTCGTCAATCGGATGCCCGGTTGATTTATTGTGATTTATTTTGTATAATTTCAATATTTGGAATTAATTGTTTTAATTGCCATAAATTGTGTATTGTTGTATTTGTCGATCAATATGTATGCCAACGGATATAAAATCATGTATTAAGTGAAATGTGATATGTATGAATATATTGATTCGCAAATTGGACCCTGATATGTTGAATTTATGCTATTTGTTTAAACTTGAAGGGGTGTATGTGTAATTTCACTAAACATATAAATTGTATGACTTCAATTAATCCTTGTCGATTGATAAACAATTATGCTAATTATGATTTCGATTAAGATAAATTATTATGGCTAAGCTTGATGCTTTTTAATTAGTCTAATCACTTAAATTGAATTGAATTGGAACTTATTATATGATATAAGAATTTGTTATGCAATTTATGATTTAGTAGGAAATGAATTAGTATGTCTTGGATGATTTAATTTGAAACTTTGTAATTTAGATTTAATTACTTAATTTAGAATAATCCTATTATGCGATATATGAATTTAAATGAAATAATGTGACATGCATTGCCTTTCCATTTTGTTTGTTTAAATTGATTGTGCATACGAACATCTCTTGATCTACTTTATGAATATGTTGAGCTATGTGATATTTTATTTTGCAAGTAATTAGTATGAATGTGAACTTTGCTTATGTGATTGCATTTCTTAAGTGCTTGAGCAAGTGTCGTGCGTCTTTATATGGTTGTCTGAGTCTGAGTCTGAGTTCTGTACTGTGTTTGTGTGTTCAGTTGGTACAGGTGCACCCGGGGTGGTGACTTATGGTCGTGTAGGTTCCGGGGTGGACCATTTGCTTTGGGTTTTGGCTTTGTCTGGTACCAGGTGAGGGTGTTTTCATTCTAGTTACCTATAAAACCCTACAACCCTTATGTGACAAGTTTTGGCCAAAACCTTATGTATATATATATGTATATATGTTATTTTCAAAGTGGAGTCATCGAGTAAATTATTATCGAGTAACCTTTTCTCCAAAATTATGAAATATGTTATGTTTCTTATGAACTGAAATGTTTTGGCGAGATTGCATGTATGTTATGTTCACGGGCCCAGGAATTTAGTACATGTGGCTATTCGGGGAGACAAGGGCCGACGGTGATCCCATGTGCTGATTCCATTTATGTTTTACGTCAAAACGGATCTCATCAGGAGTTTTGACGAGAAAACGCTAGTCAGGCTTTTGAGGATTCATGTACCTCACTAGCCATTATGTATGAGGTGGACGGGTCTTGCTAACCCTTCCACCACCCGGAGGAAGAAGGTTGGAACTTATTTTATGATTATGATTATGTTATGATTGATAGGCACCGTGCGGGAAGGCCGGGACACGGATTGCCCAAACGAATACGTTTTAGGATATGATATATGATTTGTGTGTATGATTGTAATAGCCCGAAAACCCGCCGTTCGATATTGTCCGCTTTGGATGGGAACCAGACCCCGAAGGGAACCACCCTCACGGTTTTGTTTCTCCCAGGTGGGAACCAGACCCCGAAGGGAACCACCCAGGAAAAGGCCTCTACAAGGGGAGGGGGATCCACCACTTTATAAAGTGGCTTCAAGCCCACCTCCAATCCGATGTGGGACAAAGCACCTTTGGCTATTACAGTCCACCCCCCTTAAGAGGGCCCAGCGTCCTCGCTGGCACACCGAATCCGGGTCCCCGGCTCTGATACCATTTGTAACAGCCCGAAAACCCGCCGTTCGATATTGTCCGCTTTGGATGGGAACCAGACCCCGAAGGGAACCACCCTCACGGTTTTGTTTCTCCCAGGTGGGAACCAGACCCCGAAGGGAACCACCCAGGAAAAGGCCTCTACAAGGGGAGGGGGATCCACCACTTTATAAAGTGGCTTCAAGCCCACCTCCAATCCGATGTGGGACAAAGCACCTTTGGCTATTACAATGATGATATATTGCATGATCACCTATTTAATGTATCAATGATATTTGTCGTACACAATCGGAGTTTGGTTGGAGATAATGCACGCTCACTCGCCGAGCCTTTATGTTTATGTATGAATTATGAATTTAATGAATTTAATATGACTAGTTGTAAAGTCCGAGCATTGCTTAGTTATTCTCTTGCCCTTTTTGGGAACTAACTTTAAATAAAACTTTGCTCGGGGATTTATGACTTGCATGCGCATGTTTTTATATATATTTATCGCTCCTGCTCGCTCAGTCTTCTAGAGACTGACCGTCCCCCTTCTTTTCCACTTTTCAGTTCTTGCAGGTTTGAGCTACGCGGCTTTGATTCAGATCTGTGTCGGTCTATTTGATTTGTTAAATACCTTGTGTTGATTTTTGAAGGAAACTATGTATATGATATGTATATATTATGCAGGTTGGTACTTATGATTTGGATGTATGAATTTTGGGACAGGTTAGGACAGGTGCTCGGTTTAGATGAACCCGTTTTGATTATATGTTTGATCGGGATAGGTTTCTAGGGCAGTTGAACTCGTTTAGTTAATGTTGAGTTACCTTTTGAATATATGAATTATGATTGCTGATTAAAGTTCTGCATGAATTCGTATTTTGTTTCGCTTCCGCATTCAGGTTTTGCATAATTGCACTTGTACAGGGTTTAGGAACCGCCTAGCTTAGGTTGGTTTGGTTTTCATTTGTCACCATTTCGCTGTGACTTGGTGCGTGTGCGGACTTTCCATTTCGTACACGTGTCGGGTCATAGTGCGGGGGTGTGGTGCCCCACCGCTTGGGGTGCTACATCATGGGTGGATCGGGCTCATAGTGCGGTGGATGTGGCATCTTTCCGGTTGGGGTGCTACATCCTTAAGTGGTATCAGAGCCTGGTTGCAAAATCGGTGTTCTCGTGTCGTGATTGAGTCAGTCTAGGTTGTATGGCTTAGGAACTACGTGACAATATGTGCATTACATCGATCTTGAATATGAAATTGACTTCCTTTTTTTGAATTTTGCTGAATTATTTGTTGCATTCTTACATTGGATCAGTGTTTTCTGTGTTGAATACGCGCCATGAGCATGCACTAATCGTATGCATGTATTCTTGAAATCAGTTATGAATTACAGGTTGTGAAGGTACTATCAAACTATAGCCAAGTATCATGCTAAAAACGCTCTATTGCAAGTTCTTTTTGAGGCTTAGGAGATAGGAAGGATGCCCCGAGGATGGATATAGAGAATTCTAGATGCGTATCTTTCCTAGATGGAGTTAGAGTTAAGGGCTAGGAGTGGAATAGAGGTCCGCTTTGGAGATGCAAGGGTAGAGAGGCACTTGGTGAAATAAGAGTTGTTCGGGGAATGTTTATGACTCCGAAGATTGGCATATGCGGTCCCCTACCTAAGATGCGATAATTGGATTCAATGGGATCATTCAATGTAGGAAATGGAGTGAAGGCTTCTTGAAGGTAATTTAGTTCGGGGTTTGGATCATTGAAGAGATACCAATTATTGAGAGGAGTTGAGGTAAAATAGATCCGGTGGGAATTAAGCACCATGGGTTGTCAAAGAAGGGTTCTAAATAATTTAGTAATTAGAAATCGAGTTTGCAGAAATCAAGATTGGGAAGAGTTTGGACTCGGGTGCTCCGGATTTTGACTAAGATGGAAGACGAGTCGGGAAGGGATTAAAGAAAGGCAAGTAATGTGGTAAACACAAATTCATGGAAGGTGACAATACTAAGGACAGGATTTGAGTTCATTTTCCAAATCCAAGCTGAATTGTCGTGTTGTGAGGTCGAATTGGGAAATATGGAGCAACAAATGGAAACGGTAAAGAAAGGCAAAGACTCTTTGGGAGGAGATCATGTGCTCAAGTATAAGCAATCGAAAAACGAGTTTAATTCAATAATCTCCACTCATAAAGGATAAACACGGGAGTCTTGATCACGGTGATGATGAGAAGTAGGGTTCAGAACTACATTAGGGTTCAATTTTGTAAGAGAATTTGGGTAATGTTGAAGGGTGGTTTTCGGGGAGAAATCCAGATGCTAATTCAGTGGATGTCGAAGAAGTTAGGGATCGAGAAATTTCAATTCCAGACTATGGAAGGTACAAGTTGATGCACAAGGAATCATGGAAATTTTGAAGACCGTGGGAAAGGCAAGAAATGATCAACACATTAAAGTAAGCCGGGGCCAGAGAAATGAGAACAAGCTACCGAGTTAACCACTTGCCATCTTGGTGACAGGTTCAAAGCATTCATGGTACGCGCATCATATTTCGCATTGAATTATTTAATTTTCCTTAATGGTACTTGTGCGTGCATCTCTATTTGATCTCATCACTTTAATGTGTTGCATATTTGTTTGTTGCGATCGTGACACGTGCATTGACATCCTTACCTGACATGCATTTTAGTGTTTACTTGGTAGGAAGTTCTTTCACCTCGCTTATCAAGTATTTCTTCGACTGGCCACATTAGAGTTAAGAGGAAAAGAAACAATAGGGTTGCACCTTACAAGAAAGATGAAGTCGGGGAAATAAGAGAACTCCGAATAAGGAATAGGTTGATGAAAGAGGATTTTAGAAAAAGAAGTGAGACTAGAGTTGGCTTCAGGGTGTTCGGACTGAACAAGTATAGAGAAAGGAGTTCCGTACTTCAAGAGAATTAGAAGAGGAACTGAAAGGTAAAATCTTCGGGTTGCCATTTGGATTAAAGTTCTCTCTGGATGAAAAATTGCTCATCAAGAAGTTCGATGAAAGAAGGGTCGATGGAGTTTAACACGTAATGGCAGAAATTTAAGGGGAGAGCACGACCAAGATGAAAATTTTAAACTTAAAGTCATGATTAAAGAAATATTCAGTAGGAACGACGAAAATACAATTAGGGAAGGTCTGGGAGTTCTTATGGTGGTAATCGAAAACGAGTAAAACGACTTTAATGGTTAAACTGTCAAGTTAGAGCTAAGTTACCAAATTCGGGTTGAAGTTATCATGCGGTATAAAGAAAGTGGCTTAGGGAATATTCTCACGTATGGAATTTCGAATTTGGGGATGAAATATGAAGAAGCTTCTGTGAACGCCTAAATCAGTGTGGACAAGAGGAAACCGAATCAAGTTAGCGTGTAAAGGGACGATGTCAATCAAGATTAATTCAATGAAGTTCCAAAAGGGTCCAACAAAGACAATATTATTAAGTCGTCGGTTGTTTCCGTGGTAATTCGGAAGGAAATTAAGAAGAGACAAAACCGGAAAGGATGATCATTGGAGGATTTTCATCAAACCTTAAGAATCATCCAGAACATTCTATTTTCGATTAAAGAAATCTGGGGCCGAATACTGAATATAACCTTAAGGGGCCAAAGAGAGCGAAAGGATAACATGAACGGAGGATGGGAAAGGATTCGTGTTAAGATAAACCATGATGATAAATATCTCAAGGTTGGGATTGAATCGCCAAGGTTGTCAAGAGTAGTTATCCTCGAGGATA
Source organism: Lantana camara (assembly GCA_037501455.1). Classification (NCBI taxonomy): domain Eukaryota; kingdom Viridiplantae; phylum Streptophyta; class Magnoliopsida; order Lamiales; family Verbenaceae; genus Lantana; species Lantana camara. The sequence goes on from CM074859.1 coordinate 78,165,427, forward strand.
TGTTAGAATCCGATATGGGTGAAGATAGTAGTTATGGACCTAACTTCGGAACAGATGATCTAAAGGTATTCGAAGAGGTCAAAGCTCGGTTGCTTCAAAAGAGTTGGTCTGACTGAATAAAGATTATGGGAAAGGATGAAAGATCGAAGAGGATTAGAAGCAATAAAAGTCAAAAGGGAATCAGGAATAAAATCCTTAGAGGATTTATCATAGCTTCACCGGGGTACACCGAAGAAATTAAAGACAAGTCAGGCTGCGTTTACTACAACCGAAAAGGGGGGTTGGGTTATGTAAACCCATCTTTCCAAGGGTTTACTTTCAAAGTTTGCATTTCTCGGCTCTACGTGGAGCCCTGGGTTCCGTACTAGAATTGGCAAGACAAATAATATCTCCAATTTGGAGGTTTTATTTATACTTGTACGGAAGGTTACGGAAAAATGACAGTATTGTCCTCAATTTGACCCTCCAAATTACATTATTCTCCTTAATCTTTCTGCGCCGAATTTCATCACCAAAACATTTCCCGCATTGTTCTCCCGCCCCTAATTCAGAAGATACATCTCCATTAACTACAGGGCCCAGCTAGGTTTTTGTTGTGTGGAGATTTGGTAAACATTACCAAATTGCTTGCTATTGTCGGTGAGTTTTGCGTGACAATTCAAACTGCCATTTAGCCCAAGAACACAAGTAGCTGGTTGTCATTGTTGTTAAACTTCCGAAGATTTTGAGTTGATGTTGCTCCGCTTTATCCATACTTGTTTTTATTGCAATTTTCTGATTCTTGAAGTCTTAATTTGTGGTAGCTGTGGTGCGCAGGCAGGCTAATTTGTTGAAGTTCAGTCGTAATTTAAAGTTAGGGTACAAAACAGAGTTTTTTTGGTAATTGAGTTTATGCCATATTTCTGAATGCACGTACTAAATTTAATATTTTGTTCAAATTTGATGCACCACCTGCGATATGAATTGTTGCGTTAGTGTTGAATCCCTCTGACCAAAGAAGCTAAACTTCAAACTGCGTGGTGGATGCTCGGTGTATTTGCAGTATCTTACTTCTTGACAGGTGAGTTTCTAATTTTATGTGTTTTGGTTTTATAAATTAAGAAAAGCCTACTTTCGATTTTTCCTTCATTGAGTTACTAAGCTGCTGTTATGTAAATGTTAAGTTGATCATGCTTTTTCGTTGATTTCATTTTCTCAAATGTATTAGAATGGTCTTTTGTGTTTCTTGTAGATGGCCTGTGGTGGCAAAAGCTATGTTTGTGAAATGTGAACAAGTTGCAGTGTATCCTATATAGAGAGATCCCTGTCAGTTGTTACTAATATGTATTTACATCTTGAATGATAAAGTATTATTGCACTCCGTTTTTCATGTTTAGCTGAGAATTTTAGTTGGCTATCCGTTTTTGGGTGTATAACAAATCTGGTTCTTGACGTAATGGAATCCACATGCAAAATTGCAGTATGATAAAGTTGGATGTGTTATTTGGGCACTTGAAGAAATATTGCTGGTGTTACTGAAGTTGTGGAGCAGGTTTGAAGATGTTACAAAAACCTCCCCTACGTTGTTGTATGGTTGATATCTTGATGATGGAGGTTTTAATATTTTGTTTGGTGAAGAACATCTTTGGCTCTGCTTGGATGGAGATTAAGAGAAGATGTACCTAGATGATCAAGTTGTGGCATGTTGCTACAAATTTACGGTAACATAAAAGCATCTTTTGTATATTGTTGATGAGTATCAAACGTCTCCTTATGAAATTAGGTTTGGGTTGTTGATTGGATGGGTATTTGAAGTAGAAAAAGTAGAGGGCATCTTAGTAATTTGTCACTATAACCATTGGACACAAACCAAGAGAAGTAAAAAAGAGGGTCAATCAAGATATCTCCTAACTCCCAAAGTAAAAGGTACTAATGGATAATTAATCCAGAAGTTTTCAAATTTTAAACCATTCCCGTTGGTTTACATACAAGAGAAGTAAACGCAGCCTCAAGCTTTTGCACTCACTTTCAGGGCAGATCATGTATTGTACTACAAAACCCCCAACTCCAAATTTCTTTACCTCGGTGAACTGTACATGAAGCATCCATGACACATGCATACAGGCAACTCTAATTTAAATAATTTTGATACCATGTGCTTTAAGTGTTTATCGTGTTAGAGTGCTTTGTGTAATTGATGATTAATATGAAGGATACCTCATACCTGCTCTTGTGTGATGTACGTGATTTTAATTGTTGTATTTGATGTTAGATACCTTCTTTTGTTATTGTTCTTTAATGTATCTATTTTTTTGCTGTGTTGCTCGGGAGTATTGGAGACTCCCTTGCATTGTTGTTTGAGAGACGGGGTTCTCTCATTGTTGCTTGAGAGACGGGGTTCTCTCATTGTTGCTCGAGAGACGTGGCTCTCTCTCTTTGTTGCTTGTGAGAGATGGGGAATCTCTCATTAGTTTTCGGTCGAGTAATGAATCCGAGGACGGATTCTTTTAAGGGGGAAAGAGTGTAACACCCCGGTTTTTCGGTCATATATTTTGATGTATGTGTTTACTAATTTGTGCGAAATAATTGTCAATAAGTGTTAAACTATTATTTTATTTCATTTCATTTTATTTCGTTAATATTGGTTCTTTTAATTTCTTTTAATATTTGAATTAATTGAATTTGAATTTATATGAATTCTTGGACAATATGCATCTACGTGACAAGTTGCGTGCCGTTACTATATGATTCGAATTTGAAATTTTATGGAAAATTAATATGTTGGACTTATATGTTTTATGAATATGAATGTATGTTCATTTCATGTTTCGGATTCGTTTACATGAGTTATGAATATATTTTGATTTTGGAATCCAAATCGGGGGACTAACGAGCAATTAGCCCACAATTGGTTCCTTATTTGATATCTTGAGTTAGGAAACTCGGATTCGAGTTTCATCAACTTTGTTGAACTCGTATCGAGAATTGAGTTTGATGAACTTAGCCTTATATTTTTCTAATACCATTTGAACCTCCGAAATTCAACCGAAACATGCAACGGAAGCCAAAACTGCCACCTTTTACTAAAAGAGCCATATCTCATTCAAACCTTAACCAAATTAACCTTAGTTAGATCCCTTGGAACCCTAACTCAACCCCCTAGCTTCTCTTACTCACCCTAACCGAACCAAACCTTCTCACTTGGAGAAATTCAGCCAAACATCCCCTGCTTTCCAGTCTTTCCCGTAGCTCTTGCCAACCTTGGAGATTCAAGCTCAAATCTCCTCCAAACTTCATCCAATCCACAAGGTAAGATTAGGGTTGTTTTATACATTCATTATGAGTCATTTTGATCCATTCATCGCCAATTTTGAGCATGCTTTCAAGGGTTTACGGCTGAAGAGAGGGAATAGTTAGGTTTTGGTGGAAATATGTTGATCTCTTTAGGTCCTTGATGATTTTGGTTGATTCCGAGCATGAATATGATGGTCTTGATTCCCTCTTTCCATTTATGGTGATGTATTACCTGGTGGTTGAAGCATTCATGAGTTGCCATTAATGATATTTTGAAGATATATCATGAAATGATCATCCATACCTTCATCTCACGTTGATCACTCTTGGGGTCTGATTTATATGTTGTTTTGGAGTTGTTTTATTGCCTATTTGTGAGCATGTCATGGCTCATCATGTTGGTGAAGTTGTGGGATGGTTTCTACTCTATTTTCGTTGCGTTTTTTGCTGCTGTAACAGGTCGGTCGCGGCCGCGATCGAACCATGAAGGAAAATGGTAGCGGCTGCGACCACTTTCAAGTCTTTGTTGCATTGTCTCTCAGGTCGTGCCCGCGACCTGAATCTTGTGCATTTCTAGTCACGGCCAACACCCAAAATATGCCATGTTTCGAGTTCTTGGACAAATTTCTCAAAAATCCGGAAATTCCATGGGTAGCGGTCGCTACCATTTCATGAAGGAAACGAGTAGCGGCCGCGACCCTTCACTAATCTACATGAAATTTCAGTTTTTCAACGTTAATTACATGGCTTCTTTGGCTTGTTTTTAGCTCTTTCACTTCATTAACATGTCATATAATGTGTTATCTTATGTGTTATCTTATGTCATATAATGTGTTATCTTATGTGCTAGCTTTTCCGAGATATGCTTCAATGTGTCTACTTTGCTCCTAAGGTGTGCATGCATGGAATGTTGATCTTAAAGATGAACCCTAATTGCTATGTATGCCTTATTTTATGACTTATATGATATGTATACATGTTATACTATGTATTATGTGTATTATTTGAATTTCTTGGATTAATTTGGTATGATATATGAGAGTAATGAACGTAAATGAATTTGAATGATTCTTAAAATGAATGTGTTGAACACTTAGATATCTTTGAGATATTAATCGTACACATGAACGATTCCTTGGCATAATATCACCTCTTGTGCCTTCATAACCTATGTCATACTTGTCGCATATAGTTTATAGTGCAATATGCCTTCCTTGCTCCAATATGGTATATGCATGCATTGATGCTTCATGTTTGAACCCTAAATGATGTTGTGCTTCTTTTTAAGGATTGATAGGAAGTGTTTACATGTTAAACTACGTGTGATGTTCGTTATTGAAATTTCTTAGATTTATGTGGTATGGAAATGAAAGTCTTGAACTTATATAGATGTGAACGCTTCTTGAAAGGAATGAATGGTTTGTATACATGTCTTTAACACATTAATTGTGCACAAGAATGTTTCTATGACATGATATCATATCTTATACTTTCATATCCTATTCATTGCATTGCCGTGCATCATATGTGGTTCATTTAGAGTCTTGAGTCTCACACATGCACTGTGTTGTCTTTTGTACAGTTTTCTCCAGGGTGGAGACGTACCGGGTTCATAGGACACTTTCAAGTCTTCTTATCTTCTTGGTTTTGGTAAGGTGTAATAGGTGGGTTTCTCTTCTATTAGTTAAAACCGACCCGATATATTCAAATGTGTATATTTCAAGCCAAAGGTACTCTATATATATATATCGAGTCATTTTCAAGGAGTCTATGATTTTGATGGTTAAACCCCTCTTTTTATTTTATGAATACTTACCGATTGTTTTGGCGAGGACATGATTGATTGCACGGGCCCAAGGACTTGGTACATGTGGCTATCCGGGGAGGTAAGGGCCGACGGTGATCCCATATGCTAGTCCTACATCATAGCGGTGATACCGGCCCTCGCTAGAAGTTTTAACGGGGAATGGGAGCTGAGTGCCAATTGGGGAATTCATGTAACCCGATTGGTCATTGATTGGGTAGCCGGGTCTTGCTAACCCGTCCACCACCCGGAGGAAAAAGGTGTAATTGTTAATGCATGAATAAATGATAAAGATTGAATGATCGAATGAATGAATGAAATGAATGTCGCATGATCGCTAATGAATGAATTAATGCACACATGAGGTGTAGGTTGGAGATTTTACCCCCCTCGCCGGGCTCACGTATTGACCGATTGAACAAATGGGTTATGAAATTGAGTGTTGTAATCTCGAGCGTTGTTTTATTTTGTTTTCACCCACTTGGGAAATTATTCCAAAACCTCACGCGGGATTATAACTTGCATGTTTGGGTGTTTAATTTATGTAGTATTATATTAATATGCCCCATTTTTTACCCACCAGTCTCCTATAGACTGAAGCCGGTTTATTTTCAGTTTCTTTGCAGGTTTGGAGTGCTAGGCGGGAAGTCGAGTTGTCAAGTTTATTAATTAAGTCTGGGTCACTCCAAGTGCATGTTGTAATTAGATTATATTTCACAAGAATGGACCATTGTTATGACTATGATTATGACCATGCAATTACGTTTATGTACGAATTTTCGGGAACATGTCTTTATGCTAGTTGAACCCGTTATGTTGCATGATTTGGTAATGGAATATATGCTATGCTTCTGCATTTGTCATTTATCCTTGTTTCTTTTTTTTTTTTATCTGGTTTCGAAGGTTTAGTTCCCACCTAGCCTAGTGAGCGAGTGAGTCCCCGTTCGCTGTGAGCTGGGTTTATGTATGGACTTTCCATTCCATGGGTGGATCGGTTCATAGTGCGGGGGATGTGGCGCCTTTCCGGTTCGGGTGCTACAGGTTTTATGCGTGGTTTTTGAGTATAATTGCTACCATTTCATGACCTTGTCTGTTGGTTACGTGGCTGCCATGTTTGAGTTTGTTTGTAGGGGTGAACAGTGCTGTTTTCGGGAAGAAGACGCAGCCTGCGCACGCTAACGCCCTTTATGGGTGTTAGGCGTGGCCACGTCTAACGGCCGCTTCGTCACCAGGGGCCTCTGTACCCACTAACGGCCGTTAGGGGGCTTTCTAAGGGTGGAGACTAATGACCGTTAGTCCCCCAGACTCCTTATTTTTGTGGTTTTGCTCGTTTATTTGCCCGTTCACTTGTTTCCCTCCCCGTTCTTGATCCTTATGTGTTATGTGCTTGTTTTTACGTATGAATTGATATGTCTTGAGTTGTTATTGCTTGATTTTAACATGTTTTATGTATGAATTGTTGGAAAACACGAATTAGAAAGCAACGGAATTTAAAAAAACTTTTCCCAACAAAAGGACCTTGAACTCGCAATCGTGTAACCAAATTCGTAAAGATAGAAAACTTACTTTTCTTTTGTTCTTTCTTGAAGCGTTTCAAGCCACCCAAGAACGTTCTTCTCGCGGCTTGATCCCCTCTCCTTGGTAAAGCTCGAATCTTCAAACTTCTAACTTGAAGTCTCTAGAGAAAGTCCACCAACTTGATCACAATCTAACTAGTAAGGATGCTAGTTCTCTAGTTAGTGTTTAGGCTTAACCTAGGGTTTATTTAATCTTGGAGAAAGAAAGGTGTTCAACACATGAACCAAAAGAATTGTCAATTAGCTCCATAAGGAGCTCGAGCTCCCCTATTTATAGAGAGGGGAGTGCCGAAATTCCTAGTCCTTTATGGGCTAGGATTTTGGTCCCTCTCTCCTATTACTTGATCATCAAGTAATTTTGACTTTGACTTTGAATTCTAATTCAAATCAACTTTCAAGAGAGCTAAAAATATCCAAACTATTTTTGGATAATTTTATACTTTATTTATTTAAAATAAATAACTTATTTTTATCTAATTAATTAATTCGTAATTAATTAACTAGATTATTTTCTCCAAAATAAGACTTTCTTTTTAATTCAAAATTAAACCAAAGTCTATTAAATAATTAACAACTTAATTATTTAATATCCAATTAAATAGTCACGTGTGGCACACGTGTCATAGTGACACGTGTCCAGTCACGTGACCCACACGTGTGGTTTCACACGTGTGGACCCTCTAGGCTCGATTAACTCGTTTAATCGTTTTAAAGCCTCAACTCATGTAACCAAGTTGTTGTGTGTGACCCTCTAGGTTCTTAATTCAATTAGCAGTGACCCTAATTAACTAATTCACTAATTAATTAATCAGTCCACAGATTAAACGACCATAGTCTAGCAACAGGTGTTTAACCCCTAGCTGAATTGGAATGTTCGGATTCGACAGAACCTTTAAGTCATTGATTCATGTGAGATACAATCCTCCTACTTACTATCTCTCAACCAAGATCTAGGGCAAGGGAATAATCAGAACCCTAATAATCCGGTCTTAAAGCTAAGTGCATTTCATATCCATTTGATCTCAATCCAAGAAACCCTTTTCTTGATGTCTTGATCTACTGCCTTGGCCAAGGACTCCATATGGCATATGAATGACTTACACAATAAGAGATCACCTTGCAAATGCAAGTGTAGGTCCTTTCTTGATTCTCATTCACTTTCATGAATCACTTGTGCAGCCCCAACATAAGCCTTGAATCAGTTGTCTAAGGCGACACCCTTTAAAGCTTATACCTAAGACTACAGAGTTAACTCATAAAGTGACAAGGAACCTCAAGTCTTAAGGATCAATTAATCACATCAATGACTCGTGAGATATTTCCTAATCTGGAAGTTTCCATTTCCTGAAATAGAAACTTCCTTTCCTATTCAGGAATGTTCTCACACGGGGCACCTCAGTGAACTTACTTATTAAAGTAAGAACCCTCATGTATCACGCACATATCAACTATACACTTTGCACCTCCATGAAACAAGGTGGTCCTTCTTAAGGGCGTGATCCCACAAGCAAGCCTTAGAGGAGTCAGGTTGACACTCCCACTGTCTGTAGGACTCATCGGCTTGGAGTATTTTACTAATCATGACTTATGTGATATAGGGCTCGTTTCATGAACCATTTCACCTAAATGGTAGAGTCCTAAAGTCATCAGGATTAGGGGAGTTCTCATACATGCACAGCTAAAGTAAACGCATACCAAACAAGAGCATATAAAGAAGTGTTGCCTCAATTCGTTATTTTATTCAAAGATTGTCTGTGATTACAATAAGGAAAAGCACAAAGCGGATATACAATCGGCTTTTAGGGCACTATTCTTAACAATCTCCCACTTGCCCGTCAAAGCCATTCTAAAGCTACTCTAAGTCCCATCTTCTGAAGATGACTTTGGAAAGCTTCTCGACTAAGGGGTTTAGTAAGTTGATCTGCCACGTTCTCTGTTGATGTGACCCTCTCAATTTGCACATCTCCTCTTTTGATAATATCACGGATTAGGTGATACTTCCTCATAATGTGCTTGGTCCGTTGGTGAGATCTTGGTTCTCTTGCTTGAGCAACCGCCGCAGTGTTGTCACAAAACACAGTAATGGGGTCTTTCATGCTAGGAACAACATTCAACTCTTGAATGAAGTTTCTAATCCAAACACCTTCCTTAGCTGCATCATTTGCAGCTAAGTATTCGGCCTCAGTGGTCGAATCTGCAGTGGTTGTTTGCTTGGAACTCTTCCAACTCACTGCTCCGCCGTTTAGGCAGAAAATGTATCCTGACATTGACTTAAAATCATCTAAGTCAGATGCAAAGCTTGCATCGCAGTATCCTTCGACAGTAAGATCTTTCTGACCTCCGTAAACTAAGAATAAATCTTTAGTACTTTTCAAGTACCTAAGAATATTCTTCACGGCAGCCCAGTGACCATCTCCAGGGTTAGATTGGAAACGACTTGTCACACTAAGTGCATAAGCCACATCCGGTCGAGTACATAACATTGCATACATTATGCTACCTATTCCTGATGCATAAGGTGTATGAGTCATTCTATCCTTCTCAAGGTTAGTCTTAGGACACATCTTCTTTGAAAGACACGTTCCTACACTCATAGGAAGGTTCTTAACCTTTGCTGACTCCATATTGAATCTCTTCAATACTTTGTCAATGTACATCGACTGTGATAGTCCTATTAACCTTCTAGATCTATCTCTATAGATTTTAATTCCAAGGATATAGGACGCATCACCAAGATCTTTCATCTCGAATTGGTTCGATAACCATAACTTAGTCACTTTCACGTCATCAACATAAAGTACTAAGAATTGCACTGAGGTCTCCAATTCCTTTCTATACACACATGATTCATTCGAAATTTGGATGAATCCAAACGCTTTGACCGATTCATCAAATCGAATGTTCCAATTCCTAGAAGCCTGTTTCAATCCATAGATTGATCTTTAGAGTTTGCAAACCTTTTGCTCACTCCCACTGAATGTGAAACCTATGGGTTGCTCCATATAAATGTCTTTGTCAATGTCACCATTGAGAAAGGCAGTTTTCACATCCATTTGCCATATCTCATAGTCATAATATGCAGCAATGGCAAGCATGATTCGAATGGACTTTTGCATTGCAACTGGTGAAAAGGTTTCGTCAAAGTCCACGCCGGGTCTTTGAGTGAATACTTTTGCAACCAGTCTTGCTTTGTAGGCTGCAATGCTTCCATCAACTCCAAGCTTTCTCTTAAAGATCCATTTGCAACCTATGGGTTTGACCCCATAAGGCAAATCTACCAAGGTCCAAACTTGGTTGGAGTTCATGGAATCCATTTCGGATTTCATGGCTTCTATCCACTGTTCAGAGTCAGAATCTGAAAGTGGCTCCTCATATGTTAAAGGATCATTATCCTTTTGAGAGATTTCATGGAAGAATCCACACCATCTCTTCGGCTGTCTAGGAGTGCGTTCAGAACGCCTTAGAGGAGGGTTTTCGTGTGTATCGAAATTCGCGATTGGCTGTGGTTGATCAGAGTGGGACGTTTCTTCAGTGGGTGGTTTGGGGTCACCTTGTACTTCTTCTAATTCTATGATCTTGCCTTTCTTTTCTTTAAGGAACGGTTCCTCCAGAAAAGTAGCATTTCTGGAAACAAACAACTTTTGTTCAGATTGATCATAGAAATAGTATCCTATGGATTCCTTAGGATAACCTACAAAGTAGCATAAGTTAGAACGAGATTCTAACTTATCTCCCACTGTCCTCTTCACGTAAGCAGGACAACCCCAAATTCTCAAGTAAGAATAACTAGGGATTTTACCATGCCACATTTCATAGGGCATTTTGGGGACTGACTTAGAGGGAACTAGATTCAGAATCTTTGCTGCACTTTCTAGGGTATAACCCCAGAAAGAAGGTGGTAAGTCAGTGAAACTCATCATGGAACGAACCATATCAAGTAGGGTTCGATTCCTTCTCTCAGAAACTCCATTAAGCTGAGGAGTTCCCGGAGGAGTCCACTGAGAGATAATCCCATTATCTTTGAGATGATTAAGGAATTCTTCACTAAGATACTCGCCTCCTCGATCAGATCGAAGTGCTTTGATCTTGTGACCAGTTTGGTTCTCAACCTCCTTTTGAAATTCTAAGAATTTCTCAAAAGCTTCAGATTTATACTTCATTAAGTATACATAACCATACCGACTAAAGTCATCAGTAAAGGTTATGAAGTACTGATGATTGTTTCTAATGCTTACACTAAGCAGTCCACAAACATCAGTATGGATCAAATCCAAAACCTTAGTGGCACGTTCCACAGTTCCTTTAAAAGGAACTTTGGACATCTTTCCTTTGAGACAGGATTCGCAGGAAGTCAACTCTTTGAGATCATTTTCAGAGAATGATCCTAAAGTGTTTATCTTGCTAATTCTGTTCTTGGAAATGTGTCGTAATCTAGCGTGCCATAAGGGAGCTGAAACTTTGTCATCTCTCTTACGCTTTGTTTCTCGTTGTATATTCATAATATTGATATTTTGAGTTAGGTAAAGTCCATTACTTAGAGTACCGATATGAACGGAAGAGCTGTTCCGTTTGATAAAGTATTTACCATTCTTAATATAATTTTCATAACCTTCACAATCTAATATTGGAACTGAAATTATATTACGAATAATGCTCGGTACATAAAGGACTTTATTTAATACTAACTCAAAACTACCTAAATCTAATCTAATTGTGCCTAAAGCTCGAGCTTCAACGTTTGAGCCATCGCCGATCTTCAAGACACATTCTCCTTCTTTGAGTTGTTGGACTTCACTTAGCATCTGTACATCATTACAGATTTGAGTCCCACAACCGGTATCAAGTACCCAAGAACTAGAATTAATAGAAAGATTTACTTCAACGAGAAAGATACCTTTCTTTAGAGTAGCCTTGTACTCTGGGCAGTTTCTCCTCCAATGTCCCGCTTTGCCACAATGGAAGCAAACATCCTCTTTCTGATCACGCTTCTTCTTTTGGGCCTTCCCCTTCGAAATGCCACCAGTGGGCCTAAGGGGTTTCTTCTTCTTCTTTTGGGCTTTCTTGCCCTTACCTTTAGAAGGCCCAGAAGAGGAAGATGGAGCATTCACCATCAAAACCTTATTGTCCTTCTTGATCGTGCTTTCAGCAGTCACAAGCTGACTAATCAGCTCAGCTACAGTAGCACCAGCATGATTCATGTTGAAGTTAAGGACAAATGGGTTGAATGATGGTGGGAGCGAAGATAGCAACAAATCCACTGAAAGCTCATCTTTCAGTGGCATGTCCATGGAAGCAAGTTTCTCAGTAAGGGCAAGAAACTTGAGTCCATATTCATGGACACTTGAACCTTCCCTCATTCTCAAGTGGAACAATTCCTTTGAAGTGTTATACCTTGTAACACGTTCATGAGGGCGGTAAAGTTGCTCTAAGTGGTCGTAAATCTCCCAAGCGAATTCCATGGCCTCATGTTGTCTTTGCAAGTCCGGAGACATGTTAGCCAACATAAGGCAACGGGCTTGGAGATTATCATCCTTCCACTTCTGAATCGCATCCCGCTCGGCCCGAGTGGGAGCCTCCCCTTCGGGACTGGGCTCCCCTTCGAAGAGAACATAAGTTCTCTTTTCAGAATCTAAAATGATTTTCAGATTCCTCAGCCAATCAGAATAGTTGGGACCAGTCAACTTGTTTGACTCGAGGATCGATACAAGAGGGTTTTTGGTTGCCATTTCAAAACACGTAGAGAATCACAGAATCTACGACCTAAATGGTAAAACAGAGAACTCGTGAGCATGCTGAATTATAACGATATACAAAAGATAAGGTCTTTAATCTAATGTAGCTCCCACTGTTTTTGAAAGATCTATAATTCCCAAAGATCTAAGAGGAACACGTTTCCCAATGGGTACTAAGATCCTAGGCATTTTACCTCGAACCCACGACTCGCGGACATTCTAAGTAAGAACCCTAGGTAGGTACAACTTACCAATTCTAACACCTTTAGAACTCTTAGTAATTGGTTTTTTTTGCATCACCTATCTTTCAATATGGACCCACGACTCGTGCGACATCCATATTTACTTAGGCGTTAAGCTAAAACCCATCAATCATAAGATCATGACCAAAACTTAGTTCAAACGACCCACGACTCGTGGACATCGCCCTTGCTAAAATCGATCATGAAATATTGATCATTTAAAATGATCAATTAGGTAACTAAGAACTAATAAGCTCCACTAGCTATCCCACAACTCGCGGACAATACCCAGCTTCACTTACTAAACTTAAAACCTATTGATGGAATGCTAGGAATTTAATTCAAAATTTGCATCTCGAATTAAACACCTATTTGTTCGAAATTAGCTTAATATTTAAGGGGAATTTTCGAATCAACCGGAGAGTTGTCCGCTTCGACCTCACCAACATATATGTTATCCAATTTTATTAGTCTTGATTAATGCAAGTACACTTAAATGCATATCAAACAAGCACATAAATAGATAACATGTCCTAGCATGATACTAACATGTAATGATCATGGGTTCTACCTATCTTATGCGTGATATGTGGGAGCCACTCCACAATCACAAGTTCTAACATACATGCCACATAAACAGTTCAAATCACATAAGGGAAAGCGGTAACAAAATACGAGCCCTATCTCTATTACATTTAACAATTGAGATTCCCCTCCCTAACATTTTGAGGGGTCTTCACTTATGGCCTCCTTGTTACTTGAATGTGGTCCATCTTACTCCATGGGTGCATTGTCTCCAAAATGAAAATAAAACCTCACCACCTATCTCTACTCTCAAATTACAATAAAAAGAAAAAGACATAAAGTAATAAGGCTCAATCTTCATATTGGCCTCAGACAATTACACGGGGCATACCCCGGCCTCAAAAACAGTAATATGGAAAGCCACATAATAAATCACATAACAGTACGCACATAAGTGAGGCTCCAACCTCAATTGAAAAACGCAACTATAGGGCTCCAACCCCAATTTAAACCATCCATGTGCATAAATTAAAACCATACATAGATCTAAACCCATGATCACCTAACATGCTTTTGCAAGAATTTAAATTTAACCAATAAATTAAAATTCTCGTTTCAAGTCCTAATGACTTAAAACACGACTTAGATGCAATTCTTGTTCAAGAGCCTTTTCAATAAAACCCGAAAAACAACAAACCAATAAAATTCCAATTAATTTCCAAAATTAATAATTTTATTCTTTCATTATTTTCAAAAAATAAAATTCATAATTTTCCCAAAATCCAAATCGCTTTAATTTCTCAAAAATCTCAATTTAGTCAAAAATTTTAAAATAATTTTATTTTAGCAAAACTGATTTTAAAAGATAAAATTAAAATAAAATTAAATCGGGATTTTACGAACCGAAAAACACGAAACACGAAACACAAGGATTGGCCCGAAACCATCCGCCCAAAGGAGGGCATCGCCGCGCAGCATCAGGCGCGCGCGCCAGCTGTGCACACAGCGTGCGGCAATTGCCGCCCGCGTGCGCGCGCTGGGCGCGCGCCTCGTGCGCTTGTCGCGCGCAGCAATGCCCGCCCGATGGCGGGCGGTCTCGGCCAGGGCGTCCCGCTCTGTTGCGGGACGGTGCGGGCGGCTGTCCCGCGCGGTTGCGGGACAGGCGAGCAGTCGCGCCTAGGCGCGGGCGGGAGGGCCTCCCGTGCGGTTGCGGGAGGGCTGGGCGATGGCGACGGGCTGGGCGTGCGACTTGCTAGCACGCCTAGGCTCGTCCTATTTCGTGTTCGTTTCGTATTTCTGGGTTTCTCGAAAACCCGGTTCAATCCAAAAATTAAAAATTCGATTTAAACATATTTCAATCAAAACGGTTTTCAAAATCACAATTTAAGAAAACAGTTTCAGAAATTCAGGAAAAATTACAGTTTCGTATTTCAGGCTTTCTAAAAGAACTCATGAATACCTAATTCGCATCTAAGCCTAAGAATTTCTATTAAATTCAGAATAATTGAGACGAATCAGAAACACGATTAACGAGGTGGCTCTGATACCACTTGTTGGAAAACACGAATCAGAAAGCAGCGGAATTTAAAAATTTTCCCAACAAAAGGACCTTGGACTCGCAACCGTGTAACCAAATTCGTAAAGATAGAAAACTTACTTTTCTTTTGTTCTTTCTTGAAGCGTTTCAAGCCACCCAAGAACGCTCTTCTCGCGGCTTGATCCCCTCTCCTTTGGTAAAGCTCGAATCTTCAAACTTCTAACTTGAAGTCTCTAGAGAAAGTCCACCAACTTGATCACAATCTAACTAGTAAGGATGCTAGTTCTCTAGTTAGTGTTTAGGCTTAACCTAGGGTTTAATTTAATCTTGGAGAAAGGAAGGTGTTCAACACATGAACCAAAAGAATTGCCAATTAGCTCTAAAGGGGAGCATGAGCTCCCCTATATATAGGAAAAGGGAGAGGGGCGCCGATCCTAATCCTTGTTGGGCAAGGATTTGGTTCCTCTCTCTCCTATTACTTGATCATCAAGTATTTTCCAACTTTGACTTTGAATTCTAATTCAAGTCAACTTTTAAGAGAGCTAAAAATATCCAAACTATTTTTGGATAATTTTATACTTTATTTATTATAAAATAAATAACTTATTTTATCTAATTAATTAATTCATAATTAATTAACTAGATTATTTTCTCCAAAATTAGACTTTCTTTTTAATTCAAAATTAAACCAAAGTCTATTAAATAATTAACAAATTAATTATTTAATACATATATATACAATATATATATATATATATATATATATATATATATATTCACACGTGTGTGACACGTGTCGCTCAAGTGAGCCACACGTGTGATTTCACACGTGTGGAACCCTCTTGGCCCGATTAACTCGTTTAATCATTTTCAAGCCTCAACTCATGTAACCAAGTTGTTGTGTGTGACCCTCTAGGTTCTCAATTCAATTAGCAGTGACCCTAATTAATTAATTCACTAATTAATTAATCAGTCCACAGATTAAACGACCATAGTCTAGCAACAGGTGTTTAACCCGTAGCTGAATTGGAATGTTCGGATTCGACAGAACCTTTAAGTCATTGATTCATGTGAGATACAATCCTCCTACTTACTATCTCTCAACCAAGATCTAGGGCAAGGGAATAATCAGAACCCTAATAATCCGGTCTTAAAGCTAAGTGCATTTCATATCCATTTGATCTCAATCCAAGAAACCCTTTTCTTGATGTCTTGATCTACTGCCTTGGCCAAGGACTCCATATGGCATATGAATGACTTACACAATAAGAGATCACCTTGCAAATGCAAGTGTAGGTCCTTTCTTGATTCTCATTCACTTTCATGAATAACTTGTGCAGCCCCAGCATAAGCCTTGAATCAGTTGTCTAAGGCGACACCCTTTAAAGCTTATACCTAAGACTACAGAGTTAACTCATAAAGTGACAAGGAACCTCAAGTCTTAAGGATCAATTAATCACATCAATGACTCGTGAGATATTTCCTAATCTGGAAGTTTCCATTTCCTGAAATAGAAACTTCCTTTCCCATTCAGGAATGTTCTCACACGGGGCACCTCAGTGAACTTACTTATTAAAGTAAGCACCCTCATGTATCACGCACGTATCAACTATACACTTTGCACCTCCATGAAGCAAGGTGGTCCTTCTTAAGGGCGTGATCCCACAAGCAAGCCTTAGAGGAGTCAGATTGACACTCCCACTGTCTGTAGGACTCATCGGCTTGGAGTATTTTACTAATCATGACTTATGTGATATAGGGCTCGTTTCATGAACCATTTCACCTAAATGGTAGAGTCCTAAAGTCATCAGGATTAGGGGAGTTCTCATACATGCACAGCTAAAGTAAACGCATACCAAACAAGAGCATATAAAGAAGTGTTGCCTCAATTCGTTATTTTATTCAAAGATTGTCTGTGATTACAATAAGGAAAAGCACAAAGCGGATATACAATCGGCTTTTAGGGCACTATTCCTAACACTTTTCAAGTACTTAAGAATATTCTTCACGGCAACCCAGTGACCATCTCCAGGGTCAGATTGGAAACGACTTGTTACACTAAGTGCATACGCCACATCCGTTCGAGTACATAACATTGCGTACATTATGCTACCTATTGCTGACGCATAAGGTGTATGAGTCATTCTCTCCTTCTCAAGGTTAGTCTTAGGACACATCTTCTTTGAAAGACATGTTCCTGCACTCATAGGAAGGTTCTTAACCTTTGCTGACTCCATATTGAATCTCTTCAATATTTTGTCAATGTACATCGACTGTGATAGTCCTATTAACCTTCTAGATCTATCTCTATAGATTTTAATTCCAAGGATATAGGACGCATCACCAAGATCTTTCATCTCGAATTGGTTCGATAACCATAACTTAGTCACTTTCATGTCATCCTTCGAATTCCCAATGAGAAGGATGTCATCAACATAAAGTACTAAGAATTGCACTGAGGTCTCCAATTCCTTTCTATACACACATGATTCATTTGAAATTTGAATGAAGCCAAACGCTTTGACCGATCAAATCGAATGTTCCAATTCCTAGAAGCCTGTTTCAATCCATAGATTGATCTTTGGAGTTTGCAAACCTTTTGCTCACTCCCACTGAATGTGAAACCTATGGGTTGCTCCATATAAATGTCTTTGTCAGTGTCACCATTGAGAAAGGCAGTTTTCACATCCATTTGCCATATCTCATAGTCATAATATGCAGCAATGGCAAGCATGATTCGAATGGACTTTTGCATTGCAACTGGTGAAAAGGTTTCGTCAAAGTCCACGCCGGGTCTTTGAGTGAATCCTTTTGCAACCAGTCTTGCTTTGTAGGCTGCAATGCTTCCATCAACTCCAAGCTTTCTCTTAAAGATCCATTTGTAACCTATGGGTTTGACCCCATCAGGCAAATCTACCAAGGTCCAAACTTGGTTGGAGTTCATGGAGTCCATTTCGGATTTCATGGCTTCTATCCACTGTTCAGAGTCAGAATCTGAAAGTGCCTCCTCATAT
Source organism: Lantana camara (assembly GCA_037501455.1). Taxonomy (NCBI): domain Eukaryota; kingdom Viridiplantae; phylum Streptophyta; class Magnoliopsida; order Lamiales; family Verbenaceae; genus Lantana; species Lantana camara. Next base: position 78,183,131 of record CM074859.1, read on the forward strand.
GTCAAAGGATCATTATCCTTTTGAGAGATTTCATGGAAGAATCCATACCATCTCTCCGGCTGTCTAGGAGTGCGTTCAAAACGCCTTAGAGGAGGGTTTTCGTGTGTATCGAAATTCGTGATTGGTTGTGGTTGATCAGAGTGGGACGTTTCTTTAGTGGGTGGTTTGGGGTCACCTTGTACTTTTTCTAATTCTATGATCTTGCTTTCTTTTCTTTAAGGAATGGTTCCTCCAGAAAAGTAGCATTTCTGGAAACAAACACCTTTTGTTCAGATTGATCATAGAAATAGTATCCTATGGATTCCTTAGGATAACCTACAAAGTAGCATAAGTTAGAACGAGATTCTAACTTATCTCCCACTGTCCTCTTCACATAAGCAGGACAACCCCAAATTCTTAAGTAAGAATAACTAGGGATTTTACCATGCCACATTTCATAGGGCGTTTTGGGGACTGACTTAGAGGGAACTAGATTCAGAATCTTTGCTGCACTTTCTAGGGCATAACCTCAGAAAGAAGGTGGTAAGTCAGTGAAACTCATCATGGAACGAACCATATCAAGTAGGGTTCGATTCCTTCTCTCAGAAACTCCATTAAGCTGAGGAGTTCCCGGAGGAGTCCACTGAGAGATAATCCCATTATCTTTGAGATGATTAAGGAATTCTTCACTACGATACTCGCCTCCTCGATCAGATCGAAGTGCTTTGATCTTGTGACCAGTTTGGTTCTCAACCTCCTTTTGAAATTCTAAGAATTTCTCAAAAGCTTCAGATTTATACTTCATTAAGTATACATAACCATACCGACTAAAGTCATCAGTAAAGGTTATGAAATACTGATGATTGCTTCTAGTGCTTACACTAAGCGGTCCACAAACATCAGTATGGATCAAATCCAAAACCTCAGTGGCACGTTCCACAGTTCCTTTAAAGGGAACTTTGGACATCTTTCCTTTGAGACAGGATTCGCAAGAAGTGAACTCTTTGAGATCATTTTCAGAGAATGATCCTAAAGTGTTTATCTTGCTAATTCTGTTCTTGGAAATGTGTCCTAATCTAGCGTGCCATAAGGGAGCTGAAACTTTGTCATCTCTCTTACGCTTTGTTTCTCGTTGTATATTCATAATATTGATATTTTGAGTTAGGTAAAGTCCATTACTTAGAGTACCAATGTGAACGGAAGAGTTGTTCCGTTTGATAAAGTATTTGCCATTCTTAATATAAGTTTCATAACCTTCGCAATCTAATATTGGAACTGAAATTATATTACGAATAATGCTCGGTACATAAAGGACTTTATTTAATACTAACTCAAAACTACCTAAATCTAATCTAATTGTGCCTAAAGCTCGAGCTTCAACGTTTGAGCCATCGCCGATCTTCAAGACACATTCTCCTTCTTTGAGTTGTTGGACTTCACTTAGCATCTGTACATCATTACAGATATGAGTTCCACAACTGGTATCAAGTACCCAAGAACTAGAATTAATAGAAAGATTTACTTCAACGAGAAAGATACCTTTCTTTAGAGTAGCCTTGTACTCTGGGCAGTTTCTCCTCCAATGTCCCGCTTTGCCACAATGGAAGCAAACATCCTCTTTCTGATCACGCTTCTTCTTTTGGGCCTTCCCCTTCGAAATGCCACCAGTGGGCCTAAGGGGTTTCTTCTTCTTCTTTTGGGCTTTCTTGCCCTTACCTTTAGAAGGCCCAGAAGAGGAAGATGGAGCATTCACCATCAAAACCTTATTGTCCTTCTTGATCGTGCTTTCAGCAGTCACAAGCTGACTAATCAGCTCAGCTACAGTAGCACCAGCATGATTCATGTTGAAGTTAAGGACAAATGGGTTGAATGATGGTGGGAGCGAAGCTAGCAACAAATCCACTGAAAGCTCATCTTTTAGTGGCATGTCCATGGAAGCAAGTTTCTCAGTAAGGGCAAGAAACTTGAGTCCATATTCATGGACACTTGAACCTTCCCTCATTCTCAAGTGGAACAATTCCTTTGAAGTGTTATACCTTGTAACACGTTCATGAGGGCGGTAAAGTTGCTCTAAGTGGTCGTAGATCTCCCAAGCGAATTCCATGGCCTCATGTTGTCTTTGCAATTCCGGAGACATGTTAGCCAACATAAGGCAACGGGCTTGGAGATTATCATCCTTCCACTTCTGAATCGCATCCCGCTCGGCCCGAGTGGGAGCCTCCCCTTCGGGACTGGGCTCCCCTTCGAAGAGAACATAAGTTCTCTTCTCAGAATCTAAAATGATTTTCAGATTCCTCAGCCAATCAGAATAGTTGGGACCAGTCAACTTGTTTGACTCGAGGATCGATACAAGAGGGTTTTTGGTTGCCATTTCAAAACACGTAGAGAATCACAGAATCTACGACCTAAATGGTAAAACAGAGAACTCATGAGCATGCTGAATTATAACGATATACAAAAGATAAGGTCTTTAATCTAATGTAGCTCCCACTGTTTTTCAAAGATCTATAATTCCCAAAGATCTAAGAGGAACACGTTTCCCAATGGGTACTAAGATCCTAGGCATTTTACCTCGAACCCACGACTCGCGGACATTCTAAGTAAGAACCCTAGGTAGGTACAACTTACCAATTCTAGCACCTTTAGAACTCTTAGTAATTGGTTTTTTTTGCATCACCTATCTTTCAATATGGACCCACGACTCGTGCGACATCCATATTTACTTAGGCGTTAAGCTAGACCCATCAATCATAAGATCATGACCAAAACTTAGTTCGAACGACCCACGACTCGCGGACATCGCCCTTGCTAAAATTGACCACGAAATATTGATCATTTAAAATGATTAATTAGGTAACTAAGAACTAATAAGCTCCACTAGCTATCCCACGACTCGCGGACAATAACTAGCTTTACTTACTAAACTTAAAACCTATTGATGGAATGCTAGGAATTTAATTCAAAACTTGCATCTCGAATTAAACACCTATTTGTTCGAAATTAGCTTAATATTTAATGGGAATTTTCGAATCAACCGGAGAGTTATCCGGTTCGACCTCACCAACATATATGTTATCCAATTTTATTAGTCTTGATTAATGCAAATACACTTAAATGCATATCAAACAAGCACATAAACAGATAACATGTCCTAGCATGATACTAACATGTAATGATCATGGGTTCTACCTATCTTATGCGTGATATGTGGGAGCCACTCCACAATCACAAGTTCTAACATACATGCCACATAAACAGTTTAAATCACATAAGGGAAAGCGGTAACAAAATACGAGCCCTATCTCTATTACATTTAACAATTGAGATTCCCCTCCCTAACATTTTGAGGGGTCTTCACTTATGGCCTCCTTGTTACTTGAATGTGGTCCATCTTACTCCATGGGTGCATTGTCTCCAAAATGAAAATAAAACCTCACCACCTATCACTACTCTCAAATTACAATAAAAGGAAAAAGACATAAAGTAATAAGGCTCAATCTTCATATTGGCCTTAGACAATTACACGGGGCATACCCCGGCCTCAAAAACAGTAATATGGAAAGCCACATAATAAATCACATAACAGTACGCACATAAGTGAGGCTCCAACCTCAATTGAAAAACGCAACTATAGGGCTCCAACCCCAATTTAAACCATCCATTTGCATAAATTAAAACCATACATAGATCTAAACCCATGATCACCTAACATGCTCTTGCGAGAATTTAAATTTAGCCAATAAATTAAAATTCTCGTTTCAAGTCCTAATGACTTAAAACACGACTTGATGCGAGTCTTATTTATAAAAATTTTCAATAAATCCCAAATTACCAAAACAAATAAAATTCCAATTAATTTCTGAAAATTAATAATTTTATCAAAGATTGTATTTCCCCAAAATATAAACCGTTTCAATTTCTTAAAAAATCCCAATTTTAAGTTTTATTCAAAATTAAAATAAATATTTAAAAAATAAAATTTTAAAATTAAAATAAAAATTGGGACTGGATTACACGAAATACGAAAAATCGGATCAGGAAAACGGGGCCCATACGCGAAATGGGGCGCACGCGTCGCAAGCGCGCGTGGACGCGCACAGCGCCCGGCCAAGCCGGGCGCGCCCGTCGGGCGACGGTGGGCGATGGGCGGCCATTCTCGGCCGCCCTGGGCGGGCGCGCCTAGGCGCGCCCGGAAGGCTCCCGCACAGGCGTGCGGGAGGTGCTGGGCGGATGCCCTGCGCACGCCTAGGACAGGCGGGCGGTGGCGCGCAAAGCCCGCGCGCGCGACGCCTTCGCGCGCGGGGTTTCGCGTGTTCGTCGTGATCCGGTTTTCGTTTCGTGTTTTCGTTCAAAAGTAAAACCAATCCAAGAAATCCAATAACAGTTTATACAGTTTCAAATCTAAAATTGTTCTCAAAAATTAAATTTTGCAAAAACCAATTTTCAGAAACTTTCAGGAAAAAATTACAGTTTCGTAATTCAGGCTTTCTAAAATAATTACAAATACTCAATCGCATCAAGCCTAAGAATTTCTACCAAATTCAGAATAATTGAGACGAATCAGAAACACGATTAACGAGGTGGCTCTGCTACCACTTCTTGGAAAACACGAATCAGAAATCAGCGGAATTTTAAAAAAATTTCCCAACAAAAGGATCTTGAACTCGCAATCGTGTAACCAAATTCATAAAGATAGAAAACTTACTTTTCTTTTGTTCTTTCTTGAAGCGTTTCAAGCCACCCAAGAACGCTCTTCTCGCGGCTTGATCCCCTCTCCTTGGTAAAGCTCGAATCTTCAAACTTCTAACTTGAAGTCTCTAGAGAAAGTCCACCAACTTGATCACAATCTAACTAGTAAGGATGCTAGTTCTCTAGTTAGTGTTTAGGCTTAACCTAGGGTTTAATTTAATCTTGGAGAAAGAAAGGTGTTCAACACATGAACCAAAAGAATTGTCAATTATTAGCTCTAAAGGGGAGCTCGAGCTTCCCTATATATAAGAGGGGCGTGCCGATCCAAATCCTTGTTGGGCAAGGATTTGGTTCCTCTCTCTCCTATTACTTGATCATCAAGTATTTTCTAACTTTGACTTTGAATTCTAATTCAAGTCAACTTTTAAGAGAGCTAAAAATATCCAAACTATTTTTGGATAATTTTATACTTTATTTATTATAAAATAAATAACTTATTTTTATCTAATTAATTAATTCATAATTAATTAACTAGATTATTTTCTCCAAAATTAGACTTTCTTTTTAATTCAAAATTAAACCAAAGTCTATTAAATAATTAACTAATTAATTATTTATAATATATATATACACACATGTGTGACACGTGTCACAGTGACACGTGTGCCACACGTGTGATTTCACACGCGTGGAACCCTCTTGGCCCGATTAACTCGTTTAATCATTTTAAAGCCTCAACTCATGTAACCAAGTTGTTGTGTGTGACCCTCTAGGTTCTCAATTCAATTAGCAGTGACCCCAATTAATTAATTCACTAATTAATTAATCAGTCCACAGATTAAATGACCATAGTCTAGCAACAGGTGTTTAACCCCTAGCTGAATTGGAATGTTCGGATTCGACAGAACCTTTAAGTCATTGATTCATGTGAGATACAATCCTCCTACTTACTATCTCTCAACCAAGATCTAGGGCAAGGGAATAATCAGAACCCTAATAATCCGGTCTTAAAGCTAAGTACATTTCATATCCATTTGATCTCAATCCAAGAAACCCTTTTCTTGATGTCTTGATCTACTGCCTTGGCCAAGGACTCCATATGGCATATGAATGACTTACACAATAAGAGATCACCTTGCAGATGCAAGTGTAGGTCCTTTCTTGATTCTCATTCACTTTCATGAATCACTTGTGCAGCCCCAGCATAAGCCTTGAATCAGTTGTCTAAGGCGACACCCTTTAAAGCTTATACCTAAGACTACAGAGTTAACTCATAAAGTGACAAGGAACCTCAAGTCTAAGGATCAATTAATCACATCAATAACTCGTGAGATATTTCCTAATCTGGAAGTTTCCATTTCCTGAAATAGAAACTTCCTTTCCCATTTAGGAATGTTCTCACACGGGGCACCTCAGTGAACTTACTTATTAAAGTAAGCACCCTCATGTATCACGCACGTATCAACTATACACTTTGCACCTCCATGAAACAAGGTGGTCCTTCTTAAGGGCGTGATCCCACAAGCAAGCCTTAGAGGAGTCAGGTTGACACTCCCACTGTCTGTAGGACTCATCGGCTTGGAGTATTTTACTAATCATGACTTATGTGATATAGGGCTCGTTTCATGAACCATTTCACCTAAATGGTAGAGTCCTAAAGTCATCAGGATTAGGGGAGTTCTCATACATGCACAGCTAAAGTAAACGCATACCAAACAAGAGCATATAAAGAAGTGTTGCCTCAATTCGTTATTTCATTCAAAGATTGTCTGTGATTACAATAAGGAAAAGTACAAAGCGGATATGAAATCGGCTTTCTAGGGCACTATTCCTAACAATGCACGTCCAATACATTGATACTTAGGCATATCGGGGCAAATAACAAAATATCTCATAAGGAATTCAAGAAGTAAACTCATAAAGTATTAAATAAACTCATAATGTATCATATAATAGCATATCATATGCATTCGTAAGTTTGAAGTTCAAAGAAAGAGCAAGAGATTCAAGAAAGCGTTAAACGTTTCATATAATGGTCAAGAATTCAAGTCACAATTACACCTAACAAATGGAGTTATAATGTAGCACCCGCGACGATAGGCGCCACATCCCCCCGCACTACAAGTCTAGTCCACACGAGAAATGGGTAATCCAAGCATGAACCGGACTCACAGCGAACGGGAGACAAAATAAAAAAAATCCTAGCTAGGCGGACTCTAACCCTGAACCGACTAAATCATAACGTCCAACATAGTAGTGAAGTAATAATCCCATACATGAATTCCAATAATAGCTCCAACTTAAAAACATTTCATAACATAATTAAGTTCCAACACACGTCGTAACAACGGGTTCAACTAGGCATGCAACCTGTCCCCGAATCCATAATCAAGAATCATAAATGGCACACAGGCCCGAATACATAAGGAGATGTAATTAATGCTAACAATTTATAATTGGACTCGAGTGTACACGTGTGACTCGACAAGAGACTTAAAACATGACCTCCGCCTAGCCCAAACCTGCAAGAACTGAAAAGTGGGGAAGAGGGGTCAGTCTCTAGAAGACTGAGTGAGCAGGAGCGATATACGTATATATAAAAACATGCACATATAAGTCATAAATCCCGAGCAAGGTTTTATTTAAATTTAGTTCCCAAAAGGGCAAGACAATGACTAATCAATGCTCGAACTTTACGACTAATCATATTAAATTTATTAAGTTTATAATTCATACATAAACATAAAAGCTCAGCGAGTGAGCGTGCATTATCTCCAACCAAACTCCGACCGTGTACGAAAATTATCATTGATACATTAAAATAGATGATCATGCAATATATCATAATACACACAGATCATATATCATATCATAAGACGTATTCGTTTGGGCAATCCGTGTCCCGGCCTTCCCGCACGGTGCATAACAAACATATCATAACATAAACATAGTCATAAAATAAGTTCCAACCTTCTTCCTCCGTGTGGTGGACGGGTTTGCAAGGCCCGACCACCTAAACTTATCAATGTGGCAATTGAGGTTCATGAGTCCTCAAAGCCCGGTTAGCGTTTCCTCGTCAAAAACTCCTTAACGAGGTCCGTTTCGCCGTTAAACATAAATGAAATCAGCACATGGGATCATCGTCGGCCCTTGCCTCCCCGGATAGCCACATATACTAAATTCCTGGGCCCGTGAACATAACATACATGCATAATCTCGCCAAAACATTTCAATTCATAAGAAACATAACATATTTCATAATTCATTTGAAAAGGGTACTCGATCAATATTTACTCGATAACTCTACTTTAAAAGTAACATATATATACATAAGGTTTTGGCCAAAGCTTGTCACATAAGGTTGTAGGGTTTAATATGTAACTAGAATGAAAACACCCTCACCTGGAATACCATGAGACATAAAGCATGAGCAATACGGTTGCCTATTCAATTCAGAAGTCTCCGCCCTGGAAACGAACTGTACAAGAGAAGGAACACTGTGTACTCGTGAGAATTGACCTTAATATGAAACCACATAGACGCACGACATGTTATGCGCATGATATGAGATGCATAAGAAGGATGAATCATGTGATGAGGTCATATAATCAAGTGATTCATTCAAAACGTTCAATACATGAAGGGTTCATATTCATTCATTCCATATCTTTCATGAATCATATCAAATCGAGCCAAAATCTTTAAAATATCATCATATTACACGTTTTAACATGTTTACAATGCATACAATAATTATAGAGGCAAGAGGATTCAAGAAAGCCTCAAACGTGTCATTTAAACGTTCATGTATTCAAGTCACATTTACACTTATCAAAGAAACCCTAAAATTAGAATAAATAATCAAAAATATCATATATTATCCACTAATCAATCATAAAATTCATAAAATTCACTTTCGGGAGCCAAGGGAGTGAAAGGAACGCAAGAAGGGAGGTTTAGGCAAAGTTCGGTAAAAGTTGACAACAATCGAAATTGCACAAGCTGTAGGAAAATGGAAATATCTGGAGTTGTAGAAGTTGGAATTGAGTTTTGTTTGTTGGGAATGAAACTAGATACATACTCCTATCCAAATATATATGGCACGAATCATGGTTCAAAACGAGGTGAAAATGGAAAAGGTCCGAAGTTGGGTGAGTGCAGTGTTCCGATGAAGTAACGACACAATTTTCAAACGATCATAACTCAGAAATGAAAAAATATATTAAGGTGATTCCAATTGGAGGTGTTAGTCGACTTCAAGAGGTTTCCAACGGCTTAAAAATCAGGTCATTCGGAGTTCGGATGAGGGAGTACCCGGCCGGGGAAAATACAAGGCAAAATCTACCAGGCCGGGGAAAGCTTGTGCAGAAACTTTCTGCACAAGCTCTACCGCCCGGGTAGTTTTTCTTCATGAATTTACCAGCCCGGGTAGAGGGTTTTCAGCTGAAAAACGAGAAGAAACAGGGGTTGCTCGAAGGAGAAAGGGGATGTAACACCCCGGAACGAAGGGCACCACATCCCCTCGCACTATAACCCAACATGTGCAACGAAATGGAGACTCCGCACACGCATCAAGTTACAGCGAACGAGTGACAAACAAAAACCCACACACTAGTTAGGCGGTCTAGACCCTCATTCAGAGTGCGTAACAAAACAAAAGCAAATGCGAAAATAACCAGGATCATAAAATACAAACATACGTGCTACATTAATACAAATTATACTTAATGTGCCCATCCAAGGCCAAGGAATCATACAAATTCAAGTTCAAAATCCAAAACAAAGTTCATATAAAGCTTATACATAGTACCATACTTATACATAGTACCAAAACGGGAGGTAAATATGCAAGGATGCAAAGGACTCCTCTAACAAACTCGAATGACTCAAAGTAAAAGACCATCGCCTAGCACGAACCGAAAACCTGCACCTGCAAACTCAAGAAGCAGAGGGGGAAAAAGAAGCAACGGAAAGGGGTCATTCCTAAAGACTGGTTGTAACACCCGAGCGCAAGGTGTCACATCCCCCGCACCGAGACCCGACCCGAATATGAAATGAACGATCCATACCCGAGCTAAATCACGGCGAATGGGGACAAACACACACTCTATGCTAGGCGGGACTAAACCTTGAACCATAAAATCAGAATTAAACATTAAAGCGGAAGCAGTAAACGAACATATACCACATATATATATACCATGAGCATCCAAGCTCCAAAAATAGTTCATATACATCATAGCATGCCATCACAGCCCAAAACAAGTACGCTACAATATAATATCCATATACAATAATCAAAAGTGTGATATGCAAGTGTAAGACTAAAATACAGAGCTAGAGACGAATGCAAGACCTAGGACTCGTATTCCCGCCTAGCTCCCTCGACACCTGTACCAAACAGCTGAAAACCAAACGGGTTCAGTCCAAAAGGGACTGGTGGGTATAAAACATTGGCATAAATATAATATATAACGGAATTTAAACAATCACATGCAAATTATAATCCCAAGCGAGGTTTTTGAGACGGTTCCCAAGTAGGTAAAATAGAGGAATCATCGGAAGGGATTATAATGATCAATTTTACAAGAGGTCATTAGTGGCCCGGCGAGTGGGCGTGCCTCAACTCCAACCAACACCATGTGTGATTCAACAATCATTCATTCATTAAGTCTTTCATGCATATCATTCTTTTGTGCACAATCAATCGATTCTATTCAATCGGTCATATACACCTTCTTCCTCCGGGTTGGTGGGCAGGTTTGCAAGACCCGGCCACCCAATCATTGGCCAAAAGGGGTTACATGACTCCCCAGATGGCACTCAGCTCCCTTTCCCCGCCAATCTCCTGACGAGGTCCAGTACCGCCGTTCATTAGTGGGAACTAGTGTGAGGGATCACCGTCAGCCCATGCTTCCTCGGATAGCCACTCACACCAAGAACCCCGGGCCCCAATCTGTGCAATCAATCAATCAATACTCGCCAAAACAATCGGTAGGATATTAAAAGAAAAACGGATTATACGTTTGAAATCATTTACCCGAAAGTGACTCGTTGTATAAATAGATAATTCTAACTTTGGATAAAACTTTGCACATAAGGATATATTGGGTCTTTTTATCTAAATAGTAGAAAAACCCACCTTGTAATGACAAAAGAAGATACGAAAGCCTCAAGGATTGGCCTCGTCTCCCACGGGATCAAAATCTATGCAAGAAAGGTAAAGTGAGACTCAAAATGACCAATTAAGACGCTCGGCAATGAAATGATCATGATATGAATGCATAAAAGATCATGTTATATAGTAAAAATGTTCATGTGCACTATTAAGGAATTTAGAACATATAATCAAACCATTCGTTCATCAAATTCATAAATTCATAACATTCATAATACATATCAATTAATCTAAAATTCCATTTAATAATCATAACACGTAATATATTGCATTTATAATTAGAAAATAAGCAATTAATTACTTTCAATTAAAGGTCGAAATTAAATAAATATGAAATAAATACCATTTAAATTCTAAAATTTAAAACAAATTAAACCATAATTAATATATATATATATATATATATATATATATATATATATATATATATATAATGCACGTATGTATGAATATCATGTATGCAAGTATTAAAATGAAAATTTATAATTTATGCATGCATGCACTCCAACAATTAACTATATTTCATGCATGAAATGCCATATATATACATATATATACACGTCCAACTACATGCAATGTTATAGCTATATATATATATATATATATATATATATATGACCTGATCAAATGCATGCATGCAATTAAGGAAAAGATAAGAATCACAGTCTAAACACACACAGCAAAGTTCGACTGAATTTTTTCAGAAAAACAGGGGTCGCGGCCGCGACCCGTTTTCTTCATGAAACGGTAGCGGCCGCTACCCATAATTTCCAGCATTTTTCTCCAATTTTCAGAATACGAGAGCAGCGTACTGTACAGTCGCGGGCGCGACCCAAATTCAGGCAATAAAGGTCGCGGGCGCGACCTGCGCGACAACAACAAATTAACGCAGCAGCCATGGCGAAACAGAGCAGAAACCAACTCCAATTTTTCCCAACAAGATCAGGTAAGTAAGGACATCAAATAGACAATAAAACTCAACAAAATTAAGCCTCAAACTCTCCTTAAACGCAGCAGCAAAAACTGACGCAGGTAGAGCAGCGAAAACAGAGCAACTCCATCAACCTTCAATATATCATTAATGATAGCTCATGAATGCTTCAACTACCAGCTAATAAATTACCATAAATGCCAAGAAGAGATCAAGACAATCATTTTCATCCTTGGAATCATCCAAAAAGCTCAAGTATTGGAAGAGATCAACCAAACTCAAAACCTAAATCTATATATATCCATTTCTGCCCAAAAGCTCACGAAAGCATGCTCAAATTTAGGGATGAATGAATGAAAATGACTCATAATGGATGTATATAACATAACCAAGCTTACCTTGTGGATTAATGGAGGTTTTGGAGGAGATTTGAGCTTGAATCTCAAGAATTGGCTTGAGCTACGGGATTTCTGGAAAACAGAGGAAAGAGGGCTGAATTTCTCTAAGTAAGAGAGAGTAGTTCGGTTGGGGAGGATAATGATCAGTTAGATGGTTGAGTTAGGTTCCCATAGGTTCAAACCATGGTTAATTTGGTCAAGTATGGTAAGAGATATGACTATTTTGGTGAAATGTGGCAGTTTTGGCGCCGTGTGGGTTTTTCGGTTGGATTTCGGAGGTTCAAATGATTCTGGAAAAATATGTGGCTAAGTTTACTAAACTCGAATTTTCGTTGCGAGTTCAGCGAAGTTGACGAAACTCAAATCCGAGTTTCCTAGCTCAAGATATTAAATACGAAACCAAGGGTGCGCTAAGTGCTCGTTAGCCCCCCAACTTGGATTCCAAAATCAAATTAAATTCGTTAACATGTCAAATGAATTCGAAAACATAAACCGAGAATATAAGCATGTTCATAACACACATATTTACGCCATATTACAATTGTACGATATTTCGATATCATTTCATATCAGAACGATGCACAAAATGAATAATCAAACACATATCAAGGCAATGTTTGCACATTTCATTCCAAATCCATGCATAAATAGAATTTAAATAAATGAATCAAATTAGAATATAAACATATACTAAAGTCAAGGATTAAATTTGAATAAATTAATTAATATGATTAAACATGATTAATTAGCATAATACTTAATTAACATTAATCAACAATTAATCGAAATATAAATACATATATATTTATATATATATTTAAAATATAAATTATTTTAAAATAGTATTGAATTAAAATAAATTATAATAAAATAAAATAATGACAATTTATAATAAAATTAAATATAAAACACGTAAAGACAATTATTTTGCGCAAATTTGTAAACACATACGTCATACCTTTACGTCTGAAAAGTCCGGGCGTCACAACCTCTCCCCCTTAAAAGAATCCATCCTCGGATTCACTATCTGCCTGAAATAAATAATGAAGGAACCCCGTTCCTCACAAACAACAAGGAGAGAATCCCCGTCTCTTAAAAGCAACAAAGAGAGAACCCCGTCTCTCAAAAGCAACAACGAGGGAACCCCATCTCTCAAAAGCAACAACGAGAGAACCCCGTCTCTCGCCAACAGGTAACGAAGTTCAAAATACAAAATATAACCACAACAAAGAACAACATCAAGGAGAAAACATCAAAATATCCAATTACGGCAACTTAGTCAAAATAATCACATAAAGCCAGAGAACAATCATCATTTACTTACATCCAATATCGATTGTACAACCATAATTAATAAATCAAAGAGTCAAAGCGCAAATTAGCAAAATTATTTAAATTAACAATGCATGTATGCGTATGCCATGGATGTCCGAGGTACCGTTCACCGTGGAAATGAATTTGAAGCTAAAGCCTTCATGGTCCCAAGGTATGGTCTGAACCCAAAAGCTAGCTCGACTTATAGCATGTCTTTAATATCTCCAATGTATCCACCTTCTTCCATTTCTCGGTTATACATTAACCCTGATCCAATCAACCTGCCCTTCCAAAACTAGTTTTTACCCTACATCTTCAGATTTCGGACCGGTCTTCTTCACGGTTCATGTCTCCTTCTATAATTTAGTGAAACCTCTGAAATTCAATAACCTTTTTGATTAATAAACACAGCCTTCTTGACAAGTTCTTTCCAAACCGGATTGTGATCATCGGTTCCCAAAATTTGGACTAATCTCTTCGTGGATCGTTTCCTCATCCCTTCATCCTCTTAAAGCCATTAAGCATTCATTAGATTTCGGTCCACCCCAAATTTCTAATCGAGGGGAAACTTCCTTGATACTTCTTAAGATTCAATTCAAGTCCTTCCATAGTTAGTTCTTTCTGATTCCTTTCTGCTCAATTCCTTCTAACTTGTTATGGAAAAACAACTAGCAATTCTGTAAGGTTTTATTTTGTTAATTGATGTCCAAACTCCTCCAATACTTAGCCATATTACCCTCTATGGTTGTCATCACGAACGCATTAATTTGATTTAATTTCTGTTCCCTGAGGTGATTTAATGGTCTCGCAGAAGCTCTTCCATAATTCCATTATTTCCCAAAATCTAAATCCCAGGTATAGAAATGCTAGACAAACCATTTCCTCAATTCCCCGTGGTGGCCTTCAACACGACTTAATACTTGACACCCACTTGAACGGTTTAGTTATTTCCGATCACCACCATTAAGACTTCCAGGTCTTCTTTAATTCGCAATTCCGTTATCCCTACGAATATATTTCTTCGAGCACCATTTCAATCTTCCAATTTGTTTCTTGGTCGTTCTCTCCCCCTTAAATTTCTATTGTCACGTGTTGAACTCCATCGGTTCTTCTTTTGTCGAAATTCTGAAAGAATAATTCCCATTAGGAAGGATTTAATCAAAAGGGCAACCCCAAAGTTTTTCCTTTCAACTTCCCTTCTAATTCGCTTGATGTCCTAAACCCCTTTCCTATTCTTGTCCGATCCAAACACCCCACAATCAACTATAATCTCGCTTCTCCTTATGAATTCTCGTTTCCATTAACCTATCCCTCACTTGAAATTCTTTATTTTCTCGACATCACCTTCATTGTAACATACCATCTCATTACTCATTTTCTTCTTAACTAAGATGTGACCCGATCGAAGAAATTCTTGATAAGTGAGAGGAAAGAACTTCCTATTAAATAAACACTAGAATGCATGTCGGGTTAGAATGATGATGCACGTGGCATACTTGCAACAATTAAATATGCCGCATATTAAAGCAACAAAATCCAATAAAAATGAGCGCACGAACATAAGTAAAGAAAATAAATAATTTGGGGCGAAATATGATGCACGTGCCATGAATGTTTTGGAACCTGTCACCAATATAGTAAGCTGTTAGCTCGGTAGCTTTTCCTCGTTCCTCCAATCACGAGGTTACTTGACTTGCTAATCATGCCTTGTCTTTCCCACGGTTTTCAAGTTTTCCATGAATCCTTTCGCATCACTTGTATCTTTCACTGTCTGCAATTGCAATTTCACGATCCTTGATTTCTTCGACAACCACTGAATTGGCCTCTGCATTTCCCCCAGAGAATCACCCTTCAACATTGCCCAAATTCTCTTACAAAAATGAACCCTAATGTAATTCTGAAACCTACTTCTCGCCATCACTGTGATCAAGCCTCCTGTGTTTATCCTTTATAAGTTGAGATTAGTGAAATAAACTCATTTTTCAATTGCTTATACTTGAGCACATGATTTCCTCCCAAAGAGCCCTTGCCTTTCTTTACCGTTTCCATTTGTTGCTCTATATCTTCCAATTCAACCTCTCAACC
Organism: Lantana camara; assembly: GCA_037501455.1. Lineage (NCBI taxonomy): Eukaryota > Viridiplantae > Streptophyta > Magnoliopsida > Lamiales > Verbenaceae > Lantana > Lantana camara. Next base: position 78,198,705 of record CM074859.1, read on the forward strand.
CGACAATTCAGCTTGGATTTGGAAACGAACTCAATTCCCGTCCTCAATATCACCACCTTCCCTAAATTAGTATCTACCCCGTCAATTGCCTTTCTCTACTCCCTTCCCTACTAGTTTCTATCTTAGTAGTAATCCAGAGCACCTAAATTTAAACTCTTCTCGTACTTCACCTCCACAATCTCGATTGCTAATTTCCAGGTTTATTTAGAAACCCTTCTTTGACAACTCTTGGTGCTCAATTCCCATCGGATTTATTTTACCTTGACTCCTCTCAGTCCTCGGTACCTCTTCAATGGTCCGAACCCTGAACCAAAATACCTTCAAGGTTCATTTACTTCATTCCTTAGGTTGAACGATCCCGTTGAATCCAATTATGACATCTTATGTAGGAGAGCCGTACATACCCATATTCGGAGTCATAAATATTTTCCTCGATCAACTCTTATCCTATCAAGTGTCTTTCTACCATTGCATCCCTAAAGTGGAACCTCCCACTCCGGCTCCCCAACCCTTGAACCCTAGCTCCATACAGGAAGGCCTCGCATCTCGAATTCTCTATATTCCTCCCCAGTGCATCCCTCCTATCTTCCATGCCTAAGGAAAAACTTACAATAGATCGTCTTTATCGTGGAACTTGATCGTGGTTTGATATTATTTTTATAACCTGTAAATCATAACTCATTTCGGAGATATATGCATGCGATTAGCACATGCTCATGGCACATATTCAACACGAAAAGCATAGATTCAATATAAGATGCAATAGGTAATTCGACAAGATTAAAAAGAAAGACAATTTCATGTTCAAGATCGATGCAATGCACATATTATCAAGTACCCGGGTTTTGCAACCCTAAGCTCTGATACCACTTAAGGATGTAACACCCGAGCGCAAGGTGTCACATCCCCCGCACCGAGACCCGACCCGAATATGAAATGAACGATCCATACCCGAGCTAAATCACGGCGAACGGGGACAAACACACACTCTATGCTAGGCGGGACTAAACCTTGAACCATAAAATCAGAATTAAACATTAAAGCGGAAGCAGTAAAGAACATATACCACATATATATATACCATGAGCATCCAAGCTCCAAAAATAGTTTATATACATCATAGCATGCCATCACGGCCCAAAATAAGTACGCTCCAATATAATATCCATATACAATAATCAAAAGTGTGATATGCAAGTGTAAGACTAAAATACAGAGCTAGAGACGAATGCAAGACCTAGGACTCGTATTCCCGCCTAGCTCCCTCGACACCTGCACCAAACAGCTGAAAACCAAACGGGTTCGGTCCAAAAGGGACGGGTGGGTATAAAACATTGGCATAAATATAATATATAACGGAATTTAAACAATCACATGCAAATTATAATCCCAAGCGAGGTTTTTGAGACGGTTCCCAAGTAGGTAAAATAGAGGAATCATCGGAAGGGATTATAATGATCAATTTTACAATAGGTCATTAGTGGCCCGGCGAGTGGGCGTGCCTCAACTCCAACCAACACCATGTGTGATTCAACAATCATTCATTCATTAAGTCTTTCATGCATATCATTCTTTTGTGCACAATCAATCGATTCTATTCAATCGGTCATATACACCTTCTTCCTCCGGGTTGGTGGGCGGGTTTGTAAGACCCGGCCACCCAATCATTGGCCAAAAGGGGTTACATGACTCCCCAGATGGCACTCAGCTCCCTTTCCCCGCCAATCTCCTGACGAGGTCCGGTACCGCCGTTCATTAGTGGGAACTAGTGTGAGGGATCACCGTCAGCCCATACTTCCTCGGATAGCCACTCACACCAAGAACCCCGGGCCCCAATCTGTGCAATCAATCAATCAATACTCGCCAAAACAGTCGGTAGGATATTAAAAGAAAAAGGGATTATACGTTTGAAATCATTTACCCGAAAGTGACTCGTTATATAAATAGATAATTCTAACTTTGGATAAAACTTTGCACATAAGGATATATTGGGTCTTTTTATCTAAATAGTAGAAAAACCCACCTTGTAATGACAAAAGAAGATACGAAAGCCTCAAGGATTGGCCTCGTCTCCCAGGGGATCAAAATCTGTGCAAGAAAGGTAAAGTGAGACTCAAAATGACCAATTAAGATGCTCGGCAATGAAATGATCATGATATGAATGCATAAAAGATCATGTTATATCGTAAAAATGTTCATGTGCACTATTAAGGAATTTAGAACATATAATCAAACCATTCGTTCATATATTTCATTCAAATTCATGCATAAATAGAATTTTAATAAATGAATCAAATTAGAATATAAACATATATTAAAGTCAACGATTAAATTTGAATAAATTAATTAATATGATTAAACATGATTAGTTAGCATAATACTTAATTAACATTAATAAACAATTAATCGAAATATATATACATATATATATTTATATATATATTTAAAATACAAATTATTTTAAAATAGTATTGAATTAAAATAAATTATAATAAAATAAAATAATAAAAATTTATAATAAAATTAAATATAAAACACGTAAAGACAATTATTTTGCGCAAATTTGTAAACACATACGTCATACCTTTACGTCTGAAAAGTCGGGGCGTCACACTGGTGAGGGGGCTAACACACTCACACATACATATAAGTATGAGCAAAGCATATTCAAACGAAGATGTTCATGAATCGGGGCGTGGTTTTTGCATTCTAAAGCATTTTAACCTTTGTTACTATATATATAAAAGAAAGGTTTAAGGCCGAAGGCCAAAATTCACCAAGTTTTAGAATTTAGAAATCCACTCCCGATTCACCATCCTTAAACGAAAGCAAAGCATAAACAACTCGGCGAGTACGAGTTCCAACCCACTTATTCCATAGCAAAGCGAAGCATATCAAAACAAAACATAAATCAATCCCACCTTAACTCCGTTTTAGGGAAGAGAGAGCGCTCCCTCAACCCCCGCACTTACCTTATAGCAAATACGCTTATATGTCAGGGTCATGAGTTTCATGACACTCACGCCCAAGGACTCCGTCCCCCACCTCCCTCCAAGTGGGTTTCGGGTTGATCCTATAAAGTGGAGAAGTGTCCTGGGGTTGCAACCGGCGACCCCGATGGTCGTCCCGGGTCTCCCGAACCACACAACTCCGGGGCACAAACTTACACTTACACTTACATTTATAAAGGCTTATCTTTCAAAGCTTAATCTCGCCAAAACATATCACTTACACACGCGAACCCTTTTCAAAACAAAAGAACGAAAATATTGTTTACTTATACGTAAAAGCGTTTTTCAAACATTTCACAACAAAAGGGCCAATTCCCACAAAATACTTATCGAACACATATCTATATACATATATATAGATATAGGTCACATGCGGGCTTAAAACACATTTAGGGTTGTAGGTCGTAATAACTAAAAGAAAGAAACCTCACCTTGTCGACTAAACCGACGAAACGAACTCAAACCCTTCTCAGAGACCACCTCTTCAACCATGGAATGAACCTAAGAACAAAACAAAGATCGAAAGACAAACTTAGACTCAAAATGAACCAATTAGACGCTCGGCAAATGCATATGAATGCAAGTGATGCAAATGAAACAACAAGAGATAGCATAATCAATCATTCAAGATAAATTCAAGTGAAACTCGTATCTAATAAATTCGTAAAATTAATACAAGACATTTATCAAATAATTCAACATATTTACATAGTATATAAGTCATAAACAATTAGAGAGAGAGCATTGAAGAGCATGAAATGAAATACGAAAATCAAGCACTCGAGATCGAATTATTTAAAATCATAACATATATAAACTTGACAAAACGATTCCAAAATTAAAATCATAAAATATCATGCATTATTTTACATTTATAACATATAATATAACATATATATATATATATACCCTCACGCACACACACATGCACAAAATACAAATCATATACTTTTATATATATATATATACTCACGCACACACTCACAACCCCATGCACAATTACAAAATATATAGATCATATATACAAATGCATGCCTTCATATCATATAAACAACATAATATAATCAGCTCAATGCATTAACAATGCAAAAAAAACCAATTAAGGCATGAAAGCATTTATGAAGTCATGTACGTGAGCATGTAATCTCCCTTCCATGCACGGCTGCAACAGCTGCAATTTGAAAATAAAAATCCAATTTCGAGAGTAGGACACGGCTGTGTTGGTTTTCATTTCAAAATGGACACGGCCGTGTTGCCTTTCTTCCTCAAAAATCCATGGCAGCAGCAGCAACAGTTTCGAACAGGGGAGGGTCAAGGGAAAGGAGCAGCAGCAACACAAGGCAAAGCACAGCAGCAACACGCAGCAAATACTTCATACAAAGCACACACACAAACCGGGAAGAGAATGAACCCAAGAATCAACCAAAAAGCTTCAAGAAAACCTTAAGTTCTTCAATGGTGGATTTCCCCACACCACACATACATCATATTCAAGGCTAGGACAAGATCAAGGATATATCAAGGGTCACATAGCACTTCACGGATCAAGAATTGAAGCAAAAACGAGCAAGATATCATCAAAAATCCACAAACCCGTAACTATTCAGGCCCCAGCCCATAACTCACCCAAATCATGCTCAAAATCAGAAATTCAAGGCTTAGAAGATGTACCAAGGTGTGTAAAACAAGAAAGTACACTTACCTCTTCGATTTCATGAAGAATGGAGGTCGAACGAGCCCAAAATCTCCGGTGGGTGAATAGTGGCGAAAATCCCCTTTCTCTTCCCTTTCTCCTTCTATCTCTCGGTTCTCCTGAGGTCTTGGGCTGAAATGAGCAAGTGGGAGATAGGGTTTTGAGTTGGGGTCATATAGGTTCAAGAATCGGGTCATTTGGTCAAGAAACGAATAAGTTATGGCCAAAACCGTAAAAGGTGGCGAATTTGCGCGAGGTCCATGTTTCGGGCGAAATTCGGAGGATCAAACGGGCTTAGAAAAATATAAGGCTAGGTTCCAAAGCTCCCAAATTTCATCACGAGTCCGGCGTCACTTCCAGAATTCGAATGCGAATTCCCTAACTCAAGATATAAATTTCGGAACACAAGGCGCGCTAAAATTAGTTAGGCCCTCGAGTCCCCAACAAATAAAATATGGTGCGTTACCATATCAAACAAGTCCGAAAATGAAAAACGAGCATATAGAAAAATCCATAACACGTAAAACTTATGCATATTAAATTTTCACAAAATTTCGAAACAAGTTGGGGCTCAAACGAATTAAGAACAAGTTTAAAAGCTTAAAAACAATTAATTATTAAATCTTATAATTTAACAAATAATTCAAATTAATTAAGAAAGTCATTTGACAATAAAATAAATAATTAAACGCGCAATTAACACACTCGATACAGCGTACCTGTACGGCCGGACAAGCGGAATGTTACAGGGGAGGAAGAAATATCGTGTATTAAGGGGCAAGAAGAGAGAAATTTGCACTTTGGTCCTTCTATAATTTAAGAGCTCCTGGGAGATAATTGGGGTCCAAATCAAAGTTCAATTGAGTCCAAGGATTTCATATAATATCAAATAAGTACATAATCGAAACACAATATTAATTAGCGAATATATATAAGTAACAGCTAAATTTAAATAACGTAGTCACAGATCACATAATTCATATAGATCACGTAATGGCAATTAATTCAAGAACATCCAAGTGGCACTTAAAGCACATAAAAATCATATAGTAACAATTAGTTTATGAAATTAATAAATTACATAATCACTTAGCAATTAAAACACATATAAGTCACATAACTCTCGGTCTAAACCCACTCGTGACGTCATACCTGTACGGCCAAAAAGTCGGGGCGTTACAACCTCTCCCCCTTAAGAGGACTTGGTCCCCAGTTCCACTGCCTCGAGTTCTGGACTCTGCGCAACTCTTCCCGTGTTCATCCCACGCGGGTTAGCAACTCCCCGTCAGGAATTAGTTCGGAAAAGGTCTTCAAGCAACAAGGGGTCTTCACTTGCTGATAAGCCACGACCCTTAACTCACTAAAGCCTAAGCACTCGAAAGTCTAAGCAGGTACCAGGTAAAGAAAGAACCCCGTCTTTCGAACAACAAGGAGAGAACCCCGTCTCTCACAAGCAACAACCAGAGAACCCTGTCTCATAAACAACAACTAGTGAGAGCACCCCGTCTCTCAAAACAACACAACAACCCAAGAAAAGACAAATAAACAAGCACGTAAATACCACACGAAGGACAGGTAAGAGATATTAAGTAAATCAAGTATCGTGCATATAAGAGCAGTTAACACATCAAGCAATCCAAGCATTTAGCATCATAAAATTATTCGAACTAAAGTTGCATGTATGCATATGCCATGGATGCCTGATATACCGTTCACCGATGTTTGGGAATTTTTCATTATAGTGATCCGATTCACCACTTGATTCCTTCCATAGTGTCAGACATTGAAATCCCCGATGTATCCAATACTTAAATAGCCACCCGGTCTTCATTCCACAATCTTTTCTCTTATCCTTTCTAATCACCGTGGTCCGAAGCTCCAATTAGCTCGTCATCCACCTTGAGTCGTATTCGACCTTCTTGGTTACTCAAGCTAGCTTTTAATTGTAACGCCCCGACTTTTCAAGTCGTTCAGGTATGAATTATGTGGTAATTACGTGCGCATTTAATTTATTTTAATTACTTTATTAATTGTTTTATTTTATATTATATGAAATTATGAAATAATTGAATTATTTGAAAATGTTTGAATTTGAATTTATATGAATTTTGAACGATTTGTGCTTGTATGAATTGTTTGCTTGCTGTTTCTACGTGAAATGAATTCGGAATTTCGTGAAAATTTAATATGTTGGACTTATATGTGTTATGAATATGGATATATGTTTGTTTCATGTTTTCGGGTTCATTTTCATGAGTTATGAATTTATTTTGATTTTGGAATCCAAAACGGGGGCTAACGAGCAATTAGCGCTCCATTGGTCCCTTATTTGATATCTTGAGCTAGGAAACTCGGATTTGAGTTTCGTCAACTTCGTTGAACTCGTATAGAAAATTTGAGTTTAATGAACTTAGCCTTATATTTTTACAAAATTATTTGAACCTCCGAAATTCAACCGAAACATGTAACGGAAGCCAAATCTGCCACGTTTTACTAAATAAGTCATAACTTATTCAAACCTTGACCAAATTAACCATGGTTTGATTCCTTGGAACCCTAACTCAACCCTCCAATCATCCTTAACCACCCCAAACGTAGATAACCCTCTTCACTTGGAGAAAATCAGCCAAACTTCCCCTACTTTTTAGTTTTCCCGTAGCTCAAGCCAATCCTTGGAGATTCAAGCTCAAATCTCTTCCAAACCGCCATTAATCCACAAGGTAAGCTTAGGATTGTATTATACATTCATCATGAGTCATTTTAATCCATTCATCCCTAATTTTGATCATGGTTTCATGGGTATTTGTCTGACTTGAAGAAATAGCTAGGTTTGAGCACATATGTTGATCTCTTTCAATTCTTGAGGTATTTGGTTGATTCCAAGCATGAATATGATTGTCTTGATCACTTCTTTGCATTTATGGTGAAGTTTTAGCTGATAGTTGACGCATTCATGAGATATCATTAATGAAACGTTGGAGATATATCATGAATTGATCACCACACCCTCCATTTCAAGTTTTGATGTTTTGGGAGCATGTTTGTGTGTTGTTGTGGAGTGGTTTTCTTGCATATTGGTGATCTTAACTTACCTGAGTATGTTGGTAGGAGATTGAATGGTGTTGCTCTGTTTTTCTGCTGCATATCTTTGTGGATTTGAGTCTGTAGGCTTCTGGACCAGATCCATGGGGGTGGATTTTGTCCTGTTTTTTTTTTTGTTACTCCGGTTTCGTTTTTCTTGTTTTTGTTCGCTTGTTTTATATTCCTCCACCTATTTTATGACTTCTATGTTATGCTAACATGTATTATCTTGAGTGTTATGAACTTTTATGATTTTTCGTGGAATATTTTACGAGTTATGCTTCATTGTGTCTTCTTTGCTCCTAATGTTCGCATGCATGCATGAGTATTCATTAGATTGTTTGTTGTAAATTGCATGCATGCATGTTATGATTTTAATGTGTTTTGTTTAATTTATACATGCTATGTATATATATAATTATATTGATATATATATATATATATATATATATATATATATATATATACATTATTTATTTAATGCATGTTTAATTTTATATATATTTAATTATGGTTTAATTTATTTAAATCTTAGAATTTAATTGTTATTTTAATTTGTGTTATATAATTTCCGAATACGACTTGAATGTTTCTACTTACCTATTTGCCAAGTGTGAACATGTTATGCTACTACGTGTCATGATCGTTATTTAAATTCCTTGGATTAATTTGGTGTGAAATATGGAAGAGATGAACTTTAACAAATTTAAATGCTTCATAAAAGGAATGAAATGAATGTTTATATGTCTTTAAGGCATTAATAGTGCACATGAACGTGTTCATTACATAATATAGTCTTTTATGCATTCATATCATGATCATTTCATTGCCGAGCGTCTTAATTGGTCATTTTGAGTCTCACTTCACCTTTCTTGCACAGATTTTGGTCCTGTTGGAGACGAGGCCGGTCCGTGAGGCTCTTGTGTTCTCCTTTTTGCCGTTTAAGGTGGATTTCTCTACTATCTAGTTATACGACTCTATATACCTTCAACGTGTAAAGTTTTCGACCAAAATTAATATATGTATATAGAGTCGTTTCGAGAGTAAATGTTTGCAACGTAAAACCTTTAATTTATAAATCCTACCAAATGTTTTGGCGAGAAATGAATGAATGCACGAATTTGGCCCAGGGACTTAGTGTGAGTGGCTATCCGGGGAGGCATGGGCCGACGGTGATCCCTCATACTAGTTCCACAAATGAACGGCGTAACCGGACCTCATTAGGAGTTAGCGAGGAATGGACGCTGAGCGCCATCTGGGGAGTCATGTAACCCCTTTTGGTCAATGAATGGGTGGTCGGGCCTTGCAAACCCGCCACCAACCCGGAGGAAGAAGGTGTAAATGTTAATGAATGTGCACGAAAAAATGTTATGCATGAAAAGAAAGAAAGAATGAATGTTTAATGAACTACATAAGGTGTTGGTTGGAGATAATGCACGCCCACTCTCCGGGCCAAGAATGACCTAATGTAAATGAATCGTTATAATCCCTTTTCATGATTTCTCTATTTCACCCACTTGGGAAATTCTTTAAAAACCTCACTCGGGATTATAGCTTGCATGTGAATGTTTAAATATCGTCGTATATTATATTTATGCCCTGTTTTTATACCCACCAGTCCCTTTTGGACTGAACCCGTTTGGTTTTCAGTTGTTTTATGCAGGTGTCAGGGAGCTAGGCGGGAATTCGAGTCATAGGTCTTGCATTCTTCTCTAGCTCTTGTATTTTGGTCTTACACTTGCATACACTATTTATGATTATTGTATATGAATATTGTTATGGAGCGTACTTGTTTTGGGCCGTGACGGCATGTGAATGGTGTATATGATCTATTTTTGGAGCTTTGATGCTCATGGTATATATATGATGTATGTTCATTTATTGTTTCCGCTTTAGTGTTTAACTCTGATTCTGATAGTTTAAGGGTTAGTCCCACCTAGGATAGAGTGTGTGTATGTCCCCGTTCACCGTGATTTAGCTCGGGTATGGAGTGTCCGTTTCATATTTGGGTCGAGTACCGGTGCGGGGGATGTTGTACCTTGCGCTCGGGTGCCACATCCTTAAGTGGTATCAGAGCCTAGGGTTGCAAAACTCGGCTCTCGTGTCGTGTGAGTAAGTTTAGGTCGTTCGGCTTAGGAACTAATTGACAATGTGTTGCATATGCATCTCTTTTGTGCTTAATTGTTTTAAATTTCGAATTTTGATTGAATTAATTGCATTATCATGCATAAACTAAACCTAGTACGCATCTTCAGTGTTTATTGACAGGATGCCTCCACGTAGACATCGTGATAGATCTCCAGGACGACGTCATCATCGTGATCGTACTCCTACACCTCCACCTCCACAACCACCGCCGGCAGAGGCTTTTGTAAATTCTGTTATCAACATCAAAGATCAGAGGCTCCGGGATTATGTACCACCGGCCCCTCCAGCACCACCTGCACCTACTGTACCACCCGAGGCGCCGATTTCAGTTATACTTAGGGAGTTTCAGAATCAAAGACCTCCTAAGTTTTTTAAGGGAAATGATATACAAGCAGAAATGTGGTTGAAAGAAGTCGAGAGGATATGGGAGCTCATTCCATGTGAGTCCCGAGAGAAGGCTCGATGCACCATCACTTTGATACAAGGGGAAGCCTACTTTTGGTGGGAAAGCACACGGATAGTCTTGGAAGCAGCTGGAGAAGAGATTAATTGGGAAGTCTTTTCAAGGGAATTCAAGAATAAATTCATTCCTCCTTTATCACGTACTCGAAGACTGAGGGAATTCACCGAATTGAAGCAGGGATCCAGGTCTGTGGCCGAGTAAATTTCGGAGTATGAGAGGTTATTCCGCTATGCACCTAATATAGCGGGTGATGACTTTCATAAGGCTATGCAGTTTGTTCAGGGGCTTCGACCGGATATCCAGGCAGCTCTTGAGGTAGTCAATACGAGCACTTGGACGAAGGCTACATCGAAAGCCTTAAAAGTTGAAGATTCTGTGAATGCTAGGAGGCCAGTTTATCGCCAAGGAGAAGGGTCAGGATCCGGCTCGGGATTTAACAAGGGAAAGAGGCCGATGAATTTGCCAGCTCCACCACCGAAGGGACCTTTCAAGAAGCCTCGAACAGGAGGTCAGATTGCTCCAATTCCACAAGCACCTCAGGCTCCACCAGCTCCTAAGGGATCCCACAACGATCAGCCCCCGTGTACTTATTGTGGATGGCCAACCCATTCTTACAACAATTGCCGAAAGAGATTGAGATTGTGTTTGATTTGTGGGAAAGGGGATCATATGGTTTTTGCATGCTCGGACAAGACTCCAGGATATCAAGCTGGAGCTTAGAGACCAATGATTCAGGCACGAGCTTATGCCCTTGAGGGCGAGGAGCAGAATGTCGAGGTTGATCAAAATGCCGTGGTGGAAGGTACCGCTTGCATTCATAACACGAGCATCCATCCATTATTCGATCTGGATGCCACGCATTCCTTTATATCTTGTGATCTATGTACCTCTCTATGCCTACCTGTTACTTGTTCAAATTCTTGCTATTTTGTGAGTTCTCCTCTTGGAGGTAGTTTGCAGACAGATCGGATTGTTCGGGGTTGTTCAGTTTTGATAGAAGGGAAAGATTATCCGGCAGATTTTATCGTGATGCCTATGAAGAAGTATGGGGTAATCTTTGGTATGGATTGGTTATACCGACACCGGGCCGAAGTTGATTGTTTTAAGAAGAAGATTAAGTTGGGTAAAGAGTTGATTGGAGAAGTTGGGTCGAAGAATGTACCTCTCTTATCGTTTATGGAAGCTAGCAAGTTAGTAAAGGATGGAGCCATGGGATTTATTTCCTATCTCCTTAACAAACCAAAGGATCAATCAAGTTTTGAGGAGACGACCGTGGTAAAGGAATATCCCGATGTATTTCCAGAAAATTTGGGTTCTCTACCGCCGGATCGGGAGATTGAGTTTGTTATTGACTTATATCCGGGATCAGAACAGTACTCTAAGACTCCCAATAGAATGGCTCCGGCAGAGTTGAAGGAATTGAAGATTCAACTCGAGGAATTACTTAAGATTGGGTATATTCGACCGAGTTCGTCTTCGTGGGGTGCTCCGGTTCTTTTCGTTAAGAAGAAAGACGGGACATTAAGAATGTGTAAAGATTACCGGGAGCTTAATCGGATGACTATCAAGAATAAGTATCCGTTGCCCCACATCGAGGATCTATTTGATATGCTGCAAGGTTCGGGGGTCTATTCGAAATTGGATTTAAGGCAAGGTTACTACCAGTTGAATATCCGGGAAGAGGATATACCAAAGACAGGATTTAATACCTGGTATGGGCATTATGAGTTCGTAGTGATGCCTTTTGGTTTGACTAATGCCCCTGCAACATTTATGGATATGATGCATCGGATTTTTCGGCCTTATTTGGATTAATTCGTGGTAATTTTCATAGATGACATTTTTGTGTATTCGAAGACTCCGGAAGATCATGCTAGGCATCTCAGATTGGTATTGGAAACGTTGAGAGAGCACCGGTTATATGCGAAGTTTAGTAAGTGTGAGTTTTGGATCGAATGGGTTACTTTTCTAGGTCATATCGTCTCAAGTAAGGGTTTAGAAGTAGATCCTTCAAAAATCGAGACGGTTATTCAGTGGCAGAGTCCGAAAAATACCTCCGAGGTTAGAAGTTTTTTGGGTTTGGCAGGTTATTACCGAAGGTTTGTGAAAGATTTTTCTATGATCGCCGCTCCTTTAACTCGGTTGACTAAGAAGGAAGTTAAGTTCGAGTTTCCAACTCTTAAAGGAAAAGTTGACCACTGCACCGGTATTAGCACTTCCCGAAGGCACTGAAGGATACATGGTTTATACGGATGCCTCGAAAGAAGGATTGGGATGTGTTTTGATGCAGAATGGTAAAGTGATAGCCTATGCCTCGAGGAAATTGAAGGCTCATGAACAGAATTACCCCACTCATGATCTCGAACTAGCAGCAGTGATCTTTGCTTTGGGAAAGTGGAGACACTACTTATATGGAATTTCTTTCGAGATCTTTTCCGACCACAAGAGCCTCCAGTATTTGTTTTCTCAGAAGGAGTTAAACAAGAGAAAGAGGCGTTGGATGGAGACTTTGGCGGATTATGAGTGTACAATCCGATACCATCCCTGAAAGGCCAATGTGGTTGCAGATGAGCTTAGTAGAAAGGCTAGCGTGTCTAGTGTAAAAGTGGAAGTTACGGATGAAACCGAGTCTTTCAAGCTGAGAGCTAGCATTCAGAATATTACCGTTCAACCGGATCTGCAGCAGAGATTGTTTGAAGCTCAAAGAGTGGATTCTGAGGTTCAGAAATTAGTGCAGAAAGTTAGAAATGATCCAGAGAGTCCGTTTGGGTTTGATGACACCGGGCTTCTAAGGTTTAAGACCAGAATTGTGGTTCCGGAAGAGTTAAAACGGTTGATATTGGAAGAAGCTCACCGATCTGGGTATTCGATACATCCCGGGGGAAACAAGATGTACAAGGACTTAAAGAAATTTTATTGGTGGAATGGACTTAAACGGGATGTGATCACCTTCGTAAAACATTGCATGACTTGCCAGGTTGTGAAAGCAGAGCATCAGAAGCCATCGGGGCTACTTCAACCGTTACCTATCCCAGAATGGAAATGGCAGTAAGTGGCGAGGGATTTTGTTTCCGGTCTTCCACGAGTGAAAGGTGGTTTAGATGGGATTTGGGTGATTGTGGATCGATTGACGAAATCGGCACATTTTCTGGCTATCCGGATGTCGGATAAGGTGAATAAGTTAGCTAAGAAATATGTTGATGAAATTGTCCGACTTCATGGTGTGCCGGTCAGCATTGTATCAGATCGAGATCTGAGTTTTACTTCTAGATTTTGGAAAGAATTGCAAAGAAATCTGGGAACAAGGCTTCAATTCAGCACAGCTTTCCATCCTCAAACAGACGGGCAATGAAAGAGATTAATTAAATATTTAGAGGACATGTTGAGAGCATGTGCATTGGATTTTCCGAGTTCGTGGAACGAGCAGTTGCCTTTGATTTAGTTTGCCTATAATAACAGCTTTCAAGCATCAATAGAAATGGCGCCATATGAAGCTCTCTACGGACGGAAATACAGGTCTCCGTTGTTCTTTGATTTAGAGGAATGGAATTGGACCAAACAGGAAGGTGTAAAACGAGGGGAGAAAAAGGAAAAGCCCTCTAAGGCCGTGCAAGAGGCAATTGATAAGGTCCAAATAATCCGACAACGGATGAAAGCAGCCCAAGATCGACAGAAAAGCTATGCAGATCATCGAAGGAAAAATCTTAAGTTTGAGATTGGTGATAGGGTATTCTTGAGAGCCTCGCCACGAAAAGAATTCTCAAGGATTGGAAGAGGAGGGAAATTGAATCCTCGGTACTTGGGACCATATGAGATTCTTGAGAAAATTGGAGATACGGCCTACCGTTTAGATCTGCCTCCGAGCTTGACCGGAATTCACAACGTATTTCATGTTTCTCAGCTTCAGAAATATTATCCGGATGACTCCGAGATCCTACCTGTTGAAGAAGTGGAACTTGAGCCTAACCTCACCTTCGTTCAGAAATCGGTTAGAATTTTGGATCGGAAATTGCAAGAATTAAGAAACCGGCAAATCTCACTAGTTAAAGTCTTATGGAGAAGTGATAAAACGAAAGAGGCTACGTGGGAGACGGAGGATAAGATGAAAAGATTCCATCCTGAGTTGTTTCCGGACAATCAGTGAATCCGAGGACGGATTCTTCTAGGGGGGGGGGGGGGAGATTGTAATGCCCCGACTTTTCAAGTCGTTCAGGTATGAATTATGTGGTAATTACGTGCTCATTTAATTTATTTTAATTACTTTATTAGTTGTTTTATTTTATATTATACGAAATTATGAAATAATTGAATTATTTGAAAATGTTTGAATTTGAATTTATATGAATTTTGAAAGATTTGCGCTTGTATGAATTGTTTGCTTGCCGTTTCTACGTGAAATGAATTCGGAATTTCGTGAAAATTTAATATGTTGGACTTATATGTGTTATGAATATGGATATATGTTCGTTTCATGTTTTTGGGTTCATTTTCATGAGTTATGAATTTATTTTGATTTTGGCATCCAAAACGGGGGCTAACGAGCAATTAGCGCACCATTGGTTCCTTATTTGATATCTTGAGCTAGGAAACTCGGATTTGAGTTTCGTCAACTTCGTTGAACTCGTATCGAAAATTTGAGTTTAATGAACTTAGCCTCATATTTTTCCAAAATTATTTGAACCTCCGAAATTCAACCGAAACATGTAACGGAAGCCAAATCTGCCACGTTTTACTAAATAAGCCATAACTTATTCAAACCTTGACCAAATTAAACATGGTCTGATTCCTTGGAACCCTAACTCAACCCTCTAACCATCCTTAACCACCACAAACCGAGATAACCCTCTTCACTTGGAGAAAATCAGCCAAACTTCCCCTACTTTTCAGTTTTCCCGTAGCTCAAGCCAATACTTGGAGATTCAAGCTCAAATCTCTTCCAAACGTCCATTAATCCACAAGGTAAGCTTAGGATTGTATTATACATTCATCATGAGTCATTTTAATCCATTCATCCCTAATTTTGATCATCGTTTCATGGGTATTTGGCTGACTTGAAGAAATAGCTAGGTCTGACTACATATGTTAATCTCTTTCAATTCTTGAGGTATTTGGTTGATTCCAAGCATGAATATGATTGTCTTGATCTCTTCTTTGCATTTATGGTGAAGTTTTAGCTGATAGTTGACGCATTCATGAGATATCATTAATGAAACGTTGGAGATATATCATGAATTGATCACCACACCCTCCATTTCAAGTTTTGATGTTTTGGGAGCATGTTTGTGTGTTGTTGTGGAGTGGTTTTCTTGCATATTGGTGATCTTAACTTACCTGAGTATGTTGGTAGGAGATTGAATGGTGTTGCTCTGTTTTTCTGCTGCATATCTTTGTGGATTTGAGTCTGTAGGCTTCTGGACCAGATCCATGGGGGTGGATTTTGTCCTGTTTTTTTTTTTGTTACTCCGGTTTCGTTTTTCTTGTTTTTGTTCGCTTGTTTTATATTCCTCCACCTATTTTATGACTTCTATGTTATGCTAACATGTATTATCTTGAGTGTTATGAACTTTTATGATTTTTCGTGGAATATTTTACGAGTTATGCTTCATTGTGTCTTCTTTGCTCCTAATGTTCGCATGCATGCATGAGTATTCATTAGATTGTTTGTTGTAAATTGCATGCATGCATGTTATGATT
The DNA here is from genome assembly GCA_037501455.1 of Lantana camara. Taxonomy (NCBI): domain Eukaryota; kingdom Viridiplantae; phylum Streptophyta; class Magnoliopsida; order Lamiales; family Verbenaceae; genus Lantana; species Lantana camara. Next base: position 78,214,795 of record CM074859.1, read on the forward strand.
TTAATGTGTTTTGTTTAATTTATACATGCTATGTATATATATAATTATATTGATATATATATATATATATATATATATATATATATATATATACATTATTTATTTAATGCATGTTTAATTTTATATATATTTAATTATGGTTTAATTTATTTAAATCTTAGAATTTAATTGTTATTTTAATTTGTGTTATATAATTTCCGAATACGACTTGAATGTTTCTACTTACCTATTTGCCAAGTGTGAACATGTTATGCTACTACGTGTCATGATCGTTATTTAAATTCCTTGGATTAATTTGGTGTGAAATATGGAAGAGATGAACTTTAACAAATTTAAATGCTTCATAAAAGGAATGAAATGAATGTTTATATGTCTTTAAGGCATTAATAGTGCACATGAACGTGTTCATTACATAATATAGTCTTTTATGCATTCATATCATGATCATTTCATTGCCGAGCGTCTTAATTGGTCATTTTGAGTCTCACTTCACCTTTCTTGCACAGATTTTGGTCCTGTTGGAGACGAGGCCGGTCCGTGAGGCTCTTGTGTTCTCCTTTTTGCCGTTTAAGGTGGATTTCTCTACTATCTAGTTATACGACTCTATATACCTTCAACGTGTAAAGTTTTCGACCAAAATTAATATATGTATATAGAGTCGTTTCGAGAGTAAATGTTTGCAACGTAAAACCTTTAATTTATAAATCCTACCAAATGTTTTGGCGAGAAATGAATGAATGCACGAATTTGGCCCAGGGACTTAGTGTGAGTGGCTATCCGGGGAGGCATGGGCCGACGGTGATCCCTCATACTAGTTCCACAAATGAACGGCGTAACCGGACCTCATTAGGAGTTAGCGAGGAATGGACGCTGAGCGCCATCTGGGGAGTCATGTAACCCCTTTTGGTCAATGAATGGGTGGTCGGGCCTTGCAAACCCGCCACCAACCCGGAGGAAGAAGGTGTAAATGTTAATGAATGTGCACGAAAAAATGTTATGCATGAAAAGAAAGAAAGAATGAATGTTTAATGAACTACATAAGGTGTTGGTTGGAGATAATGCACGCCCACTCTCCGGGCCAAGAATGACCTAATGTAAATGAATCGTTATAATCCCTTTTCATGATTTCTCTATTTCACCCACTTGGGAAATTCTTTAAAAACCTCACTCGGGATTATAGCTTGCATGTGAATGTTTAAATATCGTCGTATATTATATTTATGCCCTGTTTTTATACCCACCAGTCCCTTTTGGACTGAACCCGTTTGGTTTTCAGTTGTTTTATGCAGGTGTCAGGGAGCTAGGCGGGAATTCGAGTCATAGGTCTTGCATTCTTCTCTAGCTCTTGTATTTTGGTCTTACACTTGCATACACTATTTATGATTATTGTATATGAATATTGTTATGGAGCGTACTTGTTTTGGGCCGTGACGGCATGTGAATGGTGTATATGATCTATTTTTGGAGCTTTGATGCTCATGGTATATATATGATGTATGTTCATTTATTGTTTCCGCTTTAGTGTTTAACTCTGATTCTGATAGTTTAAGGGTTAGTCCCACCTAGGATAGAGTGTGTGTATGTCCCCGTTCACCGTGATTTAGCTCGGGTATGGAGTGTCCGTTTCATATTTGGGTCGAGTACCGGTGCGGGGGATGTTGTACCTTGCGCTCGGGTGCCACATCCTTAAGTGGTATCAGAGCCTAGGGTTGCAAAACTCGGCTCTCGTGTCGTGTGAGTAAGTTTAGGTCGTTCGGCTTAGGAACTAATTGACAATGTGTTGCATATGCATCTCTTTTGTGCTTAATTGTTTTAAATTTCGAATTTTGATTGAATTAATTGCATTATCATGCATAAACTAAACCTAGTACGCATCTTCAGTGTTTATTGACAGGATGCCTCCACGTAGACATCGTGATAGATCTCCAGGACGACGTCATCATCGTGATCGTACTCCTACACCTCCACCTCCACAACCACCGCCGGCAGAGGCTTTTGTAAATTCTGTTATCAACATCAAAGATCAGAGGCTCCGGGATTATGTACCACCGGCCCCTCCAGCACCACCTGCACCTACTGTACCACCCGAGGCGCCGATTTCAGTTATACTTAGGGAGTTTCAGAATCAAAGACCTCCTAAGTTTTTTAAGGGAAATGATATACAAGCAGAAATGTGGTTGAAAGAAGTCGAGAGGATATGGGAGCTCATTCCATGTGAGTCCCGAGAGAAGGCTCGATGCACCATCACTTTGATACAAGGGGAAGCCTACTTTTGGTGGGAAAGCACACGGATAGTCTTGGAAGCAGCTGGAGAAGAGATTAATTGGGAAGTCTTTTCAAGGGAATTCAAGAATAAATTCATTCCTCCTTTATCACGTACTCGAAGACTGAGGGAATTCACCGAATTGAAGCAGGGATCCAGGTCTGTGGCCGAGTAAATTTCGGAGTATGAGAGGTTATTCCGCTATGCACCTAATATAGCGGGTGATGACTTTCATAAGGCTATGCAGTTTGTTCAGGGGCTTCGACCGGATATCCAGGCAGCTCTTGAGGTAGTCAATACGAGCACTTGGACGAAGGCTACATCGAAAGCCTTAAAAGTTGAAGATTCTGTGAATGCTAGGAGGCCAGTTTATCGCCAAGGAGAAGGGTCAGGATCCGGCTCGGGATTTAACAAGGGAAAGAGGCCGATGAATTTGCCAGCTCCACCACCGAAGGGACCTTTCAAGAAGCCTCGAACAGGAGGTCAGATTGCTCCAATTCCACAAGCACCTCAGGCTCCACCAGCTCCTAAGGGATCCCACAACGATCAGCCCCCGTGTACTTATTGTGGATGGCCAACCCATTCTTACAACAATTGCCGAAAGAGATTGAGATTGTGTTTGATTTGTGGGAAAGGGGATCATATGGTTTTTGCATGCTCGGACAAGACTCCAGGATATCAAGCTGGAGCTTAGAGACCAATGATTCAGGCACGAGCTTATGCCCTTGAGGGCGAGGAGCAGAATGTCGAGGTTGATCAAAATGCCGTGGTGGAAGGTACCGCTTGCATTCATAACACGAGCATCCATCCATTATTCGATCTGGATGCCACGCATTCCTTTATATCTTGTGATCTATGTACCTCTCTATGCCTACCTGTTACTTGTTCAAATTCTTGCTATTTTGTGAGTTCTCCTCTTGGAGGTAGTTTGCAGACAGATCGGATTGTTCGGGGTTGTTCAGTTTTGATAGAAGGGAAAGATTATCCGGCAGATTTTATCGTGATGCCTATGAAGAAGTATGGGGTAATCTTTGGTATGGATTGGTTATACCGACACCGGGCCGAAGTTGATTGTTTTAAGAAGAAGATTAAGTTGGGTAAAGAGTTGATTGGAGAAGTTGGGTCGAAGAATGTACCTCTCTTATCGTTTATGGAAGCTAGCAAGTTAGTAAAGGATGGAGCCATGGGATTTATTTCCTATCTCCTTAACAAACCAAAGGATCAATCAAGTTTTGAGGAGACGACCGTGGTAAAGGAATATCCCGATGTATTTCCAGAAAATTTGGGTTCTCTACCGCCGGATCGGGAGATTGAGTTTGTTATTGACTTATATCCGGGATCAGAACAGTACTCTAAGACTCCCAATAGAATGGCTCCGGCAGAGTTGAAGGAATTGAAGATTCAACTCGAGGAATTACTTAAGATTGGGTATATTCGACCGAGTTCGTCTTCGTGGGGTGCTCCGGTTCTTTTCGTTAAGAAGAAAGACGGGACATTAAGAATGTGTAAAGATTACCGGGAGCTTAATCGGATGACTATCAAGAATAAGTATCCGTTGCCCCACATCGAGGATCTATTTGATATGCTGCAAGGTTCGGGGGTCTATTCGAAATTGGATTTAAGGCAAGGTTACTACCAGTTGAATATCCGGGAAGAGGATATACCAAAGACAGGATTTAATACCTGGTATGGGCATTATGAGTTCGTAGTGATGCCTTTTGGTTTGACTAATGCCCCTGCAACATTTATGGATATGATGCATCGGATTTTTCGGCCTTATTTGGATTAATTCGTGGTAATTTTCATAGATGACATTTTTGTGTATTCGAAGACTCCGGAAGATCATGCTAGGCATCTCAGATTGGTATTGGAAACGTTGAGAGAGCACCGGTTATATGCGAAGTTTAGTAAGTGTGAGTTTTGGATCGAATGGGTTACTTTTCTAGGTCATATCGTCTCAAGTAAGGGTTTAGAAGTAGATCCTTCAAAAATCGAGACGGTTATTCAGTGGCAGAGTCCGAAAAATACCTCCGAGGTTAGAAGTTTTTTGGGTTTGGCAGGTTATTACCGAAGGTTTGTGAAAGATTTTTCTATGATCGCCGCTCCTTTAACTCGGTTGACTAAGAAGGAAGTTAAGTTCGAGTTTCCAACTCTTAAAGGAAAAGTTGACCACTGCACCGGTATTAGCACTTCCCGAAGGCACTGAAGGATACATGGTTTATACGGATGCCTCGAAAGAAGGATTGGGATGTGTTTTGATGCAGAATGGTAAAGTGATAGCCTATGCCTCGAGGAAATTGAAGGCTCATGAACAGAATTACCCCACTCATGATCTCGAACTAGCAGCAGTGATCTTTGCTTTGGGAAAGTGGAGACACTACTTATATGGAATTTCTTTCGAGATCTTTTCCGACCACAAGAGCCTCCAGTATTTGTTTTCTCAGAAGGAGTTAAACAAGAGAAAGAGGCGTTGGATGGAGACTTTGGCGGATTATGAGTGTACAATCCGATACCATCCCTGAAAGGCCAATGTGGTTGCAGATGAGCTTAGTAGAAAGGCTAGCGTGTCTAGTGTAAAAGTGGAAGTTACGGATGAAACCGAGTCTTTCAAGCTGAGAGCTAGCATTCAGAATATTACCGTTCAACCGGATCTGCAGCAGAGATTGTTTGAAGCTCAAAGAGTGGATTCTGAGGTTCAGAAATTAGTGCAGAAAGTTAGAAATGATCCAGAGAGTCCGTTTGGGTTTGATGACACCGGGCTTCTAAGGTTTAAGACCAGAATTGTGGTTCCGGAAGAGTTAAAACGGTTGATATTGGAAGAAGCTCACCGATCTGGGTATTCGATACATCCCGGGGGAAACAAGATGTACAAGGACTTAAAGAAATTTTATTGGTGGAATGGACTTAAACGGGATGTGATCACCTTCGTAAAACATTGCATGACTTGCCAGGTTGTGAAAGCAGAGCATCAGAAGCCATCGGGGCTACTTCAACCGTTACCTATCCCAGAATGGAAATGGCAGTAAGTGGCGAGGGATTTTGTTTCCGGTCTTCCACGAGTGAAAGGTGGTTTAGATGGGATTTGGGTGATTGTGGATCGATTGACGAAATCGGCACATTTTCTGGCTATCCGGATGTCGGATAAGGTGAATAAGTTAGCTAAGAAATATGTTGATGAAATTGTCCGACTTCATGGTGTGCCGGTCAGCATTGTATCAGATCGAGATCTGAGTTTTACTTCTAGATTTTGGAAAGAATTGCAAAGAAATCTGGGAACAAGGCTTCAATTCAGCACAGCTTTCCATCCTCAAACAGACGGGCAATGAAAGAGATTAATTAAATATTTAGAGGACATGTTGAGAGCATGTGCATTGGATTTTCCGAGTTCGTGGAACGAGCAGTTGCCTTTGATTTAGTTTGCCTATAATAACAGCTTTCAAGCATCAATAGAAATGGCGCCATATGAAGCTCTCTACGGACGGAAATACAGGTCTCCGTTGTTCTTTGATTTAGAGGAATGGAATTGGACCAAACAGGAAGGTGTAAAACGAGGGGAGAAAAAGGAAAAGCCCTCTAAGGCCGTGCAAGAGGCAATTGATAAGGTCCAAATAATCCGACAACGGATGAAAGCAGCCCAAGATCGACAGAAAAGCTATGCAGATCATCGAAGGAAAAATCTTAAGTTTGAGATTGGTGATAGGGTATTCTTGAGAGCCTCGCCACGAAAAGAATTCTCAAGGATTGGAAGAGGAGGGAAATTGAATCCTCGGTACTTGGGACCATATGAGATTCTTGAGAAAATTGGAGATACGGCCTACCGTTTAGATCTGCCTCCGAGCTTGACCGGAATTCACAACGTATTTCATGTTTCTCAGCTTCAGAAATATTATCCGGATGACTCCGAGATCCTACCTGTTGAAGAAGTGGAACTTGAGCCTAACCTCACCTTCGTTCAGAAATCGGTTAGAATTTTGGATCGGAAATTGCAAGAATTAAGAAACCGGCAAATCTCACTAGTTAAAGTCTTATGGAGAAGTGATAAAACGAAAGAGGCTACGTGGGAGACGGAGGATAAGATGAAAAGATTCCATCCTGAGTTGTTTCCGGACAATCAGTGAATCCGAGGACGGATTCTTCTAGGGGGGGGGGGGGGGAGATTGTAATGCCCCGACTTTTCAAGTCGTTCAGGTATGAATTATGTGGTAATTACGTGCTCATTTAATTTATTTTAATTACTTTATTAGTTGTTTTATTTTATATTATACGAAATTATGAAATAATTGAATTATTTGAAAATGTTTGAATTTGAATTTATATGAATTTTGAAAGATTTGCGCTTGTATGAATTGTTTGCTTGCCGTTTCTACGTGAAATGAATTCGGAATTTCGTGAAAATTTAATATGTTGGACTTATATGTGTTATGAATATGGATATATGTTCGTTTCATGTTTTTGGGTTCATTTTCATGAGTTATGAATTTATTTTGATTTTGGCATCCAAAACGGGGGCTAACGAGCAATTAGCGCACCATTGGTTCCTTATTTGATATCTTGAGCTAGGAAACTCGGATTTGAGTTTCGTCAACTTCGTTGAACTCGTATCGAAAATTTGAGTTTAATGAACTTAGCCTCATATTTTTCCAAAATTATTTGAACCTCCGAAATTCAACCGAAACATGTAACGGAAGCCAAATCTGCCACGTTTTACTAAATAAGCCATAACTTATTCAAACCTTGACCAAATTAAACATGGTCTGATTCCTTGGAACCCTAACTCAACCCTCTAACCATCCTTAACCACCACAAACCGAGATAACCCTCTTCACTTGGAGAAAATCAGCCAAACTTCCCCTACTTTTCAGTTTTCCCGTAGCTCAAGCCAATACTTGGAGATTCAAGCTCAAATCTCTTCCAAACGTCCATTAATCCACAAGGTAAGCTTAGGATTGTATTATACATTCATCATGAGTCATTTTAATCCATTCATCCCTAATTTTGATCATCGTTTCATGGGTATTTGGCTGACTTGAAGAAATAGCTAGGTCTGACTACATATGTTAATCTCTTTCAATTCTTGAGGTATTTGGTTGATTCCAAGCATGAATATGATTGTCTTGATCTCTTCTTTGCATTTATGGTGAAGTTTTATCTGATAGTTGAAGCATTCATGAGATATCATTAATGAAATGTTGGAGATATATCATGAATTGATCACCACACCCTCCATTTCACGTTTTAATGTTTTGGGAGCATGTTTGTGTGTTGTTATGGAGTGGTTTTCTTGCATATTGGTGATCTTAACTTACCTGAGTATGTTGGTTGGAGATTGAATGGTGTTGCTCTATTTTTCTGCTGCGTATCTTTATTTTTTTTGGCTACAGACTCAAATCCACTGGGGTGGATTTTTCCTTTGGAAAAATTCGCGGGGGTGGATTTGAGTCAGTAGGCTTCTGGACCAGTTCCATGGGGGTGGATTTTTCCCTTTGGAAAAATCCATGGGGGTGAATTTTGTCCTGTTTCTTTTTTTTGTTACTCCGGTTTCGTTTTTCTTGTTTTTCTTCGCTTGTTTTATATTCCTCCACCTCTTTTATGACTTCTATGTTATGCTAACATGTATTATCTTGAGTGTTATGAAATTTTATGATTTTTTGTGGAATATTTTACGAGTTATACTTCATTGTGTCTTCTTTGCTCCTAATGTGCGCATGCATGGACTTTGCTCTTAAGTTTGAACTCTAATTGCTATTTATTCCTTATCTTTGCATGCATGCATGAGTATTCATTAAATCGTTTGTTGTAAATTGCATGCATGCATGTTATGATTTTAATGTGTTTTGTTTAATTTATACATGCTATGTATATATATAATTAGATTGATATGTATATATATATACACATTATTTATTTAATGCATGTTTAATGTTATATATATTTAATTATGGTTTAATTTATTTAAATCTTAGAATTTAATTGTTATTTTAATTTATGTTATATAATTTCCGAATATGGCTTCAATGTTTCTATTTGCCTATTTGCCAAGTGTGAACATGTTATGCTACTACGTGTCATGATCGTTATTTAAATTCCTTGGATTAATTTTGTATGAAATATGGAAGAGATGAACTTTAACAAATTTAAATGCTTCATGAGAGGAATGAAATGAATGTTTATATGTCTTTAAGGCATTAATAGTGCACATGAACGTGTTCATTACGTAATATAGTCTTTTATGCATTCATATCATGATCATTTCATTGCCGAGTGTCTTAATTGGTCATTTTGAGTCTCACTTCACCTTTCTTGCACAGATTTTGGTCCTGTTGGAGACGAGGCTGGTCCGTGAGGCTCTTGTGTTCTCCTTTTTGCCGTTTAAGGTGGGTTTCTCTACTATCTTGTTATACGACCCTATATACCTTCAACGTGTAAAGTTTTCGACCAAAATTAATATATGTATATAGAGTCGTTTCAAGAGTAAATGTTTCCAACGTAAAGCCTTTATTTTATAAATCCTACCAAATGTTTTGGCGAGAAATGAATGAATGCACGAATTGGGCCCAGGGACTTAGTGTGAGTGGCTATCAGGGGAGGCATGAGCCGACGGTGATCCCTCATACTAGTTCCACCAATGAACGGCGTAACCGGACCTCATTAGGAGTTAGCGAGGAATGGACGCTGAGCGCCATCTGGGGAGTCATGTAACCCCTTTTGGTCAATGAATGGGTGGTCGGGCCTTGCAAACCCGCCACCAACCCGGAGGAAGAAGGTGTAAATGTTAATGAATGTGCACGAAAGAATGTTATGCATGAAAAGAAAGAATGAATGATTGTTTAATGAACTACACAAGGTGTTGGTTGGAGATAATGCACGCCCACTCGCCGGGCCAGGAATGACCTAATGTAAATGAATCGTTATAATCCCTTTTGATGATTTCTCTATTTTACCCACTTGGGAAATTCTTTAAAAACCTCACTCGGGATTATAGCTTGCATGTGAATGTTTAAATATCGTCGTATATTATATTTACGCCCTGTTTTTATACCCACCAGTCCCTTTTGGACTGAACCCATTTGGTTTTCAGTTGTTTTATACAGGTGTCAGGGAGCTAGGCGGGAATTCGAGTCATAGGTCTTGCATTCGTCTCTAGCTCTTGTATTTTGGTCTTACACTTGCATACACTATTTATGATTATTGTATATGAATATTGTTATGGAACGTACTTGTTTTGGGCCGTGACGGCATGTGAATGGTGTATATGATCTATTTTTAGAGCTTTGATGCTCATGGTATATATATATGATGTATGTTCATTTATTGTTTCCGCTTTAGTGTTTAACTCTGATTCTGATGGTTTAAGGGTTAGTCCCGCCTAGCATAGAGTGTGTGTATGTCCCCGTTCACCGTGATTTAGCTCGGGTATGGAGTGTCCGTTTCATATTCGGGTTGAGTCCCGGTGCGGGGGATGTGGTACCTTGCGCTCGGGTGCTACATTAATTTCTTGAATTCTAATCTCCAACTCGAATACTTAAGCGAAACTTTCGTAGCTCCAATTCCATTCTCTAATCCTAATAACATCCCCGGTTAATCATAGTAAAACGCTCGACGAGAGGGTTACCCACCTTTTCATGTTGTGTGTTTTCCTTCTAAATATTCCTTTTCCAATGCTCGGTTGAATTAACTCGCTTTTTTTTTTTTTTTGCCTATCACGGAATGTGATGATTAGATTGGCTTTCCTTTTACCCAGTACTTTCCTTGTTAATTCCTGAAATTCCTTCACAGTCCCATGTCTCCAAGAAGAAGACACGTTACATCATCTACGATCTTTTTAACCTTGAAAGATTTAACTTGTAAGTCTCATAAAAAGAAATCAACCGGGTTGATTCTTCAATCGAAGTTACCAACGATTATGCTTTTACCATGTCTTAACGTTTCAATTCCCCGAACAGTCCTTGATTCAACATCTTCATATCTTGGAGCATTTGTCTCGTTCAATACCATCCTCGAGACTTCATTTACCTTGGTCGTGAAATTCCATCGAATGCTAGATCTCCCATTTTATCTCCGATCACCTTTCTAGACTCCCGTTACTTGTGGATTCTTACATTTCTGTTGTTCCTACCAGAGGTAATCCATTAAAGCATAAGAAAATTTTAAATCACTTCCCGGTCGGCTCTCCCCCTTAAAGTTTCCATTCTAACTCTTCGAACTTATTCTACCACCTCTCGGATCAAAGATTCTCAACTTCTTTAGCTTAACTTCCTCGATATCGGTGGCTTTAACCAATCTACATACCCGGTGACCTCACTCACCTTCACTTTGAAGTGATTGGTAAGGATAACAACCTATTTCCTTCATTCTAATTTCCAGTTCTACTTTTCGGAGCCTCCGTATTCCTTCCTTTCCTTTTCAATTCCCACTATGCAACCCAAAACATTCTTCTCATCTTGATTCAAGTAAGACCCGGTCGGAGTAACACTCAATAACCGAAGTGGGAGAAATTTCCTACCAAGTAAACACTAAATACTGTATGTTGTATTAAGATGCCAATACACGTAGTAACCAATTAAAGATGCAACATATTGGAGCAACTATCGAATAGAGATGCACACTCACATATATATTAAGGAACTTAAATAATTTAATACGATGTATGATGCACGTGCCATGAATGCAAGTACCGTTCACCCAAGAGGGAAGCTTTTAGCTTGACAATTTGATCATTTGACCTCGAGTTCCTCGGCCACTTCTTGATTACCCACGGTCGTCTAACTTCCTTAATTATTCTTGCATCCATCCATGCTTCCAAGATCCTTATTTATTGTTTAATTCTAATTTACTATACCCGAACATCTTGATATCTCAATCCTCCATAATTAAATAATCCTAGTTCTTCCACTCCAATCCGAATACCGAATTTAAATGTCAACTAGGGTGTCTTGACTTCCCATGACTTTCAAATCTTCAAAGTTTCTTATATCGGCTTATGTGTCTCCATGATTGGAAATCTCGTGATTCTTGAACCTAAATTCTTCTTGACCAAAGTCCCCTTAACTTATCTCTTTTGAGCCCAAAATGGTTAAATAACTCGTCCTCCAATCGTTTACAATTGAGCACAAAATTTTCTTCCAAAAGTTCTTACCTTTCTTTTTCGTTTCCCTTTATTGCTCTCTATCTTTCATGGGGTTATATCCACCTCGTTGATTAGTTTTCTCTACACTTCTCTTCCCGAACTCGGCTTCTGAAACTTGATTTACTCGGAAGTTCTACGTTGGCAATACACCTCACTTACCATTCACAAATCCTAGTATATCCCAAATCTTCTACCCTGAACTTGAAACTAATTAACTTGATTCACTTGAAAACTCATCCTCAATGGCTTTCATTGCTCGCTTCTGATAAAACCTAGTTTACCTTGATTTCTCTTTGTTGTCATCGCCCTTCGCCGATCCAAATCTCGAAATGAAGTACCTTTGAGGTTTTTCTTTGATCATTTATACCGAACGATCCTTTGTACAACTAACTCGATCCCAATCAAACATCTTGTAATTTTCCACTCACTTGTACATTACAGCCTTGAATCTCGATGTCTTCAGGATTTCCTTCACTTTCCCTTTGAATTAAAGGCCTCTTGGTCCCGGTTGATCAACTTTCATCTAACACGGACCTTATCTCACAATCCGAAATATCCCGACCTATTTCTTTCTTTCCAATCTCTTCTATAATGAAATTTATAATCTTCTTAACCGATCTTGATTTCTCGATTTTTAACTTCAATGCGAGCCCAGATCCACAACCTATAGCCTTGTCACAAAAATCTCCAACTATTCGAATTCCTCTTAACCCCAAAGTTTCTCCAAACCACCCATACCCAAACAAGAGCTCTTGACAAGTTGTCACGTTCTTAGAAATTGGCCGTGGTTCGATATGATGATAATAACGTACATTTTCACAACTCAATTCAAATATAAATGCATGTCGGTTAGTAAGTGCATATGACACATAATTAGCACCAAGAGCACGTATTTGATGCAAAATGAAACATATAAATCAACAAAATTTAAATTAAATACATTTAATAATAAATTTTCCATGTCAAATTTCAATAACAATGCTCATGATCAATGCGGTGCACACGTTAACATGTTCCTATGCCGTTCAACCTACACTTGACATGACACGACACAAGGAACCCCGATTTTGCAACCTGGGGCTCTGATACCACTTAAGGATGTAGCACCCGCGACGATAGGCGCCACATCCCCCGCCCTACAAGTCTAGTCCACACGTGAAATGGGTAATCCAAGCATGAACCAGACTCATAGCGAATGGGAGACAAAATAAAAAAAATCCTAGCTAGGCGGACTCTAACCCTGAACCAACTAAATCATAACGTCCAACATAGTATTGAAGTAATAATCCCATACATGAATTCTAATAATAGCTCCAACTTAAAAATATTTCATAACATAATTAAGTTCCAACACACGTCCTCACAACGGGTTCAACTAGGCATGCAACCTGTCCCTGAATCCATAATCAAGAATCATAAATGGCACACAGACCCGAATACATAAGGAGATGTAATTAATGGTAACAATATATAATGGGACTCGAGTGTACACGTGTGACTCGACAAGAGACTTAAAACATGGCCTCCGCCTAGCCCAAACCTGCAAGAACTGAAAAGTGGGGAAGAGGGGTCACTCTCTAGAAGACTGAGTGAGCAGGACCGATATACGTATATATAAAAACATGCACATGCAAGTCATAAATCCCGAGCAAGGTTTTATTTAAAATTAGTTCCCAAAAGGGCAAGAGAATAACTAAGCAATGCTCGAACTTTACGACTAATCATATTAAATTTATTAAGTTTATAATTCATACATAAACATAAAAGCTCAACGAGTGAGCGTGCATTATCTCCAACCAAACTCCGATCGTGTAGGACAATTATCATTGATATATTAAAATAGATGATCATGCAATATATCATAATACACACATATCATATATCATATCATAAGACGTATTCGTTTGGGCAATCCATGTCCCGGCCTTCCCGCACGGTGCATAACAATCATATCATAACATAAACATAGTCATAAAATAAGTTCCAACCTTCTTTCTCCGGGTGGTTGACGGGTTTGCAAGGCCCGACCACCTAAACATATCAATGTAGCAATTGAGGTTCATGAGTCCTCAAAGCCCGGTTAGTGTTTCCTCATCAAAAACTCCTTAACGAGGTCCGTTTCATCGTTAAACATAAATGAAATCAGCACATGGGATCACCGTCGGCCCTTGCCTCCCCGGATAGCCACATGTACTAAATTCCTGGGCCCGTGAACATAACATATATGCATAATCTCGCCAAAACATTTCAATTCATTAGAAACATAACATATTTCATAATTCATTTGAAAAGGGTTTACTTGATCAATATTTACTCGATAACTCTACTTTAAAAGTAACATATATATATTGTGACGCCCCGATTTTCCCCCAAATCGTTCAGGTATGAATTATGTGATAATTATGTGCGCGTTTAATTTATTTTAATTATGTTATTTCATTTCTTTATCTTATATTATATTAATTACAGAAATATTTAGTTATTTGAAATATTTGAATTTGAATTTATATGAATTTTCTTTGAACTATTTGCGCTTGAACGAATTTATTGCTTGCAGTTTCTACGGGAAATGATTTCGGAATTTCGTGCAAATTTAATTTGTTGGACTTATATGTGTTATGAATATGGTTATATGCTCGTTTTATGTTTTCGGGTTTGTTTGATTGAGTTTTGAATTTATTTTGATTCGGAATCCAAAACGGGGGCTAACGAGCAATTAGTGCACCATTGATTCCTTATTTGATAACTAGAGCTAGGAAACTCGGTTTCGAGTTTTGTTAACTTCGTTGAACTCGTATCGAAAATTCAAGTTTGATGAGCTTAGCCTTATATTTTTCCAAAAGCCATTTGAACCTCCGAAATTCAACCGAAACATACAACGGATGCCTAAACTGACCTTGCTTCACTAAAATGGCCATAACTTATTCATTTGTTGACCAAATTAACCATGGTTAGACTCTATGGAACCCTAACTCAACCCTTTATTCATCCCTTAACCCCCCAAACCGAGATAACCCTTCCCACTTGGAGTAAATTGGCCAAACATCCTCTGCATTCCAGAAATCCCGTCACTCAAGCCCTCCTTTGAGATTCAAGCTCAAATCTCCTCCCAAACCTCCATTAATCCACAAGGTAAGCTTGGATATGTTATGTACATTAAATATGAGTCATTTTCATTCATTCATCCCTAAATTTGAGCATGGTTTCATGAGTTTTGACAAAGATGGATATATATTTAGGTTTTGAGCATTTTGGTTGATCTCTTTCAATTCTTGAGCTTTTTGGATGATTTCAAGCATGGAAATGATTGTTTTGATCTCCTCTTTACATTTATAATGATGTATTAGTTGTTAGTTGAGGTATTTATGAGCCACCATTAATGAGTTATTGAAGTTTTGGTAAGAATTGATCACCACACACTACATCTCACGTTTCAAGGTTTTGGGAGCATGATTGGGAGTTGTTTTTAAGTGGTTTCATTACATCTTAGTTGTCTTTTGTTGATTGAATCTGTTGAGAATGTTGTGTCTTGGTTATGCTCTGTTTTCTGCTGCGTTTTTTCTCTGCTGCGTGTGTGACATTGGCGTGTCACCCCTTTCTTCTTTAGGGTGACACGGGGGTGCATGATTGTTTGGTTCCGCTGTACCGAGACACGGGGGTGTCACGGTTTGCCTTGTAGTGGTGACACGGGTGTTCCACTGTACCGTGACACGGATTGCTTTGTGTTGGTGACACGGGCGTGTCACCTTCTGTTTTCATGCATTTTGTGGTTTCACGCATGTTGTGTATGTATGCATGTGTATATATATAAACATATATTTTGATTATATGATTTAAATTCCTTAATAGTGCACATAAACATGTTCATTACATAACATACTCTTTTACATATTCATAGCATGATCATTTCATTGCCGAGCATCATATTTGGTCATTTTGAGTCTCAGGTCACCTTTCTTGCACAGATTTTGATCCCGTTGGAGACGAGGCCGGTCCTTGAGGCTTTCGTGTCTTCTTTTGTCGGTTCGAGGTGGGTTTCTCTACTAATAGTTATCTTGACCCAATATAACCCTTATGTGACCGTTTTAATCCAAAAGTTATATTTATAATTAACGAGTCTTTTAAAGAGTCTTATGATTTTCGATTGTTAAGCCCTTCTTTATGAAAACCTACCTTTTGTTTTGGCGAGATTGCATGTATGTTATGATCACGGGCCCCGGAGCTTAGTGTATCGTGGTAAGCCGGGGAGGCAAGGGCCGACGGTGAACCCGTGCACTAGTTCCAACCATTTTACGTCGAAACGGATCTCGTCAGGAGTTTTGACGAGAAAACGCTAGTCGGGCTTTTGAGGATTAATGTACCTCACTGCCATTATGTATGAGGTAGTCGAGTCTTGCAAACTTGTCCAGCGTCGGAGGAAGAAGGTGTATATGAATGATTATGATCATTATATATGTGCACATATGTTATGTATGATAACTTATGAAATTATGAATATGATTACACGAGGAGAAGGTTGGAGATGATGCACGCCCACTCGCCGGGCCTTAAACCCTATGTTAATTATGAATGAATATGATAGTCGTAATCCCAGTGATGTTTTATTTGCTTTGCCCGCTTGGGAAATTTCTTATCAAACTTCTATGGGATTAGGGCTTGCATGTATATGCTTCAATTCCGCTATATTTATACTTATGCCCCGCTTTTATACCCACCAGTCTCTTTTAGACTGAACCCGGTTTATTTTCAGTTGTTTCGTGTAGGTTTGGAGGTGCTAGGCTAGAATTCGAGTCGTCTAGGTCTTGCATTTGTGTCTAGCATTTCCTTTACCCTCATTCGTACTTATATTTTGTATTTTGGATTTGTATGGAGCGAATTATGTTATTTTGAGCCGTGAGGGCATTGCTACCACGTATTATATAGGTTGATCTATTTTTGGAGCTTGGATGCTCAATGTGAATAATTATGTTTATTGCTTCTGCTATTGCATCTGTTTCTCGATTGAATTCATGTTGGTTATTATTTGGTTGAAGGGTTAGCTCCCGCCTAGCTTAGCGTGTGTGTTGTGTCCTCGTTCGCCGCGATTTGACATGTGTAAGGATTTTCCATTTCCTATGCGGGTCGGGTCTCGGTGCGGGGGATGTGGCGCCTCACGATCGGGCGTTACATATATACATAAGGTTTTGGCCAAAGCTTGTCACATAAGGTTGTAGGGTTTAATATGTAACTAGAACGAAAACACCCTCACCTGGAATACCATGAGACATAAAGGATGAGTAATACGGTTGCCTATTCAATTCAAAAGTCTCCGCCCTGGAAACGAACTGTACAAGAGAAGGAACAATGTGTACTCGTGAGAATTGACCCCAATATGAAACCACATAGATGCACGACATGTTATGCGCATGATATGAGATGCATAAAAAGCATGAATCATGTGATGAGGTCATTTAATCAAGTGATTCATTCAAAACGTTCAATACATGAAGGGTTCATATTCATTCATTCCATATCTTTCATGAATCATATCAATTCGAGCCAAAATCTTCAAACTATCATCATATTACACATTTTAACTTGTTTACAATGCATACAACAATTATAGATGCAAGAGGATTCAAGAAAGCCTCAAACGTGTTATTTAAACGTTCATGTATTCAAGTAACATATACACTTATCAAAGAAACCCTAAAATTAGAATAAATAATCAAACATATCATATAGTATCCACTAATCAAGCATAAAAGTCATAAAATTCACATACGGGAGCCAAGGGAGTGAAAGGAACGCAAGAAGGGAGGTTTAGGCAAAGTTCGGTAAAAGTTGACAGCAATCGAAATTGCACAAGCTGTAGGAACATGGAAATATCTTGAGTTGTAGAAGTTAGAATTGAGTTTTGTTTGTTGGGAATGAAACTAGACACATAGGCCTATCCAAAGATATATGGCACGAATCATGGTTCAAAACGAGGTGAAAATGGCAAAGGTCCGAAGTTGGGTGAGTGCAGTGTTCCGATGAAGTGGCGACACAATTTTCAAACGACTCAGAAATGAGAAAAGATATTAAGGTGATTCCAATTGGAAGTGTTAGTAGACTTCAAGATGTTTCCAACGGCTCAAAAATCAGGTCATTCGGAGTTCGGATGAGGGAGTACCCGGCCGGGGAAAATACAAGGCAAAATCTACTCGGCCGGGGGAAAACTTGTGCAGAAACTTTCTGCACAAGCTCTACCCGCCCTGGTAGTTTTTCTTCATGAATTTACCCGCCCAGGTAGAGGGTTTTCAGCTGAAAACCGAGAAGAAACAGGGGTTGCTCGAAGGAGAAAGGGGAGGAAGCACAAACCACATTAAAACTCAACCAAAAAACTCCAAATTGAAGGCATAAATTCATATACACATATATATATACACATATCACTCATCAATACTTCAATTACCCCAACAATTTACATAAACCCACATAATATGTATACATATACATATACATATACATACACATACACATATTTGCTCCGAGAATTCCCAACAATCAAACATAGAGGTTATAAATCATAACGTATTCATGCATATTCACACAAGAATTCAAGTTATTAGGCAAGATCACAAAACTCCATCTACTTAACATATATATATAAACCCACATATACCTTGGAAAAGAGGAGGAGAAGAAAAGTATTGAAGTTTGATTCTTGTCTTGAAGCTTGATGAAATCTCCTTGCTTGGGGCTTGATTTGGAAGAGAGGGGATGAAGGGTTTGGGGAGTTTCTTAAGAGATGAAGAAGAGAAGAAGAAGAATGAGAATTGGGGAGGGAAAATATCGTGTATTAAGGGGCAAGAAGAGAGAAATTTGCACTTTGGTCCTTCTATAATTTAAGAGCTCCTGGGAGATAATTGGGGTCCAAATCAAAGTTCAATTGAGTCCAAGGATTTCATATAATATCAAATAAGTACATAATCGAAACAAAATATTAATTAGCGAATATATATAAGTAACAGCTAAATTTAAATAACGTAGTAACAGATCACATAATTCATATAGATCACGTAATGACAATTAATTCAAGAACATCCAAGTGGCACTTAAAGCACATAAAAATCATATAGTAACAATTAGTTCATGAAATTAATAAATTAAATAATCACTTAGCAATTAAAACGCATATAAGTCACATAAGTCTCGGTCTAAACCCACTCGTAACGTCATACCTGTACGGCCAAAAAGCCAGGGCGTTACATAAGAAATCGGGCATAACTTGAGTTTGAGAAATGGGAATCAAGTTTTGTTTCTTGGAAATGAAACTAGACACATAGGGATTTCCAATGATATATGTCACAAATCGTGGCTCAAAGGGATTCGAAAATGGCGGTGGTTTGAAGTTGAAGGAGTGTAGAATTTCGACGAAGTGGCGACACCAAAATAAAACGATTATATCCCACAATCTAGAACGAATTCAGGTGATTCTAATTGGAGAGTGTTCTAGACTCAAAGAAGTTGATCGTGTCCGAAAATCAGGTCAAACGGAGCTCGGATGAAGGGGTACCTGGTCGGGGAAAATACAAGGGAAAAGTTTCCCGCCCGGGGAAAACAATCCAGAAAGTTTCTGAATAAGGTGTCCCCGCCCGGGGACACTGTAGCACCCCGCACGTGAGGCACCACATCCCCGCACTATAACCCGACACGTGTAATGAAACAAAGACTCCGCACACGTACCGAGCCATAGCGAACATGAGACAAAACAAAAATACCAGGCCTAAGCTAGGCGGTACCTAACCCTGTACAATTGAAAAGATTTAAAACATGACAGCGTAAGCAATGCAAAATGCCAACTTTTAAAAACTTTCATTCATCAAGTTTGACAATGCAATCCATACATCATAATCAGTTGCACGGGTTCAGCTAATCCAAAGAACCTGTCTTATCCTGTCTCGAATAATCATACAACGAAACGGGTTCAACTGGCCCTAGAAACCTGTCCCGAATAATTAGACAACAAAACGTGTTCATCTAATCTAAGAACCTGTCCTAACCTGTCCCGAAAAGCATGACTCAACGAATAACTTAAACCTATACATTTAACAACGTAAATCAGATACAAATGAATGCAAAACATATACAAATACAAAAACCGACTCAACTCGAACAAAACGAAAGACTCGACTCAACCACCTAGCTCCAACGAACTCCAAGAGCAAACCTACAACTCAACAAAAAGAAGGGGGGAAAAGAAACAACAAAGAGGGGTCAGTCCTAACGACTGGTGAGGGGGCTACCACACTCACACGTACATATACATAAGCAGAGCATATTCCAAGTACGAAGATTCATGAACCGGGGCATGGTGTTTGCATTCTAAACATTTTAACCCGTGATACTATATATATAAGGAAAAGGTTTAAGGCCGAAGGCCAAAATCAACCAATTTTAATAACTAGGAGTTCACTCCCGTTTCACGAATCAAGTTCATAATCAAAATCACAGAACTCGACGAGCACGAGTTTCAAACCACCTAACTCCATTCATAATCAAAATCGAAATCATAAATCATCTGAAAGGATAATTCAAACATACATACCTCTACTCCGGGTGATGGAAGGGTGGTACGTACCCTAACCATCTATCATACATTATAAGTCGTGAGTTTCATGACGCTCACGCCCGAGGACTCCTTCCCCCACCAAGCCCCCTAGTGGGTTCAAGGTTGATCCTTAAGTGTGGAGACCATGCTAGGGACTACCCGACGAGCTACACCGTCCCGGGTCTCCTTCGCACGAATATCCGGGGCCCAATTCAGAATTCATAGTTCATAAATCATAAGTTCATAATTTTCGGAATTTTATAATTTTACTTACTCATATTCCAAAGTCCAAATGTAGCACCCCAACTGGAATGATGCCACATCCCCCGCACTATGAGCCTGATCCACAAATAAAATGGAAAGTCCATGTATGAACCCAGCTCACAGCGAACAGGGACTCACTCACTCATAAGGCTAGGCGGGAACTAAACCTTCGCAACCAAATTATAAAGAACAAAGATAAATGACAAATGCGGAAGCATAACATACTATTCAGTATCAATTCAAGCCACATAACGGGTTCAACTAGTATAAAGATCTATTCCCGAAAATTCAAACATAAATATAATTAGATGATCATAATCATAGTCATAACATTTGTCTATTCTTGAAAATTCAATCAAATTACAAAATGCATATGAAGTGACCCAAACTTAACCAATAAACTTGACAGACTCGACTCCCCGCCTAGCACTCCAAACCTGCAAAGAAACTGAAAACAATCCGGGTTCAGTCTTTAAGAGATTGGTGGGTATAAAACGGGGCATAATTATAATATAAGACAGCATTTAAACATTCACATGCAAGTTATAATCCCAAATGACGTTTTTAGAGCATTTCCCAAATAGGTAAAATAAAGAAATCATCAAAAGGGATTATAACAACCAATTATCATTAGGTCATTTGTGGCCCGGCGAGTGGGCGTGCATTATCTCCAACTAACAACTTGTGTAATTCATTAAACATTCTTTCTTTCTTTCTTTTCATGCATTACATTCTTTCGTGCACATTCATTATCATTTACACCTTCTTCCTCCGGTTGGTGGACGGGTTAGCAAGACCCGGCCACCTCCTTCATTGACCAAAAGGGGTTACCTGACTCCCCAGATGGCACTTAGCGTCCCTTCTTCGCTAACTCCTAACGAGGTTCGGTTACGCCGTTCATTGGTTGGAACTAGTGTGAGGGATCACCGTCGGCCCATGCCTCCCCGGATAGCTACTCACATCAAGTCCCTGGGCCCCATTCTGTGCATTCATTCATTCATTCTCGCCAAAACATTTGGTAGGGTTCATAAAATAAAGGCTTTACGTTGCAAACATTTACTCTTGAAATGACTCTATATACATATACTTTTTGGCCGAAAACTTTACACATTGGAAGTATGTAGGGTTGTTTAACTAGATAGTAGAGA
Source organism: Lantana camara (assembly GCA_037501455.1). Classification (NCBI taxonomy): domain Eukaryota; kingdom Viridiplantae; phylum Streptophyta; class Magnoliopsida; order Lamiales; family Verbenaceae; genus Lantana; species Lantana camara. Next base: position 78,236,172 of record CM074859.1, read on the forward strand.
AACCCACCTGTACGCCTTTTACCGAACAATACCTTGAGGAGACTCGAAAGTATCCTATGAACCCGACATCTCCACCCTGGAGAAAACTGTACAAAGGACAACGTAACATGTTCATGAGACACAAGACTCCAAATGAACCATATATGACGCACGGCATACAATGAACATAATATGAATGCATAAGAGATAATATTATGTAATGAACACGTTCATGTGCGCGAGTAATGCATTTAAATCATATAGAGACAAGTCATTCATTCGTTCAAGGAAGCGTTCATATGCATTAAGTTCAATCCTTACACATTTCATAACAATTCAATTCAAGCATTTCCTATAACGATCATATCACGTACTATAACACGTTTACAATTAAAGAATAGACAAATAATTACATTCAATTCATGATAGGAAATTAGAAAGGAACATGAAATAGGTAACAATTTAATTTCCATATTTCAATTAAATCAATTAATAGTTAACATATAATAAACATATATATATGTATATATATACGTATCATACCATGCATGCATTAACATGCACAAAGTATAAAATTTCATGCATGCAAATATATATATACGTAGATATACATGCATAATTCATGCAATAACAATACAATGTACCCATATATATTTATTGATATACATATATACACGTACACACACACCCTGCATGCATGCATATATATAATTACACAAACACGCACCTGCATGCTTTACTTATATATTAAATATATACATCATATATATATATATATATATATACCCACATACAACAAACATGAAGGAAAGATGAAAGAAAGAAGCAACAAGCTACTGCACAGAGGCTACCCGGACGGGCCTTTTCCTGCCAAAAATCTCCCCGGCCGGGGAGATGAATTACAGACGTACATGGCAGCAAAACTCACTACAATCCCCTGTTTTAAATGCAAAATTTCATAGCAGCAGGTAGCAGGTAACGAGGCACAAATTCAGCAGCAAACATGCCCAAAACTCTCACCATTTAGCTGAAAACTAACAACAACTAAGCAAGAAAATAAGTAGCAGCTGACAGCAACAATTCACAGCAGAAACAGGGCACAAACGGAAGGAAAATAGGGCAACAACCATTCCATCTCTTACTCAACATGATCGGGTATATATGTGCATCAATCAAGGCAAAAGAAGCAACGAATGACAGCAATTTCGGTCCCAAAAAGCAAAAGCAGCAGTTCAGTACGAGAGGAAGAGAAGAAGATGACCATTTCATGCAAATTTTCAAAGTGCCATTAATGGAATCTCATTAAATCTTAAACTACCATATAATCAATGATCATAAATGAAAAGAGGGAGTTAATACAACCATATTCATGCTTTGAATAAACCAAATCCATCAAGGAATGAAAGAGATCAACAAAATAACATTAACCTAACTATTTATTCATCTTCTCCAAAATCCCATGAAAGCATGCTCAAAATTGGGGATGCATAGCTCAAAATGACAGATATTGAATGTATGTCACAATCCTAAACTCACCTTGTGGATTGGATGGAAGATGGAAGAGATTTGAGCTTGAATCTCCAAGGTGCACAAGGGCTACGGGATTTTCTGGAGAGCAGGGGCCTTTAGCTGAAATTTCTCAAAGTGTGAGGGTTGGTTCGGTTTAGACTGATTAAAAGCTGTTAGAGGGTTGAGTTAGGGTTCCAAGGAATCAAACCATGGTTAATTTGGTCAAGGTTTGACAAAGTTATGGCCCTTTTAGTGAGCTGTGGAAGTTTTGACGAATGTAGCACTTTTCGGTTGAATTTCGGAGCTTCAAATAACTTTAGAAAAATATGAGGCTAAGTTCATTAAACTCGAATTTTCTTTACGAGTTCAGGGAATTTGACGAAACTCGAATCCGAGTTTCCTAGCTCAAGATATCACATACAGAACCAAGGGTGCGCTAATTGCTCATTAGCCCCCGATTTGGATTCCAAGAACAAAATAAATTCGAAACTTATATAAATGAACCCGAAAACATGAAACGAGAACATATTCATATTCAGGACATGTATATCTCTAACATATTAAATTTTCATGAAATTTCGATTTCAAATCATATAAGAACAAAACGCGTTTATAACACTCATGAGCAATGCATAAATAAATTCATAATATATAACAAAGTTTAAATTCATATTTAAATAATTAAATCAAAGTACGAATTAAATATAATTAAACCAAAATGCAATAATTACATATATTTTAAAATCAAATATCACGAATTACATATTTATATTCAGTATTAATACATTAAGATTTAAATGTCAACTAAATAACATAAATTTAATATTAAATAAACTTAAGATATGATTAATTAGCATTTTATATATAGAAATAAAATATATAAAACACTTATAAACAACTAATTTGCGCAAATTGATAAACATACACGTCATGCTATACGACTGAAAAACTGGGGCGTTACACCAGAGCTCGCTATTTCAAAAATCACACACACCTACCCTTTTTCAAAATAAATAAACGAAAATATTACTTATATCTACATAAAAGCGTTTTTCAAACATTTCATAGCAAACGGGCCAATTCCCACAAAATACGTATCGAACACATATCTAAATACATATATATACATACATAGGTCGCATGCGGGTTTAAAACTCATTTAGGGTCGTAGGTCATAGTAACTAAAACAAAAAAAACCTCACCTGGTACCAAACAAAGCCGAAGACACAACAAATGGTCCACCCCGGAACCTGCACGACCACAAGTCACCATCCCGGTGCACCTGAACAATTGAACACACAAAACAAAGACTTAGACCCAACAATAACCACAGAGTGACGCACGTCAATGCTCACGAATGCACATTCACAAAACAACCAATTTGAATTCAAGTGTCACATTTCATACAAATTGCACGTATTACGATGCCAAATAATTCATATAATAACATGCCACGAATTTCATTTAATTCTCGAAGTCACAGGTTAAATTCTAACTAAGTCATGGAATGCACAAACGAATGAGAAGTGAGTTACTTAACCATACAAGATCTCATATAATATATACAACACATAACCAATTCATATATTATATAACAGATTAAACTCCAATTTACATGATTAAATCTTAATTGCATTGTTCCAAGTTTAGTTATCTAGGCATACTAATTTCTCTTAATTGAAATCGTGGCTAGCATATTTATTTATCAATCAGCAAGGTCTAATTAATTCAAATCATATAAATTTACATAATTAGGAAAATTACACAAACACCCCTTAAGCTAGACAATTAATACAAATTCATCATATCGGATTCCAATTTGCAAATTAAAACATCTATACTTATCACGTTGCATTCCATATAGGATTTCACATACGTTGGCATGCATATAGATAGACCATTTCAACAATAAAAAATTTATTACATTTAAAACAATTAATTTCAAATATTCAAATTACACGATATAATTCACAACAAACATGATATTGGGAACATTTCAATTTCATATATATGAAAATATAACATGCTCGTTCTTCCAAATTATATTCAAGTTTATTTAATTACATAGGAAATTAGTTTTCTAAATATTACACTATCATCCCTTCATATTTAAACATATTGCACAAATTCAACAAATTGGGATTCAAATTGCAAATTGGAACATCAATATATATCACAATTCATTTGATACAAGTTTTCGTATACATCGGAGTTCGTATAAATCAACAAATCAAGCTAATCGCAATCGCAGATCCGGAAGCAGAATTTTGAACGACTCTGAAACAAACTCCACTTCACGCTTCAACTGCACTATTTTGATCTCGGTAAACTGCAGACTCCTCAGGATACTACTCTCATTGTTTCCGTCAACTCCCTTCATAGTATCTCGTTGTCACTGCGGTCTATCTGAGCACTTGACTGTTGGTTACTTCAATCTTATACGATCACCACTAGGCCACGACACCCAAAGCTTGACACCGTCATGTCCTCGTCGCTTGCAAACTATTGTCTGGCCACGTGCAACGTAACTGCGATAAACAAGAGAGAATCCCATCTCTCAACACGCAGTTGAGGGAACCCCGTCCCTCGGCACACGCAAAAGAGAGAACCCCGCCTCTCAGGCACAAAATTAAGAGAACCCCATCTCTCAAGCACATAGCTATGCAAACCCCGTCTCTCAACCTAAGCCCGACAAATTTCACATCTCCCAGAAATTCTAATTTGAGAAAATCCAACATCTCTCAAGCCCCTAAATTCCAGAGAATCCAACATCTCTCGAATACCTAAGCACAAGAGAATCCAGCATCTCTCATGCACAGAACTCAGAAAGAATCCAACATCTTTCTATCACATAAGTAGAGAGAATCCTTCATCTCCCTAGCACGTAAACAGAGAGAAATAAATCTCCCTCTCACTTAAATAGAGAGACGGTAACAACTGTCTAGCACATAAGTACAATCAATTAACAGCCATTAAAACATACTTCACAGTAGCACAATTAACAATTACAACAATCAAATATATCACAGTTAACAAGTATAACATTTAATAACAAGAATTAATCAAATAAAGGATGCATGTATGCTCGTGCCATGAATGCTTAGTGTACCGTTCACCGTGGTGTTGGAAATCTTAACCATGAAGTTGTGATGATGCTATGGAACCTGGTAAAATTGTTGATGAAGCAACCCTGTAGCTCAAGCACTAAAGTTGGTGCATGAAAGTTAGGGATGCAAATGAAATGTAACAGTTAAGTCACATAAGTGCATCAATTAAAAGCAATTAAGAGCACATTGTTTAAAAGGTTGCACAATCATAGTCATAAGGTGTACATAATGACATAATTCGGTACATTTAGGCTAAGGAAGCAAAATTTCATCCCAAACAAATGCAATGAGTACATATTCCTATGCCGTATGACCTAGACTGACACGGCATGACTCAGAGCACCGGTTCTGAACCTGGTAGCTTTGATACCACTTAAGATGTAGCACCTCCCACGCGAGGCACCACATCCCTGCACTATAACCTGACACGTGCAACGAAACAAAGACTCCACACACGTACCGAGCCATAGCGAACGGGAGACAAAACAAAAATACCAGGCCTAAGCTAGGCGGTACCTAACCCTGTACAAATGAAAAGATGCAAAACATGACAACGAAAGCAATGGAAAATGCCAACTTTTAAAAACTTTCATTCATCAAGTGTGACAATGCAATCCATACATCATAATCCGTTGCATGGGTTCAGCTAATCCAAAGAACCTGTCCTATCCTATCCCGAATAATTATACAATGAAATGGGTTCAACTGGCCCTAGAAACCTGTCCCGAATAATGTAACAGCCCGAAAACCCATCTGTCGATATTGTCCGCTTTGGTGGGCTAAGCGACACCACCCTCACGGTTTTGTTCCTCCCAATGGCTAAGATCACCATCCGGGAAAAGGCCTCAACAAGGGAAAGGTATCCACCCCCTTATAAAGGAGGCTTTGTTTCCCTCTCCAACCAATGTAGGACAAACACCTTAGGCTATTATATTCTACCCCCCTAAGAGGGCCCCGCATCCTAGCTGGCACACCGGCCCAGGCCCCGGCTCTGATACCATTTGTAACAGCCTGAAAACCCACCTGTCGATATTGTCCGCTTTGGTGGGCTAAGCGACACCACCCTCACGGTTTTGTTCCTCCCAATGGCTAAGATCACCATCCGGGAAAAGGCCTCAACAAGGGAAAGGTATCCACCCCCTTATAAAGGAGGCTTTGCTCCCCTCTCCAACTGATGTGGGACAAGCACCTTAGGCTATTACAAATAATTAGACAACAAAACGGGTTCAACTAATCCAAGAACCTGTCCTAACCTGTCCCGATAAGCATAACTCAGTGAATAACTTAAACTTATACATTTAACAACGTAAATCAGATACAACTGAATGCAAAACATATACAAATACAAAGACCTACTCAACTCGAACAAAACGAAAGACTCAACTCAACAAAGAGAAGGGGGAAAAAGAAACAACAAATAGGGGTCAGTCCTAACGACTGGTGAGGGGGCTAACACACTCACACGTATATATACATAAGCAGAGCATATTCAAAGTAAGAAGATTCATGAACCGGGGCGTGGTTTTTGTATTCTAAACATTTTAACCCCTGATACTATATATATAAGGAAAAAGGTTTAAGGTCGAAGGCCAAAATCAACCAATTTTAATAATCAGGAGTTCACTCCCGTTTCACGAATCAAGTTCATAATCAAAATCACATAACTCGGCGAGTACGATTTTCAAAGCACCTAACTCCGTTCATAATCAAAATTCGAAATCTTAAATCATATGCAAGCGTAATTCAAACATAGATACCTCAAGTCTGGGTGATTGAAGGGTGGTATCTACCTTAACCATCGATCATAAGTATGGGTCGCGAGTTTCATGAAGCTAACGCCCGAGGACTCCTTCCCCCACCAAGCCTCCTAGTGGGTTCAGGGTTGATCCTTAAGTGTGGAGACCATGCTAGGGACTACCTGACGGCCCAGACCGTCCCGGGTCTCCCTCGCACGAATCTCCGGGGCCCAATTCATAATTCATAGTTCATAAATCATAAGTTCATAATTTTCAAAATTTCAAAATTTTACGTACTCATATTCCAAAGTCCAAAGCTCGCCAGTTCAAAAATCACACACACCAACCCTTTTTCAAAACGAATAAATGAAAATATTACTTACATATACATAAAAGAGTTTTTCAAACATTTCATAATAAACGGGGCCAATTCCCACAAAATACGTATCGAACACATATCTAAATACATATATATACATACATAGGTCGCATCCGGGTTTAAAACTCATTTAGGGTCGTAGGTCATAGTAACTAAAACAAAAGAAACCTCACCTGGCACCAAACAAAGCCGAAGACACAATAAATGGTCCACCCCGGAACCTGCACGACCACAAGTCACCACCCCGGGTGCACCTGAAGAACTGAACACACAAAACAAAGACTCAGACCCAACAATAACCACAGAGTGACGCAGGACAATGCTCACGAATGCACATTCACAAAACAACCAATTTAAATTCACGTGTCACATTTCATATAAATTGCACGTATTACAAGCCGAAATAATTCATATAATAACATGCCACGAATTTCATTTAATTCACGAAGTCACAGGTTAAATTCTAACTAAGTCATGGAATACACAAACGAATGATAAGTAAGTTATTTAACCATTCAAGATCTCATATAATTCATACAACACATAACCAATTCATATATTATATAATAGATTAAACTCCAATTTACATGATTAAATCTTAATTGCATTGTTCCAAGTTTAATTATCTAGGCATAGTACTTTCTCTTAATCGAAATCGTGGTTAGCATATTTATTTATCAATCAACAAGGTCTAATTTATTCAAATCATATAAATTTACACATTTAGGAAAATTACACAAACACCCCTTAAGCTAGACAATTAATATAAATTCATCATATCAGATTCCAATTTTCAAATTAAAACTTCTATACTCATCACGTTGCATTCCATATAGGATTTCACATACGTTGGCATACATATAGATAGATAATTTCAACAATAAACAATTTATTACATTTAAAACAATTAATTTCAAATATTCAAATTACACGAAATAATTCACAACAAACATGATAATCGGAACATTTCAATTTCATATAGATGAAAACATAACATGCTCGTTCTTCCAAATTATCATTCAAGTTTATTTAATTACATAGGAAATTAGTTTTCTAATTATTACAATATCACACCTTCATATTTAAACATATTGCATAAATTCAACAAATTGGGATTCAAATTGCAAATTGGAACATCAATATATATCACAATTCATTTGATACAAGTTTTCGTATACATCTGTAGCCCCGAAGCGGCGAGCCACCACATCCCCGCACGTAGCCCCGAACCCACATATGAAATAGTAATCCATACATGAGCCCAAGACTAAGCGAACGGGAACCTACACGTACAAGCTAAGCCAGGCGGAGCTAAGACAAAACTAGAGTGCGCAAAATAAAAGCAAAGCGGAAGCATATGATCAAATCTAAGAAGATAAAATAACAAAACGGGTTCAACTATCCCTAGAAGCCTGTCCCGAAATATATAAAATAAGAATTCATACACGATTCCATTAACAAATTCGAATCATATACAAAAGTAACTGAATGCAAGTTAAAATGCAACTAGAGCTAGGGACTAGAACTCGACCGACTCACGACTCAGCCTAGCACGAACCAGAACCTCCAACTGAAAAGTTAAAAGGAGAGGGTCAGTCCACCGACTGAGTGAGGGGGCTAATGCACCCCCACACACTATATAAGTATAAAGCAGAGCACATATCAAGCAAAAGATTATGAACCGGGAAAGGGTTTTGCACGCCAAATCATGTTCGAAAACAAACTTAGACAATACATAATTAAAACAAACGTATTAGAGTTTAAAGGAAGATCCTATCCTGTTTTATAATCAACTTATCGTATAAATGCTCGGCGAGCACTAGCACCTAGTCCCATCCTAGGCTCCCATGACTAATCACACAAGCAAATACAAACAAACGAATGACATACTTACAAATTAGCCTCCTTCTCCGGTGATGGAAGGGTTGCGCGACCCTAACCATCCATTACAGTCGAGGGGAGTGCAAGCTACCTCAAACCCTCAGGATCTCCATCACTCACCAAACCTCCTGGTGAGATCAGGGGTAATCCGTACTAACTGTGGAGATGTGTACAGGGGTCATAACGGGCGACCCCATGGCCGTCCCCGGTCTCCCTTACCCACAACTCCGGGGCCCATCATTACCAATACGAATCAATATATTAGAACATAACTCATTAACGTACTTAACTCGCTACAGAACTTAAAATATAACTTATGTACCTTATTGGAGCATACCTTACCTTGCAACTTAGCATATGCTATAGACATACCTCTCCGTGTCATCCTAATCCATAGCTAGCATGAAGATACACGGTTTGGAGCATAGCCTAGTTGCAAAACATTCTAAGCTTATATACGCTCGTACTTATATTTCAAAACGTTAATCATAAGATAAAATCATAAACGTATCATAAGGCACGTATCTAATATGTAGATATATATTATATTCGCATGCGGGTGAGAAATCATCACATTTAGGCCATAGGTCGCTTATCTAAACAAAAAGGTCCTAAACCTCACCTTTTACCAAAAGTGCTCCCGAAAGAGCGTTGCCGACCAAGAAGAAGTTAAATGGTGGATCCAACACCTCTCGAACCCAAATCTGAGACAAATAAACATAAACTTACGACTTAAACTCGATCATGAACCAATTAGACGCACGGCGATGCATGAGAATGCAAATGGATGCAATACACATCCTATATATTCATACTTAGACACATCGGGATAATTAACCAAATATCCCATAAAGAATTCAAGAATTAAACTCATATTATATTAAATAAGCTCATAATATATCATATAATAGCATATCATATGCATTCGTAAGTTTGAAATCAAAAGAAAGAGCGAAAGATGCAAGAAAGCGTTAAACGTTTCATATAATGGTTAAGAATTCAAGTCACAATTATACCTAACAAATGAATTCATAAACTTAAAATAATCAATGAAACACAACATATTTCAACACATTAACATGTTAGGATCATAACCGGGTTGCGAATTAACGAGAAAAATGGAATGAAAGCACAAAATAAGGCTTCAAGTGAAAATAGACAAAAACTGATAGTTTTACCGAAACGAACAAGTTGTAGGAAATCGGGCATAACTTGAGTTTGAGAAATGGGAATCAAGTTTTCTTTCTTCGAAATGAAATTAGACACACAGGGATTTCCAAATATATATAGCAAGAATTTTAATTCAAAGGGAGCCGAAAATGGCGGAGGTTTGAAGTTGAACGAATGCAGAATATCGGCGAAGTGACGACACCAAAATCAAATGATTATATCTCACAATCTAGAAAGAATTTTAACGTGATTCCAATTGGAGAGTGTTCTACACTCAAAGAGGTTATCGTGTCCGAAAATCAGGTCAAACGGAGTTCGTATGAATGGGTACCCGTCCGGGGAAAAACAAGGCAGAAATTTACCTCGGCCGGGGAAAACAGTGCAGAAACTTTCTGCACTAAATCTACCCTCCCGGGGACTTTCCTTCACAAAATCTACCCGCCCGGGTAGAGGTCGACAGTAAGAAAAAGAGCAGGAACAGGACTGATCGAGGTGGGGGAAGAAGAGGCAACCAAAGCAGCATATATAGGCACGAAATGGAGCATAAAACATGAGCAAATACTTCACACAAAAGCACACAACAACAAGCCAAGATATGGGATGAAAAGGATCAACATGTATGAATCTTAAACTTCAAGAAATGTAAGGTTTATTCATGGAACCTCATATAATACCCATCTACCATGAAATTCAAGCTGATATACTTAATAATGAAGTTCAAATGATCATATATCATACGCCAACTCAAGCTATAACTGAAAGATGGCAAGAGATCTCATATATATACACAATACTTATGTTATTCACTTTTTTTTTTTTTTTTTTGGGAACCGGTCAGGTAGACCGTGACGTTTTAGATGAGGCCCTCACCTCCTTTATTAACAGGACCAAAGAGAAAGTCCAAAGAACGTACATCCAAATGTCCAAATTGTGAAAGAGCCCTACACTATTACAAATGATGAGTAAAAGGTTGTTATTGTTGTATCTCGGAGCAAGTAAGTAAATATAGTCCGTAGAGATGCTCTCTAAGCTCAACCAATCCCTGCTACCAATGACTCTAAACGGGCCAAGAGTTGGTCTCGAAAGACACCCAGGATCCTGAGCAGCAATAATCTCCAATGCGGGGACTATCTGGCAAGGTTTGTCCTAAAAAATGGTCATGGCGTCCTTAGGATTATATTTGAAGATGTACTTCTTGTGAGGGTTCCGAATCATTAAACCATCAATTACATTGTTACAGACTATCCCCAAGAGGGAAATTCCTATGCCTTCCATGTTTGTTTGAGCCCTTATTCCCCTATCCTGCAAAACCAAATCCTTTCTCGACCCAATGAAGTGTGCATCCAATTTTATGAAATTATTCGTATCATGCTGGAAAAAATAACTACTTGCGAGGCACGAAAGCCAGCTGAACTTACCTGCTATATTTGGTTGTGGCAGCATAACTCTAATCAGATTCGAGTTTCTCATTTTAATGGCAGACTCGGGAGTTTCCATTTATCTATCCGTATAATGCCGTTGATGCGTGGCATTAGCTCCAATTCTGGGAAGGACCATATGGTTTGATGTGCCACTCAACGTTTCGCCAGAAAGTCTGCAACCATGTTGCCCTCACGGAAAATGTGAGTCAGCTAAACATGGATGCTGTCCGTGATGTGCCGAAACTGAAGTAGTAGGTCTTGTAGTTTCCAATCTCCCGCAGACCCTCTTTTTATCATCTCTATTATAACTTTAGCATCCAAGTCAGCCCATATCGAGTCCATTCCCATGTTGATCGCCATCTTCAAACCATGAATCAAAGCCGATAATTCTGCATGCATGTTCGTTGATATACCAATTCCCGCACTATATGCAGCCATCACTTGACCATCGTGATTTCTTATGACTGCTCCAATCCCACTCGGTCCCGGATTTCCAAAGCTAGAACCATCTGTATTGAGTTTAAAATGCCCCAAAGCTGGTTTGAGCCATCGTACCACTATTATGGCTTTGTTCCTCATCGGTTTCAAGGTGATACCAAGTCGTTGGGCCGCACTACCATCTCCTTTCCACCATTCCCTTTTGATTATACCAGCTTCATGAAGTTGTTTAATATGCATTAGAACCTGATTTTTGATGTTAAAAGAAGTGTAGCTCATCCCCTGATGGTTTTTCTTGTTTCGTTCCGTCCATCCAAACCAAAGTATGAGGGCTGGGACCAAGACTCCAATATGCTTCTCCGAGCTGAAGGGAGACGATCTCCCCCATATGTTTATCATTCCATTGATAGAATTCGCCTCTGAAACTTGTAAGTGAAAAAGGTCAGCAAAATATTTCCAAACCTCTTGGATTTTAGAATTAAAGATGAAAACATGGCCACTACTTTCTTACTCATTGCAGCAAACGCATTTTGAAGGGAAAACAATCCCTTTATGGTGAAGCTGTTCATCAACGAGGATCCAATCATGAATAGCTCTCCAAAGGAAAATCGTGATAGTCGGGGTTAAATTAATCGACCATATAGCACTACAGAAGTCGGATGTGTCTCGTTTACACCTCACTTTTTCCCATGCCGATTTCAAAGAGAAGTTGCCATCGGTGCTGTTTTTCCAAAGCCCTTTATCATTTTGATTTCGAAGGATCGGCAATTTGCATATCTCCTCTACGATAGCCTCATCTATGCTCTGTAGGAGCTTACTCCTATTCCAAGCACCTACATGCATAAAATCCTTCACCTTCTCATTAACAAACACTCCACTATTGTCCATAGATATCGGTTTCCCTTTAAACCAAGTATCCTCCCAGAAAGAGATATTCCCTTCTCTTATATTCCAATGTATGTCAGGTTCTACATGGTGTCGAACTTTACAGAGCCGCTGCCATATCGAAGAGTGGTAGCTCATCACCAAGGCATATTTTGGGTGTACAGTGCTACAGTATCTATTATTCATATATTTAGCCCAAAGTGAATCACTCGTCCGCATGCACCACCAAAGTTTGTGCGAGTAGGACCGGAAAATATCTGCAAGAAGACGCACACCGAGCCCTTCTTCCTTCGTCGGGAAGCATATCCGTTTCCAGCTGGTCCAATGTAACTTTTTATGATTTTCCCCGCGATCCCCAGAAAAACCTGTTGATCATAATCTCGATTCTCCCAAGAACCGATTGGGGAGGTTCTATGATTTGAAAGATATGAGTCGGCAAGGCAAGAAGAATGGATCTTATCAGCTAAAGCCTTCCTCCATGAGAGAGATAAGCACTCTCCCAACCATTGATACGGTTTCGAATTCGCACCATAATCTCGTTGTATAAGCTTTTGTTCCTCCGTCCTCTATAGAGAGGTGCTCCCAGGTATTTGATAGGCAATTGAGCTTGATTATATCCGAAGGTTCCTTTGACTTCAGCTGCCGCCGTGGTATCATTGTTTGCTACCAGAAAAGAGCTTTTATTAATATTCACTTTCTGACCAGAAATCAATTCATAATTATTGATTATATTCTTGACTCCCTGAAGTGAAAGAGGGCGGCTGTTGGTGAGTATCATCATGTCGTCCGCATATGCAAGATGAGAGACGTACATTGCAGCAGACGTCCTGAACCTAGCCCGAGGTTGCTCCAACATGAACCTGTTTAAAGTGCAAGACAAATAGTCAGAAGCGATGACAAAGAGCGAAGGGGATAGAGGGTCCCTCTATGTAATTCCCCGAGTGGATTTGAAAATCCCCGAGGATTCCCCATTAACTAAAATGGAGAACCAGCACCCTGCTAAATATTTTTGGATCCAGGAAATCCATTTTTCTAAAAAACCTTTAGTCCGAAGCATATGATACAAAAAATCCCAGTTAAGTCTATAATAAGCTTTAGCCATGTCCACTTTTAGATCACGTTTTTAATTCTACTCGTGTTATCCAATGCATGCACCATCTCATGTGCCAAAAGAATATTGTCGCTGATAACCCTACCCTGCACAAAACCACTTTGGTTGTTAGAGACAATTTTAGGAAGAAAAGCAACGAGTCTAGTGTTAAGAATCTTAGTTATAATTTTATAAGACACATTGCATAAGCTAATCAGGCGGTAATCGTTCCAATGTGTAGAATTTTCTGTCTTTGGAATCAGTGTTACCGTTCTGACCGTAAAGGCCATAGGCATCGTTCCCCCATTGAAGAAATCAAAAACCGCTTCACAGACATCCTGTTTAATATTCTCCCAAAATACCTGATAAAATCTAGCATTAAAACAATCCGAACCCGCTGTACTCTTAGGATTGAGATCGAAAACAGCAGTTTTAATCTCTTCCGTAGTCAGAGTCATATCCAGGATGTCATTATCCTCATTCATAAGAGATCGCTGCACCACGTCGAAGTTACCGAGAGGCCGCTGATCAGGCGTAGAATCCTTAGTAACTCGTTGAAATAGCTTCGAGCAGATTCCCTTATCATTTGTTGGTCTGTTATCTCAGTATCACCTTCATGAATCACATTGATTCTACTCCTAAAATTTCTTTGCACGACCTAGACGCGACTCGACACGACACTAGAGACCCGGTTTTGCAACCGGGCTCTGATACCACCTAAGATGTAACACCCGAAGCGCAAAGGTGCCACATCCCTCGCACTATAGCTCAGTCCACATATGAAACGGTCAATCCATACATGAACTGAGCCATAGCGAACGGGTGACAAGAAAATAAACGCTATCTAGCTAGGCGGGACTAACCCCAAACCAGTTATCATAACAGAAAAATAAACTGAAATGCATTAATACTAAGTCTTTACAAGCAAACCATTTCTAATTCCTATCAGTACATTATCATCTCTCACATACATAACATTTCATAAAACAGTAGATAACAATACATATGCCAAAGTAGGATGGACACGTGCTAGACCCGAAATGAAAGACTTGACTCGACACCAATCCCGCCTAGCACACAACCTGCAAAACTGAAAGGTGAGGTGTCAGTCTCCACAAGACTGAGCGAGGGGCATAATAATATATAAGTGCAGATAACATGCAAGTCATAACCTCGGGTAAGGTTTTATAAACAAAACAATCTAAGTTCAATAACGACAGAAAACTCGCCCGAGATTACAACTATCAGATTTAACAATCAATCATTTCAATCAATCAATCAATCAGTGGCCCGGCGAGTGAGGGCATTCTCCAACCTTACTCCGACAGTGTACAATCACGATACTTTTCATTAATTAATTAAGTGGTCATGCAATCAATTACAATGCACACGTAGCAGTTTCAATAACTCCTTCCTCTAATGATGGTAGGTTTGCAAGACCCGATCCGTCCACGGTAAACACGTTGTACGTCGGGAACATGACTCCCATGCACGGGACTTCTTCCTCCACCAAACCTCCTGGTGGATTCAGGGTTCATCCCCACGGTAGAGAGGAGTGTAAGAGTTACCCGTCAGCCCATGCTTTCCCGGTTGGCTCAAACACTAACTCTCGGGCCCACAGTGCACGGTACAATATACTCGCCCAAAACACGGTCAATCAATACAATACAATACAATTCGGTAAATCATTTGCAATTCAATAGAGTTTGGAAAACTATAGATATATATACCTTTTGGCTTAAAACATCACATACGGTTGTAATGGTTCTAGATATCTAGCAATTAAACCTCACCTGTACCGACAATTTAAAGAGAAAGGCACGGCCTAAGAAGCCCACTCCACGTCACTGGGGTGCCGGTCTATGCAACAAAGACAAGTGTACATAAGACACGACTCAAAATGTACCAAATAGGACGAACGACGAAATGCAACGAGACGACGAGTATGATGCAATGTACCATGAAAATATCTTGTTTCACTTCATTTTAGATCATATAGTATCAAATTGGGGTCAAAGAAGTCGTTGGAACGAGGTGTTAAAAATGCAATTTTATGCAGAATATTTTGTTCTGTCAGACACATGGGAACGGCCGTTCCGGCTTCCCTTTGAAAATGGGAAGGGCCGTTCCCATGGCCCTTCAGAAACGCGCCAGCGTTTTATAAAATAAAACACGCTTTGGGCTGGGAACGGCCCTTCCGGCTAACAGGCCAAAGTGGGAACGGCCGTTCCCAGTCTCGCTGGCCTAACCACACACAGAAGCCTGGGAACGCCCGTTCCCAAAATGCACTAAGGCGGGAACGACCGTTCCCAGTTTCTGGACATTACAGAAACAGAACAGATGCAGGGGAGTTTCGGCCAAGACAAGAACAACAACAAAACACCAATTCCAAGCACCAAAATGTCTCTAAAACATGAAATAACATGTATACATGCTTAGTATACAATAAAATCTAACATAAACATTCATATCTCTCATTAATCATCAAGTATTTACACTTTAGAACCCACATATGAACTCATGCTCCAAGCATATAACCTTCACAATATATGCATCAAATCATAGCTAGAACCATGTATTCATGCTTTCCACAACTCAAACATAAGTTGCCAAGCTCAACACACAACCCTAGCTCTCATATATATATGTATTTCCCCAACTAAAGCTCATACCTTGAATGAATGAGAAGAAGGAGAAGAGATGATGTTGTGATGATGATGATGCTTCTTCAATTTATGCAATTAACCCTTGAATCCAAGCTTCAAATGATGAAATCCTCTTCCTCTTGGTAGGGTTTATGAATCGGTAAAAGAAAGGAAGCAAGGAGTGTAGTGATAACATGGAATGAGCTCATGGAAGAAATATGCTAGATATTATAAGACTAGGAACAAATTGCAATTTAATCCCTCCACTATGTAAGTTATGTAATCAAGTTCAATCCCATGGAAATTGATCAATTAAGTCCATAACTATTCCATGCAATTAGGTCCTCAAATTAATAAAATGACCACTTAAGGATAATTATGTAATTAAACAATTAAGTCATATTTGGAAATTAATTCACATATTGCATAATTGAGAATTGGGGCGTTACAATCACCCCTCCTTAAGAGGACCTGGTCCCCAGGTCCACTGCTCGAACTATAAATTAAAACACGTGACTAGAGAACCCCGTCTCCCAAACAATTAATGAGAAAACCCCGTTTCTCCACACACAAGAGAGCACCCCGACTCTCGAGCAAAGAAGAGAGCACCCCGACTCTCACACGACCACACCACGTACAAACTTAAATAATCACATACATGCACCATCACATATGAAGTAAGTAGAAAGAACAACACTTCAATTACTCACACAAGAGCGAATAGCAAATACAAGGAATACAATATATAGAATAAGAAAGCGTATGATGCCCGTGATATGCATGTTTAGATGTACCATTCACCGTTGTTCTTGCCTGTTAAATGGTCGTTGACCCCCGGTGGATAGTTCTTGTCGCTCCGGACATGTATCTATCTGATGCTCAGCACTCCCACAACGGAAACATAGACGCAACCGCTTCCTACAACCATCATAAGTGTGGGTGTCGCGTCCACAATAAGTGCAGAGAGGTTTTTCTGGAGATGGTGACAAAGCCGGTTTAGGTGGAGTTTTCTGAATCGATCCCTCTCGTGAGGTAGAACTCCTAGCATTGACGGCATCCTGAACTTTCAAAGCTTTACTAGTAGCTTTGGCCCACGTGCTTGTATTGACCGCTTCTAATGCCTCCTGTATGTCCGGTCGAAGCCCTTGCACAAACTGCATTGCTTTATGAAAGTCATCACTCGCTATATTAGGTACATAGCGAGACAGCCTCTCATACTCGGATATATACTCCGAAACCGACATCCTTCCTTGCCTTAACTCGGTAAACTCCTTCAATCTCCTAGTATACGCTGAGGGAGGAATGAACTTATTCTTAAACTCTCGAGTAAAGACCTCCCAATTAATCTCCTCCTCGGTGGCCTCCAACAATATCATAGTACTTTCCCACCAAGAGTAAGCCTCTCCTTGGATCAACGTAAGGGTGCAACGAGCTTTCTCTCGAGACTTACATGGTATAAGCTCCCAAATTCTCTCTACCTCCTTTAACCACATCTCCGCCTCGGTATCATTGCCATGGAAGAATTTAGGAGGGTATTGATTCTGAAATTCCCGAAGTATAGTTGAGATAGGTGCTTCTAATTGAACCGGTGGAGCAGGCGGTGCAGGAGGAACATGCTCTCTCATCCTCTGATCTATAAGGCCAACCACAGCATTCATGAAGTCCTGTGGTTGAGCTGGAGGGGGTGGTGATCTCTCTTGATGATGATACCGACGATGGCGATGTCCCGGAGAACGATCACGATGAGGACGACCTCGGTGCATCCTGTAATCAAGACACTAAGGATGCATGTTGAATTAGTGGATGCTAATGGTTGCAAATAAGTCTCAAGTCACAAATAATTCAAATAATTCAAAGACTTTAAGTTACTCAAATAATTCAAATAAATCAAATAATTTCAGTTAAAGATGCAAGACTCTCAAGTTGACAATTAATTCCTATGTCGCACGACCTAGAAGCGACTCGACACGACACTAGAGACCCGGTTTTGCAACCGGTCTCTGATACCACCTAAGATGTAACACCCGAAGCGCAAAGGTGCCACATCCCCCGCACTATAGCTCAGTCCACATATGAAACGGTCAATCCATATATGAACTGAGCCATAGCGAACGGGTGACAAGAAAATAAACGCTATCTAGCTAGGCGGGACTAACCCCAAACCAGTTATCATAACAGAAAAATAAATTGAAATGCATTAATACTAAGTCTTTACAAGCAAACCATTTCTAATTCCTATCAGTACATTATCATCTCTCACATACATAACATTTCATAAAACAGTAGATAACAATACTTATGCTAAAGTAGGATGGACACGTGCTAGACCCGAAATGAAAGACTTGACTCGACACCAATCCCGCCTAGCACACAACCTGCAAAACTGAAAGGTGAGGTGTCAGTCTCCACAAGACTGAGCGAGGGGCATAATAATATATAAGTGCAGATAACAATAACCTCGGGTAAGGTTTTATAAACAAAACAATCTAAGTTTAATAACGACAGAAAACTCGCCCGAGATTACAACTATCAGATTTAACAATCAATCATTTCAATCAATCAATCAATCAGTGGCCCGGCGAGTGAGGGCATTCTCCAACCTTACTCTGACAGTGTACAATCACGATACTTTTCATTAATTAATTAAGTCGTCATGCAATCAATTACAATGCACACGTAGCAGTTTCAATAACTCCTTCTTCCTTCAATGATGGTAGGTTTGCAAGACCCGATCCGTCCACGGTAAACACGTTGTACGTCGGGAACATGACTCCCATGCACGGGACTCCTTCCTCCACCAAACCTCCTGGTGGATTCAGGGTTCATCCCCACGGTAGAGAGGAGTGTAAGAGTTACCCGTCAGCCCATGCTTTCCCGGTTGGCTCAAACACTAACTCTCGGGCCCACAGTGCACGGTACAATATACTCGCCCAAAACACGGTCAATCAATACAATACAATACAATTCGGTAAATCATTTGCAATTCAATAGAGTTTGGAAAACTATAGATATATATACCTTTTGGCTTAAAACATCACATACGGTTGTAATGGTTCTAGATATCTAGCAATTAAACCTCACCTGTACCGACAATTTAGAGAGAAAGGCACGGCCTAAGAAGCCCACTCCACGTCACTGGGGTGCCGGTCTATGCAACAAAGACAAGTGTACATAAGACACGACTCAAAATGTACCAAATAGGACGAACAACGAAATGCAACGAGACGACGAGTATGATGCAATGTACCATGAAAATATCTTGTTTCACTTCATTTTAGATCATATAGTATCAAATCGGGGTCAAAGAAGCCGTTGGAACGAGGTGTTAAAAATGTAATTTTATGCAGAATATTTTGTTCTGTCAGACGCATGGGAACGGCCGTTCCGGCTTCCCTTTGAAAATGGGAAGGGCCGTTCCCATGGCCCTTCAGAAACGTGCCAGCGTTTTATAAAATAAAACACGCTTTGGGCTGGGAACGGCCCTTCCGGCTAACAGGCCAAAGTGGGAACGGCCGTTCCCAGTCTCGCTGGCCTAACCACACACAGAAGCCTGGGAACGCCCGTTCCCAAAATGCACTAAGGCGGGAACGACCGTTCCCAGTTTCTGGACATTACAGAAACAGAACAGATGCAGGGGAGTTTCGGCCAAGACAAGAACAACAACAAAACACCAATTCCAAGCACCAAAATGCCTCTAAAACATGAAATAACATGTATACATGCTTAGTATACAATAAAATCTAACATAAACATTCATATCTCTCATTAATCATCAAGTATTTACACTTTAGAACCCACATATGAACTAATGCTCCAAGCATATAACCTTCACAATATATGCATCAAATCATAGCTAGAACCTTGTATTCATGCTTTCCACAACTCAAACATAAATTGCCAAGCTCAACACACAACCCTAGCTCTCATATATATATGTATTTCCCCAACTAAAGCTCATACCTTGAATGAATGAGAAGAAGGAGAAGAGATGATGTTGTGATGATGATGATGCTTCTTCAATTTATGCAATTAACCCTTGAATCCAAGCTTCAAATGATGAAATCCTCTTCCTCTTGGTAGGGTTTATGAATCGGTAAAAGAAAGGAAGCAAGGAGTGTAGTGATAACATGGAATGAGCTCATGGAAGAAATATGCTAGATATTATAAGACTAGGCACAAATTGCAATTTAATCCCTCCACTATGTAAGTTATGTAATCAAGTTCAATCCCATGGAAATTGATCAATTAAGTCCATAACTATTCCATGCAATTAGGTCCTCAAATTAATAAAATGACCACTTAAGGATAATTATGCAATTAAACAATTAAGTCATATTTGGAAATTAATTCACATATTGCATAATTGAAAATTGGGGCGTTACAATCACCCCTCCTTAAGAGGACCTGGTCCCCAGGTCCACTGCTCGAACTATAAATTAAAACACGTGACTAGAGAACCCCGTCTCCCAAACAATTAATGAGAAAACCCCGTTTCTCCACACACAAGAGAACACCCCGACTCTCGAGTAAAGAAGAGAGTACCCCGACTCTCACACGACCACACCACGTATAAACTTAAATAATCACATACATGCACCATCACATATGAAGCAAGTAGAAAGAACAACACTTCAATTACTCACACAAGAGCGAATAGCAAATACAAGGAATACAATATATAGAATAAGAAAGCGTATGATGCCCGTGATATGCATGTTTAGATGTACCGTTCACCGTTGTTCTTGCCTGTTAAATGGTCGTTGACCCCCGGTGGATAGTTCTTGTCGCTCCGGACATGTATCTATCTGATGCTCAGCACTCCCACAACGGAAACATAGACGCAACCGCTTCCTACAACCATCATAAGTGTGGGTGTCGCGTCCATAATAAGTGCAGAGAGGTTTTTCTGGAGATGGTGACAAAGCCGGTTTAGGTGGAGTTTTCTGAATCGATCCCGCTCGTGAGGTAGAACTCCTAGCATTGACGGCATCCTGAACTTTCAAAGCTTTACTAGTAGGTTTGGCCCACGTGCTTGTATTGACCGCTTCTAATGCCTCCTGTATGTCCGGTCGAAGCCCTTGCACAAACTGCATTGCTTTATGAAAGTCATCACTCGCTATATTAGGTACATAGCGAGACAGCCTCTCATACTCGGATATATACTCCGAAACCGACATCCTTCCTTGCCTTAACTCGGTAAACTCCTTCAATCTCCTAGTATGCGCTGAGGGAGGAATGAACTTATTCTTAAACTCTCGAGTAAAGACCTCCCAATTAATCTCCTCCTCGGTGGCCTCCAACACTATCATAGTACTTTCCCACCAAGAGTAAGCCTCTACTTGGATCAACGTAAGGGTGCAACGAGCTTTCTCTCGAGACTTACATGGTATAAGCTCCCAAATTCTCTCTACCTCCTTTAACCACATCTCCGCCTCGATATCATTACCATGGAAGAATTTTGGAGGGTGTTGATTCTGAAATTCCCGAAGTATAGTTGAGATAGGTGCTTCTAATTGAACCGGTGGAGCAGGCGGTGCAGGAGGAACATGCTCTCTCATCCTCTGATCTATAAGGCCAACCACAGCATTCATGAAGTCCTGTGGTTGAGCTGGAGGGGGTGGTGATCTCTCTCGATGATGATACCGACGATGGCGATGTCCCGGAGAACGATCACGATGAGGACGACCTCGGTGCATCCTGTAATCAAGACACTAAGGATGCATGTTGAATTAGTGGATGCTAATGGTTGCAAATAAGTCTCAAGTCACAAATAATTCACATAATTCAAAGACTTCAAGTTACTCAAATAATTTAAATAAATCAAATAATTTCAGTTAAAGATGCAAGACTCTCAAGTTGACAATTAATTCCTATGCCGCACGACCTAGACGCGACTCGACACGACACTAGAGACTCGGTTTTGCAACCGGGCTCTGATACCACCTAAGATGTAACACCCGAAGCGCAAAGGTGCTACATCCCCCGCACTATAGCTCAGTCCACATATGAAACGGTCAATCCATACATGAACTGAGCCATAGCGAACGGGTGACAAGAAAATAAACGCTATCTAGCTAGGCGGGACTAACCCCAAACCAGTTATCATAACAAAAAAATAAACTGAAATGCATTAATACTAAGTCTTTACAAGCAAACCATTTCTAATTCCTATCAATACATTATCATCTCTCACATACATAACATTTCATAAAACAGTAGATAACAATACATATGCCAAAGTAGGATGGACACGTGCTAGACCCGAAATGAAAGACTTGACTCGACACCAATCCCGCCTAGCACACAACCTGCAAAACTGAAAGGTGAGGTGTCAGTCTCCACAAGACTGAGCGAGGGGCATAATAATATATAAGTGCAGATAACATGCAAGTCATAACCTCGGGTAAGGTTTTATAAACAAAACAATCTAAGTTCAATAACGACAGAAAACTCGCCCGAGATTACAACTATCAGATTTAACAATCAATCATTTCAATCAATCAATCAATCAGTGGCCCGGCGAGTGAGGGCATTCTCCAACCTTACTCCGACAGTGTACAATCACGATACTTTTCATTAATTAATTAAGTGGTCATGCAATCAATTACAGTGCACACGTAGCAGTTTCAATAACTCCTTTTTCCTCCAATGATGGTAGGTTTGCAAGGCCCGATCCGTCCACGGTAAACACGGTGTACGTCGGGAACATGACTCCCACGCACGGGACTCCTTCCTCCACCAAACCTCCTGGTGGATTCAGGGTTCATCCCCACAGTAGAGAGGAGTGTAAGAGTTACCCATCAGCCGATGCTTTCCCGGTTGGCTCAAACACTAACTCTCGGGCCCACAGTGCACGGTACAATATACTCGCCCAAAACACGGTCAATCAATACAATACAATACAATTCGATAAATCATTTGCAATTCAATAGAGTTTGGAAAACTGTAGATATATATACCTTTTGGCTTAAAACATCACATACGGTTGTAATGGTTCTAGATATCTAGCAATTAAACCTCACCTGTACCAACAATTTCAAGAGAAAGGCACGGCCTAAGAAGCCCACTCCACGTCACTGGCGTGCCGGTCTGTGCAACAAAGACAAGTGTACATAAGACACGACTCAAAATGTACCAAATAGGACGAATGACGAAATGCAACGAGACGACGAGTATGATGCAATGTACCATGAAAATATCTTGTTTCACTTCATTTTAGATCATATAGTATCAAATCGGGGTCAAAGAAGCCGTTGGAATGAGGTGTTAAAAATGCAATTTTATGCAGAATATTTTGTTCTGTCAGACGCATGGGAACGGCCGTTCCGGCTTCCCTTTGAAAATGGGAAGGACCGTTCCCATGGCCCTTCAGAAACGCGCCAGCGTTTTATAAAATAAAACACGCTTTGGGCTGGGAATGGCCCTTCCGGCTAACAGGCCAAAGTGGGAACGGCCGTTCCCAGTTTCGCTGGCCTAACCACACACAGAAGCCTGGAAATGCCCGTTCCCAAAATACACTAAGGCGGGAACGACCGTTCCCAGTTTCTGGACATTACAGAAACAGAACAGATGCAGGGGAGTTTCGGCCAAGACAAGAACAACAACAAAACACCAATTCCAAGCACCAAAATGCCTCTAAAACATGAAATAACATGTATACATGCTTAGTATACAATAAAATCTAACATAAACATTCATATCTCTCATTAATCATCAAGTATTTACACTTTAGAACCCACATATGAACTCATGCTCCAAGCATATAACCTTCACAATATATGCATCAAATCATAGCTAGAACCATGTAATCATGCTTTCCACAACTCAAACATAAATTGCAAAGCTCAACACACAACCCTAGCTCTCATATATATATGTATTTCCCCAACTAAAGCTCATACCTTGAATGAATGAGAAGAAGGAGAAGAGATGATGTTGTGATGATGATGATGCTTCTTCCATTTATGCAATTAACCCTTGAATCCAAGCTTCAAATGATGAAATCCTCTTCCTCTTGGTAAGGTTTATGAATCGGTAAAAGAAAGGAAGCAAGGAGTGTAGTGATAACATGAAATGAGCTCATGGAAGAAATATGCTAGATATCATAAGACTAGGCACAAATTGCAATTTAATCCCTCCACTATGTAAGTTATGTAATCAAGTTCAATCCCATGGAAATTGATCAATTAAGTCTATAACTATTCCATGCAATTAGGTCCTCAAATTAATAAAATGACCACTTAAGGACAATTATGCAATTAAACAATTAAGTCATATTTGGAAATTAATTCACATATTGCATAATTGAAAATTGGGGTGTTACAGCGTGGAAGTATTTAGTGTTTCTTTCGCCCTCCTCTAACCGTTTACAAGCAGATTTCTGGCGCCAGAAATCTTCTTCCATAGCCAGAGTCCGTTTACGTTCAGCAATCGCTTTATTCCAATTGAGAAGAGCCTCTTCTGTAGAGTTGATTTCAAACTCCCTTTCAGCTTCAAGTTCAACCCTTTCATCATCCTTCACTTTGTCAAAAACATTGCCAAATACATTCTTGTTCCAACTCTTCAGGTGCAGCTTCAGACGTTTTAATTTGTCCGCCAATTTCCTCATCCCCATACTACGTATCAGTTGACTCCAATTTTCAATAATAGTAGGTCTTAAGTCATGACGTCGCAGCCACATCTCTTAGAACCGAAAAGAGACCGGGTGAGAGTTAGAGCTGTTTCTCAGGTTAATCAATAAGGGACTGTAACACCCCCGGAGCGAGGGGCGCCACATCCCCCGCACCATAGCCCAACACATGAAGCGAAATGGAACTCCGTCCACGCATCAAGCCATGGCGAACGGGTGACAAACAAAAACCAACCTAAGCTAGGCGGTCTAGACCCTACTCAGAGCGCGTAACAACACAAATAACGAATGTGGAAGCACCAAAATCTCACAACAAATAAACATACTCGAGACATAACAAAATAACGATTCGAGTTATACAAACCTTTACAATTCCGAATTTAATTCATAACTTATACATATTTCAAAATTTGCAAAATGCATAAATAAAATAAAATACAATGCATGCGACTTAAGCTCTCCAAAAGAAAGACTCAAAGACAACCGCCTAGCCCCAACTCCTCAGAACGAGTACCTACAACTCAAATCAAAGGGGGAAAAAGATAGAAATAACAAGGGTCAGTCCTAGAGACTGGTGAGGGGGGTTAAACTCACACACCCGATATACATATAGAGCATAGCACTTAACAACCCAAAGAATCCATGGACCGAGAATGGTTTTTGCAAGCCAAAGTGTTTTCACGTGTTATAGATATATACATACTTTAGAGAAAACAAGGGCCGGAGACCAAATAACAAGTTTTAAGTACTTATAAATCCTTTCTCGTTCCATAGATTGTACAAGATCCACTAACTCGGCGAGTACGAGTCACATCTCCAAACTTCCATAAACAAAGGGGCAAAGCAAAGCAAAACAAAACAAAATCCAACCTTCACACCGGGTGATAGAAGGGTTGACGGCCTTAACTATCCAAAAAGCACACGAGACAAAGCTTAATTACGACCTTGAAACCTTCGACGGTTGCCTCCGTCAGCTCAAGAGAAACACCCTTCTCCAAACCTCCCGAAGTTGGGTGAGTCTCTCAAAGGAAAAATGTTGATGGAAGAGCTCGGTAACCCCGCGGTTGACCCGAGATTACCATACCATTCTCCGGGGTCCAAACATCTCACAAAAATCACGCAAAGAGCAAAGCTTATCTTTCAAAGCCACATATCTCGCTTACACACACACGCTTAATCAAAGGCTTTTCAAAACAAATGCAAAATAGC
Organism: Lantana camara; assembly: GCA_037501455.1. Lineage (NCBI taxonomy): Eukaryota > Viridiplantae > Streptophyta > Magnoliopsida > Lamiales > Verbenaceae > Lantana > Lantana camara. The sequence goes on from CM074859.1 coordinate 78,262,250, forward strand.
TTATATACTTATACAAAGTGTTTTCAAGATCATATAACAAATGGGACAAGCCCTCAAGATACATATCTTACACTTATCTATCATATAATATATGTATTTCGGATGCGAGGCTTCAAACCAAATAGCGGTTGTAGGTCAAATAACTAAAAGAAACAAAACCTCACCTTGACACGGGTAGTGGAACAAAAGAGTAAGAACTGGGCGCTAAGGAGCGACCTCGTCGTCCACGGGAAGGTCTTCTGAACAAAATAAACACAAGGGTTACACTAAGACTCAAAATGAACCACATTGACGCTCGGTAAATGCGTATGTATGTTTGTGATGCAAAAGAAATGAAACGAATTCACACTTAAGTCATATGAGAGCATGAATTGCATATAAGATCATAATTCACAAACGAGGTTATAAAACGAGTCATTGATTCACAACATAAAGCTTAACACATAATATAACAAGTTAATCAAGCATACAAGTCATAAAACGAGACAAGAAAACCAACAAAAAGCAATGGAACCACAAAAGAAGCCTCGCCGGAAGCTACCGCGTTTAGTACGGTCGTACCTAAAACTCATCTCCCCGCCCGGGGAGATTTTGCTCTTCAAAGTACCCGCGCGGGTACATAACATGCAGAAAGTTTCTGCATAAGAAGTACCCAGCCGGGCACTTCCTAGGCCAAAATCTCCCCGCCCGGGGAGACCATTCCAGCCTCGAGAAATGGTGTTTTCACCCCTGTTCAGCCCTACAAACCTTCCCAAACAAATACCAACTCATCTAGGCATGTTAAGGCATGAAGTAAGGCAGCAAATCAACACAGAAACTCCATCAAACTTGATCAACTCGAGCAGCAACTGACAGGAATGAAAAGGAAGCAATAATCAAGCATAACTCATCTAAAACCTCAAGAACACTAATGGTGGACTCATGTAATCAACTCTAACACTTGAAAAAAGTCCATACAACTCAAAGTGGATGACTAAGGAATCATAATCGTGCATCAAGCTCAAATAATTCACAAGGAAACATGCTAGAATCAAGAAAATGCATCAAACCCTTACTATTCATCTTATATGCCAAAACTCATGCAATCCATGGTGAAATCTTGAAAAATGAAAGGTAAAAGATGTACAAAGACATGGAGAATCCAAAAAGAGACTTACCTTTAAAATTTGAAAAGAAATGGCCAAGGTTTGAGCTCAAAACTCCAACTTGTGCAAAGGGGCTCTTTCTCCCTCTTCTTTCTTCTTTGTTGTTGCACTTTGGGAAACTTTTTCTCTTCTTGGGGTGAGTGGGTTCGAATGGCAGATGGTAGGGGAAGACAGAGGGAGATATTTTGTGTTAAAAGTCAAGGGTTGGCTTAATTAGGGTCATATGGGGTCTACAATTCAAGACTACTCAACAAAAGGGTGCTCTTGGTACAAAGTGCTCATTCCGGTCGAACTTAGAAGGCTCAAATGGGCTTAGAAAAGTATAAATCTTGATTCCTTGGCTTCCTTTCTTCGTTACGAATCCGACGCATCTTCCAAAATTCGAATCCGAATTCCCGAGATCAAGTTACGCCTCCCGGAACACAAGGTGCGCTAAAGCTCGTTAGGCCCTTATGTCCCTAACACATAAAACGGTTCCAAAAATCGTAGCAAATGAACTCAAAAACAAGTAACGAGCACAAAGAAATACTCCCAAAATGTATGAATCATGCATAGTACATAGTCACGGTAGTCAAGAATGAAAACGGGTACAAACGGAACAAGAACGAAGCAAAGAAGGCAAAGACGTACAAATAAGTCACATACGGTTCAAATGAAAGTCATGTAGTTCAAATATATCAGATAAAGAGTATAAAGAACAAGTAATTCACATAATTAAATAAATAAAAGCACACGTAGCTCACTCGTGAAGACATACCTGGAAAGGCCGGACGAGCGGGATGTTACAACCCCCCCCTTAAAAAAGGACCTATCCTCAGGTCCTAAGCGAGGCCTTGAACGACTCTGAAGACAACCAAACTCTAAGCTTCCACAATCACACTCTACCCTCGGAGATCTTAGGCTTCTAAGATATTACCTCCTTGGTTAGCAAACCGGACACACAGTCCAACTCGTCTGCTCCCACATCCCAAATTAAAATTCGGGAGTAGTTGGAGAATCCTCAGCCTTGACATATAGACGTTACTACACGAGGTCCATAACATCTTTCTTATGCCACCACTACCGATCTCCCAAAATCGAACAACTTCAACCCAAGAGTAGGATAAGTTCGTGACATTGCATTTCTCAAGGTGTAGGCTACTATTCTACTACAAGCAACACACAACAAAGGCCTTCCTTTATGCCTCGGTTGGAAACAGAGTAGCCTTCGTACCTCCGGTTAGGCAAAAGCCAACACCGGGGTAACTCTCTTCAATCGCCTCTTCCCACTCCAAACCGTGCCTCTTAATTATCACACATGTCAATGGGTTTGCTTTCTTAAAGAAGATTGCCTAGTATTCCCCACTAACACGAGGGACTTCTCGCTTGAGGCAATTCTCGGCTCTTCTACGGAAATATCAACGGGTTAGCCTTCAATATAACACCCGTAAATATCGTTGAGCCCCGAACGGACCTCCTCGAAGCAACCACCAAGTTCAACTCAACCCTCACAACTTACCCTCCCGAGCACTCAACTTACCAAACTCTTGAAAAAAGAGAGTTCACACAAGAAGGCAACAAACGCAACCACAACAAGCAATAAGCAACAAACAAAAAGGGGTAAATAAGGGAAACAATTCAATCAAGCAAGTGGGTTTCCCCAAGATTGAAATACATATGTATGAATGCCATGAATGCTTTATGTACCGTTCACCATGGTTGTAGAGTCGAACTTGGCATCCACCTCTTTGCTTTCCAAGATGGTACCTTGTACTTGAACCGGGATCTTGAAGTTACGGCGTCTTGAAAATCTCTAATTCTTATTGCTTGAATGATCGCTTTGCAATTGTCCCAACTCTTCCTATTTGAAGCACTTTTCACTTCTTCCCCATTATTTAGCCCTTGGCTGAAGATTGTTGAATCGACTTCGATATCGAGGTATCAAATCCGTCCTTGGTAGCGAATCCTTCTTACTCTTGACATTTTCACATCTTGAAATCCTTGAAGATCCTTCTTGAGGTTTGGATTCCATTCTAAAGTTAGGAATCGAACCTAATCCTTCCTTTGCATCCAAACTCAATCCGGGTTGTTCTTATCCTACGTAAGAAATATGAGATTAGAACCCTTGGTTGTCCGCCTCCCTTATAACTGCACCCCTTAATTCTAAAATGAGTAAATACACTTGAACTTGGGAAGCCTTTGAATCCCATCTTCCCTTGAACCACTTCGCTACTCTCTTAGGACCAACTATACGTCGTAAATCTTGAATTGTTAATCATCTTCTTCAATTCCCATTTAAGGTTCGAGAGTTCTCCAGATTATTATTATTATTATTATTATTATTACTATTATTATTATTATTATTTCATTATCCTTGGAAGGATGAGCACGTTGTAAAACCCCAAATTAAGACCTCCAAAATGGACTTTCTCGAGTTCTTCGAATTCCTACTTCATTCTTTTGAATTTCCTTGAAGCTCGATTTTTGAATTAAACGGGTCATGTTCTTTACGTTCTCCTGGAATACCCCCAAACCAATCTTTGTCGTCTCCAGATCACTTAGATTTCCAATAAACAGTCCTCCATCTTTTCCATTCCATTGTACTTGGAGGGGATAGACTTATAGAAAAGTTTTTGAGTAGGATTTCTAAAATGGGCTCCTCTAGGACTCCTCAAACTCCGACTCCGCTTCTTGAGCCACGTGAACCTTGACCTCAATCAATCATCATTTAACTTGGACATCTTCCACCTCGAACCATTTCAATGGATCAAAATGTCTAAACTTCTAGGTATACCATAAGCTCTTGTCTCCTTTGCCCCCTTCCCGATGATACTCCTCGACATTGAGATGATTCCCTGAAATAAAACATAATTCCCAAGAAATATCAATTCATGCTGGGTTTCGATGAATGTTCTTGTAACACCCCTGAAGCGAAGGGTGCCACATCCCCCGCACTAAGGTCCAACACGAGTAACGAAATGGAAGTTCGCACCCGTATCAAACCATAGCGAACGGGAGACACACAAAACTCACACCTTCGCTAGGCGGCCTAGACCCTCAAGAACTGCGCAAGTTAAAATCAGAGTAGCGGAAGCAAATCATGAACCAAACATGATTCCCAAGATCTCATATATACATATCAAAATGGGGAAGGGTCAAGTATTCCAATCAACAAGCTAGCTTACAAACAAATGTACAATGCCATCACGGCCAAAATAGCATAAGTGTATACCGAATACATAATCCAAAATGTGTAAAGTAAGGGAAAAAGAAAATCCACTACGATGCATGAAGACCCAAGCTATACCACAAGTAAACCCAAAAGACACCTGCCGCCTAGCTTGACTCGGGAGAACCTGCAAACTCAAAAGAAAGGGAAAAGGGAAAAAACAACAACGAGGGTTAGTCCTAGCGACTAGTGAGGGGGCTAACTCACGCACCCGATATTTATGTATATAAAGCAAAGCATTTAATCAAAACGGAAGAATCCTTGAACCGAGAGTGGTTTTTGCAAGCCAAATTAATTCCCGTGATAAAGATATATATAGGTTAAAGGAAAGGAAAAATGCCAAAAGCCAAACTCCAAGTTTTAGGTAAATTAAGAATCCACTCTCGTTCCATAGATCATATAAAGCTAAACCAACTCGGCGAGTACGAGTCACACACATCCCAACTTCCATATACAAAGATCAAAGCAAAACAAAACAAATCAGAATCCATCCCTAACACCGGTTGATAGAAGGGTTGATCGGCCCTAACTATCTACATACACAGAGAAGACAAGGTTTAATTACTACCTTGAAACCTTCGGCGGTTGCCTCCGCCGGCTCAAGAGAAACACCCTTCCACAACCTCCCAAGGTTGGGCGAGACTCTCAAATAGAGGTGTTGATGGAAGAGCTCGGCGACCCCTTGGCCGTCCCGAGATTACCATACCACACTCCGGGGCCCAAACATATCACGAAAGTCACACAAACATATCTCAAATCTTATCTTTCAAAGCCACATCTCACTTACACACACACACTTGCACAAAACTAAACTTTTCAAATGAAAGCAAAATAGCTTATATACTTATACAAAATGTTTTAAACTCTTATAACAAATGGGACAAATCCCGCAACATAAGTATCATACACTTATTTACCATATATTATACGTATCCACATGCGAGGCCTCAAATCAAGTAGGGTTATAGGTCGAATAACTAAAAGAACAAAAACCTCACCTTGTCAACGAACATAGTGGAGACAAAAGTGTGACAACCGGACACCTATGGAGCAAGCTCGTCCTCCACAGGGAGATCCTCTGAACAAGACAAACAACAAGGAACACTCTTAGACTCAATATGAACCACATTGACGCTCGGTACATGCGTATGTATGTTTATGATGCAAATGATATGAAATGAATCCACATTTAGATCATTTATGAGCATTCAATGCATATTCGGACATATATCATAAACAAGGAGATAAATCAAAGCACAAATTCATAACAGAAGGCTTAACACAAAATATAACAAGTTGGTCATGCATACATACCAAAACGAGGCAAGAAGGAACAACAAGAAGCAACGGAAAGGAAGCAAAACCAAGCAAAGACGGACGAAAAACTAGAGTTCCTAGGGGACACGCCCGTGCCCCCTGGAAGGGCAAGCTGAGACACCCCCGTGTCTCAGAACAGAAACCGAACAACAGAAACCTGAAGGTGACACGCTCGTGTCACCACAAAAGGGCAAGCCGAGACACCCCCGTGTCTCGGTACAAAAAAACGAACAACAGAATCCCGAAGGTGACACGCCCGTGTCACCACAAAAGGGCAAACCGAGAAACCCCCGTGTCTCGGTACAAAAAAATGAAAACGGCTCAAACAACAAACTCAGCAACCCCATTAAAACTAAACACTCATACTCCAACTACCAACCAAGGAAAAGCAATAAATGCTAAGAATTAAGTTCTAGGAGCATAATATCACCATCAAATCTCAAGAAAACAAGAATGGAAGAAAAGATCAACAAATTCACCCAACATCTACTATTCACAAGCTTGCTATATCTCATCAATTAACCATGGAAATGAACTCAAGAGTACATAAAAGAGAAAAGAGAGAGAGTAGAAGACAACCATGAACTTACCTCTCAAATTTGAGAAGCTTGGGTGAGGATTTGAGCTCAAAATCAAGAAAATGGACAAAGGGTTTTCTTCTTCCTCCTTGGTTTGCTTGGTTGATCGGTTTTGGGAGAGAGAGGGGGGGGGGGGGAATGGATCGATTTCAGCAGCAAAAAGGGGTAAGAGAGAGCTTAAGTCATGGATACAAAGTCAAGGTTAAGGTTGGGTTGAGTTAAGAGGGTCCCACAAAGCTAGGTTAGGTCAAAACATGTCTCTCAAGCATAAGGGGCTCGTTACGGGTGAAAGTCGAAGGTCTTAACGAGCTTAGAAAAATGAGAGGCTTGTCCCATTAAACCCGAATTGTCGAGACGAGTTCAACGGAGATGACGGAATTCAAATCCGAATTCCCGAGCTCAAGATACGCGTCCCGGAACCCAAGGTGCGCTAAATGCTCTTTAGCCTCCTTTAAGTCCCGTCCCCAAAACGAACCCAAAAAGGAAACCAAATCAAATACCAAAACGTATAACGAGCACAAAACCGAGTCCATAAAGCATATAATTAACACATATCACGAAGTCACAAAAATCAGAATTAAATACGAATCTAAAACGAGCAAAATACAAAGTGAAGGAAAAAAAAACGTTCAAGTTAAACAAATTCATACCAAAGCAATTAAGTTCAAATAACTTCAATTAATCCACGTTAGCAATTAAATATCGCATAATCACTTAAAGTAATAATTAAATAGCGCACAAAAGAGGTTACCTGAAAAGTCTGATCAGTCAGGATGTTACAAACCTCCCTCCTTCAAAAGGACCTGTCCTCAGGTCCGAGGCGAGGTCTTGAAAAGATCCGGATACAACCGTTTCATCTTATCCTCAGTCTCCCAAGTGGCTTCCTCGGATTCCTGATCACGCCACAAGACTTTTACAAGAGGGATCTGTCTATTCCTCAACTCTTGCATCTTTCGATCCAACACCTGAACTGGATACTTCTTTAAAGTCAAATCCGGTTCTAACTGAACTTTCTCGACTGGAAGAATAGAAGACTCATCGGGATAATGTTTCCGAAGCTGAGAAACATGAAACACATTGTAAATCCCGGTCAAACTCGGTGGTAAATCAAGTCCGTAGGCTACTTCCCCAACTCGATCAAGGATCTCAAAGGGGCCTAAGTAGCGAGGGTTAAGCTTCCCGCCTTTACCAATCCGAGCATACCCTTTTCTAGGAGATGCCTTTAAAAAGACCTTATCTCCTTTCTCAAACTCTAAGGGTCGTCTTCTCCTATCTGCATTGCTTTTCTGCCGGTCTTGTGCTGCTTTCAACCTCTGTTTAATCACTTTCACCCTCTCAATGGTATCCTGAATTTCCTTAGGCTTCTTAGCTCTCTCGAGCTTTCCATCTTTGGTCCATCTCCACTCGTTAATATCCCAAAAGAGAGGGGATCGGCATTTCCTTCTATATAAAGCCTCATACGGTGCCATGCCAATAGAAGACTGAAAGCTGTTATTGTAAGCAAACTCAATCAAATCCAACTGCTCATCCCACGAATCTTGATAATCTAAGGCACAAGCACGAAGCATGTCCTCGAGATACCTTATTAGCCTTTCAGACTGGCCATCCGTCTGTGGGTGGAATGCAGTACTAAAGTGGAGCTTCATCCCCAAACACTTCTGTAATTCCTGCCAAAAACTGGATGTGAACCGAGGATCTCTATCTGAAACAATACTGACCGGAGTACCATGCAATCTAACAATCTCCTTCCGATATAACCGAGCCAACTTAGGAACCTTATCGGACATCTTCACCTTAAGAAAATGTGCCGACTTCGTTAACCGATCAATAATCACCCAAATTCCATCGGAACCTCCTTTAGTCCTTGGCAAGCCGGACACGAAGTCCATTGTCACTTGCTCCCACTTCCACTCGGGTATTGGAAGTGGTTGGAGAGTTCCTCCCGGTTTCTGGTGTTCTGCCTTCACCACTTGGCATGTTTGACATCTTCTAACATAGTTAGCAACGTCTCTCTTCATGCCGTTCCACCAATATAAAGTCCTTAGATCCTTGTACATTTTGGTGGTACCGGGATGTACTGCATACACTGACTTGTGGGCTTCATCAAGTACTAACTGCTTAAGATCTTCCGGAACACACACCCGAGCCTTAAACCTGAACAACCCTGAATCATCAAATCCAAACTTGGTTTCAGGATCAATCCTTGACTTAGTTATCAATTTCTGAATCTCGGGATCCACAGATTGAGCTTCTATCAATGTCTGCTTCAAAACCGGCTGAACCGAGATATTAGCCAAACGAGCCACTGAAACCAGAACCACTGAACCTTGTCTACTAGAACCTGCTTCCAAACCTGAAACACTCACTTTCCTACTCAAAGCATCCGCCACCACATTAGCTTTCCCCGGATGGTACTGAATCTTACAATCATAATCCTCAAGTGTCTCCATCCATCTCCTTTGTCTTACGTTCAAATCCTTCTGGGTAAACAGATACTTAAGACTCTGGTGGTCGGTGAACACTTCAAAAGTAACACCATAAAGGTAATGTCGCCATTTCATCAAAGCAAACACCACCGCGGCGAGTTCCAAGTCATGAGTGGGATAGTTTTTCTCGTGATCCTTTAACTTCCTTGAGGCGTAGGTTACAACCTTACCACTCTGCATTAACACACAACCAAGACCATCCTTCGAAGCATCGGTGTAAACTGAGTAGCCTTCCGAACCCTCGGGTAGGGTTAAAACCGGTGCAGTAGTCAATCTCTCTTTAAGAGTTTGGAAACTCTTCTCATACGCCTCATTCCACTCGAACTTCACCTCTTTCTTAGTTAACCGGGTCGACGGGGAGGCAATCTTCGAGAAATCTTTCACAAAGCGCCTATAATACCCTGCTAACCCGAGAAAACTTCTCACTTCCTAGGCATTATTAGGTTGCTTCCAAAGCATGACCGTTTCAATCTTCGCTGGATCCACTTCTATACCATTTCCAAAAATGAAGTGACCCAAAAAGGAAACTCGATCCAACCACAACTCGGACTTACTGAACTTGGCGAACAATCTGTGCTCCCGAAGCGTAGACAAGACAATACTCAAATGCCGCGCGTGCTCTTCTTCGGACCTCGAATACACCAGAATATCATCTATAAAGATGACCACGAATTTATCGAGGTAAGGCCGGAATATTTGGTGCATCATATCCATAAACGCGGCTGGGGCATTGGTAAGACCAAAAGGCATGACCACAAACTCGAAATGCCCATATCTCGTGTTGAAACCCGTCTTCGCTATATCTCCCTCCCGGATACGCAATTGGTAATACCCTCGCCTTAAATTCAACTTGGAATAAACACTCGAGCCTTGCAGGAGATCAAACAACTCTTAAATGTGAGAGAGCGGGTATTTGTTCTTAACCGTTAACCGGTTCAGCTCACGGTAGTCAATACACATTCGCAAAGTCCCATCTTTCTTCTTTACAAACAGGACCGGAGCACCCCACGGAGAAGTGCTCGGGCGAATGTAACTACACTCTAAGAGCTCGTCCAATTGTGTCTTCAACTCCTTTAACTCGGCTGGAGCCATCCTATAGGGAGATTTCGCATACGGTTCTGCTCTGGGATAGAGATCTATTACAAACTCGACGTCCCGATCCAGAGGTAAAGATCCCAAATTCTCCAAAAACACATCGGGGAATTCCTTCACGATCTCCGTCTCTTCGAGCTTGGCCTGATCCTTTGGCTTATTCAAAAGGTAGGCCACATAGCCCGTCGCACCGTCCCGGAACAATCTACTTGCTTCCATAAAGGAAATAAACGGGCAGGTTTTCAACCTCTGACCCGCAAAAACCGTAGAACCCAAAGTCACCCTCTTGGCAAAACAATCCATCATAGCTCGGTAACGGTACAACCAGTCCATACCCAGAATCACCCCATAATTCTTAATAGGCATCTTGATCAAATATGCCGGATACTCTTGATCTTCCACAACCACCGGACAACCGCGGTAAACACAATTCGTAGCCAAAGTAGCACCAAGGGGAGAAGAAACAAGAAAGGAATCATCTAGGGAAGCAACAGGCAAAGGGAGAGTAGAAACAAGCCGGGAAGCAATAAATGAATGCGTTGCTCCCGGATCAAACAATGCATGAAATGGAATACCATGAATGTGGATAGTACCTTCAACCACGGCGTTGGCATCCACCTCTACATTCTCTTCCTCGCCCTCAAAAGCATAGGCTCTCGCTTGGATCGGTGCTCTCGGAGGCATCACATTCAACGGGTGAGGAGCTCGAGGCTGAGGTGCTCTCGCTTGAGGACAAGTGCTAATCAAATGGACGGGCTCTCCACATTTATAACATCTTCTCAATTTCTTTCGGCAATTCTCCTCGGTGTGATTGGGACCCTTGCAATAACTACATTGAATCGGGGCCGGTAGAGCTGGTGCCGCCAGTACCGGAGGTCGAGCTTTCTTGACTGAAGTATTAGGACCTTGGGGTTTGAAGACCGGAGGCCCACTATAAGATGCAGGCCTCTTCCCCAAATTAGAGCTCGAACCTTGGCCCGAAGAGTAAGTCGGCCTCAATCTTGTGTTGTTGGCCTCCACTTTGATCGCCTTCCTCGTAGCCTTTTCCCACGTATCCACGGTAGCCGCCTTAAGAGCATTCTGGATATCATATCTCAAACCATGAACGAAATTACGGGCTTTCTGGGTGTCATCATTAGTGATGTGTGGGGCGTACGGTGCAAGTCTCTCAAATTCCAAAATATACTCTTCAACCGATCGATTCCTTTGTCTCAATTCTGTAAATTGCTCAAGTCTTCTCTCACGAGCACTTGGTGGAACATACTTATGACGAAACTCTCTTACAAAGCTTTCCCAATCAAACTCTTCTCCATTCCTCTCCAATCGAGCTCTCATAGCCTTGAGCCAATTGGACGCGGGGTCTTGCACAAACCGGGCCATGCAAACAACTTTCTCATGCGAAGGGGCGGGGCAAATTTCCCAAATTCCCACGACTTCTGACAACCACTCTTTGGCTTGGATGTCATCTCCTCCATACCACTTAGGTGGATTGTTGTTTCTGAACTCCTTAAAGGCCGGAGTTACTTGCCCACCTTGTCCTTCCCAATGTGGATTATCCCTCTGGATCTGCTGAAGCTGGTTCAGAAGAGCCTGCACAATATTCTCAGCATTCATCGGAGGAGGTGGAGGCGCTTGTGGAGGGGGTTGATTAAGATCAGGAGTCTGCTCCCTATCTGCTCTCCTTCTAGGAGGCATCCTGAAAATTTACAAATCAAGAAGATATCGATGCATGGGGTTCAGTTCATGATCATGAAATCAATTACCTAGAATTTAAACAATTAAGTCACATAGGGATGTAGATGAATGCAAATAATCACATACTCCTATACCGAACGACCTAGACAGACCCAACACGACTCCAGAGCTCCGGTTTTGCAACCGAGATCTCTGATACCATGCAAGGATGTAACACCCTTGAAGCGAAGGGTGCCACATCCCCCGCACTAAGGTCCAACACGAGTAATAAAATGGAAGTTCGCACCCGTATCAAACCATAGCGAACGGAAGACACACAAAACTCACACCTTCGCTAGGCGGCCTAGACCTTCAAGAACTGCGCAAGTTAAAATCAGAGTAGCGGAAGCAAATCATAAACCAAACATGATTCCCAAGATCTCATATATACATATCAAAATGGGGAAGGGTTAAGTATTCCAATCAACAAGCTAGCTTAAAAACAAATGTACAATGCCATCACGGCTAAAATAGCATAAGTTTATACCGAATACATAATCCAAAATGGGTAAAGTAAGGGAAAAGGAAAATCCACTACGATGCATGAAGACCCAAGCTATACCACAAGTAAACCCAAAAGACACTTGTCGCCTAGCTTGACTCGGGAGAACCTGCAAACTCAAAAGAAAGGGAAAAGGGGAAAAACAACAACGAGGGTTAGTCCTAGCGACTAGTGAGGGGGCTAACTCACGCACCCGATATATAAGTATATAGAGCAAAGCATTTAATCAAAACGGAAGAATCCTTGAACCGAGAGTGGTTTTTGCAAGCCAAATTAATTCCCGTGATAAAGATATATATAGGTTAAAGGAAAGGAAAAAGGACAAAATCCAAACTCCAAGTTTTAGGTAAATTAAGAATCCACTCTCGTTCCATAGATCATATAAAGCTAAACCAACTCGGTGAGTACGAGTCACACACATCCCAACTTCCATATACAAAGATCAAAGCAAAACAAAACAAATCAGAATCCATCCCCAACACCGGTTGATAGAAGGGTTGATCGGTCCTAACTATCCACATACACAAACGAGACAAGGTTTAATTACTACCTTGAAACCTTCGGCGGTTGCCTCCGCCGGCTCAAGAGAAACACCCTTCCTCAACCTCCCAAGGTTGGGCGAGACTCTCAAATAGAGGTGTTGATGGAAGAGTTCGGCGACCACTAGGCCGTCCTGAGATTACCACACCACACTACGGGGCCCAAACATATCACAAAAGTCACACAAACATATCTCAAAGCTTATCTTTCAAAGCCACATCTCGCTTACACACACACACTTGCACAAAACTAAACTTTTAAAACGAAAGCAAAATAACTTATATATTCTTATACAAAACGTTTTAAACTCTTATAACAAATGGGGCAAACCCCGCAACATAAGTATCATACACTTATTTACCATATATTATACGTATCCACATGCGAGGCCTCAAATCAAGTAGGGTTATAGGTCAAATAACTAAAAGAACAAAAACCTCACCTTGTGAACGAACGTAGTGGAGATAAAAGTGTGACAACCGGACACCTACGGAGCAAGCTTGTCCTCTACAGGGAGATCCTCTGAACAAGACAAACAACAAGGAACACTCTTAGACTCAATATGAACCACATTGACGCTCGGTACTTGCGTATGTATGTTTATGATGCAAATGATATGAAATGAATCCACATTTAGATTATTTACGAGCATTCAATGAATATTCGGACATATATCATAAACAAGGAGATAAATCAAAGCACAAATTCATAACATAAGGCTTAACACAAAATATAACAAGTTGGTCATGCATACACACCAAAACGAGGCAAGAAGGAACAACAAGAAGCAACGGAAAGGAAGCAAAACCAAGCAAAGACGGAATAAAAACTAGAGTTCCTAGGGGACAAGCCCGTGCCCCCCTGGTAGGGCAAGCTGAGACACCCTCGTGTCTCAGAACAGAAACCGAACAACATAAACCTGAAGGTGACACGCCCGTGTCACCACAAAAGGGCAACCCGAGACACCCCCGTGTCTCGGTACAGAAAAACAAACAACAGAATCCCGAAGGTGACACGCCCGTGTCACCACAAAAGGGCAAACCGAGACACCCCCGTGTCTCGGTACAGAAAAACGAAAACGGCTCAAACAGCAAACTTAGCAACCCCATTAAAACTAAACACTCATACTCCAACTACCAAGCAAGGAAAAGCAATAAATGCTAAGAATTAAGTTCTAGGAGCATAATATCACCATCAAATCTCAAGAAAACAAGAATGGAAGAAAAGATCAACAAATTCACCCAACATCTAGTATTTATAAGCTTGCTATATCTCATCAATTAACCATGGAAATGAACTCAAGAGTACATAAAAGAGAAAAGAGAGAGAGTAGAAGACAACCATGAACTTACCTCTCAAATTTGAGAAGCTTGGGTGAAGATTTGAGCTCAAAATCAAGAAAATGGACAAAGGGTTTTCTTCTTCCTCCTTGCTTTGCTTGGTTGATCGGTATTGGGAGAGAGAGAGGGGGGGGGGAATGGATCGATTTCAGCAGAAAAAAGGGGTAAGAGAGAGCTTATCTCATGGATACAAAGTCAAGGTTAAGGTTGGGTTGAGTTAAGAGGGTCCCACAAAGCTAGGTTAGGTCAAAACATGTCTCTCAAGCATAAGGGGCTCGTTACGGGTGAAATTCGAAGGTCTTAACGAGCTTAGAAAAATGTGAGGCTTGTCCCATTAAACCCGAATCGTCGAGACGAGTTCAACGGAGGTGACGGAATTCAAATCCGAATTCCCGAGCTCAAGATACGCATCCCGGAACCCAAGGTGAGCTAAATGCTCTTTAGCCTCCTTTAGGTCCCGTCCCCAAAACGAACCCAAAAAGGAAACCAAATCAAATACCAAAACGTATAACGAGCACAAAACCGAGTCCATAAAGCATATAATTAACACATATCACGAATTCACAAAAATTAGAATTAAATACGAATCTAAAACGAGCAAAATAAAAAGTGAAGGAAAAATAAACGTTCAAGTTAAACAAATTCATACAAAAGCAATTAAGTTCAAATAACTTCAATTAATCCACGTTAGCAATTAAATATCGTATAATCACTTAAGGTAATAATTAAATAGCGCACAAAAGAGGTTACCTGAAAAGTCTGATCAGTCGGGATGTTACAGTTCTTGTACACGGTTAATGCAAATTGTTCAAATAATTCACATATTTGATGAGGATGAATGCAAACAAGCACATAACCCTAAACCGAACAACCTAGACAAACCCAACACGACACTAAAGCTCAGGTTTTGCAACCCAGAGCTCTGATACCACTTAAGGATGTAACACCCCCGGAGCGAGGGGCGCCACATCCCCCGCACCATAGCCCAACACATGAAGCGAAATGGAACTCCGTCCACGCATCAAGCCATGGCGAATGGGTGACAAACAAAAACCAACCTAAGCTAGGCGGTCTAGACCCTACTCAGAGCACGCAACAACACAAATAACGAATGCGGAAGCACCAAAATCTCACAACAAATAAACATACTCGAGACATAACAAAATAACGATTCGAGTTATACAAACTTTTACAATTCCGAATTTAATTCATAACTTATACATATTTCAAAATTTGCAAAATGCATAAATAAAACAAAATACAATGCATGCGACTCAAGCTCTCCAAAAGAAAGACTCAAAGATAACCGCCTAGCCCCAACTCCTCAGAATGAGTACCTGCAACTCAAATCAAAGGGGGAAAAAGATAGAAATAACAAGGGTCAGTCCTAGAGACTGGTGAGGGGGGTTTAACTCACACACCCGATATACATATAGAGCATAGCACTTAACAACCCAAAGAATCCATGGACCGAGAATGGTTTTTGCAAGCCAAAGTGTTTTCCCGTGTTATAGATATATACATACTTTAGAGAAAACAAGGGCCGGAGACCAAATAACAAGTTTTAAGCACTTATAAATCCTTTCTCGTTCCATAGATTGTACAAGATCCACTAACTCGGCGAGTACGAGTCACATCTCCAAACTTCCATAAACAAAGGGGCAAAGCAAAGCAAAACAAAACAAAATCTAACCTTCACACCGGGTGATAGAAGGGTTGACGGCCCTAACTATCCAAAAATCACACGAGACAAGGCTTAATTACGACCTTGAAACCTTCAACGGTTGCCTCCGTCAGCTCAAGAGAAACACCCTTCTCCAAACCTCCCGAAGTTGGGTGAGTCTCTCAAAGGGAAAATGTTGATGGGAGAGCTCGGCAACCCCGCGGTTGACCCGAGATTAACATACCATTCTCCGGGGCCCAAACATCTCACAAAAATCACGCAAAGAGCAAAGCTTATCTTTCAAAGCCACATATCTCGCTTACACACACACGCTTAATCAAAGGCTTTTCAAAACAAATGCAAAATAGCTTATATACTTATACAAAGTGTTTTCAAGATCATATAACAAATGGGACAAGCCCCCAAGATACATATCTTACACTTATCTATCATATAATATACGTATTTCGCATGCGAGGCTTCAAATCAAATAGGGGTTGTAGGTCAAATAACTAAAAGAAACAAAACCTCACCTTGACGCGGGTAGTCGAACAAAAGAGTAAGAACTGGGCGCTAAGGAGTGACCTCGTCGTCCACGGGAAGGTCTTCTGAACAAAAGAAACACAAGGGTTACACTAAGACTCAAAATGAACCACATTGACGCTCGGTAAATGCGTATATATGTTTATGATGCAAATGAAATGAAACGAATTCACACTTAAGTCATATGAGAGCATGAATTGCATATAAGATCATAATTCACAAACGAGGTTATAAAACGAGTCAATGATTCACAACATAAAGCTTAACACATAATATAACAAGTTAATCAAGCATACAAGTCATAAAACGAGACAAGAAAACCAACAAAAAGCAATGGAACCACAAAAGAAACCTCGCCGGAAGCTACTGCGATAAGTACGGTCGTACCCAAAACTCATCTCCCCGCCCGGGGAGATTTTGCTCTTCAAAGTACCCGCGCGGGTACATAACATGCAGAAAGTTTCTGCATAAGAAGTACCCTTTCTGCATGTTATGTACCTGGCCGGGCACTTCCTAGGCCAAAATCTCCCCGCCCGGGGTGACCATTCCAGCCGCAAGAAATGGTGCTTTCACCCCTGTTCAGCCCTACAAACCTTCCCAAAAAAATACCAACTCATCTAGGCATGTTAAGGCATGAAGTAAGGCAGCAAATCAACACAAAAACTCCATCAAACTTGATCAAATCGAGCAACAACTGACAGGAATGAAAAGGAAGCAATAATCAAGCATAACTCCTCTAAAACCTCAAGAACACTAATGGTGGATTCATGTGATCAACTCTAACAACTGAAAAAAGTCCATACAACTCAAAGTGGATGACTAAGGAATCATAATCATGCATCAAGCTCAAATAATTCACAAGGAAACATGCTAGAATCAAGAAAATGCATCAAACCCTTACTATTCATCTTATATGCCAAAACTCATGCAATCCATGGTGAAATCTTGAAAAATGAAAGGTAAAAGATGCACAAAGACATGGAGAATCCAAAAAGAGACTTACCTTTAAAATTTGAGAAGAAATGGCCAAGGTTTGAGCTCAAAACTCCAACTTGTCCAAAGGGGCTCTTTCTCCCTCTTCTTTCTTCTTTGTTGCTGCACTTGGGGAAACTTTTTCTCTTCTTGGGGTGAGGGGGTTCGAATGGCAGCTGGTAGAGGAAGACATAGGGAGATATTTTGTGTTAAAAGTCAAGGTTTGGCTTAATTAGGGTCATGTGGGGTCCACAATTCAAGATTAGTCAACAAAAGGGTGCTCTTGGTACAAGGTGCTCATTCCGGTCGAACTTAGAAGGCTCAAATAGGCTTAGAAAAGTATAAATCTTGATTCCTTAGCTTCCTTTCTTCGTTGCGAATCCGATGCATCTTCCAGAATTCGAATCCGAATTCCCGAGCTCAAGTTATGCCTCCCGGAACACAAGGTGCGCTAAAGCTCGTTAGGGCCTTATGTCCCTAACACATAAAACGGTTCCAAAAACCGTAGCAAATGAACTCAAAAACAAGTAACGAGCACAAAGACATACTCACAAAACGTATGAATCATGCATAATACATAGTCACGGTAATCAAGAACGAAAACGGGTACAAACGGAACAAGAACGGAGCAAAGAAGGCAAAGACGTACAAATAAGTCACATACGGTTCAAATAAAAGTCATGTAATTCAAATATATCACATAAAGAGTATAAAGAACAAGTAATTCACATAATTAAATAAATAAAAGCACACGTAGCTCACTCGTGAAGACATACCTGGAAAGGCCGGACGAGCGGGATGTTACAGGGACAATGATCCGAAGAGCTTTTAGCCAAATGTTTGACCACCGCATTATAAAACATCCCACACCAAGATTCATTCACTAGAACTCTGTCAAGTCGTTTCCAAACTCTATTGTTTGTCCAAGTGAATGATGAGCCCTCAATCGGTGTCTCGACAAGACCACGATCGGTATAAAGTCACTGAATTCGTTCATAGACTGGAAGTCCATGTCTCGCGCATTCTGGGTTTCATTCAACGAAATAACAGTATTAAAATCCCCTCCAATGAGTCAAGGAATATCGCTGTTATCCCTTTGGTTAAAATGTTCCCAAATTTCAAGTCTTGTGACTGTGTTACAAATAGCATACACGATCGTCAAGAAGAAGACCTTGTTTGTCGGTTTGTTGGTAATTCTCATGTCAAGGAATTGTCTGTCATCTTTAAGCACTTCCACCTCCAATTCCTCACACGAAAAAAACCAAATGTGATTAGAGCAGTTGTTAATAACATTGTGAAAATGAAAATTACGACACATGCTATAAGGAATTAAATTGATCATAGGTTCTAAAACCGCAAGAAATTTAAGGTTATTCTTAATGCAAAATTGTTTGAGGGAGCGGCGATGATCTGGCTTGCCCATTCCTCTCACGTTCCAAATCATTTCTTGTTCTATCATTAGGAACCCGGGATAATGGCCAAAGATTTCGTCATTCCTTTAGAGGCCATAGTAGAGTTCTTTGGAGGTCTCCCTCGCCTTTTCTTCTGAACCACTGGTGTAAAACCATCATTCCCCTCGCCATCCGAGTTTGTTGGTTTATGTAGAGCTAACTTCTTTACGTCATTAGGATTATCTCCATCCTCGTCCAGAGGGTCTGCTTCCGGTTTACTTTCATCTTGCGTGCTCTCACTAGTGTCAGAATCAGAACCATCCTTTTCATTGTTCTCCTCTTCTTCTTCTTCATGCTCTACTAGAGGGTTCTCATGCACTGTACACATAGTGTCATCGCTAGTGCCACTCTTTCCCTCTGTTAGATCAGATGTCCCTTTTTCTTGCAATTGAGATTTCTGTCTCCAAATCAATTCCTTATGTGAAGTTTGTTTTCCTGTTTGAGATTCTTTTTGCTTTTCTACATTTGCTTCACGCTGCTCAGGTAGTCTGTCTTTGTGTTCTTCCTCAAGGGTCACCAAATCATGGCAGTCCTTATCATGCCCCAATCGTGAGCACTTTCTGCAGTAGGCCGGCAGTCGTTCGTAAATTATCGGTTGTATCAACGTACCACCATTAAAGCATATACCAAATTTTGTTTTTAGCGGCTTTAGAAGGTCCAACTCCACATACACAGGTGCGTAATCAGGACGGTTGCAATCGAAAGTCCCTTCATCATAACCTAAGGGTTCACCTATTTGACTTACAATATCATGGAGGATGTCTGGATTGAAGAATTCTGTCGTCTTAAGCGATGGAAGCTTTAACCACACTGGTGTTATGGATGACTCAATCTTCGGGTTAAACGTAGGCGTCCATTTGATTACACGTATTGGGTATCCATCAAAATTGATTATTCGCTGTAACCAGATTTTTGAATAATCCTCTTCGCAGCTTAGTCTGATGAGAACATGTTTGACGTTCATCACTCCTAGTTTAAACTCTCCTTTGAGTTCTAACTCCATGAAGAGTTCATGGAGCCGAGCCATGGTAGGGTATCCGTGCGACAATTTTCCGATTAGTGCAAACCTGAATGGCTTGGAAAGTTCTTCAATCTCATCGTCGGAGAGTTGTATGTGCGGGATTCCGTTGCATTCAGTCACCACTCCATACGATTTTCTGTTGGTGGATTTGTTGAAAACGAGGATTTTCCCTACTCTGGGGATGACAGCCTGCTTTGCTGCAGAAGTTGCCGCAGCGTAAGAGTGCCTTGGAACGTTCTGTTGCGTAGCAGCACCAGAATTCTCATCGCTATGGGGTGGCGTCGGTGGGACGTCAGCTGCAAGGGGCGGCCATGACATGGAGGCGTGAAAAGTTTAGGGTTTTTTTTAGAGAGTTTTAAGGAAATTGAATCTAACAGTTGCAAGTTCAAGCATGCACCATCTATTTTGCCTTATGTTATTCACTTCATATATCATAACTCAATCATACATGGCTCAAAATCTCAATTTATTGGATGAAAATGACCACATAATCATGGAGATAACAATCATACACTTACCCCTTGAATTTGGTTGAGGTTGATGAAGATTTGAGCTCCAAACTCTTCCATGATGAATAGTGACGGGAATGGAAGGGTTTGCTGCCAAAGATCAGGTTTTTCCTTTCCTTCTCTTGTGTGGATCGAGATTAAGGGAGAAAGGTATGATAAAGCATTGAGTTGGTGAGTAGTGGGACCAAGAATCAATTGAAAAGGCAGAAAACTGAGGGACTAAAGTGCAAATTAGTGAAAAGTGGTCAAATTGCCGCGAGTCAGTTTTTCGGTGGAATTTCGGAGTATCGAACAAGCTTAGAAAAATGTAAGGCTAGGTTCCTTAGTTCCATATCTTTTTTATGAGTCCGGGGCCACTTTCGGAATTCGAATCCGAATTCCCGAGCTCAAGATATGGCCTCTGGAATCCGAGGCGCTCTAAAACT
Source organism: Lantana camara (assembly GCA_037501455.1). Classification (NCBI taxonomy): domain Eukaryota; kingdom Viridiplantae; phylum Streptophyta; class Magnoliopsida; order Lamiales; family Verbenaceae; genus Lantana; species Lantana camara. The sequence continues at coordinate 78,282,776 of CM074859.1, forward strand.
CGTTAGGCCCTCGAATCCCCAAAGAAAAAGAAATGGTCTCCGACCAATTCAAACAAGTATAAACAAATAATATAAACATGTAAACGAGTTCATAAATCACATAATTCAAGTATATCACGTATTCACGAAGTTCGGGAATTAAAATCAAGTAGTAGAAATTAAATACGGAAATTAAAGTGTAAAACTCAAACGTTAAAGGCAAATAAATCACTTAAACAATTAAATCAATGTATAAATTAAATCGAAAAGGAAATAAAACGTCCGTAAACCCTCAAGTGACGTCATACCTGGCTTGCCGAAGAAACGGGGTGTCACAACATCGGAGTTCATATAAATCGACAAATCAAGCTAATCGCAATCAAATTACATTGAGAACAAATAAATCAAACAATTCCCAAATACACAAATAAATTCATAGAAATTAAACCGAGTGTCTGATTGATGAACGGAGGTGGCGTTGGAGACACCACAGCGAGGCGAACAATTTGCCCGAAGGCCGCCGGAACGTGCCGGAAAAATCCCAAAAAATCACTAGTACAAGTACTCCTCGTGCTCGTTACAATTCCTCAAAAAATTTCTGAAAATTCCAAGCCAATCGTCTCCAATTTAAGTTATAACATTATGAAAACCCCAAAATCTTCAAAATCAAATTACTGCCAAATAGGTGAATCAAAATCCAATACGTAAAAGACATTGTCTTACTCGTGACGAGGCCTTCGAAATGCCCAAAGTAATGGTCGGAAAATATCGTCGGAGCTGACCTCCACCGTGAACCACCACTATGCCGCCGTCATCTGCCACCAATGACCGGTTCTTGAACCGGGACCTACACGAACAGCTCGGCCTTATCGAGTTGAGTAACTTCTCAGAAGTGTCCGACATAAAAAACTCACCGGAAAAGCTCCAAATCGCCGCCATGATCTGCTCCACCATTGCCACGCCGGAACCACTGCCTACGACCAAAATTAGCTCAAAACAAGGCCGCAAATGAACTCAGGGGGTCGGAAAAGGGTTGTAACCACCAACCTTTGTCAGAAAAAGTTACCGGAACATGGCAGAAAACGCCGCTACAGTAACACGCGCCGCCGCCTCGACCTTCGTGAAGTGTGTGTTTATGTGCTTAAATAGTGGCAGGGCACAGTTTGAATCGCGAAAGGAAAAGAGAGAGAGCTGAAGCTAGAGTCTGGTACGAATTACGAGGATCTGGGCATTTATCCTGGGTCCTCGCGGGCGAAAAAGAGCGGAAGAAGGGGTTAACGACGTCAAAATTGGGCAAACTAAGTGTCTACGGACTCATTTCGCTGTCCCGAACCCATTAAAGGGGTCCAAGGGGTCGAAATCTCGTTCGAACGAGAAATGACCGAATAACCCCTAAAAAGTGAAAATTACAAACAGGCCCCTAAACTCTTAAAGAGTTCAAAATAGGGCCACGCAAAACATGAAATCAAACAATTAAACACATAAGAAAGTTGAAACGTGGCATACCTTATATGTAGAACGAACGGGATTTTACAGATACTTTTTTCACAAAATCTCCCCCCCGGGGAGAGGCTGACAAAGGGAAAAAGAGCAGGAAAAGGGCTGTTTCGAGGAGGAGGAGGAAGGGGCAACAAAGCAACACATATTGGCATGAAATAAAGCATAAAACATGAGCAAATTCTTCACACAAAAGCTGATAGAAAATCTTGAACCCAAGTGTAAGTTCTAAGTCCGATTGCAACACTTAAGGTATCGTATCCACAGGGAAGGGAACTCAACAACCACTTCTATGACTATTTCTAATCTAGAGACCGAATAAGATTGACAATGTTGTACTATACTACTATGACAAAATTAAACTTAACCAATAAGTAATCAATCACACGAGCTAACAAATAAAAACAAGATTAAACCACTTAATTAAAACAGGTCGGGGAGTAAATCATATGCTCTTTTGTGATCAAATCAATACTCAAGTATGGATGTATGATTCTTCAACCTAATCACAATTCTATACCTAGCTTCTCTCGAAGACTAGGTGTCTAATTAATTAAGCCAAGTGTTATTCTCACAATCACTTAGTAACCGAATTAATCGAATGAAGCAAGATTAGTGTATTTAAAACCTAGCGGCTTGGCATGAAATTCTAGATACGTGTTGTAGAAATTAGGGTTAAATTTCTCTAAGCCCAAAAGTCTAAGTTTTGGAAAACAATCTCAATTATCCTCAATCTCTCGATTATCGGATAATTCACCTTATGTTCATAGATGGCCAATCCATTCCCAATCTACTCAATACCGTTTCCCTAACAAAGAATCACACAATTTGACTCAAGCATTAATTCAAACACCTTAGATGCATAATCCTTACCCCCTAACCCTAGGAGATTAGTTCCTCATAATTGGATCAAAACTCATTAAGATCAAAAGAATTGCATTCAAAATATTCATGTCTAGCATAAACATAAAAAAAAGGAATTACTAATTCTGAAATTCTAACCTAATTATCCAGGAACGGATCTAAAGCAAGAACTAACTATACTAGAATTGAAAAACCAAAACTTGAGGAATTAGTTTGATCGGAAAGCAGTAAATAAAACCAAATTGATAAAGTCTTGTGATTGGAATGAATCTTCAACTCTATGTCTTCGTGTTCCTTCCTTCTCCAGGTGTTCTTGAACTCTCGGAAGCTATCCGTCCAAAAAGCTCTCTTTTTCCGCCTCCAAACCCGTGTTTAAATAGAAGTCCAAAGTCCACAACCGCCCCGTGACACGGGCGTGCAGAGTTCGTGCCTAAATATGTGACACGCCCGTGTCACATATTAAAGACGTATTCGCGCTTTTCTTCTTGACACGGGGGTGTCAAGAATTGTTCTTCATGGGGACACGGGGGTGCAAAAGCTCCCAGGCCTCTCTGTACCAAGACACGGGCGTGCAAAAAATTGCTCTACGTAGGTGACACGGGCGTGTCACCTTCTGGAATCCGACGGCCACTTCTGTACTGAGACACGGGCGTGTCTCAGTTTACTCTTCCACGGGGACACGGGCGTGTCCCCTAGAATTTCTCGTTTTTCGCCCTTTACTGCATGGTTTTGCTTCTACTACGTCTTTTCAACTCCAAGGTGAAAGGTACCTAATAGGGAGCATGAATCACGTTATAAGTTCTTAAAACTGCTTGAATTTAACTAAAATTGCCCTACAAATCCATGCAATAAACCGATACATCAAACTCCCCCAAACTTGAATATTGCTCGTCCTCGAGAAATCGAGAAAATTACATCAAACCAACCTCAAAATCAATCTCTCAAATGGGTAATTTTCAGCACTTCACTAAAGCAAGTCTAGCCTATCAAACACATCTCAATCAAGCACAAGAATCAACACAATGGTATAAATCAAATATCCTCGTGTAGTGTGTGAATTCGAACAAGATAATGTACAATTGTTAGAACACCAAACTAATGATTCCTTCCTAAGTACCAATGATAGACTTCGAAAAACATTCTTCGCGCCTATTTCCACTAATGGAATTAACCCAGAATTAAGGATCGGAAGGTCTTTCGAGGCTTGTAATGTGGGCTTGGGGTTAAGGTTATGGAATTTTTAGTATAGTAGTGACTCAACACACCTAGCTCACCCATTCAAATCTCCTCGGTTGTCATTCTTGTCTTTCCCCGTCAAACTCCCCCAAACTTAGACCTTGTCTATGTTTGTCACAAGTAGACAGTCTAAAAGTTTCTTCGGTCTCAAATCTACTCAATGTTTTTTTCTTTATTTTTTTTTTTATTATTTTTTTTTTACACACTCGTTCTCTTACTACTTCCTTTTGAATTCTTCTTTTCTTTCAGCATCTAAGATCATCTCTTATTTCTTCTCTTGGTTTCTCATCAGGACTTTAGCAGCATCTTCCATTGATTCAAACGAGTGAGCAAAGTGTGACTCTAGGGTAAGTTTATGGTGTTGTGCCTGTGGCTTATAATGCGGCTACCAAAATTTAATGGCACAACACTTAGGCTCAGCGGGGTCAATAGGATTTCGTTCTTTAGTCCAAATGGCTCAATCGCGAGGCTACCTCCGACATGAATGCCTAAGTCATCTCCCTAATTCTTTGGCAATTCAAAATTTCGCCTCAATAGGACTAAAATGCATCCTGATCCACTTCTCAGTATTATTCAAGAATTACTAACTCAACATCCTGACCTAAGTACATGACCTTGTTCAATTGTGCACAAAAATAAGAATATCCCATCATTCGAAGGTATCAATACTCACACCTAACTTCATGCATTCGACTAGCCTAACTCACTTTGGCAAAATTCCAACAATCAAACCTCATCGAAAAATTTAAAATTTTGGCTTATTGTCAGCAATCATCTTTTCATTCTCAAAGATATCACAATATCAAGTAAGTCAATCCCCCAATGCATCTTCCTATGCGAAATATTAGCAATACAATCCAAAATTTTTTTTCTCTCTCCCCCAAACTTAAACCATGCCATGTCCTCATGCATAAAAGAAAAAGGAAAGAAGGCAAAAAGAAAAACTCCCTCAATACAGCGAAGAACCCGGCAACAAGTCATTGATCAACCCTAACCTGCACTTAAACGACTAAAACAAGGATCATAAGCTAAGCAGAGCAAATGATAATCAACAAGCAATTAACAAGAAACCCTTGTCGTCAAGTACCTACTATAACCATAAGAATATTTAGCATAGTGCAAATAGTTAGGTTAAAGTGGTGAATTAGATCATCATACAGACCAAAGTAAGGAAAACAGAAAGCTAGAAAAGAAACCAATCAAGGAAAAGGTGGCGGGTGTTGTGGGGGCTGGCTTGAGCTACTCGCTCCGGCACCTCCAAATTGTTTGGCAAGGTATGCGTGGAGATTCTCGAACTGTCCATCAATGTGGAGCTACAAGGCATCAAGCCGGGAGTCCACATGCTCTACAAAACTGTCCATCCGCGCATTCTGGGATGCCATATAATCCCGCATGTAAGCGGGGATCTCCTCATCGTCATCTTCGACCATCGGCATCGGTGCTTCGCGCCCGTCTTCCTCTCGATCCGGTATCTGTGCAAGCCTCCTCTGCTGATCGAGAGTGAGGTCATCATACTTGGCCACACCCCACCTGTACATCCGCTCAAACCGGTTCCTTTCCCTTTCCGGATACCAGGGTAAAACCCTATCCTTTAGGCTCCCGGCAGACCATCGGATGAATAGGTCCATCTTGATAAACGTCTGCTCTTCAACAAAGGGAAAGTTGGATAAAGGCTCCGTTTCCTCCGCAAGCCACCCTACCTCCTTGGCTAGCTTCGTCACATAGGCTCCATGGCCTATAGTTCCCGACGCCCGGCCTGCCACCTCCTTCAGCTTATACATAAACTCAGTCGTGGCATCAAACTGCACCCCCTCCTTCATAAAATACAAAATGGCCAACTCAAACCCGTTTATATTTCCATCACTCTCATGCCTAGCACATATTCCCACAGCCAGAAGTCTATGCACCAATCGCCAGACTAAGCTATCAATCCATGTGGCGTTAGTATTACTCGGGCTGTACGCTGGGGCACCAGCTTTGAGAGGGAATGAACGCCACACCGCCTCTCTGTCCTCCGTAGACCAGTTGGGTAACGTTGTCATCTCGCAACAAGGAAATCCTAAGGCATCTCGAATCTCATCTAATTCTAATGATTCGGCTTTCTCCCCATCTAACGTGAAATTGAGCTTGGTCTTGACCTGGTCCCAAGTCATAGTGGTGAAGAATGCGGTTGTCAACTCCGGATATGTATTAGCCGGAACCATCATAAACGTCTTCCACCCTATATTGTCGAACAAAACCTCGATCTCTTCCCAAACTCCTAATCTCCGAAGTGTAGCGAGATGCGAGAACTTGGTGGGCATGATATTGCGCGTGGTATTCCTGTTATAAGGGTTCCCAAGCCCTTCCAAGGTGACATTCACGGAATCCCGTGGTTGGTGGCCCGTTGGGCCGGATGAGGAGGTGAGTTGCAGAGGGGCGGGTCTCTTGTTGCGTCCCATATTTGCTGGTGACTATATACCCTGACACGGGGGTGTCGAATTTTAATTAAGAAACTCGACACGCCCGTGTCTCTTCTCGGCTGGCAGGCCTGTACCTAGACACGGGGGTGTCATAGATTTCTCTTTACGGGGGACACGCCCGTGTCTCCCCCAAACTTGGGAATTTCGCCCTTCATTCCTTGGTGTTTGCATCCGCTAAATTCACACCTATTAGCTCAAATTCTTTGTACTCCATCCACTAGATTCGAATTATTCACCTGAAACACAAGACAGAAGATATCCATCAATCACAACCTTAACTAACTAACGAGAGGGAAAAGAAAATAAGAAAAGGGAAAGAACAATAGTTCTAAGTTATAGTCGTTAGCTTGACTTCATGACTCAGGTCTAAGGCGCTGGAGCTGTTAACACGCATGAGACGTGTTCGCCAATTCGATCTCCGGCAAGATATGGCTTAAGTCTTTGTCCATTCACCATAAAGGAGGGTGAACCTTCATTACCTATCTCCACCGCTCCATTCACTAAAACTTTTACCACTCTGAACGGACCTGACCACCTTGACTTAAGTTTCCCGGGAAAGAGCTTTAATCTAGAATTGTACAACAACACCAATTGACCCTCGACAAACTCCTTAACCCGTATATGCTTATCATGCCACTTCTTTGTCCTCTCCTTATAGATCCGAGCATTTTCGTAAGCTTCTAACCTCAATTCTTCCAACTCTTGTAAGTCAAGTATCCTTTTCTCTCCGGCTCTCTTGAGATCGAAATTTATAGCTTTAATGGCCCAGTTCGACTTATACTCGATCTCGACTGGGAGGTGACATGCTTTACCATAAACCAACTGATACGGAGAAGTTCCTATAGGTGTCCTAAACGCGGTCCTGTAAGCCCATAACGCATCGTCCAACTTCAAGGACCAATCCTTCCTAGAGGGGCTCACTACCTTCTCCAAAATCCACTTCAACTCCCTATTCGTGATCTCAGCTTGCCCACTTGCTTGGGGATGATACGCAGTAGTTACCCGATGCTGGACCCCGTATTTCTTCAGCAAAGCTTCCAAGGGCTTGTTGCAAAAGTGCGTACCTCTATCACTGATTAATGCCCGTGGAACTTCGAACCTATTGAAATGTTCTTTTGCAAAAACTTAATCACCACCTTCGAGTCATTGGTCGGAGTTGCCACTGCTTCGGCCCACTTGGATACATAATCCACCGCCACCAAGATATACTGATTCCCATTCGACGGTGGGAAAGGTCCCATGAAATCGATTCCCCAAACATCAAACAATTCAACTTCCAAAATGTACTTCATGGGCATCTCATCTCTTTTACTAATGTTCCCGGATCGCTGACAAGTATCACATTCCTTGGCAAATTTGTAAGCATCCTTAAACAGCGTTGGCCACCAAAACCCAGACTGTAATACCTTAGCTGCTGTCTTTCGACCACTTGAGTGCCCTCCATATAAGCTCGCATGACATCTCTCAAGCACTTCATCAGCTTCAACCTCCGGAACACACCTCCGCACTAACCCATCCGAGCAGTGCTTATATACATATGGCTCTTCCCAGTAATAACGTTTCGCTTCTGACAAGAATCTCTGTTTCTGATGGAAATTCATGCCTGGTGGTAAAGCTTTGCAAACCATGTGATTCACGATATCTGCGTACCAAGGAACTATTGCATCGGTTGCAAACAACTCCTCGTCAGGGAAATTCTCAGTAGTCTCCTCCTCGTACTCATCCTCCTTTTCCCCGACCTCTAACCTTGACAAGTGATCTGCAACTAGGTTCTCCGTCCCTTTCTTGTCACGAATTTCAAGATCGAACTCGTGGAGCAAAAGAATCCATCTAATCAAACGGGGCTTTGAATCCTTCTTAAAAAGGAGATACTTGATTGTTGCGTGGTCCGTGTAGACGATTGTCTTCGAACCTATCAAGTAAGACCTAAACTTGTCAAAAGCATGCACAATAGCTAATAATTCTTTCTCAGTAGTAGCATAATTTAATTGTGCATCATTTAAAGTTTTGCTAGAATATGCGATAACGTGTAAACGTTTTTCCCTTCGTTGGCCAAGAACAGCTCCAATGGCCAAATCGCTCGCATCGCACATTAGCTCAAACGGTATAGTCCAATCCGGTGCAACCATAATTGGTGCCGAGGTAAGCTCCTTCTTCAACCTATCAAATGCAAGTAAGCAATCAATTAAACACGAATTCAGTATCTTTTTGTAGTAACTTACATAAAGGTAAGGTAATTTTTGAAAAGTCCTTGATGAACCGGCGATAGAAACCGGCATGACCAAGGAAATTCCTCACTCCCTTGATATTGGTAGGTGGAGGCAGTTTTGCGATCACATCAATCTTGGCCCTATCCACCTCAATGCCTTTCTCTGAAACTTTGTGACCCAACACTATCCCTTCCTTTAGCATGAAGTGGCACTTCTCCCAATTTAGCACAAGGTTAGTTTCTTCACATCGCTGCAAAACTTGAGCAAGATTATGCAAGCATGAATCGAAAGAAGAACCAAACACAGAAAAGTCATCATGCATCGTTGAAAAGTAGCCGGGGTATTACACAAGCCAAAAGGCATACGCCTATATGCAAAAGTACCATAAGGGCAAGTAAACGTACATTTTTCCTGATCCTCTGGAGCTATAGCAATTTGGTTATACCCTGAATACCCATCCAGAAAACAGTAATAAGAATGTCCGGCTAATCTCTCTAGCATCTGATCAATAAAGGGAAGTGGGAAGTGATCTTTACGAGTGGCATTGTTCAACTTCCTATAATCTATACAAACTCTCCAGCCCGTGACTGTCCTAGTTAGTATTAACTCATTCTTTTCATTTTTAATTACAGTCATCCCCCCTTTCTTGGGCACTACCTGCACAGGGCTAACCCACTTGCTATCTGAGATAGGGTAAATTATCCAGGCATCTAACAATTTCAGTACCTCAGCCCTAACTACCTCTTTCATGTTTGGGTTCAATCTACGCTGATGTTCTACGGAGGGTTTATGGTTATCTTCCATAAGAATTTTATGCATGCAAATAGATGGGCTAATCCCCTTGATGTCAGAAATAGTCCAACCTATCGCTCGTTTGTGTTCTCTCAAAACTCTCAACAAGGCATCATGATGTGAATCAGTTAAATCAGAGGCAACTATAACAGGCAGTGTTTCAGATTCACCCAAATAAGCATATCTCAAATGAGCGGGGAGGGGTTTCAGTTCTAACTTGGGGGCTGTCTCAACAGAAGGATGAAGAGTGGGCTTACCTGTACCCAACTCTTCATATACAAACCTCTTTCGGAATGGTACGTAGGGGGTGGCTTCGAGTGCCTTTGCGTAGGCGGCCAATTCTTCTAATATGTCTTCCCCATCAATGTGGTCAGTGCGTCCTCTTAGACAGAGTTCGAGAGGGTCCTCGTTGCTTTAGGACATCGGTGTCTGTGCTCTGATTTCCACCATATTGCATTGTTCTTCGATCACCGGTCCTTTCATTGCTTTGAACAGATTAAACTCCACCTGTTCATCCCCCACACGAAGAGTTAGAATGCAACTCTTCACATCAATTAAGGCTCCTGCTGTGGCTAGGAAAGGCCTCCCTAAGATGAGCGGCATGTTTTGGTCTTCCTCCATTTCCAAAACTATGAAGTCTACCGGCAGGTAGAACTTCCCAACTCTGACTAGAACATTTTCCAGGATTCCCGTGGGATACTTGACTGATCGATCAGCTAGCTGCAGGGAAACGGTAGTTGGCTTCAATGAATTCAGTCCAAGTTTCCTGCAAACAGATAAGGGCATTAGACTCACACTGGCACCAAGATCACATAAAGCTTTATTAAAGGACATATTGCCAATTGTGCAAGGAATTGAAAAACTCCCTGGATCTTTAAGCTTCGGAGGAAGCTTTTGTTGTAGAATGGCGCTGCACTCTTCAGTAAGTGCTATAGTGGCATAGTCCTCCAATTTTCTCTTGTTAGAGAGGATCTCCTTCAAGAATTTGACGTATGTGGGCATCTGAGCTAAGGCCTCGGCAAAGGGGATGTTAATATGTAGTTCCTTGAAGATATTCAAGAACTTCTCGAATTGTTTCTCCAACCTTTGCTTTTGAAATTTCTGCGGGAAAGGAAGAGGTGGCACATACGGCTTGGGTGCCACTGGTGTCTTTGACTTGGAAGGGAGCTCACTCGTCTGTACTTCCTTCTCCTCTTTTGATGGCTCGACTACTTTCTCAGATTCCAAAACGGTGTCCTTTTCCCTTCTCACTTCGGTCTCTACCGGTATTGCAGGCTCCTTATAAGTTGTACCACTTCGTAGTGTAATGGCCTTGCAATGTTCTTTCGGATTCTCCTCAGGTTTGCTTGGAAACATGCCTTGGGCTCTAACATTGATTGTATTAGCCAACTGGCCCACCTGCACTTCCAAATTTTTATTTTGAACCAGCACCTGTTCTACCTGAGATTCGAGTTTCTAATACCTATCATTCGAGACATTTATGAACTTCTCGAGGGCCGCCTCCCACCCCGGCTTCTGTTCTTGCGGTGGTTGTAGAGGGGGTGCGAATCTCTGCTGATTTTGATGTGGTGGATGCGGTCCCTGTTGTCTTGGTTGGAACTGTGGTCTCTGGTTTGGGTTTGGGTTTTGAACATTCTGATTGTTTGACCACGAGAAGTGCGGATGATTCTTCCAACCTGGGTTGTAGGTGTTCGAGTATGGGTCATTTGCTGGTTTTTTATTTTGCACGTAATTTACTTGCTCCTGACCAACAACAACCTGTGCACCTGCATTGGTAGAAGGACAAATATCAAAAGAATGGGGACCACCACAAATTTCACATAATACCTGTAAGGCGTTTGACTGTGCCACTGTGTTTCGTGCTGTAGAAATTGCAAGTCGGTCTAGCTTCTGGTTCAGTGCTTCGAACTTGGCATTGAAAGCTGTCACAGTGTCAGTGGTGAGTATGCCTGCCTCAGGTTTCGGTGGAGGAGGATTGCTCCTCTCCTTTGTCCAACTGCTATTTGCTGCCATCTTATTCAGAAGCTGCATTCCTACTTCCTCAGACAGTGCCATAAATGCTCCTCCCGCTGCTGCATCGACCATGATTTTCATGTTTTCTGTCATTCTGTTGTAAAAGATTTGTACCAGTTGCCATTCTGGAACACGGTGATGCGGGCACTTCCTTTGCAGTTCCTTATATCTTTCCCATCCTTCGTACAACGTTTCCCCATCATAGAGCCTGAAGCTCGTTATTTCGTCTCTGTACCTCATGGTCTTACTAGGAGGGTAGAATTTGGCTAAAAAGGCCTTAGAGAGGTCTGCCCATGTCTGAATTGTCTCATTTGACAAGGTCGAAATCCATGTCCGGGCTTTGTCCCTTAGGGAGAAGGGAAAAAGCCTAACTCTAATCGCATCATCTGAAGCGTTGTGGATCTTAACGGTCGAGCAGACATCCAAAAAGTAGGACAAATGTGATGCGGGATCTTCATGTGGTAAACCCCCAAACGGATTCTGTTGTAAGAGGTTGATGAACCCAGTCTTGATCTCAAAGTTGTTCGCCTCCACGGTGGGGCGAGTCAAGTTGTTCTGGATTAAGCCAATGTTAGGAATGGCATAATTCTGGAGTGTGGTTGGTTGCTCGTTTATGGGTTGTGCCATTGGAATTTGGTTTACTTCCTGCTTCTTTTCCTTCCTTCGCCTCGTTCGATTCGCCCGACAAGTCCTCTCAATTTCAGGATCGTAAGGCAAGGGTTCCAAGCCTTTCGATCGTAGCATGCACTAGGTACCTGCAATTGGGAAAACCCGTGGTCAAATTCAACGCACTTCAAAAAGAAATCAAGCAGAAAGGTTGGTCTAAAGCACCAGAAAAAGTCAATAAAGTAATATTGAATTGAACGCCTTCCCCGACAACGGCGCCAAAAACTTGATAGAAAATCTTGAACCCAAGTGTAAGTTCTAAGTCCGATTGCAACACTTAAGGTATCGTATCCACAGGGAAGGGAACTCAACAACCACTTCTATGACTATTTCTAATCTAGAGACCGAATAAGATTGACAATGTTGTACTATACTACTATGACAAAATTAAACTTAACCAATAAGTAATCAATCACACGAGCTAACAAATAAAAACAAGATTAGACCACTTAATTAAAACAGGTCGGGGAGTAAATCATATGCTCTTTTGTGATCAAATCAATACTCAAGTATGGATGTATGATTCTTCAACCTAATCACAATTCTGTACCTAGCTTCTCTCGAAGACTAGGTGTCTAATTAATTAAGCCAAGTGTTATTCTCACAATCACTTAGTAACCGAATTAATCGAATGAAGCAAGATTAGTGTATTTAAAACCTAGCGGCTTGGCATGGAATTCTAGATACGTGTTGTAGAAATTAGGGTTAAATTTCTCTAAGCCCAAAAGTCTAAGTTTTGGAAAACAATCTCAATTATCCTCAATCTCTCGATTATCGGATAATTCACCTTATGTTCATGGATGGCCAATCCATTCCCAATCTACTCAATACCGTTTCCCTAACAAAGAATCACACAATTTGACTCAAGCATTAATTCAAACACCTTAGATGCATAATCCTTACCCCCTAACCCTAGGAGATTAGTTCCTCATAATTGGATCAAAACTCATTAAGATCAAAAGAATTGCATTCAAAATATTCATGTCTAGCATAAACATAAAAAAAAAGAATTACTAATTCTGAAATTCTAACCTAATTATCCAGGAACGGATCTAAAGCAAGAACTAACTATACTAGAATTGAAAAACCAAAACTTGAGGAATTAGTTTGATCGGAAAGCAGTAAATAAAACCAAATTGATAAAGTCTTGTGATTGGAATGAATCTTCAACTCTATGTCTTCGTGTTCCTTCCTTCTCCAGGTGTTCTTGAACTCTCGGAAGCTATCCGTCCAAAAAGCTCTCTTTTTCCGCCTCCAAACCCGTGTTTAAATAGAAGTCCAAAGTCCACAACCGCCCCGTGACACGGGCGTGCAGAGTTCATGCCTAAATATGTGACACGCCCGTGTCACATATTAAAGACGTATTCGCGCTTTTCTTCTTAACACGGGGGTGTCAAGAATTGTTCTTCATGGTGACACGGGGGTGCAAAAGCTCCCAGGCCTCTCTGTACCAAGACACGGGCGTACAAAAAATTGCTCTACGTAGGTGACACGGGCGTGTCACCTTCTGGAATCCGACGGCCACTTCTGTACTGAGACACGGGCGTGTCTCAGTTTACTCTTCCACGGGGACACGGGCGTGTCCCCTAGAATTTCTCGTTTTTCGCCCTTTACTGCATGGTTTTGCTTCTACTAGGTCTTTTCAACTCCAAGGTGAAAGGTACCTAACAGGGAGCATAAATCACGTTATAAGTTCTTAAAACTGCTTGAATTTAACTAAAATTGCCCTACAAATCCATGCAATAAACCGATACATCAAAAGCACACAACAACCGACCAAGAAATGGGATGAAATGGATCAACATATATGTATCTTAAACTTCAAGAAATGTAAGTTTCATTCATGGAAACTCATATAATACTCATCTACCATGAAATTCAAGCTCAAATATGCATTAAGGGTACTTAAGAAAACAACAAATCAGCTTCAAACCAACAAATAACCTCAAGATATGCAAATGATTCAAGATTTCAACATAACCCTTACTATTCACATATATTTTCATTGAATGCTTAATACTCCAAGAAAATCAGCAAAATAGCCCTTAAAATAAAGAGAAAAAGATGGAAATCACAATTCCGAACTTACCTTTCAAGTTTGAGGCGAATCAGAGGTGTAATGAGCTTGCAAAGTGAAAAAGGAATAGTGTTCTCTCTTCTCTTCCTTGGAGCTCGGTTTACAGCAGCAAAAACCCCTCTCTTCTTCAAGTGGGACGAAACTAATGGCTAAGGGAGAGATAGGGCATTAAATCTTGAATATGTGGGCCCAAGTTTCACTTAATTTGGTCCAATATTGAGGGAGATATGGCTATTTTAGTGGAAGGTGGTCAAAATGCACCTGAGGCTCAATACGGGCAAAATACGGGGGTTCAAACGGGCTTAGAAAAATACAACATTGGGTTCTTTGGATTTGTTTCTTCGTTACAAGTCCAACCCTTCGTCCGGAATTCAAATTCAAATTCAAATTCAAATTCAAATTCCCGAGCCCAAGTTACGCCTTCCGGAATCCAAGCTGCTATAAAACTCGTTACGCCCTCGAATCCCAAAAATAAAGACATGGTCTCCGACCAAATCTAACAAGTATAACGAATAAAATAAACACGTAAACGAGTTCAGGAATCATATAATTCAAGTATATCATGTAACACCCCGCACGTGGGGCACCACATCCCCCGCACTAGGACCTGACACGTGTACAAAATGGAAGGTCGGCACAAGCGCCAAGTCAAAGCGAACGGGTAACAAACAATAACCAAACCTAAGCTAGGCGGTACCTAAACCCTGTACAAAGGAAAATATGCGAAACCTGAATGCAAAAACAATGTAAAATACGAACTTTCAAAAAAAATTTATTCATCGAGCATAATTAATATAATTCAAATATAATAAATCAATTACACGGGTTCAGCTAATCAAAGGACCTATCCTAGCCTATCCCGAAAAAGAACATACAAATAAACAGGTTCAACTAGTTCAAGAACCTGTCCGAACCTATCCCGAATAATCATACAATAAAAACCAGTTCAACTAGTTCAAAGCCTGTCCTAACCTGTCCTGAATAACATAATTATAACAAGTAAATTGAACTTATACAAATTACAACGTATAACAAATTCAAATTTATGCAAGACATAAAAAAATACAAAGACAGAACTCAAATCAAACATAAATGAAAGACTCGACTCAACCGCCTACCTCCAACGAACTCCAAAGCAAACCTGAAACTCAAACAAAGGAAGGGGGAAAAAGCAACAACAAAGAGGGGTCAGTCCTAACGACTAGTGAGGGGGGCTAACACACGCACCCGTACATATACATAAGAGCAAAGCATATTCAAAGCTAAAAGGGTTCATGAACCGGGCGTGGTTTATGCATTCTAAAACATTTTAACCCGTGGTAATAGATATATAAAGAGAGAAGTTTAAAGCCGAAGACCAAAATCAACCAAGTTTTAGAGTTTAGAAATCCACCCCCATTTCACAACCATAAACAAAAGCATAAGTTTACCAACCCGGCGAGCTCGAGTTCCAACACACTTACTTCATAAGCAAAGGCAAAGTGAAAACAAAACAAAGGCAGAAATCAATCTCACCTCCACACCGTTTTGGGAAGAGAGGTGCACCTCTCAACCCGCACACATATACATAACATGAGTCGGGGGATCCCGCCCGCTCCTTCGACGGGCTACGAAGCGCACAGTCGGCATAAGAGAACCTGCTTTCCCCTCAATCTCCCGAGGTTGAGCTAAGTCTCCCGTTTGGTGGAGTCGTGTTGATGTGAGAGCCCGGTGACCCCACGGCTGACCCGAGATCACATACCACTTCTCCAGGGCCCACACACATAATGCAAAGATCACACATATCACAAGGCTTATCTTATCTCGCAAACCACTTCCTGCTTTCACACATACACACACTTATCGAAGCTTTGCAAAGTAAATGAAAATTGGGCTTAGGTACATATAAAAGCGTTTTTCAAAACCTGAGAACAAACGGGATAAATCCCACAAAATACGTATGAAGCACATATTTAAATACATATATATACGTAATCACATGCAGGGCTCAAAACACAGATAGGGTTGTAGGTCAATATAAATAAAAATAAAGAAAACCTCACCTGGTACCAAATGAAGCTGAAGACAAAGTAAACGGTTCACCCCGGAACCTACAAGACCCACTTGTCACCACACCGGGTGCACCTGTATCAAACTGGACACAAAACAAAGGACTCAGATTCAAGAATGAACCACAAAGACGCACGGCAATGCTCATGAATGTGCAGAACGAAATACATAAGATACATATTCGTAAACCAAACAATTTATGTTCATATACCACATTTTATATGGCATTCACACATTGGAAGGCCAAATAGATCATGCACTTATCTAATTATCCCAGGAAAACAGGTTACAATTTACAATTCTTCCTTAAAAGATGCAATTTAGTCAAGGAAGCATACAACGAGTCCCAATTTGCATAAAATTCTAAATTCAATCCATTAAAGTTCAAGCAACCATCATGCAAATCCATATCCAAATATACAAGATCACTTTAGGAAATTAGAGTATCCATAAAATGCATAATGAAAGAAAACTTGATCATTTATGTCATGCTTTACGAACTCATAACATGCTTTGGAATATAATCTCAAGGATGACACTCATTCAATGTCATGAACAAGCCCTTAGTTAATTAAGTATAATTTCGCCAATTACATGAAAGTCGTTCCAACAAACAAATTCGATATAATCTTATCTAAAATCACAAGTCAACACGGTTCCACAAGTAATTATAGCATCTTTCATGAATCATAAGATTGCATTCATACGAAGATTCCAAGAACTATCATATCAAGGCATAATTTGTTCGTTTCAGCATTTATACACTTTATACAAATAGGAACTACCCATTTACAAGCACAACAATTATTTCAAGCATCAACCATCATGAAAATAAAGTCTATTTACAAACAAATCAAGTTTATGAAGAATCCTTATACTAAAGTTATCAATTCATTTACGTTAGGTAACAAACGAGCACATCAACCTTTCAAAGAGGGCAATCGGATTCATATCAATTATCATATATATCCATCAACATGTACACAATCATATTCTACCTCAACGAAGTCATATCGGCGCGAAAAGTAAGTAAAACGACATTTAAACGACAAATTCTAATAAATTAAGAAACACGAAATAATTCATAATAAATCAACTGAGTGTCCAAATGGCGAACAGGAAGTGACGTTGGATTCACCGCAATGAGAGAAACATTCTGACCGGACATCGCCGGAACGCCGCCACTGTAGCTACCAAAAATCGGCCAGGCCGCCGGAAAAATCCCGAAAAATCAGTCCTGAATGAAGTCTTCATGCCCGTTCCAAATCCTCGATCAATTTCTAAAAATTACAAGCCGTTCGCCTCAAATTTCAGATCTAAGAATACGAAAACCCCAAAATTTCAAATCGAAATTACTTTCAAACCGGTGAACGAAAATCGAATCCGTAAAAGGCATTGTGTAACATCCCGGATTTCAGGGCCTAGAAGAAATAGGTAAATCAAAGATTAGAAGAAAACACTAATTCGTTATGCATTTCATTTTATGTGGACAATGTGCTTTTATGCCTCGATTATTAAATGTTCTTTCATTACAAGACTCATACCACTATTCATTCACCAAACCTAAACCATCACAAGTTCCTCATGCAACCTTAGAAAGCTCGATTTCACAGTTCATAGATGAACATCCTAGCTTTTAATATTCTGAAATTTACTTTGAAAATCATTTGTCAAAAATTCCTTTTAAAACCTTAGTTACTATTCACTCATTTTCGTAGAAATTTTTCGAGCCATCTTTACCTATCCAATATTGGGCTCGAATGAATCCTTGCGAAATTTTATGAATTATGATATCAATCCCAAGCCTTAACTCTCATTATAACTCCCGTAGTAGGCAAAACTGGCCAAAAACCCTAGTTTTGCCCTAAAGTGAAGATTTTCGAATTCTAACGTTTTTCCTACACAATATTATAACCATAACGATCCTTGAATTATTTTATGAGTTTCAAGAAATTTTCCAAACCCTAGTTCAAATCCTAGATCGTTTTATAAAATTTTCCTATTTTTCCTAAAGTACTATTCCCGCCGTAAAAACTAACTTTTAAACCGTACGACGTTTGATATTCAATATTATACTCAAAATAATCCTCAAATTATTTTATAAATCATGAACACTTACAATGAAATTAAATCTCATCCTAGCTTCGCTTTATGTATTTTATCATATTTTTCAAAATTCAAAACGTCTACTACTTTAATTTTAGACATTTAAACGTTAAGTGTTTATAATCATCGGAAAGCTCTTTCGATTCTCCTTCTTTTGCAAATTTTCTCATTTCAAACTAAAATCTAAAGATTCTACTACATTTTTATTATTAATTTTTCCCTAATTTGGATTTATTTTATTATGACGTATTTATGATGAAAATATGTATACATAAACTCTTACATCACATATACACCTAGCATAACACCTAAACCCCCATAATCATATTCTTAGCTTACTCAACAGCCCTAAACTCTTAGGAATTGCAACATAAGCCCCTCATTCCTACCTATAAATACCCCTCCAAGCCCATTTTCAAGACTACACAAAATTCACTCCATCTCTCTCCCTCTCACGCCACTCCTCTCTCTCCCTAGGCTAAGGTGTGTTTTATTTTATTATTTCACGCTTTACATTATGTTCTTAGTTTAATAATAGTAGTAACATGCTTAGATTTAATTAAATTACGCTTTAGGAATTTATTTTATGAAATATAAGCTATTTATCCTAGTTTAGGAAAAATATGATAATATATGTGAATTTTATTTAATTAAATGCATGAATTATGATATGATATAGTATATTCATATGTTTAAGTATTCATGATCTTGTTTGATTAAATTCATGCCTAGAATAATTTATTTAAAATTATTTTTCATAGAAAATTTGTATATCTTGCTATATTATGCTTCAAATTCTACGTTATAAATATGAATATGATCAAGCATGTTACACACTCTCTTTGAATCTTCAAATAGACTTAAGAACATGTTAATTTTGTTCTTGAATGATTTTAGGTGCACGTGTGATAGTGTGTGAGCGTGTGTGTTCGATTTTATGTTATAAAGTGATTAATTCATAAGAAATTGAATAGTAAATGTTTTCAATAGTAATTTTGACTTTTTGGTCAACTTAAATTAAATTAATTTCGAAAATTATATAAAAATAATTATAAAATAGGTTTTGGAATTTTTAAAGGAAGATTTTATCCGAATTTTTCGAAACCGCCAATCTTGTAAACATTTTCTAAAATGTGACGTACATTGTCAAGTTAAACCCTAATTTTGTTTCCAATCTTATAATTAGAATCATGGTGATTAATAAATATTTAATTAGTTAAAGATTTCATAAAACCTAATTAATTAAAGAAATTCACTTAAACGGTGAAAATGAGGTTTTACTGGGTAAAATTAAAGTTTACCGGATTTTTCTAACATATTACCCTTTTAGGTGTAATTATTATGTGATTAAAATAAATAAGATCTCCTTATTAAAATTTATGAACTTATTTTATAATATAAAAGTTTACTAAGATTCATAATTTAATAACCACTTGTTTTACAAGTCTTGTTTGAATGTTAAAGTTGTTTTTTTTTATCAGAACATTATTATGTGATCTCATTCCATGATTATGACATGTTTTATGATAACTTGTCTATGTGAGTAGTTTTGGTTACAAAATAGAAACTTATAGTTGATCATCACTTATAGGTGAGATCTGGATGGACTAGAACTCCGGTATTATTACATAATACCTGGTTACTGTAGGTGAGGTTAAACGTTTTCAACTGGGATCATGAGTATATATATATATATGAAAAAATTTTATGACCTACCATAATACCATTCAATTTTTATTCCTTTATAAATGATACTGCCCTTTTGAAAATACTTTGATATCAACTTATATTGTTCCAAAATACACAATCAATTATTTTAAAGTATTCATTACGTCTTGTCATACACAATTAAAAGTATCTCCTACTAAATTATCTCGGTACTATGCTACCGTTTATCGGGTATCGTTAACTGCAAGCAAAATATATTTTCTTATTGTGGGCCCGACGATCTTGGTAGAAGTAGTAGTACGGGAGGCATGGGCCGAGGTCTGCTATTATACCAGCCGCCAACTAGATCTTGATAGTGGTCTAACTGGAGGTTAGTTATTCCACATCAAGTGACGGGAAAAGGTACGTCCCTCCCAAGTTCATGTATATCGTCACTAGGGGTAGCTCCCTGAGGTGACACCGGAGGAAGAAGGATGGTATCGTTGTATTTCTTTTTATTAAGTAATGACATCTTGATCAATGTCGTTACGAATATTCTTGGTTTTTAAGGAGTTAAGGTTGGAGAACGCCTAGCTTGCGGGCACCATATTGTTTCACAAAAAGGGGTTCATATTTTCTTAAAAAGTATAGTACATAATCCCCCTACCCCTTTATCTTCAAATAAATATGAACCCAATATTGATATTGTTGTAGTATTTTCCTATTATCGGGTATTAACCAAGGAGTTTCTTGGTTAATCCCACTATGGATACTGATTTCGCATTTCTCTCAAAATTATTACTTCATTCTTATTCAATTACTATTAAAGATCCTTTCAAATAAAAGTCTCTTGGTAAAAATCCTAAAGTTTTATAGTTTCACTCAACCACCCCTCACTTAGTCACTTTGACTAACCCCTCGCTCTTTTCAAATTCATGATTTTAGGTATTGCTATCGCTCATTAGCTGGTATCTTTAAGCATAGAGAGTCCATTATCTTATGCATATTAGATCAGGTTTCTTAACTAAGCCAAGTTAGACTATAATCTTGTATATTTATTATATTACTCCAGTATCATAGTCTTAAATTGCGAACGACTTTACCACTACAATATTGCTTCTAATTTTTCATGAGTTTTAAATTATTCCAAATTCTTTTACTTATTGCCCCAAACATAAGCTGTTGTTTTAAATGTTTCAAATTCCGCTGCCTTGTTTTCTTACTCTGATATCGTATAGCATCGTCCGTTCGCCAGCGTGCTTCTCAGGTTCTAGGTCTCACATCCGCCTGGGAAGTGCGATGGTCCGGGGTTATAGGGTATTTGGGGCGCTACACATTGGCTTACCCATGATGAGCTCTTCAAAAGCCATATCAATTTCGCCGGAAAAAGTCGCCGAAAATGTCCGCCACCAAGACCCTCAGTCGTGCCACCTTCAATGCCGAAAACCTCCCATTTCTGGCCACTTTTAGATCAATCCAAGGCCGAAAATGGACTCACCACATCGAAAACGTCCGGGAAGGGTACCCCCTCACCGGAGAAGACTGCCGAAGAACGCCAAACTCCGCCGCTACAGTAGCCATTCTCGCCGCCGCGGGCTTTCGCCGGGTGTGCACCGTGGTGCCTAGTCCGATGGCCGCGCCACCTATCCAGAAAGGTGCGGCCGGAAGTTATCTTCAAGAATCTGGGATGCGTGTCCCAAGAAGGTTGCGGGAATCCTCCGTGGAATGCCAGCAAGACACGGTGGTCTGACACCACCACCAGCTGCTACTGAATATCGGGAATATCTCCGCCACCGATTTTTGTTTTGCCATGAAATTGATACTCTTGCGTAGGTCTCACTGAGATCTTTGAAATAGACTATTCATTCGTTCAATTCCATCGAGAAATAACCGAGTTATGGGCTCGTAGCCGAAGCCGCGTATAGTACCCAAGAGGGAGACAATGGGAGAGGGGAGAGAGAGAGAAGAGAGAGAGGGGAAAAAGGGTTTTGACCGGTTCTCGTACGATCTCGTAAACTTAAACCCGAATCCGACGCATTGAAAAACTGTAAAATAAAACCCGAGTACAATAAAATAAACTCACAAATTACGAAATAATTTTACGAATTAAATCGAGAAAGAATTTACCAATTAGTGCTTAATCAAATTTAAATTTAGAAAACCTTTCTTACAAATTAACGATGCTTTAAAAATAATTAGTTAGCAAATAATTTACGAAGAATTCGAATAAATTCAAATTAAACAAGTTGCATAACGTAAGGTATTAAAAATCAATTTTAGGAGTTATTCATGAAATAGACTTGAATTAAATTACAAGGTTGAGGTTTACGTACGTAATAATTTAAATTAACAATTAATCATATTTAATTCGAATAATTAGCATACCAAATTGAATTCACATTTAATCATATAAGTCACATAATTAATAAATTAAACATTCAAGTAGAAGGACTTACCCGTAAACGTCATCGGGTCGTGCTTCAGAGATGCGGGATGTTACATATCACATATTCACGAAGTTTGGGAAATTAAATCAAGTTAGGGAAATTAAATACGGAAGTTAAAACGTAAAACATACACAATTAGGGCATAAAGGGCACTTGAACAATTAAGTCAACAGATAAATTAAATCGAAAAGGAAATTAAACTTCGGTAAGCCCTCAAGTGACGTCATACCTGGCTTGCTGAAGAAACGGGGTGTCACAATCCTCCCCCTTAAAAGAACCTGGTCCCTAGGTTCACCGCTCGAGTTTCAAGCTCAAGCAACTTTTCGTATTCACCCAAGTTCGAGGTTCATGAAGTCCCGATAAGGGTTAGCTCGGTAAGATCTTCATGTACAAGGGGTTTGATCACTTCTTGAAACCTGGATGGAGAATTCCTCATAGCTTGATCCGGGCTAGGAGCAACTAAAATTTTTCGCACGATAGGAGGGTCCAAGTCGATTCATCACCCATCATTTGATTCATTCCAACTACTCAAGAGCTTGGTGTTACACGAATGGCATAGCTAGCGAACTTCCACCATTCGCACCTTCTAACTCAAGAAGACCCTTTTCTAGAGAGCTAACCACCACTTCTTGCTCGCTCTGGAAAACCTTTGTAAACACGACCCTTGACTTACCGTGAAAACCACACACTCGAGCAAAACACAAAACAAACACAAACGAACAAAGCACACAACAATTATATAATGATCAAAGATGAATGATGCACGTGGCATGAATGATTTATGTAACGTTCACCATTGTTTTGAAGTCCTTGACATCAATGAGATTAAGGGAAAAGTCAATGTTGGATCGTAGAGTTCGTGACCCGGATTCCTCGACTTCGGTTTTCTTGAATGAATCCCTAACTTGGTAATTTTATTCCCTCTTCCAAACTTCATCTCTAATTAACGGTACTTAACCCCGAGTAATTTTCTTTTCTCGTTTACAATTCCCCTAATCGACATAAGGGAATGTTTCAATTCTTTTCCTCCGAATTCTTTCAAACTCCTTTTGATCTTGAAACACCCTAAACTCGATCGACAATCCTCATATCACAATCTCTGGTTGTCTTGAAGTTTCTCAACCCACTCCTTCTAAGTCATCCTCAAACCTTGTTTAGTTCAATCCCGGCTTCTCGGCATCTCTCCTTTGTATTTTGTGATCCGATAAAGAGATGAAGTTCGGCATTATTAAGTAGTATGCCCTAGAGGATGCATCTTCACAATCTCTATCATTCTTTGATCCCTTAGAGCTCTTCCATTTCCCTTTGACATCTTCAAGAACAATTTACCCCGAGTTCCCACTTTCTACCTCATTCTTCTTTTCTTTTCGATATTCTTGCATAACGAAGCAACTATCTTGCTTCCCTGGAAGATTTAAACTTCGAACTTCCTAGTCCCTCAACAATTCCCATTCCTCCATTTACTAATGATATCCTTGAGGACTTTCTCGTTGATGAGAAAGGCTCTCGCTATGATGACTTTGAATCCATCAAGAAGAGAATCCTTTAATCTCTCTTCGATTATTCCGGTTAAGTTTTCCCAATAGGGCTCTCATTTATCGGATAATTGTATACTCAAGGAAGGAAAGCTATTGATCTCTCTCTAATGTACCACCACCTACTCGGTCTTGGTATTCGCACTGAATAGTGAATCAATCGATTCCTGTAGCACCCCGGAGTGAAGAGCACTACACCCTCGTACCGTAGCCTAATACGTACAATGAAATAGAAACTCCGCACACGCACCAAGGTACGGCGAACGGGTGACAAACAAAATGTCACCTAGGCTAGGCGGTCTAGACCCTAATTCAGAGTGTGCGAAATAAACAAATACATATGTGGAAGCACAAGGATTTCAAATACACAAACATACATGCTTTCACAATAGGAATAAAATAAATCAGATTATACATGCCAAGTCCAAACCGATCAAATTAATTCATATAAATTCCAAAGCTTATGAATTAAATCATAACTTGTACATAATTTCAGAATTCAGAAATAAAGATGCGAGATATGCAAAGGACCTTAATAACGACTTGAACACTCGAAAATAACAGACAGCCGCCTAGCTTGAACCGACAACCTGCACTTACAACTCAAGAGACAAAAAGGGGAAAAGAAAATAACGAGGAGGGGTCAGTCCTAATGACTGGTGAGGGGGCTAACACACTCACATGTACATAATATAAGAACAGAGCATATCAAATATAAAAGTTCATGAATCGGGGCGTTGTTTTTGCAATCTAAAATGTTTTAGCCCGTGATACTAAATATAGAACAGATTTTAGGGCCAAAAGCCCAAAATAAACCAAATTTTAGAAATTATAAACCACTCCCATTTCACAAACTACAAACATAATCAAAATCAAAGAACCCGACGAGAACGAGTTTCTAACCAACCTAACTCCTTTCAAACATAAATGAAATCAAGACAAAGCAGAGTTCATAAATAATCCACTCTTCACCGTTTGGGGAGGAGATGACGTCCTCTCAACCCCATTCTCCCGTCATAATGTTTGAGTCGGGGGATCCTACCTGCTCCTCGACGGGTGTTAACCGTCGGTTCTCAAGAAACCGCGTTCCCCTAGACCTCCCAAGGATAGACGAATTTCCCTACATAATTGGAGTTGTGTTGATGAGAGTGCTCGGCGACCCCACGGCCGACCCGAGATCACATACCACTTCTCCAGGGCCCATTTCATAACTCATTAGTCATAATTTACAATTTTTGAAATTTCTTAATTTTCCGACTTATATTTTTTGACGCCCTGCTTCTCAATCTAGGTATGGTTTTGTACGA
Organism: Lantana camara; assembly: GCA_037501455.1. Lineage (NCBI taxonomy): Eukaryota > Viridiplantae > Streptophyta > Magnoliopsida > Lamiales > Verbenaceae > Lantana > Lantana camara. The sequence goes on from CM074859.1 coordinate 78,307,663, forward strand.
GAGAGCATGATTTACTCTTTTTCTTGCATGAATTATGTGAATTTATGTCTCTATTCGATTGTTGTTTTATTCTTATGAGGAATATATGATTTGCATGATATACGTGGCTTCATAATGTGATAATTATGTGCTCATATTGTTGTTATTGAGCTTTGATAGCATGTGTAACGCCCCCACCCGTACTGGAACATGAGGAGAGCGGCATCTCAACCCCCGCACTGAAGCACCTCTCAAGTAATGGTGTGAGCCATCACTCAAGAAATACTCCAGTGAACGGCTATCTAACAGAACTATACATGTATAACGATGTGGCTATGCAGCGGAAAATCAGTGTATTTTAAAACTTTTCAAAACATGTGCGTGATGGCATGTAACAAGCAAGAACATATTGATCGTGTAAGAGAGACTCGGCATATCAGAACATGTAACATAATCACATATAAATCCCGATACAGCAGAGTTCAAAATATCGGTAGCAGAGTAACAGAAAGAGTATAACAAAGATACTCAAGTATTCAGAAACATAAAGTAATGCAGCCATAAAACATATGCAGGACACAAAAGATAAGGTAATACTAAGTCCTGACGGAAACAAAAATGACAATCTAGAGCTTCAAGATACCTCTAGACTGCGGCTGTGAGACCTGAAACCACGAGGCAAGAAAACGGGAGGGGTATTAGTCAAAAGGACTAAGTGAGGAAATACTTTAAAGAAAGTTCTGAGTGATAAAGAATTTGAAGTAAAGTTCAGAACTGTTAAATGCAATGCTTTAAAGAAGAACTTGAAACAAGTTCGCTTGATAAAACTGTTTGAATGCAATGCTGTAAAAGTATGCACGTTTTAAAACACTTTCATGAATGCTATCACACGTGCACACGTATGCTGTTGATGGTTCATAGTTCTTTCATAAAACGGGATAAGGATAAAGTGAACTTTTCCAGATATGAACCATCCTTTATGAAACAGAATTTTACCCGTAAGCTAGGCTCCTCCATCCTTACTCCAGAAAAACATGATTTGGTAGAGTATCGGACCAGGATCAACAATAATCCCACGCATATTAGAGTATCAGACCAAGATCAACAATAACCCCACATATAGTAGAACATCAGACCAAGATCAACAACAACTTCGCACACAGTAGACTATCGGACCAAGGTCAACAATAACTCTCACCAACACATAGAAACATGCACAGTCCTCCACCGGTTGTCACTTCGGGTAGCTAGCCCTAGGCGACCTGTAAACATGTAATGGGAACAGATTTGCTGTCCGTTCCCAGACAGATTGTCCTGACTTAACAAACCTCCTTTTAAAAGTCGGCGTTAATTGTCTAAGTGTGGAGGCCGGTATTGGTGATGTCGTTGGCGCACACCTCCCGAACATCACCTCCACACATAACCGCCGGGCCCAAACTGTAAACTGTATGCTTGCATTTAAGATTAGCAGTTACCAGAGTACCACTCCAGTATGCTAACTATAACATGTGAAACTGTAACTGTAACATATGATGCTGTCTGTAAAACATATGATTCTGTCTGTAAAACATGTGAAACTGTACTTTGAAAACATATGCAGATCATGTAACTGTCTTTGAACAAGAATGCAGAACTTTGGAAAACATGTGCTGTAGATCAAGGTATACTATTAAAGTATGAATGATCCTTTCAAAAGAATGTCCCGATAAAAGGGATAGTTCAAAACGAGGTTTAGCTTTGAATTTCAAAACATATGATACGATAGTATAATCGTGGTTCCAGTTGGAAAACATTTATAACTTCACCTCACCTATTAGTAACAAAAGGTAGGTAGACAGATTATGTGGTGCCCTGGGGATCCCAGTGCTCAACTTTAACTCATGTAGGTGGTGTACTAGAGTGAGCTTAAGAACTAAGACCCACTACTAACCAAGATGCATATGAAATACATGAAACAATGAACAAGGAACATATAAAGAACATGTAACACAAGAGAGTAATACCATTTAAGGTATTCAAGAAAGGTAACACACAAAGGAATACGTTAAAGTGAGTTACTCTTAACGTGAGACTATGATCTTACTATAACCGAGTAAGCTTTAGTCAAATTATGAATCCTATCGTAAACCTTAGGTTAAGAAACAAGTCCACGAAAGAAAACTCATTTTGAAAACACATTTTAGACCCTGGATATGGAAACCCTAGGTGCAAATGTCTATTAAGAAAGCACAAGCTTCATTTCATTTTTACTATTCAAAAGTACGATTCAAGATTACTATTCATGATTACTATTCACAGGTTACTATTCACATATCGGGTCAAAGGGTCGGGTGAAACCCTTACTATACACACACACCCACACACACGGTACACACATACACCATGCACGTACACACACACACACGGCATGCACACACACACACACACACACCCTAATTAAATTATGATCTTGATTATAACCTACAGTTTCAAGTTCATGTTAATATAATCAAGTGTGATCTAGGTTAAAGGTATAACCTATGGTTAAGAGATCCAATTAAGGCATAAGATCAAGTTATGAAACACTATTCTATCTTAGGTTATAACATGTGACACTATTAAAGTGTATAACATATGATCAAGGCACTAATCCATTAATCCATATCATACCATAAGCTCAATTCATAATTCAAGAATCATATAACAATGTGACAACATGTCACAACATATATCATATCATATCATATAGCTTTAAGAATGTAACATGTAACAATTTAATTCAATATCAACATGTAACAAGTTGTGACATAATAAATTGTAAATCACTATTCCATTAGCTAGCATGCATGAACATAATTCAAATTCCATAATCATGCATCAATTCTCATAATATAACAATCATATCACATGATCATAGCATATACTAGGGCAATTCATAACATATTTAAGCATATACTAAACAAATAAAACATATAAACAACTATTCAAACATATCATGAAAACTATTTAATAAAGGCATAAAATAAAATCCTATATGGCTTAGGGAAGACCCTAAGACCCAACCTAAACATAATATAAACATACTATAACATAAAAACATAAACTAACTAAACATAACATAAAAATAAAGCAACTAACCTAGCAAAGGGGAGGGGAGGCCGACGGCCAATGGGGAAAGGAGGGAGAGAGGAGTGCTTGTCAACACAAGACTTTGAGCAAGGATTCTAATGGAATGAGAGGGGTATTTATAGTTGTAAAGAATCCCCTCACCTTGCAAAGAAAGATGGCTTAAGGGTAGGAGAGCAAAACAAGAGTTCATCCACTTGCATCTTCTAGAAGCTTTAGGCATTATGAAGGTAAAAAATGGGACTGCTGGGGGGTATTTCTGTAATTTCGTGGCCAAGACTCGAGGATAAGTGGCTGGAAGTGTAACCATTCCGTCCGGACAAAAATTAGCTTCGAAACGCATACTCATTCGTCGAAATCGGATTTACCGTTTGAAAGATACATTAGTTTTAGTGAATAAAAGTTTTGAGCTCGAAGCTCAACACGAGTGAAAAACGACTTCCTAGAATGATTTTCAAGTCCAGATTGTTCCCAAAATTCAAGAAATAAATCGAGAAGCGTTTTGAGCCCAAAATCGACTATAAAACGTTTTACCGTTAAAAAGTTGAAAACGTAGAGTGAATAGTGAATTCTTACGTACGAACGTACGCTTCAAAATTTCAAGCTAGGGTTTGAATCAAGCGTTGTAAAACATCTCAAAAATCTTTAAATAGCTCAAGTAGTGCAAATCCGAAGAGAAAACATTTTCCGAATGAAAACCGTTCGTAGAAGAAATAGTGAACTAGGGTTTTCGAAAATATTTTCAATAAAACCAAGTTCCAGAATAGATTTCCAAGCCAATAATGATTTCAAAAGACTCGTCTCGACTCAAGGATTGATTCGACTGTAAACTTGGGTAAGAAAGGTGTCAAAATCAAAAGCTCATTTTCAGATGAATAGTAACTTTGGTCGGTAAGTTCCAAAAATACCCTTATGGTTCAATAAAGACTCTCTGAGCTCGGGAAACAAGTTCAAACGATTGGGAAACATGTGTGATGAACCTCTAGGGTTCAAGTAGCAATATGAACAAGGTAGGGTCGGGTTATGAATAGTAAACTGTATCAGAGGTCAAGAATTCCCCCTTAAAACATGTCAGATCATATACAAGCACAAAGTTCATGTAAGAATGCAATACATGATGATTCAAAAAGTTGGATCACGGTCTATAAACGCTTTACCAATGCCCTTAACTTACTGTTTTCATCCAGGCCCTATTTTGGGCTGTTACAGCATGCTTCGCGATTAAACGAAACAATGTGCTTATTTGGACATTAAAGTATAAATTAGGGACAAATTGGTAAATTTATAGTTTGAGCCTGGAACTAGATAGAACTTAATGAATTTGGGTAGATAATTCAATTACGAGTTCGTGGGTTCTTGAATCGCTCAGATCGGAGTTCGGACGAAGAAGTTATTGCCATTTTACGAAAAGTCAACCCCTTTTAAGCCTAAATGTTGACCTGCGACCCAATTTCAATTCTAACCCAATTTGAGACCCAATTTCACTTGAATCCGACCCATAAGACCCGCTCCATGACCCTATTCAGCTGACCCAAATCAGATTCTAAACACCAAACTTAATTTACGTTATTTTCCAAAAATCAAACTCATTTTCTCCCAACACTCTCTCAAAACCCATTCATATTCTCTCAAGAGCTTCAAGAGCTTCAAGCCATCTTCAAGAGCCAAGGGTGAAGATTAAATCTGGAGATTCAAGACTAAAGAACGTGTAACGCCCCAATTTCCAGACAGTCAGGTATGCTCGACACGTGTGAGTTTCGAGCGTTAGGATTTTATTTTATTATTTTTGTTTATTTAATTTATGCGTGTTATATTAATTTTATAAATTGTATCTCAACATGATTACGTGAAAATATATGAAATACGTGTCAACTTGAGAATTATTTTACATATTGAATTCAATTGTTACGTGAAATAATTACCGAACATGATTTAATTACTAAAGTGTCCTTAAATGCTCATTTACTCTACTTCAAGGACTAAATTGCATTAGCATTTCTTGGGACCTAATTGATCATTTTCCAATCTTTTACACTTAATTGCATAACTTATAGCCTTGAGGGACTTAATTATAATTGTAAACATTTTATCAAAATCAAGGAGTGAATTACGTGATATAATTCTTCTTCATTCTTCATTTCATTTCATATCAACATATACACTTTGCTGCTCCATCTCTCTCGATCAACCCTCAAGAAGGGGAAGAAAGCATTCCATCAATTTCAAGCTAATTTTCGGGACAAATTTTATAAGTTGAAGCTCAACAAGCATCTCATCTTCATCTTTCTTCTTCTCCTTTCATTTTAAGGTATACATGAGCTAGTAAATGAATTCTTGAAATTTATATGTGAAGCTAGGGTTATGCTTTAAGGTTGATAATTGGTGTTTTAGTTGCTAGAAATATGATTATAAGCTTTGGGCTTAAATCTGAACTTGAATTCATAAGATTTATGAACTTGGATGATGAGTTCTTACATGTTTTGATATTGGAGAATTTGATGGTTAAGGCATGGCTCATGTGTTTATATTGGATTTTATAGTAGTATGGGCATGTGTATATTCTTCATTCCATGAATTTTTGCAATTGGAAATGAATTATGAGAGTTTTGTGGAGGTTTGGTGATGATTCGAGCATCCCCTTTTTCGTGCTCTGTTTCTGCTCTGTCTGCGTAATGGGAACGACCCTTCCCGTTCCCAGTTGTTTTGGGGAACGACCGTTCCCATGTTTGAATTATATACATGATGGCGAGGACAGGAACAACCCTTCCCGTTTTGGCTTACAAGCTGGAACAGCCGTTCCCATCTTCGGGGAGCAACTTCGGGGAGCTGGGAATGACCCTTCCCATTTTACACTAAGGGCCGGAACGGCCGTTCCCATACCCCTGGAGAGGCAGAGTGTTTCTGCATAAATATGAAAATTCCATTTCCTTTCCTTTACCTTTAATTGATCCCAACATGCTATTATATGATCAATATCATCCAATAATAATGTTATATCATGCTACATTGAGCAATGCATGTTATCTCGTTACGTGATTAAGCCGTGCGTCCTATTTGGTACCATTATTGAGTTATTGTCTCACAAGTGCACAATGTCCCGTTTCTTATCCAGTTTGTCTCCAGGGAGGAGATTATTGATCATGAGCACGTTCACGCAACTATGAGTCGTCGTGTCGCCTGTCAGTTGAGGTTTAATTCTAGTTATATAGAACCTATACAACCCTTACGTGAGCTTTCGGCCAAAAGGTATTTATATCTATAATTTCTCATGAAAATACTCATGATTACAAGTAAGTCACGTTTAATGTAAGCAAGTCATGTTCATGAAAAGCATGCAAGCCATGTATCGTGTATGTTTTAGGCGAGTAAGCATGATTGTTCACTTTTGGCCCGAGGGTAGTGGCTTGAGCCAACCGGGAAAGCAAGGGCTGACGGGTAACTCTAGCGCTATCCTCACCACATTTGGATGACCCCTGAATCCGCTAGGAGATTAGTGGAGGAAGGAGTTCCGGGCTTAGGGATTCATGTACCCTCTGCTCAACACGTCGTGGATGGTGAAGGCTAGCTACCTTCCCATCATTGGAGGGAGAAGGAGACTGGGGACGAGTCTGGCACCACGGATTGTCCTCGGGTTATTGCATGGTTTCCATTTCTTGATTGTACTGCTTGAATACACTATCGCACTAATGCACTATAACTGAATTTCCTGATCACTTGTTAATTAATCACGCAAGCATGTATTGTTCACTTTTGGTGTAAGGTTGGAGACTTGCCTCACTCGCCGGGCCACGTATTGAATGCATGAAAATGATCAAAGTATTTAATATTGATAGTTGTAATCTCGGGCCAAGTGTATTGTATCATGTTTTGAACTTATATTACTTTTAGTTATAAAACCTTACCCGAGGTTATAACTTGCATGTTATCTGCGCTAATATTTTTTTACGCCCCTCACTCGGTCTTCACAGACTGACGCCTCCACCTTTCAGGTTCTTGCAGGTACACGCTAGGCGGGAAGTGAGTTGAGTCCAGTTCTTGTAGTCGAGTCAGGCACGGTGCATTTTATTTGATTGTTCACAGTTGCACATGGAAATTATTGTTAATACTATTTGTTATTTGTTATGTACTAGGAGATGATAATGTATTGATAGGAGACGAGAACTTGGTTTACTTGAAAATGATATTAAAGCATGCTTCCGCTTTACTTTCATACGTTATGGTATTTGGTTTGAGGGTTAGTCCCGCCTAGCTAGTTGTTGTTTATCTTATTGTCACCCGTTCGCTGCAGGTTGGTTCATGTACGGACTATCCGTTCCGTGTGTGGATCAACTTGTAGTGCGGGGGTGTGGCATCTCCACGTGTAGGGTGCTACAGAACGAGTTCTCCTCTTCGATTTTCAGCTTTCAAGGTAAGATTGTGTGCTATTTTGTTGGGTTTGTGTTCTTGAAGGTTCTAAGCTTGAAAGTGAATCTAGGGTTCATGTTAGATGGATTAAATCGAAATTTTATGATGGAAATATGTCTCTTATGATGTTGGGAACAATTTGATTTAAGAATTTCTCGTTTTCATGGTTGTTTGAAGAAACCAACATTGTTGACCTTTGAAGCTTTTATGGAGAACTTATGCATGTTCATGTTCTAGCTTGTTTTAGCTTGATTTGATGATGGATTCTTGTTCCTTATGTGTTTTTATGAAGAATGTGATAGATATCTTTGAGTTTTACGTATGATTAAAGATTTCACCATTGTTGAGCTTGAAGCTTTCATGAGGTTGAAGAAGATAAAGTTCTTGAATGAATTTGTGGAATTTCTTGTTGAATACTTGCTCCTAGATGCTCTTGACACATTTTACAATGTTTAAATTATGTTATCCATATTGCATATCTTTTAAGACATGATCTTGAGGTGTTTGGAGCTTAAATTTCACCATGTTCAAGGATATGTTTGTATTTGAGTTTTGCAACAGCAGCATGCCAAAGGGGGGTTTCGATTTTGAACTAAAACCTCAAATCCCCGTGTGGGAAGCCACTGTCACAATTTTTAAGCCCAAACGGGTATTTGGGAAATGTGCTTTAAGGCCAAACGGCTGTTTGTGTAACCTTGGGTCAAAATTTGAGTTTTTGTGATCTTGATCGTTTTGCTTCGTTTTCACTTCCTTTGCACTTCTCCCATCCCTAATATGATATATATGACTTGGAATCATGTTTATGTGCATTGTAATGTCTTGTATACCTCGATTATATGTGGGAATATGCTAAGTATGATTTACATGTTGTTATTTGCATGTCTTATGACTTGAAAGCTTGTTATATGACTCATATGATGTTGTTTGATTGTAATTGCTAAACTTTGGCTATCTTGGACATTCATGACACATCATTTGCATGTTTGCATTCATCTTGAAGCCGTGCGTCGTCTTAAGTGGTTTTGAGTCGTGTCTTACCTTGTCGGTACGTTTGTCTTGTTAGGTGGTGAGTCTCCGGTTGAGTAGCCTTCTTTGTTCGTGCTTGACCCTTGGAGTTCGTGGTAAAGGTGAGGAGTTATGATATAAAATATTTTCAAAACTGTGGACACCTATAGCCTATCATGCTTGATGGTTTTAAACTACCGTTTTCAAAGTGTATATGTAGGCTTTATAAGCCAAGTTTTGTGTGCGTCGCACATATTATGGTTATTGTATATGGAAAATGGTTTGCAAGTAAAACTTGAGTTAGTATATGGGATATGTACCCAAAATGCTTTTGGGGAGCAACTCCGGGGAGCTGGGAACGGCCCTTCCCAGGCCTCTGGAGAGGCAGAAACATTCTGCATAAAAATGGAATTTTAGGATTTAAGTCCAATGATTTATTTAACCCCAAATTGTTATTATATGATTGATTACATGCCAAAACATGATATTTACATGCTACATTTCTCTTTGCACGAGGTCTCGTTACTTGATCACGCCGTGCGTCTCGGGATGGGTCCGGCACCATGGATTGTCCTCGGGTTATTGCATGATTTCCATTCCATGAATGTGTTACTTGATTACACTATCGCACGATTGCACGGTAGTTGAATTGCATGATCACCTATTGATTAACAAAGCAAGCATGTTTCATGTACATTTGGAGTAAGGTTGGAGACTGCCCTCACTCACTGGGGTCATGTATTGAATGCATGAAAATGATCATGTATTTAATCTTGACAGTTGTATTCTCGGGCGAAGATATCTTATTATTGAACTTATACACTTATCTTTCTAAGTCTTTACCCGAGGATATAGCTTGCATGTTATCTGCGCTAATATTAGTTAAACCCGTCACTCGGTCTTCACAGACTGACGCCTCCACCTTTCAGGTTATTACAGGTTCATGCTAGGCGGGAGTCGAGTCGAGTCAAGTCCATGTGATTGAGTCAAGCACAGTGCATATTGTTTATTGTTGCCTTAGAATTATTATTACAATTAATTGTTATATATTCGGAGATGATAATGTATTGATATATGAACTTGTATACGAGTTATGTGATGAATGATCAATGTCATAGCATTTTTAATAGTCATAATTGCAAGTTAATCGATTATGCTTCCGCTTTATTTTGTTGCATGTATGAGTTAGTCCCGCCTAGCTTGTCGTTTTATTACATTGTCACCCGTTCGCTATAGGTTAGTTCATGTACGGATTACCCATTTCGTGCGTGGAACGACCTGTAGTGCGGGGGTGTGGCATCTCCAGGTGTAGGAGTGCTACAAGGCCGGTTTCATGGACCCACTTCTCCACTCAAAAGGCAAAAGGGATGCTCGGGGGGTGCACACCCTCGAGATCAATGGCGTAAAGGATGGATTTGTTTGATTTCACTTGGTTTGGGAAGTAAGGATGGAGTGCTCGTACTCGTCGAGCCGGTGCTTTGGTTTATGATCCGTATTTTATAAAATCTGTATTGTTTTTGAAAATGTGAACAGATCATGATCACCTTTGGTTTTGAGCATGCATTGAACCTTTGTATATCATTTATACTATGTATACTTCTCCTCACCGGTTCCGTTTGAACTGATCTCCTTTACCTTTCGTGTTCGCAGGTTGCATTTTGGAGTCAAGCTGGGTGGGGTCTTTAGGATGATTTACATTTCTGTATCTTGGCCATTATGTGCTGGACCGTGTTTGTCACTTAATTGATGGATTAATCTTTATCATCTTGTGTTATTTGACGTGAGAAGGACTGAAGTGCATGTATTGATATTGAACTCTTATGCATGTGTTATGTTTTAAGCTTCCGCGTATTTATATTTGCTTTATTTCGGTTGTTGTGAGTCTAGTACCGCCTACCTAGATTGTCCATTTATCACCGCTTGCTTCGGGCTTGGCGGGTATATGAATGGCAATTCTATATACAAGCTAAGTCTGTAGCGCGGGATAGGCATGGATGCCCTTGTTGGGGCGTTACATAGTTCAAAGTCATAATCTCGCTATTTCAAAACGTTCACACACACCAACCCTTTTCAAAATAAACGAACAAAAATATATCTTACATACATATATAAAGCGTTTTTCAATAGATTTCATAACAAAGGGACCAATTCCCACAAAATACGTACTAAACACATATCTAAGTACATATATATATATATACGTAGTCGCATGCGGGCTTAAAATACAAGTATGGGCTGTAGGTCATTTTAACTAAAAAGAAAGAAACCTCACATTGTTGACCACACCGGACGCGACGAACCAAAATACTTCTAAAACACCTCTTCGTCAACCACGAAGCGGACCTAAGGACAAAACAAAAAACCATAGACAACCTTAGACTCAACATGAACCACTTGAATGCTCGGTATATGCATATGAATGCAAATGATGCATAAGAAATACAAAGATGTGTCATTTAACGCTTGCAATTTCATAACAAGTATTAAATTCCCTAAATTATGTTAAATGACTTCATGAATTTCATGTAACACACATAACATGCCATATACTAAGTTAACTGCGCATGCATATCGTGAAAGGATCAAGAAAATACCATGCAAAAGCAAATGAACGTTACATTGGTTCATGCATAAACGTTTAAGCACATATGAAGGACGTAGGTCATTTGTTTCATGCAAGAGTATAGAATTTATGTCATAAAGTTATAATAAAACATGTAACATATAATTCATGAAGTTAACAATGCATGCATATCATACAAGAGGTAAGAAATTATCAAGCGAGGTATTTAAATGCAAGTTGGAACCATGCATGCACGTTAAAGAATACATAACACATTTTAGGTCATATAATGCATATAAAAGTATCGAATTCACGTAATAAATTCATAAGAAAACATATAACACATAATGAACAAATTATCCACGCATACAAGACAAGAAAGAAGTAAGAAAAATAAGGAAAACATGAACAAAAGCGTAAATGAAAGCAACAGCAGCAGTAGTTCGAAACTAGGAGAAAAACATGTCGCGGGGGCGACCTAAAATAGGCCAAAATGATTCACGGTCCTGACAATCCTCAGTAGCTATCTCCATCACTATTACAGGTCGAAGGTTGGCCAAATTCTGGTCGCATGCTCGACCAGAAATCCTGTAATCCCGGTCGCGGGCGCGACCTCCTGCGTAGGCTACGAAAACGGCAACTTCCAGCCCTTGTTTCTCTATCTCCAAGACTCCCAACCACAGCAGCAGCTTAGGCAATGAAAAGGCAAGGAAAAGGCAACAAAAGAAGCTAAAAGTAACAACCAAACACAGAGCAAACAAGAAAGAAACGAGATCAAAGGCAAGAGAGCACATATCTTCTTCAAGTTCAAGTTTCATGAAAATACAAAAATGGTGGATCAATTTTCAGCAAGTTTCCAAGAAATTTTAGATCATTTTTACATAGATGAAGGTCTATAGGTCACTTATCTTTCATTAATGCAAGAACTAAAGCAAGTATAGCATGAATTCATCAAGAAATATGGAAATGACCTAACTATTCGTCAATAAATCCAGAGCATGCTCAAATGATCATGAAAATCAGCAAAATTGGACTTAAAAGAAATAGGAAGAGATGGAGAATACAAATCCGGACTTACCTTTCAAATTTGAGCCGAATCGGATGAGAAACGAACTTAGAAAGTGAACTTGAATAGTGCTTCCTTCCCTCTTCTCTCTTCTCGGTTTGCTGCTGCCTTTTCTCCCTTTTTCTACTGAGGAACGAAATGAGAAGGTAAATAAAGGAAAGGGGATTAAGTGAGGAAGAGGTGGGGCCAAGAATGGGTTGAATTGGTCAAATATTGAACAAGTTATGGCCAAAATGGTAAAATGTGGCAAATCTGTCACATGAGGAGTGTTATGGGTGAAATTTGGAGATTAAAACGAGTTTAGAAAAATAAAAAGTTGGGTTCCATGGCTTCCATTCTTTTTTACGAGTCCGACGCCTCTTCCGGAATTCGAATCCGAATTTCCGAGCTCAAGTTATGCCCTTCGGAACCCAAGGTGCGGTAAAAGAGTTAGGCCCTCGAATCCCTTAATAAATAAAACGATTTATGAACCGTATTAAACGAACTCAAAAACAATTAACGAGCACTTAAAAAAATTCTTAAAACATGAATTTCATGCATATCACAAAGTCACATAATTAGGAGCAAATACGAGACATACGGATCAAGAACGGGATCAAATGGGGAAGAAATGTTCAAATATGTAACAAAACATAACAAATACTACAAATAAATATTCAAGTAAGCACATTAGCAATTAAATAAACATTTAGGCATAAACAAATAATTAAATGCACACGTAACACTCTCGATACGGTGTACCTGTACGGCTGGACGAGCGAGATGTTACAATTCCCCTCATAGGGATTGGGTTTAAATACTTGCTCCCGGTTCCACTTCTCATCTTAATACTCTCTTGATCATTCATCATTGAAAAGGCCTTCCTTCTCGAAATCCAAACCTCTACATCAAGTAGGTAAGGAGGAGATTCACATAATGTGGTATCAATCCTCTCCCTTTGATTAAGCCCTTAACTTCTTGTTATAACTTCAACCGAATCTTCAGAGTCACCATTTTTTTCTTACCCCGATTTTCACCATCACGAAGGAAGACTTCTCTCAATTGCAAGCTATCATGAAAACATTAAACTCATGCATTTCGGGTTAGGTTTGCTTATGGTATACGTCACGTTGGTTAACAATTTAAACAAGGAAGTAACAAGTAATGGCAATACATAACGCACATCACAAATATGTATAAAGATACAATGTGCGATGGATGCTCGTGCTATGAATGCAATAACCCCCGGGTGTTCCTTTGACCTTCATCGTTCACATTCTTCCAACTTGTGTTTTGGCGAACCACATCCGTAGTGTGACACCCCGCTCGTTCGCACGTGTAGGTTTGTACCTCGTGTGAATTTATTTTCCGTTATTATATTTAATTTTACTTTATTTGATGCATTTATACTCTTATTCTATTGTTTCTTATATGAATTATATGAAATTATATGAAACATGTGATTTAAATGTCAAGAATATGCCTTAAGTGAAATTATGATGTTAATTCTTGAGAATTATGAATTTATGATATATGAATTTAATTCCCGAGCATCCTAATTTTGTGAATTATGTGATATACATGATTTAAGGATGTAATTGTATGATTTTAAAATATGTTGGACTTGATTGAAAATTTGGTTTTGGACTTAATTGTTATTTTTTGAAAGTGTTGGACTCATTTGGAAAATGAGTCATTTTAGTACACTTGTGTATGTTTTAATTTATAACTTGAGATCGGGAAATCGGATTCGAGTTTTGTCTTTGATGTTGGACTCCTATCAATGATTCGGACGCAATGGAACAAGTTTCGTATTTTTTTCGATGCCGTTTCGACCCCCGACGAAGCCAATTTCAGTCACGCGCGCCTAAAACACACCTATAACCTATGTATTAGCTATGTGACCTATCCCTCATCATTTCTTTGACTTAATTTCAACCAAAACCATCCCTATCTCTCACTCCCTCAGCTGCTACATGAGATTGGGTAAGGAAAGAAGCAAGAAAGAAGGGAAGAAGGAAGAACCACCATTGTTGTCCCTTTTGAGCTCTTAAGTTCGTTTCTTTTGCTCCATCTTCAAGATCAAGGTAAGATTCTTATTCTCCACATTCTTGTGATCATTTTCATCCATTTAATTCATGTTTTAAGTTAAGGATTCATGCTACTTGAACTATTTGATGAATAGTTGGGTTTTATGTGAAATTCTTGAGAATTTGATCATCCCTTGTTCTCTTTGAGTTTGGTGACTTATATGATGATCTTTATGCCTCATTTATTGCTAATCTTTGATGCTAATTGCTGGCAGTTGAGATATGAAAGAGATGCCATTAATGTACATGAGATTTCATTTCAAGAAGACATGTTATGTGTTGAGTTTTCTCCTTCAAAGTTGTTGTCACGTTGTTGTAGCTGCTGTAACTCGGTCTTTCTACTGCTATTTTTGCCTTCAAGTTGCTGCATAACGTGCTTTGTTGGTGCTACTTCACACCCTGCTTTTTCCCCTGTTTTGGTGCTGCTGTTGCGTGATGTTTTATACTTACATAGCTGCTCTTTTACATTCCTTGTTTGCCGGCTGCTGCGTGCTAGTTTAAGGCCTGTTCATTCTGCATTTTGGGGTGTTTTTATGCCATTCATTGCTGCCTTTACCTGCTGTTGTGTTGCTCTGTTCTCTCGTTCTTTCTCCCCTGTTCGAACTGCTACTGTTGTTTCGTTTAAATCTGGAGAAGGAGCCATTAATTCGAAACAAAATATATTTGGAGTCGCAACCGCGAAGCTTGTTGAACTGGATTATTTCATGCCCGCGAAGCCAATCTCGAATCTTCATAAATTTGATGTTGCGACCGCGATGTTCTGGTGAAAAGATTTGGTCGTGGCCGCGTCTAACTACCTTGTTCCATGCATTTCCCCTGTTACATTTAATTACTGCTTCCCATGTAAGCTTAATGGATTCTTTTTTGTATTATTGAAGCTGCTGATATATTCATATATTTCATGGAATTATGTAGTGCTTGATAATAAAACTCCATGCACACGTTGTTGCTCCCAATTATTTTCCCATGCATTCTTTCTTCAAATTGTTTTGGTCATGTAATATGTTATGCAGGTATGTATATATATATGCAATATAGTATGCAGGTACTGTAGCACCCCGGAGTGAAAGGGCACCACATCCCCAGCACCATAGCCCGACACGTGTAACGGAATGGGAACTCCGCTCACACCCCAAGCCATGGCGAACGGGTGACAAACAAAATTCCAACCTAGTTAGGCGGTCTAGACCCTCAAATCTGAGCGCGCATCAAACATAAAATACGGAAGCGATTAAATATAAATCATAGCATGCTAGAAATTATCATCTTGTAGCTATCATATTCAACCTATACAAATTTAATTACAGAACAAGTGTACAAACCTTATCCCAGGCCAGAGTCTAAGTACAAAATTTAAACATATTCCAGAATTAACAAAATGCGTAAAATAAATGAAATACGATGCATGTGACTCGAGCTATCCGTAACCGATGACTCAAAGACAACCGCCTAGCTTGAACAACCCAAAAGCACTTGCAAATTAAACAAAACGGGAAAAAAGAGGAAAAAAACGAGGATCAGTCCTAAAGACTAGTGAGGGGCTAACACACACCCCCCTATATACATATAGAGCAACGCACTTAGCAATTTGAAAAGAATCCATGAACCGGGGATGGTTTTTGCAAGCTAAATCATTTCCCGTGATAATAAATATATAGGAAAAGGGGGTTAAAGGCCAAAGGCCAAAACAACCAATTTTAAGTATTTAAGAGTCCATTCCAGTTTCATAGATTTATTCATAATCACACTAACTCGGCGAGTACAAGTTCTCCTTCCAAACTCCATTCATATTCAAAGATATAAATCATAATCAAAACATAATTCGTAATCCAACTTAGTCCGGGTGATAGAAGGATAGCAAGCCCTAGCTATCGGTCATAATTCACACGAGACAAGGCTTAATCAAGTCCTTGAAACGTTCGACGGTGGCTCCCGCCGGCTCAAGAGAAACGCCCTCCCTCAACCTCTTAAGGTCAGGTGAGACTCTCAAATGGAAAGTGTTGATGGGGGAGCTCGGCGACCCCACGGTCGACCCGAGATGCCATACCACTCTCCGGGGCCCAATCATAATTCAAAACTCATAATTTTCATAAATTTCATAATTTTCATAAGCTTATCTTTCAAAGCTCAAAGCTCGCTACACACTCACACATATTCAAAGCTTTCCAAAAGAATATCAAAATAGAGCTATATACATATAAAACCTTTTCAAAGTCTTATACAAAATGGGACGAGCCCTCAAAATACATAGCATACACATATCTATCGTATAGTATACATAATTCGCATGCGGGCTTCAAAACACATTGGGTTGTAGGTCATATTATCTAAAAGGAAGAAAACCTCACCTTGTCGACTAAAGAACCTCCTTCTCAACAACGGGATGAACCTAAGAGCAAAACAAAGAACAAGAGACAAGCTTAGACTCAAAATGAACTATATTGACGCTCGGCGAATATGTATGAATGCAAGTGATGTGTATGAAGCTTAACAAATTAACATATAATGCATACACGTTCATATCAAATCATAAGTCTCATAAATCTCATTAAACAGATTCATAATTTTCATATAACACGCATATCATACAACATGTTATCAAAGCTTTCATATCATATAAGGAGCAAGAAATGATAATGCAAGGCATACAAACGAAACATGAAGAGAAATAAGGTAGCACTTAGGTCACATTAGTTCACAAGTCGTATATAAGCACCGAAATCCCATCTAAAGTTCACGACACGTTAACGAAGCATATAAATCCGGAAAGAAAGTAAAAGAGATGATATACCACTCATCAAAGCAAAGAAGGAACGTAAGTAAGGCAAAGAGTTACCAAGAGATATCACGTAAGACACATAAAATCATATTTCACATATTTCACGTTAAACAAGTCCATATAATCTATACAATACAAATAAGGAGTCATACGACATATTAGAATTGCATAGATTTTATATAAGAGCAAGGAAGTTATACAAGAGACAAACAATCAAAGTATGAAGTCAGGTATACACGTAAGAGAGCATATTAAGTCAGATAGGGCACATAACATGTAAAATGAATCCATAAATCTAACACAATAATTATAACACATAATTTAACATGTTAGTAAAGCATGGGGATCAAATTAGGGGTGGGAGAAACAAGAAAACAAAGTTCGGAGCAAAAGGGAATCACTGCCCTAAATCCACCCCGGTGGATTTTTTTCAAAAGGAGAATCCACCCCCATGGATTTAGGTCAGAAAGTTTCAAGAGGGTGCTGCCTCAAATCCACCCCAGTGGATATTTTTCAAAGAGAAAATCCACCCCCGTGGATTTGGGTCAGCGGCCAAATTTCCGTAATTTTTAGCTCCAAACTCCTTCAAAACTCAAAGTAATCCCTACCAATATCAAGACAACACATAATACATGTTTTATGCAACAAGGATTCAAGGATTCATTCCCTAATGAGAAACAATAAAACTGATCTAAATCATGCAAGAAAACAAAGCAAGGAAGGACATAAATGCAAGTAGGCCATTCTCTTCAAGTTTGGGGCTGAAATAGGGGATAAAAGCTTGGAAAAACTTAGCTAACATGTAGAGAAACTAAAGTACTTCATGTCTTTGCAATTTCACACAAAACGAAGCTCAAGAAGTCATAAAACGAAGCACAAAATTCTGACAGCAGCTCGGTAAGAAAGGAGCAGATTTGCAGTAGTTTTTAAGGTCGAAGAAATCAAGTTTGCAACCAAAATGAAGTATCAAATCAGGGCAAAATCGATCATATTCATAGAGAAACATGTGTGAGACATAACCATGCATTAATACACGAAATTGGATTCAAGAATTCAATCATTTAATCTCAAAACGTGACAGCAGTTCATATGTGGAAGAGCAGTTTATATTTTCAGTTTTCATGCCCAAAAGCTCAAAGTTTCAACCAAGTTATCAAAGAGAAAACAACCCTAACACATCTAGTATGAAGTATAGATCAAGAATGGAAGCAAATAAGTTCATATAATCACCAAAGAAGCCTCAAATCAGCCACAAATTCAAGCTAAGCCATGGATTCAAAATATAAGCTAACCCTTCCTATTCATGCCATCTCCCAAACTCAAATTAAATCTCAAGTAAAACATGAAATTCGTGGATCAAAATCATCATATAATCATGGAGAATTCGAAAATCTACTTACCTTCAAGAGTTCATGAAGTATGGAAGAGATCAAGCTTCAAAATCACAAGCAATGGAAGAGGGTTTCTCTTTCTCTTCTTCTTCTCCATTTTCAGCTGCTTTTCCTCTCTCTTGGGTGTATGTGGTTCGAATTTTTGCTGATAAGGGAGAGAGAGGGGTGAATCAAAGTCATATAAACCAAGGTTAAGGCTTAGGTATGGTTAGTTTGGGCCCACAAATGTAAAACTAGTCAAAGATGGGTCCTTTGGTGCAAGCTGCTCATTCCGGTCGAAAAACAGAGGTCCAAATGGGCTTATAAAAATACCAAACCTGGTCCAAAATTTTCCTTTCTTCGTTACGAGTCCAACGCATCTTCCGGAATTCGAATCGGAATTCCCGAGCTCAAGTTACGGCCTCCGGAACACGAGGCGTGCTAAAACTAGTTAGGCCCTCATGTCCCTCGTCAAAAACTTAAGGTTTAAAACCTCGAAAAACGAATCCAAAAACTTAAAACGAGCATGTAAACATATTCATAACTCACATATATCACGCATATCAAAGTTTCACAAAAATCGGAATTTAATTCCGCCACATAACGAGCAAATTACAAGCATGCAAACTTAAACGTTTAAAATTCAAAGTTCATAATATAAACAATTAATTTCATATAAATCCAAATAATCATATAAACATTAAAATAACACTCAATTACGTAATTAAATAATTTAAATACGCATATAACCCTCTCGGTACGGCATACCTGGAAATCCGAACGATCGGGATGTTACAGGTACGTGTATATATGTAATATATTATATATTTAGTTATCAATTTATTTGATTTAGTTTTTATATAGTATGATCTTAAAATTCGATTTGGCATGCATGGCTCTCGTGCTTCATTTTGTGCTTTCTAATGCCTTCTTTTTATTCGTTTATGACTTATATGCTATGCGAACATATTATACTATATGTTAAATGTCTTGTATTAATTTTAGGGATTTATTTGATACGAGTTTTACCTGATATGAACTTGAACACTTTAAGTGGTCCCTTCTTGCACTTCATATGCATACATTGCATTCATGTGCATCACCGTGCGTCTAAATGGTACATAATTGAGTCTTTAGCATTGCGTTTGTTTGTCATAGGGGTACTTCTGGGAGGAGTCGTGCCCGAGGTTTGAGGTTGTTGGGATCGTTTTCTTGCACCATGGCACTCTTTTGTTCAAAGGTGAGGTTTAGGATCTTTTCTTTGTAGTTAAGCGACCTACGACCCTAAATGCTCGTTTTCTAGGCCGCATGCCACTATATTTTATATATATAGTTAAATATGTGTAATGTATGATATGTTTATGATCTTGTGATCAAGTTTTAGCTTTTGAAAGGGCTATATTTACGAAAATATATGAGCTTATGTTTTTTAATGAAAGTTTAATATTTATGAAAGTTTAATGCTTACGTGTGTAATGTTAATGGTTTGTAACGAGCGAGATTGCAACAAAAAGGTAATGTAAAGGTAATGTTGGGCCCCGGAGATGTGGGTAAGGGAAACCCGGGACGGCTATGGGGTCGTCGGTTATCACCCCTGTGCACGATCTCCATCCGAGGTATTACGTACGACCCCGAGAGGTTGGGAAGGCATAGTGCTCTTGATGCCTTTGGTATGAAGCTGGGAAGGACTCGTTTGGGCTAGCTACCCCTCAAGGAATTTATAATAGCACTCGTGTGGGTTAATCGCCCCTCAAGGAATTTACTAATGGATGGTTAGGGTTGACGGACCCATCCATCACCAAAGTAGGGGATTGAATGTGATTTGTTTTATGTAATGTAATGTAATGAGAAGTAACGGTGGGTGCTCGTACTCGCCAAGCTTAATGAAATGGTTGGATTATGGAACGGGAATATAGTCTTTATTAATGTAATGTATACGTATTTGATACGTAATGCTTATGAAAATGTTTTGGTATGCAAAACCTATTCCCGGTTCATAACCTTTATCTTTTACGTGCTTTGCTCTATACATATATAGTGTGTGGGTGTGTGTTAGCCCCCTCACTCAGTCGAGTTATGACTGACACCTCTCCTTTGCTATTTTTTAGTTTGCAGGTCTTTTGAGCACGAGCTAGGCCGAGAAGTTGGTCGTTCGAGTCTCACTTTTGGGTGTAGGTCGTGCTAGGTGCATTGCATTTCATTTTGGACTTGTATTTAATGAATTGATCTTGAAATGTATCTTGTCATGTAAATATGATTCGTTATGAATATGTATATTTGGATACTTGGTGCATATATTTGATTTTGAATTTTATATTGATTAGAACTCCTTGCTTCCGTTATTTGAGTTTTTTGATGCGCGTTTTGAGTAAGTTTTAGGTCCGCCTAGCGTAGTGAGTATGTGTTCTCCCATTCGCTTAGACTTGGGCTCGTATATGGACTTCCCATTTCATATGCGAGTTCGGGTTTAGGTACGGAGGATGTGGTGGCCCATGCTCCGGGTGCTACATGTAGCATCGCCCCATTCTCTTCCAACAATTCTCATAAGTATGAGAATTTTTCCTACAATGAGAGCACGGTGGTTGCTCCATGGATGAAAGTTCTTCCATTTTCTTCTTTCCTTTTGGCCCCGTTGTGAGTTTTCTAGGCCCCTCTTGGATTTCGATCCCGAGTTACTTCCCGATCCAATTCTCCCTACTCAACTCCTTTCTTTTAATTTCTTGGATTCAACTCAGAGGGCTTCTTGGGTACTCTCAATCCAAGTTTTAGACTAGATCCCGGTTTCCATTTCCCGAAGGTCTTCCCTAATTCCCTCCAACTTTTGAACTAATTTCTTGGACTCCTTTAATTCCTTTTGGGTATTGTAAGGACATGAGTTGACCTGGTGATCGGAAGCACCGCACCCAAAACAAGTTCCCAGTCGCTTTCTACAAGTTTCGTAGGTGTGGTTTGGTCCTCCACAATGAGTGCACGAGCCTTGTTCTTTAGTAAATGACGTGCTCGGTACGAACAGAAGATCCTTTCCAATAAATCGAGCCGTTTTGTCCTTCATCTTGGTGGATTGGTTATCTATGTGATAACTGAAAGGTTGTGAAGAGACATTACCTCTACTTGATCCCGATTCCAACTTAGGGGCCATGGTCGTTGAGATGAGTGGTTGACCGTTGTAAGATATTAACCTACAATACACAAGGAAGGCGAAAATATGATGCATGCCGTCAGTGAGTGATTATGACATGAAAATGGAACAACTAGCGCACATAAAGTATGCAACAACAACAACAATTTTTGAAAAGAAATTAACAATTTTAAAACACATAATTTAAGAAAGTCACATATCATAATGCAATGCACACATTAACACGTTGTTCGTACGCCGTACAAACTATACTTGACACAGCACGACACTAAAACTCTGGTTTTGCAACCCGGAGCTCTGATACCACTTTAAGATATAGCGCCCTGAGCGGCGAGACACCACATCCCCTGCACCTAGCCCTGAACCCACATATGAAATAAAAATCCATACATGAGCCCAAGACTAAGCGAACGGGAACCTACACACACTCGCTAAGACAGGACCAGAGCGCGCAAATACAATAAGAAAGCAGAAACATATAACAATATTTAGGAAGATAAATCCACAAAACGGGTTCAACTATCCCCAGAAGTCTGTCCCGAAATATAAATATATATCAAGAATTCATAAAATTCTTACATAATCCCTTAAAATATGCAAATCACATAAAAAAGTGTAACCGAATACGAATAAAAATCTAGCTAGAGCTAGGAGACTAGGACTCGACCGACCCACGACTCCGCTTAGCACGAACCACAACCTGCAAACTTAAAAGTTGAAAGGAGAGGGTCAGTCCACCGACTGAGTGAGGGGGGCTAACGCACACCCACACACGTATACATATATAGCAAAGCATGTAATAAACAAATGACTATGAACCGGGATAGGGTTTTGCATACTAAAGTCATTTTTGAATCAAACTTAAACTTATACTTATCACAACATAACAAACTTAACCTATCCATATTATAACATAAGGGAAAGCTCCTATCCCATTTCATAATCCACATATCTTAACGAATTCTTATACCCGGCGGGTATTGGTCTTACTCGAGCTCCCCAATTATTAACAAACGCAATAATACAGAAAACACAATTCATAAACCAATCTAACCCCACCAACATGTAGTTTAGGGAGCAAACCTTCACTACTCTTACCAATGCACAAGGGGTAGCTAACCCACATTGTGCTTGAAGCACCATGCCTCCTCAACCTCCAAGAGTAGCTTAAGTACTTCAAATGGAAATCATACACAGGCTTAACCCGATGGCCCTTGCCGTCCCGGGCATCCTTACCCACAATTCCCTAGGCCCGACAAGTCTGAACAGAACATAACATACCAAAACTCGCTACATATCGTACATAACATTCTTATAACGTAACATACTTACATACCTTAACATACCTTACCTTGCAACTCGGCCTATGCTTCTAACGTACCTCTCCGTATCATCCTAAACCATATCATGTTAAAGATGAGCATAGCTTGCACGAAGGCACACGGTTTGGAGCATAGCCTTGTTGCAAAACATTTTCAAGCTCACATATGCTCGTACGTATAGGCCAAAACCATTTAATCGTATGACAAAGTCATAAACATATCTTATAAGCACGTATCTATTCTATCAATATAATAATATAGTCACATGCGGGCTTGAAAATGACCACGTAGGGTTTTAGTTCGTATTAACTAAAAAGAAACAAACCTAAACCTCACCTTTTACCAGAAGTGCTCACCGAGGAGCATTGACGACCAAGAAGGAGCTAAATGGTGGATCCGACACCTCCCAAACCCAAATCTGAGACAAACAAACATATAATCAAGACTTAGACTCAATCATGAACCAATTAGACACACGACGATGCATAAGAATGCAATTGGATGCAATGCACGTCCTATACATTCATACCGAGGCATATCGGGGCAAATAACCAAATATCTCATAAGGAATTCAAGAAGTAAACTTGATATGGCATAATAGTACCAGGCCACGTGGCCACCCCCGGTTGGTGCCACGTGGACCCTTGCGCCGACCTGGACAAACCAAGAACAAACTTCTGAACAAATCATCAGATCGATACCAGGTCAGCAGATCATCAGATCTTCATGAGACCATCAGATCATCAAATCGGTTTTGGTAGCCAGATTGATCTTCAGATCGATCTGCTCCCTCTCTATGAAGAAACCCACAGCATTAAGGATCCCGGAAGGCAATATCGATCACCAGATCGATACCATACGTCACCGGACACCCGAATACTGTAAAAGCACTCCTGTCGGGACACGTGTACCCTTCTCATCCCCCGGAACAGGCGTACTATGGCTCATTAATGACCGTCAGTCCCTGCTTTTACCCAAAGGGGAAAGAAGGTACAAACGACCCGCCTCAAGCCGGTTCCATCGTCCGACATCCAGATCGACGACTGGCAACGCCATTAATGCACACCTACTGTACACACACTACTGTGTCATTTGGCCATGGCTATAAATACTCGCCCTTTGAACAGTAGTTGGTAAGCCTTTAATACGCATTCAACTGCATTTATTCTCTCTCTAAAGAGCTCCATTACTGACTTGAGCGTCGGAGTGCCAACCTTGGGTACAACCCCAAGTCCCCCAAGTTGGTTTCGAGCTCACGTTTGCTAGTGCTTTCAGGTCGATAAAGAACCCACACAAACAAATTCTTGACTGATTGGCCCATACCTGACAGTCAGATCGACACGTCAGATCGACCAGACTTGAGCCGGATCAGTTTGGCGCCGTCTGTGGGAAACCTTTGCTTTCAAATCGACCTAGATAAAAGCCCCTTCAATCCCCCTTTCAGACAAGATGGTGAACACGAGGAACACCTACCGAGAAGAGGACATGGAGGAAGTAGCCAAAGGCAGGCACGATCACGACGCGCCGCTTGGCAACACCTCCACTGATCCTCCGATCGGACCCAGCACCAACGTTCCCCAGCCTCCGCTGGAGGCCACTCCCAGGTACACCGTCACCCAGGCGGACCTGGAAGCCTTCCTCGACCAATGGCGGGTCGAGATCGAGCGCGCCCAAACGGAGGGCCGCGAACCCAGGCGCCCGGAGCTACCAAGGGCCAGCCCGGCTACCACCATACCTAGCCCCGTGGTGGGCAATGCGTTGGCCCCCACTGTCCAGGCGTACGGGAACCCTGTTCCCTATGTCTTTCAACCTCTCGACGGGCGACCCGCGCAGATCATTTGGGGCCTTAGTCCCCAGGTAGGGGCGGGGGCAGATCCAAGGAATCGCTCCGCCACCGCCACCCCCCGCAGCAGACAAAGAAGTTCCTCGAGAAGACCATGGGGACTCCGACCACCCCAGCCGCAACAACCGCGGTAAGCGCGTGGTCGACGAGGACAACGACGAATTCGACGACCTCAGAGATCGAATCCCCACCCGAACGGCTAGGGAGGAGGCCGCCAGAATTGCCGCGGCTCGCGCGGGGAGAGAACAAGACTACTGTGAGGACCCACCCCGAAAAAGGGTCCAAGACCGCCTGGGTGACCGTGGTTCCCATGTCACCCAGAGGCAGGTCGACCTTCGAGAAGGGCTGAACCGACGCCCTCTCCGTTACCGCAGCGACAGGGAAGAAGCATCCCCTTTCTGCGAGGACATTCTCCGCACGACCTGTGATGGAGATCGAATTCCGACCGGCCTGCCCATGTATAACGGGACCACAGATCCCGAAAAACATGTGACGGCCTTCGAGAACCGGATGTTTCTACACTCCCATCCCCAACAGATCTGGGCTAAGCTCTTCGTCACCACGCTGACAGGCCCCGCTCAAGATTGGTTCATTCGCCTGCCGCCACGGTGCATAACGACCTACAACCGGTTTGTAGATCGATTCACGGCGCATTTCTCCTCGATGACGGGAGAAAAACTCCCCCCTTCCTATCTCAACAGCATCTATCAGAGGGAAGGTGAGTCCCTGCGAGATTTCATGACTCGCTTTTCAAGGGAAGTAGTCCGGGTCGAAAACCCGACGATGGACACCCTGCTCTCTGTGGTCCATCGAGCTCTCCGCAACCGCCTATGGGCGGATGAAATCGTCAGGGCCGGGCCACGCAACCTGACGGAGATCCAGGATATCGCCCACGGTTTCATGCGCGTTGAGGAGATCGCCCTCGCGCACGGACCTCCTCCCCGATCTGAGAGGCAGGTCTTTGGGTCCAGCTCGCCCCAACACCGGAAAGGGATCGAGCAGAAGAAGATCAAGGGGAAAGTCGACCAACCGACCCAAGTCGACCGACGAAACTACGTCCCCTTGACCAAGTCCTTAGACCAGATCTACGTGGTCATGGACCAGAGCCTTCTGAAGAAACCGAAGCCCATCCGGGAGGGCCCGAAGGCTCAGGCATCAGGGAAGTACTGTGGCTACCATCAGCAATGGGGCCACACGACCGCGGAATGTAACGCCCTCCGAGATGAGATCGAAAGACTCATCCAAGGGGGGCACCTGAAGGATTTTGTTCGACGCATCGACCACTACTCTGAAAAGGCGGGGAGGTCGACCGATCGCGACAGGTCCAGATCTCGATCTCCCTCAAAACGATCTGGGAAGCAGCCGCTGGAGAGAGTAGAAGACAATCCCCCCACTCACGGCAAGATCTATATGATAGCCGGGGGGCACGAGGGCGGCGATTCAAATGCAGCTCGAAAAAGGAATATCAGGCGAGCAGCTCGAGAGTACAACGGCCCGCATGAAGAAGTCTTCCAGATCGATAGTGGTAGAGAGTGGGAAAGGCAGGAGGTTAGTTTTAGTGAGAGTGATAGCCGCCCTGGCCCCCATCGGGAAGGCGATGCGCCTAGCTGTCCGATGGTGGTGACCTTGGGCGTGGCTAACTATGATGTAACCAAATGCCTAGTTGATAATGGAAGCAGCTCGAATATTATCCCTTACTCGACTCTCGTGAAAATGAAGTTGCATAACCTAAAGCTCGATCCGATCCGAACACCGCTTTCCGGGTTCGGCGGATCGGAAGTCATACCACTAGGGTGCATCCGACTTCTCACCTCGATGGGAACATCCCCCAAGAGGGTGACCCAGGAGGTCGAGTACGTCGTCGTCAATATGCCCCTAGCGTATAACATGATCTTCGGCCGACCTGGCCTTATCCAGTTCAAAGCAATCATCTCAACGTACCATCAAAAGCTGAAAATGCCCACCCCGAACGGGGTCGGAGAGGTGACTTGCGATATCATGGACAGTTGGGCTTGTTACGCCATCGTCCTGAAAAAGCCACCCGGGAAAGAGGTGGAGCAAGATCTCGACCTCCAGACCTATGCCGATGGGGAGATCGAGCTTCCTACAAAGGAGTGCGAGGCGGAGAGATCCCCCGCAGCTCGGAAAAGAAAGGCCAGCGAGCGGCTTGAGCCCTCTGAAGAACTGAAAGAAATTGCCTTAGTCCCCGGAAACAGCAATAAGACCACCAAGATCGGGGCAAACATGCATCCGCAACATGAGGTCATGATGATAGAATTCTTGAGGGACAACTCTGACATCTTCGCTTGGGCCGCCAAAGATCTGATCGGAGTCGACCCGAAGGTGATCTGCCACCGGCTCGGAATCGATCCATCGATCAAACCCATAAAACAAAAGCTAAGACCTCAAAGTCGGGCGAGGAATGATATAATCGAGGCCGAGGTCAATAAACTCCTCGATGCAGGATACGTCACTCCAGCTCAATACGTTGACTGGCTGTGCAACGTAGTCCTCGTACAAAAAACAGGCGGGAAATGGAGAATGTGCAACGATTTCACCGACCTCAACAAGGCATGCCCAAAAGACCCGTATCCCCTGCCCCGAATCGATCAGCTCGTCGACTCGACAGCTGGGTGCGAGATGCTCAGTATGATGGATGCATTTCAAGGCTACTACCAGATCTCTATGGCTCCCGAAGATCGGAAGCACACGGCCTTCATTGTAGTAAAGGGAATATACTGCTTCAAGGTCATGCCCTTCGGGCTAAAGAAGGCGGGAGCTACGTACCAAAGATTGGTCAACCTGATGTTCAAAGATGAGATCGGAAAGACCATGGAGGTCTACGTCGACGACATGATCGTGAAGAGTCGCTGGGCGTACCATCATTTAGATCATCTGCGCAGATCGTTTGAGATCTTACGGCAATACGGTATGAAGCTCAACCCCGACAAATGCACATTCGGGGTCGAAGGAGGAAAGTTTCTAGGATACATGGTGAGCCAACGAGGCATCGAGGCGAATCCTACGAAGATCAAAGCAATCCAGGTCATCCCTCGACCTCGATGCATCAACCAGGTACAGTCCCTGGTGGGTCGCATAATCTCACTCAACCGGTTCATATCACGATCGTCCGAACGAAACCTCCCATTCTTCAAAGTTTTAAGGAATCTCAAAAAATTCGAGTGGAACGAAGAATGCAACCGAGCGTTAGATCGACTGAAAGAGTACCTGGCCTCCCCGCCAATGCTGGCCAAGCCGAATGAAGGAGAGACCTTGTACCTCTACCTGTCCCTCTCTAATGAAACCTTCAGCTCAGTCCTGGTCGCCATTAGAGATCGAAAACACCTACCGATCTACTACCTGAGCAAGATCCTACATGGCGCGGAGCGAAATTATCTTGAGATCGAGAAATTCGTATTCGCTCTGACGCATGCGGCTCGGAAGCTGCGTCCGTATTTCCAAGCTCATCCCATAATCGTCCTAACGGATCAACCCCTTAGGCAGGTCTTATCCAAGCCCGACGTGTCGGGTCGAATGATGAAATGGGCGGTCGAGTTGAGTCAGCATGACATCACCTACCAACCCCGGGGCGCCCAACAGGCTCAAGTTCTGGCTGACTTTCTAGT
The DNA here is from genome assembly GCA_037501455.1 of Lantana camara. Lineage (NCBI taxonomy): Eukaryota > Viridiplantae > Streptophyta > Magnoliopsida > Lamiales > Verbenaceae > Lantana > Lantana camara. Next base: position 78,335,933 of record CM074859.1, read on the forward strand.
CGAAAAGAACACCAGCTCGATGGAGATCGTCCGTGCCACGCCTAGTTGGACCATGTACACGGATGGCTCATCGACCTCTCAAGGAGGGGGGGTGGGCATATCCCTTATAAACTCAGACGGACTACAGCTCGATTTCGCCATTAAGCTCGATTTTAAAGCAACAAACAACGAAGCTGAGTACGAAGCACTGGTGGCAGGGCTAAGATACGCCACGGAGAACCAGATCGACAGATTAGCCGTTGTAACTGATTCCCAGCTCGTCGCGGGCCAAGTTAACGGCACGTACGAAGCTCGGGAAGATTCCATGGCGGCGTATCTCAAAATGGTTAAAGAGCTGGCCTCTAAGCTGAAAGAGTTCAAAATCGAACAGGTCCCTCGCGAAGAGAACGGTCGAGCAGATGCCCTATCGAAGTTGGCCAACGGATTCCAGGGAACAAAGGACGCGACCATCTCGTTCATGGTCTCGGGGGGCCGTGCGATTGATGAAGGAAAAGTCGAGGTCGCGACCATCGATCCGCCGGAATCTTGCTGGATGGATGATCTAATCGCTTATCTCAAGGACGGGCTTTTGCCCCAAAATCGAACTGAGGCCAGGAGAATAAAATATCGATCTCTGCTATACATGATGGATCATGAGGGCAGGTTGTTCAAAAAATCCTTCACAGGTCCCCCTCTAAGGTGCCTGCGACCTAGCCAAGCCCGAGATGTCCTAGAAGAAGTCCATGAGGGATGCTGCGGGAACCATTCCGGAGGTCGAGCTCTAGCTCGAAAAATCTTAAGAAGTGGGTATTTTTGGCCGACTATGGTGTGGGATGCGAAGATCCACTCTAGGAAATGCCCCAAATGCCAAAAGCACGGCAACCTAATCCACACTCACCCTGCGTCCATGATACCGATCGATGTGTGCTGGCCCTTCGACCAATGGGGGATCGACATCATTGGTCCTTTCCCCTTGGCACCCAGACAGAAAAAGTTTGCCATAGTATGCGTCGAGTACTTCTCAAAGTGGGTTGAGGCCGAGACAGTCCCCAAAATTACTGATGCAGTAATAAGAAATTTCCTCTGGAAGAATATAATCTGCCGTTTTGGGGTTCCGAGGGTACTCATCTGTGACAATGGCCCTCAATTTCGATCTGAGAATGCCAAGAGCTATTGCCGAGATCTCGGGATCGACCTCAGATTCACTACAGTTGGTCACCCACAAGCAAATGGCCAAGCTGACGTCACCAACCGAATCATTATCCAAAATCTCAAGACCCGCCTTGATGCCAAACTGGGCGCATGGGCGGACGAACTCGACGGTGTGCTATGGGCTTATCGAACTACCCCGCGGACAGCCACTGGGCAAACACCATACTCTCTGGTTTACGGATCCGAAGCCGTCATCCCATCGGAACTGTTACACGAAACCGCTCGTGTATCACAATACCAGCTCGACCGGAATACGGAGATCAGAGCCGAAGATCTAGATGTGATTGAAGAAAGTAGAGAGCGTGCCTATCAGAAGCTCAGGCAGTACAAGGCAGCAGCAGCCCGATCATACAATAAGCACGTACGGCCCAGATCATTTCAGATCGGTGACCTAGTGCTAAAAAAGCTCGAGGTCTTGCAACATGTCGGAAAACTTGAGCCTAACTGGGAAGGACCTTATCGCGTCACGGAGATCGGGAAAAACATGGCCTACCGGCTCGAAGACATGACCGGGGAACCGTTACCCAGACCGTGGAACGCGCACAACTTGAAGAAGTTTTACACTTAGCCTTCAAATATATTTTCAAAATTGTAATAGTCAAAGAGGTCGAATTCGCCTGAGAATTGATCTCTAAAGTTAAAAGGTCGAATTCGCCTGAGAATCGATCTCTGATCAGTCAATTAATTCACATGTTTTGGTGTATCCGATTAAAGTCAATCCGCAATCCTGCACCAGGCCACTACCCCCTCGATTAAGCTCTCATTCGACCTACGGTCATGAGTCGAGGAGGGAGTGAGCCACTCCGCATCCGATCGTTAGAGACCGAGATCCAATGAGGTCGTTTTTAGACCCAAGGAGATCCTATGTCCTAACGCGTTTAATGCCTTTTTGATCATCGTTAGAGATCGAGATCTAATGAGGTCGTTTTCAGACCCAACGAGATCCTAAAAATCCTAACGTGTTTAATGCTTTTTGATCATCGTTAGAGATCGAGATCTAATGAGGTCGTTTTCAGACCCAACGAGATCCTAAAAATCCTAAACGTGTTTAATGCATTTTTAATCATTTCCAAAAATTAATGATCCTGAGATCCAAGGAGATCGTTCAAGATCCGAGGAGATCCAGAGATTAATAATCTTCGAAAAGAAAGATCCAGAGATCCAAGGAGATCATTTTAGATCCAAAGGGGTCCAGAGATTAGCGTCTCAGAGATCGCTATCGATCCAACGAGAACGCAGCGAATGGAAAAACGCCCAAGAAAAAAATGCCCTATGAAGCTAGATCGACATCCAAAATAGATCGAATAGCGTCATGAGCAAATCGATCCGAAAGCGATAAGAATCTAAGCTAAGGGGTAAGCGAAACCCAGGTCGATAAACCACGCGCATGCCAGATCGAATTAATGTTCAACTTGTAAAAGTAAAGGAAAAAAGGCAAGTATGAGAAACATAATTCATTCATGCAAAAATCGATCTCAAAATTAGGAAAGATCGATCTTACCTAACGCATCGGGCTCACCACGCGACGTGGCTCGATGGGCAAATGTTCAAAAACAAACTGCAAGTATTCACCTAGCCACAGACCGGCTAGCAGGTCGAATTGAGTGTTTTCAAAGTGGTTAGAAAATAAATCAGTCGATCTCGACCCGGGTTGAAGTAGATTCTTGGGCAGATCGACGTCTGGCTCTTTCAAACTCGCGGGCGCTGGGAAGGAAGTGCTCGACCTCGACCGGTTGAGGAAGCTCGCATGTCACCTGGGACTTGGTCTTCTTAGCCTGAGCCATCTCAATGGCGTACCCATATTTGTAGGTCGCCCAATCAATATGCACCGACTCCTCTTCTTCAGGTTGATCAACAGCACCCGGATCGGGGAGCATGGGACCGATCGATTCGAAGTTAAAAGTCGAGGGGAAAATATCCTGAGCCTTCAGCTGGTTGATGGCGATTTGAAACCCCTCCGCCAGGTTGTTTTCCCCCACAATCAAACTGGCCTCTTCAAACCCAGGGCCCTCCATGAATTCTCGAACTGCATACCGCTCGATCTGGACCTTGCACCTCCTCAGATCATCGGCAGCCTTATCGATCTTGGCCTTGGCGAGGTCGAGGGTCTCCAGTCTGCCCTCCTCCTTGGCAGCAATCTTAGCGCTCTCGAGCTCGCCAGCGAACTCCAACCTTAGTGCAGCAATGGCATCCTCATATCGCTTCTCAGCCCTCTCCAGATCCTTCTGAGCAATCTTCATCTGGGACTCCATTGAATCCCTCTCCTCGACTCGGGCCCTTTTCTCCTCCCTAGCATTACGGAGGTCTTCTTCGAGCTGGCGAATGATCTGAGGATCCATCGAGGCAAGCTGGGCTTTGGCGAGCTGGTACTTCTCTTTATATCTTTGCTTACCCGCCTTGAAGACCTCCGCCTCCTGGATCGAGTTCACCAATACGGGGAGGACGTCCTGAAAAGCAATACGCAGATCGATCAGAAACAAAGGGATCGATCAGCAAGAAGCAGATCGATCGACAAAGTACAGATCGATCGTCACCGAATCGATCGACAAAGTGGAAAAAACGATGAAACGATACTCACACAGAAGAGTCCTCGAGCTGCTTTTGCCCTCTTTTGATCCGCCAACCTCGACCTGGACAGCTTCCTCTGCTCGTCAATTATGCAACCGGTATTGAACAAAGCGGAGATCAGATCGATGTCCGGAGTGCCGAAAGCCAAGGCACGCTTCGACCCGTCCGGTTTTTCCAGTTTGAGCCCGACTGGCCATTGCGGATGTGGAGTTTGGGGAAAATCCAAAAGCTGGGATTCTTCGTCTGAATCCTCGGACTCCTCCGTCATCTGAGCAGTTTCCCTGAAAGGCCTCTTTCCCGCGCCATGCCTTGCCTGAACAAACTGGGCGTAAGGGTCAATGTCTTCATCAAAATGCAATTCTAAGTGGTCTAAATTAATTACTTGCTCGAGGTCGTCATCGACCTGACCCACTGAGGACCCCGCCAGATCGACGAACTCCTGACCTCGAACTGGAGGTGCCGCCGTGTCAGGGCCGATCTGCTGAGCACCTTGATCATGCAACTCCTTCCGGAACCCCTCTTGATGAACTTGTTGCGCTTCAGGAAGGGCGTTAAGTATCGAGCGGGCTGCGTCTATCACCGGTCGCATCTCCGCGGCAGCGACCTCCCTCTGGTTCCTTGCCCTCATCTTTGCAGCTCGAGACATGATTAGAACTCGTAGGTCTGCAGATCGAGAAAGTCAATGGTTAGATCGACATAGAAAGAGAAAGATCTACAAAAAAACTTAAAGTGCCCCAATCGAGGGGGGATCCGGTCGAAGAGGGAGCATACCAAGGCGGAAGCTCCTCCGTCGGTGCCCCAGGATTATGCCCGCTTCGACCAGATTCCCCGTCCTCGTCAGGTTTGTATGGTCAAGCAGGCCCAGGCGGGGGAGCAGATCGAAGTTGTTATGGAGCCACGAAGTAGATCTGGTGGGGAGGCGCTTCGGATCATTAGAGCCCCATGTAGATCGAAACGATGGGGAGACGGGTAGATCGACAAAAAAGAACTTGGATTTCCAATCTACCCCATGCGATGTCGAAGGGATAGATACCATCTTCCTGTGAGGTTTCGATTGGAGGTTGAAGTATCCGGGGCCAGATTTCACGGCACTATTTAACGTAAAGAACTCCCCAAAATCTTCGACCTCAGGCGCGAACCCCAAGCTCTTCACAATGATCATCATGCAATGGATGAGAGAAAACGAGTTCGGAGTCAACTGGGCCGGACACATGTTGAACCGAACTAAGAAGTCAGAGACGATCGTCGGTAGTGGGAGCCTAAATCCGTACTTTACTGCGTGATAATAGACCCCAATCGACCTAGGCCTCTGCGGGCTCCCCACGGTCTCCCCATCCAGTGGCATTCGAGCGACATACGGCAAGTCCAACTCCAGCCTCCTCCTCACCTCCGCGAACTCCGATGCGGTTATCTTTGACGATCTCTGGGTTACATGGGTCAGAGTACGATAGATGTGACGCGGTTGCTCTGCCACGGGTTACTCGACCTCCTCTTCCTCGTCGACCGGCGGAACCTCAGGCTCGTCCACTAACCCCAACGGTCTTTTCCCCCTCGAGGTCGTGGCAGGCCCACCGCGATTGGCCGTGCCGCTGGGTCCGGCGAGGGGCTCGAAACTAGCCTCCGGAAGCGAAGGGACGCTTTGCGCGACCTCCAGTTCAGGAGACGGCGTGAAAGCCTCTTCCTCAGACCCCCCGCCCCATCCGACCTGATTGTGAGCCATAAGGAATGGGAGAAGGAATGGAAGGTTACCTTGAATATAGATCGAATGAGCCTCGAAAGAGCGGCGGACAACTGTTGCAGATCGGAGCAGCTCGATGGGTTTAATGTGAAAACGGTGAAGTGTGGCTTGATGGTGACCCCTTATTTATAAGAGTTGAAAAAGTAGCATCTCGAAATGCGAAACGACGCCATTATTACCCCGGACACGCCACCTCCCTCAAAGGTCATGTCGTATTAAATGCGGCGTCAGATCGAGAAACTCAAAAGACGCGCCTCATCATGAAGGTGACGGTTCGATTTTAACAGTCATGACGGTTCCCCTACCCAATGCCAGATCGATGAAATTACCACTGAGAAAATTCACACTGGTAATTTGGGGGGCCTCTGATATGGCATAATAGTACCAGGCCACGTGGCCACCCCCGGTTGGTGCCACGTGGACCCTTGCGCCGACCTGGACAAACCAAGAACAAACTTCTGAACAAATCATCAGATCGATACCAGGTCAGCAGATCATCAGATCTTCATGAGACCATCAGATCATCAAATCGGTTTTGGTAGCCAGATTGATCTTCAGATCGATCTGCTCCCTCTCTATGAAGAAACCCACAGCATTAAGGATCCCGGAAGGCAATATCGATCTCCAGATCGATACCATACGTCACCGGACACCCGAATACTGTAAAAGCACTCCTGTCGGGACACGTGTACCCTTCTCATCCCCCGGAACAGGCGTACTATGGCTCATTAATGACCGTTAGTCCCTGCTTTTACCCAAAGGGGAAAGAAGGTACAAACGACCCGCCTCAAGCCGGTTCTATCGTCCGACATCCAGATCGACGACTGGCAACGCCATTAATGCACACCTACAGTACACACACTACTGTGTCATTTGGCCATGGCTATAAATACTCGCCCTTTGAACAGTAGTTGGTAAGCCTTTAATACGCATTCAACTGCATTTATTCTCTCTCTAAAGAGCTCCATTACTGACTTGAGCGTCGGAGTGCCAACCTTGGGTACAACCCCAAGTCCCCCAAGTTGGTTTCGAGCTCACGTTTGCTAGTGCTTTCAGGTCGATAAAGAACCCACACAAACAAATTCTTGACTGATTGGCCCATACCTGACAGTCAGATCGACACGTCAGATCGACCAGACTTGAGTAGATCCCGGTTTCCATTTCAACTCAGAGGGCTTCTTGGGTACTCTCAATCCAAGTTTTAGACTAGATCCCGGTTTCCATTTCCCGAAGGTCTTCCCTAATTCCCTCCAACTTTTGAACTAATTTCTTGGACTCCTTTAATTCCTTTTGGGTATTGTAAGGACATGAGTTGACCTTGTGATCGGAAGCACCGCACCCAAAACAAGTTCCCAGTCGCTTTCTACAAGTTTCGTAGGTGTGGTTTGGTCCTCCACAATGAGTGCACGAGCCTTGTTCTTTAGTAAATGACGTGCTCGGTACGAACAGAAGATCCTTTCCAATAAATCGAGCCGTTTTGTCCTTCATCTTGGTGGATTGGTTATCTATGTGATAACTGAAAGGTTGTGAAGAGACATTACCTCTACTTGATCCCAATTCCAACTTAGGGGCCATGGTCGTTGAGATGAGTGGTTGACCGTTGTAAGATATTAACCTACAATACACAAGGAAGGCGAAAATATGATGCATGCCGTCAGTGAGTGATTATGACATGAAAATGGAACAACTAGCGCACATAAAGTATGCAACAACAACAACAATTTTTGAAAAGAAATTAACAATTTTAAAACACATAATTTAAGAAAGTCACATATCATAATGCAATGCACACATTAACACGTTGTTCGTACGCCGTACAAACTATACTTGACACAACACGACACTAAAACTCTGGTTTTGCAACCCGGAGCTCTGATACCACTTTAAGATATAGCGCCCTGAGCGGCGAGACACCACATCCCCTGCACCTAGCCCTGAACCCACATATGAAATAAAAATCCATACATGAGCCCAAGACTAAGCGAACGGGAACCTACACACACTCGCTAAGACAGGACCAGAGCGCGCAAATACAATAAGAAAGCAGAAACATATAACAATATTTAGGAAGATAAATCCACAAAATGGGTTCAACTATCCCCAGAAGTCTGTCCCGAAATATAAATATATATCAAGAATTCATAAAATTCTTACATAGTCCCTTAAAATATGCAAATCACATAAAAAAGTGTAACCGAATGCGAATGAAAATCTAGCTAGAGCTAGGAGACTAGGACTCGACCGACCCACGACTCCGCTTAGCACGAACCACAACCTGCAAACTTAAAAGTTGAAAGGAGAGGGTCAGTCCACCGACTGAGTGAGGGGGGCTAACGCACACCCACACACGTATACATATATAGCAAAGCATGTAATAAACAAATGACTATGAACCGGGATAGGGTTTTGCATACTAAAGTCATTTTTGAATCAAACTTAAACTTATACTTATCACAACATAACAAACTTAACCTATCCATATTATAACATAAGGGAAAGCTCCTATCCCATTTCATAATCCACATATCTTAACGAATTCTTATACCCGGCGGGTATTGGTCTTACTCGAGCTCCCCAATTATTAACAAACGCAATAATACAGAAAACACAATTCATAAACCAATCTAACCCCACCAACATGTAGTTTAGGGAGCAAACCTTCACTACTCTTACCAATGCACAAGGGGTAGCTAACCCACATCGTGCTTGAAGCACCACGCCTCCTCAACCTCCAAGAGTAGCTTAAGTACTTCAAATGGAAATCATACACAGGCTTAACCCGATGGCCCTTGCCGTCCCGGGCATCCTTACCCACAATTCCCTAGGCCCGACAAGTCTGAACAGAACATAACATACCAAAACTCGCTACATATCGTACATAACATTCTTATAACGTAACATACTTACATACCTTAACATACCTTACCTTGCAACTCGGCCTATGCTTCTAACGTACCTCTCCGTATCATCCTAAACCATATCATGTTAAAGATGAGCATAGCTTGCACGAAGGCACACGGTTTGGAGCATAGCCTTGTTGCAAAACATTTTCAAGCTCACATATGCTCGTACGTATAGGCCAAAACCATTTAATCGTATGACAAAGTCATAAACATATCTTATAAGCACGTATCTATTCTATCAATATAATAATATAGTCACATGCGGGCTTGAAAATGACCACGTAGGGTTTTAGTTCGTATTAACTAAAAAGAAACAAACCTAAACCTCACCTTTTACCAGAAGTGCTCACCGAGGAGCATTGACGACCAAGAAGGAGCTAAATGGTGGATCCGACACCTCCCAAACCCAAATCTGAGACAAACAAACATATAATCAAGACTTAGACTCAATCATGAACCAATTAGACACACGACGATGCATAAGAATGCAATTGGATGCAATGCACGTCCTATACATTCATACCGAGGCATATCGGGGCAAATAACCAAATATCTCATAAGGAATTCAAGAAGTAAACTCATAAAGTAATAAATAAACTTATAATGTATCATATAATAGCATATCATATGCATTCGTAAGCTTGAAGTCCAAAGAAAGAGCAAGAGATGCAAGAAAGCGTTAAACGTTTCATATAACGGTCAAGAATATAAATCACAATTACACCTAGCAAACGAAGTTATAAACTTAAAATAATTAACGACACACAACATATTGCAACACATTAACATGTTAGAATCATAACCGGGGTGGGAATTAACGAGAAAAATGGAATAAAAGCACAAAATAGGGCTTCGACTGAAAATAGGCCAAAGCTGACAGTTTTACCGAAACAAACAAACTATAGAAAATCGGACATAACTTGAGTTTGAGAAATGGGAATCAAGTTTTTTTTCTTGGAAATGAAACTAGACACATAGGGATTTCCAATGATATATGGCACGAATCGTGGTTCAAAGGGATCCGAAAATGGCTGGGGTTTGAAGTTGTAGTAGTGCAGAATTTCGGTGAAGTGGCGACACCAAAATAAAACGATTATATCCCACAATATAGAACGAATTTTAAGGTGATTCCAATTGGAGAGTGTTCTAGACTCAAAGAAGTTCATCGTGTCGAAAAATCAGGTCAAACGGAGTTCGGATGAAGGGGTACCCGGCCATGGAAAATACAAGGCAAAAGTTCCCTGCATGCGAAAAACAGTCCAGAAAGTTTCTGCATAAGGTGTCCCCGCCTGGGGACACTTTCTTCACAAAATCTCCCCGCCCGGGTAGAGGCTTATAGCGGGAAAAATAGCAGGAATAGGGTTGTTTCAAGGAGGAGGAGGAAGGGGCAACAAAGCAACACATATAGGCATGAAATGAAGCATAAAATATGAGCAAATTCTTCACACAAAAGTACACGACAACCGGCCAAGAAATGGGATGAAATGGATCAACATATGTGCATCTTAAACTTCACGAAATGTATGGTTCATTCATGTAAACTCATATAATACTCATCTACCATGATTCAACCTCAAATATGCATTAAGGGTGATTAAGAAAACAACAAATCAGCTTCAAACCAACAAATAACCTCAAGATATGCAAATGATTCAAGATTTCAACATAACCCTTACTATTCACATATATTTTCTTAGCATGCTTTACACTCCAAGAAAATTAGCAAAATAGCACTTAAAAAAAAAGATGAGAAGATGGAGATCAAAATTCCAGACTTACCTTTAAAGTTTGAGGAGAATCGGAGGTGTAATGAGCTTGCAAAGTGGAAAAGGAATAGTGTTCTCTCTTCTCTTCCTTGGAGCTCGGTTTACAGCAGCAAAAACCCCTCTCTTCTTCAAGTAGGACGAAAATAATGGCTAATGGAGAGATAGGGGATTAAGTCTTGAAGATGTGGGCCCAAGTTTTACTTAATTTGGTCAAATATTGAGGGAGATATGGCCATTTTAGTGGAAGGTGGTCAAAATGCACACGAGGCTCAGTACGGGCAAAATACGGGGGTTCAAACTGGCATAGAAAAATACAACATTAAATTCTTTGGCTTTCTTCTTCATTACGAGTCCGAAGCTTCTTCTGGAATTCAAATCCGAATTCCCGATCCCAAGTTACGCCTTCCGGAATCCAAGCTGTGCTAAATCTCGTTAGGCCCTCGAATCCTAAAAATCAAGATATGGTCTCCGACCAAATCTAACAAGTATAACGAATAAAATAAACACGTAAACGAGTTCATGGATCATAAAATTCAAGTATATCATGTATTCACGAAGTTTGGGAAATTAAATCAAGTTAGGGAATTTAAATACGGAAGTTAAAACGTAAAACACAAACAATTAGGGCACAAAGGGCACTTGAACAATTAAGTCAACATATAAACTAAATCGAAAAGGAAATTAAACAGTGGTAAGCCCTCAAGTAACGTCATACCTGGCTTGCTGAAGAAACAGGGTGTCACATTGGATTCTTTCTAAGTGTTGTGCACGAGAGATGTTGGATTCTCTTGTACTTAGGTATTCGAGGGATGTTGGATTCTCTGGAATTTAAGGGTTTGAGAGATGCTGGATTTTCTCAAACTAGAATGTCTGGGAGATGTGGAATCTGTCGGACTTAAGTTGAGAGACGGGGTTCACTCAATTCTATGTTTGAGTGACGGGGTTTTCTCTTTTGTGTGTGCCTGAGAGACGGGGTTCTCTCTTTTGTTTGTGCCAAGGGACGGGGTTCTCTTACTTACGTGCTAACAGATGGTATTCTCTCTTGTTTGTCATAGTTGCGTTACGCATGGCCTGACGATAGTTTGCAAGTGACGAGCCAGCGACGGTATTGAGCTTCGGGTGCAGTGGCAGCTATCCGTTTCCTATTAGTGATAGAACGAGTTTGAAGCGATCAATGGTCAAGTACTCAGATAGACCTCAGCGACAACGAGACACAATGAAGGGAGTTGATATAAACTAGGGGAGTAAGCTTCACAACCAGGGCTATGATTCTATACAATTCTGGGAGATGGATTGAAGTACTACAACTTAAAGCTCTTCGACTCAGTGGCAGGATATGGGGACCAGATCCTTTTAAAGGGGGGAGGGGCGAGTTTGTAACATCCCGCTCTTCTAGGGTCCAAGCTACGCCACATGTCGACTTTCTTGTGTGTTTAATTCTGCGATTTTGTGATTTGTGTGGCCCTATTTTCAACTCTTTTAGAGTTTAGGGGCCTGTTTGTAATTTTCTATTTTTAGGGGTTTTTCGGTCATTGCTCGTTCGATCAAGATTTTGACCTTTCGGACCCCTTTTTCGCGTTCGAGGCATCAAAATTAGTCCGTAGACTCAAAGTTATCCCAATTCTAAGGTCGTTAACCCTTTTTACCGATCGTTCTCACACGTTAAGGACTCAGGATAAAATACCCGGATCCTTGTTTGACCGGGTCAGACCAACTAATCATCTCTCTCTCTCTCCTCCTACGTTCTCTCTCTCTCCTTACGACATAAACACCACAAACACACACTAAACACAGGCACACTTTGGAACTCGACCGATACTTGACGGATTTTGATGAATGAGTAGTGCATTTCGATGAGAAAGACGACGTGAACACAACCGTACCAAAATCTTGAACCGATAACGAATGGTGGTGGAGTTATCGCTGATTTTCAATCACGTCAGGCGGGTGGTGGCGGGCCGCGACTTCGCCGGCCATTTCCAACCGTTTCCAGCGACGGTTCGTAGTGGTGCTGGTACGGTTGAACAGGTCTTCCAGTGGCGCAACTTTTCGGGGTGGTGTAACGGCCAATGGGTCCGCGGTGGCAGCGCACGCGCCACACCAAGCTCTCCCTAGGTGATGCTTGTCGAATCCACCCATTAAATCCTTTACTTACCGCATGAAATATAAAATTGTAATATAGCAGTAAAGGGTCAAACCCACAAGACTAGATAGATTTATATTCAATGTATCCAAGAGAGTATTCAAAAGAGACTTAGAAGGGGGGGGGGGGGGAGTTTGTGTAATTAAAACAAACTATTTTAAAGCACAAAATCAGATTACTTCGAATAACTAAGGCTGAAAATAAAGAGAGTTGTGAAGGTCGATTATGAGAGAAGTATCTTAGCTAAGTTGTTACTTCATTCCATGCCCATATCTAATCCTCGAAGGAAAAATCAAACCTAATCAAATGGTAGATTAATTTACAATAGAGAAGAAGCTTATCCATATCATCCTTTCTTATTTTTAACTTAATCAAGAGAAGCTCATCAATTAAATTCTTACCACATAGCGATCCCACGAACAAGTATCTAGGATTTAACTATATGATAGCATTGAGCACCAAAAGGACATTAATCTTGATCCAAAATCTCAAGAAGCTTGGACTTACAAAATCATATTACGCATACATCACCATTTTATTGAGTAAACATGGTGGTAAACTCTCAATGATGTGTGTTTCTTGTACACCTTTACAAGACTATTACGTATCAAGTATTAGTATAACCTTATCAAGTTGTTATCTAGGCATCAATCGATTAGAAAAATGATTTGAAAACAACTCATATAAATACGTTCAAGGCATGCATAAATACCATAGATTAAATTCGTATTCACTCACTTAGATCTCATAAATATTGGCAAGGAACAAAGATACAACCTAACTAAGACAAATATGTTCAGCTACGGATCATCATGCAAGATATACAATAAATACTCTGATCATGAACTGAACTTTAAAACTTAATTGAAATGAAAACCGAAACCAAATACTTCGAGTTTATAAACTGAAAATGATCACAGTTTTGAGGAAGAAATCCCTCGATGTTTTCTGCTGCTAGCTGCTGCTATTTTCTACTTTCAGAATTATCTAAAGTCTGTCCTTTTTTCCCCACTTAACTAGCTTATATAAAGGGTCCTTAAGTCTAAGAATTGCAATGATCAAGGGGGACAAAATGGCTTTTACAAGTTCCAATAAGCATGATTAGGACTCTTGAAACTCTAAAAAAGCAGGATCAATTCTTGCATGTTAGCCATGTTAGCAAGCTGCTGCATGTGTGCCACCTGTCCCAACAAGAGGAGTCAGCCGCACTTGTTGACCGTGGTCTGCTTTACGCGCATTGGCCTTAGGGATGATCATGCATTGGGGTCATGGCTCAGGCATTTACAACACTTAACATCTTTTTCTTCATAATTCTGCCAAATCCCTCATTTATCAACATGTTTCTGCAGTAGCCAAATAAAAGCAAATTAAGTAGAAATCTAATCCAATTCAGGGGGAAGTTAAAGAGATTTTCATGTTATTGAAACAAGAGGACTTCCCTGGATAAATTCACTGGCTACTGCTGTTGAGGCTTGACTTGATGGCCTCAATGTCCTTTTCCATAGTTGCCACTTTCTGGATAAGCTCTTTTAGCAACTCTTCCATTTTATCCAACTGAGTTTGTGATGGGGCACTGGTAGTGGCCTCAGGTTGGGCATCTTCACTCCTTTTCTTTGTAACAGGGACTGTACCTGCACCAGGAAAGCACAATGCTCCATCCTTTCTTTGGAGTATTCTCATGTTAAGCAGAACATGCTCATCTAGTGGAGAAACTTCAGAATACAGAGTAAGATCATGATCATTCAAATCAAGAAGTTCCTCATACACAGCAATATGAGTAATTAGGTGCCCTAATTTAAGTGGCCTATTCCATTTGATGCAGTCATTAATGTGTACAGCAGCCCAGAAGCCTATATTTACTTTCCAGTTATTCCACATTGCCCACAAAAAGTATAGTTCAGATTTAGTTATAGAACTCGAACCTTCAGTTCTTTGGGAGAAAAACATTGACAGCAACCTAGGAGCATAAACTACAGAAGGATCATTTAAGTGAATGCTCTTGGCTGTGACATCAGTAAATTTATCACATTTCCCATTAGTTAACTGCTTAAAAGCTTCATCAGTTTCCTCTCTAATAGGAAAGTAATCAAATTGCAAAACTTCATAGAATTGGTTAATTGAATAACTAATTCTTTTGCCTAGCAGTCTAAATGTGATAATACCATCTTCATCCCAATTACATGCTTGCTTTTTCAGGAATTTAAAAGTTGAATAAAATTCCATTGTGAGTTCATAGTAAATGTCTGTGTCTATTTCCATAAACTCTTTCCATCCTATGTTGTTAAGCAAGGCATACACAGGCTCAATCAATTCAAAATTTTCAAGAGTAGGCATATTAATTTTCTTAGCAGTAGCAATAGAAAGTTCTTTAACCTTATTGTACCTCACTCTTTCTGTTTTGGCAGTGAAATTGAGTTGTCCTCCAAGATTTTCAAATCTTACGGGGGCAGGGGTCCTGGTTCTTGGCACTCTGCTCCTTTTGTGCTTCTTGGGGAGATGTGTTTTCTCTGTAGGCTGCTTAGTTGTTTTAGATGGTGGCACTTCCATCTGCTCTTCTTCATCATGCTCTTGGTCATCTTCTGCTACATCTCCTTCTTGCATTTCCTCTTCATTTTCTGGAGCGTCATCAGTCTCCTGTTCTACCTCTGCATTAGCATTTGTATTCTCTTCTTCATTGTTTCCCTCCTCTGCTGTCTTGTATCCCTCTTCAGCCTCCTTATTTACTTCTCCTTGGTTTTTTTCTTGATCCTCCTCCTCTTGTAATTCTTCCTCCATCTGCTCACCCACTTGCGTAAAGGTTTCTGCTGCCCTTAATTATTCAGAGTCAGTTGGAGAGGGTTTCTTTTTCTTCTTTGTTTTCTCCCCCTTTTTGGCTTTCTTTTTGTCCTTCTTCACACTGTTCTTCTTCTTTTTAGATTTATGTTGTGATTTCTCAGGCTCTTGAGGAGTAGAAGGCTCTCCTTCTTCTTTCTCATCTCTTAGTTGAAGTTTTCTTTTCCTCGGCTTGTAGGATTGCCTGATTTGCTTCAAAGTTGAACCCAGAGTAGGGTCTGTAGCTTGTTGGCGCTCTTCCACAATGATTACAGGGGGTTCAGGAGGATTTATGGTTGTAGGGTTTTTGTCAATAGGCGGAGAAGGGTTTGGGTTTGTTTCTTCTTGGGGAATTGAGGTTTCTGGTGCAGTTTTAGATGACGGTGATGGCGTATTGATTGGTGGCGCCACCTCTTCTGCATGCGCGGGTTCTACTGGTTTAGGGGTAGTTTTCAGAACCCGCCTTTTCTGTGTGACCTTCCTTTTGGATGGTTTAGGTGGCAGAAGGGGGTTCTCGGACCTTGTCTTCATATTCAATGCAAATTCCGGTGAGAATTGCGGTGGTTGAAGATGGTGGAGGGATGAAACGGTTGGGTTCTCTTGCGCAAGGAAGAAGAAGAGGCTTTTGGTTTGAAATTTTTTGTAAGAGGGTTTGAATTTTTGTTTTTTTAAAAGAGGGTTTGAAGATAAAACGTTTCCTTAAAAGTGTGTTTTATCTTTAAAGACTCTTTTTTAGTTAATAAGACTTTCAAGGGATAAAACGTATTATTTAAAACACATTTTTGTCTTTTCAAATCTGTTTTATTTCACCAAGTGTGGGAAAAGACTTATGGGATGATCATGAGGAAACGTCTGGGATGAGTTTAAGGGATGATCATGAGGAAAGGTTCATGTACCTGACTGTGCTTGTCTGTTACTACCTGAAATGAACAGAGAAATGGTTCCTTGTCAAAAATCGCAGTTATCTCTTGAACAAAAAGAAAGAGAAACTGGAATGTCAAAATAGATTAGTCTAAAATTAATGGGTTGCCTCCCATCAAGCACCCTTGTTTAATGTCCTAGGCCAGACAATCATTCTGTCATTATGAGGATAAGGGTATGGGGTTGTCCAAAGAGACTTCCTCCACTGTATGATCTTTGAATCCCTCATAAAACGGTTTTAAGCGATGGCCATTGACCTTCAATGCTTTTCCTGTCTCTACACTCTTAATTGATACTGCACCATGAGGAAAAACATTAGTAACAACAAATGGCCCTATCCATCTTGATCTCAATTTTCCAGGAAAAAGTTTCAATCGAGAGTGAAACAATAGCACCTTCTGCCCAAATTGAAATATTTTTCTGGAAATCATTTGATCATGAAAATTCTTAGTCCTTGCTTTATATAATCTGGCACTTTCATATGCTTCATCCCTTAGTTCTTCCAATTCTTGTAGTTGCAACTTTCTATAAGCTCCACCCCTATCTAATTTCATGTTACATTGTTTTATTGCCCACAAAGCTTTATGTTCTATTTCCACAGGTAAATGACAAGCTTTTCCAAACACTAACCTGTATGGAGACATGCCAATGGGTGTTTTATAGGCTGTTCTATAAGCCCATAATGCATCATCAAGGCTCAAACTCCAATCCTTTCTATTAGGATTTACTGTTTTTTCCAGAATACTTTTTACTTCACGGTTTGAAACTTCAGCTTGTCCACTAGTTTGTGGGTGATATGCTGTTGATGTACGGTGTGTAACATTGTACTTCTTCAGCAGGGCTGCTACAATTTTATTGCAGAAATGGGTTCCTCTATCACTGATAATAGCTCTTGGTGTCCCAAATCTGTTAAGAATATTTGATTTCATAAAACCTACAACAGTTTTAGCATCATTAGTACGTGTTGCTTTGGCTTCAATCCATTTAGAGACATAATCAACTGCAAGCAGGATGTAAAAATTGCCAAAAGAATTAGGAAATGGCCCCATAAAATCTATACCCCATACATCAAATATTTCACAAATTAAAATAGGGGACATTGGCATTTGATTTCTTGAGCTCAAATTTCCTGTTCTTTAACAGTTTTCAAATGCTTTGCAGAATGCGAAAGCATCTCGAAACAGTGTTGGCCAATAAAGACCACATTCTAACACTTTTCTTGCAGTTCTTTTTAGTCCAAAGTGACCTCCACAGGCATGTGAATGACAAAATTGTAAAACTGAATTGATTTCTTCATCATTCACAGATCTTCTGATCACTTGATCTGCACAATATTTCCACAAATAAGGTTCATCCCATACATAATATTTAGCATTACTTTTGATTTAATCCTTCTCTGTTCTGGACAATTTTTCTAGAAAGACATTAGATGCCAAATAATTCACTATGTCTGCATACCATGGGTTAGGTGTTAGGGATGACCTTGTCTTACCTTCAGTAACCAGGAACAATTGCTCATCTGGAAATTCTTCTTTAATTGGTGGTGAGCTTTCACTTACCAGAAGTCTACTTAGATGATCAGCTACAAAATTCTCTGATCCTCTTTTGTCCCTGATTTCAATATCAAACTCTTGCATCAGCAGTATCCAGCGTATCAGTCTTGGTTTTGCTTCCTTTTTCTTCAATAGGTACCTCAAGGCTGCGTGATCAGAATAAATAATCACTTTAGTACCTAAAAGATATGCACGAAATTTATCTAAAGCAAACATAATGGCTAAGAGTTCTTTTTCAGTTGTGGTATAATTGATTTGAGCTGCATCCAACATTCTTGATGCATAATAAATCACATGTGGTTTATTTATCTTCTGTCCCAAAACAACTCCTATTGCATAGTCACTGGCATCACACGTTAGTTCAAATAGACGATTCCAGTCAGGTGCTTGAATTATAGGTGTTGATGTCAGTTTCACTTTCAGCAAATCAAATACTTCCTTGCAGGCTTTATCAAACTGAAACTCTACCTCTTTTTGCAATAATTTACACAAGGGTTGAGCTATTTTTGAAAAATCTTTTTTGAACCTTCTGTAAAAGCCTGCATGTCCAAGAAAAGAACGAATCTCCCTCACAGTTGAGGGGTAAGGTGGGGATTCAATAACATCTATTTTTGATTTATCAACTTCAATGCCTCTAACTGACACTATATGGCCTAAAATTAAACCTTGATCAACCATAAAATGGCATTTTTCATAGTTTAAAACAAGGTTATTGTCCAAACAGTTTTCTAAAACTTTTGCCAAATTATTCAGGCATTCATCAAAGGAATTACCATATACAGTGAAATCATCCATGAAAACCTCTATTATATCTTCAACATATTCAGAGAAGATACTTACCATACACCTTTGAAAAGTGGCCGGTGTATTGCACAGTCCAAAAGGCATGCGTCTGAATGCCAATGTTCCAAAAGGACATGTAAATGTGGTCTTCTCTTGATCTTCTGATGCCACTGGAATTTGATAAAATCCAGAGTATCCATCAAGGCAGCAGTAGTGTGTTTTTCCTGCAAGCCTTTCCAACATTTGATCAATAAATTGCAAGGGAAAATGATCTTTTTGGTGGCTGAATTCAATTTTCTATAATCCATACACACACGCCAACCATTTTGCACTCTAGTTGGGATTAACTCACCTGTTGCATTTTCAATTACATTTATACCTGTCTTTTTAGGAACTACCTGCACTGGACTTACCCACACACTGTCTGAAATAGGATAGATTACATCAACATCTAAAAGCTTCAAGACCTCTTTCTTTACCACTTCCATCATTGGGGGATTCAGTCTTCTTTGGGCTTGTCTGACTGGTTTGCAATCCTCTTCTAGAATTATTTTATGCATGCAAGTTGATGGACTTAAACCTTTTATATCTGCAATTGTCCATCCCAAAGCAGTCTTGAATTCTCTCAAAACTCTTATTAGTTTGTCCTCTTCCAGTTCAGATAACTTGTTAGAGATGATCACTGGTAAGGTTTCACCACTGCCCAAATATGCATACTTCAGATGTGATGGCAAAGGTTTGAGTTCTAATTCTGGAGCCTGCACAACAGAAGGGAGTGTTTTAGTATAAGAAGCAGTTAATTTATTACAAGTCATGTTTAATTTAGCAGATTCCAGAGATTCCAGTGCATAAACAACGTCACTGATATCTTCTTTCACTTCATATTTAGCCTCTAATTCTTTCAATTGATTATCTCCCAAGGCTAAATAAAGTTCATCATAAAAATTTAGCTTTGCAGTAGCTTGTACAAAATTATCAATGATGTCTATAGAGGAAACATTTGAAATATTTTCAGATGGAAATTTCATGGCTTCATAAACATTGAATTTAACCAGATCTCCATCGAATTCCATTGTTAAAGTCCCATTATAGACATCAATCTTTGCTTTTGTTGTGCTAAAAAATGGTCTTCCAAGCAGCAAAGCTGAAGATTTGGATATCTTGTCATCTTCCATGTTGACCACAAAGAAATCTGCAGGAAATACTAAATTATTAATCTGCACAAGCACATCTTGCAGCACACCTTCAGGATGTACTATTGATCTATCAGCCAACTGTATAATAACTCCAGTTCCTTTTAAAGGACCTATATTCAATGAAGAATAGACTGATAAAGGCATAACATTTATTGATGCACCAAGATCACATATAGCATGATTTATGCCTAAGTTTCCTATTCTGCACGGAATAGCAAACATACCTTGGTCCTTGCATTTAGGTGGGAGTTTCCTCTGAAGTACAGCTGATACATTTTCACCCATGCTAATTTTCTCATTTCCTAACAGTTTCTTTTTATTTGTACAAAGATCTTTAAGAAATTTAGCATACCTTGGTATTTGCTTTATGGCATCAAGGAGGGGAATATTCAACTCAACCATCCTGAGAGTATCAAGAATTTCTTTTTCCTCCTTAACCTTCTTTATTGATGTCAACCTTTGAGGAAATGGTGGTGGGATCACCATGGGTTTAGGCAGTGCAGTAGGTTCTGCTTCTTGTTCTTTCTCTAAGCCATGATCATGGTTTAATCTCATACCTGTTGGACCCAGTTCATCATCTGGTTGATTTAACTCTGCATCTTCATTAGGTGAATCAGATTTCTTCTTTCTAACAGGTACTTCCAACTCCTTTCCACTTCTTAAAGTCACAGCATTAGCACTTTGCCTTGGGTCAACTGACTGTGATGGCAGTTTCCCTTTATTCTCCAGCCTTCTCACTAATGTTGCTAATTGTCCTAACTGTGTTTCCAAGTTCTGCACAGTAGACTGGAATTGCTGCATACTTCCTCTGGTGTCCTGTTGAAATTGTTGATTGTTAGTCATAAAAGCTTTAAACATATCTTCTAGAGAAGTACCTGCACCAGATGTAGAAGGCTGTTGGAATTGCTTGGAAGTTGATGGCTGAAAATTCTGTTGTGGTTGAAAGTTTTGCTGTGGCCTTTGGATTTGAGGTCTAGGCTGAAAATTTTGTTGTTGTCCCTGGAATTGTTGAGGCTTTGGTGCATAGCTAAAATTGGGATGTTCTTTCCAGCCTGGATTATAAGTATTTGAGTATGGATCATACTTCCTTGGCTGTTGGAAACCTCCTCCAATTGCACTCACATTTTCTGTACCATCACCTTGAAGTGTAGGACACAATTCTGTATGGAGATCTGGACTGGTACATATTCCACATACCAAGGATGGGGCTGAATTTGCCATTGCTAAGTTCTGCACCATAGTTGTTAGCCTATTTAATTGACTTTCAATTAAAGCAGAGTTTACCTCATTTACTTTCCTTGGGACATCTTGATGATTTCCAAACTGCTGAGAATTAGCAGCCATGGTTGAAATTAATTACCTGGCCTCATTGGGTGTTTTATTGACAATTGCACCACCACTTGCTGCATCCATCATCCTCCTCTCCATAGGAATTAATCCTTCATAAAAATACTGGATCAAGGCTTGTTCTGTATGTCCATGCTGTGGACACCTAGCAAATCTCTCCCAATAATCATGGAGGTTTCAGACTCCTTTTGTTTCACAGAAACTATTTCTCTCCTCGTTGATACAACTCTGGATGTTGGAAAGAATTTCTCCAGGAAGGCTGAGGCCATGGTTGTCCATGTTGTAATTGATCCTGGTGGTAGATAACACAGTCATTCTTTTACATCATCAGCCAGAGAGAATGGGAATGCTCTCAGTTTGATCTGCTCTTCTGTAACTCCATTTGGCCTCATGCTGGAACAAACCACATGAAATTCCTTAAGATGTTGATTTGGATCTTCATTTTCGTTGCCTCTGAAAGTGGGAAGTAAATGGATTAAACCAGATTTTAACTCAGAATCAGTATTTAAAGTAGGCAAAGTTATGTATAATGGCTTCTGGGCTACAAGTGGTGCTGCTAGCTGTCTAAGTGTCTGATCTTCCGCGGCCATGCTTAAAGGATGACCACCGCTTGTGCTTCCTTTATCTGTAACAGTAAATAATCTAACCAAATAGGGGAAAGGATCTGTTTCCCGAAAATCACTGCTTTCTGTCTGCAACCTTCTCAATATAATTTCCTTTCTGATCTGTCTTAATGTCCTCTCAATTTCTGGGTCATATGGGGTCAGTTTCTTCGAACGTTCTGACCTAGTCATATAAAGAATACAAAATAGTTTAGTCTAGTCCCTGGCAACGGCGCCAAAATTTGATTGTTGTCGAATCTACCAATTAAATCCTTTACTTACCGCACGAAATATAAAATTGTAATATAGCAGTAAAGGGTCGAACCCACAGGACTAGATAGATTTATATTCAATGTATCCAAGAGAAAATTCAAAAGAGACTTAGAAGGGGGGGGGGAGTTTGTGTAATTAAAACAAACTATTTTAAAGCACAAAATGAGATTACTTCGAATAACTAAGGCTGAAAATAAAGAAAGTTGTGAAGGTTGATTATGAGAGAAATATCTTTGCTAAGTTGTTACTTCATTCCTTGCCCATATCTAATCCTCGATGCAAAAATCAAACCTAATCAAATGGTAGATTAACTTACAATAGACCAGAAGCATGTTCATATCATCCTTTCTTATTTTTAACTTAATCAAGAGAAGCTCATCAATTAAATTCTTACCACATAGCGATCCCGCGAACAAGTATCTAGGATTTAACTATATGATAGCATTGAACACTAAAAGGACATTAATCATGATCCAAAATCTCAAGAAGCTTGGACTTACAAAATCATATTACGCATACCTCACCATTTTATTGAGTAAACATGGTGGTAAACTCTCAATGATGTGTGTTTCTTGTACACCTTTACAAGACTATTACGTATCAAGTATTAGTATAACCTTATCAAGTTGTTATCTAGGCATCAATTGATTAGAAAGACGATTTGAAAACAACTCATATAAATACGTTCAAGGCATTCATAAATACCATGATTAAATTCGTATTCACTCACTTAGATCTCATAAATATTGGCAAGGAACAAAGATACAACCTAACTCAGACAAATATGTTCAGCTACGGATCATCATGCAAGATATATAATAAATACTCTGATCATGAACTGAACTTTAAAACTTAATCGAAATGAAAACCGAAATCAAATACTTCGAGTTTATAAACTGAAAATGATCACAGTTTTGAGGAAGAAATCCCTCGATGTTTTCTGCTGCTAGCTGCTGCTATTTTGTACTTTCAGAATTATCTAAAGTCTGTCCATTTTTCCCCACTTAACTAGCTTATAAAAAGCGTCCTTAAGTCTAAGAATTGCAATGATCAAGGGGGACAAAATGGCTTTTACAAGTTCCAATAAGCATGATTAGGACTCTTGAAACTCTAAAAAAGCAGGATCAATTCTTGCATGTTAGCCATGTTAGCAAGCTGCTGCATGTGTGCCACCTGTCCCAACAGGAGGAGTCAGCCGCACTTGTTGACCGTGGTCTGCTTTACGCGCATTGGCCTTAGGGATGATCATGCATTGGGGTCATGGCTCAGGCATTTACAACACTTAGCATCTTTTTCTTCATAATTCTGCCAAATCCCTCATTTATCAACATGTTTCTGCAAAAGCCAAATAAAAGCAAATTAAGTAGAAATCTAATCCAATTCAGGGGGAAGTTAAAGAGATTTTCATGTAATTTATACATACTATCACTAGGCGGAGTTTTGAGCAGTGCGACCCTTTCCGACGGCTTATGGAGGCTTGCAGCGGTTGTTTATGGTGGAGATAGGGCGGGCCTGGTGCAGAACTGCCCCGTGTAACTTTTCCCATTGGTGGCACAGCTACTCGGGCCGCAGTTGTAGCTCACGCGCTAGTGGAAGCTTCGGTGGCAGCGGCGGGTGTATTATAGCGGCTTTATTTTCGCCGCTCCGATGGCTTTTTTTGAAGAAGATTGGTGGTTTCCAAGGTTTTTCAACCCCCTGAGTTCGTTTTCGGCCTCGGTTTGAGCAGATTTTGGCCTTAGGTGGTGGTTCCTAGCGGGATTTTTGACGGACATCGGGGGCCATTTCCGGTGATCTTTTAGCGAGGGGCCCTTAACGAAAGTTGTTCAGCACGACGAGATCTTTCTTTCCCCATTCGCACGACTTGAAATTCGTCCGTTTCGATGGCGGCACGTGGTGGTACGCGGTGACTCAACATAGGTTTAACACTCCAGTGACTTTTTTCGACAATTGAGTTAGGGCTTTCGAAGAACTCGACGAGGTCTTTTCAACAGTATGCTCGGATTTCATTTTTGTCAAGCGGTTTAGATTTATTTTGATTTCCTAGATTTTGCGATTTAATTGTCGAATCGGATCGATTTTTCCTCATCTAAATCCGGTGGTTTCCGTAATTCTAGAAATTGATTGATGGTTTTTGTCGAGCGTGCTGAGACTTACGATTCACCGTTCGCGGGAAATTTTCCGACCACCGGTGGCGGTCCGACGGGGCATTTCGATGCCTTTCGGATAGTGGGTCCCTTTCGTCGTGGTGAGTCCAACGTCACTTTTCGTTCGTCAATCGGATGTCCGGTTGATTTGTTGTGAATTATTTTGTGTAATTTGAATATTTGAAATTAATTGTTTTAAATGCAACAAATTGTTTATTGTTGATCAATATGTATGCCAATGTATATGAAATCATGTATTGAATGAAATATGATATGTATTGATGTTTCGGATTTTAATTTGAATCCCGATATGTTGAATTTATGCTAATTGTTTAGCTAAAAAAGTGGTGTATGTGTAATTTTCCTAAATATGTAAATTTGTATGACTTGAATTAATTAAACCTTGTTATTTGATAAATGATTATACTAATCTTGACTACGTAAAAATGAATTATTATGCCTTGGATAACTAAACTTGAAACTTTGCAATTAAGGTTTAATCACTTAAATTGAATTTGAATCCATTATGTGATATATTAATTGGTTATGCAATGTATGAAATGTATGAACTTAGTATGGTTAAATGACTTAGTTGGAATTTGATATGTAACCTCGTGGATTTTAAATGAAATTCGTAGTATGCTATTATATGATATATTTGGCCTTGCAATGTGTGAATTTTATATTAAATATGTTATATGAAAATAGTTGGTTTGTCTGGCGAATGTGCATTGTATGTATTTCTTTTGTGCATTCATGAGCATTGTCGTGCGTCTCTGTGTGGTTGTCTGAGTCTAAGTCTAAGCCCTGTGTTGTGTTTTGTGTGCTCAGTGGGTACAGGTGCACCCGGGTGATCACAAGTGGGTCGTACAGGTTCCTGGGTGGACCATTTGCTTTGTGTTCAGCTTTGTTTGGTACCAGGTGAGGTTAGGTTATAGTTAAACCCTAATGAAATGTGCCCGCTATGTATGCTCGTCGAAATAAGCCTTATGTATACGTATGAATATGCATGATATGATCTATGTTATAGAATATGATATGCAAGGTATGATATGTGCTATGTTAGGTTTTGTTAGTAATATGAATATGATATGATTACGTTAGGGATATGAATCCACTTTAAACATGAATATGTTAAGAATACGACATGAATATGCTATGACTATGAATAGGCTAGGATATGGAAGTGTTATGTTTAAGACCTGATATGAATATGTTATGATTACGATACGAATATGTTTCGGATTATGATACCAATATGTTATGATATGATATGGATATGAATACAAATATAGATATGATTCTGATATGCCTCTGATTCTGATATGACTTTGACTCTGACTCTGCTTGGGCCTCAGTGACTATGGGTTAAGGAGACTCGGGATGCCGGGTATTACTCCTGTGCATAATCCTCGTGATGTGGGTAAGGGAGATCCGGGACGGATAATATCCCTGTGCACATTTCCCCTCTTGTTTGAAGGTTTGTTTTGTGTGTATGTATTCGATATGATAGTTTGATGTGTAATAGTTCGTGAAACAGGAATGGCTTCTCAATTAATAAAATTTGATTGTTTTGGCCTTCGGCTTAACCACTTTCTCTCCCTATATTTATTATCACATGAGAAAATGATTTAGCATGCAAAAACCACGCCCCGGTTCATGAACTCACAACTTGATATGTGTTGTGCTCCATATATGTATATACGCATACATGTGTAGCCCCTCACGCAGTCAGTGTGATTGACCCCTCCCTCTTTATGTTTTTAGTTGCAGATTCAGGTGTTGGAGTTCGAGCTAGGCGGCTGTGTGTAGTGTTTGTCGAGTCTGTGTCAGTCCGTTTGAGTTTGTTAAGTATTTTGTTCTGAGCTATGTTTGAAATTTTTGTATATGACATATTATGTACAGGTTTATGGTTATGATTTGAATGTGTGGAAATTCGGGATAGGTTAGGACAGGTTCTTGGTTAGTTGAACCCGTTGATTTATAATTTCTATTTGAGTTTGGGATTAGGTATCTATTCTAGATGAACCCATCATTGTTTTAGCATGATTTAATTTGATTTGAATACTTCCGCTCTGCATTTATTCTGACGTTTGATTTTGATGTTCAGGGTCTACGTTCCGCCTAGCTTAGGTCTGTATCTGTCTGTCTCCCGTTCGCCACTGCTTGGTTCATGTACGGGGTTCCATCTCGTATGTGGATCGGGCTTTGGTGTGGGGGATGTGGTGACCCACCGTGTGGGGTGCTACAGGTACCATCCCCTAGAGCTCCAAACGAGTTAAGCCAGCTTACGAGTTGACTCGGCTTGAAAGCGAAGTAGGTCAAACTCGATCTAAGCTCCAATGAGTGTAACACCCGAAGCGCAAAGGTGTCACATCCCCCGCACTAGAGCCCAGTCCACATATGAAACGGTCAATCCATACATGAACTGAGCCATAGCGAACGGGTGACAAGAAAATAAATGCTAACTAGCTAGGCGGGACTAACCCCAAACCAATTATCATAACAGAAGATAAACTGAAGTGCGTTAAGAACAAGTCTTTAACAAGCAAACCATTCTAATCCTATCAATACATTATCATCTCTCAAATACATAACATTTCATAAAACAGTAGATAATAATAGATATGCCAAAGTAGGATGGACACGTGCTAGACCCAAAATGAAAGACTGGACTCGACACCAATCCCGCCTAGCACACAACCTGCAAAACTGAAAGGTGAGGTGTCAGTCTCCACAAGACTGAGCGAGGGGCATAATAGATATAAGCGCAGATAACATGCAAATCATAACCTCGGGTAAGGTTTTATAAACGAAAACAATATAAGTTCAATAACAATACAAAGCTCGCCCGAGATTACAATTATCAGATTTAACAATTAATTCATTTCAATCAATCAATCAATCAGTGGCCCGGCGAGTGAGGGCATTCTCCAACCTTACACCGACAGTGTACAATCACGATACCTTTCATTAATTAATTAAGTGATCACACAATAAATTATAGTGCACACGTAGCAGTTTCAATAACTCCTTCCTCCAATGATGGTGGGTTTGCAAGGCCCGATCCATCCACGGTAAACACGGTGTACGTCGGGAACATGACTCCCACGCACGGGACTCCTTCCTCCACCAAACCTCCTGGTGGATTCAGGGTTCATCCCCACGGTAGAGAGGAGTGTAAGAGTTACCCGTCAGCCCATGCTTTCCCGGTTGGCTCAAACACTAACTCTCGGGCCCACAGTGCACGATACAATATACTCGCCCAAAACACGGTCAATCAATACAATACAATTCGGTAAATCAGTTGCAATTCAATAGAGTTTGAAAAACTATAGATATATATACCTTTTGGCTTAAAACATCACATCGGGTTGTAATGGTTCTAGATATCTAGCAATTAAACCTCACCTGTACCGACAAAATAAAGCGAAAGACACGGCCTAAGAAGCTCACTCCACGTCACTGGCGTGCCGGTCTGTGCAACAAAGACAAATGTACATAAGACACGACTCAAAATGTACCAAATAGGACGAACGGCGAAATGCAACGAGACGACGAGTATGATGCAATGTACCATGAAAATATCTTGTTTCACTTCATTTTAGATCATATAATATCAAATCGGGGTCAAAGAAGCCTTTGGAACGAGGTGCTAAAAATACAATTTTATGCAGAATATTTTGTTATGTCAGACGCATGGGAACGGCCGTTCCGGCTTCCCTTTGAAAATGGGAAGGGCCGTTCCCACGGCCCTTCAGAAACGCGCCAGCGTTTTATAAATTAAAGCACGCTTTGGGCTGGGAACGGCCCTTCCGGCTAACAGGCCAAAGTGGGAACGGCCGTTCCCAGTCTCGCTGGCCTAACCACACTCAGAAGCCTGGGAACGCCCGTTCCCAAAATGCACTAAGGCGGGAACGACCGTTCCCAGTTTCTGGACATTACAGAAACAGAGCAGTTACAGGGGAGTTTCGGCCAAGACAACAACAACAACAAAACACCAATTCCAAGCACCAAAATGCATCTAAAACATGAAATAACATGTATACATGCTTAGTATACAATAAAATCTAACATAAACATTCATATCTCTCATTAATCATCAAGTATTTACACTTTAGAACCCACATATGAACTCATGCTCCAAGCATATAACCTTCACAATATATGCATCAAATCATAGCTAGAACCATGTAATCATGCTTTCAACAACTCAAACATCATTAGGCAAGCTCAAACCATAGCCCTAGCTCTCATATATATTCATGTATTTCCCAAACTAAAGCTCATACCTTGAATGAATGAGAAGAAGGAGAAGAGATGATGTTGTGATGATGATGATGCTTCAATTTATGCAATTAACCCTTGAATCCAAGCTTCAAAATGATGAAATCCTCTTCCTCTTGGTAGGGTTTATGAATCGGTACAAGAAAGGAAGCAAGGAGTGTAGTGATAACATGAAATGAGCTCATGGAAGTAATATGCTAGATATTATAAGACTAGGCAAAAATTGCAATTTAATCCCTCCACTATGTAAGTTATGTCATCAAGTTCAATCCCATGGAAATTGATCAATTAAGTCCATAACTATTCCATGCAATTAGGTACTCAAATTAATAAAATGACCACTTAAGGACAATTATGCAATTAAACAATTAAGTCATATTTGGAAATTAATTCACATATTGCATAATTGAAAATTGGGGCGTTACAATGAGCCCGGACTAGACATCGAGTCGTTCTCGATCTCTATTTGTCTAGGTTCATACCCTGTTAGATGAAATATTACATACTTACAAATGATTCCATTCCGGTAGGATTTTATACGAATGTGGGCCACCATATCCCCCCACACTAGGACCAAACTCATATACGAATATAGTCCGCATACAAGTCCAATCATAGCGAACGGGAGACACAACACGGACCCTGGCTAGACGGGACTAACCCTGTACCAACAATTCAAATATCCAACAAGAAATCACGAGAATAAAATCAAGAGTTTACGGAAGCATAATCACATACTAACCATAGTCAACATACAATCCTTCAAGTATCAAATATAATCCCATGAGACAAGAGTAATTGGCCCACACGGCCTCAACATATAACAAAACAAAATATATAAGTGTGTGGTACAAAATATGATTGTAATCTAGCTTGTGACGACCCGACTTTTTGACCGTACAGGTATAACTTATGTGTTTACTTATTTGTACCTTTTCAATATTTAACTATATTATTATATGTTTATTTTATATGTTATTTTGTTTACTATTTGAATTTGAACGAATGAACTTATATATGATCTTGATTATGCGCCGTTTGCATCCGATTCGATTTCCGACTTTTGTCAAATTTTTGTATGATTGAGATATGTGAGTTATGATTATTTTTTAATGCTCGTTACTTGATTTCGACCTTGTTTATGTTGGTTTCGGATTTATTTTGAGTTTTGGAACCAAATCGGGGCTAAAGAGCATTTAGCGCACCTTTGGTTCCGGACAACGTATGTTGAGCTCGGGAATTCAGATTCGAAGTTTTTCACCTCAGTCGGACTCATATCAAAGGTTTGAGTTCAATGGAATAAGCCTGATATTTTTCTAAGCTCGTTTGAACCTCCGAAACTCAACCGAAACAAGCTTTGTCCACAGATTTGCTACCCTTAGCCAAATTAATCGTAACTCTCTCCACACTTAACCAAATTAACCAAGGTTTGAGCTAAAATAACCCTAGTTAAGCCCACTATCACCTCATCTCTCAGCCATCTCGTTCCATACACCAAGGAGAGAAGAAAAGCTCAGCCAAGCCAAGAAACCCTCCAATTTTCGCCAATATTCACTTTGCTAACATTTGAGCTCATAATCTCTTCAAACTTCATCCAATCCAAGAGGTAAGCACGCATTTGTGATTAGAACTTCCTTGTGGTCATTTGAAGCTAGTGTTTTCATCTTTTCATGGAGCTTTGATCATGTTTTGAGGATTTGAATGAATAGTTGGTTTTTTGTATGACTTCTTGATCACCCTCATTTCTTGGAGTTTTGGTTGGTTTGAAGCATATTTATTGATCACTTTAGTATCTTTATTACATTTGTGTATTTGTATTTGAGGCTTGTTGAGCATTGAATGAGATTTCATGAATGAGGGTATGATTTCTTGATAATGAAGATACTTGATTAAACAACCTTTGCTTTTTTTTTTTCTTGCTCGGTTATATGTATGTATATGTGGATTGAATTTGCTATATTTTGTGATTATTTTCATGCCATTTATGCTGCCTAAGACCTACCTTGTTGTTGCCCCTGTTTTTAAAGCTTTTCTCCTACGAAACAGAGCCCTGCTCTGTTTTTCATTTCGAGCAAGAAGGCTCGACAAGGCCGTGTCATGATTGCCTTGAAAACGGACACGACCGTTTCATGATTGCCTTGAAAACGGACACGACCGTTTCATGATTGCCTTGAAAATGGACACGACCGTGTTGATCTCTCGGCACTTGAAGAATTATTTTTCAAAAATCAGACATGGTTATGTCCAAAACCTTTGTAAACATGACACGGCCGTGTCAATCGTTTGAACTTGGGATTTTATTTTTCAAAATTCGGATACGGCCGTGTCGAAAACCCTTTGAGAACCTAACACGGTCGTGTTACTCAAGTTGGCATCTTCGAGGTGTGCTTTCGTTGTTTCTCGCTGTGTTTTCCCGCTTCATTCATAATTATATGCATCGTGAACTAGATGAACTCTTGTTATGATAGTTATATGTGATTATGAATTCAATTGCTATTGATCATGAAAGCCTTGAACATGAACGAACGATTTTGAACGTTCATGTATCCCTAATATATTAATTGTGCATAAGAACTTCCTCATTGCATGATTATATCTCTTATGCACTTCATATCATGTTCATTTCATCGTCGTGCGTCGTATTTGATCATTTTGAGTATCACTTTACCTCTTTCTCAGTGAGGCTCTTGTATCGTTTCTTTTACTTTGTAAGGTGGGTTTATCTTCTATTAGTTAAATGACTTGATATATATCCCAATGTGTAAGGTTTTAAGCCAAAGTATTATACGTATATATATATATCGAGTCTTTGGAAGTCAATGATTTTGAACGTATAACCTTTACTCTTTTAAATACCCTACCTAATGTTTGGCGAGACATGATTGAATGCACTGAATAGGGGCCCTGGTGTTGGAAAACACGAAAGAGTTGAGGAGCGGAAGTTTAAAATTTTCCAAAAGTTTAATCGTTTTCTTTCAATTTTCGTATCCCATCGTAGGATGTTTAGAAACTTACAATGATAGAAGCTTTCTAGTGATGTCGTACCGCCTAACGTATACCCTTCAAGCGAAATCCCTCGAACGGCCTTCGTATTAGACTCCAGATTAGAAGTCCTCCAAAGCGTATCCACACCAGTCCTAGAACAAGATCAAGCAAGTGAGAATACCAGTTCTATGGCTTGTGTTAGGCTAGGATTTACTTTGAAAACTTTTCTTTTGGATTTTCTCAAAAACTTAACACTTCGAGAGTGTTAGTCTAAAGAATAAGAGAAGCCCCTCCACTAATATTTATACTAGGGGATTCGAAAATCCCAAGGGTTTCTTAAATCTAGTGGACTTTGTTTTCTTACTCACTAATTAATTAATTTAATTGGAAGAATAAGTTCCCAACTTGTTCTCCAAGTCTTGCAAGAATAGTCTTCTCTCTCCTACAATAGGAAGTTCGACTTTTCAACTTTCCCAAAGTTAAAAGTCAAGATTCAATAAATAAATTAATTCCCAATTAATTACTCATTGGGTTAAGTTCATTTGAGAATAGTCTTAACAATTAATTCAAAATTAATTAAAAGACTTAAATTAATTAATTATTGTAACGCCCCGTTTTTCTTATTTTGTATAGCATGACGTATGTGTTTACCAAATTGCGCGAAATACTTAATTATACGTGTTTATTGCATTTAAGTTTTATTTTAATTATCTTAAATGTTAATTGTTTTATTTAATATTATTAATATTAAATACATTTATATAATAGAAATATATTTATATATATATATATGCAAATTGTTACGTGTGCATGTTATGCATGCATTTTAGATTTTATAAATTATTATGCATGCATGTATTGTAATATATATATATATATATATATATATATATATATATATATATATATATATATGTATGCATGCATTATTATATAATATATTATATATGGATTTAATTGTTTATATTTGTAAATATAATGAATTTTATTGTTACATTGCGTATGAGTGACATTTACGTGCTTTGTTTCTATTTAAATTGATACCGGAATTTTGTGCGAATTTATTATGTTGAACTTATACGTGTCTTGTATATGAATAATTGTTCGTTTCGTATTTTCGGATTTAATTGCATGTGTTTCGGATTTAATTTGAATTTTGCAATCCAAGTCGGGGGCTAACGAGCACTTAGCGCACCCTTGGTTCCGTATTTAATATCTTGAGCTCGGGAACTCGGATTCGAGTTCCATCAACTTTGCTGAACTCGTAACAAAAATTCGAGTTTAGTAAACTTAGTCTTATATTTTTCTAACGTCATTTGAACCTCCGAAATTCAACCGAAAAACGAAACGGCGACGAAACTGACCTTGTTGCACTAAAATGGCCATAACTCTCACCATACTTAACCAAATTAACCATGGTTGGACTTTTTGGAACCCTGACTTAACCCTCTTTCAGCTTTAGCCAACCCCATTTCGATCCATACCTCACACAAAGAGAAATTTCAGCCTAAACCTTCTGACTTCCAGTTCATCCCGTAACCTTGCCATCCTTGGAGATTTTAGAGCTCAAATCTCTTCCAACTTTCATCCAATAAGCAAGGTGAGTTAGGGATATGTTATACATGCATCTTTGGTCATTTTGATCGATTCATCCCTAAATTTAAGCTTGAATTCATGAAGATTTGAAGGCATGAGTGAATAGTTAGGTTTAAGTTGAAAATTTTGATCTCTTGGAATACCTGATGCTTTTGTTGATTTTAAAGCTGGAAAGTGAATATCTTAGCTTCCTTATTTCATTTATAAGCATATATTTTGTGGTAGTTGAGAGTTGGTGTGATATCGTTAATGAAATTGCTAAGGAAATGCATGAAACTTAACTGAAATTTTCCTTCCTCACGTATGGTACTGCTGCTGCTTTGTTAGGGACTGAATTTTGCTGTAATTTGCTGATCTTTCATTGCTCTTTCTTGCATGAACATGTTGAGATCAAGAGGTTCAGCTTTTGCTCTGTTTTTCCGTGATTTTTGGCCCTGTTTTGAGCTGAGTTTTTCTGCTGTCAAACTGTTGCGTTTCATGCTTGTTTGCTGTCCATTTTCCTTGTCTTTCTGCTGTAATTTCAGTTGTGGAGGAAGGAAGTTTTGGTGTCAGTTGGCTACTGGATCTTCTGTTTTACTTGTGTATTAGCTGCTACTGCATTTTCATGAAAGAAACAGGGGCTGCTGCGTTCATATGACACGGGGGTGTCAACATCTCCTTTCCAACTTGTAACGGGGGTGCAGGGGTGGTCTGTTTTCTCTGTACCGAGACACGGGGGTGTCTCGGTTTGTTCTTTATGGGTGACACGGGGGTGTCACCTTGTAATTTTCCATGCATATTTTGTGTTGCCGTGGAGCTACTGCTACTTGTTTCCTTTTCTTTCCTGCATGAAATGTTGAATTTGGAATGTCTGTAACTGCTGTTGGGTGCTGCATGTTGCTATGATTTGTATTTGCATGTTTCATGCATGGAAATTGGTTGTGCTGTAGTGTAGAATGCATGCATATAAAATTGGTTCTTAAACATGAAATTGCTTGCATGTAAATTTGTTTCATGCATGAACTTGCATGCACTTTAGCACGTATGCATGCTTATATATAAAATTATATATGATTAAATAATATTGTAATATAATATAATATATATGTATATTTATATATTTATTTATATATGTTTATTAAATATTAAATAATATTTAATTTAATTGAATTATAGAATTTAATTGTTACCTATTTCATGTTTTAATTAATTTTCGATTTTAAATTGAATGTGTTTAATTGTTTACGTTCTAATTTTAAATGTGATTTAATACGTGCTATGCTCATATTTGAATTCTTGAATTAATTTGTTTGGAAATGTGAATTGATGTATTCGAATGAAAGTGAATGAAAGATCGAATGGCTTGATTATATGATTTAAATTCCTTAATAGTGCGCATGAACATTTTTATAACATAATCTTATCTTTTACATATTCATATCATGATCATTGCATTACGGAGCATCTTATTTGGTCATATTGAGTCTCACTTCACCTTTCTTGCACAGATTTTGATCCCCGCTGGAGACGAGGCCGGTTTTTTCTCCTTTTCGCGGTTTAAGGTAGGTTTCTCTACTATTAGATAAATGACCCTATATACCCCAACGTGTAAAGATTTCAGCTAAAAACTATTATATGTATATAGAGTCGTTTTCTAGAGTAAATGATTTTGACGTAAAGCCTTTCTTTCATGAACCTACCAAATGCTTTGGCGAGAATGAATGAATGTTCACAATGAATGGGGCCCAGGGACTTGGTGTGAGTGGTGACCCGAGGAGGCAAGGGCTGACGGCGATCCCTCACACTAGTCCCACCAATGAACGGCGTAACCGGACCTCGTTAGGAGTTAGCGAGGAATGGACGCTGAGTGCCATCTAGGGAGTCATGTTCCCCTTTTGGTCAATGAATGGGTGGATGGGCCTTGCAAACCCGCCACCAACTCGGAGGAAGAAGGTGTAAATGTTATTGAATGCGCACGAAAAAATGATGCATGAAAAGAAAGAATGAATGAATGTTAACGAATGTTAATGAATGTTAATGCAACGCCCCGATTTTCAGACAGTCAGGTACGCTCGACACGTGTGGGTTTCGAGCGTTAGGATTTTATTTTATTATTTTCGTTTATTTAATTTAAACGTGTTAGATTAATTCCTATAAATTGTGTTCAACATGATTACGTGATAGTTATGTGATATGCATTTCATTTTGAGAATCTTTGTATGAATGGAATTTAATTGTTACATGAATTAATTGTCCAATTTGATTTAATTGCCAAATTGTCCCTAAATGCTCATTTCTTTCAATTGAGGGACTAAATTGCATACAAACCTTTTGGGGACCTAATTGATCACTTTCCAAACCTTTTATACTCAATTGCATGACTTATAAAACTTGGGGGATTGGATCATAATTATTACATATTTCCCCAAAAATATCGATATATGCATCTCTTTCACAATCATCATTTTCATTCATCAAGAATCATCATCCATTTTGCTCCTTTCTACCGAGCCAAACCCCAAGGAGGAAAAGGGAGATTTCATCCTTTCAAGTCATGATCATGAAGGAATTAGGAGCTTTGAAGCATCATCATCTCATCTCATCTCTTTCTTTCTTCCTTTCAAGGTATATGATTGATATTTCATGATTCTTGAATTTATGTATGAAGCTAGGGTTTAGGATTCAAGCTTGATAATTTATGTGTTTGGTGTTAGAAACTTGATTAGGAGCCTTAGACTTGAAAACATGTATGAATTCTTGAGAATTATGAGATTATATAATGAATTTGTATATATGCTAAAGTTGATGATTCTTGAGAATCAAAGGATGAATTAAGTGTTTATGTTAGTTTTTATTGTACTTTAAGTATATAAGTATGTTTCTTACTTGATTTAATGCATTTGGTGGAAGTTTTTATGATGTTTTGATGATTTTGAATGTGATCCGAGAGCTCCCCTGTTTTCTGCTCTGTTTTGAGCTTTCTGCTCAGCGGGAACGGCCCTTCCCGTCCCCTTTGATTTCCCGGAACGGCCGTTCCCATCCTTTGAATGTTTTGGCCAGCGAGGCTGGGAACGGCCCTTCCCATTTTGGCCTAAAGCCGGAACGGCCGTTCCCGTCTTCAGCACTGTTACAGAAGATCACACAGCCAATTCTGCATTTATGTCATTTGTTCTAAATGACCGTTTACCCCTCAAACGTACTCCGATTGACCTGAATTTCGAACTGTAGAAACTAAATTGAGTCTAAAGTATTCTCCAATTGGAATCACCTCATTATCATTTCTGGTTTGTGAGATATATCCATTTTAATTTGGTGTCGCCACTCTACCGAAAATCTGCATTCACTCAACTTCGAGCTTACGCCATTTTCTCCTCACTTTGAATTAGGATACGAGCCATATATATTCGGAAAGGTGTATTTGTCTAGTTTTCTATCCAACAAACAAAACCCAATTCCAAATTCTATAACTCAAGATATTCCAGTTTTCCTACAGCTTGTACATTTCCGAAAACTGTCAACTTTTGCCAAACTTTGCCAAAACCTCTTTTCTCGCATCCCTTTCACTCTCTCGGCTCCCGTATGCGATTTATATGATTGGAATACTTGAATATTTGATGATTATATGGTTATTTGACATTTTATGGTCTTTGCTTTTAAACTTAATTGTTAACTCCATGCTTTATGTAAAACGAATTGGTATGATTGCATGCCTTAAATACGTGATCTCCGTGAAATTACTTGTCTTCTTGTAAATTATCCCATTCCATTTATAAGTATCTATATGATCGTTACGTGCAAGTATACGTTTATTTCATACAAGAATATGTTCATGGTTACGCCGTGCGTCATTACATGGAATAATGTCCTTGAATTGTGGTCTCATGCACGTACATTGTTCCGTTTCTTGTCCAGTTATTCTCCAGGGCGGAGATTGTGGATCATGAGCACGTTCACGCATTCATGAGTCGCGTGTCGCCTGTCAGGTGAGGTTTAATTTCTAGTTACATAGAACCCGTATATCCCTTATGTGATATTTCAGCCAAAAGGTATTTATATTGACAATTTCCATAAACTATTGACCACGATTTATAGCTACATTTTATCAAGTCATGTTTCAAGTAAGCAAGCCATGATTGTCCATGTTCATGATTTCAAGCATGTTTAGGCGAGTAGCATGATCGTTCACGATGGGCCCGAGGGTAGTGACTAGAGCCAACCGGGAAAGCAAGGGCTGACGGGTAACTCTGGTGCTATCCTCACCGCATTTGGGGTCACCCCTGAATCCACTAGGAGGTTAGTGGAGGAAGGAGCTCCGGGCTTAGGGATTCATGTACCCTCTGCTCACCATGTCGTGGATGGTGAAGGCTAGCTACCTTCCCATCATTGGAGGGAGAAGGAGACTGGGGACGAGTCCGGCACCACGGATGCGCCTCGGGTTATTTCATGATTGTTACTCCATGAATATGTTACCTGATTACACTATTGCACGATAGCACGATAATTGATTGCATGATCACCTCTTGATTAATAAACAAGCAAGCATGTCCATATTCATTTGGAGTAAGGTTGGAGACCGCCCTCACTCGCCGGGGCCATGTATTGATTGATTGCATGATAAGGAACAAGTATTTAATATTGACAGTTGTATTCTCGGGCGAAGCTAGGTTTTTATTGAACTTGTATATTTATCTTTTATAAACCTTTACCCGAGAATATAACTTGCATGTTATCTGCGCTAATATATATGTAAACCCCTCACTCGGTCTTCACAGACTGACGCCTCCACCTTTCAGGTATTGCAGGTGCACGCTAGGCGGGAGTGAGTCGAGTCGGGTCCAGTTCATGTAGTCATGTCATCCGTGGTTCGTGCATTTAATTATCATTATTATTATTATTATTAGTGTTAATTCAGGAATTGTAGTTATTGTTATTCGTTAATGGAAGATGATAATGTATTGATATGATAGTCTAGATTGTGCACTACTTGATAAATGAGATATGTCATGATTGAACTGAAGGAAATAATTGCTATTGTTGAAGTATGCTTCCGTTTTGTCATGTCGCATGTTTAAGTTTCCCGCCTAGCTTGTCGTGTATTGCATTGTCACCCGTTCGCTATAGGTTGGTTCATGTACGGATTGGCCGTTTCGTATGTGGATTGACCTATAGTGCGGGGGGTGTGGCACCTCCACGTGTTAAGGGGTGCTACATCTGAGGTGGTATCAGAGCCCGGTTGCAAAACCGAGGTTCTAGTGTCGTGTCATGTCGAGTCTAGGTCGTACGACATAGGAATTACTTGATAATTTGAGAGTCCTGCATTTTATTTGAAATCAATTGGCTATTTGGATTCTCTGAATTACCTGAAATACTTGATAACTTGTACTTTATATTAGTTCATGCTATTAATTGCCATTGAGTGATCTTGAATTGTTTGGAATTTATATGGCCAACGTATTTATTTAAATATTGACGAAATACTTGTTTCAATTTATATTAAATTCTTGTTGTCAGCATCAATTATGTGACCATTAAGTGACTCGAACATGCTTCACCCACATGCATTTATTTGCAAAGCAAGTTGTGAGTGATAGGTTTTGGGAAATATATGAATCAAGACCGGGGGACTTTGAAGATTTACGAAACGGATCAGCCGTGTGAACCAAGTTGCAATTTGGCCAACCAGGAACGGACACCGGAATTGTAGCACCCACAAGTAGGGCCACATCCCCCGCACCATAATCCAAACCCGAATACGAAATGGAATGTCCGTACCCGAATCCGAATCATAGCGAACGGGAGACCAAACACACACCCTATGCTAGGCGGAGCTAAGCAAACTAAACCAGAGTACGCGGAAGCATATAAATAATACCTCAACCAAAGAACAACACATATACTTATAGGTACCAACACATATATATATAAGTATCATATTATTTACATATAGGTACCATCACTGAATTCTGTACAAAAGCCATCACGGCTCGAGTAATACATAAGGATCCAAAATGGACATATACAAAATGATAGAATGAGCAGGTGAGCAAAACTACGTGCAAAACCTAGACCGACAAGTGTAAACAGGACTCACTTCTCCGCCTAGCTCAAGCCCCAAAAGAACCTGCAACTAAAAGAATAAACGAGGGGTCAGTCAACTGACTGAGTGAGGGGGCTAACGCACACCCACACCCTATATAAGTATAGAGCAAAGCACTTAACAAAAGATGGACGTATGAACCTGAATAGGTTTTTCAAACCAAACTTTCCAAGACAATAACTATTATATCATAATAAGACCTGTCATAACTCTATTCCAATTCATACTTCCCAAATCATAACATAACATAGCGTATGCTCGGCGAGAACGAGCTTCCAACCTGTACTCCTCATAACATAAAACATAAATCAAAATACACAACCTCTCCTCCTTTGATGGTAGAGTCACGCGTTGACTCTATCCATCCATAACATAACAAACCCCCGAGAGGTAGCTAACCTACAACGGGTCCTCCCCGGTAAACCGAAGGCATCGGAATATCACGCCTTCCCTAGCTCCCGAGGTCGCACATGATATTCCGGGTGGAGACTATGCACAGGTTTAACCTCGACGGCCCAATGCAGTCCCGAGGGCTCCTTACCCATAGCTCCTTGAGCTCACAAACACAAAACGTATCATATAACCAATCTTTCATGGTTCCACTCGCTAACAACATAATTTAAACCTTTTCCAAACAGCTTACATATACCTTCATATTATTTTCCGAAATCAAAGTTGGTTCACAAAATCATAACATATATTACAAAACACTTATTTACATATACATATAATTTATCCACATGCGGGGCAAGAAAACGACACGTAAAGGTATTAGGTCAATTTAGCTATACAACACCTA
Organism: Lantana camara; assembly: GCA_037501455.1. Taxonomy (NCBI): domain Eukaryota; kingdom Viridiplantae; phylum Streptophyta; class Magnoliopsida; order Lamiales; family Verbenaceae; genus Lantana; species Lantana camara. The sequence continues at coordinate 78,375,615 of CM074859.1, forward strand.
AACCTCACCTTGTGCGTAGAAAGTAAAGGGAGTGATCACCCTAAGCCTCGGGCTCGTCCCCGGCCGCACCTTCTGAAAAGAAACACAAGAGCCCATGACTTAGACCCTACATGAACCAATTATGACGCTCGGCATATGCTTGACTCATGCTTGGATGTGAAATAAATATGGAATGAATCATATAATTCACAAAACATAATATATATAACAATTAACATGCAAAAGAAAGCACTTAAAGTCATAAAATTGCATAATTAAAGTAAAGGAAAGTAGTGGCAACTTTCAAGTTTCAAAGGGAAAAATCCACCCCCATGGATTTTTCCAAAGGGCAAAATCCACCCCCATGGGTTTTTCTAAAGCTACTGCCTCAAATCCACCCTCATGGATTTTTCCCAAAAGAAAAATCCACCCTCGCGGATTTGATGCAGTAGCAACGGTTCCGGCCATGGGAACGGCCGTTCCCGTTCCCAGTACAAACTGGGAACGGTCGTTCCCACTCTCGGTCATGAACAGTATGGCCTGGGAACGGTCGTTCCCAGTTTGAAACTGGGCGGGAACGGCCGTTCCGGCCTGGTTCGAAAGCTGGAGCAGAGAATTTTGACAGAAAACAGGGGAAGCTCGTTTTTTAGCCAAAAATGGCCAAAAACCAACCTTAAAATTTGCCACAACTTCCCAAAATGCACAAACAATTCAAATAAATCATGCTTGACATATAAACACTCAAATAACTCAAGAAAACGGAATAAAAGGCCATGATCAAAGAGATGCAAAAATCAAGTCAAAAACATGATCATTCATAAATGCTCAACCAACCATGCTTTCATGAAATAAATGCAACACATACCATATGTATAACTCATATATAAAGATGGAATTCAAATATAACAAGTATAGAACTCATATTCCAAATTTTGAACTAAACCCTTACTATTCACACATAATCCAAAGAAACCATCCAAGGCTCTAAGAGAAGAACTTAAACCATAGAATTAACGAGCATGCCAAGAGGTTTCCGAAACTTACTCAAGCTCGAAGATTGGTCGAGAAATGATGAAGTTATGGTTGATTGAAGCTTGATCAAAAATGGAGGTTTTGGCTTCTTGGCTTGGTTGTTGATGTTGTTTCACGTGAAATGAAGGAGAAAGAAGAATGGTTCAGCCTTTAAGGCTGAACCGGTTCGGTTCACGGGTTCGGTTCAAGTTCTCCGGTTCGGTTCCAATTGGTTCGGTTCAACAAATACAGGTTCAAATAAGGCCAACTCCAATTAAAACAAATAAATCTCATGCAACATTAATTCACATAATTCATATAATTCAAAATAGTCCTATACAATTAATCTAAAACTCAAATAATATTAAATCACATAATTTACCTGTACCGACTGTGAGTCGGGGTGTTACAACCTCCCCCCCTTCAGAAAACCTGGTCCCCAGGTTCACCGTCTGACCTGGGAACAAATCTGGATACAACTGTCTCATTTTTTCCTCAGATTCCTAAGTAGATTCTTCTGATTTCTGATCCCTCCATAATACACGGACCAAGGGAATCTGTTTATTTCTCAACACTTGTATCTTTCGGTCTTGAACCTCAATCGGATATCTTACTATTGTCAAATCTGGTTCAAGTTGCACTTCTTCGATAGGGAGAATGGTCGTTTGTTCGGGATAAAACTTTCTGAGCTGCGAAACATGAAAGACATTGTGTATCCCGGTCAAATTTGGTGGTAAATCCAATCTATAGGCCACTTCTCCAATCTTTTCAAGAATTCCAAAAGGTCCAAGGTATCTCGGGTTAAGCTTCCCACCTCGACCTATTCGTGAGAAACCCTTTCTAGGAGATGCTTTCAAGAAAACTCGGTCTCCTATTTCAAACTTAAGGGGTCTCCTTCTCTTATCCGCATAGCTCTTCTGACGATCCTGAGCTGCTTTCATTCTCTGTCGAATAAGTTTAACTTTAGCGGTAGTTTTATCCAATCTCTCCCGAGGTGTGGCTCTCTCGAGCTTACCCTCTTCAGTCCACCGCCAATCATCAAGATCCCAAAAGAGAGGCGATCTACACTTCCTTCCATAAAGTGCCTCATACAGGGCCATACCAATAGAAGCCTGAAAACTGTTGTTATAAGCAAACTCGACCAGAGCTAGATGTTTATCCCATTTGTCCTTGAAATCCAAAGCACACGCCCTTAGTAAGTCCTCCAAATACTTAATCAACCTCTCTGATTGTCCGTCCGTCTGAGGATGAAAAGCGGTGCTAAAATTGAGCTTGGTACCTAACCGTTTCTGTAGATCCTGCCAGAACTTAGCTGTAAATCTCGGATCACGATCTGAAACAATACTAGCAGGTACCCCATGTAGTCTCACAACTTCATTACAATAAAGCTCAGCTAACTTCGGAGTTTTATAGGACATCTTAACCTTAAGGAAATGAGCTGACTTGGTTAGACGATCAACTATCACCCAGATTCCGTCGAATCCTCCTCTCGACCTTGGTAAACCAGACACGAAATCCATAGCTATTTGCTCCCATTTCCATTCAGGTATTGGAAGTGGTTGGAGAACTCCTCCCGGTTTTTGGTGTTCGGCCTTGACAACTTGGCACGTGAGACATCGCCTTACAAAGTTAGCAATATCTCTCTTCATACCATTCCACCAAAAGAACTCTTTCAAATCTCGATACATTTTAGTACCACCGGGATGAATGGAATATCCGGAACGGTGTCCTTCCTCCAGTACTAGTTTCTTGAGCTCTTCCGGCACACAAACTCTTGTTTTAAATCTGAATACCCCGGAATCATCAAACCCAAACTTTGAATCTGGATCTATCTTAGAACGAAGTACCAATTTCTGAATCTCTGCGTCCGTAGTCTGAACCTCAATTATCCTCTGTTTCAAATCAGGCTGAACCGAAATATTAGCTAATCGAGCCACTGAAACCACAATTGCCGAACTCTGCTCCAAAACCTCTACATTCAACCCCGAAACACTCGCTTTTCTGCTCAAAGCATCAGCCACTACATTGGCCTTACCCGGATGATACTGAATCGTGCAGTCATAATCTTCTAAAAATTCCATCCAACGCCTCTGTCTATTATTAAGATCCTTCTGAGTAAAAAGATATTTCAGACTCTTATGATCCGTAAATATCTCAAATGTCGTCCCGTAAAGGTAGTGACGCCATTTCAACAAAGCAAAAACAACCGCTGCTAATTCCAGATCGTGAGTGGGGTAGTTTTTCTCGTGATCCTTCAACTTCCTAGAAGCGTAAGCTACTACCCGGCCATCTTGCATTAACACACATCCGAGGCCTTCCTTCGAAGCATCTGTATAAACCGAATAGCCTTCGGATCCCTCAGGTAGGGTAAGAATCGGTGCTGAAGTTAATCTGTCCTTCAAAGTTTGAAAACTCCTTTCGCACGCCTCATCCCACTCATACTTTACTTCCTTCTTGGTTAATCGGGTCAATGGGCACGCGATCTTGGAGAAATCCTTCACGAATCTCCTATAATAACCCGCTAACCCAAGGAAACTTCTCACTTCGGAAACATTCTTCGGTCTTTCCCACTGAGCCACGGTTTCAATCTTGGAGGGGTCGACCTCAATTCCTTTACCCGAAATGATATGGCCAAGGAAGGTGACTCGATCAATCCAGAACTCACATTTGCTGAACTTAGCATACAGCTTGTGCTTCCTTAGAGTTTCCAAGACAAGTCTTAGGTGATAAGCATGTTCTTCTGCAGTTCTCGAATATACCAAGATATCATCTATAAAGATAACCACAAATTTGTCGAGATACGGTCTGAAAACTCGATGCATCATATCCATAAACACGGCTGGAGCATTAGTCAACCCAAACGGCATCACCACGAACTCGAAGTGTCCATACCGGGTATTGAATGCTGTCTTAGAGATATCTTCCTCCCGAATACGGAGTTGGTAATAACCTTGTCTCAAATCCAACTTGGAATATACCTGGGATCCTTGTAAAATATCAAACAATTCCTCTATCCGAGGTAAGGGGTACTTATTCTTCACTGTCATCCGATTTAGTTCACGATAGTCTATGCACATCCTTAGAGATCCATCCTTCTTTTTCACAAATAAAACAGGAGCACCCCACGGCGAAATACTCGGACGAATATAACCACAAGCTAACAACTCATCAAGCTGATTCTTCAATTCTTTCAACTCAGCCGGAGGCATTCGGTACGGGGTTTTAGAAAATGGTTCTGCTCCAGGGTAAAGATCAATCACAAATTCAATATCCCTATCGGGTGGTAAAGAACCCAAATTCTCGGGAAATACATCAAAGAAATCTCTTACAACCTCAGTTCCTTCAAGTTTAGTCTGATCCTTTGGTTTGTTAAGAAGATAAGCCACGAATCCGGTTGCACCTTCCCGGAGGAGTTTATTAGCTTCCATAAAAGACACGAATGGGCTTGATTTCCATCTTTCACCCGTAAACACCACAGTATCCAAGGAGATCTTCTTAGCATAACAATCCAACTGAGCCCGATGTCGAAAGAGAAAATCCATACCCAAGATAACCCCATACTTCTTCATTGGCATAATAATCAAGTCTGCTGGGAATACTTTACCTTCAAAACTCACAGGACACTCTCTGAACACCCTGTCAACCTCCAAAGAACCTCCCAACGGGGTACTCACCACATACACATGCGCAGATAATTCATCATGCAAAGGCAAAGAAGCAACAAGATCCCGGGAAATAAATGAATGAGTAGCTCCGGGATCAAACAATGCATGAAATGGTATGCCATGAATGTTTATAGTACCTTCAATAACGGCGTTCGGATCCACATCAGCTGCTTCCTCTTCCCCTTCAAGAGCATATACACGAGCTGGAACCGCAGGTCTCCTCTTTGGACAAGTATCAACCTTGTGCTCGGAGGATCCACACGTAGCACTTGCCTAAAAGTTTCCAACAACGCTCAACCGGATGCTTTCCCTGACAAAATGAACAAAGAGGTAGAATCTGAGCAGGGGCCGGTAAGGCGGGAACTGCAGGAGGTGCCACGGGACCGGTAAATCTGGGCTTTTTGTTCCCGAAACCCTGGGGACGAAAAGCCGGTGGAGCAGAAGCTCTCGGAGCATAAGAAACGGGTCTTTTACCCGATCCGGAGCCGAATCCCGAATTCTGAGAAGAAGAGAAAGGTGGAGGCTTCAGAAATTCAACATTAGATCAATTACTTACATTAACCAACTCCCATGCAATACACTTATTAACAGCTTGTCCAATAGTTTGAGCATCTCGACGAGGTTTTAATAGCTTCTCATCTTTCTCAATTGCCTTCGTAACACAAACCCGACAAAATCTAGGCATGCATCCTTCATTAGCATTATAACCAATTAAAGTACCTTCTGCCACAACCTTCTTTGGTATCCCATGACAATGTAAATATACTTTTCGTCCGACCTATAAAAACAAACATTAATAAAAGGGAAAGCAATAACAACCAACTATAATTGATTAGTTGTTTAAGTATCAAAACTTTAAAATCTATTAGTTGTACCATGATTCGGTGAGAACTATCTGCAACTACTTGCTTCTCAAGCTTGTCTCCAACAATCTAAATGCAAAGATCAAATACTCATCATAATTTTATCATTATTCTCATGCAGATAACTATTTTCCCTAATAATATTAGTACCTGTTTACTTTTAATAGGGAGGGTATCTTCTAAATCAGAATGTTGGACTCCACAAGTGGGAGCATCTCTTGATACATCAGAACTTGACATGTGGGAACTTGGTATATCTGCAGCCTGTTATTATAAGTTGAATAAACAAAAATAGCCAAAGTGAAAAAATCATCCACAATAGATGAAAATTTTACCTGAGTACCATGCACCAAAGTAGGTGAGATAGCTGGAAATTGACTCAATAAAAGTTCTAGCTTTTTGTTCAACTGGTTGGTTTTCTCTTGTTCCAAATGCAGTTTCTCATTCGCTTTGACAAATTCTTCTTTCATTTGTTTCATTTCACTTTTCTCTTCAAGTAGCTCATCCTTGAGCCTTTGTAGTTCTTCTTTATCTTGGGATGACAAAATTTCATGTCTGGCCATAGATTTAAGTTGAGTTCGATTGACTGTACTACCTTTTCCAGCACATCTAGTATGTCCACGACTGTCTTTTCCCATGGCTGTTAGAAAGAGTTCATCTTTATACAGTCTTGTTCTTTCCTCCTCGGGCTTTTTCAAAAGCTCTCTAGTAAATTGACCCTATAAAATGTACAAGAAAATTTGATATCAAAAATTTGCATTTATTTTGTTAAATTCTAAAATGCACCTCTGACTTACATGTAAATCTGATGTTGTATTGTCATCCTCTATCCCCTTTCCACGAGATCTCGACTCCATCCACACATCCAGCTTTGCAATATCAGTAGCGCCTTTTGCCAACATCTAGAATACATAGTAATGCAAAAATGGATAGAATCGAAGATATAATATCATTTAACTAGGTTTAAAAGGTTATTTTATTTCTTATACCTCCTCCTCCAATGTAGAAAAAGGTGTTCGTCCAGTCCTATGCAAGCATTCCTTCTTTAAAACATTTATGGAATTTTGGTTTGCAACATCCTATAAGTCATATCACATTAACTCCAATAATCTCATTTTTGTTTGCATAAAAATGGGAAACATGTAATTAGTTTTTATGTAATTAATGACCTGCACTTTAGGAATCTTCCAGTAATTGACCAATTCCAACCATTGATTCATTTGAATCCTATCATCAGCTGGTTGTTGCAAGATAAACTCATGGTCATCTTTATATGGTGTAAAGAAATTCTTTTTAATGCTACTCTTCCATTTCCTCCAAATATCAGCTATTGTGAACATTACCACACCCTTTGCTTCAAGAGAAAGGTAAGTGTTCTCCTGAAATATTTAGCAAACTAATACTTTAAAAAGTTGTTATATAACTAATCAGGTAACAAATTCGTATAAATGAATTTACAAATTACCTGCACCTCATCCCAAACCATATCTCTTTGATATTGTGGGATAGCATTGAAAGTCATACTATTCAAAGGTAATTTAGCTCCAATACGAGCTAAACAACCTAATGCAGTAGCATACTTGTGATAATCATCTCCTACTACACTTCCCTTGGGATTTAGAGAAACATGAAGTTTATTTCCTGTATTCCACTCTTTAGGAAACCTAGCCGCCCCGCGCCCCGTTTTAACACTTGAGTTGTTTGTGTTTTGTGCTGTCCAACACAAGGGGAGATATTATCAATAGTTATTTTATTATCAGGAGATACTATCTAGAAGATTTATAACATACAAAAGGTGATACCGTTACTTGGGGTTGTTTGGGCCTCTAACTGGTCATTGAGGGTGTTTTGCCTTTCTGTTTGCAGCTGAGCTTGACTCAGGTTCTCCTCTGTTTGTGGAAGAGGCGTTGTTTCAACCACATTCTCAAGTAATTGTGTTTGTCTTGTACCTATAAAAGAATTAATATTAATATAAGGTGTTGTTTCAACCACATTCTTAAGTAATAAGTACTGTATGCACATATTTATTTGTAAAAATATGCATACATGAACATGCTAAACTGCACAATTTTTTTCGTATTTGGATCATAATTACTAGTTAAACACACACATGCACTTTCTCTATATATAATATTAAATACGAAATACATTGATAACAATGGATTTACAAAACATAAATTATGCGAATTTCTGCTTGGGAGCTGATTACCAAACATATTACAGTAAAACATAACTCCCTTCTACATTTTAATTTTTAACAATTTTCTAATTGAAAATTTTAACAAAAACTTATTACTGTAAATTTATAAAGCTTAAAGAGAATAGGTAATCCTTTTATCTAAGCACTTCTTTGGAAATTAAAGTTCACACTAACATTAATTCATATATTTATAGACATGTTGCAGAAACTAATTAATCTGAGAAATTGCCAAAAACAATATAGTGTATGAAGATAATGTGCAAAGGGAATAATGGGCAAGAAACTAAGGTTAGGCCATTAAGTTAATCTAAGTTGATATAACACTAACATTTATAGTCAGACAGATACTAATGCAGTTGTTTGTACTATATTCTCATGTAACTTTATCACCCCATATTGAAACTGGAAACTAGAGCTGACCATATTACTTGAATAACTTTTTTTAACCACACAAAAAGTAAATTTTTTAAGGTACCTCTGTATGAAGGTAATTGAGTTTGTGTTTGTAGCTGATTTTGACTCAAGTTCTCCCGTCTTCGTATAAGATTTACTTGAGTTTGTGCTTGTAGATGTTGCACCCTTTTTGTTCCTATTTTAACAAATATACAAAAAATAAGACTCACGTAATCATTATTAAAATAAGACTAATGTGTTACCATTCTTTTCCAATCCGGTCAATTGATCAGAAGCTGGATCGTATCGTCTTTTTCTTATTTTGACCATACCTGCACACAATTCACAAGAATTTAAGAATAAAAATTTTAAATTTACATAAATTTAAAAAAGATAAATTAAATTTAAATGACAAAATTAAGGACAACAAATTTTGGAATACTCCTGTTTACCCAGGAATGCAAATTCCAAGAATTTCTCCATACCATGGATATACTCATCAGAAAGTCTATTCGATAAATGAACCCACGTTTTATCCATCTTTAAATTTCTAATATTTGCAAAGTGATACTCAACACCCTATATAAGAACTTATCATTCTCTTGAAATATGGAAAAACATACTTATGTGCTGAAATGTTTATCCAAAAATTGCCAATACAAATCTTTATGTCGAAATTCTGCAATGAAACAAGTAACATATAAGTAATCAAATAAAAAGTATATGAAACAAATCACTATTTCCAATTGTACATAATTAACTTGTATTGACACAAAAAATTTTGGTTCTTAAGGTTCCTAAGAATGGTATGAATGCTCTCTAAAAAAAACTAGTCAAATAAATACACGACACCAACCAAATTACAGAAAACAAAAACAAAATTTTAGTATAGCCTTGTGGGTGAAAGTGAAAGAATCAAATACCAGCATCTTACTCATAAGGAAGATGGAATGTGAAGATCTCTTTTTTAGAGTAACTTGTATCTTTTCTCCAGAGGTTTAGAAGAATTTGTTAAACTGAATAATACAATAGGATTTAACATATGATTTAAACTGAAAGTAAATGGCATAATTGCTAAAGAAAATTAAGTAGTAAATAATAAAAGCCAGACATCGAAAAGAAAGGCTGAATAGGAAGTGCTGCTGCTTTTCTCATTCAATCATTCTTTTTAACTGTAAATCTTCTTAAGCTAACTTCAACTACTAAAGTAGCATTGTCTGTGTGTATATATATATGTATATGGCAACACTTTTCCCTCCAAGTATTTGCAACTTCAGAATCAAGAATCAAGAGTCTATTGGTGAGTTTTAAGGTTAAACCACATTCGTATTCAACAATAAACATGTGAATTGCGCAAATTAAATAATCAACACGGGCACTAATCTCGCTTGAACAAGACCATTCGGGATTATTTGTAATGCAAAAATTATACACAACTGATAAATATTCGTAAGAAATGTGTTCCTACTCGGACCAAAAAGCTTGAGCATATCAGATTAGTTTCATCCTTGGAATCCAATGTGTATAGGAGCAAATGAGACATGGTGAATCATGCATGCTCCCTTATGATCTTATTAACCAAAAACAAACAACAAAAAGAAGTCTCTTCATAAATATATTCTACATTGACCCCTTTGTTTTTTGGCTAAAGATTATTTTTATGCACTTTAACGTATGCAATGAATATTGCTTTTATTCAACTATCAGAATAATAGAGAATATTGTAAATCCCTCACCATTAAAGTTACATATATTAAAACAAAAAAGAGCAAACATACGAATACAAGAAATTAATAAAGAAAAGAAAAGAGATGTAAAGGAGTTGATGAGAAAGTCCTAATTTCTGATAATATTTTAATAAATCTTATTGGGTTTAAAGTGAAAATTAGTATAAAGTGTTGAACTAAAAGCTGCTTTAAGTTTACGTTACAAAACCTTTATTTCTTTGTTGGGGATCAATAGTTTTCCCTTTGGATTCATCAGCATTACCCAAATACAATAATTAATACAGGATTATAAACTTTTCTCTTTCATATAAAAGTTTTTCATCTATTTTAAGCATCACTTATTTGAGAGAAGCTGGAAAATCGTCAACTCCAAAAAATTGGCTTTCTAGATTTCATGAGCCTCAATAAAAAAAAAAAGGTAGTCATTTCAAATACTTCAAAACATACATACAAATCAAAATCTGAACTCCCGTGATGACTGTTGAACACTGATTTAATTAGAACTCACAGATAGAAGAACAAAACACATCTGTAATGTGGCAGCGGCACAACACATAATCATAGACAACACACCTGATAGACAACACATTATCCACATCCCAAACCCTCTCAATGAGGCACAACACACCTTATATATATATACAACAAAACAGTAGAGCACCAAAAATAAAGCACGCAGCCCACAAAGATTTTTGGGTTTTTTTTTTTTTTTCGAAAAATTCAAAATACACCCAAAATAAAAGAAAAATTCAGCAAAACAACAAACATACCTTGATGGAGAATGAAGAGTTGAAGCCATTCACATCCCGATTCTCTGCCTCCTAGCGCTCGATTTCCTTTCCCTTGAGACAAGCAATTCTTGTAGGGTTGTTGGCAGCGCCCTTGAAGCCCTTCGCCTTTAGATTTACCGTCGAAGACCTGCACTAGAAGCTCCGCCGTCGAAGAGCTGCTCTTCTCTACCTGCGTTTGAGGAAATACCACCTGTATGTTTCGGTTGAAATGAGGAATGAGGGTTTTAGATGAAATGGGGAACGAGGGTTTCAAATGGGCGCGAGAGGTAATTTTGGTGGGACATTTTTTCCTTTTTGCCGCGGTTGGATTTTGGGGGACAAAAGTGTTGTAAATTTTTGAGTTTTGGGGGATAATATACGCTGTGTGTACCAGGTTAGAATATTATAAGTGTTATAATGGATATGTTAAGTTTGAGTGGGTTAGAATATTAAGTGTATAACATTTAATATTGTAATGGGCCGTGTACTAGTTAGAATATATATCCAACATATTTTTAATATTTTTCACATGTTTTTACTTAATAATTTCTAGTTAATTCAAACATATATATATATTTTAAGTTTTGCAATTCATTACGGTGTTTTTAGTTTTAGTCAAAAATATCCCACAAGCTCGATATATAGAAAATTCAACATAAATTCATTTAATTAATAAAAATATTTAATATATAATACTTTAAGTCGTTCGAAAAAATATATAATATAATTTTGAAATTTAAGAAAGTAATATATTTTTGTTTGATACTAAATAATTGGTGGGAATAAAAATAATATGTCAAATCTTTATAAGATATTATTTAAGATTTAATTATATTTTATGGCAAAAAATATCAAAACTACGTAGTTTTGATATATTATTTACTACGTTAATGGTTTTGTAGTAAATAAGTGTCCTATTTCATAATTATTTACTACGCACAATAAATCGTAGTAAATAACTACCTTTTACTACGATCAAATGATCGTAGTAAAAAGATTTGTAGTAACAAGTCATTTTTCTTGTAGTGGGAATATGATCACTCAAGTCCAATCTTATTTCATGCAATTAAGTCCTTAAATTGAAATGAATGGTCAATTAAGGACAATGAAGCAATTAGATCATGTTTGGTAATTAATTCACGTAACAAATGAATTTAATATGAAAATAATTCTCAAGTTAACAAATATTTCACATATTTTCACGTATACACATTGAAATATAATTCATATCACTTATCATAAAATGTAGAAATTTAATAAACAAAAGAATTAAAATAAATCCTAACTTTCGGAAACTCACACGTGTCATGCATACCTGAATAGCCGAAAATTGGGGCGTTACATTGATCCTTCGTTAATCATATTAACATCCTACCATAACCCTCGTATTCTGGCATTTGTGTGTGACCCTTTAGGTTTATTATTCGATTAGCAGTGACAGAAATTAATTAATTCCCAAATTAATTAATCACTTCACAGATCACACTACCGTAATCTAGCAATGGGTGTGTGACCCCTAGCCGAATAACGAAATGAATCGAAGAACCTTTCAGTCAATGACAATCAGTGAAATACGATCTTCCTACAACTCCTTCTCTCAATGAAGAACTAAGGCATGTGAATATTCTTAGAGCCTAGATATTCTTGATCTTTAAAGTTAAGTTCGTTTCATATCCATTTAGATCTTAATCCAAGAAAACCCCATTTTCTTGATGTCTCGATCTTTTATCCACCTTGGCCAATGGTTTATTGTATAATGGACTACGAACAACTTAACCAGTAAGAGATTTGTAACAACCCGTATCAGGACCTAGCTGGAAACAGTAAATCAAAGAGGATAAAAATGCATTTATATACCTTGGTTCACCTTTACAAATGTTCATGCATTGCATTCTTATGTGAACAATGTGCATTCATTAGTCGTATTGTGTTTTAAGGGGGATTTCCTTACCACGAACTAAATTTACTATTCATTTGCCGAGCCTACCTTGTCCTAACATCTCATTGGAACCCTACAGGTTCATAACTCATGTTTCCCAGTCATATCAACATGTTTTCCAAGCTTCGACATCCTTTCTTGATCATTAGGGGTATTTTGGGAATTTTTGTCAAAAGTACTATTCATTTTCCGAACCAGCACTATGCTATTTTATTCGAGAAACCCTAGAGAACCTATACTTGTTTTCTTAGAACTTTTCAGTTCCCTTTCAATGCTTTGAGGTTTCGTTTATGTGTCCAGAGCAATTTAAGAATTTATTTTCAAATAAATATTTCCGTCGGTAGAATATATTTCCTTCGATAGAATGATTTAACCCTTATGATTATCGCCATATTTTTCGAAAGCCTTTCAGACCTTCAAATTTTATCCTAGTATTTATTTCATAATTAAAACAATTTTCGAAATTCAAGAAAATCCTATCTTCCGGAGCTTATAACTTTTAAACCGTACGTCCGATTTTGACAAGTGAGTAACCGTTTCGAAGCAAATTTTATTTCCTAGCTCTTGGACACTTTTCCAGCTCCAAAAATACATAGGAGAAGGGTGATATTACCAGATTACCCCCTGCTGTGACAATTATGTTAAGAAGGAAACCTATTTTTGGAAATTCCACAAATTACCCCACCTTAAGTCCCTAGAATAAATATTATTTACACTTTAGTCCTTCCCTAAAACTATAAATAAGTGTGTTGGGGTCTCATTCTCTCCCCACACCAGCCATAATCACACGCCCCACACATTAGAGAAAGGTATGTTTTCTTATTTTTTTTTATGTTATAATTAGTTTAATTTATGTTTTAAATTTATGTTTTATTTTATGCTTTAATTTATTTATTAATTATTATGGGTTTAGGTTTTAATATATGTTTTATTTTGTGCATGAATTATGTGATTTAATTTATGCTTTAAATATTCATGAATTTATGAATTATGTTTCTTTTAGTATAGTTTATTATGAAATGTGTTACATAATCTAATTATGTTACAATTTAATTATGTGACAATTATTCTAGCATGTTATATGTTACATTTTAATTATTTTATGATCATACTTAGGTAATTTAATTTATTACATGATTTAATTTAATGTTGCATGTTACATAATTAAAGTATAACCTATAGTTTTAAATGTTACATGTTTAATTAATTGTTACATGTTTATACTTGACCAATTGATATATGTTATGGTATACATGTATAATATACGTATACGTATTTGATTCCAATATGTATAACTACGTGTATACTTTCGTATAAATACTATGTGTATTTTCATAATAAATACGTCTGTACTTTTGTATAAATACCGTATGTATTCTTGTATATATACTGTATGTACCCCGTATAAATACTGTATAAATACGGTAGGAATAAATACCGTATACATACAATATAAATACACATATACATACGGTATAAGTACCGTATACATACTGTATATATACCGTATACTTGAATAGTGACCTTTGACCATTGTCCTCAACCTTTGACCCTTGACCTTTGACTTTGACTACTGACTTTGACTTTGACCAAGAATTTTGACTTTTAACCTAAATAATCGTTTCGAAGAGACGAATTCAACGGTCGAAGCCTTTTTCGAAAATTCTCAAAAACAGGGGATCAAAGTAGGTTTCAAAGTTCATATTCTTTTTCTAATTAGGGTTGTTTTAAGACCCTAAGAAAATATATCCGTAAGTTCTTGACACGAGCTTTCAACTTAGACTAATCGTTTACTCGAATCCTTTGTTCGAAAAAGAGTATTCCTTGCTCAAGCTTTTCGCTTTCTCGCCAATCTTGTGTTTCATTCTTAGTTAAATGATTCTTCTGCATTAAATGATATTACTCTCCTATGTATTGCATTACATGAATCCTATTATGCCTTCATGCTTTGATAGTTATTGAATAATTATCATGAAATATCTCCACATGATATGATATACTTTGATAATGTTTCGCCCTGTACATATAATATCGTTATGTGTTATTAAATGACTTGAGGTCGTCCCTATTTGTTTATGTGACTATGTAGTTTATGGATAGAAACTTAATCATTCACTACTCACAGGTGAATTCCGGATTTACTGTGGCTCTAGTATTATTGGTTAATACCATTTCTGTAGGTGAGGTTTAAACTATTTCAATTGGAACCATGAAAATTCCTACGTATTCAAATGATTTCAAAATCAACGCCTTCGGGCGTAAAGTTTCTTATCTTTCAAGCTAAACGCATTCCCATTTTGGTACAACGCTTCAAGTTTAAAGTTAATGATCTCTGATATATATCCTGTACACTGCTACAATGTCTTGAATAAAGGTTCAGTCTCTTGAACTCTGTGTGCTTATGCACTTTTGTTATTCTGAATGCAAGCTTTGGAAATTTTGTTATGTTGGGCCTTGGCGGTATGGTTAAGTAGTAGACCGGGAGGCGTACGCCAATGGCTACTATGACACTGGCCACCGTACTGACCTTGGTGTTTATGCACCAAGGTCAGTCTCTTGAACTCTGTGTGCTTATGCACTTTTGTTATTCTGAATGCAAGCTTTGGAAATTTTGTTATGTTGGGGCTTGGCGGTATGGTTAAGTAGTAGACCGGGAGGCATGCGCCAATGGCTACTATGACACTGGCCGTCGTACTGACCTTGGTGATGGTTTAATCGGAGGTTGGTTACTCCACATCGGAGGTCGGGAGAGGTGGTAAATTCCTCTCGTTTTGTTTACGTCACAGCGGGGTAGCTCCCTAAGCGCGACAATAAGGGGAGAAGGGGTGGAGCATGTGTATATGGGTGTTGGGGTCCTAATGGATCTCGATACCAACTTTGTAAATGTTTTTGAGGAGTAAAGGATGGATATGATCTAGCTTACGGGCAACTTTGATTTTAAAGTCTGGTTCATATTTTTGGAAATATCCCGTACACTGTTTCCCCGTTTATAAAGCATATATGAACCAAAACCTCTGATATGTGTGCATGTGTCTGCTTGCTTGGAAATCTTATGTCAAAGTAATGCTTTGAAGTACGGTTCTGAATTAGAGTTTTAAAGAAAAAGCTCTGAAATTCAGTTTTAAAGTGCAATTTGAAGTAAACCTCTTCTGAAAGTCCTAAAGCTTTCAAGTACTTATATTGTTTCAAATGTCATGCCTCACTTAGTCCTTTTAACTAATACCTCTACCCTGTTTTCTGATCTCATGGTTTCAGGTTAAGTGATCGCTTGTTGGCTGGTATCTTGAAGTATAGGAAATCCTTTGTTGTGCTCTTATGGCCAGGTTCTTCTGAACCATCTGGGACACCACCCCCTGGATGTTAATGTAATGTCCAATTAGGTATTTATCGATCTAGACTCCGGTGTCCTTTGTTACTTGTTTACACTAGTTATATTATCCCTTGACACTCTATCGAAATATCTCTTTCAATACTCAATTCCTGTATAGTCCTTGTACTTGGTTACTAGCCTCTTGTGTCTCCTGATTTATGCTTTGAAAGTTTTAAATTTCGCATATTTCCGCTGCAATGTTCCCTTCAAGTACTCTGATCTTGCAATGTTTTATCTGTTCGCCGGCGTACTTCTTGGGTGCTAGGTCTCTTAGCCACTTGAGAGGTACGACGGTGTGGGATTGTGGCCCCTTCGGGCGCTACAACTAAGGTGGTATCAGAGCCCCAGGTTGAGGAAATCTGGGGTTCTTAGAGTCTCACAAGTATTCACGTGTCTTTAGTGCTTAAATTGTGATTGATCACTGTTTGGGGAGGCTGACCAGCATGTGATTTGTTACAATTGTAGTACTAAAACCCTTTTTTAATCGAGCCAACCATCTAGTTTTATCAACATCAAAACTCTTGAGTTCTATGGAGTCTTTCAGTACTTTTGGAAAACCATTCGCTCGTTAGAGGCTACGATTTTCAGATTTTTACCTCCTCTATCGTCTTACTTGCATCTCCAACTTGTGGAAAGTTTTTATTTACACTTCCAGCCCGATCGTGCTTCAATTCCTAGAGTCACTTCAAGATACCGACAAGGCCCATGTATAATGTGTTTTATGTGCTAATTGGATACTGATTACTTGAGTACTAAACATTGATGACTTGTTGGTCCCTGTGTTGACAAGTACTAGCTAATTGATAATTGATGATCCCTGATATATAATTGTTACTTGAATATTGCTGATTGGCTTTGGTTCTCCACTTTGATATGTACTTGATATTTGTTAATAAGTGCTCTGTGCCATGTATACGTGTTTCATGCATATTGCCTCTGTGGCATGCTGTGCACCATTCCTGACCCACATGCATTATATTTTAATCGTTCTTCCTGGCATCGAAAAGTACTTTCTTTGGAATGAAGAGTGAACTCGAATTTCGCTAATATAGCCAGAAGCACGGTACACACTTTTAACACGCTAGTTAAGGTTCTATAACCCTGGCTTTAACATCCTGTTCGTCCGACTTATAAGGTACGCCACGTTTCAACCTTTTTTTACGTGTTTAATTGTGTGATTTTGTGTTTTGCGTGGCCCTACTTTGAACTCTTTTAGAGTTTAGGGGCCTTTTTGTAATTTTTTCTTTTTAGGGGTTTTCGGTCATTTATCGTTCGAACGAGACGAGTCCGTAGACTCTGAGTTTGCCCTATTCTGACGTCGTTTACCCCTTCTACCGTTCGTTTTTCGCGCGAGGACCCGGGATAAAACACCCGAACCCTCGTTTTTCGAGCAAAGGGATCAGCTGCTCTCTCTCTCTTCTCCCGCTCTCTCTCTCCACGACATTCACATACACTCACGGTGGGGAAACACACACAACTCAAACTTGCTCGTTTCTCGACGGAATTCGACGATCCAATAGTCCATTTCGATTATCTCGACGACGCGGTCACAACCGTACCAAGAACTCGACCAACCGACGACCGATGGCGGAGATATCTCCATTTTTCAGACGCACAGGCGTGGGTGGCGGGGTCGCCACTTCGCCTCCCGTTCGCGGCGGCTTCCGGCGGTTACGACCCCTGTGCACTTCTCCACCAACGGGAGACTCAGTTCTCCTATGCCGACGGAGCGTATTTTGGCTGGCCGTCGAAGGAACCGGGCGGGATCCTCCGGTTCACAAGTTTCGTTTTGTGGAGGGTTGAGCGGGGCACCTCTCTTCCCCAAACGGTGTGAAGGAAGGTATGTTTGTTTTAATTCCGTTGGTTTATGCCTATGTGTGATCTGAGGAGTTTGGTTGGATTGAATTCATACCCGCCGAGTGTTCTGTCTGTCCGTCTGTCATAAGTTCGTGAAACGGGGGTAGATTCTTAAATTAAGATAAAAATTGGTATACTTTTATACTAATAAGTTACGTTCCGGTATATGTGCTAAGTCTGCACGAATCTGAGTTGTGCCTTAAGAAACCTTTGATTTAAGATTTGTTTGGTCTGTTTGATAAGTCTCCCTATATGTATATTATCACGGGAAATGTTTTGGCGTGTAAAAACTAACCCCGGGTTCACGAATGTTGCTTCTTCTACGTGTTGTGCTCTATATATATGTAGGTGTGTGTGGGTAGCCCCTCGCTCAGTCTTTGGACTGACCCCTCCCCGTTTATGTTTTTAGTGTGCAGGTTTCGGTTTGGGTTCACGTTGGAGTTCGTGCTAGGCGGCGGTGTGTCGTGTCTTTTGAGTGTGTGTCTGCACGTTTCAGTTTGTTAAGTATTTTGTTCTGATTTATAATTTGTAAATTTTGTATAAGATATGTTGTGAGCAGGTTGCATGTATGATTTGATTGAATGGAATTCGGGACAGGTTAGGACAGGTGCTCGGATTAGTTGAACCCGTCTTGCTGTGTAATTGTTCGGGACAGGATAGGACAGGTTCGATAGATTAGTTGAACCCGTGTAGATGATTTTGATTTCTGTATTGCACTATATGTTTAACTTATGAAAGTTTTTGAAAGTTGCCATTTTGTATATCTCCAGCTATCATGTTTCGCTTATTTTCTTCTATATAGGGTTAGGTACCGACTAGCTAGTGGGTGTGTTTTTCGTTAGTCACCCGTTCGTTGTGACTTGGTGCGTGTGCGGACTCTCCATTTCGTACACGTGTCGGGGCATTGTGCGGGGGTGTGATACCCCACCGCTTGGGGTGTTACACTGGCGCCATGCATTCATCGTATCTAAGTTATATCTAGGCATACTTGTTCATGATTAAGTACTTGGTCATGCAAACATCACATTAAATCTCTTTTGAGATTTACTTTGTTGCACAATTGGTGTATGAACGCTAAGTACTCGTCGAATTCTGTCATGCTACTGGAATGAGATATGGGATCATCCAAGGAAAGGATAAGGGTTGGGAAGTAGAAGAAATGAAGTATGTGTTATGGGAAGTTAAACGGTAATCTTCGTGAGAAGACGTAGCCTGTTCTTTAAATAAGTAATAAAGATCAACAGTTGTAAGAGAAATGGAGGTAGTATATGTGTTCTTAACGGAGTCTTTGGATACCGAAACTTATTACCTCCTGAGCATAAGTGTGTTAGGACTATATCAGCCATGAGGGAAGTAAGACCACTTTTGAGGAAAACCGTAATGAACAACTCCAACTGAATACAAGAGGGTGGAAGAGGTAACCTATTAAAGTTATAAAATTGAGGTGTAACTACCATAGCGCGTTGTTGTAGGAAACGCTCGCATTATGTGAAACATCTAGTTGGTATAATGATACTAAGAGAACTGAATTCGCTGATAGTAAGAAAAATATGATATCCCCTATCGCTGATCGAGAAGTTATTTGGAAAACTACGAGGTTCCCGATTATGCTTCAAGTTAGATTTGAATAGGGGCAGCGTGTCCCCAATTGAAGGTCAAAGAAGGATGTTCCATGACCGTTTTTGTAACATCCCGCTCGTCTCACTTAGAAGGTACGCCACGTTTCAACCTTTTTATGTGTTTAATTATGTGATATTGTGCTTTGTGCGGCCCTATTTTGAACTCTTTTGGAGTTTAGGGGCTTGTTTGTAATTTTCTCTTTTTAGGGGTTTTTCGGTCACTGCTCGTTTGATCGAGATTTTGACCTCTTCGACCCCTTCAATGCGTTCGGGACTTCAAGACGAGTCCGTAGACTCTAAGTTTGCCTATTCTGATGTCGTTAGACTTTCCTCCTGTTCGTTTTGCGCGCAAGGACCCGGGATAAAACACCCGGATCCTCGTTAAACGTGACAGAACCAGCTCAGCTCTCTCTCTATTCCCCTCCAGGTGAAACACGACACAGCACACACACTCACGATGTGTTTGCACACACATGCCAAACTCGACCGATACTCGACGGAATTCGACGAACCAATAGTCCATTTCGGTGAGCTGGACGATGCGGTCAGAACCGTACCAAGATCTCGACCAACCGACGATCGACGACAGAGTTATCGTCGAATTTCAGGCATGGCTGGAGGGGGTGGCGGAGCTGCCACTTTAACGGCCTTTCGCGGCGGCTTCCGGCGACCCCCCGGCGACACGCGCCCCAGGCCTGGCAAGAAGAACTCCCAGCGCATCATTGGACGTTGGCAGCGCGGCCATTCGTGCCGTAGCGGCAGCGGCAGCGATTCCGCCGCTCCGACGGTCTTTTTTGACGAAAGTTGGTGTTTCCTACCCTTTTCCGACCCTCTGAGTTCGTTTCCGGCATCGATTTCATCTGATTTTGGCCGTAGGTGGTGGTTCCGGCGACTTGAGCGGCGACTGAAACTTCAGCGGCCAACGGGGGCCTTTTCCGTCGATCTTTTGGCCTCGGGCTCTTCACGAAAGTTTTTCGGAAAGGCGAGAACTATTATCCTTTGATCACGCGACACCAGATTTGGCCGTTTAGTGGTGGATCGCGGCGGCGCAGTGGCGGTGCAACGGCGGGGCTAGCTCCGAGGATTTTCTCCGGCAACCACCTTAGGGGTTTCGAAGAGCTTGTCACGGGTAAGTTAATGCCTCTTTCGGATCTCATTTTCGTTCACCGGTTTGGAAGTATTTGGACTTTGAAGATTTTAGGGTTTTCGTATTCTTGGATTTGAAATTGGAGATAATTGGCTTGGAATTTCCAGAAATTTATCGAGGAATTGGATTGAGCATGAGGAATCCTTGCACGGGTGAATTTTCAGGAATTTTCCGGCACGTTCTGGCGGCGGCCGAATGGCGGCCCGCCACTGTTTCGGCAGCTCCGGCGGTGGCGCTCCAGCGACATTCGGACAGTTTGTCCGCTTCGTCGTGGTGAGTCCAACACCACTTTTCGTTCGTCAATCGGACACTCGGTTTAATTTCTGCGAATTTATTTGTGAGTTTGTGATTTATTTGATTAATTGTACTAAATGTAATTTAATTTCGATTTGCTTGACTTATCTATTTATATGAACTCTGATGTATACGAAATCATACATTTAATGGAATGTGATAGGTATTGATGCTTTGAAGTGTAAATTGAACCCCGTTATGCCGAAATTGTATTAGTTGTTAATTGTTTAAAATGTAATTCATTCTTTCATGTTCGGTAAATTGATGAGTATGCATTGCATGGTATTTGAAAATAAGTAATGAATTATGGAATACATGAATTCATGATTTATTGTTGATATTAGTCTCGTTTCATGCCATTTGGGTATAATTCTTGTACAAGGGATGTTTATGTAATTTTAGAAAATACAAATTTGTATAATTTGAATTAATTGAACCTTATCTTTTAAAAACGATTATGCTAATTTTGATTAAGTAAAAGTTGAATTAGCATGCCTTGGATGATTAAATTTGAGATTTTTGCAATTAAAGTTTAAATTACCTAAGTAGAATTTGAATCTATTATGCAACGAACGAATTGTATGAACTTTGAATGGTTAAATGGCTTAGTTGGAATTTGGTATGAAACCCCTTGGGTCTAAATGAATTCCTCACATGCTATTGTGTATTTTAATGGGCCTTGTAATATGTGAATTTCGTATAAAATATGAAATATGACTTGAGTGGAACTTCTAGGATTTAATTGGAAACTTTTATACGTAAGAAATAAATTATTTATACGAATATGTACTGGTTATTTGATATGGATTAAAATGAGTAATTTGAATTACTTTGTCTTTCGATTTCTCGTAATTGCATTAATTATGCACATGAATATGTTCTAATGTGTAATATGACTCCATTAAATTATATAATGTTTTGTTTTGCATATAATTAATATGAATTTGACTCTTGCTTATATGATTACGTTTCTTAAGTGCTTGAGCATCGTCGTGCGTCTCTGTGTGGTTGTCTGAGTCTGAGTCTGAGCTCGGTGTTGTGTTTTGTGTCTTCAGTTGTTCAGGTGCACCCGGGGTGGTGACAACTGAGTCGTGCCGGTTCCGGGGTGAACTATTTGCTGTATTTTTTGCTGTGTTTGGTACCAGGTGAGGTTAGGATATAGTTATACCATATTGCAATGTGCTCGTTTTGAATGCATTCGACTTATAAGCCTCTATATATACGTAAATATGTGCGAGATACGTATTTTGTTGGTTTTGTCATAAACCCGAGGCGATTCCACTCCCTTTTTACTGTTTGAGCTGAGCAAGCAGCTGAACCCATTGCCATTGTCCTAATAGAATGGGGCTATTTGTAGCGACAAGCTCCAATCGTAGGCCAGCTGAAAGAGAAGAAAAGGAAAGGTGGTGCTAAAAAAAAAAGTGACTGCTACAAATTTTAAACAAAGGGCTAGAAAGAAGACAGTAACCGCGTGCCCGGGAAAAGTGACTTACTTGAATGGGGAGCTATCCTATAACACTAACAAGCGGGGATAGAGAAGGGGAACCCCTTTGAAAAGGACAGAGCCGCTACTTACACATCTGGAGTTCCGGATTGAACTACGGAACGGAATTCAAGGGCAGCGGGAACGAGTGCTGTGCTTGCCCCGACCGATACCACCATTCATTACCGTGAACCGGCCTTGGCCTTCACTTTAAGTCAAATGAGCTACCATGATCATAGTTGTCCCCACTGGAATCAAAATCTTTAGTTGGATCGCTACCATGTGGGGGGGTTCGATACAATACAAAACACCCATGTTATTTGCCGTAGGGTTCATCTTTTTGTTCACCATAGGAGGACTCACGGGAATAGTTCTGGCAAATTCTGGGCTAGACATTGCTCTACATAGCTTGTAAAGCCGGCTTTCGACCGACGATTGGGACCCTTTTGCACAAAGAGCTAAAGTTTTTTTGGCTAAAAAAAGAATGTATTTAGTCGTTCAGCTTCTTACTGATGAACGATTCCTTTGACTACTGCCACCACTCTATTTGCTTATTAGGGCAAAAAAGACTATGAAAATACTTAGTATTTTTCTTCCATCTATTCGATAAATAATGAAAGAGATCTTTCCAAGCAATAAGAGAAGCCCCCTAGCTATCTTTCTTAGGTCAAGGGAAGAAAGAAGAGCAACTAAAGGCATCGCGCTCAAAGCCTAGTTGCAAGGCGAAATTTGAAAGTACGAACGCTATGTATGAGCCTATGTATGCTTAAGCTCCGTTTTGATATGATTTTGAAGGAAGAGTATGTATGGTATGTACGTACGATATGATAAGTACGATATGCATGAGATATGTCTGTCTGTCTGTGTGTGGCGGGTTAAGTTTCCGAGATATGTGTGTTTATATGCGTGTTTAGGCCCCAGAGAATGGTATGGTAATCTCGGGTCGGCCGTGGGGTCGCCGAGCTCTTCCATCAACATTTTCCATTTGAGAGTCTCACCCAACCTCGGGAGGTTTGGGGAAGGGTGTTTCTCATGAGTCGACGGAGGCAACCGTCGAAGGTTTCAAGGTCGTGATTACGCCTTGTCTCTCGTGATTTTTGGATAGTTAGGGTCGTCAACCCTTCTATCACCCGGTGTAAGGTTGGATTGGTTTATGCTTTTTGTTTTGTCTTCGTGTTGCTTTGCTAAGGAGTTGGTTGGTTGTGTACTCGTACCCGTCGAGTTTCGTTATGTTTGTCGGTTATAAGTTCGTGAAACGGGGTTAGACTTTTAAGTTAAGATAAAAAATTTTATGCTTTCAACCTAAAAAGTTATGTTCCGGTTTGTGTGCCAAGTCTGCATGAATCTGAGTTTTTGCCTTAAGAAACGTATGATTTGATATTTGCTTGATAAGTCTCTCTATAAGTATACTATTATGGGAAAATGTTTTGGCGTGCAAAAACTAAACCCGGTTTCACGAATATTTATTCTACTTTGTGTTGTGCTCTATATATATGTAGTGTGCGTGCGTTAGCCCCTCGGTCAGTCTTTGGACTGACCCCTCCCCCTTTATGTTTTTAGTGTGCAGGTTTGCTTTGGAAGTCGTTGGAGTTCGTGCTAGGCGGTTGTTAGTGTTATTTGAGTCTTTGTTTGTCTTTCTGAGGTTGTTAAATGTTTTATTTCGAATTTCGTTTGTAAGTTTTGTCTAAGCCATGTTATGTGCAGGTTCGCATTTATGATTTGAATATATGAAATTCGGGACAGGTTAGGACAGGCTCGGGGAATTAGTTGAACCCATTATTGTTGTATGCTATTCCGGACAGGTTAGGACAGGTTCGGTTGTCTAGTTGAACCAGTTTAGTTTATGTTTATCTACTTACTGGAATATATGAATTATTATTGTTGATTAAAGATTTTGAAAATTCGTATTTTGTATCGCTTCCGCATTCAGGCTTTGCATATTTCCTTTTCTACAGGGTTAGATACCGCCTAGCTAGTGTGTGTGTTTTCGTTTTTCACCCGTTCGCTGTGACTAGGCGCGCGTGCGGACTCTCCATTTCGTACACGTGTCGGGTCATAGTGCGGGGGTGTGGTGCCCCACCGCTTGGGGTGCTACAGTTTTCCATACAGAACTAAGGGCACTCCAATTTCACAAAGATATCGTGGAATTGACTATTATACCTACAATAATTGAGAATGTGTTGGATTTCCAGATGGTATCTTTACAAGTTATCCTGAGCTCCATTGGCAACATCCTGATGTACTTAATGGCTAAAGATGCATGATTCATATGACAACTAGTATTGGGCACTTCGCTGGAGCACAAGTCAACTACTAAGTTCAACAAATACAATTTTAGGTAGAAAAGAGAAACACTCTTTGATCATATCACCTCTGGCTCAGGAAGTTGCAGATAAACCTTCAAGGATTGAAACAATGATGGATTTGATATTATCATGGAATACATATAAATTAAAGGCTTCTTGCCAGATGGAATATTATAAAGTGTCTCCAAAGAAATTAGGTAAAGATCGGCTTATGTACCCATAACAACCTTGTTGAAAGAGTAAAAATGACCTCCCCGCTTTAGTGATGGACACTTTACTGGAGCACAAGCCATAAGCCAAGGTCAGATAATGCAAACTTTGGCTGGAGAAAGAGTCACAATTCTCGGGAGTACCGCAACTGTTTAGGGATTAGTGTGAATCTCTCAAAATTCGAAACAATTGTGAAGTGGAAACCGTCAAGGAATTTCTTTGAAGGAACGGGGGTTACACAGCCTATACAGATGCATCGAACGAAGGATGAGATAGCATTTTGAAGCCATGTGGAGAAATAATAGTGCACACTTCAAGAAAGCTTAAACCACATGAGATTAATTACCCTACACATGACTTGGAGTTTGTAGCACCCCAAGCGGTGGGGCACCACACCCCCACTGTAACGCCCCGGTTCCGGATGAACCGGTAAGCACGCCACGTGTGAGTTTGTGAGTGTAGGATTTATTTTAATTCTTTAATTCTATAGTATTCCTACATGACATCCCATATTTTTATAAAATTCATGATACATTATTTATGTGAATTATATGAAATCATATCATTGAAAAATTATTTCATGTCATGGAAAAATATTTATTGCGTGAAATAATTACTGGGAGTGCTTTAATTACAAACTTGTCCCTACTTGTTCATTTTTCTAACTTTTGGGATTAAATTGCATGAATTTCCAAGGACTTAATTGATTCTATTTCAAAACCCTACATACTTGATTGCATGACTTGAACACTTGGAGGATTAAATTGCAATTAAAGCATTTCACATATTTCAAAATCATGAATCACGGTATATGGCTTCTTCATGCTTCCAAGATCAATTTTATCCAAAAATCTCCCAACATATTGCTTCCCTTGTTCTCGGTTCACTCAAGCAAAAAGGAAAGAGGAGATTTCATCATTTCATCCAAGATTTTCAAGAAATATTTCAAGCTTTGAAGCTTAATCATCATCATCATCTATCTTGTCCATTTATTTAGCTTCAAGGTAGGTGTTTGCATGGATTGATGATTCTTGATCATATATATAATAGCTAGGGTTTGAGAAATCATGGAGTATGTGTGTACGCCCCGATTTTTATTTATTAATTTCTCACATTTCATTGTAATTTTATAAATTATGTTCTAGCACACTTTCTTGGAATTTTATAAATTCATATCAAATTTAGAGTTTATTTCACGACTTGGAAATATTTATAGCATGAAATAATTGTTGAAAATGAATTAAGTGTCAACTTGTCCCTAAATGATCTTTCCTTAAAATTCAAGGACCAAATTGCATAATTTTTCATGGACTTAATTGATTAATTCTCAAGCATTCATCCTCGATTGCATGACTTAAACAAGTGAGGGACTAAATTGCAATTTGAGCATTCACATATTTCAAAATAGGATGAATCACGGTATAAACTTTCGTCAAGCTTCCTTGCTCATTTTCATCCAAAATCCATCGATCATTTGCTTCCCTTTCTCCATCGAACCACAAGCTCCAAGAAGGAAAGAAGAGATTTCACCAAAATCATCCAAGTTTTCAAGAAAAAATCCCAAGCTTTGAAGCTTGATCATCATCATCATCTTCCTTCTTCATTTCTTTAGCTTCAAGACCAGCTTCCCGTGACGTCAAGCAGGGACCGTAGGCCGTATCTTGGCTGGTATATTGTCGGTAAAGGTGAGGTTTAATTGCTGGTTATTTGGAACTCATATAATCTTATGTGAATTTTGGGCCAAACGGCATAACTAGATATTTATAATTGTTTCTAAACGCTAATGTTATGTTTATTGAAAGCAAGCCGAGCCGTGTACCGTGTTACCGTGAGTGAACCGTGACTGTGGTTACCGTGTTACCGTGTATCGTGCACCGAGAACTAGTGTTTGAGCCGCTCGTCAGCCGCAGGAGCTAAGTCCTATACGGGGCAAAGTGTTACGCACATGGGAGTCAACTCTTGAGCCTGCGGGGCAAAGTGCTACATGTGTGGTGGCCACCTCTTGAGCCCGTAGGAGCCACCTCTAGAGTCCTAACGCAGACGAATCGGTCATGGGCCACAGGTTATACCGTGACGTCCGGGATTATGACACCTCTGTTTCGAGTTTATGTTATTTGGAACTTATTCCTCTTTAGTTATGTCTTGCATGTTATTTGCGCTGATATTTATTTGTATTCCCTCACTTAGTCTTCCGTGGACTAACGCCTCACCTTCCAGGTTGTCACGGTCGTGTGCTAGGCGGGAGTCAGAGTCGTGTCCTGTCATTCAGCTGAGTCTAGTACTTCATACATTTTCATGATATTGATTTTGATGTCTCGGAGTTAGTATAATGTGGTTACTGTCAGCATTATGAGACTTTTGTATATATAACTTGGGAGATGATAATGTATTGATATGATAATATAGCATGCTTCCGCTTATTTATTATACATTGTGATGAGTACTTTATGAGTTAGTCCCGCCTAGCTTGTCATTTTATTTGCATTGTTACCCGTTCGCTATAGGTTGGTTCATGTACGGATCTCCCGTTTTGTATATGGATCGACCTATGGTGCGGGGGGGTGTGGCATCCCCACGTGTAGGGGTGCTACATCTTAAGTTATCAGAGCCCGGTTGCAAAACCGAGGTTCTAGAGTCGGGTCCTGTCAAGTTTAGGTCGAACGACATAGGTTACTTGCTAATTGAGAATTTGCATTTGATTGAATTACATGATTTACTTGAATTCTTGAATTACTTGAGCTATTTGATTTCCTTTAAATGTGTGTTATATCAATATTATGGAATTATTTGCACACATTTGCATTTATTAATCAAACCACGCATGTGTAGTGATCTGATTTCAGGATGGATCGTGATAGACTTCATCGTGACCGATCCCCGAGACATCGGCATCATCACCATCGCCGCCATCATCGCCGTGAGAGGTTAACCCCTCCTCCATGTGACACCCCGACTTTCAGACCATACAGGTATGACGTATGTGCGCGATTTACATTATTTAAATTCATATTCTTTATTCTTTTAATTCTTATTTTAAATATTTCTTATGAATTTGAATGATACTTATTTGAGTATGTACGGAATTTGTTATGGATTGACTTGTTTACGCTTGAATTGAATTCAGAATTTTTCGTTGTTTTAGTATGTTGGAAAATTACGGGTTATGAACTTTGATTTATATTCGTTTTATGTTTTTGAATCTATTTGTTGAGCTTTTAAATTATTTGTTTCGTTTGGAACCTAAAGCAGGCTAAAACGCTTTTAGCACAACTTAGGTTCCAATGTGTGTATTTTGAGCTCGGGAATTTGGATTCGAATTCCGTCACTACCGTTGAACTCGTTTCGACGATTGGGGTTCGATGGACTAAGCCTCATAACATTTTAAGACCAGTTGATACTCCGAAAGTCGATCGGAAACTTACCTCGTTCTTATATGACTACCTTTCACCTAATTGCACTTTAGTCCCTCAATTCTTGACATATTAACCCCCTGCTTGGCCCCACAACCCACCAAAACTCAGCATATTCATCCCTCCCTCTCTCATTCTCGGTACAAGCAAGGAAAAGAGAGGAGAAGTGCAGCAACTTTGGAGCTAAACCCTTCAACCCATCACTATTCACTCCAAGGAGAGATTGAGCTCTAATCTCCATTTTCTTCCACCATCTTCAAGGGGTAAGCTAGTATTTGGTATATACTTGAGTATGTGGTCATTTTAAGCTATTAATTCCATGCTTTGAGCTAAGTTTGGTGTGATTATGGTGTATGGCATGAATTATGAGGGTTTGATGATCACCTTGGTTCCATGGAGTTAAGCTTTGATGTGAAGTTATATATATGATCCCTTTTGCCTCTAATTTGATTATGTGACTTCCCTTTTGATTATGGATGAGCATTGTGAAGGTTACCATTAATGGAATTCAAATTCTTGCATGAGAATTCTTGAAATATATGATGATTCTTGAGCTTTTGTGGTGATTGGGAGACTACATGTTGATTATGAAGTAATTTGCCATGAATTACTTGAGTTTTGTGGCTTGATATGGTTGGTGGATGTTGCTGCGTGCTCCCCTGCTTCCTTGCTCTGTTTTGACGCAAAGTTACTGTTGCTGCTGTTATTTTTTTTCGAAGACGAAGGGCCAACACGGCCGTGTCAGCTTTGTACATGTTTTGGACACGGCCGTGTCAGCCTCTCGACTTGGAGCAAATTATTTTTATAAAATCGGACACGGCCGTGTCAGCGTCTCGGATTAAGCTCCTGAATTAATTTTAATCGGATACGGCCGTGTCCACTTTGAACTAAAACCCAACACGGCCGTGTCATTTGAAAATATGGCGGCGGCAATTGCTCGTGTTATCACTTCGTTGTTTTTCTTTGTATGATCTTTCTTCTTTTATGACTCATTTGCAATGTTAACTTATTAAATTATGCGTTGTATGCATCGTTTTGAATTTATGACCTTATTTGATATGAATGGTATGAATAAAAATTTGTAGGATTTATTTGGCATGTTAATGCATTTCATCTGCTTTCTTTGCATTCATAGTCATTGCCGAGCGTCTATTTGGTTCATATTTGAGTCTAAGTCTCGGGTCTTGTTCTCTTTTGTGTTTCAGAGCCTCTTCCCGTCGTGCAAGAGCCCGAAGCTTAGGTGGTTGGTTGCCGTTTCGATCCTACCTTTTGTCTATTTTGTTAAGGTGAGGTTAGGAATTATTAGTTATTAACCTATGGCCTACAATGTGATGATTTCTCACTCGCATGCGGATATGTTATATATATTTAAATATAAATTCTTAAATTATGTTTATGATCTTGTGGAAGATTTGAACTTTATGGAAATGATATATGTACAAGCATATCTATAAGCTTGGGGTTTGAATCTCTTTTGCTAGGTTTTGTTCTATCGAGCGAGTTATGCCCTGAAAGATGGGAATTTGGTTTGATTTGGTTTGTTGGGCCTTGGAGACGTGGGTAAGGGAGACCCGGGACGACCACGGAGTCGCCGTTTGTGACCCCTGTGCATGCTCTCATTTGAGATATACACATGCGGCCTAGGGAGGTTAGGAAGGCGTGATATCTTGAGCCCTCGGTGGATAGCCGGGGAAGGCATATCGTGGGTTAGCTACCCCGTATGTATTTGGTAATGTAGGTGTTAGGGTTTGATTCCCGATACACCGTGGATGTGAGGTTGGATTTGAAATGTGAATTTGATTTGATATGTATGTTACAGGAGTAAGGGATAGTCCGTTCTCGTCGGGCTTTTGTTTATGTTCTGACCGATAGGTTATGAATCGAGATAGGTTCTTTTCTGTTACTATATGTTAGCTTCAGGATTTGGTTTTGGTGTGCAAAAACCCTAGCCTCGATTCATGGCCATCACTTTTGATATATGCTTTGCTCTATACGTATTTAAGGTGTGGGTGTGTTAAGCCCCTCACTCAGTCGAGTTGTGAGACTGACCCTCTCCTTTCCCTTTCAGGTGTACCGAGCTAGGCGGGGAAGTGCGAGTCTTGGTCTTGTACTTGTGTGTCTAGGTCGAGTTGCATTCGTACTTCTTGCATTTTGGATACCCTTATTATGTATTTGATGCCAGAATTATATTTTGAAGAATTATGGACTTTTGATGTACATACTCGATCTTTTGGGCCGTCAGGCCATTGTATATGAGGTATATGTTCGTTATAGAGCTCTTTCTGATCCTGTGTACTGCTTCCGTGTAGCACCCAAAGCGCAAAGGTGCCACATCCCCCGCACTATAGCTCAGTCCACATATGAAACGGGCAATCCATACATGAACTAAGCCATAGCGAACGGGTGACAAGAAATAAAGAATAACTAGCTAGGCGGGACTAACCCCAAACCAATCAACACAATGCAAAAAGGAATAAACATAAGCCTGCCATTCACGAGCATTTAACAAGTAATCTAAAACCTAGCATTTAATATCAATACATTATCATCTCTCAAATACATAACATTCCATGAAATCCCAAAATTAACAATATACATGCAACAAAGACAGAATGGACACGTCCTACACCCGAAAAGAAAGACTTGACTCGACACCAATCCCGCCTAGCATACAACCTGCCAAACTGAAAGGTGAGGTGCCAGTCTCCATAGACTGAGCGAGGGGTATAATAGATATAAGCGCAGATAACATGCAAATCATAACCTCGGGTAAGGTTTTATAACAGAAATCAATATAAGTTCAATAACAACAAAGAGCTCGTCCGAGATTACAACTATCAGATTTAACAATTTAATCAATTCCAATCGATCAATCAATCAGTGGCCCGGCGAGTCAGGGCAATTCTCCAACCTTACTCCGACAGTGTACAATCACTATACTTTAATTGGTTAATGAAGAGATCATGCAATCAGTTACAGTGCACAAATAACAGTTTCAGCCCATCCTTCTTCCTCCGGGTGATGGTGGGTTTGCAAGGCCCGATCCATCCACGGTAAACACGGTGTACGTCGAGAACATGACTCCCATGTACGGGACTCCTTCCTCCACCAAACCTCCTGGTGGATTCAGGGTTCATCCCCACGGTTGAGAGGAGTGTAAGAGTTACCCGTCAGCCCATGCTTTCCCGGTTGGCTCAAACACTCACTCTCGGGCCCACAATGCATGATAAAATATACTCGCCCAAAACACGATCAACCAATACAGTACAATTCAGTAAATCAGTTGAAAACCATTAGAGTTTGGAAAACTATAGATATATAGATACCTTTTTGGCTTAAAACATCACATAGGGTTGTAATGGTTCTATATATATCTAGAAATTAAACCTCACCTGAACCGACACAATAAAGAGAAAGACGCGGCCTAAGAAGCCCACTCCACGTCACTGGTGTGCTGGTCTGTGCAACAAAGACAAGTGTACATAAGACACGACTCAAATGAACCAATTAGGACGAACGGCGTAACATGACGTGCAATAACAAGAATGGACAATTATCAAATGTCATGATCATATATAAGCATAAAACAAGCATATAATAACACGTACAAAAGCATGCAACCACATATGCATGAAACAGGAGGTGACACGCCCGTGTCACCATACACACTAAGCCGTGACACACCCGTGTCATGGTACAGCGGATATTAAGCATGAAAACAGAAGCATATCAGCAAAACAAAGCAAACCGTGACACCCCCGTGTCACGGTAGAGAAAAACCAGACCAACAACAACGCACCCCCTTGTCATGCTGAAAGAGGGAAACGTGACACGCCCGTGTCATGTACGCAGAAGAGAAAAACAGGGCAGTTATGCAGAGGAAGCACGAAATAACCCATAAATGCTCACTTAACCATCTCCAAATGCATATAAATCATGAAATAAACATGCTAACATACTTATAGTTCAATAATAACTCATATAAACACTTAAATCCATGCTTAATCATCAAGAATCATTCATATCAAACCCTATATATATCATGCTATCCAAGTCTCAAATTATTCATGAAGTCATGCAAGCTTTCAAGATTAATGATCCTAAGCATGCTTCTAATCAATTATACACAAGAAACCATCAAATAACCCTCAAACCCTAATCATATAATCATCAAGGAATTCAAACAACTTCATGTTATACCTTGAAATGAAAGAAGAATGGAAGAAATGGTGGTAAGATGATGATGCTTCAACTTGAATGCCAACTCCTTGAATTCTAGCTTGAAATGAGATGAAATCTTTCTTCTCTTCTATGGTGTTTTGGATCGGTATGAGGGAGAGAGAGGAGGGATCATGTGTGTATATGTTTGGATGCAATCAATGATATGAGAGAGATATTATATGATGCTTCCATTTAATTATTTGACTAGGCACTAATTGCGATTTAATCCCTCCCAATCACAAGTCATACAATGGAGTCCCCAAATTAATAAAAGGATCACTTAAGGACAATTAAATAATTAAACTATTAAGTCAGAATTGGCAATTATTACACATTAAGTCACATATTACATAATTGAAAGATTGGGGCGTTACAATCACCCCTCCGTAAAAGGACCTGGTCCCCAGGTCCACTACCCTAACTACAAATTAAAACACAAACGAGAGAACCCCGTCTCCCCAAACAATTAATGAGAAAGCCCCGTTTCTCAACAAACAAGAGAGCACCCCATCTCTCACACAGAAGAAGAACCCCGTCTCTCACACAGAAGAGAGAACCCCGTCTCTCACACAAAGACACCACGCACAAACTTAAATAACACTTACATACAACGTCACATATAGAGAAAGTAGGAAGATCAACATTTCAATTATTCATACAAAAGCAAATAGCAAACACAAGGAATACAAATATACAAAATAAGAAAACGTATGATGCACGTGATATGCATGTGTAGATGTACCGTTCACCGTTGTTCTTGCCTGTGAAATGGTGGTTGACCCCCGGTGGATAGTTCTTGTCGCTCCGGACATGTATCTATCTGATGCTCAGCACTCCCACAACGAAAACACAGACGCAACCGCTTCCTACAACCATCATAAGTGTGGGTGTCATGACCACAATAAGTGCAGAGAGGTTTTTCTGGAGATGGTGACAAAGCCGGTTTAGGTGGAGTCTTCTGAGTCGATCCCGCTCGTGAGGTAGAACTCCTAGCATTTACGGCATCCTCAACTTTCAAAGCTTTGATAGTAGCTTTGGCCCACGTGCTTGTATTGACCGCTTCTAAAGCCTCTTGTATGTCCGGTCGAAGTCCTTGCACAAACTGCATTGCTTTATGAAAGTCATCACTCGCTATATTAGGTGCACAGCTGAATAGCCTCTCATACTCGGCTATATACTCCGAAACTGACATCCTTCCTTGCTTTAACTTGGTAAACTCCCTCAATCTCCTAGTACGCGCTGAAGGTGGGATGAACTTGTTCTTAAACTCTCGAGCAAATACCTCCCAATTAATTTCCTCCCCGGTGGCCTCCAACACTATCTTAGTACTTTCCCACCAATAGTAAGCCTCTCCTTGGATCAATTTAATGGTGCAACGAGCTTTCTCTCGAGACTCACAAGGTATAAGCTCCCAAATTCTCTCTACTTCCTTTAACCACATCTCCGCCTCGGTATCATAGCCGTGGAAGAATTTAGGAGGGTGTTGATTCTGGAATTCCTGAAGTATAGTTGAGAAAGGTGTTTCTAATTGCACCAGTGGAGCAGGCGGTGCGGGAGGAACATGCTCTCTCACCCTCTGATCTATAAGGCTAACCACAACATTCATGAAGTCCTGTGGTTGAGATGGAGGGGGCGGTGATCTCTCTCGATGATGATGCCGACGATGTCGATGTCCCTGAGAACGATCACGATGATGACGACCTCGGTGCATCCTGTATTCAAGACACTAAGGATGCATGTGGCATTAGTGGATGCTAATGATTGCAATTAAATCTCAAGTCACAAATAATTCACATAATTCAATGACTTCAAGTTATTCAAATAATTTCAGTTAAAGATGCAAGACTCTCAAGTTGACAAATAATTCCTATGCCGCACGACCTAGACTCGATACGACACGACACTAGAGACCCGGTTTTACAACCGGGCTCTGATACCACCTAAGATGTAGCACCCGAAGCGCAAAGGTGCCACATCCCCCGCACTATAGCTCAGTCCACATATGAAACGGAAAATCCATACATGAACTAAGCCATAGCGAACGGGTGACAAGAAATAAAGACTAACTAGCTAGGCGGGACTAACCCAAAACAATCAACACAATGCAAAAAGGAATAAACATAAGCCTGCCATTCACGAGCATTTAACAAGTAATCTAAAACCTAACATTTAATATCAATACATTCTCATCTTTCAAATACATAACATTCCATGAAATCCCAAAATTAACAATATACATGAAACAAAGACAGAATGGACACGTGCTAGACCCGAAAAGAAAGACTTGACTCGACACCAATCCCGCCTAGCACACAACCTGCAAAACTGAAAGGTGAGGTGTCAGTCTCCACAGACTGAGCAAGGGGTATAATAGATATAAGCGCAGATAACATGCAAATCATAACCTCGGGTAAGGTTTTATAACAGAAATCAATATAAGTTCAATAACAACAAAGAGCTCGCCCCAGATTACAACTATCAGATTTAACAATTTAATCAATTCCAATCAATCAATCAATCAGTGGCCCGGCGAGTGAGGGCAATTCTCGAACCTTACTCCGACAGTGTACAATCACTATACTTTAATTGGTTAATTAAGAGATCATGCAATCAGTTACAGTGTACAAATAACAGTTTCAGTCCATCCTTCTTCCTCCTGGTGATGGTGGGTTTGCAAGGCCCGATCCATCCACGGTAAACACGGTGTACATCGGGAACATGACTCCCACGTACGGGACTCCTTCCTCCACCAAACCTCCTGGTGGATTCAGGGTTCATCCCCACGGTTGAGAGGAGTGTAAAAGTTACCCGTCAGCCCATGCTTTCCCGATTGGCTCAAACACTCACTCTTGGGCCCACAATGCACGATACAATATACTCGCCCAAAACACGATCAATCAATACAGTACAATTCAGTAAATCAGTTGAAAACCATTGGAGTTTGGAAAACTATAGATATAAAGATACCTTTTTGGCTTAAAACATCACATAGGGTTGTAATGGTTCTATATATATCTTGAAATTAAACCTCACCTGAACCGACACAATAAAGAGAAAGACGCGGCCTAAGAAGCCCAGTCCCCGTCACTGGTGTGCTGGTCTGTGCAACAAAGACAAGTGTACATAAGACACGACTCAAATGAACCAATTAGGACGAACGGCGTAACATGACGTGCAATAACAAGAATGGACAATTATCAAATGTCATGATCATATATAAGCATAAAACAAGCACATAATAACACGTACAAAAGCATGCAACCACATATGCATGAAACAGGAGGTGACACGCCCGTGTCACCATTACGCACTAAGTCGTGACACACACGTGTCACGGTACAGTGGACATTAAGCATGAAAACAGAAGCGTGTCACCAAAACAAAGCAAACCGTGACACCCCCGTGTCACGGTATAGAAAAACCAGACCAAAAACAACTCACCCCCGTGTCATGCTGAAAGAGGAAAACGTGACACACCCGTGTCACGTACGCAGAAGAGAAAAACAGGGCAGTTATGCAGAGGAAGCACGAAATAACCCACAAATGCTCACTTAACCATCTCCAAATGCATATAAATCATGAAATAAACATGCTAACATACTTATAGTTCAATAATAACTCATATAAACACTTAAATCCATGCTTAATCATCAAGAATCATTCATATCAAACCCTATATATATCATGCTATCCAAGTCTCAAATTATTCATGAAGTCATGCAAGCTTTCAAGATTAATGATCCTAAGCATGCTTCTAATCAATTATACACAAGAAACAATCAAATAACCCTCAAACCCTAATCATATAATCATCAAGGAATTCAAACAACTTCATGTTATACCTTGAAATGAAAGAAGAATGGAAGGAAATGGTGGTAAGATGATGATGCTTCAACTTGAATGCCAACTCCTTGAATTCTAGCTTGAAATGAGATGAAATCTTTCTTCTCTTCTATGGTGTTTTGGATCGGTATGAGGGAGAGAGAGGAGGGATCATGTGTGTATATGTTTGGATGCAATCAATGATATGAGGGAGATATTATATGATGCTTCCATTTAATTAGTTGACTAGGCACTAATTACGATTTAATCCCTCCCAATCACAAGTCATGCAATGGAGTCTCCAAATTAATAAAAGGATCACTTAAGGACAATTAAATAATTAAACTATTAAGTCAGAATTGACAATTATTTCGCATTAAGTCACATATTACATAATTGAAAGATTGGGGCATTACATTCCGCATATCTGTTTTGTTCATTTGCGCGCTCTGTTCGAGTTTAGCCCCGCTTAGCCTAGCATGTGAGTGTAGGTTCTTGTTCGCTTGAACTCGGACTCATGTATGGAAATCCATTTCATATGTGGGTTTGGGTTTAGGTGCGGGGGATGTGGTGGCCCACCGTTCCGGGCGCTACATCTCCACCTCCTCAGGCACAGCCTCAGGATTTCATGATCAGAGGCTTTAGGAACAGGTTCCTCCAGCACCACCCATGCCAGTAGCACCACAGGAGAACCCTATTTCTGGTATACTACATGAGTTTCAGAATCAACATCCTCCTAAATTTTATAGGGGTGATGATATTCAAGCAGAAATGTGCTTTAAGGAGGTAAAGAGAATTTGGCAGCTTATTCCATGTGACACTTAGGAGAAAGCCCGTTGTACCCTTACTTTGATTCAGGGCATGGCTTATTCCTGGTGGGAGAGTACTCAGATTGTATTAGAGGCTGCCGGGGAAACTATTACTTGGGAAGTATTTGTCCGGGAGTTCAGAAATAAATTCATCCCATCAGCTTCACGTACCCGTAGATTGAGAGAATTTACTGAATTAAAGCAAGGAGGGAGATCTGTGGGCGAATACATCGCGAAGTTTGAAAGACTATCACGCTATGCACCCAATATAGCAAGTGACGACTTCCACAAGGCGATGTAATTTGTACATGGACTCAGGCCCGATATACAGGATGTCTTGAAAGCTGCTAATACAAACACCTGGGCCAAAGCTAATACTAAAGCATTAAAGGTCGAGGATTCGGACAATGCAAGGAGGTCTATTCCTCTCTTCGAACCGGACCCAGTTTCAGGATCAGGGCAAGGTTCCAATACGATGAAAAGGTCCAATATTGATTCGATCTCACTCTCGCAGGAAGTGTCTAAAAAGAAGAAGTCCCAAATTAATAGATCAACTTCAGAGAATGTTTCTGCTACGGCATTGCCATCACAGTCAGGGAAGCCACTCTGCACTTACTGTGGACGTGACACACATGCCTACGAGGGGTGTAGGAAGCGGTTGCGTTTATGTTTTCATTGCGGGAGTTCTGAACATCAAATAGATACATATCCGGAACGAAAAGAGCTACCCACCGGGGCTCAGAGATCATTTAACAGGCAAGAACAACGGTGAACGGTACATCTGAACATGTATTTCACGTGCATCATGCGATCCCTTATTTTATATATTTATAATCCTTGTGGTTGTTATTTGCTCTTATATGAATCATTGAAGTTCTGATCTTTTCCATTTGCTTATTACGTGATAATATATTTAAGGGCTTATTTAAGTTTGTGCATGGTGTGGTTGTGTGGGAGACGGGATGCTCTCATATTTGTGGAGAGACGGGGTTCTCTCATCCTCAGTGTGGGAGACGGGGCTCTCTTGTCATATGTTTGACATTAAAAAAATTTAACAGTGGACCTGGGGACCAGGTCCTCTTAAGGGGGGGAGAGTTGTAACGCCCCAGTATTTATTTATTAATTTCTCACGTTTCATTGTAATTTTATAAATTATGTTTTAGCACACTTTCATGGAATTTTATAAATTCATATGAAATTTAGAGTTTATTTCACGACTTGGAAATATTTATAGCATG
Source organism: Lantana camara (assembly GCA_037501455.1). NCBI lineage: Eukaryota > Viridiplantae > Streptophyta > Magnoliopsida > Lamiales > Verbenaceae > Lantana > Lantana camara. The sequence continues at coordinate 78,413,948 of CM074859.1, forward strand.
AAATAATTGTTGAAAATGAATTAAGTGTCAACTTGTCCCTAAATGATCTTTCCTTAAAATTCAAGGACCAAATTGCATAATTTTTCATGGACTTAATTGATTAATTCTCAAGCTTTCATCCTTGATTGCATGACTTAAACAAGTGAGGGACTAAATTGCAATTTGAGCATTTCACATATTTCAAAATAGGATGAATCATGGTATAAACTTTCCTCAAGCTTCCTTTCTCATTTTCATCCAAAATCCATCGATTATTTGCTTCCCTTTCTCCACCGAACCACAAGCTCCAATAAGGAAAGAAGAGATTTCATCAAAATCATCCAAGTTTTCAAGAAAAAAGCCCAAGCTTTGAAGCTTGATCATCATCATCATCTTCCTTCTCCATTTCTTTAGCTTCAAGACCAGCTTCCTGTAACGTGGAGCAGGGGCCGTAAGCCGTATCTTGGGTTGTATATTGTTGGTAAAGGTGAGGTTTAATTGCTGGTTATTTGGAACTCATATAATCTTATGTGAATTTTGGGCCAAACGGCATAACTAGATATTTATAATTGTTTCTAAATTCTCAAGTTATGTTTATTGAAAGCAAGCCGAGCCATGTACCGTGTTACCATGAGTGAACCGTGATCGTGGTTACCGTGTTACCGTGTGTCGTGCACCGAGAGCTAGTGTTTGAGCCGCTCATCAGCCGCAGGAGCTAAGTGCTATACGGGGCAAAGTGCTACGCACATGGGAGCCACCTCTTGAGCCCGTAGGAGCCACCTCTAGAGTCCTAACGCAGACGAGTCGGTCATGGGCCACAGGTTATACCGTGACGTCTGGGATTATGACACCTCTGTTTCTAGTTTATGTTATTTGGAACTTATTCCTCTTCAGTTATGTCTTGCATATTATTTGCGCTGATATTTATTTGTATTCCCTCACTCAGTCTTCCGTGGACTGACGCCTCACCTTTCAGGTTGTCGTGGTCGTGTGCTAGGCGGGAGTCAGAGTCGTGTCCTATCATTCAGCTGAGTCTAGTACTTCATACATTTTCATGATATTGATTTTGATGTCTCGGAGTTAGTATAATATGGTTACTGTCAGAATTATGAGACTTTTGTATATATAACTTGGGAGATGATAATGTATTGATATGATAATATAGCATGCTTCCGCTGATTTATTATACATTGTGATGAGTAATTTATGAGTTAGTCCCGCCTAGCTTGTCGTTTTATTTGCATGTTACCCGTTCGCTATAGGTTGGTTCATGTACGGATCTCCCGTTTCGTATATAGATCGACCTATGGTGCGGGGGTGTGGCATCTCCACGTGTAGGGGTGCTACAATGTGGATTATTGGTTGTTTGATATATGAATACATGATCATAACATGATTCATTGAAAGAATGCTTGCAAAATATGGAATTACATAATGATATGAGCTTGAATTTGGAGACTTGAATTCTTGGAGATATTTCATGATTTATGTGTTTAAATGGTATATTATCATGTTTTGAATATTTATGCATGTATATTACCAGAAATTATTGGCTTTATTGATCAAACTTGGGACTTTGTTGCTTGATTTTTTGTTACCGTAGCCTTCCCCTGTTCTGCTCTGTTTTTCAAATTCGCAGCAACGGGGAACGGCCCTTCCCGCCTTAAGGAATTATGGGAACGGTCATTCCCACTCTTCTGAGTCAGGATAGGCCAGCGAACCTGGGAACGGCCGTTCCCATTTTGGCCTGAGTGCCGGAAGGGCCGTTCCCAGCTAAAACGTAATTTCAATTGTAAAAACGCTAGCGCGATCTTGCATGACATGGGAACGGCCCTTCCCGTACCGTCTGGCAGAGCAAAACCTACTGCATAAAATTCCATTTTTGGGGCTTTTACCCAATGCCTTCTTTGATCCCAAATTGCTATTATATGATAGAATACATGCTAAAACAAGATAATTTCATGCTATATTGTTCATTGCTCGTCATCTCATTGCATTTTCGCCGTTCGTCATATTTGGTCCATTTTGAGTCATGTCTCATGTATACACGTTGTGTTTGCACAGGTCACGAGGTCGGGGACGAGGACCAGGCTCCCTAGAGCATATCCTTGTTAATTTGGTTGTACAGGTGAGGTTTTGTTCAAGGTACTTAGAACCTTACAACCCTTATGTGACATTTTCGGCCAAAACTTAATATATATATAATCGTTTTCAAACCATAAATATGTTCAAGCAAGCAAGCCATGATTGTTCATGATTTCAAGCATGTTTTGGTGAGTTCATGATTGCACTTGGCCCCGAGGGTAGTAGCTTGACCCAACCGGGAAAGCAAGGGTTGACAGGTAACTCTTGCTCTATCCTCACCTCATTGGGATCACCCCCGAAGCCACTAGGAGATTAGTGGTGGGAGGAGCTCCGTGCGTGGGAGTCATGTTCCCGACGTACACCATGTCGTGGATAGTTGGGCTTTGCAAACCCACTATCACCCGGGGGAAGAAGGAGACTGGGGACGGGTCCGGCACCACGGATTATCCTCGGGTTATTACATGTTTTCACTCATGATTATGTTCCTACTTGAGCACTAAAAGAAATGCATGATCACGTGTGGAATTATTCAAGCAAACACGTATTGTTCACGTTTGGTGTAAAGGTTGGAGAATTACGCTCACTCGCCGGGCCGCATGATTCATGAAATTGACAAGTTAACATGTTAAATTTGTTAGTCGTAATCTTGGGCAAAGAGCAATCTATATTCTTGAAACTTTATATTTATTTCATTTTCAAGTCTTCATCCGAGACTATGACTTGCATGAGACGTGTGTTCTATACAACTATGCCCCTCACTCAGTCTTCGGTAGACTGATACTTCACTTTTCAGGTACACGGTCGTGCTAACGAGTCAGGTCTTGCATTCCACCGAGTCTAGCCTTTAGTCTAGCCTTTTAGCTTCCATGTATTGATCTTTTGGAATATCATGTTAGGATTATGGTTATTACATTTTGGACATCTATACATGTATATTATGTAGGAGATTATAATGTATTGATAGTGCTGGTACCTATTACTAACTATGCCTTGGATATAAATATGGTACCTATATGTATTGATTTAAATGCTTTCTCTTTTGAATTGTTATGTCTTGATTTGGTTATGTTGGGGAGTTATCCTGCCTAGCTCGTTCTTTCTTGATTGTCAGCCGTTCGCTGTAGTTTCGATTTATGTACGGATTATCCATTTCGAATGTGGATCGGGCTATAGTGCGGGGGATGTAGTGCCTTGGGGGTTAGGGTGCTACATCTTAAGGTGGTATCAGAGCCCAGTTGTAAAACCGAGGTTCTCGAGTCGTGTCAAGTGAGTCTAGGTCGCACGGCATAGGATTACTTTTTACTTGAGAGTCTGCATTTATTTGAATTATGTGATTTACTTGAACTCTTGAATTAATTGAGCTACTTGATTCTTTTAAATGTGTGCTTATTGGTATTATGGAATTATTTACACACATTGCATTTATTAATCAACCACGCATGTGTAGTGATCTAATTTCAGGATGGATCGTGATAGACATCATCGTGACCGATCCCCTAGGCATCGCCATCATCGCCACCATCGCCGTGGGAGATCACCCCCTCCTCCACCTCCTCAGGCATAGCCCCAGGACTTCATGAACGCAGTGGTAGGGCTGATTGATCAGAGACTGAAGGAAAGGGTTCCTCCAGCACCACCGGCGCTAGTAGCACCGCCAGAGAACCCTATGTCTGCTATACTACGAGAGTTCCAGAATCAGCATCCGCCTAAATTCTACAGGGGCGATGATATTCAGGCCGAGATATGGTTGAAAGAGGTCGAGAGGACTTGGCAGCTTATTCCTTATGACTCTCAGGAGAAAGCTCGCTGCACTCTTACTCTGATTCAGGGCGAGGCCTACTCCTGGTGGGAGGGTACTCAGATAGTCTTGGAGGCCGCCGGGACAGCTATCACGTGGGAGGTGTTTGTATGGGAGTTCAGAAACAAGTTCATTCCTCCAGCCTCCTGTACCCGCAAGTTGAGAGAGTTTACAGAGTTGAAGAAAGGAGGGAGATCCGTTGGCCAGTACATCGCCGAGTTCGAGAGACTATCTCGCTATGAACCTAACATAGCGAATGACGACTTTCATAAGGCGATGCAGTTCGTGCAGGGACTCAGGCCAGACATCCAGGACTCCTTGAAAGCGGCTAACACGACCACCTGGGCCAAAGCTACTACAAAAGCTTTGAAGGTTGAGGATTCAGACATTGCAAGGAAGCCTATTCCCCGCACTGGAGAGGCTTCAGGTTTGAGGTCAGGACAGGGATCGAGCTCGGGAAAGAGGCCTATAGCTTACTCTGCACCTCCAGCACCGAAGGAACCCGGGAAGAAGTTTAAAGCTGCAGGACCACCTCAGAATGCTCCACAAGCTTCTGTACCACCACAGCCACCTCAGAGACCGGGCTGCAGGTTTTGTAAACTTTCTACAAATACATATGATAACTGCAGGCGACGGTTGGGATTGTGTTTGATCTGTGGGAGTGATGAGCACCGGGTTGATGGTTGTCTGGATCGTCAGGATCCACCACCTGCAGGTCAGAGGCCACTAGTGAGAGCTCGAGCTTACGCACTAGCTGGAGAGGAGCAGAATGCTGAGATTGACCCCGCAGCGGTTGTTGAAGGTACTGTATGCATCCATGGCACGAACATCCATACATTATTTAATCCAGGAGCTACACACTCCTTTCTTGCGCATTCTATTGCTATTACTCTATCTTTGCCTGCCATCTGCTCTTCTGTGCGTTATGTAGTTAGTTCTCCTTTTGGTAGTAGGCGAGAGATAGATCAGGTCTACAGGGATGTTTCGGTTTTGATTGAGGGTCGAGAGTTCTTGACAGATTTCATTGTTATGCCAATGGAGAGATACGGGTCTATTCTGGGGATGGATTGGTTGTACAGGCACTGTGCTATAATAGATTGTCGGGCAAATAAGGTGCAGTTGGGTTCAGAGGTTACTACGGGTTGGACTTCGAAGACAGTACCTCTACTTTCCTTTTCAGAGGCTCGGAGACTGGTTAAAGACGGGGCTACAGGATTCATTTCCTACATTTTGAATAATCCTAAGGATCAGGTGAAATTGGAAGATACGGTAGTGGTGAAGGAATTTCCCAAGGTTTTCCCCAGAGAAATTGGATTATTTGCCTCTTGACCGAGAAATCGAGTTCGTGATTGATCTTTATCGGAATGCAGAGCCGTATTCAAAGACTCCATATTGGATGGCTCCAGCTGAGTTGAAAGAGCTAAAGGTTCAGCTCGAGGCATTTATAACAGCCCTACTCAGGGCCAAGTCGAGAAAGGTAAGTAAAGGGGTAACTCAGGAAGCGTTTATAGCCTCGATCCTTGTTAATTCTCTCATGCATTGCATTTTATGTGGCTTATGTGCTTTAATATGCTATAGTTTAATAAAAAGTTCGTGAATTTAATTTCTTCTTCTATTTAGCTTGTATCTCGAAACTCTTTCCCTAAAATCCTAGAATTCTAATATTCATTCCCTTCTAGCACGTAAAACCCCTTCATATGCTTCAAAACCCGTTCCTATAGTTTTAGGTTAGAAATTACGAAAATACCCCTATAGCTCAAAAATATTCCTACGTTTCCCGAAACACTTTCACTACCCAATATTGTAACCAAAATAATCCTCACATTATTTCGAGGATCGTGATAACCTATGTGAACCATAATTCCCATTCTAACTCTAGTAGTATCAAAAACCGGCGAAAACCCTAGCTTATGATTCGATCATAAATAAACCCTTACACATCCACTCGGGAAGTTCAACGGTGCGGGGTTGTAGTGTTAAGGGGCACAACAACTAAAGTGGTATCAGAGCCCGGTTAAGTTAAGAAGAGACTTAACTGAAAGGGGTGCTCTATTCTCTTATATGTTGCATTATATGTTAAGGTTGCTTCAAGATACCAGTAGGACCGTAAGTTAACATGTTATTCTTCTGTGTCTTTATATGCCTTATTTCTGCTACGATTTATGTGATAGTACGTGTATTGATTGTTACTACTTGGAAAATTTCTACCTAAGTGATTATCTGCAAGTCATTCTTAACCATCATGCAGCATATCCTTTCTAAAGTTCATTACAGCTCATAATGTCTCCCCGAAGAACCGCCCAAGAAAGCACTCCACCAAGAGAAGATATGTCCTCGGCCGGAGGAAATTCTGAGCTTGTAGATGCTTTAAAGGAAATAGTACAAACCTGCGCTAATGGATCAAAAGGTAACAATGAGAAGTCCTTAGAAAAGTTTCTACGGATGGATCCACCTAAGTTCTTCGGAGAACCTAATGATGTAAAGGCTGAAAATTGGATAGCGAGTCTTGAGAAAATCTTTGAAGCAATGGGTATTAGTCCTGAAGAACCTGAAAGAGTTCAGTATGCTGTCTTCATGCTAGAAGAAACGGCCCAAAGTTGGTAGAAATATACAAAACGAGTCTGGACAGAAAATCAGGTGAATCATGGGTGGAATGACTTTGTAAGAGTATTCTACGACAAGTATATTCCCCAGGTAACTAGGGATGCCCGAGAAGCAGAGTTTATGAATCTAGTTCAAGGCAAAGCATCGGTGGCCGAATACGAAGCTCAGTTTGTTATGCTAATCCAGTATGCCCCACATATCTTACATGATGAACGCCGCAAAATTAAACGGTTTGTTGATGGTCTTAGATCCAATCTTCGATGGGCCTTAGCCCCATTTGATTTGGAAACCTACACTAAGGCTGTAGAAACGGCGATGAAAACGGAGGCCACACATAAGGAAGTCCATTTGGCAAACAATCGTTCCCAGCCACCCTATAAGTCATCCCAGGAATCCAAACGTCCCGCCGAACCATTTAAGTCAACTTCCGGAAAGAAACAAGTACAGTCCTGGCGCAAGCCCCAACAAGCACCACCAAAACCTCAGGAAGAGATTATTTGCGAGTACTGTCAAAGGCGAGGGCATACTGAGGAGGAATGTCGAAGGAAGGCTGGAACATGTTTATGGTGCGGAAACCCTGATCATCAAATAGAAAATTATCCAAAAAGACCAAAACCAAAGAATAAAGGAAAGCCTACGGAAGGAACATCTGGGAAACCGACGGTCAAAGGACGAGCTTATGCTGTGGAAGGAAACATGAAACCAAATCTTGCCAATAATGAGGGTACGGTACACATTCTAAACACGCCAGTTACTACTTAATATGGTGCTGGCGCCACGCATTCATTGCATCACTTATGTGTGCATTTAAACTTCTTCCCTGAACAATTGCCATATGTGTTTAAAGTAAGTTCTCCTTTGGAAACTTGTTTATCATGGATAGAGGATACAAACATTATCTAAAGCTATTATGAAACATGAGTAGAATCTGAGGACAGATTCTTTTAAAGGGGGGAAGATTTTAACAGCCCTACTCAGGGCCAAGTCGAGAAAGGTAAGTAAAGGGGTAACTCAGGAAGCGATTATAGCCTCGATCCTTGTTAATTCTCTCATGCATTGCATTTTATGTGGCTTATGTGCTTTAATATGCTATAGTTTAATAAAAAGTTCGTGAATTTAATTCCTTCTTCTATTTAGCTTGTATCTCGAAACTCTTTCCCTAAAATCCTAGAATTCTAATATTCATTCCCTTATAGCACCTAAAACCCCTTCATATGCTTCAAAACCCGTTCCTATAGTTTTAGGTTAGAAATTACGAAAATACCCCTATAGCTCAAAAATATTCCTACGTTTCCCGAAACACTTTCACTACCCAATATTGTAACCAAAAGAATCCTCACATTATTTCGAGGATCGTGATAACCTATGTGAACCATAATTCCCATTCTAACTCTAGTAGTATCAAAAACCGGCGAAAACCCTAGCTTATGATTCGATTATAAATAAACCCTTACACATCCACTTTTTGATATTCAATATTATAACCAAAATGATCCTTAAATTATTTTATGAATTTTCATGCATTTACCAAAAACACGATCTCACCATAGCATATTTTATAAATATTTTCCATTCTAAAAATCATCATTTTATTTTGAACAAATTAGCTCTTATTCAATAGTCGAAATTATACTTGAAACGATCCTTGAATTTTCCTCTACATTATAGTGATTTTTCCAAACTTTAAACTTTATCATAGCTTCGTTTATATAATTTTCCTATGATTTTCATCATCTTTAATATTCATAATTTATAAACGAAAGCTGTAAATATTCCACATTTATAATCAAAACAAAGCTCATTTTTCACTCATTCTTTCACCAATTCACTACTTCAAGTTTTTATCTCTCGACTCTTGAATAAATTTTATATTATTTTTATTCAAAATGACATCATCCATGACCACATGATCTTCTAGAAGGATTAATTAAATGAGCATAATTTCTCCACATTTCCTAAGTAATTACCAAGCATTTGTTCATAATATAATTTAACCACATCTCCTAATTCATCACCAAGCATTTGTATGAATTAGGAGACATCCACATCTCCCCACCTTAGCTGTAGCGCCCCTTAACACTACAACCCCGCACCGTAGTACTCCCCGAGTGGATGTGAGACCTAGCACTTGAGAAATACTCCGGCAAACGGACAAGACTATACAATACCAGAGTATGAAATTTAAATCCAACGGAAAATAAACATGAGCAATAAAAGGGGACAATATGTAACGAAATGCATATTATTAAGTTGGACAAGTAATTACAACGATAGGTCTAACTTCACAGAATAGTGCTTATTGTAAGATGTACATGCACTCGTGATTACTCTAAATAACTGGAATGTGACACCTTAAAGCTTCAAGATACCTCTAAGGCGTCGCTGTATAGATTCCTGAAATCATGAATTAAAAGAGTAGGAGGGTTAGTCAAAATGACTAAGTGACGGGGGTTGAGGGTTATGATTATAAGCAAGATTTTTGAAGTGTTTTGACCAAGAAAGTCTTGGTTTGAAATGTATATACTATATAGAATGAATAAATATATGAACATAATATCCGGTTCATATTAGTTTGAAATAGGAGTAGGGGGAATATAGGCTATACTTTTAGAAAACTTATGAACCGTTTTGAAAATGATTTTATGCCCGCAAGCTAGGCGTCTCCAACCTTAACTGCTTAAAAACCAAGAATATTCGTAACGACATTGATCAAGATGTCGTTACTCAGTAAAAAGAAATACAACAATACCATCCTTCTTCCTCCAGTGTCACCTCAGGGAGCTACCCCTAGTGACGATATACATGAATTTGGGAGGGACGTACCTTTTCCCGTCACTTGGTGTGGAATAACTAACCTCCAGTTAGACCACCACCAAGATCTAGTTGGCGGCTGGTATAATAGTAGACCTCGGCCCGTGCCTCCCGGACTACTACTTTTACCAAGACCACCGGGCCCATAGGAAAACAATAATTTTACTTGCAAGACGAGAATATTTACCGGTAAGAAAGTATTAAGTACTTTCGGGTAAATATATGTTTTGGAATAGTTAACAAGAATTATTTTCCCATAAAGGGAAGAATAACTTGAAAGGAAATTCACGAAAATAAAGTAAAGTATTTTATCACGATTTCAGTTGAAAAGATTTAAAACCCTCACCTGTACCGAGACTTAAGTGGAAGTGTGAGGATTCCACTCTTCGATGCTATGTTCGCCTGAAAGTAATAACTACTATGGACATAGAACTAGGTTCTTAGTTCCTAGTTGCACACAATATTGTAACAAAATAATTATAGAAGGTACACATTATGTATTGCGTTAAAGATTTCCCGGTAAACCCTATATTCACCCGTTTAATTAATAGATTCAGGGTTTATGGGATCTTTAACTAATCAAATATTTATTAACTATATTATAATTCTAATTGTAAGGTTTGAAATGAAATTCAAGGTTTAATTTGACAATGTAGGTTATCTTTTGAAAATATTACATAGTTTATTGATTTTTGGAAAATTTAGGAAAAATTATTTCTTTAAAAATTCCAAAACTTATTTTATAATTATTTTTATAATAATTTCGAAATTAATGGTATTTTGGTTGACCAAAAAGTCAAAATTACTATTGAAAACATTTACTATTCAATTTCATATGAATTGAACAATTTATAACACAAAATCAAATACACACACACACACACATTGATCACGGCACACACATGCACACACACACATCCAAGAACATTATGAACATGTTCTTGAGCTTATTTGAATATTCAAAGAGGGTGTGTAACATGTTCTATCACATTCATATTCATAACATAAGATTAAAGCATAATATAGCAAAATATATGAACTTTCTACGAAAAATAATTCTAAATAAATTACTCTAAGCATGAACAAGATCATAAGCATTTAAATACATAATATCATTATATCATATCATAATTTATGCATGTAATTAAATAAAATTCCATAATGTGCACATATTATATTTAAACTAACAACTATGAACATATTTCATAAAATAAATTCCTAAAGCATAATTTAATTAATCCTAGGCATGCTACTATTATTTCTATACTAAGAACATTATATAAAACATGAAATAATAGAAGAAAACATACCTTAGAGAGAGAGGGAGAGGGATGGCGTGAGTTTAGGAGGGGGAGAGAGTGATTTTTGTGTGTTGAATTGTGAGGTATAAATGAGGCTTAAGGGGGGTATTTATAGGTAGTCATGAGGGGTTTCTTAGCAATAAATGAAAGTTTATGGGAGATGTGGTTGCTTAACATTTCAACAAATGCTTGGTAATAAATTTGGAGATGTGGTTAAATAATATGTTGAACAAATGCTAGGTAATTAACTAAGAAATGTGGAGAAATTGTGCTCATTTGTTTAATTCTTCTAGAAGAGCATGAGGTCATGGATGATGTCATTTGGAATAAAAATAAATGAAAAAACTAATATAAAATTTATTCAAGAGTCGAGAGGTAAAAGATTGAAGTAGTGAATTAATGAAAGAATGAGTGAAAAACGAGCTTCGTTTTGATTATAAATGTGGAATATTTAGAGTTTTTGTTTATAAATTATGAATATTAAAGATGATGAAAATCATAGGAAAATTATATAAACGAAGCTATGACAAAGTTTAAAGTTTGGAAAAATCACTATATTGTAGAGAAAAATTCAAGGATCGTTATAAGTATAATTTCGACTATTGAATAAAAACTAATTGTTTAAAATAAAATGGTGATTTTTAGAAAGGAAAATATTTATAAAATATGCTATGGTGAAATCGAGTTTTTGGTAAATGCATGAAAATTCATGAAATAATTTGAGGGTCGTTTTGGTTATAATTTTGAATATCAAAAGGTAGATGAATAAGGATTTATTGATGATCGAATCATAAGCTAGGGTTTTCGCCGGTTTTTGATACTACGGGAGTTAGGATGGGAATTATGGTTTAAGGAGAGTATCACGATCCCTGAAATAATGTGAGGATTATTTTGGTTAAAATATTGGGTAGTGAAAGTGTTTCGGGAGATGTAGGAATATTTTTGAGCTGTAGGGGTATTTTCGTAATTTCTAACCTAAACTTGTAGGAATGGGTTTTGAAGCATATGAAGGGTTTTTAGGTGCTAGAAAGGAATGATTACTAGAATTCTAGGATTTTATGAAAAGAGTTCCGAGGTATGAGTTAAATAGAGAAAAGAATTAAATCTATGAACATTTAGTGAAAAAAATGTAACACATAAAAGCACATAAGTCACATAAAATGCAATGCATGAAGTGAATTAATAGGGATCGAGATTATAAACGCTTCCTCAGTTACCCTTTACTTACCTTTCTCGACTCGGCCCTGAGTAGGGCTGTAATAATATGCATTTCTTTACATATTGTCCCCTTTTATTGCTCATGTTTATTTTTCCGTTGCATTTAAATTTCATACTCTGGTATTGTATAGTCTTGTCCGTTCGCCCGAGTATTTCTTGAGGGCTAGGTCTCACATCCACTCGGGGAGTACTACGGTGCGGGGTTGTAGTGTTAAGGGGCGCTACAGCTAAGGTGGTATTAGAGCACCTTAGCTTTAGCGCCCCTTAACACTACAACCCCGCACCGTAGTACTCCCCGAGTGGATGTGAGACCTAGCACTCGAGAAATACTCCGGCGAACGGACAAGACTATACAATACCAGAGTATGAAATTGAAATGCAACGGAAAAATAAACATGAGCAATAAAAGGGGACAATATGTAACGAAATGCATATTATTAAGTTGGACAAGTAATTACAACGATAGGTCTAACTTCACAGAAGAGTGCTTATTGTAAGATGTACATGCACTCGTGATTACTCTAAATAACTGGAATGTGACACCTTAAAGCTTCAAGATACCTCTAAGGCGTCGCTGTATAGATTCCTGAAATCATGAATTAAAAGAGTAGGAGGGTTAGTCAAACTGACTTAGTGACGGGGGGTTTGAGATTTAGGATTATAAGTAAGATTTTGAAAGTGTTTTGACCAAGAAAGTCTTGGTTTGAAACATATATACTATATAATAACAAATAAGTATATGACAATAATATCCGGTTCATATTTGTTTGTAATAGGAGTAGGGGGAATATAGGCTATACTTTTAGAAAACTTATGAACCGTTTTGAAAATGATTTTATGCCCGCAAGTTAGGCGTCTCCAACCTTAACTCCTTAAAAACCAAGATTATTCGTAACGACATTGATCAAGATGTCGTTACTCAGCAAAAAGAAATACAACAATACCATCCTTCTTCCTCTAGTGTCACCTCAGGGAGCTACCCCTAGTGACGAGATACATGAATTTGGGAGGGACGTACCTTTTCCCATCACTTGGTGTGGAATAACTAACCTCCAGTTAGACCACCACCAAGATCTAGTTGGCGGCTGGTATAATAGTAGACCTCGGCCCGTGCCTCCCGGACTACTACTTCTATCAAGACCACCGGGCCCATAGGAAAAACAATAATTTTACTTGCAAGTCGAGAATATTCACCCGTTTAATTAATAGATTCAGGGTTTATGGGATCTTTAACTAATCAAATATTTATTAACTATATTAAAATTCTAATTGTAAGGTTTGAAATGAAATTAAAGGTTTAGTTTGACAATGTAGGTTATCTTTTGAAAATATTACATAGTTTATTGATTTTTGGAAAATTTAGGAAAAATTATTTCTTTAAAAATTCCAAAACTTATTTTATATTTATTTTTATAATAATTTCGAAATTAATGGTATTTTGGTTGACCAAAAAGTCAAAATTACTATTGAAAACATTTAATATTCAATTTCATATGAAATAAACACTTTATAACACAAAATCAAATTCGCACACACACACACATTGATCACGGCACACACATTGTTCACGGCACACACATGCACACACACACATCCAAGAACATTATGAACATGTTCTTGAGCTTATTTGAATATTCAAAGAGGGTGTGTAACATGTTCTATCACATTCATATTCATAACATAAGATTAAAGCATAATATAACAAAATATATGAACTTTCTATGAAAAATAATTCTAAATAAATTACTCTAAGCATGAACAAGATCATAAGAATTTAAATATATAATATCATTATATCATATCATAATTCATGCATGTAATTAAATAAAATTCCATAATGTGCACATATTATATTTAAACTAACAACTATGCACATATTTCATAAAATAAATTCCTAAAGCATAATTTAATTAATCCTAGGCATGCTACTATTATTTCTATACTAAGAACATTATATAAAACATGAAATAATAGAAGAAAACATACCTTAGAGAGAGAGGGAGAGGGATAGCGTGAGTTTGGGAGAGGGAGAGAGTGATTTTTGTGTGTTGAATTGTGAGGTATAAATGAGGCTTAAGGGGGGTATTTATAGGTAGTCATGAGGGGTTTCTTAGCAATAAATGAAAGTTTATGGGAGATGTGGTTGCTTAACATTTCAACAAATGCTTGGTAATAAATTTGGAGATGTGGTTAAATAATATGTTGAACAAATGCTAGGTAATTAACTAAGAAATGTGGAGAAATTATGCTCATTTGTTTAATTCTTCTAGAAGAGCATGAGGTCATGGATGATGTCATTTGGAATAAAAATAAATGAAAAAACTAATATAAAATTTATTCAAGAGTCGAGAGGTAAAAGATTGAAGTAGTGAATTAATGAAAGAATGAGTGAAAAACGAGCTTCGTTTTGATTATAAATGTGGAATATTTAGAGTTTTTGTTTATAAATTATGAATATTAAAGATGATGAAAATCATAGGAAAATTATATAAACGAAGCTATGACAAAGTTTAAAGTTTGGAAAAATCACTATAATGTAGAGAAAAATTCAAGGATCGTTATGAGTATAATTTCGACTACTGAATAAAAACTAATTGTTTAAAATAAAATGGTGATTTTTAGAAAGGAAAATATTTATAAAATATGCTATGGTGAAATCGAGTTTTTGGTAAATGCATGAAAATTCATGAAATAATTTGAGGGTCGTTTTGGTTATAATTTTGAATATCAAAAGGTAGATGAATAAGGATTTATTGATGATCGAATCATAAGCTAGGGTTTTCGCCGGTTTTTGATACTACGGGAGTTAGGATGGGAATTATGGTTTAAGGAGAGTATCACGATCCCTGAAATAATGTGAGGATTATTTTGGTTAAAATATTGGGTAGTGAAAGTGTTTCGGGAGATGTAGGAATATTTTTGAGCTGTAGGGGTATTTTCGTAATTTCTAACCTAAACTTGTAGGAATGGGTTTTGAAGCATATGAAGGGTTTTTAGGTGCTAGAAAGGAATGATTACTAGAATTCTAGGATTTTATGAAAAGAGTTCCGAGGTATGAGTTAAATAGAGAAAAGAATTAAATCTATGAACATTTAGTGAAAAAAAATGTAACACATAAAAGCACACAAGTCACATAAAATGCAATGCATGATGTGAATTAATAGGGATCGAGATTATAAACGCTTCCTCAGTTACCCTTTACTTACCTTTCTCGACTCGGCCCTGAGTAGGGCTGTAATAATATGCATTTCTTTACATATTGTCCCCTTTTATTGCTCATGTTTATTTTTCCGTTGCATTTAAATTTCATACTCTGGTATTGTATAGTCTTGTCCGTTCGCCCGAGTATTTCTTGAGGGCTAGGTCTCACATCCACTCGGGGAGTACTACGGTGCGGGGTTGTAGTGTTAAGGGGCGCTACAGCTAAGGTGGTATTAGAGCACCTTAGCTTTAGCGCCCCTTAACACTACAACCCCGCACCGTAGTACTCCCCGAGTGGATGTGAGACCTAGCACTCGAGAAATACTCCGGCGAACGGACAAGACTATACAATACCAGAGTATGAAATTGAAATGCAACGGAAAAATAAACATGAGCAATAAAAGAGGACAATATGTAACGAAATGCATATTATTAAGTTGGACAAGTAATTACAATGATAGGTCTAACTTCACAGAAGAGTGCTTATTGTAAGATGTACATGCACTCGTGATTACTCTAAATAACTGGAATGTGACACCTTAAAGCTTCAAGATACCTCTAAGGCGTCGCTGTATAGATTCCTGAAATCATGAATTAAAAGAGTAGGAGGGTTAGTCAAACTGACTAAGTGACTGGGGGTTTGAGATTTAGGATTATAAGTAAGATTTTGAAAGTGTTTTGACCAAGAAAGTCTTGGTTTGAAACATATATACTATATAATAACAAATAAGTATATGACAATAATATCCGGTTCATATTTGTTTGTAATAGGAGTAGGGGGAATATAGGCTATACTTTTAGAAAACTTATGAACTGTTTTGAAAATGATTTTATGCCCGCAAGTTAGGCGTCTCCAACGTTAACTCCTTAAAAACCAAGATTATTCGTAACGACATTGATCAAGATGTCGTTACTCAGTAAAAAGAAATACAACAATACCATCCTTCTTCCTCCAGTGTCACCTCCAGGAGCTACCCCTAGTGACGATATACATGAATTTGGGAGGGACGTACCTTTTCCCGTCACTTGGTGTGGAATAACTAACCTCCAGTTAGACCACCACCAAGATCTAGTTGGCGGCTGGTATAACAGTAGACCTCGCCCCGTGCCTCCCGGACTACTACTTCTACCAAGTCCACCGGGCCCATAGGAAAAACAATAATTTTACTTGCAAGACGAGAATATTTACCGGTAAGAAAGTATTAAGTACTTTCGGGTAAATATATGTTTTGGAATAGTTAACAAGAATTATTTTCCCATAAAGGGAAGAATAACTTGAAAGGAAATTCAAGAAAATAAAGTAAAGTATTTTATCATGATTTCAGTTGAAAAGATATAAAACCCTCACCGGTACCGAGACTTAAGTGGAAGTGTGAGGATTCCACTCTTCGATGCTATGTTCGCCTGAAAGTATTAACTACTATGGACTTAGAACTAGGTTCTTAGTTCCTAACTGCACACAATATTGTAACAAAATAATTATAGAAGGTACACATTATGTATTGCGTTAAAGATTTCCCGGTAAACCCTATATTCACCCGTTTAATTAATAGATTCAGGGTTTATGGGATCTTTAACTAATCAAATATTTATTAACTATATTATAATTCTAATTGTAAGGTTTGAAATGAAATTCAAGGTTTAATTTGACAATGTAGGTTATCTTTTGAAAATATTACATAGTTTATTGATTTTTGGAAAATTTAGTAAAATTTATTTCTTTAAAAATTTCAAACTTATTTTATAATTATTTTTATAATAATTTCGAAATTAATGGTATTTTGGTTGACCAAAAAGTCAAAATTACTATTGAAAACATTTACTATTCAACTTCATATGAATTAAACACTTTATAACACAAAATCAAATACACACACACACACACACATTGATCACGACACACACATGCACACACACACATCCAAGAACATTATGAACATGTTCTTGAGCTTATTTGAATATTCAAAGAGGGTGTGTAACATGTTCTATCACATTCATATTCATAACATAAGATTAAAGCATAATATAGCAAAATATATGAACTTTCTATGAAAAATAATTCTAAATAAATTACTCTAAGCATGAACAAGATCATAAGCATTTAAATACATAATATCATTATATCATATCATAATTCATGCATGTAATTAAATAAAATTCCATAATGTGCACATATTATATTTAAACTAACAACTATGTACATATTTCATAAAATAAATTCCTAAAGCATAATTTAATTAATCCTAGGCGTGCTACTATTATTTCTATACTAAGAACATTATATAAAACATGAAATAATAGAAGAAAACATACCTTAGAGAGAGAGGGAGAGGGATGGCATGAGTTTGGGAGAGGGAGAGAGTGATTTTTGTGTGTTGAATTGTGAGATATAAATGAGGCTTAAGGGGGGTATTTATAGGTAGTCATGAGGGGTTTCTTAGCAATAAATGAAAGTTTATGGGAGATGTGGTTGCTTAACATTTCAACAAATGCTTGGTGATAAATTTGGAGATGTGGTTAAATAATATGTTGAACAAATGCTAGGTAATTAACTAAGAAATGTGGAGAAATTATGCTCATTTGTTTAATTCTTCTAGAAGAGCATGAGGTCATGGATGATGTCATTTGGAATAAAAATAAATGAAAAAAATAATATAAAATTTATTCAAGAGTCGAGAGGTAAAAGATTGAAGTAGTGAATTAATGAAAGAATGAGTGAAAAACGAGCTTCGTTTTGATTATAAATGTGGAATATTTAGAGTTTTTGTTTATAAATTATGAATATTAAAGATGATGAAAATCATAGGAAAATTATATAAACGAAGCTATGATAAAGTTTAAAGTTTGGAAAAATCACTATAATGTAGAGAAAAATTCAAGGATCGTTATAAGTATAATTTCGACTATTGATTAAAAACAAATTGTTTAAAATAAAATGGTGATTTTTAGAAAGGAAAATATTTATAAAATATGCTATGGTGAAATCGAGTTTTTGGTAAATGCATGAAAATTCATGAAATAATTTGAGGGTCGTTTTGGTTATAATTTTGAATATCAAAAGGTAGATGAATAAGGATTTATTGATGATCGAATCATAAGCTAGGGTTTTCACCGGTTTTTGATACTACGGGAGTTAGGATGGGAATTATGGTTTAAGGAGAGTATCACGATCCCCGAAATAATGTGAGGATTATTTTGGTTAAAATATTGGGTAGTGAAAGTGTTTCGGGAGATGTAGGAATATTTTTGAGCTGTAGGGGTATTTTCGTAATTTCCAACCTAAACTTGTAGGAATGGGTTTTGAAGCATATGAAGGGTTTTTAGGTGCTAGAAAGGAATGATTACTAGAATTCTAGGATTTTATGAAAAGAGTTCCGAGGTATGAGTTAAATAGAGAAAAGAATTAAATCTATGAACATTTAGTAAAAAAAAATGTAACACATAAAAGCACATAAGTCACATAAAATGCAATGCATGAAGTGAATTAATAGGGATCGAGATTATAAACGCTTCCTGAGTTACCCTTTACTTACCTTTCTCGACTCGGCCCTGAGTAGGGCTGTAATAATATGCATTTCGTTACATATTGTCCCCTTTTATTGCTCATGTTTATTTTTCCGTTGCATTTAAATTTCATACTCTGGTATTGTATAGTCTTTATCGGTTCGCCTGAGTATTTCTCGAGTGCTAGGTCTCACATCCACTCGGGGAGTACTACGGTGCGGGGTTGTAGTGTTAAGGGGTGCTACAACTAAGGTGGTATCAGAGTAGGAGTAAGAAGCACCCATGGAGTAAGATGGACCACATTCAAGTAACAAGGAGGCCATAAGTGAAGACCCCTCAAAATGTTAGGGAGGGGAATCTCAATTGTTAAATGTAATAGAGATAGGGCTCGTATTTTGTTACCGCTTTCCCTTATGTGATTTGAACTGTTTATGTGGTATGTATGTTAGAACTTGTGATTGTGGAGTGGCTCCCACATACCACGCATAAGAAAGGTAGAACCCATGATCATTACATGTTTGTATCATGCTAGGACATGTTATATGTTTATGTGCTTGTTTGAAATGCATTTAAGTGTACTTGCATTAATCAAGACTAATAAAATTGGATAACATATATGTTGGTGAGGTCGAACCGGACAACTCACCGGTTGATTCAAAAATTCCCATTAAATATTAAGCTAATTTCGAACAAATAGGTATTTAATTCGAGATGCAAATTTTGAATTAAAATTCCTAGCATTCCATCAATAGGTTTTAAGTTTAGTAAGTGAAGCTAGTTATTGTCCGCGAGTCGTGGGATAGCTAGTGGAGCTGATTAGTTCTTAGTTACCTAATTGATCATTTTAAATGGTCAATATTTCGTGGTCAATTTTAGCAAGGGCGATGTCCGCGAGTCGTGGGTCGTTCGAACTAAGTTTTGGTCATGATCTTATGATTGATGGGTCTAGCTTAACGCCTAAGTAAATATGGATGTCGCACGAGTCGTGGGTCCATATTGAAAGATAGGTGATGCAAAAATAATTACTAAGAATTCTAAAGGTGTTAGAATTGGTAAGTTGTACCTACCTAGGGTTCTTAATTAGAATGTCCGCGAGTCGTGGGTTCGAGGTAAAATGCCTAGGATCTTAATACCCATTGGGAAACGTGTTCCTCTTAGATCTTTGGGAATTATAGATCTTTGAAAAACAGTGGGAGCTGCATTAGATTAAAGACCTTATCTTTTGTATATCATCATAATTCAGCATGCTCACTAGTTCTCTGTTTTACCATTTAGGTCGTAGATTTTGTGATTCTCTACGTGTTTTGAAATGGCAACCAAAAACCCTCTTGTATCGATCCTCGAGTCAAATAAGTTGACTGGTCCCAACTATTCTGATTGGCTGAGGAATCTAAAAATCGTTTTAGATTCTGAGAAGAGAACTTATGTTCTCTTCGAAGGGGAGCCTAGACCCGAAGGGGAGGCTCCCACTCGGGCCGAGCGGGATGCGATTCAGAAGTGGAAGGATGATAACCTCCAAGCCCGTTGCCTTATGTTGGCTAACATGTCTCCGGACTTACAAAGACAACATGAGGCCATGGAATTTGCTTGGGAGATTTAAGACCACTTAGAGCAACTTTACCGCCCTCATGAACGTGTTACAAGGTATAACACTTCAAAGGAATTGTTCCACTTGAGAATGAGGGAAGGTTCAAGTGTCCATGAATATGGACTCAAGTTTCTTGCCCTTACTGAGAAACTTGCTTCCATGGATATGCCGCTGAAAGATGAGCTTTCAGTGGATTTGTTGCTAGCTTCGCTCCCACCATCATTCAACCCATTTGTCCTTAACTTCAACATGAATCATGCTGGTGCTACTGTAGCTGAGCTGATTAGTCAGCTTGTGACTGCTGAAAGCACGATCAAGAAGGACAATAAGGTTTTGATGGTGAATGCTCCATCTTCCTCTTCTGGACCTTCTAAAGGTAAGGGCAAGAAAGCCCAAAGGAAGAAGAAGAAACCCCTTAGGCCCACTGGTGGCGTTTCGAAGGGGAAGGCCCAAAAGAAGAAGCGTGATCAGAAAGAGGATGTTTGCTTCCATTGTGGCAAAGCGGGACATTGGAGGAGAAACTGCCCAGAGTACAAGGCTACTCTAAAGAAAGGTATCTTTCTCGTTGAAGTAAATCTTTCTATTAATTCTAGTTCTTGGGTACTTGATACCGGTTGTGGAACTCATATCTGTAATGATGTACAGATGCTAAGTGAAGTCCAACAACTCAAAGAAGGAGAATGTGTCTTGAAGATCGGCGATGGCTCAAACGTTGAAGCTCAAGCTTTAGGCACAATTAGATTAGATTTAGGTAGTTTTGAGTTAGTCTTAAATAAAGTCCTTTATGTACCGAGCATTATTCGTAATATAATTTCAGTTCCAATATTAAATTGTGAAGGTTATGAAACTTATATTAAGAATGGTAAATACTTTATCAAACGGAACAACTCTTCCGTTCACATCGGTACTCTAAGTAATGGACTTTATCTAACTCAAAATATCAATGTTATGAATATACAACGAGAAACAAAGCGTAAGAGAGATGACAAAGTTTCAGCTCCCTTATGGCACGCTAGATTAGGACACATTTCCAAGAATAGAATTAGCAAGATAAACACTTTAGGATCATTCTCTGAAAATGATCTCAAAGAGTTAACTTCTTGCGAATCCTGTCTCAAAGGAAAAATGTCCAAAGTTCCTTTTAAAGGAACTGTGGAACGTGCCACTAAGGTATTGGATTTGATCCATACTGATGTTTGTGGACCTCTTAGTTTAAGCACTAGAAACAATCGTCAGTATTTCATAACCTTTACCGATAACTTTAGTCGATATGGTTATGTATACTTAATGAAGTATAAATCTGAAGCTTTTGAGAAATTCTTAGAATTTCAAAAGGAGGTTGAGAACCAAACTGGTCACAAGATCAAAGCACTTTGATCTGATCGAGGAGGCGAGTATCTTAGTGAAGAATTCCTTAATCATCTCAAAGATAATGGGATTATCTCTCAGTGGACTCCTCCGGGAACTCCTCATCTTAATGGAGTTTCTGAGAGAAGGAATCGAACCTTACTTGATATGGTTCGTTCCATGATGAGTTTCACTGACTTACCATCTTTCTGGGGTTATGCCTAGAAAGTGCAGCAAAGATTTTGAATCTAGTTCCCTCTAAGTCGGTCCCTAAAACGCCCTATGAAATGTGGCATGGTAAAATCCCTAGCTATTCTTACTTAAGAATTTGGGGTTGTCCTGCTTACGTGAAGAGGATAGTGGGAGATAAGTTAGAATCTCGTTCTAACTTATGCTACTTTGTAGGTTATCCTAAGGAATCCATAGGATACTACTTCTATGATCAATCTGAGCAAAAGGTGATTGTTTCCAGAAATGCCACTTTTCTTGAGGAACCGTTCCTTAAAGAAAAGAAAGGCAAGATCATAGAATTGGAAGAAGTACAAAGTAACCCCACACCACCCACTGAAGAAACGTCCCCTTTTGATCAACTACAACCAATCACGAATTTCTATACACACGTAAATCCTCCTCTGAGGCGTTCCGAACGCACTCCTAGACAGCCGGAAAGATGGTATAGATTCTTCCATGAAATCTCTCAAAAGGATAATGATCCTTTAATATACGAGGAGACACTTTCAGATTCTGACTTTGAACAGTGGATAGAAGCCATGAAATCCGAAATGGATTCCATGAACTCCAACCAAGTTTGGACCTTGGTAGATTTGCCTGATGGGGTCAAACCCATAGGTTGCAAATGGATCTTTAAGAGAAAGCTTGGAGTTGATGGAAGCATTGCAGCCTACAAAGCAAGACTGGTTGCAAAAGGATTCACTCAAAGACCCGGCGTGGACTTTGACGAAACCTTCTCACCAGTTGCAATGCAAAAGTCTATTCGGATCATGCTTGCCATTGTTGCATATTATGACTATGAGATATGGCAAATGGATGTGAAAACTGCCTTTCTCAATGGTGACATTGATAAAGACATTTATATGGAACAACCGATAGGTTTCACATTCAGTGGGAGTGAGCAAAAGGTTTGCAAACTCCAAAGATCAATCTATGGATTGAAACAGGCGTCTAGAAATTGGAACATTCGATTTGATGAATCAGTCAAAGCGTTTGTCTTCATTCAAATTTCGAATGAGTCTTGTGTGTACAGAAAGGAATTGGAGACCTCAGTGCAATTCTTAGTACTTTATGTTGATGACATCCTTCTTATTGGGAATTCGAAGGATGACATGAAAGTGACTAAGTTATGGTTATCGAACCAATTCGAGATGAAAGATCTTGGTGATGCGTCCTATATCCTTGGAATTAAAATCTATAGAAATAGATCTAGAAGGTTAATAGGACTATCACAGTCGATGTACATTGACAAAGTATTGAAGAGATTCAATATGGAGTCAGCAAAGGTTAAGAACCTTCCTATGAGTGTAGGAACATGTCTTTCTAAGAAGATGTGCCCTAAGACTAACCATGAGAAGGAAAGAATAACTCATACACCTTATGCATCAGCAATAGGTAGCATAATGTATGCTATGTTATGTACTCGACCGGATGTAGCTTATGCACTTAGTGTGACAAGTCGTTTCCAATCTGACCCTAGAGATGGTCACTGGGCTGCCGTGAAGAATATTCTTAAGTACTTGAAAAGTACTAAAGATTTATTCTTAGTTTACGGAGGTCAGAAAGATCTTAGTGTCGAAGGATACTGCGATGCAAGCTTTGCATCTGACTTAGATGATTTCAAGTCAATGTGAGGATACATTTTCTGCCTAAACGGCAGAGCAGTGAGTTGGAAGAGTTCCAAGCAGATGACCACTGTAGATTCGACCACTGAGGCCGAATACTTAGCTGCAAATAATGCAGCTAAGGAAGGTGTTTGGATTAGAAACTTCAATCAAGAGTTGGATGTTGTTCCTAGCATGAAAGACCCATTACTGTGTTTTGTGACAACACTGGGGAGGTTGCTCAAGCAAGAGAACCAAGATCTCACCAACGGACCAACCACAATATGAGGAAGTATCACCTAATCCGTGATATTATCAAAAGAGGAGATGTGCAAATTGAGAGGGTCACATCAGTAGAGAACGTGGCAGATCTACTTACTCAACCCCTTAGTCGAGAAGCTTTCCAAGGTCATCTTCAGAAGATGGGACTTAGAGTAGCTTTAGAATGGCTTTGACGGGCAAGTGGGAGATTGTTAAGAATAGTGCCCTAGAAAGCCGATTGTATATCCGCTTTGTGCTTTTCCTTATTGTAATCACAGACAATCTTTGAATGAAATAACGAATTAAGGCAACACTTCTTTATGTGCTCTTGTTTGGTATGCGTTTACTTTAGTTGTTCATGTATGAGAACTCCCCTAATCCTGATGACTTTAGGACTCTACCATTTAGGTGAAATGGTTCATGAAACGAGCCCTATATCACATAAGTCATGATTAGTAAAGTACTCCAAGCCAATGAGTGCTACAGACAGTGGGAGTGTCAACCTGGCTCCTCTAAGGCTTGCTTGTGGGATCGCGCCCTTAAGAAGGACCACCTTGTTTCATGGAGGTGCAAAGTGTATAGTTGATACGTGCGTGATACATGAGGGTGCTTACTTTAATAAGTAAGTTCACTGAGGTGCCCCGTGTGAGAACATTCCTAAATGGGAAAGGAAGTTTCTATTTCAGGAAATGGAAACTTCCAGATTAGGAAATATCTCACGAGTCATTGATGTGATTAATTGATCCTTAGACTTGAGGTTCCTTATCACTTTATGAGTTAACTCTGTAGTCTTAGGTATAAGCTTTAAAGGGTGTCGCCTTAGATAACTGATTCAAGGCTTATGTTGGGGCTGCACAAGTGATTCGTCAAAGTGAATGAGAATCAAGAAAGGACCTACACTTGCATTTGCAAGGTGATCTCTTATTGTGTAAGTCATTCATATGCCATATGGAGTCCTTGGCCAAGGCAGTGGATCAAGACATCGAGAAAAGGGTTTCTTGGATTGAGATCAAATGGATATGAAATGCACTTAGCTTTAAGACCGGATTATTAGGGTTCTGATTATTCCCTTGCCCTAGATCTTGGTTGAGAGATAGTAAGTAGGAGGAATGTATCTCACATGAATCAATGACTTAAAGGTTCTGTCGAATCCGAACATTCCAATTCAGCTAGGGATTAAACACCTGTTGCTAGACTATGGTAGTTTAATCTGTGGACTGATTAATTAATTAGTGAATTAATTAATTAGGGTCACTGCTAATTGAATTGAGAACCTAGAGGGTCACACACAACAACTTGGTTACATGAGTTGAGGCTTTAAAATGATTAAACGAGTTAATCGGGCCAAGAGGGTTCCACACGTGTGAAGCCACACGTGTGGGTCACGTGAGTGACAAGTGTCCTTGTGACACGTGTCACACACGTGAATATATATATATATTAAATAAATAATTTGTTAATTATTTAATAGACTTTGGTTTAATTTTGAATTAAAAAGAAAGTCTTATTTTGGAGAAAAATAATCTAGTTAATTAATTACGAATTAATTAATTAGATAAAAATAAGTTATTTATTTTATAATAAATAAAGTATAAAATTATCCAAAAATAGTTTGGATATTTTTAGCTCTCTTGAAAGTTGATTTGAATTAGAATTCAAAGTCAAAGTTGGAAATTACTTGAAGATCAAGTAATAGGAGAGAGGAACCAAAACCCTTGCCTATGAGGACAAGGATTTCGGCCGCCCCTCCCCTTTCCTATATATAGGGGAGCTCTTGCTCCCCTTTAGAGCTAATTGGCAATTCTTTTGGTTCATGTGTTGAACACCTTCCTTTCTCCAAGATTAAATAAAACCCTAGGTTAAGCCTAAACACTAACTAGAGAACTAGCATCCTTACTAGTTAGATTGTGATCAAGTTGGTGGACTTTCTCTAGAGACTTCAAGTTAGAAGTTTGAAGATTCGAGCTTTACCAAGGAGAGGGGATCAAGCCGTGAGAAGAGTGTTCTTGGATGGCTTGAAACGCTTCAAGAAAGAACAAAAGAAAAGTAAGTTTCTTAATTCCTTCGAATTTGGTTACACGATTGCGAGTCCAAGATCCTTTTGTTGGGAAAATTTTTTAAATTCCGCTGCTTTCTGATTCGTGTTTTCCAACAAAATTATTGTTTTTCCTATGGGCCCGGTGGTCTTGGTAGAAGTAGTAGTCCGGGAGGCACGGGCCGAGGTTTACTATTATACCAGCCGCCAACTAGATCTTGGTGGTGGTCTAACTGGAGGTTAGTTATTCCACACCAAGTGACGGGAAAAGGTACGTCCCTCCCAAATTCATGTATATCGTCACTAGGGGTAGCTCCCTGAGGTGACACTGGAGGAAGAAGGATGGTATTGTTGTATTTCTTTTTACTGAGTAATGACATCTTGATCAATGTCGTTACGAATATTCTTGGTTTTTAAGGAGTTAAGGTTGGAGACGCCTAGCTTGCGGGCATAAAATCATTTTTAAAATGGTTCATAAGTTTTCTAAAAGTATAGCCTATTCCCCCTACTCCTATTTCAAACTAATATGAATCGGATATTATTGTCA
This sequence comes from Lantana camara, assembly GCA_037501455.1. NCBI lineage: Eukaryota > Viridiplantae > Streptophyta > Magnoliopsida > Lamiales > Verbenaceae > Lantana > Lantana camara. Next base: position 78,440,062 of record CM074859.1, read on the forward strand.
TATATTTATTCGTTACTATATAATATATACATTTCAAACTAAGACTTTCTTGGTCAAAACACTTCAAAAATCTTGCTTATAATCATAACCCTCAACCCCCGTCACTTAGTCATTTTGACTAACCCTCCTACTCTTTTAATTCATGATTTCAGGAATCTATACAGCGAAGCCTTAGAGGTATGTTGAAGCTTTAAGGTGTCACATTCTAGTTATTTAGAGTAATCACGAGTGCATGTACCTATTTTAATAAGCACTCTCCTATGAAATTAGATCTATCGCTGTAATTACTTATCCAACTTAATGATATGTGTTTCGTCATGTATTGTCCGCTTGTATTGCTCAAGTTTATTTTCTGTTGCGTTTAAATTTCATACTCTGGTATTGTATAATCTTGTCCGTTCGCCGGAGTATTTCTCGAGTGCTAGGACTCACATCCACTCAAGAAGTACAACGGTACGGGGTTGTAGTGTTAAGGGGCGCTACAACAAAAGTGGTATCAGAGCCCGGTTAAGTTAAGAAGAGACTTAACTGAAAGGGGTGCTCTATTCTCTTATCTGTTGCATTATATGTTAAGGTTGCTTCAAGATACCAGTAGGACCGTAAGTTAACATGTTATTCTTCTGTGTCTTTATATGTCTTATTTCTGCTACGATTTATGTGATAGTACGTGTTTTGATTGTTACTACTTGGAAAATTTCTACCTAAGTGATTATCTGCAAGTCATTCTTAACCATCATGCATCATATCCTTTCTAAAGTTCATTACAGCTCATAATGTCTCCCCGAAGAACCGCCCAAGAAAGCACTCCACCAAGAGAAGATATGTCCTCGGCCGGAGGAAATTCTGAGCTAGTAGATGCTTTAAAGGAAATAGTACAAACCTGCTCTAATGGATCAAAAGGTAACAATGAGAAGTCCTTAGAAAAGTTTCTACGGATGGATCCACCTAAGTTCTTCGGAGAACCTAATGATGTAAAGGCTGAAAATTGGATAGCGAGTCTTGAGAAAATCTTTGAAGCAATGGGTATTAGTCCTGAAGAACCTGAAAGAGATCAGTATGCTGTCTTCATGCTAGAAGAAGCGGCCCAAAGTTGGTGGAAATATACAAAACGAGTCTGGACAGAAAATCAGGTGAATCATGGGTGGAATGACTTTGTAAGAGTATTCTACGACAAGTATATTCCCCAGGTAACTAGGGATGCCCGAGAAGCAGAGTTTATGAATCTAGTTCAAGGCAAAGCATCGATGGCCGAATACGAAGCTCAGTTTGTTAAGCTAATCCAGTATGCCCCACATATCTTACATGATGAACGCCGCAAAATTAAACGGTTTGTTGATGGTCTTAGATCCAATCTTCGATGGGCCTTAGCCCCATTTGAATTGGAAACCTACACTAAGCCTGTAGAAACGGCGATGAAAACGGAGGCCACACATAAGGAAGTCCATCTGGCAAACAATCGTTCCGAGCCACCCTATAAGTCATCCCAGGAATCCTAACGTCCCGCTGAACCATTTAGGTCAACTTCCGGAAAGAAACAAGTACAGTCCTGGCCCAAGCCCCAACAAGCACCACCAAAACTTCAGGAAGAGATTATTTGGGAGTACTGTCAAAGGCGAGGGCATACTGAGGAGGAATGTCGAAGGAAGGCTGGAACATGTTTATGGTGCGGAAACCCTGATCATCAAATAAAAAATTATCCGAAAAGACCAAAACCAAAGAATAAAGGAAAGTCTACGGAAGGAACATCTGGGAAACCGACGGTCAAAGGACGAGCTTATGCTGTGGAAGGAAACATGAAACCAAATCTTGCCAATAATGAGGGTACGATACACATTCTAAACACGCCAGTTACAACTTAATATGGTGTTGGCGCCACGCATTCATTGCATCACTTATGTGTGCATTTAAACTTCTTACCTGAACAATTGCCATATGTGTTTAAAGTAAGTTCTCCTTTGGAAACTTGTTTATCATGGATAGAGGATACAAACATTATCTAAAGCTATTATGAAACATGAGTAGAATCTGAGGACAGATTCTTTTAAAGGGGGGAAGATTGTAACAACCCTACTCAGGGCCAAGTCGAGAAAGGTAAGTAAATGGGTAACTCAGGAAGCGTTTATAGCCTCGATCCTTGTTAATTCTCTCATGCATTGCATTTTATGTGGCTTATGTGCTTTAATATGCTATAGTTTAATAAAAAGTTCGTGAATTTAATTCCTTCTTCTATTTAGCTTATATCTCGAAACTCTTTCCCTAAAATCCTAGAATTCTAATATTCATTCCCTTCTAGCACCTAAAACCCCTTCATATGCTTCAAAACCCGTTCCTATAGTTTTAGGTTAGAAATTACGAAAATACCCCTATAGCTCAAAAATATTCCTACGTTTCCCGAAACACTTTCACTACCCAATATTGTAACCAAAAGAATCCTCACATTATTTCGAGGATCGAGATAACCTATGTGAACCATAATTCTCATTCTAACTCTAGTAGTATCAAAAACCGGCGAAAACCCTAGCTTATGATTTGATCATAAATAAACCCTTACACATCCACTTTTTGATATTCAATATTATAACCAAAACGATCCTTAAATTATTTTATGAATTTTCATGCATTTACCAAAAACTCGATCTCACCATAGCATATTTTATAAATATTTTCCTTTCTAAAAATCATCATTTTATTTTGAACAAATTAGCTCTTATTCAATAGTCGAAATTATACTTGAAACGATCCTTGAATTTTCCTCTACATTATAGTGATTTTTCCAAACTTTAAACTTTATCATAGCTTCGTTTATATAATTTTCCTATGATTTTCATCATTTTTGATATTCATAATTTATAAACGAAAGCTCTAAATATTCCACATTTATAATCAAAACAAAGCTCATTTTTCACTCATTCTTTCATCAATTCACTACTTCAAGTTTTTATCTCTCGACTCTTGAATAAATTTTATATTATTTTTATTCAAAATGACATCATCCATGACCACATGATCTTCTAGAAGGATTAATTCAATGAGCATAATTTCTCCACATTTCCTAAGTAATTACCAAGCATTTGTTCATAATATAATTTAACCACATCTCCTAATTAATCCCCAAGCATTTGTATGAATTAGGAGACATCCACATCTCCCTTAAACTCTTAGCAATTGCTCTAAAACTCCTCATGACTAGCTATAAATACCCCCCTCAAGCCTCATTTATACCTCACAAATCAACACACAAAATCACTCCCTCTCTCCCTAGCTCACACCCCAACCCTCTCTCTCTCTACAAGGTATGTTTTCTTCTATTATTTCATGCTTTATATTATGTTCTTAGTATAGTAATAATAGTAGCATGTCTAGGATTAATTAAATTATGCTTTAGGAATTTTATTTTATGAAATATGTGTATAATTGTTAGTTTAAATACAATGTGTGTACATTATGGAATTTTATTTAATTAAATGCATGAATTATGATAAGATATAATGTGAATATGTATTTAAATGCTTATGATATTGTTTAATTAAATTCATGCCTAGAGTAAATTATTTATAATTATTTTTCATAGAAAGTTCATATATTTTGCTATATTATGCTTCAATCTTATGTTATGAATATGAATATAATAGAACATGTTACACACCCTCTTTGAATAATCAAATAAGCTCAAGAACATGTTCTTAATGTTCTTGGATGCGTGTGTGTGCATGTGTGTGCCGTGACTAGTGTGTGTATGTGTGTGAGTTTGATTTTATGTTATAAAGTGTTTAATTTATAAGAATTTGAATAGTAAATGTTTTTAATAGAAATTTTGACTTTTTGGTCAAAATTAAATTAATTAATTTCGAAATTATAATAAAAATAATTATAAAAATTAGTTTTGGAATTTTTAAAGAAAGATTTTTCCCAAAATTTCCAAAAATCGGTAAACTATGTACTATTTTCAAAAGATAACCTACATTGTCAAATTTAACCATAAATCTTATTTCAAATCTTATAATTATAATTATCATATGGTATATATATATATATATATATATATATATATATATATATATATATATATTAATCAAATTAATTAATCAAATTATTAATCAAATTCCCTTAAACGGGTAAATTTAGGGTTTACCGGGAAATCTTTAACATATTACATGATGAGTACCTTATGGTGTGTATGATTGATTAATTTGAATATTAGAACCTAGTTCTAAGCCAACAGTAGTTATTACTTTCAGGCGAGGATATAATTGAACAGTGGAATCCCAAGGATTTTATCTAGACCGTCAAGACACTCGGTGAGGGTTAAACTATTTTCAACTGGAATCATGCTATATATAAGTATCTATATAAAAACTATTTTCAAGCCTACCTACTATTTTGATTTATTACCCTACATACATATTACTTTACTACACTATCCCTCTTAAGGGAAAAATACTTTCTTGCCGGAACCAACGTTTTACTAGAACATTATATATTTCAAGTCCATTGTATCAAAACATTGATTCCGGGTTATACAAGAAAAATATTGTTCTCGATTCCTGTTATGGGCCCCGGCTGTATCCGTAGCGAGCAATTACCCGGAAGGTATTGGGCCGAGGGTATTGTTGGTGCTGCGGACTGCCACCACCTCTTGGTAGTGGTTTAACTGGAGGTTAGTTACTCCACACCAAGGGATGAGGGAGAGATAGCTGCCTCCCGAATCTAGTTCATGGTCTCTAGGGTTGGCTTCCCTATTGACACCAAGGAGTAGCGGAGTTATTATCATATTGGTTTTATTGAAGTATCGGTGTCTTGATCAACGCCGTTACTATTTTATCATGATCTAAGGAGTTACGGATGGAGAGGCCTGGCTTGCGGGCATTAAAGTTCTTGTTACAAACGGTTCATATTTCTACAAATATTCCAAGTTACCCCTATCCCTATTTTTACAAATATTATGAACCGTTCCCTATTTGCTATATCCTATTGCCAATATTTTGATCAAGATCTTCTTGATTATATAAATATATATACATATACTTATACCTATAATTTATTACACCCCCTCCACTTAGTCACTTTGACTAATCCTCTCGCCTGGTTTTAAAATGCATGATTGCAGGAATCCACGGAGTGACGCCTTAGAGGTATCTTGAAGCTTTAAGGTGTCATATCTTAGCCAATCAGGATTATACTAAGAGTGCATGTACCTATTTCAATAAGCACTCTCCTATGAAATTAGATCTATCGCTGTAATTACTTATCCAACTTAATGATATGTGTTTCGTCATGTATTGTCCCCTTATATTGCTCAAGTTTATTTTCCGTTGCGTTTAAATTTCAAACTCTGGTATTGTATAATCTTGTCCGTTCGCCGGAGTATTTCTCGAGTGCTAGGACTCACATCCACTCGGGAAGTACAATGGTGCGGGGTTGTAGTGTTAAGGGGCGCTACAACTTTTCTAGTATTCATTCCCTTCTAGCACCTAAAACCCTTTCATATGCTTCAAAACCCATTTCTACAGTTTTAGGTTAGAAATTATGAAAATACCCCTACAGCTCAAAAATATTCCTACGTCTCCCGAAACACTTTCACTACCCAATATTGTAACCAAAAGAATCCTCACATTATTTCGAGGATCGTGATACTCTCCGTGAACCATAATTCCCATCCTAACTCCCGTAGTATCAAAAACCGGCGAAAACCCTAGCTTATGATTCGATCATCAATAAATCCCTACTCATCTACTTTTTGATATTCAATATTATAACCAAAACGACCCTTAAATTATTTTATGAATTTTCATGCATTTACCAAAAACTCGATTTCACCATAGCATATTTTATAAATATTTTCCTTTCTAAAAATCACCCTTTTATTTTAAACAATTAACTTTTATGCAATATTCGAAACTATACTTAAAACAATCCTTGAATTTTCCTCTACATTATAATGATTTTTCCAAACTCTAAAATTTATCATAGCTTCGTTTATATAATTTTCTTATGATTTTCATCATCTTTAATATTCATAGTTTATAAAAGAAAACTCTAAATATTCCACATTTACAATCAAAATGAAGCTTATTTTTCACTCGTTCTTTCATTAATTCACTACTTCAAGGTTTTATCTCTCGACTCTTGAATAAATTTTATATTATTTTACATTTATTTTTATTCAAGATGACATCATTCATGACCACATGATCTTCTAGAAGGATTAATTAAATGAATGTAATTTCTCCACATTACTTAGTTAATTACCTAGCATTTGTTTAACATGTAATTTAACCACATCTCCTAATTAATTACCAAGCATTTGTTGAAATATTAAACAACCACATCTCCCATAAACTTTCATAAATTGCTTAAAGACCCCTCATGACTACCTATAAATACCCCCCTCAAGTCTCATTTATTCCTCACAAATCAACTCACAAAAATCACTCTCTTCCCTCTCATTCTCACGCCACTCCCACTCTCTCTCTCTAAGGTATGTTTTTCTTTTATTGTTTCATGCTTTATATAATGTTCTTAGTATAATAATAATAGTAGCATGTCTATGATTAATTAAATTATGCTTTAGGGATTTATTTTAAGAAATATGTGCATAATTGTTAGTTAAATACAATGTGTGCACATTATGGAATTTTATTTAATTAAATACATGAATTGTGATATGATATAATGTGAGTATGTATTTAAATGATTATGATCTTGTTTGATTAAATCCATGCCTAGAATAATTTATTTGGAATTATTTTTCATAAAGAATTTATATATTTTGCTATATTATGCTTCAAATCTTATGTTATGAATATGAATATAATCAAGCATGTGTAGAACATTTTATGAATACTTGAAGATTTGAATAAATTCATGTTTAGGAATTTATTTATGAATCATATTTCATGAAAAGTTTATATATTATGCTCATTTATTCTTTAATCTTATGTTATGACTATGAATTTGATCAAGAATGCCTAAAACATCTTATGAATATTCAAACATAATGAAGAACATGTTCTTGATGTTCTTGAAATATGTGTGTACCGTGTGCTAGTGTATGTAAGTGTGTGTTTGATTTTATGTTTTAAAGTATTTATTCCCCTATGTTTAAATAGTAACCGTTTTTCAATAGTAACCAATAAATTTTGGTTTTTATAAAAGAACTTTCATCTAACGCTTTTAAAATCGGGGATTAAATAACGTTTTCAAAATCTGGTTCACCTTTATTAAAAATAAACCTTAATTTGGATTCATAATTTGAATAAGAATTTCTTGGTTAATTCGGTTGTGTGACTTTGGTATCGGTATGCTTTACAATAATATTTCAATTGTAGATTACCGAATTTCCTGTACCTTACTGTTACTCCTTTGTTACAACATGCCCTAATTGTACGCATTCATGTATCGCATTAGTATAGAAAGAACCTAGTTCTCTAAGTCCGTACTAGTTCACTACTTTCAGGAACTAGGTCTGGACAGTGGAACCCCGAATACTTTACTTGATTTCGTATCATAGCAGGTGAGGTTAAAATATTTTCAACTGGGATCATGAGTCTACCTATAAAATATTTTATTATTTATCCTAATAAGGATTCAGTCTTATTTTCCCTAATTATAGTATTATCCCCTTTCTGGGAAAATATCTGATATACGGATGCCTATTATCCTATTATATCAAACAAAATCCTTGTTTCACTATAAGTTACAAACATATCATACTCAAGTCCGTTTTGGCGAGTATTGATATAATGTAACTCGATTCTGCATTTAAAATGCAAGATCAGTATCTGTATCTGTATCTGTTGGGCCCGGTGGTACGGTAGAACTAATAGCCGGGTGGCAAGGGGCCTCCAAATCTGATCTTAATATTGGTTTAACTGGAGGTTAGTTATTCCACATTAAGTGACGAGAAAGGTACGTCCCTCCATCTGTCTGTATCTGGATCTCGAGGGGTTGCTCCCGACAGATCACGGAGGAAGAAGGCTGGATTGATTCTGTTATTTCTGATTTCATTCTGTTTAAGGAGTAAAGGATGGAGAACGCCTACTTGCAGGGCATTAATACTTTATTGTCGTATGGTTCATATTTTCAAGAATCTGATACCTAGTCCCCTTATTCCCCTTTTTCTCAAAATAAATATGAACCAAATATTTGTATTGATTATTATTTTATTGATTTCCGGTATAATACTATTAATCTATTATTTTATTAATAGTATCAAACTCCAACTTTTATAGTGAAACACTTTTTCAAATATACCTATACGTATATATGTAGCTCCAACTACCCCCTCACTTAGTCACTTTGACTAACCCTCGTACTTTACAACTCATGGTCTCAGGTTTAACGGACGCTTACTAGAAGGTATCTTGAAGCCTAGTGGGTCTTCTCGTTAGCATAATAGTTCAAGGTTCTTTAGAATAAGTTATGCTTCCGAGCTTGTAATTGTCTATTACGGCATGGTCACTAATTTTGATATCTATAATGCCATTACTGGCTTATTTATTGCATTCCCCTATCATAGTTTTGAAAGTTTTAAAATTATAAAATTTCCGCTGCAGTGTTCTAATACTCTGATATTGTATAGCACTGTCCGTTCGCCGGAGTGTTTCTCGGGTGCTAGGTCTCACATCCACTCGGGAGATACTTTGGTGCGGGGTTGTACCTTAGCTGTAGCGCGCCTTAACACTACAACCCCGCACCGTTGTACTTCCCGAGTAGATGTGAGACCTAGCACTCGAGAAATACTCTGGCGAACGGACAAGACTATACAATAGCAGAGTATGAAATTTAAATGCAACGGAATTAAACTTAAACATGAGCGATGAAAGGGGACAATATATATAACGAGACACATTTTATTAAGTTGGATAGGTAATTACATCGATAGGTTTATCTTCACAAAAGAATACTTATTGAAAGATGTACATGCACTCGTGATTACTCTAAATGACTTGAGATGTGACACCTTAAAGCTTCAAGATACCTCTGAGGCGTCGCTGTCTAGATTCCTGAAATCATGAATTAAAAGAGTAGGAGGGTTAGTCAAAAATGACTAAGTGACGGGGGGTTTGAGATTTAGGATTATAAGTAAGATTTTGAAAATGTTTTGACCACGAAAGTCTTGGTTTGAAATATATATACTATATAATAACAAATAAGTATATGACAATAATATCCGGTTCATATTTGTTTGAAATAGGAGTAGGGGAAATATAGGCTATACTTTAGAAAATTTATGAACCGTTTTGAAAATGATTTTTGATGCCCGCAAGCTAGGCTTCTCCAACCTTAACTCCTTAAAATCCGAGAAAAATAGTAACGACACTGATCAAGGTGTCGGTACTTAATAAAATAGATACGAGAATACCATCCTTCTTCCTCCGGTGTCACGTAGGGTTGCAAGCCCTAGTGACGATAAACAAGATTGTGGGAGGGACGTACCTTTTCCCATCACTTGATGTGGAATAACTAACCTCCAGTTAGACCATCATCAAGATCTAGTTGGCGGCTGGTATAATAGTAGACCTCGGCCCGTGCCTCCCGGACTACTACTTCTACCAAGACCACCGGGCCCATAGGAAAAACAATAATTTTACTTGCAAGACGAGAATATTTACCCGTAAGAGAGTACTAAGTACTTTTCGGGTAAATACGTGGTTTAAACAATTAACAAAAATTATTTTCCCATAAAGGGAAGAATAACTTGAAAGGAAATTCAAGAAAATAAAGTAAAGTATTTTATCATGATTTCAGTTGAAAGATTTAGAACTGTAACGCCCCAAATTCCGGAAGTTCAGGTAAGCACGCCACGTGCGGGTCTTTGGGAGTTAGGGGTTTAAGTTTATATATTTACTTGCTTATTATGATTTCATTATATTATTGTGTGCCTTATACATTCCTATGTATTTATATGAATTGGTTTTAATGCGAAATTCGTGAATTAAGTGATAATGTGCATAATTTTATTATGTGACATTAATGGATCATTTCATGAAATTTATGGACTTAATTGCATAGCATGGTTTAGAGTTAAATGATCTTGGGTGAAGAGATGATACTTGATTGTATTCATTTAAATGCATGAGGGACTAATATGCAATTAGGTTGGTATTAGAGCTTGTAGTGGATGATATAATATATCATATATGCATTCATCCCCCTCACTCTCATACATTACATTACATACAAGAGAATTTCACACACACACACACCAAGAATCGGTTTTTACATCTCAAGAGAAGGAGAAGAATTCACCTCTTAATCCAAGCTATAATTGAAGAACTTTGGAGCTAAGATCATCAACATCATCACATCTTCACCTCATCATTTCTTTTCCTTCATTTCAAGGTATATATGGAAGCATTGCTTGAGCTCTTGATTATTTGGTTGAGTAGGGTTTGATGATTGATTGATGCTTTCATGGTTTTTCTTGGCTAGAAGCATGTTTGGGTCTTTTTCCCTTCATTTCTTGCATAAAACATGAAGTTATGTGAAGGTTGGGAAGCATGTATTTTTTTGGGGTTTTCATGAGAAATTCTTGATGCTTTGATGTTATCTATTGGTTGAATTGATGAATATTTGAAGTATGATCCATATATGAGGTGTTTCAACAATTGTTATGGTTGGAGTTTGGAATTTATTTGGTTTGGAGTTGGTTTTGCATGGAAACCCCTGTTTTCTCCCCTGTTTTTCTGTCACGCATAGATGACACGGGCGTGTCATCTTTGCTTTGTGTTGGGTGACACGGGGGTGCATGCTGTTGGGTTTTGTTTTTTTGTACCGTGACACGGGGGTGTCACGGTTTGCCTTGTTTTTGTGACACGGGCGTGTCACCTTCCTTTTCATGCATGGTCCGCTGTACCGTGACACGGGGGTGTCACGGCTTAGTGTAATTTTGTGACACGGGCATGTCACCCTCTGTTTTCATGCATAGTGTTTTGCGTGCATGGTTGTACGTCTATGCGTTATATACTTAGTCTATTGACAATCATGCTCCTACTTGACATTCATTAAATCGTTATCGCATAACATATTGGTGCATGACGTTGCCGTTCGTCATAATTGGTTCTTTCGAGTCGAGTCTTATTTCATGCTTGTCCTTGTTGCACAGATCACGGTCCCGGTTTCGAGGACCCGCTCAGTAGGGTGCTCTCTTGCTTCCTCTTTGCGTGTTGGTCAAGGTGAGGTTTAAATTCTAGATATATAGAACCCTTGCAACCCTTATGTGATTTTTGGCCAAAACGTATCTATATGTCTATAGTTTTCGAACCTTATGATTTTCAAATGATTTCACGAAAATTGATTGATTAATTGACGGATTGATTGTTTTGGCGAGTAACTATTGTTCACGTTGGGCCCGAGGGTAGTGTATTGAGCCAACCGGGAAAGCAAGGGCTGACGGGTAACTCTTGCACTATCCCCACCATTGTGGGATCACCTCTGAATCCACCAGGAGGTTTGGTGGAGGAAGAACTCTCGTACGTGGGAGTCATGTTCCCGATGTACACCATGATTGGATGGTTGGGTCTTGCAAGCCCGCCATCACCCGGAGGAAGAAGGATTTATTGATTGAAATTGCTAATTGTGCACTGAACTGTTTGTGTGATCACCTAATTCAGTAATTAAATTGAAATAGGGTACACTGTCGGAGAAAGGTTGGAGATTTGCCCCCACTCGCCGGGCCACTGATTGCTTGAAGTGATTGTTAACTGTAAATTGAATTGTTATAATCTCGGGCGGGGAAATTCTTGTTATTTAAACTTATTTTGTTTTCTTTCTAAAATCTTACCCGAGGTTATAAATTGCATGGTAATTGCGCATATACTTATTTATACCCCTCGCTCAGTCCGTGTTGGACTGACACCTCAACCTTTCAGTTTTGCAGGTTCGTGCTAGGCGGGAATTAGAGTCTCGTGTCTTTTATTCGGGTCTAGCACTACACCTTCATACTTTGTACATGTGTTGATACTAATTACCTTTGTAGTATATCTTGAATTATGTTCGCGATTGATTTTGTATGGATATGATTTGTCGGTACCTATAAGTAAATATGTAAATATGGTATCTATATGTATTGAATGCTTTTGCTTCCGCTATTTTATTGCTCTGAGTTGTTCTGGTTTTAATTGAGGGTACCCGCCTAGCTGTCGTTTTTTTTATTGTCTCCCATTCGCTATAGTTTCGGTTCATGTATGAATTGCCCGTTTCATATGTGGATTGAGCCTATAGTGCGGGTGATGTGGCGCCTAGCGTTCCGGGTGCTACATCCCAAGCTGGTGTCAGAGCCCGGTTGCAAAACCGCGGCTCTAGTGTCGTGTCTGGTGAGTCTAAGTCGCACGGCATAGGATTATGTGATTATTTGAGAGTCTTGCATTTTAATTGAAGCCATTTGATTTTATTTGAACTATGTGATTCATGTATCTTGTGGATTTGATTACATTTATTCATACTTGTTAATCAACCATGCATGTACAGTGGTTTTATCTCAGGATGCCTCGTGGAAGGCCCCGTAGAGAGCATTCTCACGGTCATCGACATCATCATCGTGACCGAACTCCACCTCCACCCCCTCAAGCACAACCTCAGGACCTTTTAAGTTCTATGGTTCAGTTAATTGATCAGAGATTACGAGATAATGTGCCTCCTGCACCGCCAGCTCCTCCTCTTGCGCCACCGGCCCCAATTTCAATCATTTTGAGGGAATTTCAAAATCAACATCCACCCAGATTCTTTAAAGGGAACGATATGGTAGCGGAACAGTGGCTCAAAGAGATTGAGCGAATTTGGGAGCTTATCCCTTGCGAGACTCGAGAGAAAGCTAGGTGTACCCTTACTTTGATCCAAGGAGAAGCGTATTCTTGGTGGGAAAGCACCAAAATTGTTTTAGATGCCGCTGAGGAAGAAGTTACATGGGAGGTTTTCACTAGGGAATTCAAGAACAAGTTCATTCCTCCCTCCTCTAGCACAAGAAGGCTTAGGGAATTCACGGAGCTCAAGCAAGGGAATAGATCGGTTGCCGAATATATAGCCGAGTTCGAGAGATTGTCTAAATATGCACCCAATATCGCCGGTGACGATTTTCATAAGGCTATGCAATTTGTGCAAGGTCTGAGGCCGGACATTCAAGTTGCAATAGAGGCTGTTAACACTAGTACTTGGAAGAAGGCTACCCAAAAGGCTTTGAAAGTGGAAGATTCGGTAAATTCTCGGAGATCTACTTATAGATCGAGTCAGGGTTCCGGCTCGGGATCGAGGTCGAATTATAATCCCGGGAAGAGGCCAATCACTTATGATGTCCCTCCACCGCAGTCTAAGGGGCCGATGAAGAAATTCAAGCCTCAAGTGCCGGTTCAGAAAACTCCCCGGGTTACTCCTGCTGCACCACCTTCTACCGGGAAGCCGGGATGTACTTATTGTGGATGGCCTACCCATACTTATGAGAATTGCCGGCGTCGCTTGAATCTTTGTCTGGTTTGTGGGAAGGCCGATCATAGAGTGGATACGTGTCCGGATCGCCGGGATCAGCCTGTCGGGGGTCAGAGGCCGATGGTTAGAGCCCGAGCTTATGCCTTGGAAAGAGAGGAAGCGGATCCTGATATAGATCCTGTAGCCGTGGTGGAAGGTATTATTTGCATCCATGGCACGAACATACATACTCTATTTGATCCGGGAGCTTCCCACTCCTTTATTTCCCGTGCTATTTCTGTGAATTTGCCTTTATGTGTTACTTTATCTTCTGCTTATTATCATGTTAGTACTCCTTTTGGTGGTAGTGTAAAAACTAACCGGGTTTTTCGAGAGGTGCCGGTGAGTATTGAGGGTCGGATTTTCTCAACGGATTTCATTGAGTTGCCCATGTCTCGGTATGGTTCTATCTTGGGTATGGATTGGTTGTACAAGCACTACGCCACTGTTGATTGCCGGGCCAAGAAAGTTAGTCTCGGCTTTGAGATTGTTACAGGTCAGGGTTCGAAGACGGTGCCTTTATTATCTTTTTCAGAAGCCCAGAGATTGGTTCGTGATGGGGCTACAGGGTTTATAGCCTATATTCTTAATCAACCGAAGGATCAAGTGAAGTTAGAGGAAACCGAGGTAGTTAAAGAGTTTCCCGAAGTGTTTCCCGAGAGGTTGGATTCGTTACCGCCGAAAAGGGAGATAGAGTTTATGATTAATTTGTATCCGGATGCCGAACCTTATTCTAAGACTCCATATAGGATGGCACCGGCGGAATTGAAGGAATTAAAAATACAACTGGATGGTCTTTTGGAAGTTGGGTATGTAAGACCGAGCTCATCACAATGGGGTGCACCAGTTTTATTCGTGAAGAAGAAGGACGGTACTCTAAGAATGTGTATTGATTATCGGGAGCTTAATCGGATGACCGTTAAGAATAAATATCCTCTTCCCCAGATTGAAGAGTTGTTTGATATACTCCAAGGGTCTAATGTATATTCGAAGCTTGATTTAAGACAAGGGTATTATCAACTACGGATCCGAGCCGAGGATATTCCAAAGACGGGCTTCAATACGAGATACGGGCATTATGAATTCGTGGTCATGCCTTTTGGATTGACAAATGCTCCCGCCGCTTTTATGGACATGATGCATAGAATTTTCCAGCCGTTTCTTGACAAGTTTGTTGTAATCTTCATTGATGATATCTTGGTTTTCTCTAAATCAGCCGAGGAACATGCAAGGCATCTCAAATTGGTGTTAAGAACATTGAAAGAGCATCAATTGTTTGCGAAGTTCAGCAAGTGTGAGTTTTGGATCGACCGAGTGTCCTTCTTGGGTCATATTATTTCGGGGAATGGATTAGAGGTTGACCCATTGAAGATTAAAGCAGTGTTGAAGTGGGAGAAACCAAAGAACGCCTCCGAAATCAGAAGTTTCTTGGGACTGGCGGGTTATTATAGAAGATTCGTGCAAGATTTTTCTAAGATCGCTGCTCCTTTCACTCGGTTAACTAAGAAGAATGTGAAATATGATTGGGATGAGAAATGTGAGAGAAGCTTCGATGTTTTGAGAGAGAGATTGGTTTCTGCTCCAGTGTTAACTCTTTCAGAGGGTTCAGAAGGGTATGCTGTGTATACTGACGTGTCGAAGGAAGGTTTGGGAAGTGTATTAACTCAGAAGGGTAAGGTTGTCGCTTATGCCTCACGGAAGTTGAAGGATCATGAGAAGAACTACCCGACGCATGATTTAGAGCTTGCTGCCGTGATATTCGCACTGGGGAAATGGAGGCATTATTTGTATGGAGTGTCCTTCGAGATTTTCAACGATCATAAGAGCCTCCAATATCTTTTCACCCAAAAGGAACTCAATATGAGGCAGCGGAGATGGATGGAACGACTAGAAGATTATGATTGTGTTATCAAATATCATCGCGGGAAGGCTAATGTAGTCGCTGATGCTCTAAGTAGGAAAGTGGGTGTTTCAAACTTGGAAATAGGTACAAGTAAGAGAGTTGAGCCTATTGAGATTAGAGCTCGAGTTTCTAATATCTCCATCTACCCGGACCTGAAGTACAGAATGTTTGAGGCTCAAGGAAAGGATCCGGGAGTTCAGAGATTAGTCTCAAAGGCTAGAGAGGATCCGGAGAGTCCATTTGGGTTCGATGAAACCGGTCTTCTTCGTTTCAAGAACCGAGTAGTAGTACCCGATGATTTGAAAATGGTATTGCTCGAGGAAGCTCACAAGTCAGTTTATTCAATTCACCCTGGAGGGAATAAGATGTATAAAGATCTCAAGCAGTTTTATTGGTGGCGTGGATTGAAGAAGGATGTAGCAGAGTTTGTGAAGCGTTGTCTCACTTGTCAGAAAGTGAAAGCCGAACACCAGAAACCGGGAGGTCTTCTTCAGCCGTTACCTATTCCTGAGTGGAAGAGGGAACAGGTGACGATGGATTTTATATCCGGGTTACCTAGAGTGAAGGGTGGATTCGATGGTATTTGGGTGATTGTGGATCATCTGACAAAATCTGCTCATTTTCTACCGGTCAGAATGTCTTTCAAGATTCGAAAGTTGGCTGAGATTTACAACCGGGAGATTATACGGCTTCATGGTATTCCGGTGAGTATTGTTTCGGATCGAGATCCCCGTTTCACTTCGAAGTTATGGCAAGAGTTACAAGAGATATTGGGTACAAAGCTCCAGTTTAGTACGGCGTTTCATCCACAAACTGATGGGCAATCGGAGAGGGTTATTCGGTACTTGGAAGATCTACTTCGAGCTTGTGCCTTGGATTTCCAAACCTCGTGGCACGATCAACTTCCTTTGGTAGAGTTCGCTTACAATAATAGCTTTCAGGTAACGATTGGTATGGCTCCGTATGAATTGTTATATGGGCGGAAATGTAGATCGCCGTTATGCTTTGATTTGGAAGAGTGGAAATGGTCAAAACAGGAAGGAGTCAAGAAAGGGAGAAAGCTTGAGAAATCCTCGAAGCCTGTGGAAGCCATGATTGAGAAAGTTCGGATTATACAACAACGGATGAAAGCTGCACAAGATAGACAAAAGAGTTATGCCGATATTCGCCGGAAGGATCTCAAATTTGAAGTGGGGGACCGGGTTTTCTTGAAGGTATCTCCTCGAAAGGGATTTTCTAGAATTGGAAAGGGAGGAAAGTTGAATCCTCGTTACATAGGTCCGTTTGAGATTATTGAGAGAATTTGAGAAGTAGCTTATCAAGTGGACCTACCTCCTAATCTTACCGGAATTCACAATGTTTTTCATGTATCTCAACTCAGGAAGTATTATCCAGATGAAGCCGAAATTCTCCCCATTGAAGAAGTGGAGTTGGAACCGAATTTATCTTTTATATAGAAGCCGGTCGAAATATTGGACAGGAAATATCAAGAGTTGAGGAATCGGAATATTGCTATGGTGAAAGTCTTATGGCGGAGTGACAGGACTGAGGAAATGACTTGGGAACCGGAAGAGAATATGAAGAAGTTTCACCCGGATTTATTTTCATCCGACCAATGAATCTGGGGACCAGATTCTTCTAAGGGGGGGAGAGTTGTAACGCCCCAAATTCCGGAAGTTCAGATAAGCACGCCACATGCGGGTCTTCGGGAGTTAGGGGTTTAAGTTTATATATTTACTTGCTTATTATGATTTCATTATATTATTGTGTGCCTTATACATTCCTATGTATTTATATGAATTGGTTTTAATGTGAAATTCGTGAATTAAGTGATAATGTGCATAATTTTATTATGTGACATTAATGGATCATTTCATGAAATTTATGGACTTAATTGCATAGCATGGTTTAGAGTTAAATGATCTTGGGTGAAGAGATGATACTTGATTGTATTCATTTAAATGCATGAGGGACTAATATGCAATTAGGTTGGTATTAGAGCTTGTAGTGGATGATATAATATATCATATATGCATTCATCCCCCTCACTCTCATACATTACATTACATACAAGAGAATTTCACACACACACACACTAAGAATCGATTTTTACATCTCAAGAGAAGGAGAAGAATTCACCTCTTAATCCAAGCTATAATTGAAGAACTTTGGAGCTAAGATCATCAACATCATCACATCTTCACCTCATCATTTCTTTTCCTTCATTTCAAGGTATATATGGAAGCATTGCTTGAGCTCTTGATTATTTGGTTGAGTAGGGTTTGATGATTGATTGATGCTTTCATGGTTTTTCTTGGCTAGAAGCATGTTTGGGTCTTTTTCCCTTCATTTCTTGCATAAAACATGAAGTTATGTGAAGGTTGGGAAGCATGTATTTTTTTGGGATTTTCATGAGAAATTCTTGATGCTTTGATGTTATCTCTTGGTTGAATTGATGAATATTTGAAGTATGATCCATATATGAGGTGTTTCAACAATTGTTATGGTTGGAGTTTGGAATTTATTTGGTTTGGAGTTGGTTTTGCATGGAAACCCCTGTTTTCTCCCCTGTTTTTCTGTCACGCACAGATGACACGGGCGTGTCATCTTTGCTTTGTGTTGGGTGACACGGGGGTGCATGCTGTTGGGTTTTGTTTTTCTGTGCCGTGACACGGGGGTGTCACGGTTTGCCTTGTTTTTGTGACACGGGCGTGTCACCTTCCTTTTCATGCATGGTCCGCTGTACTGTGACACGAGGGTGTCACGGCTTAGTGTAATTTTGTGACACGGGCGTGTCACCCTCTGTTTTCATGCATAGTGTTTTGCGTGCATGGTTGTACGTGTATGCGTTATATACTTAGTCTATTGACAATCATGCTCCTACTTGACATTCATTAAATCGTTATCGCATAACATATTGGTGCATGACGTTGCCGTTCGTCATAATTGGTTCTTTCGAGTCGAGTCTTATTTCATGCTTGTCCTTGTTGCACAGATCACGGTCCCGGTTTCGAGGAGCCCGCTCAGTAGGGTGCTCTCTTGCTTCCTCTTTGCGTGTTGGTCAAGGTGAGGTTTAAATTCTAGATATATAGAACCCTTACAACCCTTATGTGATTTTCGGCCAAAACGTATCTATATGTCTATAGTTTTCGAACCTTATGATTTTCAAATGATTTCACGAAAATTGATTGATTAATTGACGGATTGATTGTTTTGGCGAGTAACTATTGTTCACGTTGGGCCCGAGGGTAGTGTATTGAGCCAACCGGGAAAGCAAGGGCTGACGGGTAACTCTTGCACTATCCTCACCATTGTGGGATCACCTCTGAATCCACCAGGAGGTTTGGTGGAGGAAGAAATCCCGTACGTGGGAGTCATGTTCCCGACGTACACCATGATTGGATGGTTGGGTCTTGCAAGCCCGCCATCACCCGGAGGAAGAAGGATTTATTGATTGAAATTGCTAATTGTGCACTGAACTGTTTGTGTGATCACCTAATTCAGTAATTAAATTGAAATAGGGTACACTGTCAGAGAAAGGTTGGAGATTTGCCCCCACTCGCCGGGCCACTGATTGCTTGAAGTGATTGTTAACTGTAAATTGAATTGTTATAATCTCGGGCGGGGAAATTCTTGTTATTTAAACTTATTTTGTTTTCTTTCTAAAATCTTACCCGAGGTTATAAATTGCATGGTAATTGCGCATATACTTATTTATACCCCTCGCTCAGTCCGTGTTGGACTGACACCTCAACCTTTCAGTTTTGCAGGTTCGTGCTAGGCGGGAATTAGAGTCTCGTGTCTTTTATTCGGGTCTAGCACTACACCTTCATACTTTGTACATGTGTTGATACTAATTACCTTTGTAGTATATCTTGAATTATGTTCACGATTGATTTTGTATGGATATGATTTGTCAGTACCTATAAGTAAATATGTAAATATGGTATCTATATGTATTGAATGCTTTTGCTTCCGCTATTTTATTGCTCTGAGTTGTTCTGGTTTTAATTGAGGGTACCCGCCTAGCTGTCGTTTTTTTTATTGTCTCCCGTTCGCTATAGTTTCGGTTCATGTATGAATTGCCCATTTCATATGTGGATTGAGCCTATAGTGCGGGTGATGTGGCGCCTAGCGTTCCGGGTGCTACAAGAACCCTCACCGGTACCGAGACTTAAGAGGAAGTGTGAGGATTCCACTGTTCGATGCTATGTTCGCCTGAAAGTAATAACTACTATGGACTTAGAACTAGGTTCTTAGTTCCTAACTAACCTAGTTGCACACAATATTGTAACAAAATAATTATAGAAGGTACACATTATGTATTGCGTTAAAGATTTCCCGGTAAACCCTAAATTCACCCGTTTAATTAATAAATTCAGGTTTTATGGGATCTTTAACTAATCAAATATTTATTAACTATATTATAATTCCAATTCTAAGATTTGAAATGAAATTCAAGGTTTAGTTTGACAATGTAGGTTATCTTTTGAAAAATATTACATAGTTTATTGATTTTTGGAAAATTTAGGAAAAATTATTTCTTTAAAATTCCAAAACTCATTTTATAATTATTTTAAAAATAATTTCAAAATTAACTAGATTTTAGTTGACCAAAAAGTCAAAATTACGATTGAAAACATTTACTATTCAATTTCATATGAATTAAACACTTTATAACACAAAATCAAATTCATACACACACACACACATTGATCACGGCACACACATGTACACACACACATCCAAGAACATTATGAACATGTTCTTGAGCTTATTTGAATATTCAAAGAGGGTGTGTAACATGTTCTATCACATTCATATTCATAACATAAGATTAAAGCATAATATAGCAAAATATATGAACTTTCTATGAAAAATAATTCTAAATAAATTAATCTAAGCATGAACAAGATCATAAGCATTTAATATACATAATCTCATTATATCATATCATAATTCATGCATGTAATTAAATAAAATTCCATAATGTGCACACATTATATTTAAACTAACAACTATGCACATATTTCATAAAATAAATTCCTAAAGCATAATTTAATTAATCCTAGGCATGCTACTATTATTTATATACTAAGAACATTATATAAAACATGAAATAATAGAACAAAACATACCTTAGAGAGAGAGGGAGAGGGATGGCGTGAGAATGGGAGAGGGAGAGAGTGATTTTTGTGTGTTGAATTTGTGAGGTATAAATGAGGCTTGAGGGGGGTATTTATAGGTAGTCATGAGGGGTTTCTAAGCAATAAATGAAAGTTTATGGGATATGTGGTTGCCTAATATTTCAACAAATGCTTGGTAATTAAATTGGAAATGTGGTTAAATTACATTATGAACATATGCTTGGTAATTAACTAGGAAATGTGGAGAAATTATGCTCATTTGTTTAATCCTTCTAGAAGACCAGGAGGTCATGGATGATGTCATTTGGAATAAAAATAAATGTAAAAATATTATAAAATTTATTCAAGAGTCGAGAGGTAAAATTTTGATGTAGTGAATTAATGAAAGAATGAGTGAAAAATGAGGTTCGTTTTGGTTATAAATGTGGAATATTTAGAGTTTTTGTTTATAAATTATGAACACTAAAGTAGATGAAAATCATGAGAAAAATTATATAAACGAAGCTATGATAAAGTTTAGAGTTTAGAAAAATCATTATTGTTTAGAGAAAAATTCAAGAATCGTTTTGAGTATAATTTCGAATATTTAATAAAACTAATATGTTTAAAATAAAATGATGATTTTTAAATAGGAAAATATTTATAAAAGATGCTATGGGTGAAATCGAGTTTTTGGTAAATGCATGAAAATTCATAAAATAATTTGAGGATCCTTTTGGTTATAATTTTGAATAGTAAAAAGTAAATGAATAAGGATTTATTGATGATCGAATCATAAGCTAGGGTTTTCGCCGGTTTTTGATACTACGGGAGTTAGGATGGGATTTATGGTTTATGGAGAGTACCACGATCCTCGAAATAATGTGAGGAATCTTTTGGTTAAAATATTGGGTAGTGAAAGTGTTTCGGGAGATGTAGGAATATTTTTGAGCTGTAGGGGTATTTTCGTAAATTCCAACCTAAAACTGTAGGAATGGGTTTTGAAGCATATGAGGGGGTTTTAGGCGCTAGAAAGGAGTGAATACTAGAATTCTAGGATTTTATGAAAAGAACTTCGAGATACAAGTCAAATAGAGGAAATAATTAAATCCACGGACATTTAATTAAACTATAACATATAAGAGCACATAAGTCACATAAAATGCTATGCATGAAGAGAATTAATAAGGATCGAGGTTATAAACGTTTCCTGAGTTACCCTTTACTTACCTCTCTCGACTTGGCCCTGAGTAGGGCTGTTACAATCTTTCCCCCTTTAAAAGAATCTGTCCTCAGATTCTATTACTGTCCTTGAACAGTCCCGGATAATGTTTTAACATCTTTTCCTCTGTTTCCCAAGTCTGTTCTTCTGTACCATTTGTTTTCCATAAGACTTTCACAAGGGGAATTTTCCGTTTCTCAATTCTTGGAATTTCCTATCCAAGATTCTGACTGGTTTCACTTCATAGGTAAGGTCGGGTTCCAGTGGTACTTCTTTGATTGGTAAAATGTGTGAATCATCAGCAAAGTATTTTCGGAGTTGGGATACATGGAATACGTTATGTATTCCAGTAAGACTTGCTGGTAGATCTACGCGGTAGGCTGTTGGACCGATACGTTCCAGTATCTCCAAAGGTCCAATATATCGAGGGTTTAATTTTCCTCCTTTTCCAATTCGTGTAAACCCTTTCCTTGGAGACGCTTTCAGGAATACCTTTTCGCCTACTGCAAATTCTATGTCCCTTCTTCGATTATCAGCATAACTTTTTTGCCGATCTTGGGCAGTTTTCATTCTTTGCTTAATGATTTCAACTTTCTCTGTTGATTCTTCCACCCAACTCTTAGCACTATTTCCTTGGGGTTTCTTTTCAATTCCTTTGGTTTCATCCATATCCCAGTATAATGGAGATCTACATTTCCTTCCATATAAGGCCTCGTAAGGTGCAGCTTGGATAGAAGCCTGATAGCTGTTGTTGTATGCAAACTCCACAAGGGGTAAATATTCCACATTTATAATCAAAATGAAGCTTATTTTTCACTCGTTCTTTCATTAATTCACTACTTCAAGGTTTTATCTCTCGACTCTTGAATAAATTTTATATTATTTTACATTTATTTTTATTCAAGATGACATCATCCATGACCACATACTCTTCTAGAAGAATTAATTAAATGAATGTAATTTCTCCACATTACTTAGTTAATTACCTAGCATTTGTTTAACATGTAATTTAACCACATCTCCTAATTAATTACCAAGCATTTGTTGAAATATTAAACAACCACATCTCCCATAAACTTTCATAAATTGCTTAAAGACCCCTCATGACTACCTATAAATACCCCCCTCAAGTCTCATTTATTCCTCACAAATCAACTCACAAAAATCACTCTCTTCCCTCTCATTCTCACGCCACTCCCACTCTCTCTCTCTAAGGTATGTTTTTCTTTTATTGTTTCATGCTTTATATTATGTTCTTAGTATAATAATAATAGTAGCATGTCTAGGATTAATTAAATTAAGCTTTAGGAATTTATTTTAAGAAATATGTGCATAATTGTTAGTTAAATACAATGTGTGCACATTATGGAATTTTATTTAATTAAATACATGAATTGCGATATGATATAATGTGAGTATGTATTTAAATGATTATGATCTTGTTTGATTAAATTCATGCCTAGAATAATTTATTTGGAATAATTTTTCATAAAGAATTTATATATTTTGCTACATTATGCTTCAATCTTATGTTATGAATATGAATATAATCAAGCATGTGTAGAACATTTTATGAATACTTGAAGATTTGAATAAATTCATGTTTAGGAATTTATTTATGAATCATATTTCATGAAAAGTTTATATATTATGCTCATTTATTCTTTAATCTTATGTTATGACTATGAATTTGATCAAGAATGCCTAAAACATCTTATGAATATTCAAACATGATGAAGAACATGTTCTTGATGTTCTTGAAATATGTGTGTACCGTGTGCTAGTGTATGTAAGTGTGTGTTTGATTTTATGTTATAAAGTATTTAATCCCCTATGTTTAAATAGTAACCGTTTTTAATAGTAACCTTGACTTTTGACTTTAAACATGAATTTTGACCAATAATATCATGTAATAATTTCAAGAATTAATATAAAATAAAATTTGGTTTTTATAAAGGAACTTTTATCTAACGATTTTAAAATCGGGGATTAAATAACGTTTTCAAAATCTGGTTCACCTTTATTAAAAATAAACCTTAATTTGAATTCATAATTTGAATAAGAATTTCTTGGTTAATTTGGTTTTGTGACTTTGGTATCGGTATGCTTTACAATAATATTTCAATTCTAGATTACCGAATTTCCTATACCTTACTGTTACTCCTTTGTTACAACATGCCTTAATTGTACGCATTCATGTATCGCATTAGTGTGGAAAGAACCTAGCTCTCTAAGTCCGTAGTAGTTCACTACTTTCAGGAACTAGGTCTGGACAGTGGAACCCCGAATACTTTACTTGATTCCGTATCATAGCAGGTGAGGTTAAAATATTTTCAACTGGGATCATGAGTCTACATATAAAATATTTTATTATTTATCCTAATAAGGATTCAGTCTTATTTTCCCTAATTATAGTATTATCCCCTTTCTGGGAAAACATCTGATATACGGATGCCTATTATCCTATTATATCAAACAAAATCCTTGTTTCAGTATAAGTTACAAACATATCATACTCAAGTCCATTTTGGCGAGTATTGATATAATGTAACTCGATTATGTATTTAAAATGCAAGATCTGTATCTGTTGGGCCCGGTGGTACGGTAGAACTAATAACCGGGTGGCAAGGGCCATCGTCTATTACTATACCTGCTGCCAAATCTGATCTTAATATTGGTTTAACTGGAGGTTCGTTATTCCACATTAACTGACGGGAAAGGTGCGTCCCTCCCTCTGTCTGTATCTGGATCTCGAGGGGTTGCTCCCGACAGATCATGGAGGAAGAAGGCTGGATTGATTCTGTTATTTCTGATTTCATTCTGTTTAAGGAGTAAAGGATGGAGAACGCCTACTTGCAGGGCATTAATACTTTATTGTCGTATGGTTCATATTTTCAAGAATCTGATATCCAGTCCCCTTATTCCCCTTTTTCTCAAAATAAATATGAACCAAATATTTGTATTGATTATTATTTTATTGATTTCCGGTATAATACTATTAATCTATTATTTTATTAATAGTCTCAAACTCCAACTTTTATAGTCAAACACTTTTTCAAATATACCTATACGTATATATGTAGCTCCAACTACCCCCTCACTTAGTCACTTTGACTAACCCTCGCACTTTACAACTCATGGTTTCAGGTTTAACGGACGCTTACTAGAAGGTATCTTGAAGCCTAGTGGGTCTTCTCGTTAGCATAATAGTTCAAGGTTCTTTAGAATAAGTTATGCTTCCGAGCTTGTAATTGTCTATTACGGCATGGTCACTACTTTTGATATCTATACTGCCATTACTGGCTTATTTATTGCGTTCCCCTATCATAGTTTTGAAAGTTTTAAAATTATAAAATTTCCGCTGCAGTGTTCTAATACTCTGATATTGTATAGCACTGTCCGTTCGCCGGAGTGTTTCTCGGGTGCTAGGTCTCACATCCACTCGGGAGATACTTTGGTGCGGGGTTGTAGTGTATAGGGGCGCTACAACTAAAGTGGATTCCTGAAATCATGCATTTTAAAACCAGGCGAGAGGGTTAGTCAAAGTGACTAAGTGAAGGGGGTGTAATAAATTATAAGTATAAGTATATGTATATATATTTATATAATCAAGAAGATCTTGATCAAAATATTGGCAATAGGATATAGCAAATAGGGAACGGTTCATAGTAATTGTAAAAATAGGGATAGGGGTAATTGGGAATCTTTGTAGAAATATGAACCGTTTGTAACAAGAACTTTAATGCCCGCAAGCTAGGCTTCTCCATCCGTAACTCCTTAAATCATGATAAAATAGTAACGGCGTTGATCAAGACACCGATACTTCAATAAAACCAATATGATAATAACTCCGCTACTCCTTGGTGTCAATAGGGGAGCCAACCCTAGAGACCATGAACTAGATTCGGGAGGCAGCTATCTCTCCCTCATCCCTTGGCGTGGAGTAACTAACCTCCAGTTAAACCACTACCAAGAGGTGGTGGCAGTCCGCAGCACCAACAATACCCTCGGCCCGATACCTTCCAGGTAATTGCTCGATACGGATACAGCCGGGGCCCATAACAGGAATCAAGAATAATATTTTGCTTGCATAACCCAGAATCAATGTTTTGATACAATGGACTTGAAATATATAATGTTCTAGTAAAACGTTGATTCCGGCAAGAAAGTATTTTTCCCTTAAGAGGGATAGTGTAGTAAAGTAATATGTATGTAGGGTAATAAATCAAAATAGTAGGTATGCTTGAAAATAGTTTTTATATAGATACATATATATAACATGATTCCAGTTGAAAATAGTTTAACCCTCACCGAGTGTCTTGACGGTCTAGATAAAATCCTTGGGATTCCACTGTTCAATTATATCCTCGCCTGAAAGTAATAACTACTACTGGCTTAGAACTAGGTTCTAATATTCAAATTAATCAATCATACACACCATAAGGTACTCATCATGTAATATGTTAAAGATTTTCCGGTAAACCCTAAATTTACCCGTTTAAGGGAATTTGATTAATAATTTAGGGTTTATGAGGGACGTACCTTTTCCCGTCCCCTCCAGTTAGACCACCACCAAGATCTAGTTGGCGGCTGGTATAATAGTAGACCTCGGCCCGTGCCTCCCGGACTACTACTTCTACCAAGACCACCGGGCCCATAGGAAAACAATAATTTTACTTGCAAGACGAGAATATTTACCGGTAAGAAAGTATTAAGTACTTTCGGGTAAATATATGTTTTGGAATAATTAACAAGAATTAATTTCCCATAAAGGGAAGAATAACTTGAAAGGAAATTCAAGAAAATAAAGTAAAGTATTTTATCATGATTTCAGTTGAAAAGATTTAAAACCCTCACCGGTACCGAGACTTAAGTGGAAGTGTGAGGATTCCACTCTTCGATGCTATGTTCGCCTGAAAGTAATAACTACTATGGACTTAGAACTAGGTTCTTAGTTCCTAGTTGCACACAATATTGTAACAAAATAATTATAGAAGGTACACATTATGTATTGCGTTAAAGATTTCCCGGTAAACCCTAAATTCACCCGTTTAATTAATAGATTCAGGGTTTATGGGATCTTTAACCAATCAAATATTTATTAACTATATTATAATTCTAATTGTAAGGTTTGAAATGAAATTCAAGGTTTAATTTGACAATGTACCCATTCCTACAGTTTTAGGTTAGAAATTACGAAAATACCCCTACAGCTCAAAAATATTCCTACATCTCCCGAAACACTTTCACTACCCAATATTTTAACCAAAAGAATCCTCACATTATTTCGAGGATCGTGATACTCTCCATGAACCATAAATCCCATCCTAACTCCCGTAGTATCAAAAACCGGCGAAAACCCTAGCTTATGATTCGATCATCAATAAATCCTTATTCATTTACTTTTTATTATTCAAAATTATAACCAAAACGATCCTCAAATTATTTTATGAATTTTCATGCATTTAACAAAAACTCGATTTCACCCATAGCATCTTTTATAAATATTTTCCTATTTAAAAATCGTCATTTTATTTTAAACATATTAGTTTTATTCAATATTCGAAATTATACTCAAAACGATTCTTGAATTTTTCTCTAAACAATAATGATTTTTCTAAACTCAAAACTTTATCATAGCTTCGTTTATATAATTTTTCTCATGATTTTCATCAACTTTAGTGTTCATAATTTATAAACAAAAACTCTAAATATTCCACATTTATAACCAAAACGAACCTCATTTTTCACTCATTCTTTCATTAATTCACTACATCAAAATTTTACCTCTCGACTCTTGAATAAAATTTATAATATTTTTACATTTATTTTTATTCCAAATGACATCATCCATGACCTCATGGTCTTCTAGAAGGATTAAACAAATGAGCATAATTTCTCCACATTTCCTAGTTAATTACCAAGCATATGTTCATAATGTAATTTAACCACATTTCCAATTTAATTACCAAGCATTTGTTGAAATATTAGGCAACCACATCTCCCATTAACTTTCATTTATTGCTTAGAAACCCCTCATGACTACCTATAAATACCCCCCTCAAGCCTCATTTATACCTCATAAATTCAACAAACAAAAATCACTCTCTCCCTCTCCCATTCTCACGCCATCCCTCTCCCTCTCTCTCTATGGTATGTTTTCTTCTATTATTTCATGTTTTATATAATGTTCTTAGTATAGAAATAATAGTAGCATGCCTAGGATTAATTAAATTATGCTTTAGGAATTTATTTTATGAAATATGTGCATAGTAGTTAGTTTAAATATAATGTGTGCACATTATGGAATTTTATTTAATTACATGCATGAATTATGATATGATATAATGAGATTATGTATTTAAATGCTTATGATCTTGTTCATGCTTAGTGATAGTATGCATAAATTACATGAAAATCTCTTTAATTTCCCCCTGAATTGGATTAGATTTCTAATTAATTTGCTTTTATTTGGCTTTTGCAGAATCATATTGAGAAATGAGGGATTTGGCAGAATTACGAAGGAAAAGATGCTAAGTATTGAAAATGCCTGAGCCATGACCCCAATGCATGATCATCCCTAAGGCTAATGCGCGTACAGCAGACCACGGTCAACAAGTGCGGCTGAATCCTCTTGTTGGGACAGGTGGCACACATGCAACAGCTTGCTAACATGGCTGACATGCAAGAATTGATCCTGCATTTTTGGAAGTTTCAAGAGTCCTAATCATGTTTTTTGGGACTTGTAAAAGTTAATTTGTTCCCCGGGATCATTATCTTAAGTAGAGAGGAGGAGAAGGAAGGAGAAGAATTCAGCTTTGGGGGCTGGAAAGGAAGTAACGTAGCAGCAGCAGCTGCTGGAGCAGAGCAAGAACAGGGGCTGATCCCCTGTTTCGGCCAAGAGCAAGAAATCCCTTTTCCTTTCCTCTTTTTAGTTGAATTTCATGCTTAGATCATAGAATACTTTAGTATATCTTTTGTAGCTTAATTTAGTTGTTTTACTTTCAGTTCCTTAGCAGTTTATTAGCCTTATATATTCTGTAAATATGAATAACAGCTGAACATATTTATCTTAGTTAGGTTGTATCCTTATTCCTTGCCAATATCTATGAGATCTAAATGAATGAATGCGAATCTAGTTCATGGTATTTATGCATGCTTGAACGTATTTGAATAAGTTGTTTTCGAATCATCTTTCTGATCAATCGATGCCTAGATAACAGCTTGATGAGGTTATACCAATACTTGATACGTAATAGTCTTGTAAAGGTATATAAGAACCACACATCATTGAGAGTTTACCACCATGTTTACTCAACAATATGGTGAGGCATGCGTAATATGATTTCATAAATCCAAGCTTCTTGAGATTTTGGATCATGATTAATGTCCTTTTGGTGCTCAATGCTATCATATAGTTAAATCCTAGATACTTGTTCGCGGGACTGCTGTGTGGTAAGGATTTAATTGATGAGCTTCTCTTGATTAAGTTAAAAATAAGAAAGGATGATATAGATGAGCTTCTTGTCTATTGTAAGTTAATCTACCATTCGATCAGGTTTGATTTTTGCATCAAGGATTAGATACAGGTATGGAATGAAGTAACAACTTAGCTAGGGTATTTCTCTCATAATCAACCTTCACAACTCTCTTTATTTTTCAGCTTTAGATAGTTGAAGTAATCTGATTTTGTGCTTTAAGTTAGTTTGTTTTAATTACGTTAACCTCCCCCCCTTCTTTACTTTTGTTGTTTGTTTGCTTGGCTATTAGGAGATTTACGAGACCAACCAATCTCTATGGGATCGACCCTTTACCACTATACACAATTTATTGTGTTTGGTAGTTTAGGTTTATTATTTGGTGGATTCGGCACCCATCAAATTTTGGCGCCGTTGCCGGGGATTGGTTCTAATTGGTTTTGTTTTTCTTTTGATAGCTAAGTGTTTCTTTTTGTGCAGAGAAGTCAGTTGAAAGAATCAACATGCTGTCATCAATGGATTTAAGCTCTCAAAGTGATATCTGTGGTATTTGTATGGGAAGCCATCCAACCAATGTATGTCCTTTGCTCCTTGGTGATCCTTTTTCTCATTTGCAGCCTATAACCGAGCAATGTGGAGTGTGTACGGGACCTCACAAAACTGATAAGTGTCCATTACTTGATGAGGAACTTCAGCCCGCACGGAATGATTATCATTTTAATCACACATCAAGTGCAATTCAGCCTCCACAACAATATCCATCATCTTCCAATTCAGGTACGTCTCTTGAGGATATGTTTAAAGCCTTTATGATTAATGCACAACAATTTCAACAGGAAACTCGAACAAGCATGGAACAAATGTGGCAATTCCAACAAGAGACCCGTAATAACATGCAGCAGTTTCAAAAGAAGTTGGAAAATCAAATTGGAGAATTAGCTTCCTCGGTGAGAAGATTGGAAGATAAAGAATCAAAACTAGAGCTACTTGCAGAAAAATGGACGAGTTATGATGACCAATCAAGAAATGAAAAAGTAGTACAGAAAACAGGGGCTGGAACAGAGCATAATACAGCAGTACAAATTTCTGGAATTGAAACAGAGCAGGACTGTACAACAGACATGAGCATAAGGCATGACCATGGCTTAAGGTCAGACGAGGAATCCAGACCTGCTGTAAATTTTCAACCTTTGATCAGCCCAAACCTAACCGCACAGAGGTATGTTGAGTTTCAAAAAGATGAATCAGAGTTCCAAAATGATGAATCAATGTTCCTAAAGGCACTTTACAATGTCGAGGTAAACATTCCATTACTTAATGTAATTAAATGTATGCCTCAATATATGAATTCTCTTGAAGAATTGTGTGCAACTAAAGAAAACATGCCTTGTTATGGGAAGGTAAGTATTGGAAAGCATTTCTCTGATATCCTTCAAGAAGAGATACCTCAAGTGAGTAATGTTAAAGGTTTATTTGCTCTTCCATGTAAAATAGGAACTATTGGGATTGATAGAGCTTTATGTGATGGTAGTTCCTCTATTAATTTGATGCCTTTGTCTATTTGCTCACACTTGCATATTAATTCCATGAGAAAAACAGGTATGATCATTAAACTTGATAATGGAACAATTGTTTATCCTAAGGGCATATTGGAAAATGTTTTAATTCAAGTAGATGGCATGAATTTCCCCGTGGACTTCTTTGTTATTGATAACTCATTTGATGTTTTGTTAGGAAAGCCTTTTCTTGACATATCTAAGACAAAAATCAATGAGTTTGATCACACACTCACAATGGACTTTAATGGAAATATTGTTAAATTTGCTATGTTTGATTCCATAAAGTCTCCTAGTGAGTTGTTTTGTTTAAATGATATGGATTTCATTAGTCCCCTTCCATGTGGTGCATCTTTTGAGTTGGACTGTGATGATAAAAATGTTTTTAGCTCTCACTCTCAATTGCTTTTTAGGAAATCCTGCTTTGTTGAAGCTAAGTGGTTGTTTTATCAATCCTTATTGAGTCAATTTCCTAATAAGTTGAGTTTTAAATGGAAGAAAGCATTTCTATGCACTCACATATATCTTTGTCATATAGGGGATTTCAACAGCCATGATGAAGACCTGTTAATTCTGAACATACATTACTTGAGGCTATTTTATGCAGGTTTTCCCATGAAAGATGTGAAGGATTTCAATTGAAGACATGTTATGCTACACATCGTCTAGCCTAGGACGTTAAACAAGGGCGCTTTTTGGGAGGCAACCCAATTCTTTTTGATTTACTGTTATTTAGTTCGTATTTCGGTGTGTTTCTTGACTAAGGACCCCTTTTTGTGTAATTTTCAGATTATGGCAGAAACAGGGCTCCAGGACCCAGACCGCAAAGGATGATCATCCCTTAGCCTCATGAATCCCTGACAGTTTCAATAAATGCATTCAGGGAAGTCCTCATGCTCTTACCTTTTCTTTACTTTTATATTGAGGATAATGTGGAATAAGTGTGGGGGAGATATTCTGGTAGTTTATGAATATTTTGGCTGGATTAGTAGAGGATGAAAAGCATGTAAAGATGACTATTTTGCATGTTTGTTTGATTGGTCCTATTGTATTTCTGCCTAATTTGATAGCCTAGTTGTTAGTCTTTCTAGTTCTTTTTGCTCAGGTCCTTAGTTCCTTTTGGGGTGTTTTTGTTTCTGCTGTGAGAAGCTGTGAACCTGATAACCTCATGTGCAACATGTTTTGATTTGAGAGTTTTTGAACATGAAAAATTGGTTGAAATAACATGAATTTCCATGTCTGATTTTTGGAGTTGACCAAGTTTATAAGTTCTTTGGCTCTGATAGAGAATGTTTTTGAATTTAGATTAATGGTTGAAAACTAAAATTTGCATGCAATAAATTGGACCTTCATTTGTGAAAAAGTGTGTAATTTTTGGACTGTCTAAAGCAGGAATGTTATTGATGCTGAATGCCAATGTTAATGTTGAATGAGGGTTGTGAATAAGGCTGTAAAGCCATTAGCTTATGAATAAGGCTTTTTAAGCCACTGCTCTCTGAATAAGGCTGTCACAGCCATTTGCTTGATGCAATCCGCTCGTTTCACTCCGCTGGTTACCAAAGGCTGAATATAAATCATAAATTAAAAAAATGGGTGACCATGAGTGATGCACTAAGTGCAGTCTAGGGATAGTCATATATTACCAAAGCGGTATTATGACACCCGAAATAGACAATGTTTTGAATTTTGGTATAAATGTTATGTTGGAACCCTCACTTTATTTTTGTTTTGTTGGAATTTAGACAGTCCAGAATGAGCACCCTTTGATCATATGTTGTGATTACTATTTGGTAAATGTGCATGATTAAATGAATTCTGAATTCCTTAACATTCTCTAGCAAGTTAAACACTTAAGATTTGTTCTTTTCCATTTTGAAATGCTGTGGAGACTTGTTATGATGCTTATTTTAGTGTTCACATTTTCTCATTGATAAACTGTGGGGCTGATGTGGTTTGGTGGGGATCATCTTGCAGTTTGTTAGGAATAGATGCTGTTGCTTAGGGACAAGCAAAAGTCTAAGTGTGGGGGGATTTGATAGTATGCATAAATTACATGAAAATCTCTTTAATTTCCCCCTGAATTGGATTAGATTTCTAATTAATTTGCTTTTATTTGGCTTTTGCAGAATCATATTGAGAAATGAGGGATTTGGCAGAATTACGAAGGAAAAGATGCTAAGTATTGAAAATGCCTGAGCCATGACCCCAATGCATGATCATCCCTAAGGCTAATGCGCGTACAGCAGACCACGGTCAACAAGTGCGGCTGAATCCTCTTGTTGGGACAGGTGGCACACATGCAACAGCTTGCTAACATGGCTGACATGCAAGAATTGATCCTGCATTTTTGGAAGTTTCAAGAGTCCTAATCATGTTTTTTGGGACTTGTAAAAGTTAATTTGTTCCCCGGGATCATTATCTTAAGTAGAGAGGAGGAGAAGGAAGGAGAAGAATTCAGCTTTGGGGGCTGGAGAGGAAGTAACGTAGCAGCAGCAGCTGCTGGAGCAGAGCAAGAACAGGGGCTGATCCCCTGTTTCGGCCAAGAGCAAGAAATCCCTTTTCCTTTCCTCTTTTTAGTTGAATTTCATGCTTAGATCATAGAATACTTTAGTATATCTTTTGTAGCTTAATTTAGTTGTTTTACTTTCAGTTCCTTAGCAGTTTATTAGCCTTATATATTCTGTAAATATGAATAACAGCTGAACATATTTATCTTAGTTAGGTTGTATCCTTATTCCTTGCCAATATCTATGAGATCTAAATGAATGAATGCGAATCTAGTTCATGGTATTTATGCATGCTTGAACGTATTTGAATAAGTTGTTTTCGAATCATCTTTCTGATCAATCGATGCCTAGATAACAGCTTGATGAGGTTATACCAATACTTGATACGTAATAGTCTTGTAAAGGTATATAAGAACCACACATCATTGAGAGTTTACCACCATGTTTACTCAACAATATGGTGAGGCATGCGTAATATGATTTCATAAATCCAAGCTTCTTGAGATTTTGGATCATGATTAATGTCCTTTTGGTGCTCAATGCTATCATATAGTTAAATCCTAGATACTTGTTCGCGGGACTGCTGTGTGGTAAGGATTTAATTGATGAGCTTCTCTTGATTAAGTTAAAAATAAGAAAGGATGATATAGATGAGCTTCTTGTCTATTGTAAGTTAATCTACCATTCGATCAGGTTTGATTTTTGCATCAAGGATTAGATACAGGTATGGAATGAAGTAACAACTTAGCTAGGGTATTTCTCTCATAATCAACCTTCACAACTCTCTTTATTTTTCAGCTTTAGATAGTTGAAGTAATCTGATTTTGTGCTTTAAGTTAGTTTGTTTTAATTACGTTAACCTCCCCCCCTTCTTTACTTTTGTTGTTTGTTTGCTTGGCTATTAGGAGATTTACGAGACCAACCAATCTCTGTGGGATCGACCCTTTACCACTATACACAATTTATTGTGTTTGGTAGTTTAGGTTTATTATTTGGTGGATTCGGCACCCATCACTTAGAGTAATTTATTTAGAATTATTTTTCATAGAAAGTTCATATATTTTGCTATATTATGCTTTAATCTTATCTTATGAATATGAATGTGATAGAACATGTTACACACCCTCTTTGAATATTCAAATAAGCTCAAGAACATGTTCATAATGTTCTTGGATGTGTGTGTGTGCATGTGTGTGCCGTGATCAATGTGTGTGTGTGTATGAATTTGATTTTGTGTTATAAAGTGTTTAATTCATATGAAATTGAATAGTAAATGTTTTCAATAGTAATTTTGACTTTTTGTTCAACTAAAATCTAGTTAATTTCGAAATTATTTTTAAAATAATTATAAAATGAGTTTTGGAATTTTAAAGAAATAATTTTTCCTAAATTTTCCAAAAATCAATAAACTATGTAATATTTTTCAAAAAATAACCTACATTGTCAAACTAAACCTTGAATTTCATTTCAAATCTTATAATTGGAATTATAATATAGTTAATAAATATTTGATTAGTTAAAGATCCCATAAAACCTGAATTTATTAATAAAACGGGTGAATTTAGGGTTTACAGGGAAATCTTTAACGCAATACATAATGTGTACCTTCTATAATTATTTTGTTACAATATTGTGTGCAATTAGGTTAGTTATGAAGTAAAGCTAGTCAGAATCTTGCATAGGAAATTCCAAGAGTTGAGAAACCGAAGAATTCCCTTGTTCGAATCTTGTGGAAAAGTAATGGTACAGAAGAACAGACTTGGGAGACAGAGGAAAAGATGTTGAAACATTATCCAGGACTGTTCAAGGACAGTAATCGACTCTGAGGACAAATTCTTTTAAAGGGGGGAAGATTGTAACAGCCCTACTCAGGGCCGAGTCGAGAAAGGTAAGTAAAGGGTAACTCAGGAAACGTTTATAATCTCGATCCCTATTAATTCACTTCATGCATTGCATTTTATGTGACTTATGTGCTTTTATGTGTTACATTTTTTTTTACTAAATGTTAATAGATTTAATTCTTTTCTCTATTTAACTCATACCTCGAAACTCTTTTCAAAAAATCCTAGAATTCTAGTAATCATTCCTTTCTAGCACCTAAAAACCCTTCATATGCTTCAAAACCCATTCCTACAAGTTTAGGTCGGAAATTACGAAAATACCCCTACAGCTCAAAAATATTCCTACATCTCCCGAAACACTTTCACTACCCAATATTTTAACCAAAATAATCCTCACATTATTTCGAGGATTGTGATAC
This sequence comes from Lantana camara, assembly GCA_037501455.1. Lineage (NCBI taxonomy): Eukaryota > Viridiplantae > Streptophyta > Magnoliopsida > Lamiales > Verbenaceae > Lantana > Lantana camara. The sequence goes on from CM074859.1 coordinate 78,475,575, forward strand.
TCTCCTTAAACCATAATTCCCATCCTAACTCCCGTAGTATCAAAAACCGGCGAAAACCCTAGCTTATGATTCGATCATGAATAAATCCTTATTCATCTACCTTTTGATATTCAAAATTATAACCAAAACGACCCTCAAATTATTTCATGAATTTTCATGCATTTATCAAAAACTCGATTTCACCATAGCATATTTTATAAATATTTTCCTTTCTAAAAATCACCATTTTATTTTAAACAATTGGTTTTTATTCAATAGTCGAAATTATACTTACAACGATCCTTGAATTTTTCTCTACATTATAGTAATTTTTCCAAACTTTAAACTTTATCATAGCTTCGTTTATATAATTTTCCTATGATTTTCATCATCTTTAATATTCATAATTTATAAACAAAAACTCTAAATATTCCACATTTATAATCAAAACGAAGCTCGTTTTTCACTCATTCTTTCATTAATTCACTACTTCAATCTTTTACCTCTCGACTCTTGAATAAATTTTATATTATTTTTTTCATTTATTTTTATTCCAAATGACATCATCCATGACCTCATGCTCTTCTAGAAGAATTAAACAAATCAGCATAATTTCTCCACATTTCTTAGTTAATTACCTAGCATTTGTTCAACATATTATTTAACCACATCTCCAAATTTATTACCAAGCATTTGTTGAAATGTTAAGCAACCACATCTCCCATAAACTTTCATTTATTGTTAAGAAACCCCTCATGACTACCTATAAATACCCCCCTTAAGCCTCATTTATACCTCACAATTCAACACACAAAAATCACTCTCTCCCTCTCCCAAACTCACGCCAACCCCTCTTCCTCTCTCTCTAAGGTATGTTTTCTTCTATTATTTCATGTTTTATATAATGTTCTTAGTATAGAAATAATAGTAGCATGCCTAGGATTAATTAAATTATGCTTTAGGAATTTATTTTATAAAATATGTGCATAGTTGTTAGTTTAAATAAAATATGTGCACATTATGGAATTTTATTTAATTACATGCATGAATTATGATATGATATAATGATATTATGTATTTAAATGCTTATGATCTTGTTCATGCTTAGAGTAATTTATTTAGAATTATTTTTCATAGAAAGTTCATATATTTTGCTATATTATGCTTTAATCTTATGTTATGAATATGAATGTGATAGAACATGTTACACACCCTCTTTGAATATTTAAATAAGCTCAAGAACATGTTCATAATGTTCTTGGATGTGTGTGTGTGCATGTGTGTGCCGTGATCAATGTGTGTGTGTGTGTGTGTGAATTTGATTTTGTGTTATAAAGTGTTTAACTCATATGAAATTGAATAGTAAATGTTTTCAATAGTAATTTTGACTTTTGGTCAACCAAAATTCCATTAATTTCGAATTTATTATAAAAATAATTATAAAATAAGTTTTGGAATTTTTAAAGAAATATTTTTTCCCAAATTTTCCAAAAATCAATAAACTATGTAATATTTTCAAAAGATAACCTACATTGTCAAATTAAACCTTGAATTTCATTTCAAACCTTACAATTAAAATTATAATATAGTTAATAAATATTTGATTAGTTAAAGATCCCATAAGCCCTGAATCTATTAATTAAACGGGTGAATTTAGGGTTTACCGGGAAATCTTTAACGCAATACATAATGTGTACCTTCCATAATTATTTTGTTACAATATTGTGTGCAACTAGGAACTAAGAACCTAGTTCTAAGTCCATAGTAGTTATTACTTTCAGGCGAACATAGCATCGAAGAGTGGAATCCTCAGACTTCCACTTAAGTCTCGGTACCAGTGAGGGTTTTAAATCTTTTCAACTGAAATCATGATACTTGTTAATTATTCCAAAACATATATTTACCCAAAACTACTTAATACTTTCTTACCGGTAAATATCCTCGTCTTGCAAGTAAAATTATTGTTTTCCTATGGGCCCGGTGGTCTTGGTAGAAGTAGTAGTCCGGGAGGCACGGGCCGAGGTCTACTATTATACCAGCCGCCAACTAGATCTTGGTGGTGGTCTAACTGGAGGTTAGTTATTCCACACCAAGTGACGGGAAAAGGTACCTCCCTCCCAAATTCATGTATATCGTCACTAGGGGTAGCTCCCTGAGGTGACACTGGAGGAAGAAGGATGGTATTGTTGTATTTCTTTTTGCTGAGTAACGACATCTTGATCAATGTCGTTACGAATATTCTTTGTTTTTAAGTAGTTAAGGTTGGAGATGCCTAGCTTGCGTTGGGTGAAATAAAATGATGATTTTTAAATAGGAAAATATTTATAAAAGATGCTATGGGTGAAATCGAGTTTTTGGTAAATGCATGAAAATTCATAAAATAATTTGAGGATCGTTTTGGTTATAATTTTGAATAATAAAAAGTAAATGAATAAGGATTTATTGATGATCGAATCATAAGCTAAGGTTTTCGCCGGTTTTTTGATACTACGGGAGTTAGGATGGGATTTATTGTTCATGGAGAGTATCACGATCCTCGAAATAATATGAGGATTCTTTTGGTTAAAATATTGGGTAGTGAAAGTGTTTCGGGAGATGTAGGAATATTTTTGAGCTGTAGGGGTATTTTCGTAATTTCTAAACTAAAACTGTAGGAATGGGTACATTGTCAAATTAAACATTGAATTTCATTTCAAACCTTACTATTAGAATCATAATATAGTTAATAAATATTCGATTAGTTAAAGATCCCATAAACCCTGAATCTATTAATTAAACGGGTGAATTTAGGGTTTACCGGGAAATCTTTAACGCAATACATAATGTGTACCTTCTATAATTATTTTGTTACAATATTGTGTGCAACTAGGAACTAAGAACCTAGTTCTAAGTCCATAGTAGTTATTACTTTCAGGCGAACATAGCATCGAAGAGTGGAATCCTGACACTTCCACTTAAGTCTTGGTACCGGTGAGGGTTTTAAATCTTTTCAACTGAAATCATGATAAAATACTTTACTTTATTTTCTTGAATTTCCTTTCAAGTTATTCTTCCCTTTATGGGAAATTAATTCTTGTTAATTATTCCAAAACATATATTTACCCGAAAGTACTTAATACTTTCTTACCGGTAAATATTCTCGTCTTACCGGTACATGCACTCTTAGTATAATCCTGATTGGCTACGTTATGACACCTTAAAACTTCAAGATACCTCTAAGGCGTCACTCCGTGGATTCCTGAGATCATGCATTTTAAAACCAGGCGAGAGGGTTAGTCAAAGTGACTAAGTGAAGGGGGTGTAATAAATTATAAGTATAAGTATATGTATATATATTTATATAATCAAGAAGATCTTGATCAAAATATTGGCAATAGGATATAGCAAATAGGGAACGGTTCATAGTAATTGTAAAAATAGGGATAGGGGTAGTTGGGAATCTTTGTAGAAATATGAACCGTTTGTAACAAGAACTTTAATGCCCGCAAGCTAGGCTTCTCTATCCGTAGCTCCTTAAATCATGATAAAATAGTAATGGCGTTGATCAAGACACCGATACTTCAATAAAACCAATATGATAATAACTCCGCTACTCCTTGGTGTCCATAGGGGAGCCAACCCTAGAGACCATGAACTAGATTCGGGAGGCAGCTATCTCTCCCTCATCCCTTGGCGTGGAGTAACTAACCTCCAGTTAAACCACTACCAAGAGGTGGTGGCAGTCCGCAGCACCAACAATACCCTCGGCCCGATACCTTCCAGGTAATTGCTCGATAAGGATACAGCCGGGGCCCATAACAGGAATCAAGAATAATATTTTGCTTGCATAACCCAGAATCCATGTTTTGATAAAATGGACTTGAAATATATATAATGTTCTACTAAAACGTTGATTCCGGCATGAAAGTATTTTTCCCTTAAGAGGGACATTGTAGTATAATAATATGTATATAGGGTAGTAAATCAAAATGATAGGTAGGCTTGAAAATAGTTTTTATATAGATACATATGTATAGCATGATTCCAGTTGAAAACATTTTAACCCTCACCGAGTGTCTTGATGGTCTAGATAAAATCCTTGGGATTCCACTGTTCAATTATATCCTCTCCTGAAAGTAATAACTACTACTGGCTTAGAACTAGGTTCTAATATTCAAATTAATCAATCATACACACCATAAGGTACTCATCATGTAATATGTTAAAGATTTCCCGGTAAACCCTAAATTTACCCGTTTAAGGGAATTTCATTAATAATTTAGGGTTTATGGGATCTTTAGCTAATCAAATATATATATACAATATGATAATTATAATTATACGATTTGAAATAAGATTTATGGTTAAATTTGACAATATAGGTTATATTTGAAAATATTACATAGTTTACCGATTTTTGGAAAATTCAGGGAAAAAATCATTCTTTAAAATTCCAAAACTAATTTTTTTTGATTAATTTATTATTAATTTTGAAATTAATTAATTTAATTTTGACCAAAAAGTCAAAATTACTATTAAAAACATTTACTATTCAATTTCTTGTAAATTAAACACTTTATAACATAAAATCAAACTCACACACATACACACACTAGTCACGGCACACACATGCACACACACACATCCAAGAACATTAAGAACATGTTCTTGAGCTTATTGTATTATTCAAAGAGGGTGTGTAACATGTTCTATCATATTCATATTCATAACATAAGATTAAAGCATAATATAGCAAAATATACCAATTCTCTATGAAAAATAATTCTAAATAAATTACTCTAGGCATGAATTTAATCAAACAACATCATAATTATTTAAATACATACTCACATTATATCATATCATAATTCATGCATTTAATTAAATAAAATTCCATAATGTACACACATTGTATTTAAACTAACAATTATGCACATATTTCATAAAATAAAATTCCTAAAGCATAATTTAATTAATCCTAGACATGCTACTATTATTATTATACTAAGAACATAATATAAAGCATGAAATAATAGAAGAAAACATACCTTGTAGAGAGAGAGAGGGTTGGGGCGTGAGCTAGGGAGAGAGGGAGTGATTTTGTATGTTGATTTGTGAGGTATAAATGAGGCTTGAGGGGGGTATTTATAGGTAGTCATGAGGTGTTTTAGAGCAATTTCTAAGAGTTTAAGGGAGATGTGGATGTCTCCTAATTCATACAAATGCTTGGTGATTAATTAGGAGATGTGGTTAAATTATATTATGAACAAATGCTTGGTAATTACTTAGGAAATGTGGAGAAATTATGCTCATTTAATTAATCCTTCTAGAAGATCATGTGGTCATGGATGATGTCACTTTGAATAAAAATAATATAAAATTTATTCAAGAGTCGAGAGATAAAAACTTGAAGTAGTGAATCGATGAAAGAATGAGTGAAAAATGAGCTTTGTTTTGATTATAAATGTGGAATATTTAGAGCTTTCGTTTATAAATTATGAATATTAAAGATGATGAAAATCATAGGAAAATTATATAAACGAAGCTATGATAAAGTTTAAAGTTTGAAAAAATCACTATAATGTAGAGGAAAATTCAAGGATCGTTTCAAGTATAATTTCGACTATTGAATAAGAGCTAATTTGTTCAAAATAAAATGATGATTTTTAGAAAGGAAAATATTTATAAAATATGCTATGGTGAGATCGAGTATTTGGTAAATGCATGAAAATTCATAAAATAATTTAAGGATCGTTTTGGTTATAATATTGAATATCAAAAAGTGGATGTGTAAGGGTTTATTTATGATCGAATCATAAGCTAGGGTTTTCGCCAGTTTTTGATACTACTAGAGTTAGAATGGGAATTATGGTTCACATAGGTTATCACAATCCTCGAAATAATGTGAGGATTCTTTTGGTTACAATATTGGGTAGTGAAAGTGTTTCGGGAAACGTAGGAATATTTTTGAGCTATAGGGGTATTTTCGTAATTTCTAACCTAAAACTATAGGAACGAGTTTTGAAGCATACGAAGGGGTTTTAGGTGCTAGAAGGGAATGAATATTAGAATTCTAGGATTTTATGGAAAGAGTTTCGAGATACAAGCTAAATAGAAGAAGGAATTTAATTCACGAACTTTTTATTAAACTATAGCATATTAAAGCACATAAGCCACATAAAATGCAATGCATGAGAGAATTAACAAGGATCGAGGCTATAAACGCTTCCTGAGTTACCCCTTTGCTTACCTTTCTCGACTTGGCCCTGAGTAGGGCTGTTACAATCTTCCCCCCTTTAAAAGAATCTGTCCTCAGATTCTACTCATGTTTCATAATAGCTTTAGATAATGTTTGTATCCTCTATCCATGATAAACAAGTTTCCAAAGGAGAACTCACTTTAAACACATATGGCAATTGTTCAGGTAAGAAGTTTAAATGCACACATAAGTGATGCAATGAATGCGTGGTGCCAGCACCATATTAAGTAGTAACTGGCGTGTTTAGAATGTGTACCGTACCCTCATTGTTGGCAAGATTTGGTTTCATGTTTCCTTCCACAGCATAAGCTCGTCCTTTGACCATCAGTTGCCCAGATGTTTCTTCCGTAGCCTTCCCTTTATTCCTTGGTTTTGGTCTTTTCGGACAATTTTCTATTTGATGGTCAGGGTTTCCTGTAACGCCCCAAATTCCGGAAGTTCAGGTAAGCACGCCACGTGCGGGTCTTCGGGTGTTGGGGGTTTAAGTTTATATATTTACTTGCTTATTATGATTTCATTATATTATTGTGTGCCTTATACATTCCTATGTATTTATATGAATTGATTTTAATGTGAAACTCATGAATGAAGTGATAGTATGCTTAATTGTATTATGTGACTTTAATTGATCATTTCATGAAATTATGGACTTAATTGCATAACTTGGATTGGAGCTAATGGATCTTTTAGGTAGGGATATTACTTGATTGCATTCATCTAAATAACCTAGGGACTTGTTTGCAAATTGGGGACATTTGTTATGATAGTGGATGATAATATATCAAGTATATGTATCTCTTCCATCCCTTGCTCATACATACATTTTCATCCAAGAACATCACACACACACACACTAAGAAACGGTAATTACACATTCAAGAGAGGAAGGAAGATTTCATCTAATCTCAAGCCATAATTGAAGAACTTTGGAGCTAGAAGCATCAACATCTTCATCTCTTCATCTCATTTCATTCTTCATTCATTTCAAGGTATATATGGAAGCATTGCTTGAACTCTTGATTATTTGGTTGAGTAGGGTTTGATGATTGATTGATGCTTTCATGGTTATTCTTGTATAGAAGCATGTTTAGGTCCTTTTTCCCTTCATTTCTTGCATAAAACATGAAGTTATGTGAAGGTTGGAAAGCATGTATATATTGGGGTTTTCATAAGAAATTCTTGATGCTTGGATGTTTATCTCTTGGTTGAATTGATGAATACTTGAAGTATGATGCTTATATGAGGTGTTTTAACAATTGTTATGGTTGGGGTTTCGGATTTATTGGTTTGGAGTTGGTTTTGCATGGAAACCCCTGTTTTCTCCCCTATTTTTCTGTCACGCACAGATGACACGGGCGTGTCATCTTTGCTTTGTTTTGGGTGACACGGGGGTACAGGTTGGCTGGTTTGGGTTCTCTGTACCGTGACACGAGGGTGTCACGGCTTGCCTTGTTTTGGTGACACGGGCGTGTCACCTTCCTTTTCCCGTATTTGGTCCGCTGTACCGTGACACGGGGGTGTCACGGCTTAGTGCATTTTTGTGACACGGGCGTGTCACCCTCTGTTTTCATGTATATTATTTTGCATGCTTGGTTGTACGTGTATGCGATGTGTACTTGGTTTATTGACAATCATGCTCCTATTTGACATTCATTAAATCGTTAACGCATAACATATTGGCGCATGATGTTGCCGTTCGTCATAATTGGTTCATTCGAGTCGAGTCTTACTTCACGCTTGTCCTTGTTGCACAGATCACGGTCCCGGTTTCGAGGAGCCCGCTCAGTAGGGTGCTCTCTTGCTTCCTCTTTGGGTGTTGGTCAAGGTGAGGTTTAAATTCTAGATAAATAGAACCTTACAACCCCTATGTGACTATTTCGGCCAAAACGTATGTATATATATATATCTATAGTTTGCGAACCCTATGATTTTCAAATGTTTTGACAAAACCGATTGATTAATGGATTGATTGATTGATTGATTAAAGGATTGATCGTTTTGGCGAGTAATTATTGTTCACGTTGGGCCCGAGGGTAGTGTATTGAGCCAACCGGGAAAGCAAGGGCTGACGGGTAACTCTTGCACTATCCTCACCATTGTGGGATCACCTCTGAATCCACTAGGAGGTTTGGTGGAGGAAGAAATCCCGTACGTGGCAGTCATGTTCCCGACGTACACCATGATTGGATGGTTGGGTCTTGCAAGCCCGCCATCACCCGGAGGAAGAAGGATTTATTGATTGAAATTGCTAATTGCGCACTGAACTGTTTGTGTGATCACCTAATTCAGTAATTAAATTGAGATATGGTACACTGTCGGAGAAAGGTTGGAGATTTGCCCCCACTCGCCGGGCCACTGATTGCTTGAATTGATTATTAACTGTAAATTGAATTGTTATAATCTCGGGTGGGGAAATTCTTGTTATTTAAACTTATTTTGTTTTCTTTCTAAAATCTTACCCGAGGTTATAAATTGCATGGTAATTGCGCATATACTTATTTATACCCCTCGCTCAGTCCGTTTGGACTGACACCTCAACTTTTCAGTTTTACAGGTTCGTGCTAGGCGGGAATTAGAGTCTCGTGTCTTTTATTCGGGTCTAGCAGTGCACCTTCATACATTGTACTTGTATTGATACTATCTATTTGTAGTATATCTTGAATTATGCTTGGGATTGATATTGTAATGATATGAATTGTCGGTACCTATAAGTAAATATGTAAATATGGTACCTATATGTATTGAATGCTTTTGGCTTCCGCTATTTTATTGCTCTGAGTCGTTTCGGTTTTACTTGAGGGTACCCGCCTAGCCTAGCTGTTGTTTTTATTATCTCCCGTTCGCTATACATTCGGTTCATGTATGAATTGTCCGTTTCATATGTGGACTGAGCCTATAGTGCGGGGGATGTGGCGCCTAGCGTTCCGGGTGCTACATCCCAAGGTGGTATCAGAGCCCGGTTGCAAAACCGCGGCTCTAGTGTCGTGTCTGGTGAGTCTAAGTCGCATGGCATAGGATTATGTGATTATTTGAGAGTCTTGCATTTTAATTGAAGCCATTTGATTTTATTTGAACTATGTGATTCATGTATCTTGTGGATTTGATTACATTTATTCATACTTGTTAATCAACCATGCATGTACAGTGGTTTTATCTCAGGATGCCTCGTGGAAGGCCGCGTAGAGAGCATTCTCCCGGTCATCGACATCATCATCGTGACCGAACTCCACCTCCACCCCCTCAAGCACAACCTCAGCACTTTTTAAATTCTATGGTTCAGTTAATTGATCAGAGATTACGAGATTATGTGCCTCCTGCACCGCCAGCTCCTCCTCTTGCGCCACCGGCCCCAATTTCAATCATTTTGAGGGAATTTCAAAATCATCATCCACCTAGATTCTTTAAAGGGAACGATATGATAGCGGAACGTGGCTTAAAGAGATTGAGCAAATTTGGGAGCTTATCCCTTGCGAGACTCGAGAGAATGCTAGGTGTACCCTTACTTTGATCCAAGGAGAAGCGTATTCTTGGTGGGAAAGCACCAAGATTGTTTTAGATGCCGCTGAGGAAGAAGTTACATGGGATGTTTTCACTAAGGAATTCAAGAACAAGTTCATTCCTCCCTCCTCTCGCACAAGAAGGCTTAGGGAATTCACGGAGCTCAAGCAAGGGAATAGATCGGTTGCCGAATATATAGCCGAGTTCGAGAGATTGTCTAAATATGCACCCAATATCGCCGGTGACGATTTTCATAAGGCTATGCAATTCGTGCAAGGTCTGAGGCTGGATATTCAAGTTGCAATAGAGGCTGTTAACACTAGTACTTGGAAGAAGGCTACCCAAAAGGCTTTGAAAGTGGAAGATTCGGTAAATGCTCGGAGATCTACTTATAGATCGAGTCAGGGTTCCGGCTCGGGATCGAGGTCGAATTATAATCCCGGAAAGAGGCCAATCACTTATGATGTCCCTCCACCGCAGTCTAAGGGGCTGATGAAGAAATTCAAGCCTCAAGTGCCGGTTCAGAAAACTCCCCGGGTTACTCCTGCTGCACCACCTTCTACCGGGAAGCCGGGATGTACTTATTGTGGATGGCCTACCCATACTTATGAGAATTACTGGCGTCGCTTGAATCTTTGTCTGGTTTGTGGGAAGGCCGATCATAGAGTGGATACGTGTCCGGATCGTCGGGATTAGCCTGCCGGGGGTCAGAGGCCGATGGTTAGAGCCCGAGCTTATGCCTTGGAAAGAGAGGAAGCGGATCCTGATATAGATCCTGCAGCCATGGTGGAAGGTATTATTTGCATCCATGGCACGAACATACACACTCTATTTGATCCGGGAGCTTCCCACTCTTTTATTTCACGTGCTATTTCTGTGAATTTACCTTTATGTGTTACTTTATCTTCTGCTTATTATCATGTTAGTACTCCTTTTGGTGGTAGTGTAAAAACTAATCGGGTTTTTCGAGAAGTGCCGGTGAGTATTGGGGGTCGGGTTTTCTCAACGGATTTCATTGAGTTGCCTATGTCTCGGTATGGTTCTATCTTGGGTATGGATTGGTTGTACAAGCACTACGCCACTGTTGATTGCCGGGCCAAGAAAGTTAGTCTCGGCTTTGAGATTGTTACGGGTCAGGGTTCAAAGACGGTGCCTTTATTATCTTTTTCAGAAGCACAGAGATTGGTTCGTGATGGGGCTACAGGGTTTATAGCCTATATTCTTAATCAACCGAAGGATCAAGTGAAGTTAGAGGAAACCGAGGTAGTTAAAGAGTTTCCCGAAGTGTTTCCCGAGAGGTTGGATTCGTTACCACCGGAAAGGGAGATAGAGTTTATGATTGATTTGTATCCGGATGCCGAACCTTATTCTAAGACTCCATATAGGATGGCACCGGCGGAATTGAAGGAATTAAAAGTACAACTGGATGGTCTTTTGGAAGTTGGGTATGTAAGACCGAGCTCGTCACCATGGGGTGCTCCAGTTTTATTCGTGAAGAAGAAGGACGGTACTCTAAGAATGTGTATTGATTATCGGGAGCTTAATCGGATGACCGTTAAGAATAAATATCCTCTTCCCCAGATTGAAGAGTTGTTTGATATACTCCAAGGGTCTAAGGTATATTCGAAGCTTGATTTAAGATAAGGGTATTATCAACTACGGATCCGAGCCGAGGATATTCCAAAGACGGGCTTCAATACGAGATATGGGCATTATGAATTCGTGGTCATGCCTTTTGGATTGACAAATGCTCCCGCCGCTTTTATGGACATGATGCATAGAATTTTCCAGCCGTTTCTTGACAAGTTCGTTGTAATCTTCATTGATAATATTTTGGTTTTCTCTAAATCAGCCGAGGAACATGCAAGGCATCTCAAATTGGTGTTAAGAACATTGAAGGAGCATCAATTATTTGCGAAGTTCAGCAAGTGTGAGTTTTGGATCGACCGAGTGTCCTTCTTGGGTCATATTATTTCGGGGAATGGATTAGAGGTTGACCCATCGAAGATTGAAACAGTGTTGAAGTGGGAGAAACCAAAGAACGCCTCCGAAATCAGAAGTTTCTTGGGACTGGCGGGTTATTATAGAAGATTCGTGCAAGATTTTTCTAAGATCGCTACTCCTTTGACTCGGTTAACTAAGAAGAATGTGAAATATGATTGGGATGAGAAATGTGAGAGAAGCTTCGATGTTTTGAGAGAGAGATTGGTTTCTGCTCCAGTGTTAACTCTTTCAGAGGGTTCAGAAGGGTATGCTGTGTATACTGACGCGTCGAAGGAAGGTTTGGGAAGTGTATTAACTCAGAAGGGTAAGGTTGTCGCTTATGCCTCACGGAAGTTGAAGGATCATGAGAAGAACTACCCGACGCATGATTTAGAGCTTGCTGCCGTGATTTTCGCGCTGGGGAAATGGAGGCATTATTTGTTATGGAGTGTCCTTCGAGATTTTCACCGATCATAAGAGCCTCCAATATCTTTTCACCCAAAAGGAACTCAATATGAGGCAGCGGAGATGGATGGAACGACTAGAAGATTATGATTGTGTTATCAAATATCATCCCGGGAAGGCTAATGTAGTCGTTGATGCTCTAAGTAGGAAAGTGGGTGTTTCAAACTTGGAAATAGGTACAAGTAAGGGAGTTGAGCCTATTGAGATTAGAGCTCGAGTTTCTAATATCTCCATCTACCCGGACCTGAAGTACAGAATGTTTGAGGCTCAAGGAAAGGATCCGGGAGTTCAGAGATTAGTCTCAAAGGCTAGAGAGGATCCGGAGAGTCCATTTGGGTTCGATGAAACCGGTCTTCTTCGTTTCAAGAACCGAGTAGTAGTACCCGATGATTTGAAAATGGTATTACTCGAGGAAGCTCACAAGTCAGCTTATTCAATTCACCCTGGAGGGAATAAGATGTATAAAGATCTCAAGCAGTTTTATTGGTGGCATGGATTGAAGAAGGTTGTATCAGAGTTTGTGAAGCGTTGTCTCACTTGTCAGAAAGTGAAAGCCGAACACCAGAAACCGGGAGGTCTTCTTCAGCCTTTACCTATTCCTGAGTGGAAGTGGGAACAGGTGACGATGGATTTTATATCCGGGTTACCTAGAGTGAAGGGTGGATTCGATGGTATTTGGGTGATTGTGGATCGTCTGACAAAATCTGCTCATTTTCTACCGGTCAGAATGTCTTTCAAGATTCGAAAGTTGGCTGAGATTTACAACCGGGAGATTGTACGGCTTCATGGTATTCCGGTGAGTATTGTTTCGGATCGAGATCCCCGTTTCACTTTGAAGTTATGGAAAGAGTTACAAGAGATGTTGGGTACAAAGCTCCAGTTCAGTATTGCGTTTCATCCACAAACTGATGGGCAATCGGAGAGGGTTATTCGGTACTTGGAAGATCTACTTCGAGCTTGTGCCTTGGATTTCCAAACCTCGTGGCACGATCAACTTCCTTTGGTAGAGTTCGCTTACAATAATAGCTTTCAGGCAACGATTGGTATGGCTCCGTATGAATTGTTATATGGGCGGAAATGTAGATCGCCGTTATTCTTTGATTTGGAAGAGTGGAAATGGTCAAAACAGGAAGGAGTCAAGAATGGGAGAAAGCTTGAGAAATCCTCGAAGGCTGTGGAAGCCATGATTGAGAAAGTTCGGATTATACAACAACGGATGAAAGCTGCACAAGATAGACAGAAGAGTTATGCCGATATTCGCCGGAGGGATCTCAAATTTAAAATGGGGGACCGGGTTTTCTTGAAGGTATCTCCTCGAAAGGGATTTTCTAGAATTGGAAAGGGAGGAAAGTTGAATCCCCGTTATCTAGGTCCGTTTGAAATTATTGAGAGAATTGGAGAAGTAGCTTATCGAGTGGACCTACCTCCTAATCTTACCGGAATTCACAATGTTTTTCATGTATCTCAACTCAGGAAGTATTATCCGGATGAAACAGAAATTCTCCCCGTTGAAGAAGTAGAGTTGGAACCGAATTTATCTTTTGTGCAGAAGCCGGTCAGAATATTGGACAGGAAGTATCAAGAGTTGAGGAATCGGAATATCCCTATGGTCAAGGTATTGTGGCGAAGTGATAAAACCGAAGAGATAACTTGGGAGCCGGAAGAGAAGATGCAAAGGTTCCATCCAGAATTGTTTATTTCCGACCAATGAATCTGGGGACCAGATTCTTCTAAGGGGGGGAGAGTTGTAACGCCCCAAATTCCGGAAGTTCAGGTAAGCACGCCACGTGCGGGTCTTCGGGTGTTGGGGGTTTAAGTTTATATATTTACTTGCTTATTATGATTTCATTATATTATTGTGTGCCTTATACATTCCTATGTATTTATATGAATTGATTTTAATGTGAAACTCATGAATTAAGTGATAGTGTGCTTAATTGTATTATGTGACTTTAATTGATCATTTCATGAAATTATGGACTTAATTGCATAACTTGGATTGGAGCTAATGGATCTTTTAGGTAGGGATATTACTTGATTGCATTCATTTAAATAACCTAGGGACTTGTTTGCAAATTGGGGACATTTGTTATGATAGTGGATGATAATATATCAAGTATATGTATCTCTTCCATCACTTGCTCATACATACATTTTCATCCAAGAACATCACACACACACACACTAAGAAACGGTAATTACACATTCAAGAGAGGAAGGAAGATTTCATCTAATCTCAAGCCATAATTGAACAACTTTGGAGCTAGAAGCATCAACATCTTCATCTCTTCATCTCATTTCATTCTTCGTTCGTTTCAAGGTATATATGGAAGCATTGCTTGAACTCTTGATTATTTGGTTGAGTAGGGTTTGATGATTGATTGATGCTTTCATGGTTATTCTTGTGTAGAAGCATGTTTAGGTCCTTTTTCCCTTCATTTCTTGCATAAAACATGAAGTTATGTGAAGGTTGGAAAGCATGTATATATTAGGGTTTTCATAAGAAATTCTTGATGCTTGGATGTTTATCTCTTGGTTGAATTGATGAATACTTGAAGTATGATGCTTATATGAGGTGTTTTAACAATTGTTATGGTTGGGGTTTGGGATTTATTGGTTTGGAGTTGGTTTTGCATGGAAACCCCTGTTTTCTCCCCTGTTTTTCTGTCACGCACAGATGACACGGGCGTGTCATCTTTGCTTTGTTTTGGGTGACACGGGGGTGCAGGTTGGCTGGTTTGGGTTCTCTGTACCGTGACACGGGGGTGTCACGGCTTGCCTTGTTTTGGTGACACGGGCGTGTCACCTTCCTTTTCCCGCATTTGGTCCGCTGTACCGTGACACGGGGGTGTCACGGCTTAGTGCATTTTTGTGACACGGGCGTGTCACCCTCTGTTTTCATGTATATTGTTTTGCATGCTTGGTTGTACGTGTATGCGATGTGTACTTGGTTTATTGACAATCATGCTCCTATTTGACATTCATTAAATCGTTAACGCATAACATATTGGCGTATGATGTTGTCGTTCGTCATAATTGGTTCATTCGAGTCGAGTCTTACTTCACGCTTGTCCTTGTTGCACAGATCACGGTCCCGGTTTCGAGGAGCCCGCTCAATAGGGTGCTCTCTTGCTTCCTCTTTGGGTGTTGGTCAAGGTGAGGTTTAAATTCTAGATAAATAGAACCTTACAACCCCTATGTGACTATTTCGGCCAAAACGTATGTATATATATATATCTATAGTTTACGAACCCTATGATTTTCAAATGTTTTGACAAAACCGATTGATTAATGGATTGATTGATTGATTGATTAACAGATTGATAGTTTTGGCGAGTAATTATTGTTCACGTTGGGCCCGAGGGTAGTGTATTGAGCCAACCGGGAAAGCAAGGGCTGACGGGTAACTCTTGCACTATCCTCACCATTGTGGGATCACCTCTGAATCCACCAGGAGGTTTGGTGGAGGAAGAAATCCCGTACGTGGGAGTCATGTTCCCGACGTACACCATGATTGGATGGTTGGGTCTTGCAAGCCCGCCATCACCCGGAGGAAGAAGGATTTATTGATTGAAATTGCTAATTGCGCACTGAACTGTTTGTGTGATCACCTAATTCAGTAATTAAATTGAGATATGGTACACTGTCGGAGCAAGGTTGGAGATTTGCTCCCACTCGCCGGGCCACTGATTGCTTGAATTGATTGTTAACTGTAAATTGAATTGTTATAATCTCGGGCGGGGAAATTCTTGTTATTTAAACTTATTTTGTTTTCTCTCTAAAATCTTACCCGAGGTTATAAATTGCATGGTAATTGCGCATATACTTATTTATACCCCTCGCTCAGTCCGTTTGGACTGACACCTCAACTTTTCAGTTTTGCAGGTTCGTGCTAGGTGGGAATTAGAGTCTCGTGTCTTTTATTCGGGTCTAGTACTGCACCTTCATACATTGTACTTGTATTGATACTAGCTATTTGTAGTATATCTTGAATTATGCTTGGGATTGATATTGTAATGATATGAATTGTCGGTACCTATAAGTAAATATGTAAATATGGTACCTATATGTATTGAATGCTTTTGGCTTCCGCTATTTTATTGCTCTGAGTCGTTTCGGTTTTACTTGAGGGTACCCGCCTAGCCTAGCTGTTGTTTTTATTATCTCCCGTTCGCTATAGATTCGGTTCATGTATGAATTGTCCGTTTCATATGTGGACTGAGACTATAGTGCGGGGGATGTGGCGCCTAGCGTTCCGGGTGCTACATTTCCGCACCATAAACATGTTCCAGCCTTCCTTCGACATTCCTCCTCAGTATGCCCTCGCCTTTGACAGTACTCACAAATAATCTCTTCCTGAAGTTTTGGTGGTGCTTGTTGGGGCTTGGGCCAGGACTGTACTTGTTTCTTTCCGGAAGTTGACTTAAATGGTTCAGCGGGACGTTTGGATTCCTGGGATGACTTATAGGGTGGCTCGGAACGATTGTTTTCCAGATGGACTTCCTTATGTGTGGCCTCCGTTTTCATCGCCGTTTCTACAGCCTTAGTGTAGGTTTCCAATTCAAATGGGGCTAAGGTCCATCGAAGATTGGATCTAACACCATCAACAAACCGTTTAATTTTACGGCGTTCATCATGTAAGATATGTGGGGCTACTGGATTAGCTTAACAAACTGAGCTTCGTATTCGGCCACCGATGCTTTGCCTTGAACTAGATTCATAAACTCTGCTTCTCGGCCATCCCTAGTTACCTGGGGAATATACTTGTCGTAGAATACTCTTACAAAGTCATTCCACCCATGATTCACCTGATTTTCTGTCCAGACTCGTTTTGTATATTTCCACCAACTTTGGGCCGCTTCTTCTAGCATGAAGACAGCATACTGAATTCTTTCAGGTTCTTCAGGACTAATACCCATTGCTTCAAAGATTTTCTCAAGACTTGCTATCCAGTTTTCAGCCTTCACATCATTGGGTTCTCCAAAGAACTTAGGTGGATCCATCCATAGAAACTTTTCTAAGGACTTCTCATTGTTACCTTTTGATCCATTAGCGCAGGTTTACACTATCTCTTTTAAAGCATCTACTAGCTCAGAATTTCCTCCGGCCGAGGACATATCTTCTCTTGGTGGAGTGCTTTCTTGGGCGGTTCTTCGGGGAGACATTATGAGCTGTAATGAACTTTAGAAAGGATATGATGCATGATGGTTAAGAATGACTTGCAGATAATCACTTAGGTAGAAAATTTTCAAGTAATAACAATCAATACACGTACTATCACATAAATCGTAGCAGAAATAAGGCATATAAAGACACAGAAGAATAACATGTTAACTTACGGTCCTACTGGTATCTTGAAGCAACCTTAACATATGATGCAACAGATAAGAGAATAGAGCACCCCTTTCAGTTAAGTCTCTTCTTAACTTAACCGGGCTCTGATACCACTTTAGTTGTAGCACCCCTTAACACTACAACCCCGCACCGTTGTACTTCCTGAGTGGATGTGAGACCTAGCACTCGAGAAATACTCCAGTGAACGGACAAGACTATACAATACCAGAGTATGAAATTTAAACGCAACGGAAAATAAACTTGAGCAATATAAGGGGACAATACATGACGAAACACATATCATTAAGTTGGATAAGTAATTACAGCGATAGATCTAATTTCATAGGAGAGTGCTTATTGAAATAGGTACATGCACTCTTAGTATAATCCTGATTGGCTAAGATATGACACCTTAAAACTTCAAGATACCTCTAAGGCGTCACTCCGTGGATTCCTGAAATCATGCATTTTAAAACCAGGCGAGAGGGTTAGTCAAAGTGATTAAGTGAAGGGGGTGTAATAAATTATAAGTATAAGTATATGTATATATATTTATATAATCAAGAAGATCTTGATCAAAATATTGGCAATAGGATATAGCAACTAGGGAATGGTTCATAGTAATTGTAAAAATAGGGATAGGGGTAATTGGGAATCTTTGTAGAAATATAAACCGTTTGTAACAAGAACTTTAATGCCCGCAAACTAGGCTTCTCCATCCGTAACTCCTTAAATCATGATAAAATAGTAACGGCGTTGATCAAGACACCGATACTTCAATAAAACCAATATGATAATAACTCCGCTACTCCTTGGTGTCAATAGGGGAGCCAACCCTAGAGACCATGAACTAGATTCGGGAGGCAGCTATCTCTCCCTCATCCCTTGGCGTGGAGTAACTAACCTCCAGTTAAACCACTACCAAGAGGTGGTGGCAGTCCGCAGCACCAACAATGCCCTCGGCCCGATACCTTCCGGGTAATTGCTCGCTACGGATACAGCCGGGGCCCATAACAGGAATCAAGAACAATATTTTTCTTGCATAACCCAGAATCAATGTTTTGATAAAATGGACTTGAAATATATATAATGTTCTAGTAAAACGTTGATTCTGGCATGAAAGTATTTTTCCCTTAAGAGGGACATTGTAGTATAATAATATATATATCGGGTAGTAAATCAAAATGATAGGTAGGCTTGAAAATAGTTTTTATATAGATGCATATGTATAGCATGATTCCAGTTGAAAACATTTTAACCCTCACCGAGTGTCTTGATGGTCTAGATAAAATCCTTGGGATTCCACTGTTCAATTATATCCTCGCCTGAAAGTAATAACTACTACTGGCTTAGAACTAGGTTCTAATATTCAAATTAATCAATCATACACACCATAAGGTACTCATCATGTAATATGTTAAAGATTTCCCGGTAAACCCTAAATTTACCCGTTTAAGGGAATTTGATTAATAATTTAGGGTTTATGGGATCTTTAGCTAATCAAATATATATATACAATATGATAATTATAATTATACGATTTGAAATAAGATTTATGGTTAAATTTGACAATATAGGTTATCTTTGAAAATATTACATAGTTTACCGATTTTTAGAAAATTCGGGGAAAAAATCGTTCTTTAAAATTCCAAAACTAATTTTTTATGATTAATTTATTATTAATTTCGAAATTAATTAATTTAATTTTGACCAAAAAGTCAAAATTACTATTAAAAATATTTACTATTCAATTTCTTATAAATTAAACACTTTATAACATAAAATCAAACTCACACACATACACACACTAGTCACGGCACACACATGCACACACACACATCTAAGAACATTAAGAACATGTTCTTGAGCTTATTTGATTATTCAAAGAGGGTGTGTAACATGTTCTATCATATTCATATTCATAACATAAGATTAAAGCATAATATAGCAAAATATACCAATTCTCTATGAAAAATAATTCTAAATAAATTACTCTAGGCATGAATTTAATCAAACAACATCATAATTATTTAAATACATACTCACATTATATCATATCATAATTCATGCATTTAATTAAATAAAATTCCATAATGTACACACATTGTATTTAAACTAACAATTATGCACATATTTCATAAAATAAAATTCCTAAAGCATAATTTAATTAATCCTAGACATGCTACTATTATTATTATACTAAGAACATAATATAAAGCATGAAATAATAGAAGAAAACATACCTTGTAGAGAGAGAGAGGGTTGGGGCGTGAGCTAGGGAGAGAGGGAGTGATTTTGTATGTTGATTTGTGAGGTATAAATGAGGCTTGAGGGGGGTATTTATAGGTAGTCATGAGGTGTTTTAGAGCAATTTCTAAGAGTTTAAGGGAGATGTGGATGTCTCCTAATTCATACAAATGCTTGGTGATTAATTAGGAGATGTGGTTAAATTATATTATGAACAAATGCTTGGTAATTACTTAGGAAATGTGGAGAAATTATGCTCATTTAATTAATCCTTCTAGAAGATCATGTGGTCATGGATGATGTCACTTTGAATAAAAATAATATAAAATTTATTCAAGAGTCGAGAGATAAAAACTTGAAGTAGTGAATCGATGAAAGAATGAGTGAAAAATGAGCTTTGTTTTGATTATAAATGTGGAATATTTAGAGCTTTCGTTTATAAATTATGAATATTAAAGATGATGAAAATCATAGGAAAATTATATAAACGAAGCTATGATAAAGTTTAAAGTTTGAAAAAATCACTATAATGTAGAGGAAAATTCAAGGATCGTTTCAAGTATAATTTCGACTATTGAATAAGAGCTAATTTGTTCAAAATAAAATGATGATTTTTAGAAAGAAAAATATTTATAAAATATGCTATGGTGAGATCGAGTTTTTGGTAAATGCATGCAAATTCATAAACTAATGTAAGGATCGTTTTGGTTATAATATTGAATATCAAAAAGTGGATGTGTAAGGGTTTATTTATGATCGAATCATAAGCTAGGGTTTTCACCGGTTTTTGATACTACTAGAGTTAGAATGGGAATTATGGTTCACATAGGTTATCACGATCCTCGAAATAATGTGAGGATTCTTTTGGTTACAATATTGGGTAGTGAAAGTGTTTCGGGAAACGTAGGAATATTTTTGAGCTATAGGGATATTTTCGTAATTTCTAACCTAAAAACTATAGGAACGGGTTTTGAAGCATATGAAGGGGTTTTAGGTGCTAGAAGGGAATGAATATTAGAATTCTAGGATTTTATGGAAAGAGTTTCGAGATACAAGCTAAATATACGAAGGAATTTAATTCACGAACTTTTTATTAAACTATAGCATATTAAAGCACTTAAGCCACATAAAATGCAATGCATGAGAGAATTAACAAGGATCGAGGCTATAAACGCTTCCTGAGTTACCCCTTTACTTACCTTTCTCGACTTGGCCCTGAGTAGGGCTGTTAACAGCCCTACTCAGGGCCAAGTCGAGAGAGGTAAGTAAAGGGGTAACTCAGGAAACGTTTATAACCTCGATCCTTATTAATTCTCTTCATGCATTGCATTTTATGTGACTTATGTGTTCTTATATGTTATAGTTTAATTAAATGTCCGTGGATTTAATTATTTCCTCTATTTGACTTGTATCTCGAAGTTCTTTTGATAAAATCCTAGACTTCCAGTATTCACTCCTTTCTAGCACCTAAAACCCCCTCATTTGCTTCAAAACCCATTCCTACAGTTTTAGGTTAGAAATTACAAAAATACCCCTACAGCTAAAAAATATTCCTACATCTCCCGAAACACTTTCACTACCCAATATTTTAACCAAAAGAATCCTCACATTATTTCGAGGATCGTGATACTCTCCATGAACCATAAATCCCATCCTAACTCCCGTAGTATCAAAAACCGGCGAAAACCCTAGCTTATGATTCGATCATCAATAAATCCTTATTCATTTACTTTTTATTATTCAAAATTATAACCAAAACGATCCTCAAATTATTTTATGAATTTTCATGCATTTACCAAAAACTCGATTTCACCCATATCATCTTTTATAAATATTTTTCTATTTAAAAATCATCATTTTATTTTAAACATATTAGTTTTATTCAATATTCGAAATTATACTCAAAACGATTCTTGAATTTTTCTCTAAACAATAATGATTTTTCTAAACTCTAAACTTTATCATAGCTTCGTTTATATAATTTTTCTCATGATTTTCATCAACTTTAGTGTTCATAATTTATAAACAAAAACTCTAAATATTCCACATTTATAACCAAAACGAACCTCATTTTTCACTCATTCTTTCATTAATTCACTACATCGAAATTTTACCTCTCGACTCTTGAATAAATTTTATAATATTTTTACATTTATTTTTATTCCAAATGACATCCTCCATGACCTCATGGTCTTCTAGAAGGATTAAACAAATGAGCATAATTTCTCCACATTTCCTAGTTAATTACCAAGCATATGTTCATAATGTAATTTAACCACATTTCCAATTTAATTACCAAGCATTTGTTGAAATATTAGGCAACCACATCTCCCATAAACTTTCATTTATTGCTTAGAAACCTCTCATGACTAACTATAAATACCCCCCTCAAGCCTCATTTAGACCTCATAAATTCAACACACAAAAATCACTCTCTCCATCTCCCATTCTCACGCCATCCCTCTCCCTCTCTCTCTAAGGTATGTTTTCTTCTATCATTTCATGTTTTATATAATGTTCTTAGTATAAAAATAATAGTAGCATGCCTAGGATTAATTAAATTATGCTTTAGGAATTTATTTTATGAAATATGTGCATAGTTGTTAGTTTAAATATAATGTGTGCACATTATGGAATTTTATTTAATTACATGCATGAATTATGATATGATATAATGAGATTATGTATTTAAATGCTTATGATCTTGTTCATGCTTAGAGTAATTTATTTAGAATTATTTTTCATAGAAAGTTCATATATTTTGCTATATTATGCTTTAATTTTATGTTATGAATATGAATGTGATAGAACATGTTACACACCCTCTTTGAATATTCAAATAAGCTCAAGAACATGTTCATAATGTTCTTGGATGTGTGTGTGTGCATGTGTGTGCCGTGATCAATGTGTGTGTGTGTATGAATTTGATTTTGTGTTATAAAGTGTTTAATTCATATGAAATTGAATAGTAAATGTTTTCAATAGTAATTTTGACTTTTTGGTTAACTAAAATCTAGTTAATTTCGAAATTATTTTTAAAATAATTATAAAATGAGTTTTGGAATTTTAAAGAAATAATTTTTCCTAAATTTTTGAAAAATCAATAAACTATGTAATATTTTTCAAAAAAATAACCTACATTGTCAAACTAAACCTTGAATTTCATTTCAAATCTTATAATTGGAATTATAATATAGTTAATAAATATTTGATTAGTTAAAGATCCCATAAAACCTGAATTTATTAATTAAACGGGTAAATTTAGGGTTTACCGGGAAACTTTAACGCATTACATAATGTGTACCTTCTATAATTATTTTGTTACAATATTGTGTGCAACTAGGTTAGTTAGGAACTAAGAACCTAGTTCTAAGTCCATAGTAGTTATTACTTTCAGGCGAACATAGCATCGAAGAGTGGAATCCTCACACTTCCACTTAAGTCTCGGTACCGGTGAGGGTTCTAAATCTTTCAACTGAAATCATGATAAAATACTTTACTTTATTTTCTTGAATTTCCTTTCAAGTTATTCTTCCCTTTATGGGAAAATAATTCTTGTTAATTGTTTAAACCACGTATTTACCCGAAAAGTACTTAGTACTCTCTTACGGGTAAATATTCTCGTCTTGCAAGTAAAATTATTGTTTTTCCTATGGGCCCGGTGGTCTTGGTAGAAGTAGTAGTCCGGGAGGCACGGGCCGAGGTCTACTATTATGCCAGCCGCCAACTAGATCTTGATGATGGTCTAACTGGAGGTTAGTTATTCCACATCAAGTGATGGGAAAAGGTACGTCCCTCCCACAATCTTGTTTATCGTCAATAGGGCTTGCAACCCTACGTGACACCGGAGGAAGAAGGATGGTATTCTCGTATCTGTTTTATTAAGTACCGACACCTTGATCAGTGTCGTTACTATTTTTCTCGGATTTTAAGGAGTTAAGGTTGGAGAAGCCTAGCTTGCGGGCATCAAAAATCATTTTCAAAACGGTTCATAAATTTTCTAAAGTAGAGCCTATATTTCCCCTACTCCTATTTCAAACAAATATGAACCGGATATTATTGTCATATACTTATTTGTTATTATATAGTATATATATTTCAAACCAAGACTTTCTTGGTCAAAACATTTTCAAAATCTTACTTATAATCCTAAATCTCAAACCCCTCGTCACTTAGTCATTTTTGACTAACCCTCCTACTCTTTTAATTCATGATTTCAGGAATCTACACAGCGACGCCTTAGAGGTATCTTGAAGCTTTAAGGTGTCACGTCTCAAGTCATTTAGAGTAATCACGAGTGCATGTACATCTTTCAATAAGTATTCTTTTGTGAAGATAAACCTATCGATGTAATTACCTATCCAACTTAATAATATGTGTCTCGTTATATATATTGTTCCCTTTCATCGCTCATGTTTAAGTTTAATTCCGTTGCATTTAAATTTCATACTCTGCTATTGTATAGTCTTGTCCGTTCGCCGGAGTATTTCCCGAGTGCTAGGTCTCACATCTACTCGGGAAGTACAACGGTGCGGGGTTGTAGTGTTAAGGGGCGCTACAGCTAAGGTACACACCCTCTTTGAATATTCAAATAAGCTCAAGAACATGTTCATAGTGTTCTTGGATGTGTTTGTGTGTGCATGTGTGTGCCGTGATCAATATGTGTGTGTGTATGAATTTGATTTCTTCCTCCAGTATCATCTCAGGGAGCTACCCCTAGTGACGATATACATGAATTTGGGAGGGACGTACCTTTTCCCGTCACTTGGTGTGGAATAACTAACCTCCAGTTAGACCACCACCAAGATCTAGTTGGCGGCTGGTATAATAGTAGACCTCGGCCCGTGCCTCCCGGACTACTACTTCTACCAAGACCACCGGGCCCATAGGAAAACAATAATTTTACTTGCAAGACGAGAATATTTACCGGTAAGAAAGTATTAAGTACTTTCGGATAAATATATGTTTTGGAATAATTAACAAGAATTTTTTTCCCATAAAGGGAAGAATAACTTGAAAGGAAATTCAAGAAAATAAAGTAAAGTATTTTATCATGATTTCAGTTGAAAAGATTTAAAACCCTCACCGGTACCGAGACTTAAGTGGAAGTGTGAGGATTCCACTCTTCGATGCTATGTTCGCCTGAAAGTAATACGTACTATGGACTTAGAACTAGGTTCTTAGTTCCTAGTTGCACACAATATTGTAACAAAATAATTATAGAAGGTACACATTATGTATTGCGTTAAAGATTTCCCGGTAAACCCTAAATTCACCCGTTTAATTAATAGATTCAGGGTTTAATTTGACAATGTAGGTTATCTTTTGAAAATATTACATAGTTTATTGATTTTTGGAAAATTTAGGAAAAATTATTTCTTTAAAAATTCCGAAACTTATTTTATAATTATTTTTATAATAATTTCGAAATTAATGGTATTTTGGTTGACCAAAAAGTCAAAATTACTATTGAAAACATTTACTATTCAATTTCATATGAATTAAACACTTTATAACACAAAATCAAATTCACACACACACACACATTGATCATGGTACACACATGCACATACACACATCCAAGAACATTATGAACATTTTCTTGAGCTTATTTGAATATTCAAAGAGTGTGTGTAACATGTTCTATCACATTCATATTTGTAACGCCCCGAATTTCAGACAGTCAGGTACGCTCGACACGTGTGAGTTTCGAGCGTTAGGATCTTATTTTATTATTTTATTTATTCAATTTACAAGTGTTATGTTAATTGATTTAAACGTGTTATATTAATTATTATCAATTGTTTTCAACATGATTACGTGAAAATTATATGATATTCATTTCATTTCAAGAATTCTTGTATAAGTGGAATTTAATTGTTACATGAATTAATTGACCAATTTGAATTAATTGCCAAATTGTCCTTAAGTGTTCATTTCCTTTTCTTTAAGGACTTGATTGCATGAAATATTAGGGGACTAAAGTGATCATTTCCCAAACTTGATACACTCAATTGCATGACTTATGGAGTTAGAGGATTTAATCATAATTATCACATATTTCCCCAAATATATCACGTTATATGCATCTCTCTCTCAATCATCTTCATTTTCATACCAATCATCCCATGTTTGCTTTCTCTCCACCGAACCACCATCCTTCAAGAAAGGAAATGGAGAAATCATCATCTTCAAGCTAGAATTTGTTAGGGAAATTCATGATTCAAGCTTAAGCATCCATGATCATCCATCTTTCTTCCTCCAAGTTCATGTAAGTGAGGATTATGTGATTTCTTGAATTTATGTATAAAGCTAGGGTTTATAATTCAAGCTTGATAATTCATGATTTAATGTTAGAAGCATGATTAGGAGCCTTAGGCTTGAATTCCAAGTATGATTCTTGAAGAATATGAGATTATGGGATAAATTTATATATATGCTCAAGTTGGTGATTAGGATGATTAAAGCATGATTTATATGTTTTGATGGCATATTAAGGTATATTGAGCATGTATACATGCATATTTCCAGAATTCTTGCATGTTGGGATGATTTTGGAAAGATTGGGGATGCTTGGTTTTGTCCCGAGAGCATCCCCTGTTTTGTTCTGTTCTCTGTTCTTCCTGCGTAACGGAAATGGCCCTTCCCGTTCCCTTTGTAAGTAGGGAACGGCCGTTCCCATTGCTTGAATGATATGCTTGGCGGCGAGGACGGGAACGACCGTTCCCATTTTGGCTTGCAAGCCGGAACGGCCGTTCCCATCTTCGGGGAGCCCGACAGCGGGAACGGCCCTTCCCACTTTGAACTGGAACCTGGAACGGCCGTTCCCAGCTCTCTGGTAGTGCAGAAATATTCTGCACAAAATTACAATTTTGGCCCCTCGTTCCAATGGCTTATTTGATCCCGAATTGCTATTATATGATTGATTATATGTCGAAACAACATGTTTTCATGTTACATTGTGTATTGCTCGATGTCTCGTGTATGATTATGCCGTGCGTCATTATATGAATAACATGATTGAATTATGGTCTCATGCACGCACATTGTCCTGTTTCTTGTCCAGTTATTCTCCAGGGCGGAGATTGTGGCTCATGAGCACGTTCACGCATTCACGAGTCGTGTGTCGCCTGTCAGGTGAGGTTTAATTTCTAGTTACATAGAACCCGTATATCCCTTATGTGATATTTCGGCCAAAAGGTATTTATATTTATAATTTACATAAACTATTGACCACGATTTATAGCTACATTTTATCAAGTTAGATATCATTTCACGCAAGTCATGTTTCAAGCAAGCAAGCCATGATTGTCCATGTTCATGATTTCAAACATGTTTAGGCGAGTAGCATGATCGTTCACGATGGGCCCGAGGGTAGTGACTAGAGCCAACCGGGGAAGCAAGGGCTGACGGGTAACTCTGGTGCTATCCTCACCACATTTGGGGTCACCCCTGAATCCACTAGGAGGTTAGTGGAGGAAGGAGCTCCGGGCTTAGGGATTCATGTACCCTCTGCTCAACATGTCGTGGATGGTGAAGGCTAGCTACCTTCCCATCATTGGAGGGAGAAGGAGACTGGGGACGAGTCCGGCACCACGGATGCGCCTCGGGTTATTTCATGATTGTCACTCCATGAACATGTTACCTGATTACACTATTGCACGATGG
The DNA here is from genome assembly GCA_037501455.1 of Lantana camara. Lineage (NCBI taxonomy): Eukaryota > Viridiplantae > Streptophyta > Magnoliopsida > Lamiales > Verbenaceae > Lantana > Lantana camara. The sequence continues at coordinate 78,502,987 of CM074859.1, forward strand.
CACGATAATTGATTGCATGATCACCTCTTGATTAATAAACAAGCAAGCATGTTCATGTTTATTTGGAGTAAGGTTGGAGACCGCCCTCACTCGCCGGGGCCATGTATTGATTGATTGCATGATAATGAACAAGTATTTAATATTGACAGTTGTATTCTCGGGCGAAGATATGTTATTATTGAATTTGTATAATTATCTTTTATAAACCTTTACCCGAGAATATAACTTGCATGTTATCTGCGCTAATATATATGTAAACCCCTCACTCGGTCTTCACAGACTGACGGCTCCACCTTTCAGGTATTGCAGGTGCACGCTAGGCGGGAGTGAGTCGAGTCGGGTCCAGTTCATGTAGTCGTGTCATCCGTGGTTCGTGCATTTAATTATTAGTGTTAATTCTGGAATTGTAGTTATTGCTATTCTTTATTGGAAGATGATAATGTATTGATATGATAGTTTAGATTATGCACTACTTGTTAAATGAGATATGTCATGATTGAACTGAAGGAAATAATTGCTATTGTTGAAATATGCTTCCGCTTTATCATGTCGCATGTTTAAGTTTCCCGCCTAGCTTGTCGTGTATTGCATTGTCACCCGTTCGCTATAGGTTGGTTCATGTACGGATTGGCCGTTTCGTATGTGGATTGACCTATAGTGCGGGGGTGTGGCACCTTCACGTGTATCGGGGTGCTACAATATTCATAACATAAGATTAAAGCATAATATAGCAAAATATATGAACTTTCTATGAAAAATAATTCTAAATAAATTACTCTAAGCATGAACAAGATCATAAGCATTTAAATACATAATATCATTATATCATATCATAATTCATGCATGTAATTAAATAAAATTCCATAATGTGCACATATTATATTTAAACTAACAACTATGCACATATTTCATAAAATAAATTCCTAAAGCATAATTTAATTAATCCTAGGCATGCTACTATTATTTCTATACTAAGAACATTATATAAAACATGAAATAATAGAAGAAAACATACCTTAGAGAGAGAGGGAGAGGGGTTGGCGTGATTTTGGGAGAGGGAGAGAGTGATTTTTGTGTGTTGAATTGTGAGGTATAAATGAGACTTAAGGGGGGTATTTATAGGTAGTCATGAGGGGTTTCTTACCAATAAATGAAAGTTTATGGGAGATGTGGTTGCTTAACATTTCAACAAATGCTTGGTAATAAATTTGGAGATGTGGTTAAATAATATGTTGAACAAATGCTAGGTAATTAACTAAGAAATGTGGAGAAATTATGCTCATTTGTTTAATTCTTCTAGAAGAGCATGAGGTCATGGATGATGTCATTTGGAATAAAAATAAATGAAAAAAATAATATAAAATTTTTTCAAGAGTCGAGAGGTAAAAGATTGAAGTAGTAAATTAATGAAAGAATGATTGAAAAACGAGCTTCGTTTTGATTATAAATGTGGAATATTTAGAGTTTTTGTTTATAAATTATGAATATTAAAGATGATGAAAATCATAGGAAAATTATATAAACGAAGCTATGATAAAGTTTAAAGTTTGGAAAAATCACTATAATGTAGAGAAAAATTCAAGGATCGTTATAAGTATAATTTCGACTATTGAATCAAAACTAATTGTTTAAAATAAAATGGTGATTTTTAGAAAGGAAAATATTTATAAAATATGCTATGGTGAAATCGAGTTTTTGGTAAATGCATGAAAATTCATGAAATAATTTGAGGGTCGTTTTGGTTATAATTTTGAATATCAAAAGGTAGATGAATAAGGATTTATTGATGATCGAATCATAAGCTAGGGTTTTCGCCGGTTTTTGATACTACGGGAGTTAGGATGGGAATTATGGTTTAAGGAGAGTATCACGGTCCTCGAAATAATGTGAGGATTATTTTGGTGAAAATATTGGGTAGTGAAAGTGTTTCGGGAGATGTAGGAATATTTTTGAGCTGTAGGGGTATTTTCGTAATTTCTAACCTAAACTTGTAGGAATGGGTTTTGAAGCATATGAAGGGTTTTTAGGTGCTAGAAAGGAATGATTACTAGAATTCTAGGATTTTATGAAAAGAGTTTCGAGGTATGAGTTAAATAGAGAAAAGAATTAAATCTATGAACATTTAGTAAAAAAAAAATGTAACACATAAAAGCACATAAGTCACATAAAATGCAATGCATGAAGTGAATTAATAGGGATCGAGATTATAAACGTTTCCTGAGTTACCCTTTACTTACCTTTCTCGACTCGGCCCTGAGTAGGGCTGCTACAATCTTCCCCCCTTTAAAAGAATCTGTCCTCAGATTCTATTACTGTCCTTGAACAGTCCTGGATAATGTTTCAACATCTTTTCCTCTGTCGCCCAAGTCTTGTTCTTCTGTACCATTTCTTTTCCACAAGATTCTAACAAGGGGAATTCTTCGGTTTCTCAACTCTTGGAATTTCCTATCCAAGATTCTGACTGGCTTTACTTCATAAGTAAGGTCTGGTTCTAGTGGTACTTCTTCAACAGGTAGGATATGTGAATCATCAGCAAAGTACTTGCGGAGTTGGGACACATGGAATACGTTATGTATTCCAGTAAGGCTTGCTGGAAGGTCTAGGCGATAGGCTGTTGGACCGATACATTCCAGTATCTCAAAAGGTCCAATATATCGAGGGTTTAGCTTTCCTCCTTTCCCAATTCGTATAAACCCTTTTCTTGGAGATGCTTTTAACACCTTCTCGCCTACTGCAAACTCTATGTCCCTTCTTTGATTATCAGCGCCAGTTACTACTTAATATGGTGCTGGCGCCACGTATTCATTGCATCACTTATGTGTGCATTTAAACTTCTTACCTGAACAATTGCCATATGTGTTTAAAGTACGTTCTCCTTTGGAAACTTGTTTATCATGGATAGAGGATACAAACATTATCTAAAGCTATTATGAAACATGAGTAGAATCTGAGGACAGATTCTTTTAAAGGGGGGAAGATTGTAACAGCCCTACTCAGGGCCAAGTTGAGAAAGGTAAGTAAAGGGGTAACTCAGGAAGCGTTTATAGCCTCGATCCTTGTTAATTCTCTCATGCATTGCATTTTATGTGGCTTATGTGCTTTAATATGCTATAGTTTAATAAAAAGTTCGTGAATTTAATTCCTTCTTCTATTTAGCTTGTATCTCGAAACTCTTTCCCTAAAATCCTAGAATTCTAATATTCATTCCCTTCTAGCACCTAAAACCCCTTCATATGCTTCAAAACCCATTCCTACAATTTTAGGTTGGAAATTACGAAAATACCCTTACAGCTCAAAAATATTCCTACATTTCCTCGAAGCACTTTCATTATCCAATATTGTAACCAAAAGAATCCTCACATTATTTCGAGGATCGTGATACCCTCTGTGAACCATAATTCCCATTCTAACTCTAGTAGTATCAAAAAACCGGCGAAAACTCTAGCTTATGATTCAATCATCAATAAATCCCTACTCATCTACTTTTTGATATTCAAAATTATAACCAAAACGATTCTCAAATTATTTTATGAATTTTCATGCATTTACCAAAAACTCGATCTCACCTGTGACGCCCGGAGCGGTGGGCCACCACATCCCCCGCACTTAAACCCGAACCCACATATGAAATGGATTTCCATACATGAGTCCAAGTCTAAGCGAACGGAACCTACACTCACTCCTTAGGCTAAGCGGGGCTAAAACTCGGACAGAGCGCGCAAAATTAAACACATAAATGCGGAAGCCATAACATAAGGATCGAAAAGAGCTCTATAATTAACATTTACATCATATACCATGGCCTCACGGCCCGAAAGATCGAGTATATACATCAAAAGCCCATAATTCAGCAAAATATAATTCTAACATCAAATACATAATAAGAGTAACCAAAATGCAAGAAGTATGGATGCAACTCGACCTAGACACACAAGTACAAGACCAAGACTCGCACTTCCCCGCCTAGCTCGAAACAACCTGCACTGAAGGTGGGGAAAGAGAGGGGTCAGTCAAAACTCGACTGAGTGAGGGGGGCTTAAACGCACACCCACACCTAAATACATATAAAGCAGAGCATATTACAAAGGTGATAGTCATGAATCGAGGCTAGGGTTTTACATACCAAATCATTTTCCAAAGATAGCATATAATATAAAGGAAAACCTATCTCGATCCATAATCTGTCAAACATAACATAAACAGAAGTCCGGCGAGAACGGACTATCCCTTACTCCATCAAACATAACATAAAATCGAATTCAAATCATATCCACCCCACATCCATGGTGTATCGGGAATCAAACCCTAACACCTACATTACCAAACACATACGGGGCAGCTAACCCACGATATGCCTTCCCCGGTTATCCACCGAGGGCTCAAGATACCACGCCTTCCCAACCTCCATAGGTCGTACGTGAATACCTCAAATGAGAACGTGCACAGGGGTCATAACCGGCGACCCCGTGGTCGTCCCGGGTCTCCCTTACCCACGTCTCCGGGCCCAACAAACCAAATCAAACCAAATTCCCATCTTTCAGGGTACAACTCGCTCAAACATATCACATACGGATAACGAAATTTCAAAATATAGCTTACTTATGCCAATACTTATACCAATTTCGAAAACGTAAAGCTTATTTCACAAGATCATAACATACCTTAAGCACTCGTATTTAATACATATATATAAATATATATATTCGCATACAGGGTAAGAAAACAACACGTAATAGGTCTTAGGTCGCTTATCTAATACAAAGGATCCTAACCTCACCTTTGCAAAAGTAGAAGGAATGCAAAACGGGCGAACGAACACTTAAACCTCGGGCTCACGAACTTCCGGAAGAGGCTCTGAAACAAAAGAAGACAAGACCCGAGACTTAGACTCAATAATGTACCAAAGAAGACGCCCGGCAAAATGCATGGATCATGTTCACAACAAAATATTACAATTAAGTCATATAACAATTAATCATGCAAAAGAGAAGCAATTAAAGTCATAAAAATGCATAAACAAAGCAAAGAGAAGCATTGGCAGCTTTCAGGTCTTGAATTCTTCAAAGGGGAAAATCCACCCCCATGGATTTTTCCAAAGGGGAAAATCCACCCTCATGGATTTTTCAGAAGCTACTGCCTCAAATCCACCCCCATGGATATTTTTCAAATGAAAAATCCACCCCCGCGGATTTCTTTTCAAAAGAAGGGTTTCCGGCAATGGGAACGGCCGTTCCCATTCCCAGTACAACTGGGAACGGTCGTTCCCACTCTCGGTCATGAACAGTATGGCCTGGGAACGGTCGTTCCCAGTTTAAAACTGGGCGGGAACGGCCGTTCCGGCCTGGTTCGAAAAGCTGGAGCAGAGTTTTACACAGAAAACAGGGGAAGCTCGAAAAAGTGCCAAAAATGGCCAAAATCCAACCTTAAAATTTGCCATAACTTCTCAAATTGCACACACAATACACATAATTCATGCTTGACATATAAACACTCAAATAATGCAAGAAAACGGAATTTAAAAGCATGATCAAGGTTAAGCAAAATTTCAAACTAAAATATGATCACTCATAAATCCTCCACCAACCATGGATTTCATGCAATAAATGCAACATATATAACATATACAACTCATATAAGAAGCTTGGAATCAATCATCTCAAGCAAAGAGCAAGAAATCATCATAAAAGCTAAACCCTTACTATTCACGTAGGGGAGCAAAGGCAAAGCAAACTCATACCAAACTCAGAAATTAAACCATGGAATCGAAGAGCATGACGAGGGGATTCCGAAACCTACCTAAGCTCGAGAAAAGACGAAGAAACGAGTGAGTTATTGGCTTGTGAAGTTGGATGATCAAATCTTGGGTTTTTGGCTCTCTTGCTAGCTTGAGTTGTTGCTTGAACGTAAAATGAAGGAAAAGGGAGAATGGTTCAGCCTTTAAGGCTGAGCCGGTTCGGTTCACGGGTTCGGTTCAAGGTTCCCGGTTCAAGTTGGTTCGGTTCAACAAATACAGGTTCAAATATGGCCAACTCAAATTAAAACGAATAAATCACGTACAACATTAACTCACGTAAGTCATGTAAATTCAAATAATTCATAGGAGAATTAAAATTAAATAATTCAAATAACAATTAGAATAAATATAAAATGCGTAAATAATAATTTTAAATGCGCACATACGTCATACCTGTACGGCCTGAAAGTCGGGGTGTCACAATCCTTCCCCCTTAAAAAGGACTTGCCCTCAAGTCCGAACCGAGTCCTCAAACAACTCCGGATATAAATTCCTCATTTTCTCCTCAGTTTCCCAAGTCGATTCCTCGGATTTCTGATCCCTCCAAAGTACTCTGACTAAAGGAATCTGTCGTTTTCTCAATTCTTGCATCTTCCGGTCCTGAATTGCAACCGGATGCTTTTCTATTGTTAAATCCGTCTCTAACTGAACCTCTTCAACTGGAAGAATAGTCGCCTCATCGGGATGGTACTTACGGAGCTGAGAAACATGAAAAACGTTATGTATCCCGGTCAAATTCGGTGGAAGATCCAATCTGTACGCCGTTTCTCCAATTCTTTCCAAAATTTCAAATGGCCCTAGGTATCGTGGACTGAGCTTTCCACCTTTACCTATTCGAGTGAAGCCTTTCCTTGGAGATGCTTTCAGAAAAACTCTATCTCCGACCTCAAACACCAAGGGTCTCCTTCTCTTATCGGCGTAGCTTTTCTGTCGAGCCTGAGCTGCCCTCATTCTTTGTCTAATCGTATGAACCTTCTCAATAGTAGCAACAATGTTTTCCTTAGGCTCGGCCCTCTCAAGCTTATTCTCTTCGGTCCATCTCCAATCCTCGATATCCCAAAACAAAGGCGACCTACACTTTCTTCCATAAAGTGCTTCATAAGGTGCCATCTTAATCGAACCTTGATAACTGTTGTTATAAGCAAATTCAACTAGAGCCAGGTGCTCATCCCACTTATCCTGGAAATCCAACGCACACGACCGAAGCATATCCTCTAAGTACTGAATTAACCTTTCAGATTGACCGTCCGTTTGAGGATGTGAAGCGGTGCTAAACCTGAGCCTGGTGCCCAAACATTTCTGAAGATTCTGCCAGAAGATCGAAGTAAACCGTGGATCCCGATCCGAAACGATACTAGCCGGAATTCCATGTAGTCTTACAATCTCTCGAACATATAACTCGGCTAGCTTTGGAACTTTCTCGGACATCCGAACCTTAAGGAAATGGGCCAACTTAGTCAATCTGTCGACAATTACCCAAATCCCATCAAACCCTCCTTTGACTCTAGGCAAGCCGGACACGAAGTCCATAGTCACTTGCTCCCACTTCCACTCGGGAATAGGAAGTGGTTGGAGAGTTCCTCCCGGCTTCTGGTGTTCTGCCTTCACCTTTTGACACGTCAGACATCGCTTCACGAAGTTCGCGACGTCCCTTTTCATGCCATTCCACCAGAATTTCTCTTTCAGGTCCCGATACATCTTAGTACCTCCCGGATGAATCGAGTACCTCGAGCGATGTGCCTCCTCAAGTACAAGCCTCTTGAGCTCTTCTGGGACACATATTCTCGCTTCGAACCTTAACAAACCGGAATCATCTAATCCAAACTTGGAATTCGGGTCGTTCTTGGAACGAGCTACCAACCTTTGAATTTCTGCATCTGAATTCTGAGCTTCCAACAACTGTTCTTTCAAATCTGGTATAACTGTAAGATTGGCCAACCAAGTTCCCGAAACCAAGGTCTCTGAACCCGAACTTGAAGAACTTGCTTCCAAATTGGCCACACTCACCTTTCTACTCAAGGCATCGGCGACCACGTTTGCTTTACCCGGATGGTACTGAATGGTGCAATCATAATCCTCTAACAACTCCATCTAACGCCTCTGTCTTACGTTTAAATCCTTCTGAGAAAAGAGATACTTGAGACTTTGGTGATCTGTAAATACCTCGAACGTGGTACCGTAGAGATAATGTCGCCACTTCATCAAAGCAAACACAACGGCAGCTAATTCAAGATCGTGGGTAGGGTAATTCTTCTCATGCTCCTTCAATTTTCTCGAAGCATAAGCTACCACTCTACCGTGCTGCATCAAAACACAACCAAGACCTTCTTTCGAAGCATCTGTATAAACCGCATAACCCTCGGTACCCTCGGGTAAAGTAAGAACCGGTGCTGAAGTTAATTTCACCTTCAGTGTCTGAAAACTCGCCTCGCACTTATCATCCCATTCGAATTTCACTTCCTTCTTAGTCAGACGAGTCAATGGAGCGGCAATTTTTGAAAAATCCTTAACAAATCTTCGATAGTAGCCAGCCAACCCAATAAAGCTTCTAATCTCAGAGGCATTTCTAGGTCTCTCCCAACGAAGCACGGATTCAACCTTAGATGGATCAACCTCAATCCCATCACCTGAAATTATATGACCCAAAAATACAACTCTATCGATCCAGAATTCACACTTACTGAACTTCGCGTACAACTTGTGTTCCCTCAAAGTTTCCAAAACGATCCGAAGATGCTGAGCGTGCTCTTCAGCGGACTTAGAATACACCAGAATGTCGTCTATAAATATAACCACGAACTTGTCAAGAAACTGCCTAAACACTCGGTGCATCATGTCCATAAATACAGCTGGAGCATTAGTTAATCCAAACGGCATGACAACGAATTCAAAATGCCCATAGCGCGTATTAAAACCAGTCTTCGGAATATCCTCCTCCCTAATTCGCAGTTGGTAGTAACCCTGCCTCAAATCTAACTTGGAATAGACTTTCGAGCCTTGCAGAATATCAAATAACTCCTCAATGTGAGGCAAAGGGTATTTGTTCTTCACTGTCATCCGATTCAGCTCACGGTAATCTATACACATCCGTAACGTCCCATCCTTCTTCTTTACAAATAGAACGGGAGCACCCCACGGAGAAATGCTCGGGCGGATGTACCCGCAAGCCAAAAGCTCATCAAGCTGCGCTTTTAACTCCTTTAACTCTGCAGGAGCCATTCTGTAGGGAGTCTTCGAGAAAGGCTCTGCTCCGGGATAAAGGTCGATTACGAACTCGATGTCCCTATCAGGCGGTAGAGAACCCAAAGTCTCAGGGAAAACATCGATATACTCTCGCACGGCCTCCGTCTCCTCAAGTTTGGCCTGATCCTTCGGTCTATTCAAAAGATAGGCCACGAAACCTGTCGCACCATCCCGGACCAGTTTACTCGCCTCAACAAAAGAAATAAACGGGCTTAACTTCACATTTTCGCCCTTAAACACCACTGATCCAAAAGAAACTGTCTTACCCCGACAATCCATCTGAGCCCCATGTTCATACAACCAATCCATACCCAAGATTATATCATACCTCTGCATCGGCATATCAATCAAATCTGCGAGGAAAACTCGGCCTTCAAAGCTAACCGGACAACCCCGAAAAACCCTGCAAGTTACTAAACTACCACCAAGAGGGGAGCTAACCACGTAATCATGCACACACAAGGAAATAGGCAAGCACATAGAAGCGGCAATATCCCGGGAAATAAAGGAATGAGTGGCCCCGGGATCAAATAATGCATGTAATGTAGTGCCATGAATGCTTATAGTACCTTCGATCACGGCATTTGGGTCGATTTCCACAGTTTGCTCTTCCTCAACTCCCAATGCGTAAGCCCTAGCTTGGATTGCAGGCCTTGGGTTATCTTGCTTCTTCGGGCATGTGTTCACCATATGATCCTGCGCCCCACAAATGAAACACCTCTTATGAAACCTGAAGCAATTATCCACGTGATGAGGACCCTTGCAATAAGTACATTGCACTTTAGGTGGAGCCGGAAGTGCTAAGGGTCGATTCGGTTGATTAGGTCCCGCGGGTCGAGGTTGTTTATTTTGAGGCTTGGCTTGTTGAAATGTTTTAAATGCCGGCCTCTTCCCAAATTTATTAAAATTCCCCGAGCTAGACCCTTGTCCGGTATAAGTACTCTTCCTCCTCATCACAACCCGTTCTTCAACTCTTACAGCTTTGTCCGTGACTTTCGCCCAAGTACTCGTGTTAGAAGCCTCTAAAGCATCTTTCATATCCTCCCGAAGTCCTTGGAGGAATTGAGAAGCCTTGCTTTCATCATCATTGGCAATGTTCGGGGCATAACGAGAGAGCCTTTCAAACTCGTTGATATAATCAGTGACGGACATACCTCCTTGTTTGAGCTCCATAAATTCTCTCACCCTTCGATTCCTTGTAGCTTTGGGAATATATTTATTCTTGAATTCACGAACAAACACCTCCCATGTGATCTCCTCCTCGGTAGCCTCTAATCTTCCTTGCAAGCTTGACCACCAACTATAAGCTTGGCCTTGGATCATGGTAAGTGTGCATTGTAGCTTCTCCATAGGCCCACACGGTATGAGATTCCATATCCGGTTAGTTTGCACGAGCCATTCTTCTGCTTGGACATCATTTCCACCCACGAAAACCGGTGGATTTTGGTTCTTAAACTCCCGGAGAGTAGCTGTAATTAAATTTCCTCCATGATTCCCAGCTGGAGGTGCATTGTTTCTTTCCTGAGCCCTTTGTTCCAAATATACCGCTAATCTCTCCATGAAATTGCCCGGATCCATTTGGGGTGGTGGTGGTGGATTGTTATTTTCCGGATGTGGAGAATGATCTCGATGATGTCGGTGTTCTGGAGATCTATCTCGGCGGTGGTGTCTTCGGGGAGGCATATTTCTACAAAAGAAAAGATTCCAATTCATATGCGTGAGGGTTAGTACATGTTCATGTACACGATTAACAAGAAGATAACAAATAATCACATAAATGCATATAACCACGTTGTCCTAAGCCGTACGACCTAGACTCACACGACTCAACTCTAGAGCTCCGGTTTTGCAACCGAGAGCTCTGATACCACTTTAAGGATGTGACGCCCGGAGCGGTGGGCCACCACATCCCCCGCACTTAAACCCGAACCCACATATGAAATGGATTTCCATACATGAGTCCAAGTCTAAGCGAACGGAACCTACACTCACTCCTTAGGCTAAGCGGGGCTAAAACTCGGACAGAGCGCGCAAAATTAAACACATAAATGCGGAAGCCATAACATAAGGATCGAAAAGAGCTCTATAATTAACATTTACATCATATACCATGGCCTCACGGCCCGAAAGATCGAGTATATACATCAAAAGCCCATAATTCAGCAAAATATAATTCTAACATCAAATACATAATAAGAGTAACCAAAATGCAAGAAGTATGGATGCAACTCGACCTAGACACACAAGTACAAGACCAAGACTCGCACTTCCCCGCCTAGCTCGAAACAACCTGCACTGAAGGTGGGGAAAGAGAGGGGTCAGTCAAAACTCGACTGAGTGAGGGGGGCTTAAACGCACACCCACACCTAAATACATATAAAGCAGAGCATATTACAAAGGTGATAGTCATGAATCGAGGCTAGGGTTTTACATACCAAATCATTTTCCAAAGATAGCATATAATATAAAGGAAAACCTATCTCGATCCATAATCTGTCAAACATAACATAAACAGAAGTCCGGCGAGAACGGACTATCCCTTACTCCATCAAACATAACATAAAATCGAATTCAAATCATATCCACCCCACATCCATGGTGTATCGGGAATCAAACCCTAACACCTACATTACCAAACACATACGGGGCAGCTAACCCACGATATGCCTTCCCCGGTTATCCACCGAGGGCTCAAGATACCACGCCTTCCCAACCTCCATAGGTCGTACGTGAATACCTCAAATGAGAACGTGCACAGGGGTCATAACCGGCGACCCCGTGGTCGTCCCGGGTCTCCCTTACCCACGTCTCCGGGCCCAACAAACCAAATCAAACCAAATTCCCATCTTTCAGGGTACAACTCGCTCAAACATATCACATACGGATAACGAAATTTCAAAATATAGCTTACTTATGCCAATACTTATACCAATTTCGAAAACGTAAAGCTTATTTCACAAGATCATAACATACCTTAAGCACTCGTATTTAATACATATATATAAATATATATATTCGCATACAGGGTAAGAAAACAACACGTAATAGGTCTTAGGTCGCTTATCTAATACAAAGGATCCTAACCTCACCTTTGCAAAAGTAGAAGGAATGCAAAACGGGCGAACGAACACTTAAACCTCGGGCTCACGAACTTCCGGAAGAGGCTCTGAAACAAAAGAAGACAAGACCCGAGACTTAGACTCAATAATGTACCAAAGAAGACGCCCGGCAAAATGCATGGATCATGTTCACAACAAAATATTACAATTAAGTCATATAACAATTAATCATGCAAAAGAGAAGCAATTAAAGTCATAAAAATGCATAAACAAAGCAAAGAGAAGCATTGGCAGCTTTCAGGTCTTGAATTCTTCAAAGGGGAAAATCCACCCCCATGGATTTTTCCAAAGGGGAAAATCCACCCTCATGGATTTTTCAGAAGCTACTGCCTCAAATCCACCCCCATGGATATTTTTCAAATGAAAAATCCACCCCCGCGGATTTCTTTTCAAAAGAAGGGTTTCCGGCAATGGGAACGGCCGTTCCCATTCCCAGTACAACTGGGAACGGTCGTTCCCACTCTCGGTCATGAACAGTATGGCCTGGGAACGGTCGTTCCCAGTTTAAAACTGGGCGGGAACGGCCGTTCCGGCCTGGTTCGAAAAGCTGGAGCAGAGTTTTACACAGAAAACAGGGGAAGCTCGAAAAAGTGCCAAAAATGGCCAAAATCCAACCTTAAAATTTGCCATAACTTCTCAAATTGCACACACAATACACATAATTCATGCTTGACATATAAACACTCAAATAATGCAAGAAAACGGAATTTAAAAGCATGATCAAGGTTAAGCAAAATTTCAAACTAAAATATGATCACTCATAAATCCTCCACCAACCATGGATTTCATGCAATAAATGCAACATATATAACATATACAACTCATATAAGAAGCTTGGAATCAATCATCTCAAGCAAAGAGCAAGAAATCATCATAAAAGCTAAACCCTTACTATTCACGTAGGGGAGCAAAGGCAAAGCAAACTCATACCAAACTCAGAAATTAAACCATGGAATCGAAGAGCATGACGAGGGGATTCCGAAACCTACCTAAGCTCGAGAAAAGATGAAGAAACGAGTGAGTTATTGGCTTGTGAAGTTGGATGATCAAATCTTGGGTTTTTGGCTCTCTTGCTAGCTTGAGTTGTTGCTTGAACGTAAAATGAAGGAAAAGGGAGAATGGTTCAGCCTTTAAGGCTGAGCCGGTTCGGTTCACGGGTTCGGTTCAAGGTTCCCGGTTCAAGTTGGTTCGGTTCAACAAATACAGGTTCAAATATGGCCAATTCAAATTAAAACGAATAAATCACGTACAACATTAACTCACGTAAGTCATGTAAATTCAAATAATTCATAGGAGAATTAAAATTAAATAATTCAAATAACAATTAGAATAAATATAAAATGCGTAAATAATAATTTTAAATGCGCACATACGTCATACCTGTACGGCCTGAAAGTCGGGGTGTCACATCACCATAGCATATTTTATAAATATTTTCCTTTCTAAAAATCATCATTTTATTTTGAACAAATTAGCTCTTATTCATTAGTCGAAATTATACTTGAAACGATCCTTGAATTTTCCTCTACATTATAGTGATTTTTCCAAACTTTAAACTTTATCATAGCTTCGTTTATATAATTTTCCTATGATTTTCATCATCTTTAATATTCATAATTTATAAACGAAAGCTCTAAATATTCCACATTTATAATCAAAACAAAGCTCATTTTTCACTCATTCTTTCATCAATTCACTACTTCAAGTTTTTACCTCTCGACTCTTGAATAAATTTTACATTTATTTTTATTCAAAATGACATCATCTATGACCACATGATCTTGTAGAAGGATTAATTAAATGAGCATAATTTCTCCACATTTCCTAATTAATTACCAAGCATTTGTTGAAATCATAAGCAACCACATCTCCCATAAACTTTCATAAATTGCTCAAAGACCCCTCATGACTACCTATAAATACCCCCCTTAAGCCTCATTTATACCTCACAAATCAACACACAAAATCACTCCCTCTCTCCCTAGCTCACGCCCCAACCCTCTCTCTCTCTACAAGGTATGTTTTCTTCTATTATTTCATGCTTTATATTATGTTCTTAGTATAATAATAATAGTAGCATGTCTAGGATTAATTAAATTATGCTTTAGGAATTTTATTTTATGAAATATGTGCATAATTATTAGTTTAAATACAATGTCTGTACATTATGGAATTTTATTTAATTAAATGCATGAATTATGATATGATATAATGTGAGTATGTATTTAAATAATTATGATGTTGTTTGATTAAATTCATGCCTAGAGTAATTTATTTAGAATTACTTTTCATAGAGAATTGGTATATTTTGCTATATTATGCTTTAATCTTATGTTATGAATATGAATATGGTAGAACATGTTACACACCCTCTTTGAATAATCAAATAAGCTCAAGAACATGTTCTTAATGTTCTTGGATGTGTGTGTGTGCATGTGTGTGCCGTGACTAGTGTGTGTATGTGTGTGAGTTTGATTTTATGTTATAAAGTGTTTAATTTATAAGAAATTGAATAGTAAATGTTTTTAATAGTAATTTTGACTTTTTGGAAATTAAATTAATTAATTTCGAAATTATAATAAAAATAATTATAAAAATTAGTTTTGGAATTTTTAAAGAAAGATTTTTCTCAAATTTTCCAAAAATCGGTAAACTATGTACTATTTTCAAAAGATAACCTACATTGTCAAATTTAACCATAAATCTTATTTCAAATCTTATAATTATAATTATCATATGGTATATATATATATATATTTGATTAGCTAAAGATCCCATAAACCCTAAATTATTAATCAAATTCCCTTAAACAGGTAAATTTAGGGTTTACCGGGAAATCTTTAACATATTACATGATGAGTACCTTATGGTGTGTATGATTGATTAATTTGAATATTAGAACCTAGTTCTATGCCAGTAGTAGTTATTACTTTCAGGCGAGGATATAATTGAACAGTGGAATCCCAAGGATTTTATCTAGACCGTCAAGACACTCGGTGAGGGTTAAACTATTTTCAACTAGAATCATGCTATATATATGTATCTATATAAAAACTATTTTCAAGCCTACCTACTATTTTGATTTATTACCCTACATACATATTACTTTACTACACTATCCCTCTTAAGGGAAAAATACTTTCTTGCCGGAATCAACGTTTTACTAGAACATTATATATTTCAAGTCCATTGTATCAAAACATTGATTCCGGGTTATGCAAGCAAAATATTGTTCTCGATTCCTGTTATGGGCCGAGGGTATTGTTGGTGCTACGGACTGCCACCACCTAAAAATCATTTACTTCTCTATTTTCCACTGGGTTGGGCCCTTGGGTAAATGGATGGTCCAGCTGATATAATGGAGGTAGGGCTGTCAATGGATCGGATTTTAATCCGAATCCGGTCCGAATTCGATCCGAATTTTAGCATATTCGTCCGATAAAAATATCCGATGGATCATATCCGATTATAAATATTCGTTATCCGAAATAAATGGAGCGAATATGGAATTAACGAATCCGATCCGTTTAGAATCAGAATCCGATTATATATATAATATTTAATTAAAATAAATTATTTACTAGTACATAATATTAAGTAAAATGACTAAAATTATAATTTTCACATAATTATCACTTTAAACAACAATAAAATTTGAATTATTTACTCTAAATAAATTTGGGAGGGACGTACCTTTTCCCGTCACTTGGTGTGGAATAACTAACCTCCAGTTAGACCACCACCAAGATCTAGTTGGCGGCTGGTATAATAGTAGACCTCGGCTCGTGCCTCCAGGACTACTACTTCTACCAAGACCACCGGGCCCATAGGAAAACAATAATTTTACTTGCAAGACGAGAATATTTACCGCTAAGAAAGTATTAAGTACTTTCGGGTAAATATATGTTTTGGAATAATTAACAAGAATTATTTTCCCATAAAGGGAAGAATAACTTGAAAGGAAATGCAAGAAAATAAAGTAAAGTATTTTATCATGATTTCAGTTGAAAAGATTTAAAACCCTCACCTGTACCGAGACTTAAGTGGAAGTGTGAGGATTCCACTCTTCGATGCAATGTTCGCCTGAAAGTAATAACTACTATGGACTTAGAACTAGGTTCTTAGTTCGTAGTTGCACACAATATTGTAACAAAATAATTATAGAAGGTACACATTATGTATTGCGTTAAAGATTTCCCGGTAAACCCTAAATTCACCCGTTTAATTAATAGATTCAGGGTTTATGGGATCTTTAACTAATCAAATATTTATTAACTATATTATAATTCTAATTGTATGGGTTTAATTTGACAATGTAGGTTATCTTTTGAAAATATTACATAGTTTATTGATTTTTGGAAAATTTAGGAAAAATTATTTCTTTAAAAATTCCGAAACTTATTTTATAATTATTTTTATAATAATTTCGAAATTAATGGTATTTTGGTTGACCAAAAAGTCAAAATTACTATTGAAAACATTTACTATTCAATTTCATATGCATTAAACACTTTATAACACAAAATCAAATTCACACACACACACACATTGATCACGGCACACACATGCACATACACACATCCAAGAACATTATGAACATTTTCTTGAGCTTATTTGAATATTCAAAGAGGGTGTGTAACATGTTCTATCACATTCATATTCATAACATAAGATTAAAGCATAATATAGCAAAATATATGAACTTTCTATGAAAAATAATTCTAAATAAATTACTCTAAGCATGAACAAGATCATAAGCATTTAAATACATAATATCATTATATCATATCATAATTCATGCATGTAATTAAATAAAATTCCATAATGTGCACATATTATATTTAAACTAACAACTATGCACATATTTCATAAAATAAATTCCTAAAGCATAATTTAATTAATCCTAGGCATGCTACTATTATTTCTATACTAAGAACATTATATAAAACATGAAATAATAGAAGAAAACATACCTTAGAGAGAGAGGGAGAGGGGTTGGCGTGATTTTGGGAGAGGGAGAGAGTGATTTTTGTGTGTTGAATTGTGAGGTATAAATGAGGCTTAAGGGGGGTATTTATAGGTAGTCATGAGGGGTTTCTTACCAATAAATGAAAGTTTATGGGAGATGTGGTTGCTTAACATTTCAACAAATGCTTGGTAATAAATTTGGAGATGTGGTTAAATAATATGTTGAACAAATGCTTGGTAATTAACTAGGAAATGTGGAGAAATTATGCCCATTTGTTTAATCCTTCTAGAAGACCATGAGGTCATGGATGATGTCATTTGGAATAAAAATAAATGTAAAAGTATTATAAAATTTATTCAAGAGTCGAGTGGTAAAATTTCGATGTAGTGAATTAATGAAAGAATGAGTGAAAAATGAGGTTCGTTTTGGTTATAAATGTGGAATATTTAGAGTTTTTGTTTATAAATTACGAACACTAAAGTTGATGAAAATCATGAGAAAAATTATATAAACGAAGCTACGATAAAGTTTAGAGTTTAGAAAAATCATTATTGTTTAGAGAAAAATTCAAGAATCGTTTTGAGTATAATTTCGAATATTGAATAAAACTAATATGTTTAAAATAAAATGATAATTTTTAAATAGGAAAATATTTATAAAAGATGCTATGGGTGAAATCGAGTTTTTGGTAAATGCATGAAAATTCATAAAATAATTTGAGGATCGTTTTGGTTATAATTTTGAATAATAAAAAGTAAATGAATAAGGATTTATTGATGATCGAATCATAAGCTAGGGTTTTCGCCAATTTTTGATACTACGGGAGTTAGGATGGGATTTATGGTTCAGGGAGAGTATCACGATCCTCGAAATAATGTGAGGATTCTTTTGGTTAAAATATTGGGTAGTGAAAGTGTTTCGGGAGATGTAGGAATATTTTTGAGCTGTAGGGATATTTTCGTAATTTCCAACCTAAAACTGTAGGAATGGGTTTTGAAGCATATGAGGGGGTTTTAGGTGCAAGAAAGGAGTGAATACTAGAATTCTAGGATTTTATGAAAAGACCTTCGAGATACAAGTCAAATAGAGGAAATATTTAAATCCACGGACATTTAATTAAACTATAACATATAAGAGCACATAAGTCACATAAAATGCAATGCATGAAGAGAATTAATAAGGATCGAGGTTATAAACGTTTCCTGAGTTACCCTTTACTTACCTCTCTCGACTTGGCCCTGAGTAGGGCTGTTACAATCTTCCCCCCTTTAAAAGAATCTGTCCTCAGATTCTATTACTGTCCTTGAACAGTCCTGGATAATGTTTCAACATCTTTTCCTCTGTCTCCCAAGTCTGTTCTTCTGTACCATTTCTTTTCCACAAGATTCTAACAAGGGGAATTCTTCGGTTTCTCAACTCTTAGAATTTCCTATCCAAGATTCTGACTGGCTTTACTTCATAAGTAAGGTCGGGTTCTAGTGGCACTTATTCAACAGGTAGGATATGTGAATCATCAGCAAAGTACTTGCGGAGTTGGGACATGTAACGCCCAGCTTTCGGCAATTCAGGTATGAACGACACGTGTGCGTTTGAGAGTTGTAATTTAATTATTAATTGATCATTTAATTCATTTTCCTATCATGACATCATTTTATAAAATTATATTCTTAACATTTTATTGAAAATTCATACCATATCATATTTTTCGGATTTATTGAACGTGATTGCAATGTGAATTATTTTCCCGAATGTGATTTATTTCTTTTATGTCCTTAATTGCTCATTTTCATGAATATGGGATCTAATTGCATTGGACCTAATTGATCATTTAATATGGGATTTGAACCTTATTGCATAACTTAATAAATAAAGGGATTTAATTACAAACTGGCCATTTCTTCTTGTTTCTTAGCAGCAAATCACGTATCATCTCTCCCATTTCATACACACATTCATACACCATTGTTCTTTCTTTCCTTTCAACCGAACCAAAAACCCTTGCCTTGGAGTTGGGAGATTTCATCATTTAAGCTTCATAATTGTGGGTTTTGGGGATATAGAAGCATCATCATCATCACTTCATCATCTTAGCTTTATTTCTCCCATTTGAGGTAATTATGGAGGTTGGTTGATTTTATTGAAATTATATGATATATAGGGCTTTGTATTAGCTTGAATGATTTGTGTATTTGATGTTGGGAACTTAATTGTGAACTTTAAGCTTGAGTTTGATGCATTTATCTTGAGTTTTGTGGACTTGAAGCATGATTGAGTATATGGGTTTCAAATGATTGATTATGGATGATCTAACATGGAGTCATGTGTTTTTATGAATTGTTATTGATCAAAATGCATGTTAGCATGTTTATTGTATCATGTGTATGCATTTAAACTTGGCTTGAAGCCATTTTTGGTGATTGTTTGTGGTGTGCCACTGCTGCCCTGTTTCTGCTCTGCATATAGCTGCTCTCGTATTTTGGGAACGGCCCTTCCCAACCCCAGTTCAAAACTGGAACGGCCGTTCCCATGATGCTGAGACTTTAGGCCAGCGAGACTGGGAACGGCCGTTCCCATTTTGGCCTTTGAGCCGGAAGGGCCGTTCCCAGCTAAAACGTTTTTCCCTTTTTGAAAACGCTGGCGCGTTTTCTGTAGCCATGGGAACGGCCCTTCCCGTTTTCAAAGGGAAGCCGGAACGGCCCTTCCCATAGTCCAGAATGTGTGCAAAATTCACTGCATAAAATTGCAATTTTCGCACCTCGTTCCGACGGCTTCTTTCACCCCTAATTGCTATTATATGACTGATTACATGTTGAAACGCAATATTTTTATGGTACATTGTATTTTTCTCGTCGTCTCGTTGCATTTCCGCCGTTCGTCCTATTTGGTACATTTTGAGTTGTGTTTCACGGACAATTGTCTTTCTTGCATAGACCAGCTTCCTGGTGACGAGGAGCAGGCCCCGTGAGCTATTTCCTTGGTTTATTTTGGGTCGTTTAGGTGAGGTTTAATTTTAGATACATAGGACCCGTACAACGCTATGTGATGTTTTAAGCCAAAACCTATTTATATACTTATAGTTTTCAAATGAGATTGGTTTTCAAATGTTTTATCGAACCATTGAAGAAATTGATTGATTGATTGATTGTTTTGGCGAGTATTGTATTGCACTGTGGGCCCGAGGGTAGTGACTCGAGCCAACCGGGAAAGCATGGGCTGACGGGTAACTTGAGAGCTATCCTCACCAAACTGGGATGAACCCTGAACCCTCTAGGAGATTGGGGGAGGAAGGAGTTCCGGGCTTAGGGATTCATGTACCCTCTGCCCAGATTGATTGGATGGTGGGGCCTTGCAATCCCACCATCACCCGGAGGAAGAAGGCGTTATTGAAACTGCTAATTGTGCACATTAATGAATTGCTTGGTCACCTAATCACCTAATAATTGATTGATTGATTGATTGTACACAGTCGGTGTAAGATTGGAGAATTGCCCCACTCGCCGGGCCACGAATTGATTGTATTGAATTGATTAAATTGAAATTGAATTAGTTGTAATCTCGGGCGATAGTATCTCTTTTAACCTATTAGATTGTATTGTTTTTCCAAAATTATTACCCAAGATTATGACTTGCATGTTGGTGCGCTTATATTTATTTATACCCCTCGCTCAGTCTGTGTTGGACTGACACCTCAACTTTTCAGTGTTTTGCAGGGCGTGCTAGGCGGGAATTTAGAGTCTAGTGGTCTTTAAATTTGGGTCTAGAACACTTCATTCCACATTTTGTATGTATAGCTATTTGGGTTATTTTGTATATCGCCTTGTTATCTATATTGTTGGGAGATGATAATGTATTGATAGTGTGAATGTTGGTACCTATAAGTAAATAAATAAATATAGTACCTATACATATCGAATGGATGTTATTGCTTCCGCTTTTTAATACTCTGACTTGATTGTTGGTTGGTTTTTAAATTGAGGGTACCCGCCTAGCCTTGAGTCATTTTATTGTCTCCCGTTCGCTATAGCTTTGATTAACGTTTGGATTGTCCGTTTCATATGTGGATTGGGGCTACAGTGCGGGGGATGTGGTGCCTGGCGTTCCGGGTGCTACAGGACACATGGAATACGTTATGTATTCCAGTAAGGCTTGCTGGAAGGTCTAGGCGATAGGCTGTTGGACCGATACGTTCCAGTATCTCAAAAGGTCCAATATATCGAGGGTTTAGCTTTCCTCCTTTCCCAATTCGTATAAACCCTTTTCTTGGAGATGCTTTTAGGAACACCTTCTCGCCTACTGCAAACTCTATGTCCCTTCTTCGATTATCAGAATAACTTTTCTGCCTATCTTGGGCACCTTTCAATCTTTGCTTGATGATTTCAACCTTTTCTGTTGCTTATTCTATCCAACACTTAGCAATATTCCCTTGGGTTTCTTTTTAATTCTCTTGGTCTCATCCATATCCCAATATAATGGGGATCTGCATTTCCTTCCATATTAGGCCTCATAAGGTGCAGCTTGGATAGAAGCCTGATAGCTGTTGTTGTATGCAACTCCACAAGGGTAAGTAATCCTTCCAATTATCTTGGAAATCTAAGGCACAAGCCCTTAACGTATCTTCTAGGTATTGGTTGGTTCTTTATGGTCATTCGGTTGAGTTCTTGGTAGTCAATGCACATCCGTAATGACCCATCTTTCTTCTTTTACAAACAGTACTGGTGCTCCCCAAGGTGATGTACTGGGACGGATATATCTTGATTCAATCAAATTATCAAGTTGTTTTCTCAACTCCTGAAGTTCGGCTGGGGCCATCCGATAAGGGGTTTTAGAGAAAAGCTCTGCCCCAGGGATTGTATCGATTACAAATTCTAACTCGCGGTCTGGAGGTAAAAAGTTTACATGTTCTGGGAAAACGTTGAGAAACTCATTTACCACTTCTACCTCCTCAACCTTAAGTTGGTCCTTTGGCCTATTTAAGAGATAGGCAACGAATCCTGTGGCTCCCTTCTGAATCAACTTCTTGGCTTTTGTCATAGAAATCATTGCTACTGATCTCTTATCTTCAGGAATCCAACTTTCATCTTGTCCTAAGATGATTTCTTTCTTGAAACAATCCAACTTAGCATGGTATTTGTAGAGCCAATCCATTCCCAGAATGATTCCATATCTTGTTATCGGAAGTTCGATGAGGTCCATTGGGTAGTAACGATCACCGATTTGTATAGGGCAGCGTTTATATTCTCGATCAGTTATTAAACAAGCTCCCAAAGGGGAACTTATCTCGAAATTATATGATGAACATTCAAGGGGAAAATTTAAACGCGCACATAAATTTGATGCAATGAATGAATGCGTGGCACCAGGGTCATATAGGACCTTAACTGGCGTGTTTAGAATGTGTACCGTACCTTTGACAACATCTGAAGGGTCTGGATCCTCGTTTCCATCCAACGCGTAAGCTTTTCCTTTGACAAGTGGTTTTCCGGACTTTCCCACGGATTTCTCTTTTTCCTCAAATCCCGGTCTCTTTGGGCATGTATTAAACTGATGGTTAGGGTCTCCACACCACAAACAAGTGCCAACTTTCTTTCGACAGTCTTGTTCAGTATGTCCCGGTTTGTGACAATATTCACAAGTGATCTCTTCTTGTAAATTGGACGGGACTGACTTAGGCTTCTGCTGGGCTGGTGTGGGTTTCTTTCCAAATTTCTGGCTGGATGGTCCAGCGGGACGTTTCATTCCTTGAGAGGGCTTATTTTGAGGGGGGACCAGGGCGATTAGCTGCCAGATGAATATTCTTGTGAGCTGCTTCGGTCTTTAAGGCTTTATCGACTTCCTTGTTATAAGTTTCAATATCTAATGAAGCTAAAGCCCATCGAAGGTCTGGCTTTAATCCATCAATGAATCGCTTGGTCTTTCTTCGTTCATCATTCAGAATGTGTGGAGCATACTGAATAAGTCTCACGAACTTTGCCTCGTATTCAGCCACTGACATATATCCCTGAGTCAAACTCATGAACTCAGCCTCTCGAGTATCTCTTACCACTTGAGGAATATATTTATTCTGAAATTCCTTTACAAACTCCACCCAACTGTAATCAATTCGATCTTCTATCCAGGTCAACTTAACGTGCTTCCACCAACTCAAAGCAGGTCCTTCTAGGAGAAAGGCTGCATACTGTACTCGTTCCCGTTCCTCGGGAAATATATCCATAGCCTCATAGATCTTTTCCAAACTAGCTATCCAGTTCTCAGCCTTCAGGTCATTAGGTTCTCCAAAGAATTTTGGGGGATTCATTCGGAGAAATCTTTCTAAGGATCGCTCGTTGGTACGGTTATTTCCAGTTGTACATGTTCGAACAAACTGCCTTAAGGCTTCTACAAGTTCGGGGTGTCCTGGTGGGTCTTGTGGCGATGGGGAGTTGTTTCGTAGTGTTCTTCGTAAAGGCATGATAAATGCTGAAATCACAATCACATAGGAAATATAATGCATGTGGGGTTAAGAATGTCTCAATGATCATCACAGAACAACAATCACCAAGTAACATCAATCATCAGACATAAAGTGCAGAACGAAATAACATTAATACTCACGGTCCTGCTGGTATCTTGAAGCGACTCTAAGACTCATGATGCAGAAATGTAAAGTATCATGAAATAACAGTGTATAATGATCAAAATGCGTCATATATATATGCATCAAGGTTAGTATGCTTCAAGAGCTACAAAAAGTAAAAGCAAAGAGAGGGGGTGGACCCGATCTACCTCGAGTTACACCCTACAAGTACTGTCACTCCTAGTAAGTCAAAGCTGCTACCGTCCGCCGCTTTTACTATGTACTGCTGCAAAAATGGGGAGTGTCTCTACTGGCTGCTATATACATACCCCCGGATAACTATCCTATATACTGTACCTCGTATCCCACGGTCTGAACTCAATCCTCTGTAGCACTACCTACCTCGAGGTCAACCGTATCATCTGAATCTGGAACCCTAATAGGACTCCACTCCTCGCTAGGCTCAATACTGTCCTCCTCCTCAGGAACAACCTGTAGTCCATCAGCATCCTCGCCAATCTCATCGTCCTGCTGGGGCTCCTCCTCCTCGTCCTCATCAGAATGGGCTACAGCCTCTGAAGCCTCACTGTCTCAGGAATGGGCTACTGCGGGTCCCGGCTGCATCTCCAGAACCTGCTCCATCACCTGAGTATCATTCAGGTGAAGTGCGTCCTCCAAACGGCTCCTCATCTGGGCTTGGTACTAGTCATGGATCACTATAGAAGCCTCACGGTCCAGAGTCAAACTAACCACGTCCTCCTCGAGCTCAGCCACTCGTGATGCTAACTGAGAAATAGCGATCTGGGATGCGGCAAACTGGTCCCGAGCATGATCACGATCTACTGCTGTCTGTCTAGCCATCTCTCGGTTCCTCTCAGCCTCCAATCGATACTCACCAGTTCTCTGAAACTCATAAAAGTAGGTATCTCTCTCGGCCTCTAATAGATGAACTGCTCTGTTCGGGTAGGCATACCCGGGAAAGGCCTCCTGATGTGAATCCTGACTAAGCTGCCTAATCCTCTGCCAAGGATAGTATCTAGGACCCCCACTACGAGTAACCACTAAGGTCCTAGGAGGCTCATACTGATCAAGCCACTCAATGCTATCAGAATTTGGAAGCTCACCGTAACCAGCCATTTTTACTCTAGAAAAACACTTTACAAATTATTAGAGCAAAGAAATTACAGTGAAATACTTTCTCTATCTAATGTTCAAGTTAAGTTCTCTCTATCTAAACCTGATGCTCTGATACCACCTTAACTGTAGCGCCCCCTAACACTACAACCCCGCACCGTAGTACTCCCCGAGTGGATGTGAGACCTAGCACTCGAGAAGTACTCCGGCGAACGGACAAGACTATACAATACCAGAGTATGAAATTTAAATGCAACGGAAAAATAAACATGAGCAATAAAAGGGGACAATATGTAACGAAATGCATATTATTAAGTTGGACAAGTAATTACAACGATAGGTCTAACTTCACATAAGAGTGCTTATTGTAAGATGTACATGCACTCGTGATTACTCTAAATAACTGGAATGTGATACCTTAAAGCTTCAAGATACCTCTAAGGCGTCGCTGTATAGATTCCTGAAATCATGAATTAAAAGAGTAGGAGGGTTAGTCAAAATGACTAAGTGACGGGGGTTGAGGGTTATGATTATAAGCAAGATTTTTGAAGTGTTTTGACCAAGAAAGTCTTGGTTTGAAATGTATATATTATATAGTAACGAATAAATATATGACAATAATATCCGGTTCATATTAGTTTGAAATAGGAGTAGGGGGAATATAGGCTATACTTTTAGAAAACTTATGAACCGTTTTGAAAATGATTTTATGCCCGCAAGCTAGGCGTCTCCAACCTTAACTCCTTAAAAACCAAGAATATTCGTAACGGCATTGATCAAGATGTCGTTACTCAGTAAAAAGAAATACAACAATACCATCCTTCTTCCTCCAGTGTCACCTCAGGGAGCTACCCATAGTGACGATATACATGAATTTGGGAGGGACGTACCTTTTCCCGTCACTTGGTGTGGAATAACTAACCTCCAGTTAGACCACCACCAAGATCTAGTTGGCGGCTGGTATAATAGTAGACCTCGGACCGTGCCTCCCGGACTACTACTTCTACCAAGACCACCAGGCCCATAGGAAAACAATAATTTTACTTGCAAGACGAGAATATTTACCGGTAAGAAAGTATTAAGTACTTTCGGGTAAATATATGTTTTGGAATAATTAACAAGAATTATTTTCCCATAAAGGGAAGAATAACTTGAAAGGTAATTCAAGAAAATAAAGTAAAGTATTTTATCATGATTTCAGTTGAAAAGATTTAAAACCCTCACCGGTACCGAGACTTAAGTGGAAGTGTGAGGATTCCACTCTTCGATGCTATGTTCGCCTGAAAGTAATAACTACTATGGACTTAGAACCAGGTTCTTAGTTCCTAGTTGCACACAATATTGTAACAAAATAATTATAGAAGGTACACATTATGTATTGCGTTAAAGATTTCCCGGTAAACCCTAAATTCACCCGTTTAATTAATAGATTCAGGGTTTATGGGTTCTTTAACTAATCAAATATTTATTAACTATATTATAATTCTAATTGTAAGGTTTGAAATAAAATTCAAGGTTTAATTTGACAATGTAGGTTATCTTTTGAAAATATTACATAGTTTATTGATTTTTGGAAAATTTGGGAAAAATTATTTCTTTAAAAATTCCAAAACTTATTTTATAATTATTTTTATAATAAATTCGAAATTAATGGTATTTTGGTTGACCAAAAGTCAAAATTACTATTGAAAACATTTACTATTCAATTTCATATGAATTAAACACTTTATAACACAAAATCAAATTCACACACACACATTGATCACGGCACACACATGCACACACACACACATCCAAGAACATTATGAACATGTTCTTGAGCTTATTTGAATATTCAAAGAGGGTGTGTAACATGTTCTATCACATTCATATTCATAACATAAGATTAAAGCATAATATAGCAAAATATATGAACTTTCTATGAAAAATAATTCTAAATAAATTACTCTAAGCATGAACAAGATCATAAGCATTTAAATACATCATATCATTATATCATATCATAATTCATGCATGTAATTAAATAAAATTCCATAATGTGCACATATTATATTTAAACTAACAACTATGCACATATTTCATAAAATAAATTCCTAAAGCATAATTTAATTAATCCTAGGCATGCTACTATTATTTCTATACTAAGAACATTATATAAAACATGAAATAATAGAAGAAAACATACCTTAGAGAGAGAGGGAGAGGGGTTGGCGTGAGTTTTGGAGAGGGAGTGAGTGATTTTTGTGTGTTGAATTGTGAGGTATAAATGAGGCTTAAGGGGGGTATTTATAGGTAGTCATGAGGGGTTTCTTAGCAATAAATGAAAGTTTATGGGAGATGTGGTTGCTTAACATTTCAACAAATGCTTGGTAATAAATTTGGAGATGTGGTTAAATAATATGTTGAACAAATGCTAGGTAATTAACTAAGAAATGTGGAGAAATTATGCTCATTTGTTTAATTCTTCTAGAAGAGCATGAGGTCATGGATGATGTCATTTGGAATAAAAATAAATGAAAAAAATAATATAAAATTTATTCAAGAGTCGAGAGGTAAAAGATTGAAGTAGTGAATTAATGAAAGAATGAGTGAAAAACGAGATTCGTTTTGATTATAAATGTGGAATATTTAGAGTTTTTGTTTATAAATTATGAATATTAAAGATGATGAAAATCATAGGAAAATTATATAAACGAAGCTATGATAAAGTTTAAAGTTTGGAAAAATCACTATAATGTAGAAAAAAATTCAAGGATCGTTATAAGTATAATTTCGACTATTGAATAAAAACCAATTGTTTAAAATAAAATGGTGATTTTTAGAAAGGAAAATATTTATAAAATATGCTATGGTGAAATCGAGTTTTGGTAAATGCATGAAAATTCATGAAATAATTTGAGGGTCGTTTTGGTTATAATTTTGAATATCAAAAGGTAGATGAATAAGGATTTATTGATGATCGAATCATAAGCTAGGGTTTTCGCCGGTTTTTGATACTACGGGAGTTAGGATGGGAATTATGGTTTAAGGAGAGTATCACGATCCTCGAAATAATGTGAGGATTATTTTGGTTAAAATATTGGGTATTGAAAGTGTTTCGTGAGATGTAGGAATATTTTTGAGTTGTAGGGGTATTTTCGTAATTTCCAACCTAAACTTGTAGGAATGGGTTTTGAAGCATATGAAGGGTTTTTAGGTGCTAGAAAGGAATGATTACTAGAATTCTAGGATTTTATGAAAAGAGTTTCGAGGTATGAGTTAAATAGAGAAAAGAATTAAATCTATGAACATTTAGTAAAAAAAAAATGTAACACATAAAAGCACATAAGTCACATAAAATGCAATGCATGAAACACTTTCACTACCCAATATTGTAACCAAAAGAATCCTCACATTATTTCGAGGATCGTGATACTCTCCGTGAACAATAATTCCCATCCTAACTCCCGTAGTATCAAAAACCGGCGAAAACCCTAGCTTATGATTCGATCACCAATAAATCCCTACTCATCTACTTTTTGATATTCAATATTATAACCAAAACGACCCTTAAATTATTTTATGAATTTTCATGCCTTTACCAAAAACTCGATTTCACCATAGCATATTTTATAAATATTTTCCTTTCTAAAAATCACTATTTTATTTTAAACAATTAGCTTTTATCCAATAGTCAAAATTATACTTAAAACGATCCTTGAATTTTTCTCTACATTATAGTGATTTTTCCCAGCTTTAAACTTTATCATGGCTTCGTTTATATAATTTTCCTATGATTTTCATCATCTTTAATATTCATAATTTATAAACAAAAACCCTAAATATTCCACATTTATAATCAAAACGGAGCTCGTTTTTCACCCATTCTTTCATTAATTCACTACTTCAATCTTTTACCTCTCGACTCTTGAATAAATTTTATATTATTTTACATTTATTTTTATTCAAGATGACATCATCCATGACCACATACTCTTCTAGAAGAATTAATTAAATGAATGTAATTTCTCCACATTACTTAGTTAATTACCTAGCATTTGTTTAACATGTAATTTAACCACATCTCCTAATTAATTACCAAGCATTTGTTGAAATATTAAGCAACCACATCTTCCATAAATTTTCATTTATTGCTTAGAGACCCTTCATGACTACCTATAAATACCCCCCTCAAGCCTCATTTATACCTCACAAATCAACACACAAAAATCACTCTCTCTCCCTCTCCCAATTCTCACGCCAACCCTCTCCCTCTCTCTCTAAGGTATGTTTTCTTCTATTATTTCATGCTTTATATTATGTTCTTAGTATAATAATAATAGTAGCATGTCTAGGATTAATTAAATTATGCTTTAGGAATTTATTTTAAGAAATATGTGCATAATTGTTAGTTAAATACAATGTGTGCACATTATGGAATTTTATTTAATTAAATACATGAATTGTGATATGATATAATGTGAGTATGTAGTTAAATGATTATGATCTTGTTTGATTAAATTCATGCCTAGAATAATTTATTTGGAATTATTTTTCATAAAGAATTTATATATTTTGCTATATTATGCTTCAAATCTTATGTTATGAATATGAATATAATCAAGCATGTGTAGAACATTTTATGAATACTTGAAGATTTGAATAAATTCATGTTTAGGAATTTATTTATGAATCATATTTCATGAAAAGTTTATATATTATGCTCATTTATTCTTTAATCTTATGTTATGACTATGAATTTGATCAAGAATGCCTAAAACATCTTATGAATATTCAAATATGATCAAGAACATGTTCTTGATGTTCTTGAAATATGTGTGTACCGTGTGCTAGTGTATGTAAGTGTGTGTTTGATTTTATGTTTTAAAGTATTTAATCCCCTATGTTTAAATAGTAACCGTTTTTCAATAGTAACCTTGACTTTTGACTTTAAACATGGATTTTGACCAATAATATCATGTAATAATTTCAAGAATTAATATAAAATAAAATTGGTTTTTATAAAAGAACTTTTATCTAACGATTTTAAAATCAGGAATTAAATAACGTTTTCAAAATCTGGTTCACCTTTATTAAAAATAAACCTTAATTTGAATTCATAATTTGAATAAGAATTTCTTGGTTAATTCGGTTGTGTGACTTTGGTATCGGTATGCTTTACAATAATATTTCAATTCTAGATTATCGAATTTCCTGTACCTTACTGTTACTCCTTTGTTACAACATGCCCTAATTGTACGCATTCATGTATCGCATTAGTATAGAAAGAACCTAGTTCTCTAAGTCCGTAGTAGTTCACTAGTTTCAGGAACTAGGTCTGGACAGTGGAACCCCGAATACTTTACTTGATTCCGTATCATAGCAGGTGAGGTTAAAATATTTTCAACTGGGATCATGAGTCTACCCATAAAATATTTTATTATTTATCCTAATAAGGATCCAGTCTTATTTTCCCTAATTATAGTATTATCCCCTTTCTGGGAAAATATCTGATATACGGATGCCTATTATCCTATTATATCAAACAAAATCCTTGTTTCAGTATAAGTTACAAACATATCATACTCAAGTCCGTTTTGGCGAGTATTGATATAATGTAACTCGATTCTGTATTTAAAATGCAAGATCTGTATCTGTATCTGTATCTGTTGGGCCCGGTGGTACGGTAGAACTAATAGCCGGGTGGCAAGGGCCATCGTCTATTACTATACTTGCCACCAAATCTGATCTTAATATTGGTTTAACTGGAGGTTAGTTATTCCACATTAAGTGACGGGAAAGGTACGTCCCTCCCTCTGTCTGTATCTTGATCTCGAGGGGTTGCTCCCGACAGATCATGGAGGAAGAAGGCTGGATTGATTCTGTTATTTCTGATTTCATTCTGTTTAAGGAGTAAAGGATGGAGAACGCCTACTTGTAGGGCATTAATACTTTATTGTCGTATGGTTCGTATTTTCAAGAATCTGATACCCAGTCCCCTTATTCCCCTTTTTCTCAAAATAAATATGAACCAAATATTTGTATTTATTATTATTTTATTGATTTCCGGTATAATACTATTAATATATTATTTTATTAATAGTATCAAACTCCAACTTTTATAGTCAAACACTTTTTCAAATATACCTATACGTATGTATGTAGCTCCAACTACCCCCTCACTTAGTCACTTTGACTAACCCTCGCACTTTACAACTCATGGTTTCAGGTTTAACGGACGCTTACTAGAATGTATCTTGAAGCCTAGTGGGTCTTCTCGTTAGCATAATAGTTCAAGGTTCTTTAGAATAAGTTATGCTTCCGAGCTTGTAATTGTCTATTACGGCATGGTCACTACTTTTGATACCACTTTAGTTGTAGCGCCCCTATACACTACAACCCCGCACCAAAGTATGTCCCGAGTGGATGTGAGACCTAGCACCCGAGAAACACTCCGGCGAACGGACAATGCTATACAATATCAGAGTATTAGAACACTGCAGCGGAAATTTTATAATTTTAAAACTTTCAAAACTATGATAGGGGAGTGCAATAAATAAGCCAGTAATGGCTGTATAGATATCAAAAGTAGTGACCATGCCGTAATAGACAATTACAAGCTCGGAAGCATAACTTATTCTAAAGAACCTTGAACTATTATGCTAACGAGAAGACCCACTAGGCTTCAAGATACCTTCTAGTAAGCGTTCGTTAAACCTGAAACCATGAGTTGTAAAGTGCGAGGGTTAGTCAAAGTGACTAAGTGAGGGGGTAGTTGGAGCTACATATATACCTATCGGTATATTTGAAAAAGTGTTTGACTATAAAAGTTGGAGTTTGATACTATTAATACGAGAAGACCCACTAGGCTTCAAGATACCTTCTAGTAAGCGTCCGTTAAACCTGAAACCATGAGTTGTAAAGTGCGAGGGTTAGTCAAAGTGACTAAGTGAGGGGGTAGTTGGAGCTACATATATACGTATAGGTATATTTAAAAAAGTGTTTGACTATAAAAGTTAGAGTTTGATACTATTAATAAAATAATAGATTAATAGTATTATACCGGAAATCAATAAAATAATAATCAATACAAATATTTGGTTCATATTTGTTTTGAGAAAAAGGGGAATAAGGGGACTGGGTATCAGATTCTTGAAAATATGAACCATACGACAATAAAGTATTAATGCCCTGTAAGTAGGCGTTCTCCATCCTTTACTCCTTAAACAAAATGAAATCAGAAATAACAGAATCAATCCAGCCTTCTTCCTCCATGATCTGTCGGGAGCAACCCCTCGAGATCCAAATACAGATAGAGGGAGGGACGTACCTTTCCCGTCACTTAATGTGGAATAACTAACCTCCAGTTAAACCAACATTAAGATCAGATTTGACGGCAGGTATAGTAATAGACGATGGCCCTTGCCACCCGGCTATTAGTTCTACCGTAGCACCGGGCCCAACAGATACAGATACAGATACAGATCTTGCATTTTAAATACAGAATCGAGTTACATTATATCAATACTCGCCAAAACGGACTTGAGTATGATATGTTTGTAACTTATACTGAAACAAGGATTTTGTTTGATATAATAATAATAATAGTAGCATGTCTAGGATTAATTAAATTATGCTTTAGGGATTTATTTTAAGAAATATGTGCATAATTGTTAGTTAAATACAATGTGTGCACATTATGGAATTTTATTTAATTAAATACATGAATTGTGATATGATATAATGTGAGTATGTATTTAAATGATTATGATCTTGTTTGATTAAATTCATGCCTAGAATAATTTATTTGGAATTATTTTTCATAAAAAATTTATATATTTTGCTATATTATGCTTCAAATCTTAAGTTATGAATATGAATATAATCAAGCATGTGTAGAACATTTTATGAATACTTGAAGATTTGAATAAATTCATGTTTAGGAATTTATTTATGAATCATATTTCATGAAAAGTTTATATATTATGCTCATTTATTCTTTAATCTTATGTTATGACTATGAATTTGATCAAGAATGCCTAAAACATCTTATGAATATTCAAACATGATGAAGAACATGTTCTTGATGTTCTTGAAATATGTGTGTACCGTGTGCTAGTGTATGTAAGTGTGTGTTTGATTTTATGTTTTAAAATATTTAATCCCCTATGTTTAAATAGTAACCGTTTTTCAATAGTAACCTTGACTTTTGACTTTAAACATGAATTTTGACCAATAATATCGTGTAGTAATTTCAAGAATTAATATAAAATAAAATTTGGTTTTTATAAAAGAACTTTCATCTAACGCTTTTAAAATCGGGGATTAAATAACGTTTTCAAAATCTGGTTCACCTTTATTAAAAATAAACCTGAATTTGGATTCATAATTTGAATAAGAATTTCTTGGTTAATTCGGTTGTGTGACTTTGGTATCGGTATGCTTTACAATAATATTTCAATTCTAGATTACCGAATTTCCTGTACCTTACTGTTACTCCTTTGTTACAACATGCCCTAATTGTACGCATTCATGTATCGCATTAGTATAGAAAGAACCTAGTTCTCTAAGTCCGTAGTAGTTCACTACTTTCAGGAACTAGGTCTAGACAGTGGAACCCCGAATACTTTACTTGATTCCGTATCATAGCAGGTGAGGTTAAAATATTTTCAACTAGGATCATGAGTCTACCTATAAAATATTTTATTATTTATCCTAATAAGGATTCAGTCTTATTTTCCCTAATTATAGTATTATCCCCTTTCTGGGAAAATATCTGATATACGGATGCCTATTATCCTATTATATCAAACAAAATCCTTGTTTCAGTATAAGTTACAAACATATCATACTCAAGTCCGTTTTGGCGAGTATTGATACAATGTAACTCGATTCTGTATTTTAAATGCAAGATCTGTATCTGTTGGGCCCGGTGGTACGGTAGAACTAATAGCCGGGTGGCAAGGGCCATCGTCTATTACTATACCTGCCGCCAAATCTGATCTTAATGCTGGTTTAACTGGAGGTTAGTTATCCCACATTAAGTGACGGGAAAGGTACGTTGCTCCCTCTGTCTGTATCTGGATCTCGAGGGGTTGCTCCCTACAGATCATGGAGGTAGAAGGCTGGATTGATTCTGTTATTTCTGATTTTGTTCTGTTTAAGGAGTAAAGGATGGAGAACGCCCACTTGCAGGGCATTATTACTTTATTATCATACGGTTCATATTTTCAAGAATCTGATACCCAGTCCCCTTATTCCCCTTTTCTCAAAATAAATATGAACTAAATATTTGTATTGATTATTATTTTATTGATTTTTGGTATAATACTATCACTCTATTATTTTATTAATTGTATCAAACTCCAACTTTTATAGTCAAACACTTTTTCAAATATACCTATACATATATATGTAGTTCCAACTACCCCCTCACTTAGTCACTTTGACTAACCCTCGCACTTTACAAATCATGGTTTTAGGTTCAATGGATGCTTACTAGAAGGTATCTTGAGGCCTAGTGTGTCTTCTCGTTAGCATAATAGTTCAAGGTTCTTTAGAATAAGTTATGCTTCCGAGCTTGTAATTGTCTATTACGGCATGGTCACTACTTTTGATATCTATACTGCCATTACTGGCTTATTTATTGCATTCCCCTATCATAGTTTTGAAAGTTTTTAAATTATAAAATTTCCGCTGCAGTGTTCTAATACTCTGATATTATATAGCACTGTCCGTTCGCCGGAGTGTTTCTCGGGTGCTAGGCCTCACATCCACTCGGGAGATACTTTGGTGTGGGGTTGTGGTGTATAGGGGCGCTACACCAACAATACGCTCGGCCCGATACCTTCCGGGTAATTGCTCGCTACGGATACAGCCGGGGCCCATAACAGGAATCGAGAACAATATTTTGCTTGCATAACCCGGAATCAATGTTTTGATACTCGAGAGGCTGAGTTCATGAGTTTGACTCAGGGATATATGTCAGTGGCTGAATACGAGGCAAAGTTCGTGAGACTTATTCAGTATGCTCCACACATTCTGAATGATGAACGAAGAAAGACCAAGCGATTCATTGATGGATTAAAGCCAGACCTTCGATGGGCTTTACCTTCATTAGATATTGAAACTTATAACAAGGCAGTCGATAAAGCCTTAAAGACCGAAGCAGCTCACAAGAATATTCATCTGGCAGCTAATCGCCCTGGTCCCCCTCAAAATAAGCCCTCTGAAGGAATGAAACGTCCCACTGGACCATCCAGCCAGAAATTTGGAAAGAAACCCACACCAGCCCAGCAGAAGCCTAAGTCAGTCCCGTCCAATTTACAAGAAGAGATCACTTGTGAATATTGTCACAAACCGGGACATACTGAACAAGACTGTCGAAAGAAAGCTGGCACTTGTTTGTGGTGTGGAGACCCTAACCATCAGTTTAATACATGCCCAAAGAGACCGGGATTTAAGGAAAAGGAGAAAGTCGTGGGAAAGTCCGAAAAACCACTTGTCAAGGGAAAAGCTTACGCGTTGGAAGGAAACGAGGATCCAGACCCTACGGATGTTGTCAAAGGTACGGTACGCATTCTAAACACGCCAGTTAAGGTCCTATATGACCCTGGTGCCACGCATTCATTCATTGCATCAAATCTATGTACGCGTTTAAATTTTCCACTTGAGTGTTCATCATATAATTTCAAAATAAGTTTTCCCCTTTGGAGCTTGTTTAATAATGGATCGAGTATATAAACGCTGCCCTATACAAATCGGTGACCGTTACTACCCAATGGACCTCATCGAACTTCCGATAACAAGATATGGAATCATTCTGGGAATGGATTGGCTCTACAAATACCATGCTAAGTTGGATTGTTTCAAGAAAGAAATCATCTTAGGATAAGATGAAAGTTGGATTCCTGAAGATAAGAGATCAGTAGCAATGATTTTTATGACAAAAGCCAAGAAGTTGATTCAGAAGGGAGCCACAGGATTCGTTGCCTATCTCTTAAATAGGCCAAAGGACCAACTTAAGGTTGAGGAGGTAGAAGTGGTAAATGAGTTTCTCGACGTTTTCCCAGAACTTAGAATTTGTAATCGATACAATCCCTGGGGCAAAGCTTTTCTCTAAAACCCCTTATCGGATGGCCCCAGCCGAACTTCAGGAGTTGAGAAAACAACTTGATAATTTGATTGAATCAAGTTATATCCGTCCCAGTACATCACCTTGGGGAGCACCAGTACTGTTTGTAAAAGAAGAAAGATGGGTCATTACGGATGTGCATTGACTACCGAGAACTCAACCGAATGACCATAAAGAACCAACTAATACCTAGAAGATATGTTAAGGGCTTGTGCCTTAGATTTCCAAGATAATTGGAAGGATTACTTACCCTTGTGGAGTTGCATACAACAACAACTATCAGACTTCTATCCAAGCTGCACCTTATGAGGCCTATTATGGAAGGAAATGCAGATCCCCATTATATTGGGATATGGATGAGACCAAGAAAATTAAAAAGAAACCCAAGGGAATATTGCTAAGAGTTGGATAGAAGAAGCAACAGAAAAAGTTGAAATCATCAAGCAAAGATTGAAAGGTGCCCAAGATAGGCAGAAAAGTTATGCTGATAATCGAAGAAGGGACATAGAGTTTGCAGTGGGCGAGAAGGTGTTCCTAAAAGCATCTCCAAGAAAAGGGTTTATACGAATTGGGAAAGGAGGAAAGCTAAACCCTCGATATATTGGACCTTTTGAGATACTGGAACGTATCGGTCCAACAGCCTATCGCCTAGGCCTTCCAGCAAGCCTTACTGGAATACATAACGTATTCCATGTGTCCCAACTCCGCAAGTACTTTGCTGATGATTCACATATCCTACCTGTTGAAGATGTACAACTAGAACCCGACCTTACTTATGAAGTAAAGCCAGTCAGAATCTTGGATAGGAAATTCCAAGAGTTGAGAAACCGAAGAATTCCCCTTGTTAGAATCTTGTGGAAAAGAAATGGTACAGAAGAACAGACTTGGGAGACAGAGGAAAAGATGTTGAAACATTATCCAGGACTGTTCAAGGACAGTAATAGAATCTGAGGACAGATTCTTTTAAAGGGGGAAAGATTGTAACAGCCCTACTCAGGGCCGAGTCGAGAAAGGTAAGTAAAGGGTAACTCAGGAAACGTTTATAATCTCGATCCCTATTAATTCACTTCATGCATTGCATTTTATATGACTTATGTGCTTTTATGTGTTACATTTTTTTTTACTAAATGTTCATAGATTTAATTCTTTTCTCTATTTAACTCATACCTCGAAACTCTTTTCATAAAATCCTAGAATTCTAGTAATCATTCCTTTCTAGCACCTAAAAACCCTTCATATGCTTCAAAACCCATTCCTACAAGTTTAGGTTGGAAATTACGAAAATACCCCTACAGCTCAAAAATATTCCTACATCTCCCGAAACACTTTCACTACCCAATATTTTAACCAAAATAATCCTCACATTATTTCGAGGATCGTCATACTCTCCTTAAACCATAATTCCCATCCTAACTCCCGTAGTATCAAAAACCGGCGAAAACCCTAGCTTATGATTCGATCATCAATAAATCCTTATTCATCTACCTTTTGATATTCAAAATTATAACCAAAACGACCCTCAAATTATTTCATGAATTTTCATGCATTTACCAAAAACTCGATTTCACCATAGCATATTTTATAAATATTTTCCTTTCTAAAAATCATCATTTTATTTTAAACAATTGGTTTTTATTCAATACTCGAAATTATACTTATAACGATCCTTGAATTTTTCTCTACATTATAGTGATTTTTCCAAACTTTAAACTTTATCATAGCTTCGATTATATAATTTTCCTATGATTTTCATCATCTTTAATAATCATAATTTATAAACAAAAACTCTAAATATTCCACATTTATAATCAAAACGAAGCTCGTTTTTCACTCATTCTTTCATTAATTCACTACTTCAATCTTTTACCTCTCGACTCTTGAATAAATTTTATATTATTTTTTTCATTTATTTTTATTCCAAATGACATCATCCATGACCTCATGCTCTTCTAGAAGAATTAAACAAATGAGCATAATTTCTCCACATTTCTTAGTTAATTACCTAGCATTTGTTCAACATATTATTTAACCACATCTCCAAATTTATTACCAAGCATTTGTTGAAATGTTAAGCAACCACATCTCCCATAAACTTTCATTTATTGCTAAGAAACCCCTCATGACTACCTATAAATACCCCCCTTAAGCCTCATTTATACCTCACAATTCAACACACAAAAATCACCCTCTCCCTCTCCCAAACTCACGCCAACCCCTCTCCCTTTCTCTCTAAGGTATGTTTTCTTCTATTATTTCATGTTTTATATAATGTTCTTAGTATAGAAATAATAGTAGCATGCCTAGGATTAATTAAATTATGCTTTAGGAATTTATTTTATGAAATGTGTGCATAGTTGTTAGTTTAAATATAATATGTGCACATTATGGAATTTTATTTAATTACATGCATGAATTATGATATGATATAATGATATTATGTATTTAAATGCTTATGATCTTGTTCATGCTTAGAGTAATTTATTTAGAATTGTTTTTCATAGAAAGTTCATATATTTTGCTATATTATGCTTTAATCTTATGTTATGAATATGAATGTGATAGAACATGTTACACACCCTCTTTGAATATTCAAATAAGCTCAAGAACATGTTCATAATGTTCTTGGATGTGTGTGTGTGCATGTGTGTGTCGTGATCAATGTGTGTGTGTGTGTGAATTTGATTTTATGTTATAAAGTGTTTAATTCATATGAAATTGAATAGTAAATGTTTTCAATAGTAATTTTGACTTTTGGTCAACCAAAATACCATTAATTTCGAATTTATTATAAAAATAATTATAAAATAAGTTTTGGAATTTTTAAAGAAATAATTTTTCCCAAAATTTCCGAAAATCAATAAACTATGTAATATTTTCAAAAGATAACCTACATTGTCAAATTAAACCTTGAATTTAATTTCAAACCTTACAATTAGAATTATAATATAGTTAATAAATATTTGATTAGTTAAAGATCCCAAAACCCTGAATCTATTAATTAAACGGGTGAATATAGGGTTTACCGGGAAATCTTTAACGCAATACATAATGTGTACCTTCTATAATTATCTTGTTACAATATTGTGTGCAACTAGGAACTAAGAACCTAGTTCTAAGTCCATAGTAGTTATTACTTTCAGGCGAACATAGCATCGAAGAGTGGAATCCTCACACTTCCACTTAAGTCTCGGTACCGGTGAGGGTTTTAAATCTTTTCAACTGAAATCATGATAAAATACTTTACTTTATTTTCTTGAATTTCCTTTCAAGGTATTCTTCCCTTTATGGGAAAATAATTCTTGTTAATTATTCCAAAACATATATTTACCCGAAAGTACTTAATACTTTCTTACCGGTAAATATTCTCGTCTTGCAATTAAAATTATTGTTTTCCTATGGGCCCGGTGGTCTTGGTAGAAGTAGTAGTCCGGGAGGCACGGGCCGAGGTCTACTATTATACCAGCCGCCAACTAGATCTTGGTGGTGGTCTAACTGGAGGTTAGTTATTCCACACCAAGTGACGGGAAAAGGTATGTCCCTCCCAAATTCATGTATATCGTCACTAGGGGTAGCTCCCGAGGTGACACTGGAGGAAGAAGGATAGTATTGTTGTATTTCTTTTTACTGAGTAACGACATCTTGATCAATGTCGTTACGAATATTCTTGGTTTTTAAGGAGTTAAGGTTGGAGACGCCTAGCTTGCGGGCATAAAATCATTTTCAAAACGGTTCATAAGTTTTCTAAAAGTATAGCCTATATTCCCCCTACTCCAATTTCAAACGAATATGAACCGGATATTATTGTCATATATGTATTCGTTACTATATAGTATATACATTTCAAACCAAGACTTTCTTGGTCAAAACACTTCAAAAATCTTGCTTATAATCATAACCCTAAACCCCCGTCACTTAGTCATTTTGACTAACCCTCCTACTCTTTTAATTCATGATTTCAGGAATCTATACAGCGACGCCTTAGAGAGAGAGGGAGAGGGATGGCGTGAGAATGGGAGAGGGAGAGAGTGATTTTTGTGTGTTGAATTTGTGAGGTATAAATGAGGCTTGAGGGGGGTATTTATTGGTAGTCATGAGGGGTTTCTAAGTAATAAATGAAAGTTTATGGGAGATGTGGTTGCCTAATATTTCAACAAATATTTGGTAATTAAATTGGAAATGTGGTTAAATTACATTATGAACATATGCTTGGTAATTAACTAGGAAATGTGGAGAAATTATGCTCATTTGTTTAATCCTTCTAGAAGACCATGAGATCATGGATGATGTCATTTGGAATAAAAATAAATGTAAAAATATTATAAAATTTATTCAAGAGTCGAGAGGTAAAATTTCGTTGTAGTGAATTAATGAAAGAATGAGTGAAAAATGAGGTTCGTTTTGATTATAAATGTAGAACATTTAGAGTTTTTGTTTATAAATTATGAATATTAAAGATGTTGAAAATCATAAGAAAAATTATATAAACGAAGCTAGGATAAAGTTTAGGGTTGGGAAAAATCATTATTGTTTAGAGAAAAATTCAAGAATCGTTTTGAGTATAATTTCGAATATTGTCTTGTGACAATCTCTGAAACACTCTTACCCTGCATGTATTATATTTTCAAGGTGATTGTGATTTCAGCATTTACAATACCTCTACGAAAGACACTACGAAACAACTCTCCATCGCCACAAGATCCACCAGGACACCCAGAACTCGTAGAAGCCTTAAGGCAGTTTGTTCGAACATGTACACCTGGAAATAATCCTACCAACGAGCGATCCTTAGAAAGGTTTCTCCGAATGAATCCCCCAAAATTCTTTGGAGAACCTAATGACCTGAAGGCTGAGAACTGGATAGCTAGTTTGGAAAAGATCTATGAGGCTATGGATATATTTCCCGAGGAACGGGAACGAGTGCAGTATGCAGCCTTTCTCTTAGAAGGACCTGCTTTGAGTTGGTGGAAGCACGTTAAGTTGACCTGGATAGAAGACCGAACTGATTACAGTTGGACAGAATTTGTAAAGGAGTTTCAGAATAAATATATTCATCAAGTGATAAGGGAGACTCGAGAGGCTGAATTCATGAACTTAATTCAAGGTTATATGTCAGTAGCTGAATACGAGGCAAAGATTGTAAGATTAATTCAGTATGCTCCACATGTACTGAATGATGAACGACGAAAGACAAAAGCCTAAGTCAGTTTCGTCTAATCCACCAGAAGAGATCACTTGTGAATATTGTCACAAACCAGGACATATTGAACAAGACAGTCGAAAGAAAGCTGGCACTTGTTTGTGGTGTGGAGACCCTGGTCATCAGTTTAATACATGCCCAAAGAAATCGGGACCTAAGGAAAAGGAGAAAGCCATGGGAAAGTCCGAAAAACCACTTGTCAAGGGAAAAGCTTACGCGTTGGAAGGAAACGAGGATCCAGACCCTTCGGATGTTGTCGAAGGTACGGTACACATTCTAAACACGCCAGTTAAGGTCCTATATGACCCTGGTGCCACGCATTCATTCATTGCATCAAATTTATGTGCGCGTTTAAATTTTCCCCTTGAATGTTCATCATATAATTTCGAGATAAGTTCCCCTTTGGGAGCTTGTTTAATAACGGATCGAGTATATAAACGCTGACCTATACAAATCGGTGATCATTTCTACCCAATGGACCTCATCGAACTTCCGATAACAAGATATGGAATCATTCTGGGAATGGATTGGCTCTACAATTACCATGCCAAGTTGGATTGTTTCAATAAAGAAATTATCTTAGGACAAGATGAAAGTTGGATTCCCGAAGATAAGAGGTCAGTAGCAATGATCTCTATGACAGAAGCTAAGAAGTTGGTTCAGAAAGGAGCTACATGATTCATTGCCTATCTCTTAAATAGGCCTAAGGACCAACTCAAGGTTGAGGAGGTAGAAGTGGTAAATGAGTTTCTCGACGTATTCCCAAAACATTTAGATTCGCTACCTCCAGACCGTGAGTTAGAGTTTCTAATCGATACAATCCCTGGGGTAGAGCCTTTTTCTAAGACCCCTTATCGGATGGCCCCAGCCGAACTTCAAGAGTTGAGAAAACAACTTGATGACCTGATTGAATCAAGATATATCCGTCCCAGTACATCACCTTGGGGTGCACCAGTGTTGTTTGTAAAAAAGAAAGATGGGTCATTACGGATGTTCATTGACTACCGAGAACTTAACCGAATGACCATAAAGAACAAATAACCTCTACCCCATATAGGGGAGTTATTTGATGTCCTTCAAGGATCTCGAGTCTATTCAAAGTTAGACTTAAGGCAAGGGTACTATCAATTAAAGATTAGGGAGGAGGATATCCCTAAAACAGATTTCAATACCCGCTATAGACACTTTGAGTTCATAGTAATGCCTTTTGGATTGACCAATGCACCTGCTGCATTCATGGACATGATGCATCGGATATTCCGACCATGTTTGGATAAATTTGTGGTCATTTTCATCGATGACATACTGGTATTTTCCAAAACACCTGAGGAACATGCTGAACATCTTCGCATAGTGTTAAATACTTTACGAGATCATAAGCTATATGCTAAGTTCAGTAAATGCGAGTTCTGGATAGAAAAAGTTGCATTCCTCGGACATATAATCTCGGGATCAGGTGTTGAGGTAGACCCTTCAAAGATTGAAGCAATTACAAACTGGAAAATACGAAGGAATCCCTCAGAGGTGAGAAGTTTCCTAGGACTTGCAGGCTATTATCGAAGGTTTGTAAAGGACTTCTCCAAGATAGCTGCACCTCTCACAAAGTTAACAAAGAAGGAAAGAAAGTTTGAATGGACTGAACAGTGCGAACAAAGTTTTCAAGAATTAAAGCAACGATTGACATCTGCACCAGTACTAACCCTACCTGAAGGGAAAGAAGGTTATACAGTTTATACCAATGCCTCTAAAGAAGGGCTAGGTTGTGTATTGATGCAACACAGAAAAGTTATAGCCTATGCCTCAAGAAAGCTCAAACCCCACGAAGAGAATTATCCTACTCATGACTTGGAATTAGCAGCAATTATGTTTGCTCTTACCAAGTGGAGACACTATCTTTATGGGGTTACTTTTGAAGTTTTCACTGATCACAAGAGCCTACGGTATCTTTTTACTCAAAAAGAATTGAATATGAGGCAAAGGAGATGGATGGAATTCCTAGAAGATTACGACTGTGTAATCCAGTACCATCTAGGAAAGGCTAACGTAGTAGCTGATGCTTTAAGTCGAAAGTCAAGCTTAGCATCACTCTCAAGAAAGCCTTCAAGAAACCCACGAAAATCGGTGAAAGTAATTTCAAAAGTTCGATTAGCGAATTTAGTGGTACTACCACCACTAAAGGAAAAGATAAAAGAAGCTCAGGCTCAGGATGAGTGGATTCAGAAATGTCTCAAATCCAAAGAAAAGGATCTTGAGGAAAAATTCAAAACCGACGATCAAGGAATTTTGAGATACAAGGATCGGGTCTGCGTGCCTAATGTCGTTCGAAAAGAAATACTGGACGAGGCACACAAAACTCGTTACTCGATACATCCTGGAGGAACTAAGATGTATCAAGACCTCAAGAGGCATTTTTGGTGGAATGGTATGAAAAGAGAGATAGCCAATTACATCAAGAGATGTCTGACTTGTCAAAAAGTTAAAGCAGAACATCAGAGACCTGGAGGATTGTTGCAACCATTATCTATCCCTACTTGGAAATGGGATCGGGTAACCATGGATTTTGTTTACGGATTACCCAAAGTTAAAGGAGGATTTGATGGTATTTGGGTTATCATCGATAGATTAACAAAATCCGCACATTTCTTACCTGTCAAAGCAACCGATAAAGTTAACTCGCTAGCCAAGCTCTATCAAAAGGAAGTTATTCGGTTGCATGGAGTACCACTTGGAATAGTTTCAAGACAGGGACCCAAAGTTCACTTCACAACTTTGGCAAAACATTCAAGAAATGATGGGTACCAAGTTAAACTTCAGCACAGCAGCACATCCTCAAACTGATGGGCA
This sequence comes from Lantana camara, assembly GCA_037501455.1. NCBI lineage: Eukaryota > Viridiplantae > Streptophyta > Magnoliopsida > Lamiales > Verbenaceae > Lantana > Lantana camara. Next base: position 78,546,953 of record CM074859.1, read on the forward strand.
ATCTGAAAGAACCATCCGATACCTGGAGGATATGTTGAGGGCTTGTGCCTTAGATTTCCAAGATAATTGGAAGGATTGCCTACCCCTTGTGGAGTTTGCATACAACAACAGCTATCAGGCTTCTATCCAAGCTGCACCTTACGAGGCCTTATATGGAAGGAAATGTAGATCTCTATTATACTGGGATATGGATGAAACCAAAGGAATTGAAAAGAAACCCCAAGGAAATAGTGCTAAGAGTTGGGTGGAAGAATCAACAGAGAAAGTTGAAATCATTAAGCAAAGAATGAAAGCTGCCCAAGATCGGCAGAAAAGTTATGCTGATAATTGAAGAAGGGACATAGAATTTGCAGTAGGCGAAAAGGTATTCTTGAAAGCATCTCCAAGGAAAGGGTTTACACGAATTGGAAAAGGAGGAAAATTAAACCCTCGATATATTGTACCTTTTGAGATACTGGAACGTATCGGTCCAATAGCCTACCGCCTAGATCTACCAGCAAGTCTTACTGGAATACATAACGTATTCCATGTATCCCAACTCCGAAAATACTTTGCTGATGATTCACACATTTTACCAATCAAAGAAGTACCACTGGAACCCGACCTTACCTATGAAGTGAAACCAGTCAGAATCTTGGATAGGAAATTCCAAGAATTGAGAAACCGGAAAATTCCCCTTGTGAAAGTCTTATGGAAAAGAAATGGTACAGAAGAACAGACTTGGGAAACAGAGGAAAAGATGTTAAAACATTATCCGGGACTATTCAAGGACAGTAATAGAATCTGAGGACAGATTCTTTTAAAGGGGGGAAGATTGTAACAGACCTACTCAGGGCCAAGTCGAGAGAGGTAAGTAAAGGGTAACTCAGGAAACGTTTATAACCTCAATCCTTATTAATTCTCTTCATGCATTGCATTTTATGTGACTTATGTGCTCTTATATGTTAAAGTTTAATTAAATGTCCGTGGATTTAATTATTTCCTCTATTTAATTAATTCTAGTATTCACTCCTTTCTAGCACCTAAAACCCCCTCATATGCTTCAAAACCCATTCCTACAGTTTTAGGTTGGAAATTACGAAAATACCGCTACAGCTCAAAAAAATATTCCTACATCTCCCGAAACACTTTCACTACCCAATATTTTAACCAAAAGAATCCTCACATTATTTCGAGGATCGTGATACTCTCCATGTACCATAAATCCCATCCTAACTCTCGTAGTATCAAAAACCGGCGAAAACCCTAGCTTATGATTCGATCATCAATAAATCCTTATTCATTTACTTTTTATTATTCAAAATTATAACCAAAACGATCCTCAAATTATTTTATGAATTTTCATGCATTTACCAAAAACTCGATTTCACCCATAGCATATTTATAAATATTTTCCTATTTAAAAATCATCATTTTATTTTAAAACAATTAGCCGTTATTCGATATTCGAAATTATACTTAAAACAATCCTTGAATTTTCCTCTACCTTATAGTGATTTTTTTCCCAACTCTAAACTTTATCCTAGCTTCGTTTATATAATTTTTCTTATGATTTTCATCATCTTTAATACTCATAATTTATAAACAAAAACTCTAAATATTCCACATTTATAATCAAAACGAAACTCGTTTTTCACTCATTCTTCCATTAATTCACTACAACGAAATTTTACCTCTCGACTCGTGAATAAATTTTATAATATTTTTACATTTATTTTTATTCCAAATGACATCATCCATGACCTCATGGTCTTCTAGAAGGATTAAACAAATGAGCATAATTTCTCCACATTTCCTAGTTAATTACCAAGCATATGTTCATAATGTAATTTAACCACATTTCCAATTTAATTACCAAGCATTTGTTGAAATATTAGGCAACCACATCTCCCATAAACTTTCATTTATTGCTTAGAAACCCCTCATGACTACCTATAAATACCCCCCTCAAGCCTCATTTATACCTTACAAATTCAACACACAAAAATCACTCTCTCCCTCTCCCATTCTCACGCCATCCCTCTCCGTCTCTCTCTAAGGTATGTTTTCTTCTATTATTTCATGTTTTATATAATGTTCTTAGTATAGAAATAATAGTAGCATGCCTAGGATTAATTAAATTATGCTTTAGGAATTTATTTTTTGAAATATGTGCATAGTTGTTAGTTTAAATATAATGTGTGCACATTATGTAATTTTATTTATTTACATGCATGAATTATGATATGTGATGAGGCCCAAAAACGCACTCGTATCAGGGCCGTCCACCTGTCACCATCTGCTAACGCAGAGACTACACCCTCGCATTGATGGGTTCGTGGACCAACCCAGCCCACTCACTTGCCAACTAGTATAGGCCCTTGAGCCTCGGACAACCATTTAAACGGCAAGGACGAACCGGCAGGCCCGACTCTCCCGTCCCGGCCCTCGGGGTTACCTTTCTCAAGGAATCACCCACACGAGGGCCATATTCTTGTCGCTCGGGTTTTGGCGCTCAAAGATCATAAACCATGAGGAACCCGTCTGAGCACTCTTCGAGCGTCACCTGTGCGCTCGCAGATGATCCTCCACCGCCGTGGTGTATCTGAACCCTCATAAAACGGATCAGGGACCCTCCACCCATGCGACCCTTGTCAACAACCTCTGACACAAAGGTAGTGCGCACCGTCTACCTGACACGCCGCCTCTTTTTCAGAAACGTCATTCTCACGCCCTCAAAGGCTGCCACGTGTTAGGGCAACACAGGTTTGGGACCACACGGTCAATTTACCCATTTACCCTCACCCCTAACATATAAATATGGGAGAACACATGCTTTCTCCCCCAAGTCATCATCTGCATACAAACCGCATACATTGTTCTGGGCATTTTCACTTATCTTCCCAAGCTTCTCATCATTTTCACCACAGTAGCATCACCCTTGCAACTTGCATTCTTGGTGTTATCCTAGCTGGAAGAACCCACGCTTAAGAGGAAACCCAGATCCTGAGGCCCGCACACCTGTGATGGTCTTTCCCTTTTTATACAAATACTGAAGTGTTGTTGCATTTTTGGAAATCTGATTTCCAGCACCATCATTTTTGGCGCCGTCTGTGGGAAATCCATCACTACCACAACTATCATCACCAGATTCTTCCTCCGAAAGCTAGTGGAGATATAACACCTTTTCGATTCTGAAAATGGTTACTGCAACCAGGTTTGGAGCTGTGGGAGACAAAGGTGCTCTTCCCCCAGTCAACGAAGGGAACGCCGAGAGCAACATCCCCGCCGGAGGTACGAACCCACCGGCTGCGGGGAATGGAGGCGAGAATCCAGACACGGCGGCAGCAACTCTCCCACCGGGAGGGAACGCTACCGGGGGGCCCAGTTCCGTTGTTCCCCTTACAACTCACACCGCCAAAGCTTCCTTCCCTTACTCAGGTATGTATCCCATGGCCATGCCTCCACCGGGATACCCCTTTATGCAACCCGGAATGATGCCCGGGATGATGCCGATGGCCCAACCTTATTAAGTGGGGACACTGAATCTACCCATGTCATTGCCAAGAGAGATACAAGGGGTGGAAATGCCCCAAATCACTACCCAGCAACTTCAAGCGCTGTATGCGCAGTGCGAAGGACAGGCAGTCCAGAACGCTTGGGAACATTTCACCGCGGCATATTTCCCTTCGCACGCTAGCGCTCGAATGGCCCCACCCCTGGGAGGACTCCCAGTGCACCCGTTGATGATGGCCCAAAATGTGCTGAGGGCCCAGCAACCTCCCCCACCACCGAATCAAGAAAATGAGGCCCCGCCGAGGGTCCAGCAAGATCAACCACCGGTAAGAGATGAAAGGGCCCCTCGAAATGAGGGGGCCGGAGATAACGACGAGGTCCAGTCGACGGCCACAGAAAGGGCAAACAGCAGAAATGTCGGTGACCCTCAGCTTGCAGCAGTACAGGACCAGATTAGAGGGCTCCAGAACGTGGTGGAGCAGCTCTCTCGAGCACGGTCTCACGTCTCCCGTGGTGGGGGCGAGAGGTCCAGGGCCAGAGACGCTCGCAGACCACGTAGCCCCATCTCTCGCCGACGGAGGGAAGCCAGCCCCGAAGACCCGGAGGACAGGGATTACCGTATCGCGACGGGCGATTCTCCCCTCGTCGAGGAGGTGCTGATGACTCACGCGGGAAAAGGTAAAATCCCCACATCCGTCAACAGGTATGACGGAACCACAGATCCGGCCGAGCATCTAGATCACTTCGTGCACTTGATGCATTTATATGATCACCCCCTCAACTATTGGGCCAAGGTGTTTGTAACTTCCCTCGTGGGAATGGCCCAGGATTGGTACAAAAAGCTTCCTCCGCGCTCAATCCGAGGATACCATGACCTGACTGACGCTTTCATCAGTCACTTCAACTCTTTGAAGGCTCCAGCCCCCGCTGCGACGGCTCTCTACAGCCTGGTCCAGGGGCCGAGCGAGACCCTCAGGTCATTCATGGGAAGGTTCAACAAGGAAATCCTGCTGGTGGAAAAGCCCTCGATGGATTTCTTAAGGCACGTTCTCTTTGGAGCCATTAACATGAAGCATTATGTCAGCAAGGAATTTGTAGAAGAAGTGGCCAAGAAAAAGCCCCGCTCGTTGATGGAGATAAGGGACATAGCTGACTCGTTTTTCACCCTCGAAGATATGTATCTCGCGAGGGATCAGAAAATGGCTAACGCCCCATGCCCCAGCAAAGCCCCCGAAGACAGAGGAGATTCAATCAGCGGCCGCCGCCGCAGCCCCATTGTCGCTCGGCGGAACGCCTCTCCCCCTTGAAAGTTCGAGCGCATCCCTCTCAACCGCCCCATAGCCGAAGTATATGCGATGGCGGATAAGAAGCTGTTCAAGAGGCCACCGAGGTTGAGAGAAATGGAAGCTCAGAAGCGCTCGGGGTAGTACTGCGCTTTCCACAAGCAGAAAGGGCATGACACCAGTGAATGTCATCAGCTAGAAAGAGAGATTCAGAGGCTGATCGCTGGGGGACACCTTAAGGAGTTCGTAAAGGTGTTGGAGAGGTACGACGAGCACTGTGCGGAGCGAGCGCACGCAGGCGGGAGAACAGTTCGCGCTCTCGGAGCCCGCGTCACCGTCACACCGAGCCCAGTGACCGCAGAAAAGGGAAAGCATCAGACGTGGAAAACCAGCCCTTCGCGGTCATTCACATGATTGCTGGAGGACCCTTGGGGGCGACTCTAACGCTTCCCGACGCCGCTACATTCGAAGTTATGACCAGAGATCTTCTCAGCCCAGGCCAGTGCTCTCTATTGATAAATCATCACGCTCGACGAAGGATGAAAGCGTAGGTTTCACAGAGAAAGACTTAGAGTACATTGTAACGCCCCATGGGGTCGGTGAAACCTCTGACTGCCCCATGGTGGTTAGCTTAGACGTTCACAATCACGTTGTAAAGAGGGTCTTAATTGATAGTGGAAGCTTCGTGAATGTTTTGCCTTACTCCACGTTCCAGAAAATGAACATCACAAACATCCCATTCGAACCCCTCAGAACAACCCTCGTCGGCTTTGGGGGTTCCGAGATCGTCCCTCGCGGACAAATTCGCTTGGCCACCTCTTTTGGTCGCGCCCCACATCGAAAAACTTTAAATGTTCTCTACGTGGTGGTTGAAGTGGACCTACCTTACAACATCATCATCGGGCGCCCAGCCCTCGTTGACTTCAGAGCTGTAATTTCCACCTATCATCAGAAAGTCAAGTTTCCCACCCCCGAGGGTACAGGAGAAGTACTGTGCAATGTTAAGGAAGCATGGGAATGCTACATACTTTCCCTTCAAAGCCACAAGCCCAAACAACCTACCCAGGCTGGCTCCACCAAAAAATCGGTTGACTTCCCCAAGCTAGATGAGGATGGCCCCGAGCACAAGAGGGCCAAGCTCTATAATAAGAAGAATAAGAAGAAGGCCACGGTCAAACCCGAAGATGCTGGGAACTCGCCCCTCGGAGAGGTTGGGGCTTCCTCCTCCGAAGACGAGGATCATATACCCTCGGGAGATACCCACGAGAGAGTCACAGGTAAGAAACGGGCGCTCGAACAGCCGAGGCCTGAAGTGCGAGTGGAACCTACGGAGAGCTTCCTGACCATCGAATTGGAACCCGGGAATCCCGATAAGACCACACAAATAGGTTCCAACCTCGACGGCCCCTCTCAGATTATGATGATCGAATTCTTACGAGAAAATATTGATGTCTTTGCTTGGAAGGCTTCCGACCTCATTGGCATAGATCCGAGCGTTATTGTCCATCGGCTAAACGTGGATCCGGCCTTCAAGCCTATAAAGCAAAAGAAGAGAGATGTCCATGGGTTCCGAAAGCAGGTCATTGAAGAAGAAGTCAATAAACTGCTTGACGCTCAGTACATAGAAGAGATTCTATATCCCGAATGGCTTTGCAATGTGGTGCTCGTCCCCAAGAGCGCCAACAAGTGGCGTATGTGCAATGACTTCACAGACCTCAACAAGGGATGTCCCAAGGATCCGTACCCGCTACCTAGAATTGATCAGTTGGTAGATTCGACCGCTGGGTGTGAACTTATGAGCATGATGGATTCTTTCCAAGGATATTATCAGATATTTATGGCTCTTGAGGATCGTCCCAAAACTGCGTTCGTAGTCCATATGGGTGTTTATTGCTTCAAGGTCATGCCCTTTGGTTAAAAAATGCAGGAGCGACATACCAACGCCTCGTCAACAGAATGTTCGAGTGTGAGATCGAAAAGTCCATGGAAGTATATGTGGATGACCTGATCGTCAAAAGCGAACGCCAGTATTCTCATCTAGAAGACCTCAAACGAGCGTTCAATATCCTGCGGCGTTATGGTATGAAACTGAATCCTTTCAAATGTACATTTGGCGTACGGGGTGGCAAGTTTTTGGGATATATGGTCAGCCAACGGGGCATAGAGGCAAACCCAGAGAAGATCAAAGCAATCCTGGACATACCCTCCCCTCGCAATCTGAGAGAGGTCCAGGTGTTTGTGGGTAAAATCATTTCACTAAATAGGTTCATCTCCCGCTCAGCGGACCGGAATATGCCCTTCTTTAAGATTCTGCGAAACGCTCGCCACTTTACCTGGAGCTCGGACTGCGAAAAGGCCCTGCAGGACATGAAGCAGTATCTTTCGAGCGCGCCTTTGTTGACCAAACCTAACCCGGGGGAGACTTTGTTTGTCTATCTGTCAGTTTCCTCGGAGGCGACGAGCGCTGTTCTGGTGGCCGTTCGCGAGCATAAGCATATGCCGGTGTATTATTTAAGCAAGACTCTACAAGGAGCGAAGAAAAGATACATGGAGATCGAGAAATTTGCTTTTGTGCTCGTAAATGCCTCTCGGAGGTTAAGACCCTATTTTCAAGCGCACTCCATCGTGGTGCTTACAGATCAGCCCCTCAGACAAGTGCTTGCAAAGCCGGACGTCTCAGGGAGACTAATTAAATGGTCAATTGAACTTAGTCAGTTCGACATCACCTTTGAGCCTCGCACGACGATACAAGCCCAGGCCGTGGCCGACCTATTAGTGGAGCGTTTCAATTTAGATACCGGGCACTCGGTAGAGGGTGGCCTATGGCTTCTGCACACCGATGGCTCCTCGACCTCGCAAGGGGGAGGAGCCGGGGTGACCCTCAGGGATCCCCTTGGAGCTGAAGTTGACTACGCCATCAAGCTGGCGTTCCAAGTCACCAACAACGAAGCTGAGTATGAGGCCCTCATCCAGGGGCTCAGGATTGCACTCCAAAATGGCGCCACTCGGGTTACTGCGTACGTTGATTCACAATTGATCGCGAGTCAGATTGACGGTTCTTATGAGGCCCGAGAAGCCACCATGGTGCAGTATCTGGCGAGCGCTAAGGAAGTGATAGCCAAGTTCAGGGAATTCCACCTTTTGCAAGTCCCAAGGGCAGAGAACGAACGTGCTGACGCTCTGTCAAAGTTCGCATCTGCCCTGGATGGTTCTAGCGAGCGTGTTATAACATTTCTTAGAACAGAGGAACCGCTGATAAGTAGAGGCGAACCCTCGAAGGAGATAAATATGATTGACCCCTCCGAGCTTTGTTGGCTCGACGAAATTATCAGATTCCTCCAGGATGGAACCAGCCCAAGCGACAAAGTTGAGGCTCGGAAGATCAGAAACAAGGCCCCTCGTTTCTCATTGGACGCCGAGGGCCGTTTATTCAAGAGATCCTTCCAGGGTCCGCCGTTGAGATGCTTGAGACCCTCGCAGGCCAAGGAAGTTTTAGAACATGTGCACAATGAAAGCTGCGGGAACCACTCGGGCGGTCGAATCTTGGCAAAGAAAGTCTTAAGGAGTGGGTTCTACTGGCCCTCGGTGCTGCAGGATGCCGTCAGCTACTCCAAGAAATGCCCCAAGTGCCAATTTCATTCTAACACCCCTCAGTTGCCGGCAGCTCAAATGATTCCTGTTGATGTTTCGTGGCCTTTTGATCAGTGGGGCATTGATATTGTGGGACCCCTCCCAATGGCGGCCAGACAAAAGAAATTCGTAATACTCGTTGTGGATTACTTCACTAAGTGGGCTGAAGCCGAAGCGGTCGCCAAGATAACGTTCAAGGTTGTGAGGGATTTCATTTGGAAAAACATCATATGTAGATATGGTATCCCGAGGGTGCTCATCTCAGACAACGGCTCCCAGTTCATCGCCGCCGACACGCGGGATTGGTGTTATGAGCTAGGGATCGAGCAGCGATTCACCTCCGTGGGCCACCCTCAAGCCAACGAACAAGCGGAGGTAACCAATCGAACCATACTCCAGCATCTGAAGACGATGCTCGAGAGTAAGAAGGGAGAATGGGCTGAAGAACTTCAAGGAGCCCTGTGGGCATATCGTACTACTCCACGAGCAGCAACAGGAGATACTCCTTACTCCCTCATTTATGGCTCCGAAGCTATGATACCTGCGGAAATTGCGCAAGAGTCCACACGCGTTGCCTATTTCGAGCCTGTTACCAACGAGGCCAATCGGGCGCTCGAGTTAGATTTGTTGGATGAGAAGAGGAATACTGCTTGGGCACGTATCCACAAATACAAAGCGACCGTCGCCCGCCAGTACAACAAACGTGTTAAGGAGAGGACTTTCCGGCTAGGGGACTTGGTCCTAAAAAAAGTTGAAGTCTCCAAACATGTGGGTAAGTTGGACCCCAATTGGGAAGGCCCCTTCAAAGTCATTCAGGTACGAGCAAATAACACCTACCTACTGGAGACTTTGCAAGGCGAGCGTCTCCCTAGGCCATGGAATGCATGTAACCTTAGAAGGTTCTACGTGTAATCCTCAGTTTTTCTGTAATTGCCCGTTGGCAGCATGGGGAACTTTCTTTTGGCAGGAAGCATATTGTATTCATTTTGTAAATTGCAAATATAACAGTGAGCATTTTGATTTTTGAGTATGTCGTTTATTTGTTTTCTTATTGGTTAGTGATTTAAGCAAACATAAGGCCTAATCCATGTCGAGCATCCTCCACGTCGAAACGGCCTAAGTAATACCCCAACCGTTTTGAAGCAACGCTATCTAGGTGTGTGACAATTCGTGAGTGTGTAAAATCCTAAGAACGAGCATGTCAGACAACGTGGGGGGAGGGGGGGCAAAAAGCTTAATTTACGCCAGCTGAGTGCATGCCACTCCAGCTCGCGCTCGTAAAAACCCCTGTGACCCTCAACTTCTTGGGTAAGGGCACACTCATAGAATAAAGGATCCCATAACAATCCCTTCATGGGTCCCTCAAAATAACGCTAACCCCACGGTTACGCTCGCTTTGATCCCATACTTAGCAAATCCTACTGATGATTTCTAAAGTATATACAACCTAATGGAGCGTTCAAGACGAGGGTCCACATTATTGGGCCAACACTTAGGTAAATCCCCAGAAGTTTCCTAAGTTCAAACTTGAGCCTCATTACGGATACAGCCAGGGCACCCTTAAAGGAAACGCCCTCGTGCACAAACACGCTCATCGCAAACATTCAAATAAGAGAGACCAGTTTAAAAGCGGCAAGCACAGTGAAATAACATCATTCAACATTCAAAAGTAAAGAAGAAAGTATTCAGACATTCAATCATTAAAAGAGGAGTTCAAATATATGTAAAAGAGCATAAAGGGATCCAAAATGTTCAAGAAAATAGCTGGAGGATTAAGTACAAACATAAGATGTTCATAAATGGGAAGAAGAATTTAAACTGGCAAGGGCAAGTGTTTAACAGTCAGGGGAGCTTCACTGGGCTGGAGCGTCGGGCTCAGGAGGAGCAGTCGCAAGGGGAACAGGGGCCAACACGTGGGCGTCAGAAGTTTGAGCCTCGCCGGGTTCCTCAACATCCGCTGCCTCCACGATGGTGTCCTCATCGTCTATCCGTATGGGCTCGGGACCAAGAGTGTTGGCAGCTATGAACTCCCATTGGAGTGTTTGCACCAACTCCTCGTACTCAGGCTCCGCCAGGCTCTCGGTGGGATCCTCATCTTGGACCATGGGCTGGCAGTTTTCATCCAGATCCATGCGCAGACGCTCGTCAGTCCGAGCGCTTTCGGGAGCCAAGCCAAGTTTCACCATTTGCCTAATGGCTTTATGGAAGAAACGCCGTGCATTGTCGAAGAAATGGATGTTGGCCGCGAACACGAAAGCCTTGGAGCGTATGAACTTCTTCACTGCCTCCCAGGATACCTTCGCCTCCAAGCCATGTACTTTGCCCTGCAAGTCAGCAAGGGCCTTGTTTGCTTCCTCGTTTCGGCGAGTGCTCTCCGCCAGCTGCTCACCCAGCTTCCGGTTCTGTTGTCTCAACCGGTCGCGCTCCACCTTCAACTCCTTATGACGCTCGTCAAGAGTAAGGTAGGCCTCGTCCGACTTCTGCAGATTCTCCCTCAGCCTGTCCTTGTCAATATTGGCGGTGGTCAGTTGGGCGTGGATGTTGTTGTAATCCTCTTGCAACTGTACGGGGTCAGAAATTCGTAATAATTTCTTGTATTTGGCCTTATGCTCGGAGTAGGCCTGCGCTCGCCCTTGCAAGTTCTTTAACCTAGGGATTACCTCCTGGAAAGTCAGAAACAAAGATTAGCGTTAGAATGGGAACAATGGAAGTTGGAAACCTTCAGAGGATACTAAGGACTTACCGTCAGAAGGGCATGACAGGCATCGTCAGCAACACGAGCGGCGTCATGCTCGTTCAGCTTATCATGATCGCCGGAAAATTGGAGTTTCCCGGCGATGTCAGAAACGAGGTTCACGGAGTAGGCGCTCTTTTTCAGAAGCACCGGACCCTCAGTCCGTTGGTGCTTGTAGCGAGAGTCGCCCTTGCAGCCTATCCTCCAGAAATCTTCATCCTCTGATGAAGAAGTGTCGCTGCCCTCGCCTCTGTGCCCCACGACCACCTCTTTCCGCTTGCCAGAAATGGGAATGGAATCCGGCATCCTCTTCCTCTTCCCTTGACGGTCGGCCCGGAGAGTTTCGTGGATACGGATATGGTCCCCCGAGCGGTTCCGGGATCCGCTCGAGCTCAAGGAAATCGGACCCTCGGGGGCCACCGGCGTAGGAGTAGCCCCACGGGTACCTTCCACTGTTAAATCTTCGATGGGGCCCCTAAGGAGAGCTTCATTCCCTGCACGACCGCGAGCTCCGTTATTCCCTCGGCCGGCTCCTCGCCGGGTTCCCCTCCCCCTCGGAGCATTGGGAGGACGGTTTTGTTGTTGTTGCGGGGGCTGAGGGTCAGCGGCGGGTGCTTGAGCGCCCAACATGCGGGAGAGAGCCTCAACATTCATGCCTTGCGATAGTATTTGAATATCTGCAAATAAGAAGAAACGAGCATCAGAAGTTGGTTGCTTGGATCGCAGATACAAAAAATACAGCAATCACACCAGGTTAGGAGGCTATTCTAAAAGTTAGAGCGGTTAGGTCCTAGAATCTAACCATCGAGGGCCATTATGTCAGCTGGAGGGTTGAGTATCATGTCTGGAGGGCAAGACAAGCCATAACGAAACAGCACTCCCTCGTTCTTCACCAGGGTTTCAGCCTTAATCCACTTTTTCTCACTCCTCATCTCGAAAGCTAACCCCTGTGCCCAATCCTCAAAAGCTTTGTTCCTCGTCCTCTCCCTAATCAAAGGACCCTCGCTATGTATCATCCACTGGCGGTGAACCCCAAAAATCCCCCCGGGGGCCCCCACAAAGAAGTACTTCTCCTTCCAATGCTCGCCATAAGAGGTAGATGGGGAGTCTATCATCTTAAAGCCCGATTTGGCCTGGGCATAATAAAACCCGTCCGTAGGTGACGAGCATGGCGAGCAGGCTACTTGTATCAAACTGTCGAAGTTGACGATCGAGGCTGCCAGGTTTAAGGCTCTCATCGTTATTATGAAAGTGTTGATTAGAGCTATACCGTTGGGCAGAATTTGTGAAGGGCAAAGCCCTAGGTGGTGGTAGATGACAGCAGCGGTATGGGCGATAGGGAACCTCAAACCCCCAGCCAGGACTGCATCCCAATAGACCGTCATCATCCCAGGCGGCGGTCGATTGTCCCTCTCCCCCTCCTCAGGAAGTCGCATGGGAAATACTGCTTCATCCCAATAAGCTTTCGCCCTCAAACCCTCCAAATCGTCGAGCGTCAAAATACTCTCAATCTCATCCGGAGATCTGTCAGTTTGATGGCGGTTATCTTGCCTCACTCGAGTGACAGGCTCCTTTCCTCTCCTGTGGCGCCTTCTGGAAGGTTCAGCCTCAAATTGACGCCCGGATGGCCCCGCTTCGCCCTCGGGAGCCATCATGGCCACGGTGATCCTGTGATCCTGGGGTCTCACGGCACTATTCAACACCGGGAATACTCTCTCTCCCTGCCTCTATATTTCCATCACGTTATACATCTCTTCAAAGAGGTCATTCACCCCTCCAGGAGCACGCTCGTTCATCCCTTGAACGGCTGCGTCAACCTCCTCATCCCTGGCATCAGCCGGTGCTTGAGCCACTGGAATCGCCATAGGAACCCCCTCACCTGGGGACGCCCTAGCCAGGAGAACAGCTGTGGGGACATCGCCGTGAGGGGAAGAGCTCCCCACTGACATCTCCTCAATCTCCCTTACGTAATCGTTAGCTTGGTTTCCGGCCATGCTCGCTTTTCGACTTTTAAAGACGGAATATCTAGCAGAGAACTCAATGAAGGAAGAAATTTCTGAAACGAATTTAACGGTAGAAAGTGGCTCTTCACTCAAGGGATTTCACTCACTCAACCTAAACCTAATGTTAGCACGAGGAGAATAAGGAAAATGTTATGGAGATTTACCTAAAAGCTTGAAGGACAGAAACTCGCCGGAACTGGTGAGGGTTGTAGAGTTTTCTCGCTGAATATGTGCTTGAAGAAGGTTGAATGCGTGAAAGAGGCTCCAAAGCCTTGCAGATCCCTATTTATAAGGATAGAGGCTGGCATTAATTAGGGTTTAAGATTTCAAATGGCAATCATTTCCCGCCTAGGAAATCCCCCCACTTTTGGTAACCGCCTCATGTCTCCCGGAGTGCACGCGCCCACATTCCCACTCAGCATTAAATGCGGACATGACTTCAATTAATGTGGTGTCAGACTGTGTCCGTTACGGAAGTCAAGCGGTCACTTCCCTAGCAAGGGCTTGACCCTCGAGTAATTCAAAATCCTAGGCTCCCTCCATGTTAAAATTCTACAGTACGCTCGAACGATACTACAGAATTTGGGGGGCAAAATGATGAGGCCCAAAAACGGACTCATATCTGGGTCGTCCACCTGTCACCATCTGCTAACGCAGAGACTACACCCTCGCATTGATGGGCTCGTGGACCAACCCAGCCCACTCACTTGCCAACTAGTATAGGCCCTTGAGCCTCGGACAACCATTTAAACGGCAAGGACAAACCGGCAGGCCCGGCTCTCCCGTCCCGGCCCTCGGGGTTACCTTTCTCAAGGAATCACCCACACGAGGGCCAAATTCTTGTCGCTCGGGTTTTGGCGCTCAAAGATCATAAACCAAGAGGAACCCGTCTGAGCACTCTTCGAGCGTCACCTGTGCGCTCGCAGATGATCCTCCACCGCCGTGGTGTATCTGAACCCTCATAAAACGGATCAAGGACCCTCCACCCATGCGACCCTCGTCAACAACCTCTGATACAAAGGTAGTGCGTACCGTGTACCTGACACGCCGCCTCCTTTTCAGAAACGTCATTCTCACGCCCTCAAAGGCTACTACGTGTTAGGGCAACACAGGTTTGGGACCACACGGTCAATTTACCCATTTACCCTCACCCCTAACATATAAATATGGGAGAACACATGCTTTCTCCCCCAAGTCATCATCTGCATACAAACCGCATACATTGTTCTGGGCATTTTCACTTATCTTCCCATGCTTCTCATCATTTTCACCACAGTAGCATCACCCTTGCAACTTGCATTCTTGGTGTTATCCTAGCTGGAAGAACCCACGCTTAAGAGGAAACCCAGATCCTGAGGCCCGCACGCCTGTGATGGTCTTTCCCTTTATATAAAAATACTGAAGTGTTGTTGCATTTTTGGAAATCTAATTTCTAGCACCATCAATATGATATAATGAGATTATGTATTTAAATGCTTATGGTCTTGTTCATGCTTAGAGTAATTTATTTAGAATTATTTTTCGTAGAAAGTTCATATATTTTGCTATATTATGCTTTAATCTTATGTTATGAATATGAATGTGATAGAACATTTACACACCCTCTTTGAATATTCAAATAAGCTCAAGAACATGTTCATAATGTTCTTGGATGTGTGTGTGTGCATGTGTGTGCCGTGATCAATGTGTGTGTGTGTATGAATTTGATTTTGTGTTATAAAGTGTTTAATTCATATGAAATTGAATAGTAAATGTTTTCAATAGTAATTTTGACTTTTTGGTCAACTAAAATCTAGTTAATTTCGAAATTATTTTTAAAATAATTATAAAATGAGTTTTGGAATTTTAAAGAAATAATTTTTCCTAAATTTTCTAAAAATCAATAAACTATGTAATATTTTTCCAAAAATAACCTACATTGTCAAACTAAACCTTGAATTTCATTTCAAATCTTATAATTGGAATTATAATATAGTTAATAAATATTTGATTACTTAAAGATCCCATAAAACCTGAATTTATTAATTAAACGGGTGAATTTAGGGTTTACCGGGAAATCTTTAACGCAATACATAATGTGTACCTTCTATAATTATTTTGTTACAATATTGTGTGCAACTAGGTTAGTTAGGAACTAAGAACCTAGTTCTAAGTCCATAGTAGTTATTACTTTCAGACTAACATAGCATCGAATAGTGGAATCCTCACACTTCCACTTAAGTCTCGGTACCGGTAAGGGTTTTAAATCTTTTCAACTGAAATCATGATAAAATACTTTACTTTATTTTCTTGAATTTCCTTTCAAGTTATATTTCATACTCCGGTGAACGGACAAGACTATACAATAGCAGAGTATGAAATTTAAATGCAACGGAATTAAACTTAAACATGAGCGATGAAAGGGGACAATATATATAACGAGACACATATTATTAAGTTGGATAGGTAATTACATCGATAGGTTTATCTTCACAAAAGAATACTTATTGAAAGATGTACATGCACTCGTGATTACTCTAAATGACTTGAGATGTGACACCTTAAAGCTTCAAGATACCTCTAAGGCGTCGCTGTGTAGATTCTTGAAATCATGAATTAAAAGAGTAGGAGGGTTAGTCAAAATGACTAAGTGACGAGGGGTTTGAGATTTAGGAGTATAAGTAAGATTTTGAAAATGTTTTGACCAAGAAAGTCTTGGTTTGAAATATATATACTATATAATAACAAATAAGTATATGACAATAATATCCGGTTCATATTTGTTTGAAATAGGAGTAGGGGAAATATAGGCTATACTTTAGAAAATTTATGAACCGTTTTGAATATGATTTTTGATGCCCGCAAGCTAGGCTTCTCCAACCTTAACTCCTTAAAATCCTAGAAAATAGTAACGACACTGATCAAGGTGTCGGTACTTAATAAAACAGATACGAGAATACCATCTTTCTTCCTCCGGTGTCAGGTAGGGTTGCAAGCCCTAGTGACGATAAACAAGATTGTGGGAGGGACGTACCTTTTCCCATCACTTGATGTGGAATAACTAACCTCCAGTTAGACCATCATCAAGATCTAGTTGGCGGCTGGTATAATAGTAGACCTCGGCCCGTGCCTCCCGGACTACTACTTCTACCAAGACCACCGGGCCCATAGGAAAAATAATAATTTTACTTGCAAGACGAGAATATTTACCCGTAAGAGAGTACTAAGTACTTTTCGGGTAAATACGTGGTTTAAACAATTAACAAGAATTATTTTCCCATAAAGGGAAGAATAACTTGAAAGGAAATTCAAGAAATTAAAGTAAAGTATTTTATCATGATTTCAGTTGAAAGATTTAGAACCCTCACCGGTACCGAGACTTAAGTGGAAGTGTGAGGATTCCACTCTTCGATACTATGTTCGCCTGAAAGTAATAACTACTATGGACTTAGAACTAGGTTCTTAGTTCCTAACTAACCTAGTTGCACACAATATTGTAACAAAATAATTATAGAAGGTACACATTATGTATTGCGTTAAAGATTTCCCGGTAAACCATAAATTCACCAATTGAATTAATAAATTCAGGTTTTATGGGATCTTTAACTAATCAAATATTTATTAACTATATTATAATTCCAATTATAAGATTTGAAATGAAATTCAAGGTTTAGTTTGACAATGTAGGTTATCTTTTGAAAAATATTACATAGTTTATTGATTTTTGGAAAATTTAGGAAAAATTATTTCTTTAAAATTCCAAAACTCATTTTATAATTATTTTAAAAATAATTTCGAAATTAACTAGATTTTAGTTGACCAAAAAGTCAAAATAACTATTGAAAACATTTACTATTCAATTTCATATGAATTAAACACTTTATAACACAAAATCAAATTCATACACACAAACACATTTATCACGCCACACACATGCACACACACACATCCAAGAACATTATGAACATTTTCTTGAGCTTATTTGAATATTCAAAGAGGGTGTGTAACATGTTCTATCACATTCATATTCATAACATAAGATTAAAGCATAATATAGCAAAATATATGAACTTTCTATGAAAAATAATTCTAAATAAATTACTCTAAGCATGAACAAGATCATAAGCATTTAAATACATAATCTCATTATATCATATCATAATTCATGCATGTAATTAAATAAAATTCCATAATGTGCACACATTATATTTAAACTAATAACTATGCACATATTTCATAAAATAAATTCCTAAAGCATAATTTAATTAATCCTATGCATGCTACTATTATTTCTATACTAAGAACATTATATAAAACATGAAATAATAGAAGAAAACATACCTTAGAGAGAGAGGGAGAGGGATGGCGTGAGAATGGGAGAGGGAGAGAGTGATTTTTGTGTGTTGAATTTGTGAGGTATAAATGAGGCTTGAGGGGGGTATTTATAGGTAGTCATGAGGGGTTTCTAAGCAATAAATGAAAGTTTATGGGAGATGTGGTTGCCTATTATTTCAACAAATGCTTGGTAATTAAATTGGAAATGTGGTTAAATTACATTATGAACATATGCTTGGTAATTAACTAGGAAATGTGGAGAAATTATGCTCATTTGTTTAATCCTTCTAGAAGACCATGAGGTCATGGATGATGTCATTTGGAATAAAAATAAATGTAAAAATATTATAAAATTTATTCAAGAGTCGAGAGGTAAAATTTCGATGTAGTGAATTAATGAAAGAATGAGTGAAAAATGAGGTTCGTTTTGGTTATAAATGTGGAATATTTAGAGTTTTTGTTTATAAATTATGAACACTAAAGTTGATGAAAATCATGAGAAAAATTATATAAACGAAGCTATGATAAAGTTTAGAGTTTAGAAAAATCATTATTGTTTAGAGAAAAATTCAAGAATCGTTTTGAGTATAATTTCGAATATTGAATAAAACTAATATGTTTAAAATAAAATGATGATTTTTAAATAGGAAAATATTTATAAAAGATGCTATGGGTGAAATCAAGTTTTTGGTAAATGCATGAAAATTCATAAAATAATTTGAGGATCGTTTTGGTTATAATTTTGAGTAATAAAAAGTAAATGAATAAGGATTTATTGATGATCGAATCATAAGCTAGGGTTTTCGCCGGTTTTTGATACTATGGGAGTTAGGATGAGATTTATGGTTCATGGAGAGTATCACGATCCTCGAAATAATGTGAGGATTCTTTTGGTTAAAATATTTTGTAGTGAAAGTGTTTCGGGAGATGTAGGAATATTTTTGAGCTATAGGGGTATTTTCGTAATTTCCAACCTAAAACTGTAGGAATGGGTTTTGAAGCATATGTGGGGGTTTTAGGTGCTAGAAAGGAGTGAATACAGATTCTTTTAAAGGGGGGAAGATTGTAACAGCCCTACTCAAGGCCAAGTCGAGAGAGGTAAGTAAAGGCTAACTCAGTAAACGTTTATAACCTCGATCATTATTAATTCTCTTCATGCATTGCATTTTATGTGACTTATGTGCTCTTATATGTTATAGTTTAATTAAATGTCCATGGATTTAATTATTTCCTCTATTTGACTTGTATCTCGAAGTTCTTTTCATAAAATCCTAGAATTCTAGTATTCACTCCTTTCTAGCACCTAAAACCCCCTCATATGCTTCAAAACCCATTCCTACAGTTTTAGGTTAGAAATTACGAAAATACCCCTACAGCTCAAAAATATTCCTACATCTCCCGAAACACTTTCACTACCCAATATTTTAACCAAAAGAATCCTCACATTATTTCGAGGATCGTGATACTCTCCATGAACCATAAATCCCATCCTAACTCCCGTAGTATCAAAAACCGGCGAAAACCCTAGCTTATGATTCGATCATCAATAAATCCTTATTCATTTACTTTTTATTATTCAAAATTATAACCAAAACGATCCTCAAATTATTTTATGAATTTTCATTTATTTACCAAAAACTCGATTTCACCCATAGCATCTTTTATAAATATTTTCCTATTTAAAAATCATCATTTTATTTTAAACATATTAGTTTTATTCAATATTCGAAATTATACTCAAAACGATTCTTGAATTTTTCTCTAAACAATAATGATTTTTCTAAACTCTAAACTTTATCATAGCTTCGTTTATATAATTTTTCTCATGATTTTCATCAACTTTAGTGTTCATAATTTATAAACAAAAACTCTAAATATTCCACATTTATAACCAAAACGAACCTCATTTTTCACTCATTCTTTCATTAATTCACTACATCGAAATTTTACCTCTCGACTCTTGAATAAATTTTATAATATTTTTACATTTATTTTTATTCCAAATGACATCATCCATGACCTCATGGTCTTCTAGAAGGATTAAACAAATGAGCATAATTTCTCCACATTTCCTAGTTAATTACCAAGCATATGTTCATAATGTAATTTAGCCACATTTCCAATTTAATTACCAAGCATTTGTTGAAATATTAGGCAACCACATCTCCCATAAACTTTCATTTATTGCTTAGAAATCCCTCATGACTACCTATAAATACCCCCCCTCAAGCCTCATTTATACCTCACAAATTCAACACACAAAAATCACTCTCTCCCTCTCCCATTCTGACGCCATCCCTCCCTCTCTCTCTCTAAGGTATGCTTTCTTCTATTATTTCATGTTTTATATAATGTTCTTAGTATAGAAATAATAGTAGCATGCCTAGGATTAATTAAATTATGCTTTAGGAATTTATTTTATAAAATATGTGCATAGTTGTTAGTTTAAATATAATGTGTGCACATTATGGAATTTTATTTAATTACATGCATGAATTATGATATGATATAATGAGATTATGTATTTAAATGCTTATGATCTTGTTCATGCTTAGAGTAATTTATTTAGAATTATTTTTCACAGAAAGTTCATATATTT
Organism: Lantana camara; assembly: GCA_037501455.1. Lineage (NCBI taxonomy): Eukaryota > Viridiplantae > Streptophyta > Magnoliopsida > Lamiales > Verbenaceae > Lantana > Lantana camara. The sequence continues at coordinate 78,567,011 of CM074859.1, forward strand.
TGCTATATTATGCTTTAATCTTATGTTATGAATATGAATGTGATAGAACATGTTACACACCCTCTTTGAATATTCTAATAAGCTCAAGAACATGTTCATAATGTTCTTGGATGTGTGTGTGTGCATGTGTGTGGCGTGATCAATGTGTGTGTGTGTATGAATTTGATTTTGTGTTATAAAGTGTTTAATTCATATGAAATTGAATAGTAAATGTTTTCAATAGTAATTTTGACTTTTTGGTCAACTAAAATCTAGTTAATTTCGAAATTATTTTTAAAATAATTATAAAATGAGTTTTGGAATTTTAAAGAAATAATTTTCCTAAATTTTCCAAAAATCAATAAACTATGTAATATTTTTCAAAAGATAACCTACATTGTCAAACTAAACCTTGAATTTCATTTCAAATCTTATAATTGGAATTATAATATAGTTAATAAATATTGGATTAGTTAAAGATCCCATAAAACCTGAATTTATTAATTAAACTGGTGAATTTATGGTTTACCGGGAAATCTTTAACGCAATACATAATGTGTACCTTCTATAATTATTTTGTTACAATATTGTGTGCAACTAGGTTAGTTAGGAACTAAGAACCTAGTTCTAAGTCCATAGTAGTTATTACTTTCAGGCGAACATAGTATCGAAGAGTGGAATCCTCACACTTCCACTTAAGTCTCGGTACCGGTGAGGGTTCTAAATCTTTCAACTGAAATCATGATAAAATACTTTACTTTATTTTCTTGAATTTCCTTTCAAGTTATTCTTCCCTTTATGGGAAAATAATTCTTGTTAATTGTTTAAACCACGTATTTACCCGAAAAGTACTTAGTACTCTCTTACGGGTAAATATTCTCGTCTTGCAAGTAAAATTATTGTTTTTCCTATGGGCCCGGTGGTCTTGGTAGAAGTAGTAGTCCGGGAGGCACGGGCCGAGGTCTACTATTATACTAGACGCCAACTAGATCTTGATGATGGTCTAACTGGAGGTTAGTTATTCCACATCAAGTGATGGGAAAAGGTACGTCCCTCCCACAATCTTGTTTATCGTCACTAGGGCTTGCAATCCTACGTGACATCGGAGGAAGAAGGATGGTATTCTCGTATCTGTTTTATTAAGTACCGACACCTTGATCAGTGTCGTTACTATTTTTCTCGGATTTTAAGGAGTTAAGGTTGGAGAAGCCTAGCTTGCGGGCATCAAAAATCATATTCAAAACGGTTCATAAATTTTCTAAAGTATAGCCTATATTTCCCCTACTCCTATTTCAAACAAATATGAACCGGATATTATTGTCATATACTTATTTGTTATTATATAGTATATATATTTCAAACCAAGACTTTCTTGGTCAAAACATTTTCAAAATCTTACTTATAATCCTAAATCTCAAACCCCCCGTCACTTAGTCATTTTTGACTAACCCTCCTACTCTTTTAATTCATGATTTTAGGAATCTACACAGCGACGCCTTAGAGGTATCTTGAAACTTTAAGGTGTCACATCTCAAGTTATTTAGAGTAATCACGAGTGCGTGTACATCTTTCAATAAGTATTCTTTTGTGAAGATAAACCTATCGATGTAATTACCTATCCAACTTAATAATATGTGTCTCGTTATATATATTGTCCCCTTTCATCGCTCATGTTTAAGTTTAATTCCGTTGCATTTAAATTTCATACTCTGGTATTGTATAGTCTTGTCCGTTCGCCGGAGTATTTCTCGAGTGCTAGGTCTCACATCCACTCGGGGAGTACTACGGTGCGGGGTTGTAGTGTTAAGGGGCGCTACAGCTAAGGTGATACCCTGTAGCGCCCCTTAACACTACAACCTCGCACCGTAGTACTCCCCGAGTGGATGTGAGACCTAGCACTCGAGAAATACTCCGGCGAACAGACAAGACTATACAATACCAGAGTATGAAATTTAAATGAAACGGAAAAATAAACATGAGCAATAAAAGGGGACAATATGCAACGAAATGCATATTATTAAGTTGGACAAGTAATTACAACGATAGGTCTAACTTCACAGAAGAGTGCTTATTGCAAGATGTACATGCACTCGTGATTACTCTAAATAACTGGAATGTGACACCTTAAAGCTTCAAGATACCTCTAAGGCGTCGCTGTATAGATTCCTGAAATCATGAATTAAAAGAGTAGGAGGGTTAGTCAAAATTACTAAGTGATGGGGGGTTTGAGATTTAGGATTATAAGTAAGATTTTGAAAGTGTTTTGACCAAGAAAGTCTTGGTTTGAAATATATATACTATATAATAACAAATAAGTATATGACAATAATATCCGGTTCATATTTGTTTGTAATAGGAGTAGGGAGAATATAGGCTATACTTTTAGAAAACTTATGAACCGTTTTGAAAATGATTTTATGCCCGCAAGTTAGGCGTCTCCAACCTTAACTCCTTAAAAACCAAGATTTATTCGTAACGACATTGATCAAGATTTCGTTACTCAGTAAAAAGAAATACAACAATACCATCCTTCTTCCTCCAGTGTCACCTCAGGGAGCTACCCCTAGTGACGATATACATGAATTTGGGAGGGACGTACCTTTTCCCGTCACTTGGTGTGGAATAACTAACCTCCAGTTAGACCACTACCAAGATCTAGTTGGCGGTAGGTATAATAGTAGACCTCGGCCCGTGCCTCCCGGACTACTACTTCTACAAAGACCACCGGGCCCATAGGAAAAACAATAATTTTACTTGCAAGACGAGAATATTTACCGGTAAGAAAGTATTAAGTACTTTCGGGTAAATATATGTTTTGGAATAATTAACAAGAATTAATTTCCCATAAAGGGAAGAATAACTTGAAAGGAAATTCAAGAAAATAAAGTAAAGTATTTTATCATGATTTCAGTTGAAAAGATTTAAAATTCTCACCGGTACCGAGACTTAAGTGGAAGTGTGAGGATTCCACTCTTCGATGCTATGTTCGCCTGAAAGTAATAACTACTATGGACTTAGAACTAGGTTCTTAGTTCCTAGTTGCACACAATATTGTAACAAAATAATTATAGAAGGTACACATTATGTATTGCGTTAAAGATTTCCCGGTAAACCCTAAATTCACCCGTTTAATTAATAAATTCAGGTTTTATGGGATCTTTAACTAATCAAATATTTATTAACTATATTATAATTCCAATTATAAGATTTGAAATGAAATTCAAGGTTTAGTTTGACAATGTAGGTTATGTTTTGAAAAATATTACATAGTTTATTGATTTTTGGAAAATTTAGGAAAAATTATTTCTTTAAAATTCCAAAACTCATTTTATAATTATTTTAAAAATAATTTCGAAATTAACTAGATTTTAGTTCACCAAAAAGTCAAAATTACTATTGAAAACATTTACTATTCAATTTCATATGAATTAAACACTTTATAACACAAAATCAAATTCATACACACACACACATTTATCACGCCACACACATGCACACACACACATCCAAGAACATTATGAACATGTTCTTGAGCTTATTTGAATATTCAAAGAGGGTGTGTAACATGTTCTATCACATTCATATTCATAACATAAGATTAAAGCATAATATAGCAAAATATATGAACTTTCTATGAAAAATAATTCTAAATAAACTACTCTAAGCATGAACAAGATCATAAGCATTTAAATACATAATCTCATTATATCATATCATAATTCATTCATGTAATTAAATAAAATTCCATAATGTGCACACATTATATTTAAACTAACAACTATGCACATATTGTTGGAAAACACGAATCAGAAAGCAGCGGAATTTAAAAATTTTTCCAACAAAAGGATCTTGGACTCGCAATCGTGTAACCAAATTCGTAGAGATAGAAAACTTACTTTTCTTTTATTCTTTCTTGAAGCGTTTCAAGCCACCCAAGAACGCTCTTCTCGCGGCTTGACAACCCGTCCCTCGAAAGTCTCTTTCTACTTCAGAATCCATTGTCGGGATAGCAATCCACACCAACCTAGATTCAATTCATGTTAGAGATGTTCTTAACAATATAACATAAAGAAAGAAACATGAAACGAGAAAAGCAGGATTGAAACACCCTTCGAAAACAGTTTTGCGAAAGTAGAAAACTGCCAGTCACAAAACCCTCGTGAAAAAATTCATCCTTCAGGTTATGGACGAACGGTTTTCGCCATCTTCTTTGGTTCGATTTTTTCATTCGCTTCACGTCGAGTTCAGAATCGTTTCATCATCCCTTCTGATCATTTTTGCTTAATCCCCACTTTTGGTAAAGCTCGAATCTTCAAAACTTCTAACTTGAAGTCTCTAGAGATAGTCCACCAACTTGGCTACAATCTAACTAGTAAGGATGCTAGTTCTCTAGTTAGTGTTTAGGCTTAACCTAGGGTTTTATTTTATCTTGGAGAAAGGAAGGTGTTCAACACATGAACCAAGAATTGTCTATTAGCTCTAAAGGGGAGCATGAGCTCCCCTATATATAAGAAAGGGGAGGGACGAAATTCCTAGTCCTTAATGGGCTAGGATTTTGGTCTCTCTCTCTCCTATTACTTGATCATCAAGTAATTTTGACTTTGACTTTGAATTCTAATTCAAATCAACTTTCAAGAGAGCTAAAAATATCCAAACTATTTTTTGATAATTTTATACTTTATTGATTTAAAATAAATAACTTATTTTATCTAATTAATTAATTCATAATTAATTAACTAGATTATTTTTTCTCCAAAATAAGACTTTCTTTTTAATTCAAAATTAAACCAAAGTCTATTAAATAGTTAATCACATTAATTATTTAATACATAAATAAATATACACATATATTTATACACGTGTGTGACACGTGTCATAATGACACGTGTCACTCACGTGAGCCACACGTGTGGTTTCACACGTGTGGAACCCTCTTGGCTTGATTAACTCGTTTAATCATTTTAAAGCCTCAACTCATGTAACCAAGTTGTTGTGTGTGACCCTCTAGGTTCTCAATTCAATTAGCAGTGACCCTAATTAATTAATTCACTAATTAATTAATCAGTCCACAGATTAAACGACCATAGTCTAGCAACAGGTGTTTAACCCCTAGCTGAATTGGAATGTTCGGATTCGACAGAACCTTTAAGTCATTGATTCATGTGAGATACAATCCTCCTACTTACTATCTCTTAACCATGATCTAGGGTAAGGGAATAATTAGAACCCTAATAATCTGGTCTTAAAGCTAAAGTGCATTTCATATCCATTTGATCTCAATCCAAGAAACCCTTTTCTTGATGTCTTGATCTACTGCCTTGGCCAAGGACTCCATATGGCATATGAATGACTTACACAATAAGAGATCACCTTGCAAATGCAAGTGTAGGTCCTTTCTTGATTCTCATTCACTTTCATGAGTCACTTGTGCAGCCCCAGCATAAGCCTTGAATCAGTTGTCTAAGGCGACACCCTTTAAAGCTTATACCAAAGACTACAGAGTTAACTCATAAAGTAACATGGAACCTCAAGTCTAAGGATCAATTAATCACATCAATGACTCGTGAGATATTTCCTAATCTGGAAGTTTCCATTTCCTGAAATAGAAACTTCCTTTCCCATTTAGGAATGTTCTCACACGAGGCACCTCAGTGAACTTACTTATTAAAGCAAGCACCCTCATGTATCACGCACGTATCAACTATACACTTTGCACCTCCATGAAACAAGGTGGTCCTTCTTAAGGGCGTGATCCCACAAGCAAGCCTTAGAGGAGTCAGGTTGACACTCCCACTGTCTGTAGGACTCATCGGCTTGGAGTATTTTACTAATCATGACTTATGTGATATAGGGCTCGTTTCATGAACCATTTCACCTAAATGGTAGAGTCCTAAAGTCATCAGGATTAGGGGAGTTCTCATACATGCGCACGTAATGGAAACACACAAAACACGTATTGGCATATAAAGAAGTGTTTGCCTATAATCAATCGTATATTATTCAAAGATTGTCTGTGATACAAGAAAAGTCCCAAAGCAGATTACGTCGAATCGGCTTTCTAGGGCACTATTCCTAACAATCTCCCACTTGCCCGTAAAAGCCATTTAGGTATTCTAAGTCCCATCTTCTCAAGATGCACTTTGAGAGCCTATTGACTTTGGGCGTTTCCAAAGTGGATCTGCTATATTCTCTGCTGATGTGACCCTCTTGTTTACACATCTCTTAGGAAACACCTTTTCCTTATAAAGTGATTCGTAATCACGTGTTCAGTCTCTTGGTGAGGTCTTGGTTCTCTTACTTGAGCAACCATCCATTTTATCATACAATATGATAAAGGAGTTGTTTCATGCTAGGAACTTCATCTAACTGGTTAGATGGAGTTTCTTACCCAAACACTTAACTTAGCGTTATATAATACGACTAAGTTCTCAACTACGACAGTCGAGTTTTGCAATGTCCGTCCTTGGAACCCTTTCCAACACATTGCATTACCATTTTGGTAGAAGTTGTATCCTTGCAATGATTTCATAATCATCCATGTTTGATGAACGGTTACATCAAATATCCTTCTAACAACAATATCTTTTGGGCTCTGTAAACTAATACATATCCTCATTTCTTCTCAAGTACTCTGAGGACATCCTTTACAGAGATCTAATGACCTTCTCTGAGGTCATATTAGATTCGGCCTACTACGCTTAGTGTTGTGCCATATCTAATTTAGTACATAGCTTTTCATACATTATGCACCCTTTCACTTAAAGGGATTTTGGACATTCTAACTTTCTCAAAGTTTATCTTAGGACACATACTCTTCAAAAGAGACGTTCCATTGTCCATACTGAACTCCTTTTAGTACCGTGGTTATGTACTCATTTTGTGATAATCCTTTTATTCTCTTAGATCTATCTTCTATAGATCTGAATGTCGAGAATATAGGATAATCACCAAGATCTTTCATGTCAAATTGTTTCTTAAACAAGAATTGGTAACTTTCACGTCATCCTTGACATTCCTAATGAGAAGGACATCGTCTTCTAAAGAACCAAAATTGACTCTTACATCACTAACTTTCATATGTACACTCTGAGACTTATTCGACTTCTATCTGTGTCGAACGATTTGACTGTGGAATCGAATTGTCTAACTCCTAGAAGCCTTTATCAATCCACAGATTGACTTTAGGGATTTGCATACCTTATGCATACTCCCACTGAATATGAGATTTATAGAAATACCTTATTTCAGTCTCTTTCAATCTCATATTGAACAAGATAGTTCTCATATTCATTTATCATATCTCATAGTCAGAATATGAGGATGTGGTAAACATAATCCAAATGGACTTTTGCATTTCAATCGTCAAGAAGGTTGTAATGCTTTCCATTTACTCGAAGCTCCACGAGCTTGATCCTATCAGGTGGATCAACCAAGGTCAAAACTTGGTTTGAGTATATGGAATCCATATTGGATTTCAAAGCTTGCTTACCCATTAGCTAGTCGGTATCTAACCCTATACGAATGAAAGAATGCAAAACATGACAGCGGAAGTAGTACGAAAAGCCGACTTACAAAACCTTTTACACACCAGGCATACAACACAATACATACAACATAATTAAATATACGTGTAGCACCCCGAGCGTAGGGCACCACATCCCCCGCACTAGAGCCCGACACGTGTAGTGGAATGGAGAATCCGTACACGCATCGAACAATGGCGAACGGGAGACAAACAAAACTCACTCTCTAGCTAGGCGGCCTAACCCTCAGTCAGAGCACAAAACAGTTCATGGTATAGCGAAAGCGATAAAAGCAATTCATACAAAATTCCCCAAGATCACATATATACATATCACATAGTCATAAGAGCATAATATTTCCAATTACAAATTTACAATGCCCTTCCCGGGCCAAAACATTTCAAGTATCAAAGTATTCAGAAAATAAATTTCATAAACATAAGACATAAACCACTACGAATGCAATAAAGATGACTCGAGCTATGAAACAAGTAAGACTCGAAGATAACTTGCCGCCTAGCTCGACTCCCACGGTACCTGCAACTCAAAGATGGGAAAAAGAAAGGAAAACCACGAGGGTTAGTCCTAATGACTAGTGAGGGGGCTACAAACACACTCATAATACATATAGAGCAAAGCACCTAATCAAAATCATAAAAGGATCCATGAACCGAGGAGGGTTTTTGCAAACTAAAACATTTCCCGTGATAATAACTATATATAATGAAAAGAAGTAAGGGCCATAGGCCAAAATCACAAATTTTAAGTATTTAAGAATCCATTCCCGTTTCATAAATCATACGAATTCACACAACTCGGCGAGTACGAGTTATACCTCCAACTCCCACAAACAAAGACATAATCAAAGCAAAATTCATAAACCATCCTTCTTCGGGTGATAGAAGGGTTGACGGCCCTAACTATCGGTCAAATTCACACGAAACAAGGTTAATTACTTCCTTGAAACCTTCGGTGGTTGAATCCACCGGCTCAAGAGAAACGCCCTTCCTCAACCTCCTAAGGTTAGGCGAGACTCTCAAAGGAAAGTGTTGATGGAAGAGCCCGGCGACCCCTCGGCCGTCCCGAGATACCATGCCACTCTCCGGGCCCAAATCATAATTGAAAATTCATAATTTTCGTAAACTTCTCTTTCAAAGTTCAAAGCTCGCTTACACACTCACACTTAACGAAAGGATTTCAAAACAAATGTAAAATAGTTTATATACTTATACAAATCGTTTTCAAAAACTTATAACAAAGAGAACAAGTCCTCAAAGTACATACCCTACATATATTTAACATATAGTATACATAAATCGCATGCGGGCTTAAAAACATTTAGGGTTTTAGGTCATAATATCTAAAAGAATAAAACCTCACCTTCCGAACACGTAGCGGTGACAAAAGAAAGCGAACCGGACGCCTAAGGGACAACCTCGTCGTCAACGGGAGGGTCAACTACACAAAACAAATAACAAGGGATACTCTTAGACTCAATATGTACCACATAAACGCTCGGCAAATGCACATGCGTGTAAATGATGCAAATGAAATGAGATGAATTCATGTTTAGGTCATATAAGGTCACACATTGCATATGAACTCACATATCATAAACGAGGATGTAAAACGAACTATAAATTCATAACATAAATCTTAACACACAATATAACATGTTAGAAGAAGCATAGGGATCAAATTAGTGTTGAGAAAGCGAAAAGAATGCGAAACGAAACAAGAAAATCGAAGTTTGGGGCAAAAGGAGCCACTGACCTAAATCCACCCCGGTGGATTTTTTTCAAAGGGAAAATCCACCCCCATGGATTTTCCAGGAGTTTCTGACTCAAATCCACCCCGGCGGATTTTTTTCAAAGGGAAAATCCACCCCCGTGGATTTGAGTCGGAAGCCAAAAAAACTCGATTTTTCAGCCCCAAAACTCTCCAAAACTCATCCAAATTCGTGCAAACTCAAGATAGAACATATTAGGATCATAATATGTCATATATTCACTCAATCCATGTCAAAATCAAAGCTAAACATCAAGATTCAAGTGAAGGAATGTAAGAGATATACATATCTTCAAGTTTATGCCAAAAACCCAAATTGAAACCTAAAGATTCCTAGATTCTCATGCAAAATCAGACCATACACTTATATTATAATGTCATAAGATCAATTAGGATGCAAAAACTCCAACAAAACACCAAGACAACAAGCTATAATTTCAAAATTGGCAAAACCCTTACTATTCATAGAAATATTCATATCTTGATCAAATCACCACCAAATTGAGCAAATAAGGTATCTAAACAAAGAAGAGAAGATGGAGAAACAAATTCCAAGCTTACCTTTCGAAAATGGAAGGATTTGATGAGGATTTGAGCTCAAAAGGTTGGAAGGTGAATAGTATAATTTTGCTTCCTTCTTGGTCTCGGGTTTGAGCAGCTATTTCTCTCTTCTCTCCAAGGTTGGAACGAAATGAGGGGCTTATGGCTGAAAGAGGAGTATGTTAGGAGTATGTGGGTCCAAGGTTTATTTAATTTGGTCAAATATATCAAAAGTTGTGAATAAAAGAGTGGGCAAAGGTCTAAAATGGCATACGAGGCTTGTTTCGGTTAAATTTCGGAGGTCTAAATGAGCTTAGAAAAATATGAGGCTATGTTTATTGAACCCGAATCATGGATACGAGTTCAACGGAGGTGACGGAATTCGAATCCGAATTCCCGAGCTCAATTTGTGCTTCCCGGAACCTAAGGCGCGCTAAATGCTCTTTAGCCTCATTTAGGTTCCGTCTCCAAAATAAAATCAAAAGACAAACCAAATAAATTCCAAAACATAAAACGAGCATATAGTCAAGTTCATAACTCAAGTAATTCACGCATATAAAAAATTCGCAAGAAACAGAATTGAAATCGGATACGAATAGGGCAAAATTTCAAGCATAGAGGGTTTAAACATTCAAAACAAATTCATTCTTAAATCAAATAATTATCAAACATCCACATAAGAATTAATAACTATCAAGTATTCACGTAATTAATTAATTAAATCGCGCACATAAAAATATACCTGAAAGTCTGAACAATCGGGATGTTACAAACCTCCCTCCTTCAAAAGGACCTGTCCTCAGGTCCGAAGCGAGGTCTTGAAAAGTTCCGGGTACAACTGTCTCATTTTCTCCTCGGTTTCCCAAGTGGCTTCTTCGGATTTCTGATCACGCCACAAGACTTTTACCAAGGGGAATTGCCGGTTTCTCAATTCTTGCATCTTCCGGTCCAAAACTTTAACCGGGTACTTCTTGATTGTCAAATCCGGCTCTAGTTGCACCTCTTTGATTGGAATTATAGAAGACTCATCGGGATAGTGTTTCCGGAGTTGAGAGACATGGAAAACATTGTGTATCCCGGTCAAACTCGGTGGTAGATCAAGTCGGTAGGCTACTTCCCCAACTCGTTCAAGAATTACAAAGGGGCCTAAGTAGCGCGGGTTAAGCTTCCCGCCTTTACCAATCCGAGAAAACCCTTGAAAATGCTTTTAGAAAATCCTTATCTCCCGCTTCAAACGCCAAGGGTCGTCTTCTTTTGTCCGCATAACTTTTCTGTCGGTCCTGAGCCGCCTTTAGCCTTTGTCGAATCACTTTCACTTTCTCGATGGTATCTTGGATCTCCTTTGGTTTCTTAGCTCTGTCGAGCTTACCATCCTTTGTCCATCTCCATTCATCAATATCCCAAAATAAAGGTGATCGACATTTCCTTCCATATAATGCCTCATACGGAGCCATACCAATCGAAGTGTGAAAACTGTTATTATAGGCGAACTCGACCAAATCCAAATACTCATCCCACGAGTCTTGATAGTCTAAAGCACAAGCAGGAAGCATGTCCTCAAGATATTTAATTAACCTCTCGGATTGTCCATCCGTTTGTGGGTGAGATGCAGTACTAAACTGAAGTTTCGTTCCCATACACTTCTGTAATTCCTGCCAGAAACTCGCTGTAAACCGTGGATCCCTATCTGAAACAATACTAACAGGTGCACCATGCAATCTCACAATTTCTTTCCGGTACAACTTGGCCAACTTAGGCACTTTATCGGACATCCGGACCTTGAGAAAGTGAGCCGACTTCGAAAACCGATCAATTATGACCCAAATTCCATCGAAACCTCCTTTGGTCCTTGGCAAGCCGGACACGAAGTCCATCGTCACTTGCTCCCACTTCCATTCAGGAATTGGAAGTGGTTGGAGAGTTCCCCCCGGTTTCTGATGTTCAGCTTTCACCACTTGGCATGTTTGGCACCTTCTTACATAATTGGCCACATCTCTTTTCATGCCGTTCCACCAATACAAACTTCTTAAATCTCTATACATCTTAGTAGTATCGGGATGTACCGTATAAGCCGACTTATGCGCCTCATCCAACACCAACTGCTTAAGTTCATCTGGAACACACACCCGAGCCTTAAACCGGAATAATCCCGAATCATCAAACCCGAATTTGGTCTCTGGATCAATCCTTGCCTTAGCCACTAATCTTTGAATTTCCAAATCATTAGATTGAGATTCAATCAATCTTTGCCTCAAATCCGGTTGTACTGATATATTTGCCAAACGGGCCTCTGAAACCAAGGATACCGAACTCTGTTTACTTGAACCTGCTCCCAAACTCGAGATACTAACCTTTGTGCTCAAAGCATCCGCAACTACATTAGCCTTACCCGGATGGTATTGAATTCTACAATCATAGTCCTGAAGTAGCTCAACCCAACGTCTTTGCCTTAGATTTAAATCCTTCTGTGTAAACAAATACTTAAGGCTTTGGTGGTCGGTAAAAACTTCAAAAGTAACCCCATAAAGATAATGACGCCATTTCATCAAAGCAAAAACAACCGCAGCTAATTCCAAATCATGAGTGGGATAATTTTTCTCGTGATCTTTTAACTTCCTCGAGGCGTATGCTACTACTTTACCATTTTGCATCAAGACACAACCGAGCCCATCCTTCGATGCATCGGTATAAACCGAGTAACCTTCAGAACCCTCGGGTAGGGTTAAAACCGGTGCAGAAGTCAATCTCTCCTTAAGAGTTTGAAAACTCTTCTCACACGCCTCGTCCCACTCGAACTTAACCTCTTTCTTTGTTAACCGAGTCAACGGGGAAGCAATCTTCGAGAAGTCTTTCACAAAGCGCCTATAATACCCCGCTAACCCTAGAAAACTTCTCACTTCAGAGGCATTCTTCGGCTGTTTCCATAACATAACCGTTTCTATCTTTGCTGGATCCACTTCAACCCCATTCCCTGAGATAAAGTGACCCAAAAATGAAACCCGTTCAATCCAGAACTCACACTTGCTAAACTTGGCGAACAATCTATGTTCTCGAAGTGTAGATAATACCATTCTCAAATGCCGCGCATGATCTTCAACGGACCTCGAATACACCAGAATATCATCTATAAAGATGACCACGAATTTATCGAGGTAGGGCCGGAATATTCGGTGCATCATATCCATGAAAGCGGCTGGGGCATTAGTAAGGCCAAAAGGCATGACCACGAACTCGAAATGCCCATAACGAGTGTTGAAACCCGTCTTCGGTATGTCTTCCTCCCGGATACGCAACTGATAGTACCCTTGTCTTAAATCCAACTTAGAATAAACACACGAACCTTGAAGAAGATCGAACAACTCTTCAATGTGAGGAAGTGGGTATTTATTTTTAATCGTTAACCGGTTCAGCTCACGGTAGTCAATACACATCCGCAATGTCCCGTCTTTCTTCTTTACAAACAGGACAGGAGCACCCCACGGAGAAGTGCTCGGGCGAATGTAACCACACTCTAAGAGCTCATCAAGTTACGCCATCAGCTCCTTCAACTCCGCTGGAGCCATCCTGTAGGGAGATTTCGCATAAGGTTCCGCTCCGGGATAGAGATCTATTACAAATTCGACGTCCCGATCCGGAGGCAAAGACCCCAAATTCTCCGGAAAAACATCGAGGAACTCCTTCACGATCTCCGTCTCCTCGAGCTTGGCCTGATCTTTCGGTTTATTCAAAAGATAGGCCACGTAGCCCGTTGCACCGTCCCGGAACAATTTACTTGCTTCCATAAAGGATATAAACGGGCAGGCCTTCAATTTCTGACCCGCAAATACCATAGAACCCAATGTCACCTTCTTAGCGAAGCAATCCATCATGGCTCGATGTCGAAACAACCAGTCCATCCCTAAAATTACCCCATATCTCTGGATAGGCATCTCAATCAAATCTGCCGGATACTCTTGATCTTCAACAACAACCGGGCACCCACGAAACACTGTCCGCTACCAAACTGCCCCCGAGTGGGGAACTCACAACAAAGGAATCATCAAAGCAAGCAACAGGCAAAGAAAGTGCAGGAACACACCGGGAAGCAATAAAAGAATGCGTTGCTCCCGGATCAAATAATGCATGTAATGGAATGCCATGAATGCTAATAGTACCTTCAACGACGGCATTTGCATCCACCTCGGCATCCTCTTCTTCACCTTCAAGTGCATAGGCTCTGGCTTGGATAGGAGCTCTCGGAGGCCTAGTATTCAAGGGTTGAGGATCCTTCTTCTTAGGACAAGCGTTGATCATGTGACCGGGCTCCCCACAACCATAGCAGCTTCCCAATTTCTTTCGGCACGTCTCCTCAGTATGATTGGGACCCCCGCAATAAGAACACTCAATCGGGGCCGGTAGAGCGGGTACCACAGCTTGTCCTTGGGGTCGGGGCTTCTTATTAAAAAGATTAGAACCTTTGGGCTTGAAGACCGGAGGCCCACGTTGAGAGATAGGCCTATTACCCAAATTTGATCCGGTGCTCGAACCTTGCCCCGAAGAGTAAGCCGGAGGTTTCATCCTCAAATTATGAGCTTCTACTTTCAGTGCCTTCCTTGTAGCCTTCTCCCAAGTGTCCACAGTAGCGGCCTTTAGAGCATTCTGAACGTCATACCTCAGCCCATGAATAAAATTCCGAGCTTTCTGAGTATCATCGTTAGTGATGTGAGGGGCATATGGGGCGAGTCTTTCAAATTCCAAGATATAATCTTCAACAGAACGATTCCCTTGTTTTAACTCCGTGAATTCCTGGAGTCTTCTTTCACGGGCACTTGGTGGGATATACTTGTGGCGAAATTCTCTTATGAAGCTTTCCCAGTTAAACTCTTCACCCATTCTTTCTAACCGAGCTCTCATAGCCTTCAACCAATTAGAGGCGGGACCCTGAACAAAACGAGCCGTGCAAACTGCCTTCTCATGAGATGGTGCAGGGCATATTTCCCAAATCCCCGAAATTTCTGACAACCATTCCTCTGCTTTAATATCATCACCGCCGTACCACTTCGGAGGGTTGTTGTTCCGAAATTCCCTAAAAGCTGGGGTAACTTGACCCTCTTGAGCCTCCCCATAAGGATTATTCCTTTGATTCTGTTGCAACTGGTTTAAGAGAGCCTGAACAATATTTTCTGCATTCAATGGAGGAGGTGGTGGTGCTTGTGGAGGAGGTTGATTAAGATCCGGGGTTTGTTCCCTATCATTTCTCCTTCGTGGAGGCATCCTGAAAATTCACAAATCAAGAAAATATTGATGCATGGGGTTCAATGTATGTTCATGGAAGCAATTAATTAAAATTTAAACAATTAAATCACATAATTGTAAAGATGAATGCAAATAATCACATAACCCTAAGCCGAACGACCTAGACAGACCCGACACGACTCTAGAGCTCCGGTTTTGCAACCGAGAGCTCTGATACCACCTAAGGATGTAGCACCCCGAGCGTAGGGCACCACATCCCCCGCACTAGAGCCCGACACGTGTAGTGGAATGGAGAATCCGTACACGCATCGAACAATAGCGAACGGGAGACAAATAAAACTCACTCTCTAGCTAGGCGGCCTAACCCTCAGTCAGAGCACAAAACAGTTCATGGTATAGCGGAAGCGATAAAAGCAATTCATACAAAATTCCCCAAGATCACATATATACATATCACATAGTCATAAGAGCATAATATTTCCAATTACAAATTTACAATGCCCTTCCCGGGCCAAAACATTTCAAGTATCAAAGTATTCGGAAAATAAATTTCATAAACATAAGACATAAACCACTACGAATGCAATAAAGATGACTCGAAGACAACTTGCCGCCTAGCTCGACTCCCACGGTACCTGCAACTCAAAGATGGGAAAAAGAAAGGAAAACCACGAGGGTTAGTCCTAATGACTAGTGAGGGGGCTACACACACACTCATAATACATATAGAGCAAAGCACCTAATCAAAATCATAAAAGGATCCATGAACCGAGGAGGGTTTTTGCAAACTAAAACATTTCCCGTGATAATAACTATATATAATGAAAAGAAGTAAGGGCCATAGGCCAAAATCACAAATTTTAAGTATTTAAGAATCCATTCCCGTTTCATAAATCATACGAATTCACACAACTCGGCGAGTACGAGTCATACCTCCAACTCCCACAAACAAAGACATAATCAAAGCAAAATTCATAAACCATCCTTCTTCGGGTGATAGAAGGGTTGACGGCCCTAACTATCGGTCAAATTCACACGAAACAAGGTTAATTACTTCCTTGAAACCTTCGGTGGTTGAATCCACCGGCTCAAGAGAAACGCCCTTCCTCAACCTCCTAAGGTTAGGCGAGACTCTCAAAGGAAAGTGTTGATGGAAGAGCCCGGCGACCCCTCGGCCGTCCCGAGATACCATGCCACTCTCCGGGCCCAAATCATAATTGAAAATTCATAATTTTCGTAAACTTCTCTTTCAAAGTTCAAAGCTCGCTTACACACTCACACTTAACGAAAGGATTTCAAAACAAATGTAAAATAGTTTATATACTTATACAAATCGTTTTCAAAAACTTATAACAAAGAGAACAAGTCCTCAAAGTACATACCCTACATATATTTAACATATAGTATACATAAATCGCATGCGGGCTTAAAAACATTTAGGGTTTTAGGTCATAATATCTAAAAGAATAAAACCTCACCTTCCGAACACGTAGCGGTGACAAAAGAAAGCGAACCGGACGCCTAAGGGACAACCTCGTCTTCAACGGGAGGGTCAACTACACAAAACAAATAACAAGGGATACTCTTAGACTCAATATGTACCACATAAATGCTCGGCAAATGCACATGCGTGTGAATGATGCAAATGAAATGAGATGAATTCATGTTTAGGTCATATAAGGTCACACATTGCATATGAACTCACATATCATAAACGAGGATGTAAAACGAACTATAAATTCATAACATAAATCTTAACACACAATATAACATGTTAGAAGAAGCATAGGGATCAAATTAGTGTTGAGAAAGCGAAAAGAATGCGAAACGAAACAAGAAAATCGAAGTTTGGGGCAAAAGGAGCCACTGACCTAAATCCACCCCGGTGGATTTTTTTCAAAGGGAAAATCCACCCCCATGGATTTTCCAGGAGTTTCTAACTCAAATCCACCCCGGCGGATTTTTTTCAAAGGGAAAATCCACCTCCGTGGATTTGAGTCGGAAGCCAAAAAAACTCGATTTTTCAGCCCCAGAACTCTCCAAAACTCATCCAAATTCGTGCAAACTCAAGATAGAACATATTAGGATCATAATATGTCATATATTCACTCAATCCATGTCAAAATCAAAGCTAAACATCAGGATTCAAGTGAAGGAATGTAAGAGATATACATATCTTCAAGTTTATGCCAAAAACCCAAATTTAAACCTAAAGATTCCTAGATTCTCATGCAAAATCAGACCATACACTTATATTATAATGTCATAAGATCAATTAGGATGCAAAAACTCCAACAAAACACCAAGAGATCAAGCTATAATTTCAAAATTGGCAAAACCCTTACTATTCATAGAAATATTCATATCATGATCAAATCACCACCAAATTGAGCAAATAAGGTATCTAAACAAAGAAGAGAAGATGGAGAAACAAATTCCAAGCTTACCTTTCGAAAATGGAAGGATTTGATGAGGATTTGAGCTCAAAAGGTTGGAAGGTGAATAGTATAATTTTGCTTCCTTCTTGGTCTCGGTTTTGAGCAGCTATTTCTCTCTTCTCTCCAAGGTTGGAACGAAATGAGGGGCTTATGGCTGAAAGAGGAGTATGTTAGGAGTATGTGGGTCCAAGGTTTATTTAATTTGGTCAAATATATCAAAAGTTATGAATAAAAGAGTGGGCAAAGGTCTAAAATGGCATACGAGGCTTGTTTCGGTTAAATTTCGGAGGTCTAAATGAGTTTAGAAAAATATGACGCTATGTTTATTGAACCCGAATCATGGATACGAGTTCAACGGAGGTGACGGAATTCGAATCCGAATTCCCGAGCTCAATTTGTGCTTCCCGGAACCTAAGGCGCGCTAAATGCTCTTTAGCCTCATTTAGGTTCCGTCTCCAAAATAAAATCAAAAGACAAACCAAATAAATTCCAAAACATAAAACGAGCATATAGTCAAGTTCATAACTCAAGTAATTCACGCATATAAAAAATTCGCAAGAAACAGAATTGAAATCGGATACGAATAGGGCAAAATTTCAAGCATAGAGGGTTTAAACATTCAAAACAAATTCATTCTTAAATCAAATAATTATCAAACATCCACATAAGAATTAATAACTATCAAGTATTCACGTAATTAATTAATTAAATCGCGCACATAAAAATATACCTGAAAGTCTGAACAATCGGGATGTTACAATACGGGTTCAACTAGTTCATCAAACCTGTCCTAACCTGTCCCGAATAATCAAACAACAAAACGGGTTCAACTAATCCAAACACCTGTCCTAACCTGTCCCGAAATTCCAAACATTCAAATCATACGTGCAACCTGCTCACAACACAACTTATACAGAATTTATAAAATTTTAAATCAGAATAAAATACTTGACAAACTGAAACGTGCAGACACGGACTCAAAAGACACGACACACCGCCACCTAGCATGAACTCCAACCAAAACCTGCACACTAAAAACACAAACGGGGAGGGGTCAGTCCAAAGACTGAGCGAGGGGTTAACACACGCACGCTATACATTTATCTATAGAGCACAACACAAAGTAGAAGCAATATTCGTGAACCCGGGGTTAGTTTTTGCACGCCAGAACATTTTCCCGTGATAATATACATATAGGGAGACATATCAAACAGACCAAACAAATCTTAAGTCAAAAGTTTCTTAAGGCATAACTCAGATTCATGCAGACTTAACACACATATCGGAGCATATCTTATTAGCTTAAAAGTATATCAATTTTTTTATCTTAATTTAACAATCTACCCCCGTTTCACGAACTTATGACAGACGGACAGACAGAACACACTTACTCATACCAAAACAAAACTCATAAAACAATCCCACCTGCACACCATTGGGGAAGAGAGGTGCCCCTCTCAACCCACCACAGAACGAAACATGTGAACCTGAGGATCCCGCCCGGCTCCTTCGACGGCCAGCCAAAATGCGCTCCGTCGGCATAGAAGAACTAAGTCTCCCGTTGGTGGAGAAGTTCACAGTGGTCGTAACCGGCGACCCCATGGTCGTAACCGGCGACCCCATGGTCGTCCCGGGTCTCCCTTACCCACAATCTCCGGGGCCCAACACATCAGAACAGAGCATATCAGATCATAACTCGCTACACATCATACTTATCAAATCATGACAGACTTACGTACCTGATTAGACATACCATACCTTGTAACTTAGCATATGCTATAAACGTACCTCTCCATGTCATCCTAATCCGTAGCTGGCATGAAGACACACAGTTTGAAGCATAGCCTCGTTGCAAAACATTTCAAACTTACATACTCTCGTACATATACAGTTCAAAAACCTTTAACCGTATGACAAAATCATAAACCGTATGACAAAATCATAAACGTATCGTATAAACACATATCTATTATATAAATATAATAGAATAGTCGCATGAAGGCTTGAAAACGAGCACAGAGGGTTATAGGTCGCTTTAACTAAAACAAAAATCCTAAAACCTCACCTTACACCGACGAGAACGAAAAACACAAGCCAAGAAGTCCCACTTAACCCAAACAGCCAACAGACACTCCCTGGAAAAACCCTGATCAACTGAACACAGAGAACACAAGACTGAGGCTCAAATCACAACCACAAAGACGCACGGCCATGCTCACGAATACAAATGATGCGACATATAGTTCACATTTATCCAAATTAAGTCATTCATGTCAAATCACAATCATTTCACATATTAGAAGATGCATAACTTATAGAATTCATATCATCAGGTAGGAAATTATAAATCGAGACATAATAATTTAAATCCTATCATGCTCCAAGTCGTGCGAGAATAAAACATCAAGTTTATATCAATTTATTCAAAATTACAAATTTGTAGAACTTACAATTTTCCCATCAATTAGTATACTTAACAATTCGTTCAAATTAAAGCACAACGTATCCTTTTATAATTTAGTATATAGGATTCATAATCAATTAGTTTCTAAAATTACATTAACACCCCTTAAAAGCACTAATCATATACAAGACGTGGCATAAACGAGGCAAATAATTCAATAATTCAAGAATCAAGCTTATCATATATCATAACATATTTTCATACATCATACAACTCGTAATTTCATTTCATAGTTCATACAAGATCGAAATTACAATGAAAACAATTAACGATAATAAATACAATAACTTCAAAAATTTATATAAGATCAACCAGACGTCCGATTGATGAACGGAAAGTGGCGTTGGACTCACCACGATGAAAGGAACCCGCTGATCGAAAGTCACCGGAATGCCGCCACCGCAACTGGCCGAACAGCCACCGAAATACCGCCTCCGGTGGTCTAAAAAATCCCCGGAAGGACAGAAACGTGCGCCTCGACTGCTTGCCAAAAGGCCTCAACCAATTTCAAAACAAACCAAACACACCGGATTTCGTTGACGAAAAACCGAACTAAATTCCTAGAACGAAAACTAAAATTAAACGCAAACCGTAAAACAAAAACGAAATCCGAACATACCGTTAGAAAGCCCGTAACGAGGCCTTCGAAAGCCCCTAAACAAAAGCCGAAAAATATCGCCGAAAAAAGACCGCCTGTCCGCCGGCGATCTGACACCGGTCAGCCACCAATGGCCGATTCTTGGGCCGCCACCACCATGAAAAGTTCGACCTTGACTTGAGGAACAACTTTTGTAAAGGGACCTTCGTCAGAAGATCGCCCGAAAAGCCCTAAAATGCCGTCTGAAGTCGCGCCACCGCTGCCACACCGAAAAACTCTATTTCCGCTGTGATTCAGTCAAAATGGAGGCCTAAAAAGAGACGAGGGGGTCAAAAAACATAGGAAAGCATCAAAGGTTGTCCGAAAAACTAACCGGAATGCGGCGGAACCACCACGTTACAGTAACGTCACCGCCCGCCGCGACTTTCAGGTGGCATGTGTGCCACCATCACCGCCCTACTGGCCACGCCACCAACGGGAAAAGTTGAGCTGGGATGTTGCGCTTCAGGCCCGTGCCACCACCGTCCGAAAATGTCACCGGAAACGGCCGAAATCCGCCGGTGAAGTGGCGGTGGTAATTCCCGCCGCCTGCAACTCGCCGTAGCGCCGCCACCATTTTTTGTCAAGCCATGAATCTGGTATCATCGTGTCGGGCTCGTCGAGCTCGTTAATTTCGACTATTCATACGTCAAATTCCGTCGAGTAACGTGCAAGTTAGAGACGAGTGTATATTTTACACCTTGAGTGTGTGTGGGGTGTGTCTGATCGCGGGAGAAAGAGAGAGAGAGCGCTGAAGCTGGTGCCCTAGGCACGAATTAAGAGGATCTGGGTATTTACCCCTGGTCCTCACGGGCGAAAATGATCGGAAGAAAGGGCTAACGACTTCAGAATTGGGCAAACTTAGAGTCTACGGACTCAGCTCGATGCCCCGAACGAGCAGCAGGGGTCAAAAGTGTCGAACTCTCGACCGAACGAGAAATGACCAGAAAACCCCTTAAAAGAGAAAATTACAAAAAGACCCCTAAACTCTAAAAGAGTTCAAAATAGGGCCACGCAACTGTAGCACCCCTACACGTGGAGATGCCACACCCCCGCACTATAGGTCGATCCACATACGAAACAGGTAATCAGTACATGAACTAACCTATAGCGAACGGGTGGCAATGCAATAAACGATAAACTAAGCGGGACTAACTCATACATGCAATGAATTAAAGCGGAAGCATAAACTAATCACTATTGAATACAACTATTAAACATGTCATGACATTTCTCGTTTACCAAGTAAAATATGTTCTAGCTTCACATATCAATACGTTATCATCTTCTAAAATACATAATAATTAATATTAAACATAATTCCTTTGAACAATCAATGAACAATCAAGTAAAATGCACCGTGCTTAACTCGATTACATGGACTGGACTCGACCCGACTCCCGCCTAGCGTGCACCTGCAAGAACCTGAAAGGTGGAGGCGTCAGTCTGTGAAGACCGAGTGAGGGGCATAAATATATATTAGCGCAAATAACATGCAAGTTATAACCTCGGGTAAGGTTTTATAATTATAATAATATAAGTGTAAGAATATCAAAGAACTCGCCCGAGATTACAACTATCAAGTTTAACACGAAAATCACTTTATTTTAACAATCAGTGGCCCTGGCGAGGGGCGTGCACGATCTCCAACCAAACCTCGACAGTGAACAAAGGATTACACTTTCATTTAATTAGGTTATCACACAAGTAATTATAGTGCACACGCTCAATAACACAAACTTCTCCTTTCCCCAATGGTGGTGGGTTTGCAACGCCCGAACCACCCACGATATCACGTTGCACGTCGGGAACATGACTCCCACGTACGGGACTCCTTCCTCCACCAAGCCTCCTGGTGGATTCAGGGGGCATCCCCACGGTTTGAGAGAGGTGTGTGAGTTACTCGTCAGCCCTATGCTTTCCCGGTTGGCTCAAACACTCAATCTCGGGCCCATAATACACGATACACGATAATTCACCAAACACGATAACGGTTCAATAACGATAACACGGTACATGGCTTACTTGTAACACGATACATGACTTGCTTTCAATGAACACGATTTACTTGTAAAGAACACGGCTTGAGAGTTTGGAAACACTTGTAAATATATATATTTATACCGTTTGGCCCAAAAATCACATAAGGTTATACGGGTTCCAAGTAACTAGCAATTAAACCTCACCTGACAGGCGACACGTTGACTCATGGATGAGTGGACGTGCTCAGTTGATCAGAATCTCCGCCCCGGGAGACTAATTGGACAAGAAACAAGACATGGTGTACTCGTGAGACAATAACTCATTAATGTTACCAAATAAGACACGACTTAATTGTAACAGCCCGAAAACCCGCCGTTCGATATTGTCCGCTTTGGATGGGAACCAGACCCCGAAGGGAACCACCCTCACGGTTTTGTTTCTCCCAGGTGGGAACCAGACCCCGAAGGGAACCACCCAGGAAAAGGCCTCTACAAGGGGAGGGGGATCCACCACTTTATAAAGTGGCTTCAAGCCCACCTCCAATCCGATGTGGGATAAAGCACCTTTGGCTATTACAGTCCACCTCCCTTAAGAGGGCCCAGCGTCCTCGCTGGCACACCGAATCCGGGTCCCCGGCTCTGATACCATTTGTAACAGCCCGAAAACCCGCCGTTCGATATTGTCCGCTTTGGATGGGAACCAGACCCCGAAGGGAACCACCCTCACGGTTTTGTTTATCCCAAGTGGGAACCAGACCCCGAAGGGAACCACCCAGGAAAAGGCCTCTACAAGGGGAGGGGGATCCACCACTTTAAAAAGCGGCTTCAAGCCCACCTCCAATCCGATGTGGGACAAAGCACCTTTGGCTATTACATTAATCATGTAACGAGATATCATGGAATGAACAATGTAGCATGTAAATAGCATGTTATGGCATGTAATTGATCATATAATAGCATGTTAGGGTTAATTAAATGATTAGAGAAGGAATTGGAATTTCCATATTTATGCAGAAAGTTTCTGACCTTCCAGAGGCATGGGAACGGCCGTTCCGAACTTTAGTTCAAAATGGGAATGGCCGTTCCCAGCTCCCCAGAGTCACTCCCCGAAGATGGGAATAGCTGTTCCGGCTGTAAGCCAAAACGGGAAGGGTCGTTCCCGTCCTCGCCGTCTTGCATATTTTTCAAATATATGGGAACGGTCGTTGCCCAATTACAAAGGGAACGGGAAGGGCCGTTCCCGTTTCACAGAAGATACAGGAGCAGGGCATGAAACAGTAGACCTTCGAACCATGGCCAAAATCACTCAAAACTTCATGCTTTTATTCATAATATGCAAGAATTCTGGGGATTAATATACATATATACTCAAGATACAATAAGGCCTCATATAAACATTCAAATCATAACTTAATCACCAAAATCAACATCATCATCTCAAACATGAGTTCATTATACAACTCCATAATTTTCATGATATATGCAAGGAATTCAAGTTCAAGGCTCCTAATCATGCTTCTAACATCATATCATCAAGTTACCTAGCTTAAACACTAACCCTAGCCTCATACAAAATTCTCAATAAATCACATATATAGCTTCCCATCTCTACCTTTGAAGAAAGAAGAAGAAGATGAAGTTGTGTGGATGATTGAGCTCCAAAGTTCATAATTTTCCAGAAAATTGGCTTGAAATGATGAAATCTATTCCCCTTTTCTTGGAGGTTTTGGCTCGGTAGGAGAGGAAGCAAACATGCATATGTTTTGATGAAGAATGAGGATGGAAGAGCATAGAAGGCTCTTTACGTGAATCACCATCCTTAATTTTGATGAAAACCCACAAATTGAAATTTAATCCCTCTATTATACAAGTCATGCAATTAAGGATGAAGAGTTTTCTAAATGACCAATTAAGTCCCAAATTTATTCATGCAATTAAGTCCTCACATTTAAATAAATATCCATTAAGGACATATAACAATTAAGGTACATTCGGGAATTAATTCACATAACACAATGAAATCCAATTCATGCAAATAATTCTCAATTTGTTACATATTTCACATAGTTACATTGAAATATAATTTATATAATTTATCATAAAATGTAGTAATTTAATAAACGAAAGAATTAAATAAATCCTAACTCTCGAAAAATCACACGTGGTGCGTACCTGAACGTTTGGAAATTTGGGGCGTTACAGCAACGCACAAAATCAAATAATTAAACACATAATAAAGTTGAAACACGGCGTACCTTATACTCCGGACGACCGGGTGTCACAGAGTTACAAGGAATATTTTTCGCCTCTTATCAAGTGGAAGCATTACTTTTATTGGGTTATATTTGAAGTTTTCACAAATCGAAAGAGTTTATGTTATCTTTCATTCACGAGGACCATGACTGGATAATCTGGTACCATCCTAAGAAGCTAATGTGGTAGTTGATGTACTAAGTTGGAAAGCTAGACTAGCTAACCCAATATACTCTCACCACTGAAATAGGAAGGGATGAAAGCGCAATCTAATGATGAGTGGATCAAGACATGTTTACATTTCAAGGACAAGGATAACGAGATCAAAGTCCAAAGTTAGTGAAAATGGGATTTTGAGGTGTAAAGGCAGAGTTTGTGTGCCGTCAGTAATTCAAGAAGAAGAATAAGACGAGGCATATGAGACATATTATACGATACATCCTGGAGGGACAAAGATGCATCAGGATCTGAAGAAACATCTCCGAGGGGATGGAATGGAAAGAGACGTCGATGAAAATGTCAAGAAATGCTCAGCTTTTCAAGAGGTTAAAGCAAAATATCCAAAGCCAGGCGAAAAGTAGTATACCCGACCAACTCATACTTGGAGATAGATCAAATAACTATGGAATTTGTCACCAGCTTACCGTAAGACGGAAGAGGACAGAACAGTATAAGGGTCATAGTCTATAGATTGATTAAATCAGCACATTTATTATCAGTTAAGATAGCGAATAAGGATAACTCTTTGGCAAAACGGTATCGAGAGGAGATTGTGAAATCTTATGGAGCACCGGCTAATATAGCGGCTGATAGAGATCCAAAGTTTACATATAATTTCGGCAGAGTATTTGTAACGCCCCGTTTTCCTGACAAGTTAGGTACGACGTCACGAGAGAGTTTAATTCAGTAATTATGTGATTTATGTGACGTCGCATGTTAAACCTGTCTACGTGTAATTTTATTTAATTATGTGAGCTTTAGAAATTTATTTAAATTGTACTTGGACTCAATTGTCCAATAATTCTAAGATAGGAAACTAATTTTAATTAGGGTGTTTTGAGGCCTTCGTGGCTACTTTGAGCCCGAGAATTCGGATTCGAATTCCAACCTTATTATTGAGTTTGTTTCGGTTATTCGGATTCAAATACTTAACCTTTTATTCTTTTTAAATCTATTTGATTGCCCAACAGTTTTAAAATCCGATCCGGGTGGACCGGATACCGCTTGACCCTACCCGTTTCCACCGACCCGATTGACCAGCCCTAAAAGGGCCAACCTTATACCTTTTTCCCCATTTTGATAGATCAATTAGCAGCCATGAAGGAAGAGAGAAGGAAATTCCCAATTTTGGCTCCAAGACCTCTAGTTTGGTTTTCAAGATCCAACAGTCCGATCAACAACCTAAGGTGAGATTCGTGCTCTATTTGTTACTTGCTTTAATTTGATATAGCTTTCGTGCCTCGGATTTATGCCTATGTGATGATTTGGGACGATGGTGAATAGTAATCGAGTTGGGAGTTTTGTAAGATCAAAGCTGTTTTACGAGTTCTAACGTGTAAATATGCGATCTATGTGTTTTACTTGATCCATGGTATTAATTTCATGAATTTTGGAGTGGTTTGGGGTTGTGTTTGTGTGTGGAGTATGTCTTTTCCGCCATTGTTGCTGTTTCTGCTTCATACCAGGTGAACCAGATGGGAACAGCCGTTCCCGTGTTGTACTGGAGTTGGGAACGGCCATTCCCAGGAGTCATACCAGCCAATTCTTTACAGAGCCGCGGGGAGAAGCTCGGGGAGCTGGGAACGGCCGTTCCCAGCTCAAACGTGGAATCGGAACGGCCGTTCCCGTGGGCGGGACCGCTGAGCATGGCCGTTCCCAAAGCTAGCGAGGCCGTTCCCGGCATTGTTTCGGTGCTTTTATATGTTTTGTTCGTGTATTGTTATTTCATGACTTCCTTTGCATGCCTAAGTGTTAGTACATCATTTTACTTGCATAATTTCATGCAATTGAACTCGTTTAGTGAATGTAAGTGTTACATGACTTAATTGCTCTTAAAATTGCACATAAGAACATGATCACGCTTTAGCTTATTATCTTATATATTGTTCCATGACTTTCATGCCATTTCATATCAATGTCGTGCGTCGTAATTGGTATCATTATTAAGTCTCCTCTCACGAGTACACATTGTTTCCCTTCTTATTCAGTTCTTCTCCAGGGCGGAGATCATTGATCGAGTGAACACTTTCTTGCACACTTGTCTTGTTCCGTCGCTTGTCAGGTGAGGGTGTTTTCGTTCTAGTTATCTATTGAACCCTACAACCTGCATGAATAATATTTAGCCTAATAACCATATTTATATTTATATTGTTTTCATGTGTGTAATCGAGTAAACCTTTATTAAATTGAACCTATTGTTACTGTTATTATTACTCACTGACCGTTCCTGTTTTGGCGAGATACTGTACTGCACACTGATTAAGGGCCCTGAGACTTGTTTATTAAGCGAGCCGGGGAGGTATGGGCCGACGGTAACCTCTTGCACAGTCTCACACTGTTGGGATAACCCCTGAATCCACTAGGAGATCAGTGGAGGAAGGAGTTCCGGGCATAGGAGTCATGTTCCTGATGCTCACACTGACTGGATGGCGAGGGCTAGCTTCCCGCACCATCATGGAGGGAAAAAGAGATATTGGGAGAGTCCGGCACCACGGGTGACCCAGGGATTATTGTCGTGATTGATTACACTGATTGATTGTACTGAGTATGACCGCTATTGCACTATTGCACGGTATAATAACGAATGAATTGCATGATCACCTTTAAATAACTGAAACTTAATCATTGTACACTGTCGGAGTTTGGTTGGAGATTGTGCACGCTGTTAGGAATAGTGCCCTAGAAAGCCGATTCGACGTAATCTGCTTTGGGACTTTTCTTGTATCACAGACAATCTTTGAATAATATACGATTAATTATAGGCAAACACTTCTTTATATGCCAATACGTGTTTTGTGTGTTTCCATTACGTGCGCATGTATGAGAACTCCCCTAATCCTGATGACTTTAGGACTCTACCATTTAGGTGAAATGGTTCATGAAACGAGCCCTATATCACATAAGTCATGATTAGTAAAATACTCCAAGCCGATGAGTCCTACAGACAGTGGGAGTGTCAACCTGACTCCTCTAAGGCTTGCTTGTGGGATCACGCCCTTAAGAAGGACCACATTGTTTCATGGAGGTGCAAAGTGTATAGTTGATACGTGCGTGATACATGAGGGTGCTTACTTTAATAAGTAAGTTCACTGAGGTGCCCCGTGTGAGAACATTCCTAAATGGGAAAGGAAGTTTCTATTTCAAGAAATGGAAACTTCCAGATTAGGAAATATCTCACGAGTCATTGATGTGATTAATTGATCCTTAGACTTGAGGTTCCATGTTACTTTATGAGTTAACTCTGTAGTCTTTGGTATAAGCTTTAAAGGGTGTCGCCTTAGACAACTGATTCAAGGCTTATGCTGGGGCTGCACAAGTGACTCATGAAAGTGAATGAGAATCAAGAAAGGACCTACACTTGCATTTGCAAGGTGATCTCTTATTGTGTAAGTCATTCATATGCCATATGGAGTCCTTGGCCAAGGCAGTAGATCAAGACATCAAGAAAAGGGTTTCTTGGATTGAGATCAAATGGATATGAAATGCACTTTAGCTTTAAGACCAGATTATTAGGGTTCTAATTATTCCCTTACCCTAGATCATGGTTGAGAGATAGTAAGTAGGAGGATTGTATCTCACATGAATCAATGACTTAAAGGTTCTGTCGAATCCGAACATTCCAATTCAGCTAGGGGTTAAACACCTGTTGCTAGACTATGGTCGTTTAATCTGTGGACTGATTAATTAATTAGTGAATTAATTAATTAGGGTCACTGCTAATTGAATTGAGAACCTAGAGGGTCACACACAACAACTTGGTTACATGAGTTGAGGCTTGAAAATGATTAAACGAGTTAATCGGGCCAAGAGGGTTCCACACGTGTGAAGTCACACGTGTGGCTCACGTGAGTGACACGTGTCACTGTGACACGTGTCACACACGTGCGTATATATATATATATATTAAATAATTAATTAGTTAATTATTTAATAGACTTTGGTTTAATTTTGAATTAAAAAGAAAGTCTAATTTTGGAGAAAATAATCTAGTTAATTAATTATGAATTAATTAATTAGATAAAATAAGTTATTTATTTTTATAATAAATAAAGTATAAAATTATCCAAAAATAGTTTGGATATTTTTAGCTCTCTTAAAAGTTGACTTGAAATAGAATTCAAAGTCAAAGTTGGAAAATACTTGATGATCAAGTAATAGGAGAGAGAGGGACCAAATCCTTTGTCCATTAGGACTAGGTTCGGCCGCCCCTCCCCTTTCCTATATATAGGGGAGCTCATGCTCCCCTTTAGAGCTAATTGACAATTCTTGGTTCATGTGTTGAACACCTTCCTTTCTCCAAGATTAAATTAAACCCTAGGTTAAGCCTAAACACTAACTAGAGAACTAGCATCCTTACTAGTTAGATTGTGATCAAGTTGGTGGACTTTCTCTAGAGACTTCAAGTTAGAAGTTTGAAGATTCGAGCTTTACCAAGGAGAGGGGATCAAGCCGCGTGAAGAGCGTTCTTGGGTGGCTTGAAACGCTTCAAGAAATAATAAAAGAAAAGTAAGTTTTCTATCTTTACGAATTTGGTTACACGATTGCGAGTTCAAGGTCCTTTTGTTGGGAAAATTTTTTAAATTCCGCTGCTTTCTGATTCGTGTTTTCCAACAAGTGGTATCAGAGCCACCTCGTTAATCGTGTTTCTGATTCGTCTCAATTATACTGAATTTGGTAGAAATTCTTAGGCTTGATGCGATTGAGTATTTGTAATTGTTTTAGAAAGCCTGAATTACGAAACTGTATTTTTTCCTGAAAGTTTCTGAAAATTGGTTTTTATAAAATTTAATTTTGAAAAACAATTTTAGATTTGAAACTGTATAAACTGTTTTGGATTTCTTGGATTGGTTTTGCTTTTGAACGAAAACACGAAATGAAAGCCCAGATCGCGATGAACACGCGAAACCCCGCGCACGAAGGAGTCGCGCGCGCGGGCTTCGCGCGCCACCCTCCCGCAACCGCGCGGGAGGCCCTCCCGGGCGCGCCTAGGCGTGCCCGCCCATCATTGCCCAGGGCTGGCCGGAACAGACCGGCCAGTCTCCCGCACGCCGTCCGCCCGTCGCGGCCCAGGCCTGGCCGGGACAGACCGGCCAGTCGCCCAGCACCTCCCGCACGCCTGTGCGGGAGCCTAGGCGCGCCCGCCCAGGGCGGCCGAGACTGGCCGCCCAATGCCCGGCAGGAGCTGCGCGCTCCAGCGCGCACTCGCGCGGCCTTGGCCGCGCGCTGTGCGCGCATGCTGTGCGCACACGCCGCACTTGGGACGGGCAACCCCGTTTTCGTGATCCGGCCTTTTCGTGTTTCGTGCAATCCAGTCCCAATTTTTTATTTTAATTTTAAAATTTTATTTTTGAATATTTATTTTAATTTTTTTGAATAAAACTTAAAATTGGGATTTTTGAGAAATTGAAACGGTTTATATTTTGGGAAAATACATCTTGATAAAATTATTAATTTTCAGAAATTAATTGGAATTTTATTTGTTTTGGTAATTTGGGATTTATTGAAAATTTTTATAAATAAGACTCGCATCAAGTAGTGTTTTAAGCTATTAGAGCTTAAAGCGAGAATTTTAATTTATTGGTTAAATTTAAATTCTTGCAAAAGCATGTTAGGTGATCATGGGTTTAGATCTATGTATGGTTTTAATTTATGCACATGGATGGTTTAAATTGGGGTTGGAGCCCTATAGTTGCGTTTTTTCAATTGAGGTTGGAGCCTCACTTATGTGCGTACTGTTATGTGATTTATTATGTGGCTTTCCATATTACTGTTTTTGAGGCCAGGGTATGCCCCGTGTAATTGTCTAAGGCCAATATGAAGATTGAGCCTTATTACTTTATGTCTTTTTCTTTTTATTGTAATTTGAGAGTAGAGATAGGTGGTGAGGTTTTATTTTCATTTTGGAGACAATGCACCCATGGAGTAAGATGGACCACATTCAAGTAACAAGGAGGCCATAAGTGAAGACCCCTCAAAATGTTAGGGAGGGGAATCTCAATTGTTAAATGTAATAGAGATAGGGCTCGTATTTTGTTACCGCTTTCCCTTATGTGATTTAAACTGTTTATGTGGCATGTATGTTAGAACTTGTGATTGTGGAGTGGCTCCCACATATCACGCATAAGATAGGTAGAACCCATGATCATTACATGTTAGTATCATGCTAGGACATGTTATCTGTTTATGTGCTTGTATGATATGCATTTAAGTGTACTTGCATTAATCAAGACTAATAAAATTGGATGACATATATGTTGGTGAGGTCGAACCGGACAACTCTCCGGTTGATTCGAAAATTCCCATTAAATATTAAACTAATTTCGAACAAATAGGTGTTTAATTCGAGATGCAAATTTTGAATTAAATTCCTAGCATTCCATCAATAGGTTTTAAGTTTAGTAAGTAAAGCTAGTTATTGTCCGTGAGTCGTGGGATAGCTAATGGAGCTTATTAGTTCTTAGTTACCTAATTAATCATTTTAAATGGTCAATATTTCGTGGTCAATTTTAGCAAGGGCGATGTCCGCGAGTCGTGGGTCGTTCGAACTAAGTTTTAGTCATGATTTTATGATTGATGGGTCTAGCTTAACGCCTAAGTAAATATGGATGTCGCACGAGTCGTGGGTCCATATTGAAAGATAGGTGATGCAAAAACAATTACTAAGAATTCTAAAGGTGTTAGAATTGGTAAGTTGTACCTACCTAGGGTTCTTACTTAGAATGTCCGCGAGTCGTGGGTTCGAGGTAAAATGCCTAGGATCTTAGTACCCATTGGGAAACGTGTTCCTCTTAGATCTTTGGGAATTATAGATCTTTGAAAAACAGTGGGAGCTACATTAGATTAAAGACCTTATCTTTTGTATATCGTTATAATTCAGCATGCCCACATTTTCTCTGCTTAGCATTTAGGTTGTAGTTCTGTGATTCTCTACAATATGAAATGCAAACCCATTCGTATCCATCCTTAAGTCAAATAAGTTGACTAAGTCCTGACTAACTCTAAATGGCTTCGGATCCTAAAATTCATTTTAGAATCCGACTAGAGAAAGGCGTTCTCTAAAGGGCGAAGTTTTCAATTGTGAAAAGTCGACCCGGGCCAAAAGAGAAGCAATCTGAGGTGAATGGATTTTTCCAAACCACTTAAAAGCAATTGAACCACCTCATAAAAATGTTACAAGGTATAACATTATGGAATTATTCAATATTCCAAATGAGGAAACAAGTGCACACGAACAAGGTCTAAAGATCTTAATTGAAGATCTTACGGTCTCGATCATCAACTGAGAAAAGAGTTCTCAATGCACTGATTGCTTACATTGCTTCGACTATCATTCAAACCCTTTATGCTCAACTAGAATGATGCTAATGTAGCATAGTTAATCATTTAAGTTGATAATGGTTGAGAGCATCCTTAAGAAGGAATAAAAGGTTGAGATGGTTAATTCTTCTTCTAAAACTCCCTAAGTTAAAGGTTTGAAGGCCTAAAGAAGAAGAAACCCTTAAGAGCCCAATGGAGGGGCATGTAAGGGGTACGCCCAAAAGACACTAGAGATCAAATAGGACGTTTGCTTCTATGGTGGCAAATAAGGACTTTGAAAGGGAACTGCAAAGAGTATGAGTACTTTGAAATGTTACCTCGTTTAGTAATTCTACTAGGAATAGAATTTACTAGTTTTAAGTCAATTCTGCATAAGCCGTTGTGCAAAGACTCAAGGCACTAATGTTCTGAACATACAACGAGATAACAAAAGTAAGTGAGATGACAAAGCTTCGAATTACTTTGGAACGTTGAGATATAAAAGGATTAGCAAGTCAGACACCTTAGGATCATTCTATGAAAATGAACCTATAGTGTTGACTTCCTGTGAATCCTGTCATGAGGGAAGCGTTCCTGAATCCCGTTTATAAGAAACGTGGAACGTTCCAAAATTATAGTGGATTTCGATCCGTGCTGATGAGTGTAAGATGCTTAATGTAAGCACTAGATACAATCGTCAGTTTAATCATTATGAATGAATGTACTTGTTAAAGTACAAATTCGAAACTTATATGAAATTCTTAGAATTTCGAAAGGAGGTTAGGAACCGAAGTAGTCATAAGTTATAGGTAAATCGATATGATCGAGATAGCCAATATCTTAGCAACTAATTCCTTACTCATCTTAGAGATAATAGGGTTATCTCTCAGTAAACTAATTCGAGAACACCTTAGTGTTTCCGAATGAGGGAATGAAATCTAATGCAACATGGTCCATTCCATAGCAAGCTTTACTGACTTATAATCATTCTAGGAATAAACTCCCAGAATATGCAGTTAGAGATTTTGAATTTAGTACCTTCCAAAATCAGTCCTTTAGTTGCACTATGCAATGTGGCATATTAAATTCCCTAATTATTCTTATCCAAGAATTTAGTAGAATCCTCTTAAGTGAAGAGGATAGTGGGAGATAAGTTTGAAATGAGTTCAAGTTTATACAACGATATTGAATATTGTTTCTGCAATTCCCTTAGACAAAGGTTGTTTGTCTCAAGGAATGTATCTTTCTCAAGGAATCGTTCCTATAGAAGAAGAAAGACAAGCAAGCAGACCTCAAAGAAATTTAAGGATAAATATCCACGCCACATATAGAAGAAACGAGCCCATCTGATAAAATTTAGCCAAATTTTAGAGTATGTACACGTGTGAAACCCTTCTCTTAAGACGTGTTTAGAACGCGTTCCTAGATAGCCAAGGAATTACTTGAAGAGGAGACACTGTCAGATTTGGAATCTGAGTAGTGTAAGCAAGCCTTGAAATCCAATATGGATTCCATATACTCAAACCAAGTTTTGACCTTGGTTGATCCACCTGATAGGATCAAGCTCGTGGAGCTTCGAGTAAATGGAAAGCATTACAACCTTCTTGACGATTGAAATGCAAAAGTCCATTTGGATTATGTTTACCACATCCTCATATTCTGACTATGAGATATGATAAATGAATATGAGAACTATCTTGTTCAATATGAGATTGAAAGAGACTGAAATAAGGTATTTCTATAAATCTCATATTCAGTGGGAGTATGCATAAGGTATGCAAATCCCTAAAGTCAATCTGTGGATTGATAAAGGCTTCTAGGAGTTAGACAATTCGATTCCACAGTCAAATCGTTTGACACAGATAGAAGTCGAATAAGTCTCAGAGTGTACATATGAAAGTTAGTGATGTAAGAGTCAATTTTGGTTCTTTAGAAGACGATGTCCTTCTCATTAGGAATGTCAAGGATGATGTGAAAGTTACCAATTCTTGTTTAAGAAACAATTTGACATGAAAGATCTTGGTGATTATCCTATATTCTCGACATTCAGATCTATAGAAGATAGATCTAAGAGAATAAAAGGATTATCACAAAATGAGTACATAACCACGGTACTAAAAGGAGTTTAGTATGGACAATGGAACGTCTCTTTTGAAGAGTGTGTGTCCAAAGATAAACTTTGAGAAAGTTAGAATGTCCAAAATCCCTTTAAGTGAAAGGGTGCATAATGTATGAAAAGTTATGTACTAAATTAGATATGGCACAACACTAAGCGTAGTAGGCCGAATCTAATATGACCTCAGAGAAGGTCATTAGATCTCTGTAAAGGATGTCCTTAGAGTACTTGAGAAGAAATGAGGATATGTATTAGTTTACAGAGCCCAAAAGATCTTGTTGTTAGAAGGATATTTGATGTAACCGTTCATCAAACATGGATGATTATGAAAGTTTATTGCACCAAAAACCCTGTGATATACCTAATTAGCACTCAGAACCCTGTGATTTGAAAATTCTCAAAGCGAACCCTGTGATTGTAATAAATTAGCACTCAATTAGAATTTCAAACCCTACATCCGTGGTTGTAGGGTTTTGAGTGCTAACTTTAATAAAATCACAGGGTTTTCAGTGCTAATTTATATAATCACAGGGTTCTCTTTGAGAATTTTCAAATCACAGGGTTCGAAGTGCTAATTAGGCATAACACAGGGGGTATCCAAGCAAAAAACTCGATTATGAAATCATTGCAAGGATACAACTTCTACCAGAATGGTAATGCAATGTGTTGGAAAGGGTTCCAACGACGGACATTGCAAAACTCGACTGTCGTAGTTGAGAACTTAGTCGTATTATATAATGCTAAGTTAAGTGTTTGGGTAAGAAACTCCATCTAACCAGTTAGATGAAGTTCCTAGCATGAAACAACTCCTTCATCATATTGTATGATAAAATGGATGGTTGCTCAAGTAAGAGAACCAAGACCTCACCAAGAGACTGAACACGTGATTACGAATCACTTTATAAGGAAAAGGTGTTTCCTAAGAGATGTGTAAACAAGAGGGTCACATCAGCAGAGAATATAGCAGATCCACTTTGGAAACGCCCAAAGTCAATAGGCTCTCAAAGTGCATCTTGAGAAGATGGGACTTAGAATACCTAAATGGGTTTTACGGGCAAGTGGGAGATTGTTAGGAATAGTGCCCTAGAAAGCCGATTCAACGTAATCTGCTTTGGGACTTTTCTTGTATCACAGACAATCTTTGAATAATATACGATTAATTATAGGCAAACACTTCTTTATATGCCAATACGTGTTTTGTGTGTTTCCATTACGTGCGCATGTATGAGAACTCCCCTAATCCTGATGACTTTAGGACTCTACCATTTAGGTGAAATGGTTCATGAAACGAGCCCTATATCACATAAGTCATGATTAGTAAAATACTCCAAGCCGATGAGTCCTACAGACAGCGGGAGTGTCAACCTGACTCCTCTAAGGCTTGCTTGTGGGATCACGCCCTTAAGAAGGACCACCTTGTTTCATGGAGATGCAAAGTGTATAGTTGATACGTGCGTGATACAGGAGGGTGCTTACTTTAATAAATAAGTTCACTGAGGTGCCCCGTGTGAGAACATTCCTAAATGGGAAAGGAAGTTTCTATTCCAAGAAATGGAAACTTCTAGATTAGGAAATATCTCACGAGTTATTGATGTGATTAATTGATCCTTAGACTTGAGGTTCCATGTTACTTTATGAGTTAACTCTGTAGTCTTTGGTATAAGCTTTAAAGGGTGTCGCCTTAGGCAACTGATTCAAGGCTTATGCTGGGGCTGCATAAGTGACTCATGAAAGTGAATGAGAATCAAGAAAGGACCTACACTTGCATTTGCAAGGTGATCTCTTATTGTGTAAGTCATTCATATGCCATATGGAGTCCTTGGCCAAGGCAGTAGATCAAGACATCAAGAAAAGGGTTTCTTGGATTGAGATCAAATGGATATGAAATGCACTTTAGCTTTAAGACCAGATTATTAGGGTTCTAATTATTCCCTTACCCTAGATCATGGTTGAGAGATAGTAAGTAGGAGGATTGTATCTCACATGAATCAATGACTTAAAGGTTCTGTCGAATCCGAACATTCCAATTCAGCTAGGGGTTAAACACCTGTTGCTAGACTATGGTCGTTTAATCTGTGGACTGATTAATTAATTAGTGAATTAATTAATTAGGGTCACTGCTAATTGAATTGAGAACCTAGAGGGTCACACACAACAACTTGGTTACATGAGTTGAGGCTTGAAAATGATTAAACGAGTTAATCGGGCCAAGAGGGTTCCACACGTGTGAAGTCACACGTGTGGCTCACGTGAGTGACACGTGTCACTGTGACACGTGTCACACACGTGCGTATATATATATATATATATATTAAATAATTAATTAGTTAATTATTTAATAGACTTTGGTTTAATTTTGAATTAAAAAGAAAGTCTAATTTTGGAGAAAATAATCTAGTTAATTAATTATGAATTAATTAATTAGATAAAATAAGTTATTTATTTTTATAATAAATAAAGTATAAAATTATCCAAAAATAGTTTGGATATTTTTAGCTCTCTTAAAAGTTGACTTGAAATAGAATTCAAAGTCAACGTTGGAAAATACTTGATGATCAAGTAATAGGAGAGAGAGGGACCAAATCCTTTGTCCATTAGGACTAGGTTCGGCCGCCCCTCCCCTTTCCTATATATAGGGGAGCTCATGCTCCCTTTTAGAGCTAATTGACAATTCTTGGTTCATGTGTTGAACACCTTCCTTTCTCCAAGATTAAATTAAACCCTAGGTTAAGCCTAAACACTAACTAGAGAACTAGCATCCTTACTAGTTAGATTGTGATAAAGTTGGTGGACTTTCTCTAGAGACTTCAAGTTAGAAGTTTGAAGATTCGAGCTTTACCAAGGAGAGGGGATCAAGCCGCGTGAAGAGCGTTCTTGGGTGGCTTGAAACGCTTCAAGAAAGAATAAAAGAAAATTAAGTTTTCTATCTTTACGAATTTGGTTACACGATTGCGAGTTCAAGGTCCTTTTCTTGGGAAAATTTTTTAAATTCCGCTGCTTTCTGATTCGTGTTTTCCAACACACGCTCACTCGCCGAGCCACTGGTAGCCTGAATTGTAACTAAGTGTCTAAAATGATAGTTGTAAAGTCCGAGCATAACATAAGTGATTTCTTGCCCTCACGGGAACTACTTTAACTAAAACATTGCTCGGGATTTACAACTTGCATGTGCATGTTTCTATATATATATATGCCTCCTGCTCACTCAGTCTTCTAGAGACTGATCCCTCTTTTCCTCTTTTCTTCCAGGTTCCTCTCAGGTGGTTGCTAGGTGGGATTGAGTCTTTTGTCTTTGTTCGAGTCCTGCACGTGTACACCCACTGCATATTGTATTTACTTATCGAATTGATTTAATTACTGAATTGTATTGAACTCGGGACAGGTTTATAGTACTTTAGTTGAACCCGTTCTATGTTATTGCATTAAATTGATTTGGGACAGGTTAGGACAGGTGTATCATTTAGTGGAACCCGTATTTACTTTTCCCTGAAGTTGTATTTATTTCTCATGGATATTGCCAATGTCATTGCCTTGCTTTCGCATTTCGTTTAATTTGAATTGTTATGGTGTTAGATTCTGCCTAGCTAGGAGAGTCTTTTTATTGTCTTCCGTTCGTTGTGAGTTTAGTTCATGTATGGATTAGCCCATTTCATATGTGGACCGAACTCATAGTGCGGGGGATGTGGTGCTCTCGTCGCATGTGCTACATCTTTAAGTGGTATCGGAGTTCTAGGTTGCAAAACCGGAGTTCTAGTGTCGTGTCATGTCAAGTATTGGTCGAACGGCTTAGGAACTACGTGCCAACGTGTGCACCGCATCGAACATGAGCATTGTTATTGTTACTTGATATGGAAAATATTGTTAAATGTGCTTCTTTCAAAACTTTGTTGATTTGCATGTTGGTTGATGCATCGAATCCATTCTTTTTGTGTTATTTATGTGGCATGAGCATGCACTAATCTCATGTATTTATTTTGAAATGAGTTATGATTTCTAGGTTACGAAGATGATATCAAACCACGGCCAATTTCTGTGACAACATCAGTCTACCACAAGTTTCTTTCTTTAGGTTAAAAGTTGGGAGCTCAAACACCATCATCTTTTTCTTCTTCATTTCTTTCATTTGAAGGTTGGTATTTGCATGGTTGATGAATCTTGATCAAATATGGATTAGTTAAGGTTTGAGAATTATTGCATAAGTGAGTTATTGACTTATTGAAGCATGATTATATGATTTTATCTTGATTTAGAGCTTGATTTATTGGAAAATTTGAGCTTGAGTGATCAAAAGAAGCATAAACATGAAACTTGGAAATCTTGATGATTTTTCATGGTTTATGTGTTTAAGTGATATATTATCATATCTTGAACATATATGCTTGAATATTACCAGAATTCATGGCTTTTAGTGATCAAACGTGAGCTTTGTTGCTTTGTTAATGTTTCCCGTAGCCATCCCCTGTTTCTGCTCTGTTTTCAATTGCAAAATCTGGGAATGGCCATTCCCACCTCAAGGCATTATGGGAACGGTCATTCCCACTCTTTTAATTCAAAGTGGGCTGGTGAACCTGGGAACGACCGTTCCCATTATGGCCTGCGTGCCGGAAGGGCCGTTCCCAGCCTCAGCGTGTTTTCAAAATAAAAAACGTTGGTGCTTTTTAAAGGGCCACGGGAACGGCCCTTCCCATTTTCAAAGGGAAGCCGGAACGGCCGTTCCCACCTGTCTGACATAACAAAACTATCTGCATAAAATCAGATTTTTAGCATGTTGATGCAAGGAATTCTTTGATCCCAAATTGCTATTATATGATTGAATACATGTCAAAACAAGATATTCTCATGCCACATTGCGTGTTGCACGTCATCTCATTGCATGTCCACCGTTCGTCATAGTTGGTCCATTTAGAGTCAACTCTCATGTATACATGTATTGTAACACCCGAAGCGCAAAGGTGCCACATCCCGCGCACTATAGCTCAGTCCACATATGAAACGGACAATCCATACATGAACTGAGCCATACCGAACGGGTGACAAGAAAATAAAGACTAACTAGCTAGGCGGGACTAACCCCAAACCAAATACCACAATGTAAAAAGGAATAAACATAAGCATGCCATTCACGAGCATTTATCAAGTAAACCCAAAACCTAACATTACATATCAATACATTATCATCTCTCAAATACATAACATTTCATAAAACAGTAGATAACAATACATATGCAACAAAGTAGGATGGACACGTGCTAGACCCGAAAAGAAAGACTTGACTCGACACCAATCCCGCCTAGCACACAACCTGCAAAACTGAAAAGTGAGGTATCAGTCTACCACAGTCTGAGCGAGGGGCATAATAGATATAAACGCAGATAACATGCAAATCATAACCTCGGATAAGGTTTTATAACAGAAACAAAACAGGTTCAAGAATACTTAGAACTCGCCCGAGATTACAACTATCAGATTTAACAATCAATCATTTTCAATCAATCAATCAGTGGCCCGGCAAGTGAGGGCAATTCTCCAACCTGACTCCGACAGTGTACAATCACGATACTTTTAATTAATTAATTAAGCGATCACACAATCAATTACAGTGCACACGTAACAGTTTCAATGACTCCTTCTTCCTCAATGATGGTGGGTTTGCAAGGCCCGATCCATCCACGGTAAACACGGTGTACGTTGGGAACATGACTCCCACGCACGGGACTCCTTCCTCCACCAAACCTCCTGGTGGATTCAGGGTTCATCCCCACGGTTGAGAGGAGTGTAAGAGTTACTCGTCAGCCCATGCTTTCCCGGTTGGCTCAAACACTAACTCTAGGGCCCACAATGCACGATACAATATACTCGCCCAAAGCACGATCAATCAATACGGTACAATTTAATAAATCAGTTGAAAATCAATAGAGTTAGGAAACTATAGATATATAGATACCTTTTGGCTTAAAACATCACATAGGGTTGTAATGGTTCGATATATCTAGAAATTAAACCTCACCTGTACCGACAAAATAAAGAGAAAGACACGGCCTAAGAAGCGCACTCCACGTCACTGGTGTGCTGGTCTGTGCAATAAAGACAAGTGTACATAAGACACGACTCAAAATGTACCAAATATGACGAACGGCGAAAATGCAACGAGACGACGAACAAAATGCAATGTGGCATGAAAACATCTTGTTTCACTTCATTATGGATCATATAAAAGCAAATAGGGGTCAAAGAAGCCGTTGGAACGAGGTGTTAAAAATGCACTTTTATGCAGAATATTTTGTTCTGTCAGATGCACGGGAACGGCCGTTCCGGCTTCCCTTTGAATATGGGATGGGCCGTTCCCATGGCCCTTCAGAAATGCGCCAGCGTTTTTAAAAGGTTAAAACGTTTTTGCTGGGAACGGCCCTTCCGGCACACAAGCGAAAATGGGAACAGCCGTTCCCAGTCTCACTGGCCTTGCTGGCTCAGAATCATGGGAACGGCCGTTCCAGTTTTAAACTGGGGCTGGGAAGGGCCGTTCCCAAAATACGAAAGCAGCAGAAAATAGAGCAAATGCAGGGGAGGCACGAAATAACACCAAAACTCCACAAATGATCATATACCAAACTCCAAATGCATATAATTCATGAAATAATCATGCTTGCACACTTATAGTTCAATAATAACTCAATTAAACACTTAAATCCATGCCTAATCATCAAGAATCATCATGATCAAACCCACAAATGAACTCATGCTCCAAGCTTATAACCTTCACAATATATGCATCAAATCCAAGCTATAGCCATATAATCATGCTTTCAACAACTAAAACATAAATTACCAAGCTCAACACATAACCCTAGCTCTCATATATATATTCATGTATTTCTCCAACTAAGCTCATACCTTGAATGAATGAGAAGAAGGAAAAGAGATGATGTTGCGATGATGATTATGTTTCAATTTATGCAATTCCCTCTTGAATTCAAGCTTCAAATGATGAAATCCTCTTCTTCCTCTTGGGGATTTTTGAATCGGTAAAAGAAAGGAAGCAAGGAGTGTAGTGATAACATGAAATGAGCTCATGGAAGAGTATATGCTAGATATTATAAACTACGCACAAATTACAATTTAATCCCTCCAGAACATAAGTCATGCAATCAAGTTCAATCTCATGGAAAATGATCAATTAAGTCCAACACTATTTCATGCAATTAGGTCCTCAAATTAATAAAATGACCACTTAAGGACAATTATGCAATTAAACAATTAAGTCATAATTGGAAATTATTTCACATTAATTCACATATTGCATTTTTGAAATATTGGGGCGTTACAATCACCCCTCCTTAAGAGGACCTGGTCCCCAGGTCCACCACCTTAACTTCAAATTAAAATACAAGACGAGAGAACCCCGTCTCCCCAAACAATTAATGAGAAAGCCCCATTTCTCATTAAACAAGAGAGCACCCCGTCTCTCACACAGAAGAGAGAACCCCGTCTCTCACACAAACACACCACGCACAAACTTAAGTAACACTTACATACACCGTCACATATGGAGCAAGTAAGAAAGATTAACACTCCATTCATTCACACAAGAACAAATAGCAAACACAAAGAGTGCAAACATATAAAGTAAGAAAGCGCATGATGCACGTGGTATGTATGTTTAGATGTACCGTTCACCGTTGTTCTTGCCTGTTAAATGGTCTCTGACCCCCGGGGAATAGTTCTTGTCGCTCCGGACATGTATCTATCTGATGCTCAGCACTCCCACAACGGAAACACAGACGCAACCGCTTCCTACAACCATCATAAGTGTGGGTGTCACGTCCACAATAAGTGCAGAGAGGTTTTTCTGGAGATGGTAACAAAGCTGGTTTAGGTGGAGTCTTCTGAGTCGATCCCGCTCGTGAGGTAGAACTCCTAGCATTTACGGCATCCTCAACTTTCAAAGCTTTGCTAGTAGCTTTGGCCCACGTGCTGGTATTGACCGCTTCTAATGCCTCCTGTATATCCGGTCGGAGTCCTTGCACAAACTGCATTGCTTTATGAAAGTCATCACTCGCTACATTAGGTGCATAGCGAGATAGCCTCTCATACTCGGCTATATACTCCGAAACTGACATCCTTCCTTGCTTCAATTCCGTGAACTCCTTCAATCTCCTAGTACGCGCTGAAGGTGGAATGAACTTGTTCCTAAACTCTCGAGTAAATACCTCCCAGGTTATTTCCTCCCCAGTGGCCTCCAACACTATCTTAGTACTTTCCCTCCAAGAGTAAGCCTCTCCTTGGATCAATGTAATGGTGCAACGAGCTTTCTCTCGAGACTCACATGGTATAAGCTCCCAAATTCTCTCCACTTCCTTTAACCACATCTCTGCCTCGGTATCATTGCCGTGGAAGAATTTAGGAGGGTGTTGATTCTGGAATTCCCGAAGTATAGTTGAGATAGGTGCTTCTAATTACACCGGTGGAGCAGCCGGTGCGGGAGGAACATGCTCTCTCATCCTCTGATCTATAAGGCCAACCACAGCATTCATGAAGTCCTGTGGTTGAGCTGGAGGGGGTGGTGATCTCTCTCGATGATGATGCCGACGATGTCAATGTCCCTGAGAACGATCACGATGATGATGACCTCGGTGCATCCTGTATTCAAGACACTAAGGATGCATGTGGCATTAGTGGATGCTATTGGTTGCAATTAAATCTCAAGTCACAAATAATTCACATAATTCAAAGACTTCAAGTTATTCAAATAATTCAAATAAGTCAAATAATTTCAAATAAAGATGCAAGACTCTCAAGTTAACAATTAATTCCTATGCCGCACGACCTAGACTCACAAGACATGACACTAGAGACCCGGTTTTGCAACCGGGCTCTGATACCACCAAAGGATGTAACACCCGAAGCGCAAAGGTGCCACATCCCCCACACTATAGCTCAGTCCACATATGAAACGGACAATCCATACATGAACTGAGCCACAGCGAACGGGTGACAAGAAAATAAAGACTAACTAGCTAGGCGGGACTAACCCCAAACCAAATACCACAATGCAAAAAGGAATAAACATAAGCATGCCATTCACGAGCATTTATCAAGTAAACCCAAAACCTAACATTACATATCAATACATTATCATCTCTCAAATACATAACATTTCATAAAACAGTAGATAACAATACATATGCAACAAAGTAGGATGGACACGTGCTAGACCCGAAAAGAAAGACTTGACTCGACACCAATCCCGCCTAGCACACAACCTGCAAAACTGAAAAGTGAGGTGTCAGTCTACCACAGACTGAGCGAGGGGCATAATAGATATAAACGCAGATAACATGCAAATCATAACCTCGTTTAAGGTTTTATAACAGAAACAAAATAGGTTCAAGAATACTTAGAACTCGCCCGAGATTACAACTATCAGATTTAACAATCAATCATTTTCAATCAATCAATCAGTGGCCCGGCGAGTGAGGGCAATTCTCCAACCTGACTCCGACAGTGTACAATCACGATACTTTTAATTAATTAATTAAGCAATCACACAATCAATTACAGTGCACACGTAGCAGTTTCAATGACTCCTTCTTCCTCCAATTATGGTGGGTTTGCAAGGCCCGATCCATCCACGGTAAACACGGTGTACGTCGGGAACATGACTCCCACGCACGGGACTCCTTCCTCAACCAAACCTCCTGGTGGATTCAGGGTTCATCCCCACGGTTGAGAGGAGTGTAAGAGTTACCCGTCAGCCCATGCTTTCCCGGTTGGCTCAAACACTAACTCTCGGGCCCACAGTGCACGATATAATATACTCGCCCAAAACACGATCAATCAATATGGTACAATTCAATAAATCAGTTGAAAATCAATAGAGTTAGGAAACTATAGATATATAGATACCTTTTAGCATAAAACATCACATAGGGTTGCAATGGTTCTATATATCTAGAAATTAAACCTCACCTGTACCGACAAAATAAAGAGAAAGACACGGCCTAAGAAGCCCACTCCACGTCACTGGTGTGCTGGTCTGTGCAACAAAGACAAGTGTACATAAGACACGACTCAAAATGTACCAAATATGATGAACGGCGAAAATGCAACGAGACGACGAACAAAATGCAATGTGGCATGAAAACATCTTGTTTCACTTCATTATGGATCATATAAACGCAAATCGGGGTCAAAGAAGCCGTTGGAACGAGGTGTTAAAAATGCACTTTTATGCAGAATATTTTGTTCTGTCAGACGCACAGGAACGGCCGTTCCGGCTTCCCTTTGAAAATGGGAAGGGCCGTTCCCATGGCCCTTCAGAAACGCGCCAGCGTTTTCAAAAGGGTAAAACGTTTTTGCTGGGAACAGCCCTTCCGGCATACAGGCCACAATGGGAACGGCCGTTCCCATTCTCACTGGCCTTGCTGACTCAGAATCATGGGAACGGCCGTTCCAGTTTTAAACTGGGGCTGGGAAGGGCCGTTCCCAAA
Source organism: Lantana camara (assembly GCA_037501455.1). NCBI lineage: Eukaryota > Viridiplantae > Streptophyta > Magnoliopsida > Lamiales > Verbenaceae > Lantana > Lantana camara. Next base: position 78,611,968 of record CM074859.1, read on the forward strand.
ATACGAAAGCAGCAGAAAACAGAGCAAATGCAGGGGAGGCACGAAATAACACCAAAACTCCACAAATGATCGTATACCAAACTCCAAATGCATATAATTCATGAAATAATCATGCTTGCACACTTATAGTTCAATAATAACTCAATTAATCACTTAAATCCTTACTTAATCATCAAGAATCATCAAGATCAAACCCACAAATGAACTTATGCTCCAAGCTCATAACCTTCACAATATATGCATCAAATCCAAGCAAAAACCATATAATCATGCTTTCAACAACTAAAACATAAATTACCAAGCTCAACACATAACCCTAGCTCTCATATATATATTCATGTATTTCCCCAACTAAGCTCATACCTTGAATGAATGAGAAGAAGGAAAAGAGATGATGTTGTGATGATGATTATGCTTCAATTTATGCAATTCCCTTTTGAATTCAAGCTTCAAATGATGAAATCCTCTTCTTCTTCTTGGGGATTTTTGAATCGGTAAAAGAAAGGAAGCAAGGAGTGTAGTGATAGCATGAAATGAGCTCATGGAAGAGTATATGCTAGATATTATAAACTAGGCAGAAATTGCAATTTAATCCCTCCAAAACATAAGTCATGCAATCAAATTCAATCTCATTGAAAATGATCAATTAAGTCCAACACTATTTTATGCAATTAGGTCCTCAAATTAATAAAATGACCACTGAAGGACAATTATGCAATTAAATAATTAAGTCATAATTGGCAATTATTTCACATTAATTCACATATCGCATTTTTGAAATATTGGGGCATTACATGTGTCCCTTGCACAGATCATCTTCTCGTGACGTGGAGTAGGGGCCGTAGGCCGTGTCTCGACTTGCATTCTGTTGGTAAAGGTGAGGTTTAGCTATTAGTGATCTAGAACCATATAACCTTTACGTGTATTTCGGCCAAATTACCTATATATATATATATATGTCTTCATAATCGTTTCCCAAGAAAAAAAGATTTAACAACTACCCGTGTATCATGTTACAAGTCGTGTTCTTTGAAAGTAAATCATGTTTCTTGAAAACTAACGTGTTCATGACAAGCAAGCCGTGTATCGTGTTATCGTGATTGAACCGTGATCGGGTTTGGCGAATTATCGTGTATCGTGCATTATGGGCCCGAGAGTGAGTGTTTGAGCCAACCGGGAAAGCATAGGGCTGACGGGTAACTCACACACCTCCCTCACACCGTGGGGATGCCCCCTGAATCCACCAGGAGGCCTTGCAAACCCACCACCAATGGTGAAGGATGGATTTCGTGTTATTGATCGTGTGCACTATAATGACTTGTATGATAACTTAATTAAATGAAAGTGTAATCCTTGTTCAGTGTCGAGGTTTGGTTGGAGATCGTGCACGCCCCTTGCCAGGGCCACTGATGGTTACAACAAACATGATTATCGTGTTAAACTTGATAGTTGTAATCTCGGGCGAGTTCTATGTTATTCCTACACTTATATTATTTGAGTTACAAAACCTTACCCGAGATTATAACTTGCATGCTACTTGTGTTTATATATTTTTAGGCCCCTCACTCGGTCTTCACAGACTGACGCCTCCACCTTTCAGCTTTTGTTCGTGGCGTGCTAGGCGGGAGTCAGGTCGTGCCTTTTACCCAGCTGAGTCTAACATGGTGTTCTTTCCATTTATTAGCATTCAGAGTATCATGTTAGTAGTTTTGAGCACTTATATGTGAATGTTATTTAGAAGATGAGAATATATTGATATGATGAAACGATATTATTATGCTTCCGCTTTTGAGTTCATGTATTGGATTTATTTTGCATTTGAAGGTCTAATCCCGCCTAGCTAGCGTGTTCTTTTATTTTCATTGTCACCCGTTCGCTATAGGTTAGTTCACGTACGGATTACCCGTTTCGTATATGGATTGACCTATAGTGCGGAGGGTGTGGTTTCTCCACGTGTAGGGGTGCTACATCTTAGGTGGTATAAGAGCCCGGTTGCAAAACCGAGGTCCTCGTGTCGTGTCGTGTCAAGTCTAGGTCGAACGGCATAAGATTAATTGGTAATTTGTGAATCTTGCATCTTACTTGGAGCAACTCGAAATGACTTGAATCAATTAAATTACTTGATAACTTGTACCTTGCATAGATTTCTGCTATTAATTGTTAATTAATTGATCTTGAATTATTTGAATTATGTGTCATACTTGCATCTTCTATGGAATTGCTTAGACCTAGTTGAACTTTATAAAATATGTAAACTAGGTATTTCATTTGTATCTTATGATCTTGATTACAATTATGTTCATTAGCATCCCTTGATCCAACATTCATATCTAGTGTTTCAGTTACAGGATGCCTCGAGATAGATCTCGTCGTGATCGTTCTCCTGGACATAGGAGACATCACCACGATCATTCATCCTGCGCTCCTTCACCCCCTCCTACTCAGCCACAAGATTTCATGAATGTAGTGGTCGGGTTAGTCGATCAGAGACTTCAAGAACGGTTTCCTCCAGCACCACCTGCGCCATTAGCACCACAGGAGAAACCTATCTCCGCTATACTATGGGAATTTCAGAATCAGCAACCTCCCAAGTTTTATAGGGGCGATGATATCCAGGCAGAGATGTGGTTAAAGGAAGTAGAAAGAATTTGGCAGCTTATCCCGTGTGATACTTAGGAAAAGCCTCGCTGCACTCTTACCCTGATCCTGGGCGAGGCTTATTCATGGTGGGAGAGTACTCAGATTGTATTAGAGGCTGCCCGGGAAGCTATTACTTGGGAAGTATTCCATCAGGAATTCAGAAATAAGTTCATTCCACCAGCTTCCCGAACTCGTAGGTTAAATGAATTTACTGAGTTGAAGCAAGAAGGGAGATCTGTTGGCGAGTACATTGCAGAATTCGAGAGACTGTGTAACGCCCCATTTTTCATATATGCAAAATCTGATAATTTATAAGCATGACATAACCCTAGATGCATTATATTTTCTATGAACTTATATGAAATAATTATCAGCGTGAGAAATTACGTGAATTATTTGACGAATGTGATTTAATTATCTAATTGCCCTTAAGTGGTCATTTCTTGATTTGGTGAACTTAATTTCCTATAACTCTTTGGATTTAATTGAACACATTCCATGAACTAGAACTTCTTTGCACTAACTTAAATAGCTTAGGGACTAAGTTGCAAAATATGTTGAGTCATGCATATAGTTGGAAGACTTTGATAAATATCTCATTCATCTCTCTCTCTCTCATTCCATTTTATTTCATTTCATCCAAGAGAGGAAAATTACACACACACTCACCTAGTAAATACCGGTAATTACACCTCAAGGAGAGAAGGAGATTTCATCTCAAATTCAAGCTATATTTTGAAGAATTAGGGAAGCTAGGGTCATCAACATCATCATCTCTTCATCTCATCACCTATTTCTTGGATTTAAGGTATAGTATGGACATTTTGTAAAATTCATGATTTATGTGATTGAGTAGGGTTATGAATTAAATGGTGGATTCTTGCATGTTAGGAACTAGATGCATGCTTAGGAGTGAAAAGGAATGGAAATTGCATGAAAATATTGAGGTTCATGGAAGTTGGAAGCATATGTATATTATGGGGTTTTCATGATAATTCTTGCCACTTTGATGCCTATTTCTTGGTTGGAATGATGAGTAATTGAAGTATAGTGTGTATTTGATGTGTTTCAATATTTGTTATGGAGTGGAATTGCATGTGTTGATGAATTTTGTGGTTTTTGGCATGAAATCCCCTGTTTTTCCCCTGTTTTGTTGTTGCTGCGTAACGGGTCGCGACCGCGACTGAAAATAGACCAAATTTGGTCACGCTAGCGACCCCATTTTAGCCAAGTTTCGAGATTTTGAATATTGGAGGAAAATTCGGCCAAAAATACTTGGTCGCGGCCGCGACCATTTTGTGAAGGTTTTTGGTGGCGCCCGCGACCCCTCCAGAAATTGCATTTTATCCAACTTCGAACCAACGCCATTTTCACCTCGGTTTGAATTAGAAAACGTGCCATATAGCGTTGGAAAGTTCTATGTGTCTAGTTTCTTATCCAATAAACAAAATTCAATTCTAACTTCTAGAACTCAAGTTATTCTAGGTTTTCTACAAGGTGTACATTTCCAAAAAATTGTCAATTTTCCTAAACTTCACCAAAACCTTTCATATTGCATTTTTTTCACTTCTTTGGCTCCCGTGTGTGACTTATATGAGTTATAAACTTGGTTTAGTGATAATTATGTGCCTACTTGACATTCCTTAATTGTTATTGTATAATATATTGATTATGACTTTGACGTGCGTCTTAATTGGTTCATTTGAGTCTAGTCTCATGTACACTTGTCCTTGTTACACGGATCTTCTTCCAGTTGACGTGGGACACGCACCATAATTATATCCTTATTTTGATCGTCACAAGTGAGGTTTAATTTCTAGATATGTATACATATGGAACCCGTACAACCTCTACGTGATCTTTTAAGCCAAAATGTATGTATATCTATAATCTTTCTAAAACCTTAATGATAACAAGTGATCTCGTGATATATTGGACAATTGAGATATCGTGAATTGATTGTGTTTTAGCGAGTAAAGCATGTTCACTTTGGGCCCGAGGGTAGTGTATGGAGTCACCTTGGAAAGAAAGCGCTGACGGGTAATCTGTGCACTATCCTCATCGTTTTGGGATCCCTTCTAAATCCACTAGGAGGTTTGGTGGAGGAAGAATTTTCCGTGCGTGGGAGCCATGTTCCTAATGCACACCGTTATTGGATGGCGGGGCCTTGCGATCCCCCATCAACGGGAGGAAGAATGAGACTGGGGACGGGTCCGGAACCATGGATTGTCCTCGAGTTATTATCATGATTGCACTTATTGATTGTCTTGCTTGAATACAATATGCACGAATGCACAATAATTGAACTGCATGATCAACTATTGATTAATAAAGCAAGCACGAATTGTACACCGTCGGAGTAAGGTTGGAAGAATTGCCCTCACTCACCGGGCCACTGATTGAAATGTATTATAATTGATTGTATTGTTAAATTGGATAGTTGTAATCTCGGGCGAAGATTATTTCTTTTATTAATTTATATTGTTTCAACTGTAAAAGACTTTACCCCGAGACTATAGCTTGCATGATGCGTGCGCTAATATTTATTTAAACCCCTCACTCAGTCTGTGGTAGACTGACACCTCACACTTTTCAGGTACTTTCAGTGGTGTGCTAGGTGGGAGTCCGAGTTGTATCCAGTTGTCGAGATGAGTCTAGCATTGCATTTTCATGTTATTGACATTTATGAATCAATTAGGTTGTTGTTATTGATATGGTGGAGATGATAATGTATTGATATAAAGTTGGAAGTTAACTCTTTTGGGATATTTGATATATGCTAATGAAATTATTATGCTTCCGCTTTAAATTCCTAGACTTGGACTTGAATGGTTTGAGGGTTAGTCCCGCCTAGCTAGTGAGTTTTTATTATTGTCACCCGTTCGCCATGAGTCCGGTTCATATATGGACTACCCATTTCATGTGTGAGCTAGACTTATGGTACGGGGGTGTGGCATCTCGGCGTTCCGGGTGCTACAGACTGGCTCGCTACGCTCCCAATATAACGAACGATGACTTTCACAAGGCGACACAATTCGTGCAGGGACTTAGGTCGGATATCCAGGATGCCTTGAAAGCTACTAACACAAGTACCTGGGCAAAGGCTACTACCAAAGCATTAAAGGTCAAGGATTCGGACAATGCAAGGAGGTCTATTCCTCGCTTTGAACCGGATCCAGTCTCGGGATCAGGATAGGATTCCAATATGATGAAAAGGTCCAATGCTGCTTCAATCTCACTCTCCCAGGAAATGACCAAAAAGAAAAAGTCCCAAATTGATAAGTCAGCTTCAGAGAAGGTATCTGTTACATTGCCATCACGGTCAGGGAAGCCACTCTGCACTTATTGCGGATGGGACACACATACTTATGATGGATGTGGAAAGCGTTTACGGTTACGTTTCCGTTGTAGAAGTTCTGAGTATCAAATAGATACGTGTCCGAAACGGAAGGAGCGGTCCAGTGAGGGTCAGAGATCATCTAATAGGCAAGAACAACAGTGAACGGTACCTTCAAACATGCATATCACGAGCATCATGGATTTATTATTAATATAACTTTTGCTAGTAACAATGTGCTTTGATATGAAGGATAAATTAACGTGATTGGCGTGACTATACTTGCTTCTTATGTGATAAATGTTTCTATCATTGTTTTGGATTGCTACTTGGTGTATGTCCGAGAGACGGGGTTCTCCCATTACGTGCTGAGAGACTGGGCTCTCTCATAACTTGTTCGAGAGATGGGGCTCTATCATCCCTTGCCTACAAACGGGGTTTTCTCATTTCTTGTTTAGGAGACGGGGATTCTCTTATGGTTTGTGGATCATTGAAACTCGACAGTGGACCTGGGGACTAGGTCCTTTTAAGGGGGGGAGAATTGTAACGCCCCGATTTTCATTAATTAATTTCTTACGATTCATTATAATTTTATAAATTAAAATTTTAGTACACTTTCATGGAAATATATAGAATCATATCATTAGAAAATTATTTCAAGTTATAGAAAAATATTTATTATATGAAGCAATTACCGGGAATGCTTTAATTACCCAAAATTGCCCCTACTTGATTATTTTCCTATCTTTGGGGACTTAATTTTATAACTTTTCAAGGACTTAATTGATTATATTTCAAAACCCTACATACTTGATTGCATGAGTTCAACTCTTGAGGGACTAAATTGCCATTTAGGCATTTCACATATTTCAAAATTGATGAATCACCTTATATCTCTTCCATAAGGTTCCTTGTTCATTTTCCAACCAAATTCATCGATCGTTTGCTTCCCTTTCATAACCGAACCATAATCCAAGAAAGAGAGAGGAGATTTCATCATTTTCATCCAAGAATTTCAAGAAATATTTCAAGATTTGGGAGCTCAAACACCATCATCTTTTTCTTCTTCATTTCTTTCATTTCAAGGTTGGTTTTTGCATGGTTGATGAATCTTGATCAAATATGGATTAGTTAGGGTTTGAGAATTATTGCAGAAGTGAGTTATTGACTGATTGAAGCATGATTATATGATTTTATCTTGATTTAGAGCTTGATTTATTGAAAAATTTGAGCTTGAGTGATCAAAAGAAGCATGAACATGAAACTTGGAAATCTTGATGATTTTTCATGGATTATGTGTTTAAGTGATATATTATCATATCTTGAACATATATGCTTGAATATTACCAAAAATTCATGCCTTTTAGTGATCAAACGTGAGCTTTGTTGCTTTGTTAATGTTTCCCGTAGCCATCCCCTGTTTCTGCTCTGTTTTCAGTTGCAGAAACTGGGAATGGCCATTCCCGCCTCAAGGCATTATGGGAACGGTCATTCCCACTCTTTTAATTCAAAGTAGACTGGCGAACCTGGGAACGGCCGTTCCCATTTTGGCCTGCGTACCGGAAGGGCCGTTCCCAGCCTCAGCGTGTTTTCAAAATCAAAAACGTTGGCGCATTTTAAAGGGCCACGGGAACAGCCCTTCCCATTTTCAAAGGGAAGCCGGAACAGTCGTTCTCACATGTCTGACAGAACAAAACTTTCTGCATAAAATCCGATTTTTACCATGTTGATACAAGGCATTCTTTGATCCCAAATTGCTATTATATGATTGAATACATGTCAAAACATGATATTTTCATGCCACATTGCGTGTTGCTCGTCATCTCGTTGCATGTTCTCTGTTCGTCATATTTGGTCCATTTAGAGTCAAGTCTCATGTATACATGTATCCCTTGCACAGATCATCTTCTCGTGACGTGGAGCTGGGGCCGTAGGTCGTGTCTCGCCTTGCATTCTATTGGTAAAGGTGAGGTTAAGCTATTAGTGATCTAGAACCATATAACCTTTACGTGGATTTCGGCCAAATTACCTATATATATATATCTTCATAATCGTTTCCCAAGAACAAAAGATTTAACAACTACCCATGTATCATGTTACAAGTCGTGTTCTTTGAAAGTAAATCATGTTTCTTGAAAACTAATCGTGTTCATGACAAGCAAGCCGTGTATCGTCTTATCGTGATTGAACCGTGATCGTGTTTAACGAATTATCGTGTATCGTGCATTATGGGCCCCGAGAGTGAGTGTTTGAGCCAACCGGGAAAGCATAGGGCTGATGGGTAACTCACACACCTCTCTCACACCGTGGGGATGCCCCCTGAATCCACCAGGAGGTTGGGTGGAGGAAGGAGTCCCGTACGTGGGAGTCATGCTCCCGACGTACGTCGTGCTATCATGGGTGGTTCGGGCCTTGCAAACCCACCACCAATGGTGAAGGATGGATTTCGTGTTATTGATCATGTGCACTATAATGACTTGTATGATAACTTAACTGAATGAAAGTGTACTCCTTGTTCACTGTCGAGGTTTGGTTGGAGATCGTGCACGCCGCTCGCCAGGGCCACTAATGGTTACAATAAACATGATTATCGTGTTAAACTTGATAGTTGTAATCTCGGGCGAGTTCTATGTTATTCTTACACTTATGTTATTTTAGTTACAAAACCTTACCCGAGATTATAACTTGCATGCTACTTGTGTTTATATATATTTAGGCCCCTCACTCGGTCTTCACAGACTGATGCCTCCACCTTTCAGGTTTTGTTCGTGGCGTGCTAAGCGGGAGTCAGGTCGTGTCTTTTACCCAGCTGAGTCTAGCATAGCGTTCTTTCCATGTATTAGCATGCAGAGTATCATGTTAGTAGTTTTGAGCACTTATATGTGAATGTTATTTAGAAGATGAGAATGTATTGATATGATGAAACGATATTATTATGCTTCCGCTTTTGAGTTCATGTATTGGATTTATTTTGCATTTGAGGGTCTAGTCCCGCCTAGCTAGCGTGTTCTTTTATTTTCATTGTCACCCGTTCGCTATAGGTTAGTTCATGTACGGATTACCCGTTTTGTATATGGATTGACCTATAGTGCGGGGGTGTGGTATCTCCACGTGTAGGGGTGCTATACATTCATCTCTCTCTCATTTTGTTCATTACATTTCATCAAATTTCACTCACACTCACACTCACAAAATATCGACATTCACACCAAGGAGGAGGAAGAGAGATTTCACCATAATTCAAGCTATATTTTTTAAGGATTATTGAAGCTGGGATCATCATCATCATCATCTCTTCATTTCATTCCATTTCTAGCTCATCTCAAGGTATGGCATGAAATTTTATGCATTCTTGAATAAGTGATTGAGTAGGGTTCGTGAATTGGATGATAGATTCTTTCATGATTGGAGCTAGAAGCATGTTTAGGACGATAAGAGTGAAAGTTTACATGAATATCTTGGTTTATATGAAAGTTGGAAGCATGTGTGTAGATATGGGGTTTTCATGATTTGAAATAAGTATTATGGAGTGAACTTGGCTTTGTTGTTGTTTTTGTGGTTTTTGGTTCGTAATGCCCTGTTTTTGCCTTGTTTTGCTGCTGCTGCGTAAGTGGTCGCTCCCGCGACCTGATGTACACGTAAAACTGGTCGCGCCCGCTACCCGATTTTGGCTTAGTTTCGAGTTTTGAAAATTTTGGATGAAAATTCGGCCAAAAATCCTTTATGAAGAAAATTAGTCACGACTGCGACCAAAATTTGGGCATGTTTCGAGATTTTGGAAAATTTGGAGGAAAATTCGGGCAAAAATACTTGGTCGCGACTGGGACCCTTCTGTAATGGATTTTGGTCGCGCCCGCGACCCTACTTCTTTCTGCATGAAAAATTGTTTTATTAACTTTTCTGGCATGGTTTTATTGGCTTGTTTCCGACATGGACATTTCATTGACATGTTATTTAGTGCATTATATTATGGGTATTGTATGTATCATGTGATTTCATACTTGAAGTTATAGGGGAGGTTTATGTAATAATGGTACAATTTGAATTACATCTTGAATGCTTGAATACTTGATCTTTGCTACCTCGATTGCTAATTTGTATATGTCTATGATATCCATTGATTGTAATTGCATGATTAACATTAATTGAACATGCCATTCGTCTTAATTGGTTCATGTGAGTCGAGTCTCACGTACACTTGTCCGTGTTACACAAATGACGGTCCAGGAGACGAGGAGCCTGCTCCTTAGGGTTTTCATCCACTTGTGGTTGGTTGGTAAAGGTGAGGTTTAATTCTAGATATATATTGAACCCTTATAACCCTATGTGACGTTTTCGACCAAAAGTATCTATACATCTATAGTTTTCAAACTTTATGACTTTCAAATGATTTCATGAATGTATTGAACGGATTAACTGATTGAATGGGCGAGTACATGTATTGTTCACTAGGGCCCGAGGGTAGTGTACTGAGCCAACTGGGAAAGCATGGGCTGACGGGTAATTCTTGCATTATCCTCACCATTTGGGATCACCTCTGAATCCACCAAGAGGTTTGGTGGAGGAAGAAATCCCGTACGTGGGAGTCATGTTCCCGACGTACACCATGATTGGATGGTTGGGTCTTACAAGCCCACCATTACCCGGAGGAAAAAGGGTTCATGAAATTGCTACTTGATTGCACATGAATGACTTGCATGCTCACTTAATAAACTGGAATTGTTCATGATGGTACACTTTTGGAGAAAGGTTGGAGAATGCCCTCACTCGCCGGGCCACGGATTAAATTTATAATGATTGAATTGTTAAATTGGTTCAGTTATAATCTCGGGCGAGAATTCTTTCTATTCTTGAACTTATATTATGTTTCTTATAAAATCTTACCCGATATTATAGCTTGCATGGTATGTGAGCTTATATGTATTTAAACCCTTCACTCAGTCTGTGGTAGACTAAAACCTCACATTTTCAGGTTTTGCAGGTGAAGTGCTATGTGGGTTTGAGTCTTTTAGTCAAGTCTAGCATTTCATTCATACCTTGATATTTGTATAAATTGGAAACATATGAAAGTTTATGTATATTATGGTTTGATGTTAAGGACCTGAGGTGCATGTTATGGAAACAATGAACATGGTTACCAATGGAATGTATGTAAATGATTATACTTCCGCCTTTCTTTATGCATTGTTGTAACAATTGAGGCTTAGCCCGCCTAGCTAGTGTTGTGTTTTTTTTATTGTCTCCCATTCGCTATAGGCTTGGTTCATGTATGGGTGATTGTTCCATATGTGGATTGAACTATAGTGCGGGGGATGTGGTGCCTTTACGATTGGGGTGTTACATCCTAAGGTGGTATCAGAGCCCGGTTGCAAAACCGCGATTCTAGTGTCGTGTCTTGTGAGTCTACGTCGTACGGCATAGGATTATTTATTATTTGTAAGTCTTGCATTCTCTTTGAACTTATTTGAAATTCTTTGAACTATTTGGCTTATATGATTACGTGAGTTACTTGTTTTATGTGATTAAATTACATTCAGTCATACTTGTTAATCAAACATACATGTACAGTGTTTGTATTTCAGGATGCCTCGTGGAAGGCCTCGTAGAGAGCATTCTCCCGGTCATCGGCATCACCACAGTGATCGAACTCCACCTCCACCCCCTCAAGCTCAACCTTAGGATTTCTTGAACTCTATGGTACAACTTATAGATCAAAGGTTAAAGGATTTTGTGCCTCCTGCACCACCAGCTCCTCCACCAGCACCACCGGCCCCAATCTCCGCAATTTTGAGGGAATTTCAAAATCGACATCCACCAATATTCCTCAAAGGGAATGATATTCAAGCCGAACAATGGCTTAAAGAGGTTGAGCGAATTTGGGCGCTTATACCTTGCGAGACTCGGAAAAAGGCTAGGTGTACTCTCACTTTGATTCAAGGAGAAGCTTATTCTTGGTGGGAAAGCACCCAGATTCTTTTAAATGTCGTTGAGGAAGAAGTTACATGGGAGATTTTCACAAGGGAATTCAAGAATAAATTTATTCCTCCGTCATCTAGCACTAGAAGGCTCAAGGAATTCATGGAGCTCAAGCAAGGGGGTAGATCAGTTGCCGAGTATATAGCCGAGTTCGAGAGATTGTCCAAGTATGCACCCAACATCACAAGTGATGATTTCCATAAAGCTATGCAATTCGTGCAAGGTTTGAGGCCGGACATTCAAGCTGCAATAGAGGTCGTCAATACAAATACATGGAAAAAGGCTACTACCAAAGCTCTCAAAGTTAAAGATTCAGTTAATGCTCGGAGGTCCATGTATAGATCAAGACAGGGCTCCGATTCAGGGTCGAGGTCGAATTATAATCCTGGGAAAAGGCCAATCAATTATGATACCGCTCCACCACAGGCTAAGGGTCCGGTGAAGAAATTTAAGCCCCAAATCCCACAAGTGCCGGTCCAGAAAGCTCCTCGGGTTACTCCTGCCGTACCACCACCTACCGGGAAGCCGGGATGTTCTTATTGTGGGTTGCCTACCCATACTTATCAGGGTTGCCGGTGTTGTTTGAATCTTTGTCTGATTTGTGGGAGTGCAGAGCATAAAGTTGATGGGTGTCCGGATAGACGGGATCCACCACCTGGGGGTTAGAGACCGCTAATTAGGGCCCGTGCTTATACCTTGGAAGGCGAGGAAGTGGATGAAGATGTTGACCCTGCCGCCGTTGTTGTAGGTACCATTTGCATTCATTGCATGAACATACATACCTTGTTTGATCCGGGGGCTACCCACTCTTTTATTTCTTGTGATATCTCTGTGAAATTGCCTCTATGTGTTACTCTTTCTTCTGCTTATTATGTTGTTAGTACTCCTTTTGGTGGTAGTGTAGAAACTAACCGGGTTCTTAGAGAGGTGCAGGTGAGCATTGAGAGTCAGGTTTTCTCCATGGATTTTATTGATTTGCCGATGTCTCGTTATGGTTCTATTTTGGGGATGGATTGGTTATATAAGCAATGTGCTACCATTGATTGTCGGGCTAAGAGAGTTCAGTTGGGATCAGAGATTATAACGGGTCGAAGTTCTAAAACAGTACCTTTATTATCTTTCTCGGAAGCTCGAAAATTGGTTTGTGATGGGGCTGCGGGATTCATAGCTTATATTCTAAATCAACCCAAAGATCAGATCAAGTTAGAAGAAACGGAGGTTGTTAAGGGGTTTCCCAAAGTGTTTCCGGAGAAATTAGATCCATTACCACCGGAAAGGGAGATGGAATTTGTGATTGATCTATATTCAAATACCGAGCTATATTCTAAAACTCCATACCGGATGGCTCCGGCGGAATTGAAAGAATTAAAGGAGCAACTTGATGCTCTTTTGGAAGTCGGGTATATTAGACCAAGTTCATCGCCATGGGGTGCGCCGGTATTATTTGTCAAGAAGAAGGATGGTACTCTGCGGATGTGCATTGATTATAGGGAGCTAAATCGGATGACAATTAAGAATAAATATCCTCTACCCCACATTGAGAAGTTGTTTGATATACTCTAAGGATCCAAATTTATTCGAAGCTTGATTGAAGACAAGGGTATTATCAATTACGGATCCGAGCTGAGGATATTCCAAAGACGGGGTTCAATACGAGATATGGACACTATGAATTCATGGTTATGCCGTTTGGTTTGACAAATGCTCCCGCCTTCCAAACGTTTCTTGAAAAGTTTGTTGTGATCTTTATAGATGATATTTTGGTTTTTTCTAAGTCGGTCGAGGAACATTAAAGGATCATCAATTATTTGTAAAGTTTAGTAAATACGAATTTTGGATCGACCGGGTGTCTTTCTGGGGTCATATCATTTCGGGAAATGGATTAGAAGTCGATCCTTCTAAAATAGAAGCGGTGTTAAAGTGGGAGAAACCAAAGAACGCTTCCGAAGTTAGAAGTTTCTTGGGATTGGCGGGTTATTATAGAAGATTTGTGCAGGATTTCTCCAAGATTTCCGGTCCTTTGACTCGGTTAACAAAGAAAGATGTTAAGTATGATTGGAATGAAGGTTGTGAGAAGAGTTTCAATATATTGAAAGAGAAATTGGTTTCAGCTCCGATTTTAAGTCTTCCGGAGGGCTTAGATGTAACACCCGAGCACAAGGTGTCACATCCCCCGCACCGAGACCCGACCCGAATATGAAATAGACGATCCATACCCGAGCCAAATCACGGCGAATGGGGACATACACACACTCTATGCTAGGTGGGACTAACCCTTGAACCATAAAACAACGTAAAACATTAAAGCGGAAGCAATAAACGAACATACATCATGTATATATGCAATGAGGATCACAGTTCCAAAAATAAGTCAGATTCATCATCAATTGCCGTCATGGCTCAAAACATGTACGCTCCAATAGCATTCTTATACAATGATCAGAAGTGCAATATGTGAGTGTAAGACCAAAATACAAGGGCTAAAAGCGAATGCAAGAGCTATGACTCGAAATCCCGCCTAGCTTCCTTGACACCTACACAACACAACTGAAAGCCAAACGGGTTCAGTCCAAAAGGGACTGGTAGGTATAAAATAGGGCATAAATATAATATACAACGGTAATTAAACATTCACATGCAAGCTATAATCCCAAGTGAGGTTTTTAAAGAGTTTCCCATGTGCGTGGATAGAAATCATCAAAAGGGATTATAACGATTCATTAACATTAGATCATTATTGGCCCGGCGAGTGGGCGTGCATTATCTCCAACCAACACCTCGTGTAATTCATTAACATTCATTAACATTCATTCATTCATTCTTTTCATGCATATCATTCTTTCGTGCGCATTCAGTAACATTCCACCTTCTTCCTCCGGGTTGGTGGCGGGTTTGCAAGGCCCATCCACCCATTCATCGACCAAAAGGGGAACATGACTCCCCAGATGGCACTCAGCATCCATTCCTCGCTAACTCCTAACGAGGTCCGGTTACGCCGTTCATTAGTGGAACTAGTGTGAGGGATCACCGTCAGCCCTTGCCTCCTCGGGTCACCACTCACACCAAGTCCCTGGGCCCCATTCTGTGCATTAATTCATTCATTCTCGCCAAAACATTTGGTAGGTTCATGAAATAAGGGCTTTACGTTGAAATCATTTACTCTAGAAAACGACTCTATATACATATAATAGTTTTTAGCTGAAATCTTTACACGTTGGGAGTATATAGGGTCATTTATCTAATAGTAGAGAAACCCACCTTAAACGGCAAAAGGAGAACACAAGAGCCTCACGGACCGGCCTCGTCTCTAACGGAATCAAAATCTATGCAAGAGAGGTGAAGTGAGACTCAATATGACCAAATAAGACACTCGGCAATGTAATGATCATGATATGAATATGTAAAAGATAAGATTATGTTATGAAAATGTTCATGTGCACTATTAAGGAATTTAAATCGTATAATCAAGTCATTCGATCTTTCGTTCACTTTCAGTCGAATTCATAATTCCACATTTTCAATCAAATTAATTCAAGAATTCAAATAGGAGCATAACACGTATTAAATCACATTTACAATTAGAACATAAACAATTAAACACATTCAATTTAAAATTGGAATTTAAATAAAACATGAAATAGGTAACAATTAAATTCTATAATTCAATTAAATCAAATAACATTTAATATTTAATAAACATATATAAATATATAATTACATGTACCTACATATATTATATTATATTAAAATGTATATATATATATATATATATATATATATATATATATATAACACATGCACGTATACAGCAGCATGCAACAACAATACGCATGCAATTACAATAGTCATGAAATTTTCATGCATCAAACCAATTCCACATGCAAATATTGCTACAGCACAACCACAACCCATGCATTCAACATGCAAATACAACATAAGCACGCCTGCAACTCAATCACGTACGCTTAAGTTGGATTTAAAAAGGTGATACCCCCCGTGTCACCAACATAGGACAAATCGAGACACCCCCGTGTCTCGGTACAGAGACATCAGACATTCTTGTACCCCCTTTTCACGCTGAAAAAGAGAAGGTTGACACCCCCTTGTCAAGAACGGAGCAGCTCAATATAATCCCCTGTTTTCTAGCTTAAAACGCAGCAACAACCAAAGCAATAAACAGGCAAGATATCCAGCAACAAATGGCATGAAATGCAACTACAAACCAGCCCTAACAATTCACAAAACTGACAGCAACAGTATGGGAAGAAACGCAACAGTTTGACAGCAAAATTTCAGGCCAAAAACAGGACAAAAATCACATGAAAATAGGGCATGACTGATCCTCTTCATCTCCACATAATCAGGTCAGTTTAGGCTATCAAATGTGCAGCAAAACAACACCATTAAGACATATAACTCAGTCCCACAAGAGCTCAAGCATGAAAAGAAGGCATACGTGACCAATCATGAAAATTTTCTCAATGTGCCATAACTGATATCTCATAAATACCTCAACTACCATGTAATCAATGATCATAAATAAGAAGAGGATGTCAAAACAATCATTTTCAGGCTTGGAATCACTCAAATCCATCAAGAATCGAAAGAGATCTTCATGAATGCTCAAAACCTACTAATTTCCTAATTCAGCTAAAAACTCATGAAACCATGATCAAAACTGGGGATGAAAATGACTTATATTGAATGTACATAACATATCTAAGCTTACCTTGTGGATTAATGGAGGTTGGGAAGAGATTTGAGCTTGAATCTCTTGGTAGAGCTTGAGCTACGGGAAAAACTGGGAAGCAGATGATGTTTTGGGAAATTTCAGTTTGGGCGGTTTCTGGCAGGTTAGAGGGTTGAGTTAGGGTTCTATAGAGTCTAACCATGGTTAATTTGGTCAATGTTTGAACAAGATATGGTCATTTTAGTGTAGCAAGTTCAGTTTCGTTGCCGTTTCGTTTTTCGGTTAGATTTCGGAGGTTCAAATGACGTTGGAAAAATATAAGGCTAAGTTCACTAAACTCGAATCTTCGATACGAGTTCAATGAAGTTAACAGAACTCGAATCCGAGTTCCCGAGCTCAAGATATTAAATACGGAACCAAGGGTGCGCTAAGTGCTCGTTAGCCCCCGATTTGGATTCCAAAATTAAAATAAATCCGAAACACATGTAAATGAACTCGAAAATATGAAATGAACATATATTCATATACAAGACACGTATAAATTCGACATATTAAATTTGCACGAAATTTCGGTATCAATTCATATAGAAACGAAGCACCTAAATGTCACTCATACGTAATGTAACAATAAAATTTCATAATATTTCCAAATAATATAAAAATTGAAATGCATAATAAATGCATGCATGCATAATTATTAATTAAAAAGGATTGCATGAGTTCATGCAAATATGTTAATAAACAACTCATACCACGTTAATATATATATAAATATATTTGATATTAATAACATTAAAATAAAGTAATCAACATTTAATATATTTAAAATAAAATTAAATATATAAAACACGTATAAATAATTATTTCGCGCAATTTGGTAAACACATACGTCATGCTGAACAACTAACTAAAAAAAAACTGGGGCGTTACAACCTCTCCCCCTTAAAAGAATCCGTCCTCGGAAAGCAACAAAGAGAGAACCCCATCTCAAAAACAACAAAGAGAGAACCCCGTCTCTCAAAAACAACAAAGAGAGTACCCCGTTTCTCAAAAACAACAAAGAGAGAACCCCGTCTCTCAAAAGCAACAACGAGAGAACCCCGTCTCTCGCAAACAGGTAACAAAGTTCAAAATACAAAATACAACCACAACGAAGATCGAACACCAAGGAGAAAACATCAAAATATCCAATTACGGCAACTTAGTCAAAACAATCACATAAAGCCAGGGAACAATCATCACTTACTTACATCCAATATCAATTGTACAACCAAAATTAATACCTCAAAGGGTCAAAGTACAGATTATCAAAGTTATTTAAATTAACAAGGCGTGTATTTATATGCCATGGATGTCTGAGGTACCATTCACCGTGGAAATGAATTTGAAGCCAAAACCTTTCTGGTCCCAAGGTATGGTCTGAACCCAAAAGCTAGCTTGACTCTTGGCTTGTCTTTAATATCTTCAACGTGTCACCGGAGAAACTGATAAGGCTCTCGACTGGTCCTATTCTTAATTCCACTCTGATTCTTATATCTTCTTACCTTCTTCCATTTCTTGGTTATACGTTAACCTTGATCCAATCAACCTGCCCTTCCAAAACGAGTTTTACCCTACATCTTAAAATTTCGGACCGGTCTTCTTCACGGTTCATGCCTCCTTCTATAATTTGGTGAACCCCCTGAAATTCAATAACCTTTTAAATTAATAATCACAGCCTTCTTGACGAGTTCTTTCCCAAACCGGGTTATAATCATCGGTTCCCAAAAGTTTGGATTAATCTCTTCGTAGATCATTTCCTCGTCCCTTCATCCTCTTAGAGCCATCAAGCGTGCCTTAATTTTCTGCCCACCCAAATTTCTAATCGAGGGAAAACTTCCTTGATACTTCTTGAGATTCAGATCAGGTCCTTGCATAGTCACTTCTTTCTGATTCTTTTCTGCTCAAATTCCTTCTAACTCGTTATGGAAAACGACTACCGATGCAGTAGGGTTTTATTTTGTTAAGTGATGTCCGAACTCCTCCAATCCTTAGTCAAATTACCCTCTATGGTTGCCATCACGAACATTTTAATTTGATTTAATTTCTGTTCCCTGAAGTGATTTAATGGTCTCGCAGAAGCTCTTCCACCATTCCATTATTTTCCAAAATCTAAATCCCATGTGTAGAAATGGTCGCCAAACCCTCTCCTCAATATCCCGTGGTGGCCTTCAACACTAACTTAATACTTAACGCTCACTTTAGCGGTTTAACCGTTGAGGCTCTTTTATTTATTTTCGATCACCACCATTAGAACTTCTAGATCTTCCTTAATTTGAAATTCCGTTATTCCTACTAAAATATTTCTTCGAGCACCAATTCAATTTTCCAATTTGTTCCTCGGTCGTGCTCTCCCCACTTAAATTTCTATTGTCGCGTGTTGAACCCCATCGATTCTTCTTTTGTCGAAATTCTGGATGAATAATTTCCATTAGGGAGGATTTTAATCAAAAGAGGAACCCTAAAGTTTTGCCTTTCAACTTCCCTTCTACTTCGCTTGATGTCCGAAACCCCTTTCCTATTCTTGTCCGATCCAAACACCCTGCAATCAACTCTAATTTCGCTTCTGCTTATGAAACCTTGTTTCCATTAATCTATCCCTCACTTGAAATTCTTTACTTTCCCGACATCACCTTCCTGGTAACGTACCATCCCATTATTTCTTTCCTCTTAACTCAGATGTGGCCCGATCGAAGAAATACTTGATAAGTGGAATGAAAGAAATTCCTATCAAATAAACACTAGCATGCATGTCGGGTTAAAATGATGATGCACGTGGCACACTTGCAAAAATTAAATATGCAGTACATTAAAGCAACAAAATCCAATAAAATGAGCGCACGAACATAAGTAAAGAAAATAATAATTTGATGCGAAATATGATGCACGTGCCATGAATGTTTTGGAAACTGTCACCAATATAGTAAGTTGTTAGTTCGGTAGCTTTTTCTCGTTCCTCCAATCATGAGGTTACTTTGACTTGCTAATCATGCCTTGTCTTTCCCACGGTCTTCAAGTTTTCCATGAACCTTTTCGCATCACTTGTATCTTCCACTGCCTGGAACTGAAATTTCACGATCCCTGATTTCTTCGACGTCCACTGAATTGGCCTTATCACCGTGATCAAAACTCCCGTGCTTATCCTTTATGAGTTGAGATTAGTGAAATAAACTCATTTTCCGATTACTTATACTTAAACACACGATTTCCTCCCAAAGAGTCTTTGCCTTTCTTTACCGTTTCCATTTGTTGCTCCATATTTCCCAATTCAACCTCACTATCCCTGATTTCTTCGACATCCACTGAATTGGCCTTATCACCGTGATCAAAACTCCCGTGCTTATCCTTTATGAGTTGAGATTAGTGAAATAAACTCATTTTCCAATTGCTTATACTTAAACACACGATTTCCTCCCAAAGAGTCTTTGCCTTTCTTTACCGTTTCCATTTGTTGCTCCATATTTCCCAATTCAACCTCACAACCCGACAATTCAGCTCGGGTTTGGAAAACGAACTCAATTCCCGTCCTCAATGTCATCACCTTTCCAAATTTTGTATTTACCCCGTCAATTGTCTTTCTCTACTCCCTTCCCTACTCGTTTCTATCTTAGTCGAAATCCATAGCACTTAAATTTAAACTCTTCCCGCTCTTGACTTCTACAATCTCGGTTTCTAATTTCCAGGTTTATATAGAAACCCTTCTTTGACAACTCTTGGTACTCAATTCCCCTCGAATTTATTTTACCTTGACTTTTCCCAGTCCTCGGTACCTCTTCGATGGTCCGAACCCTGAACCAAAATACCTTCAAGGTTCATTTACTTCATTCCTTAGGTTGAACAGTCCTGTTGAATCCAATTGTGGCATCTTATGGAGGAGAGCCATATATATATCCATATTAGGAGTCATAAATATTTCCCGATCAATTCCTATTTCTACGAATATTCCTCTATAGTTGCATCTCTTAAGTCGAACTTCCATTTTAGCTCTTATCCCTTGAACTCTAGCTCTATCTATATGAGGACTACGCCTCTCGAATTCTCTATATCTTTCCCCGATGCATCATTCCTATCCTCCATGCCTCAGAAAGAACTTGCAGTAAGGCGTTGTTACCATGATACTTGGCCGTGGTTTGATATTATCTTTATAACCTGTAAATCATAACTAATTTCGAAGGTATATACATGCGATTAGTACATACATATGGCACATATTCAACACGAAAGGCACGGATCTAATATAAAATGCAACAGGTAATTCGACAAGATTAAAAGAAAGACAATTTCATGTTCAAGAGCGATGCAATGCACACATTATCACATAGTTCCTATGCCGAACGACCTAGATTGACCCGCGCGACACGAGAACCCGAGTTTTGCAACCCGAGGCTCTGATACCACTTAAGGATGTAACACCCGAGTGCAAGGTGTCACATCCCCCGCACTAAGACCCGACCCGAATATGAAATAGACGATCCATACCCGAGCCAAATCATGGCGAACGGGGACATACACACACTCTATGCTAAGCGGGACTAACCCTTGAACCATAAAACAGCGTAAAACATTAAGGCGGAAGCAATAAACGAACATACATCATGTATATAAGCAATGAGCATCACAGTTCCAAAAATAAGTCAGATTCATCATTAATTGCCGTGACGGCTCAAAACATGTACGCTCCGATAGCATTCTTATATAATGATCAAAAGTGCAATATTTGAGTGTAAGATCAAAATACAAGGGCTAAAAGCGAATGCAAGACCTATGACTCGAAATCCCACCTACCTCCCTTGTCACCTGCATAACACAACAGAAAGCCAAACGGGTTCAGTCCAAAAGGGACTGGTGGGTATAAAACAGGGCATAAATATAATATACAATGGTAATTAAACATTCACATGCAAGCTATAATCCCAAGTGAGGTTTTTAAAGAGTTTCCCAAGTAGGTAAATAGAAATCATCAAAAGGGATTATAACGATTCATTAACATTAGGTCATTATTGGCCCGGCGAGTGGGCGTGCATTATCTCCAACCAACACCTCGTGTAATTCATTAACATTCATTAACATTCATTCATTCATTCTTTTCATACATATCATTCTTTCGTGCGCATTCAATAACATTCCACCTTCTTCCTCCGGGTTGGTGGCGGGTTTGCAAGGCCCATCCACCCATTCATCGACCAAAAGGGGAACATCACTCCCCAGATGGCACTCAGCATCCATTCCTCGCTAACTCCTAACGAGGTCCGGTTACGCCGTTCATTAGTGGAACTAGTGTTAGGGATCACCGTCAGCCCTTGCCTCCTCGGGTCACCACTCACACCAAGTCCCTGGGCCCCATTCTGTGCATTCATTCATTCATTCTCGCCAAAACATTTAGTAGGTTCATGAAATAAGGGCTTTACGTGGAAATCATTTACTCTAGAAAACGACTCTATATACATATAATAGTTTTTAGCTGAAATCTTTACATGTTGGGAGTATATAGGGTCATTTATCTAATAGTAGAGAAACCCACCTTAAACGGCAAAAGGAGAACACAAGAGCCTCACGGACCGGCCTCGTCTCCAACGGAATCAAAATCTGTGTAAGAGAGGTGGAGTGAGACTCAATAGAACCAAATAAGACGCTCGGCAATGTAATGATCATGATATGAATATGTAAAAGATAAGATTATGTTATGAAAATGTTCATGTGCACTATTAAGGAATTTAAATCATATAATCAAGTCATTCGATCTTTCGTTCACTTTCATTCGAATTCATAATTCCACATTTTCAATCAAATTAATTTAAGAATTCAAATAGGAGCATAACACGTATTAAATCACATTTACAATTAGAACATAAACAATTAAACACCTTCAATTTAAAATTGGAATTTAAATAAAACATGAAATAAGTAACAATTAAATTCTATAATTCAATTAAATCAAATAACATTTAATATTTAATAAACATACATAAATATATAATTAAATATACCTACATATATTATATTATATTATAATGTATATATATATATATATAACACATGCACGTATACAGCAACATGCAACAACAATATGCATGCAATTACAATATTCATGTAATTTTCATGCATCAAACCAATTCCACATGCACATATTACTACAGCACAACCACAACCCATGCATTCAACATGCAAATACAACATAAGCACGCCTGCAACTCAATCACGTACGCTTAAGTTGGATTTAAAAAGGTGACACCCCCGTGTCACCAACATTGGACAAACCGAGACACCTCCGTGTCTCGGTACAGAGACATCATACATTCCTGTGCCCCCGTTTCACGCTGAAAAGGAGAAGCTTGACACCCCCGTGTCAAGAACGCAGCAGCTCAATATAATCCCTTGTTTTCTAGCTTAAAACGCAGCAACAACCAAAGCAATAAACAGGCAAGATATGAGCATAACATATCTAAGCTTACCTTGTGGATTAATGGCGGTTGGGAAGAGATTTGAGCTTGAATCTCTTGGTAGAGCTTGAGCTGCGGGAAAAACTGGGAAGCAGATGATGTTTTGGGAAATTTCAGCAAGTGGGAAGGGTTGGTTCGGTTTACGGGGTTTATATCAGGTTAGAGGGTTGAGTTAGGGTTCTATAGAGTCTAACCATGGTTAATTTGGTCAATGTTTGAACAAGACATGGTCATTTTAGTGCAGCAAGGTCAGTTTGGTCGCCGTTTTGTTTTTCGGTTGGATTTCGGAGGTTCAAATGACGTTGGAAAAATATAAAGCTAAGTTCAATAAAATAAAATCTTCGATACGAGTTAAACGAAGTTGACGGAACTCGAATCCGAGGTCCCGAGCTCAAGATATTAAATACGGAACCAAGGGTGCACTAAGTGCTCGATAGCCCCCGACTTGGATTCCAAAATTAAAATAAATCCGAAAAACATGTAAATGAACTCGAAAATACGAAACGAACATATATTCATATACAAGACACGTATAAATCCAACATATTAAATTTGCACGAAATTTCGGTATCAATTCATATAAAAACGAGACAAGTAAATGTCACTCATACGCAATGTAACAATAAAATTTCATAATATTTCCAAATAATATAAAAATTCAAATGCATAATAAATACATGCATGCATAATTATTAATTAAAAAGGATTGCATGAGTTCATGCAAATATGTTAATAAACAACTCATACCACGTTAATATATATATAAATATATTTGATATTAATAACATTAAAATAAAGTAATCAACATTTAATATATTTAAAATAAAATTAAATATATAAAACACGTATAAATAATTATTTCGGGCAATTTGGTAAACACGTACGTCATGCTGAACAACTAACTAAAAAAAACTGGGGCGTTACATTAGAAGGATATGCAGTTTACACGGATGCATCTAAGGAAGGCTTAGGGTGTGTTTTAACTCAAAATGGTAAAGTTATTGCTTATGCTTCCTGAAGGATTATGAAAAGAACTATCCTACGCATGACCTTGAGTTCGCCGCCATGATATTTGCGCTTGGAAAATGGAGACATTATTTGTATGGAGTGACATTTGAGATTTTCACGGATCATAAGAGTCTCTAATAATTATTTACTCAGAAGGATCTTAATTTGAGGCAACGGAGATGGATGGAACAATTAGAAGACTATGATTGTGTCATCAAATATCATCCTGGGAAAGCGAATGTGGTTGCCGATACTTTAAGCCGAAAAGTCGGTGTTTCGAATTTAGAAATTGGAGAAAGTTGTAAGTTTGAGTCTATTATGATAAAAGCCTGGGTATTCAATATTTCTATTCAACCGGAATTGAAATCTAGATTATTTGAAGCTCAAGGTAAGGATCCGGAAGTTCAAAAGTTGGTTGCTAAAGCAAGAGAGGATCCGAAAAGTCCATTTGGGTTTGATGAAGCCGGTTTTCTTCGCTTCAAGAACCGAGTGGTAGTGCCCGATGAACTAAAAAGGGTATTGCTTGAAGAAGCTCATAAATCGGCATATTTGGTACATCCGGGAGGAAACAAAATGTATAAGGATTTAAAACAATATTATTGGTTGCGTGGATTAAAGAAGGATGTGGCCGAGTTTGTAAGATGTTGTTTAACGTGTCAGAAAGTTAAAGCTGAGCATCAGAAGCCCGGAGGTCTTTTACAGCCGTTACCTATTCCCAAGTGGAAGTGGGAACAGGTGACAATGGATTTTATATCCGGGTAGGTGAAAGTTGACTATGATGGTATTTGGGTGATTATGGATCGGTTAACCAAGTCTGCACATTTTCTGCCGGTTCGAATGTCTTTCAAGATTAGTAAATTGGCCGAGATGTATAACAAGGAGATTGTCCGACTCCATGGGATTCCGGTGAGTATTGTTTCGGATAGGGATCCTCGTTTTACTTCTAAGTTGTGGCGAGAATTGCAAGGAATTTTGGGAACGAAGCTTCAATTTAGCATGGCTTTTCACCCTCAAACCGATGGTCAGTCCGAGAGAGTTATAAGATATTTGGAAGACTTGCCCCGGTCTTGTGCTTTGGATTATCAAAATTCTTGGCATGATCAACTTCCGTTGATTGAGTTTGCACACAACAATAGTTATCAATCTTCTATCGGCATGGCTCCTTATGAGTTACTTTATGGTCGAAAGTGTCGATCACCGTTATTCTTTGATCTATAGGAGTGGAAATGGACCAAATAAGAAGGAGTAAAGAAAGGTGAGAAACTTGAGAAACCTTATAAAGCCGTGAGGGCCATGATCGAGAATGTTCAATTGATACAACAACGGATGAAGGCTGCACAAGATAAATAGAAAAGTTAAGCCGATATTCGCCTGAGGGATCTTAAGTTTGAAGTGGGGGATCGGGTTTTTTTGAAGGTATCTCCAAGAATGGGTTTTTTCCATATTGGAAAGGGAGGAAAGCTTAATCCTCGCTATCTAGGTCCATTTGAGATTCTTGAAAGAATTGGGGCAGTGGCTTACAAATTAGATTTGCCGCCTAATCTTATTGGGATTCATAATGTCTTTAACGTATCTTAGCTCCGAAAGTATTATCCGGACGAAACCGAGATTCTCCCCGTTGAAGAAGTTCAGTTGGAACCGAATTTGTCAATTGTTCAGAAGCCGGTTAGAATTTTGGACAGAAAGTATCAAGAATTGAGAAACCGGAGTATTCTTATGGTCAAGATACTATGGCGAAGTGACAAAACTGAACAAATGACTTGGGAACCGGAAGAGAAAATGAAGAGGTTTCACCCGGAATTGTTTATGTCCAATCAGTGAATCTGGGGACCAGATTCTTCTAAGAACGGGAGAGTTGTAACGCCCCAATTACCGGAAGATCGGGTAAGCACGCCGCAAGCGGGTCTTCGGGAGTTGGAGGGGTTTTAATTTAATTATTTCATTCAATTATTTACAACTTTCATCATATTATATACCTTACATCCATATGCATTTATATGAATTGTTAATTATGTGAAGTATATGAATTAAGTGATATACATGTCCTAATTGTATTAAATGTCCTTAATTGCTCTTTTGTGTAAATTCATGGACTTAATTGCATTTCTTGACTTGGGAGGTTATATGAATATTGTGTAGAGATGGAACTCATTTGCTTGAATTTAAATTATAGAGGGACTTCTTTGCAAAATTAGATGATTCATCATGGTTGGTGGAAGATATATTAAATTATATCTATGCATTCATATCTCTCTCATTTTGTTCATTACATTTCATCCAATTTCACACACACTCACACACACAAAATACCGACATTCAGACTAAGGAGGAGGAAGAGAGATTTCACCATAATTCAAGCAATATTTTGAAGGATTATTGAAGCTAGGATCATCATCATCATCATCATCTCTTCATTTCATTCCATTTCTAGCTCATCTCAAAGTATGACATGAAATTTTATGAATTCTTGAATAAGTGATTGAGTAGGGTTCATGAATTGGATGATAGATTCTTTCATGATTGGAGCTAGAAGCATGTTTAGGACGATAAGAGTGAAAGTTTGCATGAATATCTTGGTTTATATGAAAGTTGGAAGCACGTGTGTAGATATGGGGTTTTCATGATGAATTCTTGATGCTTTGATGTATATTTCATGGTTTGTTTGATGGATGATTGAAGTATAATGTGTATTGGATGATTTCAAATAAGTATTATGGAGTGAACTTGGCTTTGTTGTTGTTTTTGTGGTTTTTGGTTCGTAATGCCTTGTTTCTCCCCTGTTTTGCTTCAGTTGTGTAAGTGGTCGCGCCCGCGACCTGATTTACATGTAAAACTGGTCGCGGCCGCTACCCGATTTTGGCCTAGTTTCGAGTTTTGAAAATTTTGGATGAAAATTCGGCCAAAAATAGGTAGTCACGACCGCGACCCCTTCATGAAGAAAATTAGTTGCGACTGCGACCAAAATTTGGGCATGTTTCGAGATTTTGGAAAATTACGAGGAAAATTCGGGCAAAAATACTTGGTCGCGACCGCGACCCTTCTATGAAGGATTTTGGTCGCGCACTCGACCCTGCTTCTTTCTGCATGAAAAATTGTTTTATTAACTTTTCTTGCATGGTTTTATTGTCTTGTTTCCGACATCGAC
The DNA here is from genome assembly GCA_037501455.1 of Lantana camara. Taxonomy (NCBI): domain Eukaryota; kingdom Viridiplantae; phylum Streptophyta; class Magnoliopsida; order Lamiales; family Verbenaceae; genus Lantana; species Lantana camara. Next base: position 78,639,243 of record CM074859.1, read on the forward strand.
ATTTCATTGACATGCTATTTAGTGCATTATATTATGGGTATTGTATGTATCATGTGATTTCATACTTGAAGTTATAGGGGAGGTTTATGTAATAATTGTACAATTTGAATTACATCTTGAATGCTTGAATACTTGATCTTTGCTACCTCGATTGTTAATTTGTATATGTCGATGATATCCATTGATTGCAATTTCATGATTGACATTAATTGAACATGTCGTTCGTCTTAATTGGTTCATGCGAGTCGAGTCTCACGTACACTTGTCCGTGTTACACACAGATCACGGTCCAGGAGACGAGGAGCCTGCTCCATAGGGTTTTCTTTCCACTTGTGGTTGGTTGGTAAAGGTGAGGTTTAATTCTAGATATATATAGAACCCTTTTAACCCTATGTGATGTTTTTGACCAAAAGTATCTATACATCTATAGTTTTCAAACTTTATGACTTTCAAATGATTTCATGAATGTATTGAACGGATTAACTGATTGAATGGGCGAGTACATGTATTGTTCACTAGGGCCCGAGGGTAGTGTACTGAGCCAACAGGGAAAACATGGGCTGACGGGTAACCCTTGCATTATCCTCACCATTTGGGTTCACCGCTGAATCCACCAGGAGGTTTTTGTTGGAAACAGGAATCAGAAAGCAGCGCAAATATAAAAATTTTCCAACAAAAAGGATCTTGAACTCGCAAACGTGATTCCAAATTCGTAGAGATTAGAAACTTACTTTTTAATAATCTTTCTTAAAGCGTTTCAAGCCACTCAAGAACGCTCTTCTCGCGGCTTGATCCCCTCTACTTGGTAAAGCTCGAATCTTGAAAACTTCTAATTTGAAGCTCTCTAGAGATAGTCCACCAACTTGACTACAATCTAACTAGTAAGGATGCTAGTTCTCTAGTTAGTGTTTAGGCTTAACCTAGGGTTTATTTTATCTTGGAGAAAGGATGGTGTTCAACACATGAACCAAAAGAAATCTCTCAATCACCCTCAAGGGGAGCTCGAGCTCCCCTATATATAATTGGGGAGGGGTTGTTAGGAATAGTGCCCTAGAAAGCCGATCGTATATCCGCTTTGTGCTTTTCCTTATTGTAATCACAGACAATCTTTGAATGAAATAATGAATTGAGGCAACAGTTCTTTATATGCTCTTGTTTAGTATGCGTTTACTTTATCTGTGCACGTATGAGAACTCCCCTAATCCTGATGACTTTAGGACTCTACCATTTAGGTGAAATGGTTCATGAAACGAGCCCTATATCACATAAGTCATGATTAGTAAAATACTCCCAGCCGATGAGTCCTACCTACAGTGGGAGTGTCAACCTGACTCCTCTAAGGCTTTCTTATGGGATCACGCCCTTAAGAAAGACCACCTTGTTTCATGGAGGTGCAAAGTGTATAGTTGATACGTGCGTGATACATGAGGGTGCTTACTTCAATAAGTAAGTTCACTGAGGTGCCCCGTGTGAGAACATTCCTAAATGGGAAAGGAAGTTTCTATTTCAGGAAATAGAAACTTCCAGATTAGGAAATATCTCACGAGTCATTGATGTGATTAATTGATCCTTAGACTTGAGGTTCCTTGTCACTTTATGAGTTAACTCTGTAGTCTTAGGTATATGCTTTAAAGGGTGTCGCCTTAGACAACTGATTCACGACTTATGTTGGGGCTACACAAGTGATTCATGAAAGTGAATGAGAATCAAGAAAGGACCTACACTTGCATTTGCAAGGTGATCTCTTATTGTGTAAGTGATTCATATGCCATATGGAGTCCTTGGCCAAGGCAGTAGATCAAGACATCAAGAAAAGAGTTTCTTGGATTGAGATTAAATGGATATGAAATGCACTTAGCTCTAAGACCGGATTATTAGGGTTCTGATTATTCCCTTGCCCTAGATCTTGGTGGAGAGATAGTAAATAGGAGGATTGTATCTCACATTAATCAATGACTTAAAGGTTCTGTCAAATCCGAACATTCCAATTCAACTAGGGGTTAAACACCTGTTGCTAGACTATGGTCGTTTAATCTGTGGACTGATTAATTAATTAATGAATTAATTAATTAGGGTCACTGCTAATTGAATTGAGAACCTAGAGGTTCACACACAACAACATGGTTACATGAGTTGAGGCTTTAAAATGATTAAACGAGTTAATCGGGCCAAGAGGGTTCCACACTTGTGAAACCACACATGTGGGTCACGTGAGTGACACGTGTCCTTGGACACATGTCCCGCATGTGTAAATATATATATTGTATATATATTAAATAATTAATTTGTTAATTATTTAATAGACTTTGGTTTAATTTTGAATTAAAAAGAAAGTATTAATTTGGAGAAAAATTAATCTAGTTAATTAATTATGAATTAATTAATTAGATAAAAATAAGTTATTTATTTTAAATAAATAAAGTATAAAATTATCCAAAATTAGTTTGGATATTTTTAGCTCTCTTGAAAGTTAATTTGAATTTGAATTCAAAGTCAAAGTCAAAATTACTTGATGATCAAGTAATAGGAGAGAGAGACCAAAACCCTAGCCCATAAGGACTAGGGTTTTCGGTCCTCCCCTTCTTATAAATAGGGGAGCTCGAGCTCCCCTTAGAGCTAATTGGCAGTTCTTTTGGTTCATGTGTTGAACACCATCCTTTCTCCAAGATAAACGAAACCCTAGGTTAAGCCTAAACACTAACTAGAGAACTTGCATCCTTACTAGTTAGATTGTAGTCAAGTTGGTGGACTGTAGCACCTCTTAACACGTGGAGGTACCACACCCCCGTACTATAGGTCAATCCACATACGAAACGGCCAATCCGTACATGAATTAACCTATAGCGAACGGGTGACAATGCAATACACGACAAGCTAGGCGGGATAACTTATACATGCGACACAATAAAGCGGAAGCATAATTTAACAGTATCAACTGATCATATCATGATATTTTTCAGCTACCAAACAGAATATCTTCTAACTTCATATATCAACACATTATCATCTCCAAGTAAAACAATAACAATAACTATAATTCAATAACAACAATAATTAATCAAATACAAGGACCGTGATTGACTCGACTACATGAACTGGACTCGACTCACTTCCCGCCTAGCGTGCACCTGAAATAACCTGAAAGGTGGAGGCGTCAGTCTGTGAAGACCGAGTGAGGGGTTTAAGTACATATTAGCGCAGATAACATGCAAGTCATATTCTCGGGTAAAGATTTATAAAACATTAATATACGAGTTCAATAATAATATAGCTTCGCCCGAGAATACAACTATCAATATTAAATACTTGTTCATTTACATGCAATCAATACATGGCCCCGGCGAGTAAGGGCGGTCTCCAACCGAACTCCAAATGTACATGAACATGCTTGCTTGATTATTAAACAATAAGTGATCATGCAATTCAATTATCGTGTAATCGTGCATGTGTAATCATATAACTTTCATGGAATGGAAATCATGCAATAACCCAAGGACAATCCGTGGTGCCGGATTCATCCCTAGTCTCCTTCTTCCTCCGGTTGATGATGGGATTACAAGGCCCCAACATCCATGCATGTTGAGCAGAGGGTACATGAATCCCGAATGTAGTACCCGAGCGCAAGGTACCACATCCCCCGCACCGAGACCCGACCCGAATATGAAATGGACGATCCATACTCGAGCTAAGTCACGGCGAACGGGGACAAACACACACGCTATGCTAGGCGGGCTAACCCTTAAACCATAAAATCAGAGTGATTACAAATACGGAAGCAATAACTGGCCATAATATACACAATCAGCAATCAAACTCCAAAAATAGTCCATATACATTATCAAATGTCGTCAAGGCTCAAACAACCAATACGCTCCATTATTAAGCAATACAATGATCCAACGTGCAATATGTGAGTGTAAGACCAAAATACAAGGGCTAAAAGACGAAAGTAAAACCTATGACTCGAAATCCTGCCTAGCTCCCTTGACACCTGCACAACACAACTGAAAGCCAAACGGGTTCAGTCCAAAAGGGACTGGTCGGTATAAAAACAGGGCATAATGTAATATACGACAATATTTAAACAATCACATGCAAGCTATAATCCCAAATGAGGTTTTGAAGAATTTCCCAAGTGCGCGAATAGAAATCATCAAAAGGGATTATAACAATTCGTTAACATTAGGTCATTATTGGCCCGGCAAGTGGGCGTGCATTATCTCCAACCAACACCTCGTGTAATTCATTAACGTTCATTAACATTCATTCATTCATTCTTTTCATGCATTTCATTCTTTCATACGCATTCAATAACATTCCACCTTCTTCCTCCGGGTTAGTGGCGGGTTTGCAAGGCCCATCCACCCATTCATTAACCAAAAGGGGAACATTACTCCCCAGATGGCACTCAGCATCCATTCCTCGCTAACTCCTAACGAGGTCCGGTTACGCCGTTCATTAGTGGGACTAGTGTGAGGGTTTCCCGTCAGCCCATGCCTCTTCGGGTCCCCACTCACACCAAGTCCCTGGGCCCCATTCATTGTGAACGTTCATTCATTCTCGCCAAAACATTTGGTAGGTTCATGAAAGAAAGGCTTTACGTTAAAAACATTTACTCATTAAAACGAATCTATATACATATATATGCTTTTGGCCGAAAACTTTTCACATTGGGAGTATATAGGGTCATCTATCTACATAGAAGAGAAACTCACCTTAAATCTCAAAGAGGAGAACACAAGAGCCTCTCGGATCGGTCTCGTCTCCAACGGAATCAAAATCTGTGCAAGAAAGGTGAAGTGAGACTCATAATGACCAAATAGGACGTTCGGCAATGTAATGATCATGATATGAATGAAGAGAAGATGCTATAATGTAATGAACACGTTCATGTGCACTATTAAATTCTTAAAGACATATAAACATTCAATTCATTCATTCAATGAAACATTCGTATTCAAAAAAGTCCATATCCTTCACATTTCACGTTTTCAATCAATTCAATTCAAGAAATTCAAAGCACAAGATTCAACATTTAGGCAAATAAGAGCATTGAAGTAAATTAAGTTTAACACACATTCAAACGTATTCTACCTTTCCAGAAACTCTACTACATACATCATATTACATAATGTAACATATTTCCAAAGTTTGAAAACAAGAAGAAATCATATGATAAGGGAAATAGTTTACGGAAATCATAAACGCCACAAAACTCACATAAACGGCATTCATCAAAAGCATGCCTAAATCTCACCCAAAGGTTAAGAAATTAAGCCACAATACTCCCAACACATAGTAAAACAAGTTCATAGTTCATCACAAATGAAGATAAAGGCATTAAAGAGGTGAAACAATCAAAAACCGAAAAGGAAAAGACAAGAAATGCGCAGGGGGAGGGACACGCCCGTATCCCTCAACTTAAGTATACTGAGACACGGGGGAGTCTCAGTACAGACAGGCAAAAGGGGTGTGACACGGGGGTATCACACAATACAAGACAAATGAGACACGGGGGTGTCTCGGTACAGACCCAAAAATGAAAACAAGGTTTTACCGACAAAACAAGCCTTAAACAAAATCAGTCCAAAAGCATACCAAATCAACTCCAAATCTTATGAAACTTAATATACAACATATTTAGCATGTTAGGAGCATATTTCATTTAGAGTGAAAAGTCCAAATCACACGTTAAGAGTACCGAAACCGAGCAGCAAGTCTGGGGCGCCAAAATCGTACATATGAGCCCGATTAGTTCAATCATGCCATGATCAAGTACTTAGGGGCCGAATTTGGATCTAAAACCTTGGGTAATACATGATAACATACTAAAAAACTAATATACATCATATATATGCAAAATGGCACGAATTGAAACACATTAGAATGACCAACAAACCACAAAATGCAACAGCAACAGGTCTGTCATGGATTATGCATAAAAACAGGTCATGTATTTCGGTTTTGGGGCTTAAAATGGATCCAAAGGCTTGTAATATGAATCCTAACATATGAAACAATGAGTGTACATCATCTCCATGCAAATTCACACGCAAAGAAGGCTATTTGATCAAGCAACAAGGCATAATTCCACATAGCAGTCCCGAAACAGAGGAGGCAGTTTTGATCATCAAGTTTGGGGCTCTAAATCACATAATTTCATCAAAGGGTCTAAAGAGAAAATCATCCTAACGTCATATACTATCATTTAGGAAACAAATAGGCCAAGAAACAAGCTCATATCATCATGTATAAGCAAGGAAACCAGCCACACCACTAGATAAGTCATTAGAGCAAAAATCCCCAAAATCTCATATCGAGCTCATAACTCAAACCCTAACCAAATCTGATCCAAAATCAGAAATAAATGGATGAAATCATGTATAAAAGAGTAGAGGATACATAAATATTCATACCTTGAAGATTTGGTGGAGAAAGGATGTCATTTGGTAGCTAAGGTTCTTCCTCTTCTCTTCTCTCCCTCTCTCTCGATTTGTTGCAGCAGAAAATGAGGGGGTTTGGCTCGGTTTTGGCTGACCTAAAGGGGGAAGAAAGGCTTAACTCTAGAACACTAGTCATGGTTAAAGTATGGTTAGGTTAGAGAGGTGTTAAGGGGTCACACCATGAAGACTAGTCAACAAAAGGGGTTCTTCTTACACGAGTTGCTTGTTACGGTTGGATTTAGGAGGTCTTAATGATCTTAAAAAGGTATGAGGCTTGTTCCATTGTGTCCGAATCATTGGTACGAAGGCAACGGAGGTGACGGAATTCGAATCCGAATTCCCGAGCTCAAGATATGACGTCCGGAACCCAGGGCGCGCTTAAAAGCGTTTTAAGCCCTATAAGTTCCATCTCCAAAAATCGAAATCAAAATTAAATCAAACGAGCTTAAAATTACAACGTAAGCATGTAAACACGTTAATAACTCACATAATTCAAGTATACCAAGTTGGCACAAAAATCGGAATTGGAAACGGAATTAAACAAATCAAAAACGGTTCGAAAAGGATTTAAACGTATAAAACTTCAAACCTAAAACTTAATATCGTTATTCAATTATTCCAAATAATTCAAATTATCGCATGCTTAATAATTAAATGCGCACTTCGCACATCCGTAACTTCGTACTTAGAAGATCGAAGGGTCGGGGCGTTACAACATCTCCCCCTTAAACAGAATCCGTCCTCGGATTCACTATCTGCCTGAAAACAATTAATGGAGGAACCCCGTTCCTCACAAACAACAAGGAGAGAATCCCCGTCTCTCAAACAACAATGAGAGAACCCCGTCTCTAAAAAGCAACAAAGAGAGAGAACCCCGTCTCTAAAAAACAACAAAGAGAGAACCCCGTCTATCAAAAGCAACAAAGAGAGAGAACCCCGTCTCTCAAAAACAACTAAGAGAGAACCCCGTCTCCCAAAAGCAACAAAGAGAGAGAACCCCGTCTCTCAAAAACAACAAAGAGAGAACCCCGTCTCTCAAAAACAACAAAGAGAGAGCCCCGTCTCTCACAAACAGGTAACGAAGTTCAAAATACAAAACACAGCCACAACGAAGAACAAACACCAAGGAGAAAACATCAAAATAACCAATTACGACAACTTAATCAAAACAACCACATAAAGCCAGGGAACTATTATCACTTATTTACATCTAGTATCGATTATACAACAATGGTTAGCACATCAAAGATTCAAAGCACAGATTATCAAAATTATTTAAATTAACCATGCGTGTATGCATATGCCATGGATGTCTGAGGTACCGTTGACCGTGGAAATGAATTTGAAACCCAAAGCCTTCCTGGTCCCAAGGTGTGGTCTGAACCCAAAAGCTAGCTCGACTCTTGGCATATCTTTAATATCTTCAATGTGTCCCCCCCCCCTTCTTCCATTTCTCGGTTATACGTTAACCCGGATCCAATCAACCTGCCCTTCCAAAACAAGTTTTACCCTACATCTTCAGATTTCAGACCGGTCTTTTTCACGGTTCGTGTTTCCTTCTATAATTTGGTGAACCTCTGAAATTCAATAACCCTTTTTGATTAATAGTCATAGCCTTCTTGACGAGTTCTTTCCAAACCGGGTTGTGATCATCGGTTCCCAAAAAGTTGGCTTAATCTCTCTGTGGATCGTTTCCTTACTCCTTCACTCTCCCAAAGCAATGAAGCGTGCATTAGATTTCGGTCCGCCCTAAATTTCTAATCGAGGGGAAACTTCCTTGATACTCCTTAAGATTCAATTCAAGTCCTTCCACAGTCACTTCTTCCTGATTCCTTTCTGCTCCCTGAGGTGATTTAATGGTCTCGTAGAAGCTCTTCCATAATTTCATTAGTTTCCAAAATCTAAATCCCTTGTATAGAAATGTTCGACAAACCATCTCCTCAATATCTCGTGGTGGCCTTCAACATGATCTTAATGCTTAATGCTAACTTTACGGTTTAACCTTTAAAGCTCTTTTATTTATTTCCGATCACCACCATTAGGACTTCCAAGTCTTCCTTAATTTGCAATTCCGTGCTCCTACTGAAATATTTCTTCGATCACCACTTCAATCTTCCAATTTATTTCTCAGTCATGCTCTCCCCCTTAAGTTTCTATTGTCACGTGTTGAACTCCATCGATTCTTCTTTTGTCGAAATTCCTTGACGAGTAATTTCAATTAGGAGGAGTTTTAATCACAATAACAATCCAAATCCTTTGCCCTTCACTTCTTATCTAATTCTCAGAACCCCATTTCCTAATCCTGTTAGATCCATGCACCCCGAAATCAACTCTAACCCCCCTCTTTCTTTCCAAGATTACATCTCTATCTCTATCTCAACCTTATTATCAAAAGATTCTTATTCGACTCGGTTCGGTTGATCTTCGATTGGGATAATAATTAGAGCATCATACGGGAAGGACAACCTAGCACGTAAGCACTGAAATGATGCATGTGGGGTTATAATGCTAGGTGCACGTAGTAGATATTTTAAACAAGGAAATGCAACTTCAAGACACATAATTCAACAAATAAGTATATAACAATAATTTAACAATTAAAGTATTAAAACACATATAATAAGAATTTAAATAACTAATTTGCGATGCATGGTGCACGTGCTATGAATGCATTGAACCTGTCACCGTAGTGGTATCTTTGGCACGACATCTTGTCTTTTGATCTCGATGTTGTGAGCATAAGTCATAAGGTTGAACATTGTTCGATCGTTGATGATGCTTCCCATAGTCCTCAAATCTCCATAGTCCAAGATCAAGATCTCTTGAACCCATATTCCCTAAATCTTCAAAGTTTCCTTGTATCTGCTTATGTGTTCCCACTACCCGAAATTGAATCCCTCGAACCCACTTCTTTTACGCCTATAGAATTGATATCTTGACTTCCTTTAAAGATTGATCGTAAATGATGTTCCAAATTTCATTTTTAATCGTCTCTCTGCTCAAGGTTCTCTTAAGTATTCTTTATGAATTCAATAATTGAATGAATTCATCGTCCAGTTGCTTACACTTGAGCATATAATTTCCTTTCAACAACTTTTTGCCTTTCTTTATCGTTTCCATTTGTTTCTCCATGCCTCCTAATTCGAATTCACAAATTGATCATTCAACTTAAGTCTGGAAAGCAAACTTCAATCAGACCGAAGATAGAGCCTTCGGCATTCTAGCTTTCCATGATCTTGAGATCTCCATATCGATCGGTTCCCACTAACTCTTTTCAAGCTAACTTCTTCCTTGCCCGAAATCCAAGTGTCTCAATTTACATCTTCTTCTCCCTTGGGCCCGAATTTGGGTTCTCTTGAAGGCCTTCGTCTCCTTGCTGGTAACATCCTTCCTTGTGGTTTTTGTTCTGACTTCTCTTCCGGTAAGACCCTTTGAAACGATAAGAGGGCTTTGGTGCGCCGTTATAGGGACACTAACGAACATTACTTCATTTAAAAAAGACCACGATCCCCTGATCTTGAAGGTAATCCTACCATTTATCCCGACGTGGAGTGATGAAATATACCTCCATGTTGATAGCCTGGAAGAGTTAACACACGACTTGTTAATCCCTTAATTCCATAGCCTCTTCATTAGTGTGATAGAAGGAACCCGTTGTTGAAGTTGGTAGTAGCTTCATTTACATGACAATAACCTATAACCAAAGATTCCACTCGAATATAGATGCATGTAAATTAGCATATGCTTATGGCACATATTTAGATCAATCAGGACACATAGGATGCAAATGCAACACCTAAGGCAACGAAATTGAAAATAAATCACCTACATCCAGAAATTTCGAGTAATGAATAACAATTTAACCATGAAAATTCAATGGAATGCATACATTGACAAGTTGTTCTTATGCCGAACGACCTAGACTGACCCACACGACACGAGAGCCCGAGTTTTGCAACCCTAGGCTCTGATACCAATTAAAGATGTAGCACCCGAGCGCAAGGTACCACATCCCCCGCACCGAGACCCGACCCGAATATGAAATGGACGATCCATACTCGAGCTAAGTCACGGCGAACGGGGACAAACACACACGCTATGCTAGGCGGCCTAACCCTTAAACCATAAAATCAGAGTGATTACAAATGCGGAAGCAATAACTGGCCATAATATAAACAATCAGCAATCAAACTCCAAAAATAGTCCATATACATTATCAAATGCCTTTAAGGTTCAAACAACCAATACGCTCCATTATTAAGAAATACAACGATCCAACGTGCAATATGTGAGTGTAAGACCAAAATACAAGGGCTAAAAGACAAAAGTAAAACCTATGACTCGAAATCCCGCCTAGCTCCCTTGACACCTGCACAACACAACTGAAAGCCAAACGGGTTCAGTCCAAAAGGGACTGGTCGGTATAAAAGCAGGGCATAATATAATATACGAAAGTATTTAAACAATCACATGCAAGCTATAATCCCAAGTGAGGTTTTAAAGAATTTCCCAAGTGGGCGAATAGGAATCATCAAAAGGGCTTATAACAATTCATTAACATTAGGTCATTATTGGCCCGGCGAGTGGGCGTGCATTATCTCCAACTAACACCTCGTGTAATTCATTAACGTTCATTAACATTCATTCATTCATTCTTTTCATGCATTTCATTCTTTCGTGCGCATTCAATAACATTCCACCTTCTTCCTCCGGGTTGGTGGCGGGTTTGTAAGGCCCATCCACCCATTCATTAACCAAAAGGGGAACATTACTCCCCAGATAGCACTCAGCGTCCATTCCTCGCTAACTCCTAACGAGGTCCGGTTACGCCTTTCATTAGTGGGACTAGTGTGAGGGTTTCCCGTCAGCCCATGCCTCCTCGGGTCCCCACTCAAACCAAGTCCCTGGGCCCCATTCATTGTGAACATTCATTCATTCTCGCCAAAACATTTGGTTGGTTCATGAAAGAAAGGCTTTACGTTAAAAAAATTTACTCATTAAAATGACTCTATATACATATATATGCTTTTGGCCGAAAACTTTTCACATTGGGAGTATATAGAGTCATCTATCTACATAAAAGAGAAACCCACCATAAACCGCAAAGAGAAGAACACAAGAGCCTCTCGGATCGGCCTCGTCTCCAACGGAATCAAAATCTATGCAAGAAAGGTGAAGTGAGACTCATAATGACCAAATAGGACGCTCGGCAATGTAATGATCATGATATGAATGAAGAGAAGATGCTATAATGTAACGAACACGTTCATGTGCACTATTAAAGTCTTAAAGACATATAAACATTCATTTCATTCATTCAATGAAACATTCGTATTCAAACAAGTTCATATCCTTCACATTTCACGTTTTCAATCAATTCAATTCAAGAAATTGAAAGCACAAGATCCAACATTTAGGCAAATAGGAGAATTGAAGTAAATTAAGTTTAACACACATTCAAACGTATTCAACCTTTCAAAAAACTCTACTACATACATCATATTACATAATGTAACATATTTCCAAAGTTTGAAAACAAGAAGAAATCATATGATAAGGGAAATAGATTACGGAAATCATAAACACCACAAAACGCACATAAACGGCATTCATCAAAAGCATGCCTAAATCTCACCCAAAGGTTAAGAAATTAAGCCACAATACTCCCAACACATAGTAAAACAAGTTCGTAGTTCATCACAAATGAAGATAAAGGCATTAAAGAGGTGAAACAATCAAAAACCGAAAAGGAAAAGACAAGAAATGAGCAGGGGGAGGGACACGCCCGTGTCCCTCAACTTAAGTATACTGAGACACGGGGGTGTCTCAGTACAGACAGGCAAAAAGGGTGTGACACGGGGGTGTCACACAATACAAGGCAAACGAGACACGTGGGTGTCTCGGTACAGATCCAAAAATGAAAACAAGGTTCTACCGATAAAACAAGCCTTAAACAAAATCAGTCCAAAAGCATACCAAATCAACTCCAAATATTATGAAACTTAATATACAACATATCTAGCATGTTAGGAGCATATTTCATTTAGAGTGCAAAGTCCAAATCACACGTTAAGAGCACCTAAACCGAGCACCAAGTCTGTGGCGCCAAAATCGCACATATGAGCCCGATTAGTTCAATCATGCCATGATCAAGTACTTAGGGGCTGAATTTGGATCTAAAACCTTGGGGAATGCATTCTAACATACTAAAAAACTAATATACATCATATATATGCAAAATGGCACGAATTGAAGCACATTAGAATGACCAACGAACCACAAAATGCAACAGCAACAGGTCTGTCATGGATTATGCATAAAAACAGGTCATGTATTTCGGTTTTGGGGCTTAAAATGGATCCAAAGGCTTGTAATATGAATCCTAACATATAAAAAAATGAGTGTACATCATCTCCATGCAAATTCACACGCAAAGAAGGCTATTTGATCAAGCAACAAGGCATAATTCTACACAGCAGTCCCGAAACAGGGGAGGCAGTTTTGATCATCAAGTTTGGGGCTCTAAATCACATAATTTCATGAAAGGGTCTAAAGAGAAAATCATCCTAACATCCTATAATATCATTTAGGAAAAAAATAGGCCAAGAAACAAGCTCATAACATCATGTATAAGCAAGGAAATCAGCCACACAACTAGATAAGTCATTAGAGTAAAAATCCCCAAAATCTCATATCAAGCTCATAACTCAAACCCTAACCAAATCTGATCCAAAATCAGAAATAAATGGATGAAATCATGTTTAAAAGAGTAGAGGATACATTAATATTCATACCTTGAAGATTTTGTCTTCAGAAAATGAGGGGGTTTGGCTCGGTTTTGGCTGACCAAAAGGGGGAAGAAAGGCTTAACTCTGGCACACTAGTCATGGTTAAAGTATGGTTAGGTTAGAGAGGTGTTAAGGGGTCCCACCATGAAGACTAGTCAACAAAAGGGGTTCTTCTTGCACGAGTTGCTTGTTACGGTTGGATTTTGGAGGTCTTAATGATCTCAAAAATGTATGAGGCTTGTTCCATTGTCTCCAAATCGTCGATACAAAGGCAACGGAGGTGATGGAATTCGAATCCGAATTCCTGAGCTCAAGATATGACTTCCGGAACCCAGGGTGCGCTTAAAAGCGTTTTAAGCCCTATAAGTTTCGCCTCCAAAAACCGAAATCAAAATTAAATCAAACGAGCTTAAAATTACAACGTAAGCATGTAAACACGTTAATAACTCACATAATTCAAGTATACCAAGTTGGCACAAAAATCGGAATTGGAAACGGAATTAAACAAATCAAAAACGGTTCAAAAAGGATTTAAACGTATAAAACTTCAAACCTAAAACTTAATATCGTTAGTCAATTATTCCAAATAATTCAAATTATCGCATGCTTAATAATTAAATGCACACTTAGCACATCCGTAACGTCGTACTTAGAAGATCGAAGGGTCGGGGCGTTACACCTAAGCCTGGAGCTCCTTCCTCCACTAACCTCCTAGCGGATTCAGGGGTGACCCCAAATGTGGTGAGGATAGTGCCAGAGTTACTCGTCAGCCCTTGCTTTCCCGGTTGGCTCTAGTTACTACCCTCGGGCCCAACGTGAACGGTCATGCTACTCGCCTAAAACATGCTTGATTCATGACAATAACATGGCTTGCTTGCTTGCTTGCGTTTCATGAACATGACTTGAAAATGATAAGTGATTTCATAAAATTATAAATATAAATACCTTTAGCCGAAAGATCACGTAAAGGTTATACGGGTTCTATATAACTAGCAATTAAACCTCACCTGACAGGCGACACATGACTCGTGAATGCGTGAACGTGCTCAAGATCCACAATCTCCGCCCTGGAGAACAACTGGACAAGAAACGGGACAATGTGTGTGCATGAGACCACAATTCAAGCATATTATTTCATATAAGACGCACGGCATGATCATGTACGAGACGTCGACCAATAAACAATGTAGCATGATAACATCTTGTTTTGACACATAACCAATCATATAATAGCAATTTGGGGTCAAATAAGCCATCGGATCGAGGGGCTAAAAATGTAATTTTATGCAGAAACTTTCTGCACTTCCAGAGGGCTGGGAACGGCCGTTCCAGGTTTCAGTTCAAAGTGGGAAGGGCCGTTCCCGCCTGTCGGGCTCCCCGAAGATGGGAACGGCCGTTCCCGTCTGTGAGACAAAGTGGGAATGGTCGTTCTCGTCCTCGTCGCCAAGCACACTATTCAAAATATGGGAACGGCCGTTCCCCAATTACAAAGGGAACGGGAAGGGCCGTTCCCGTTACGCAGAAGATGCAGAAACAGAGGATGAGGAATAGGGGAGGCACGAAATTAACCCAAATCTCCTCAAACACTCATAATTCAATTCCATAAACTATAATTCAAGAAGAGAAGTATGCATACATGCTTGAGTGGCAATAACACTCAATATAAACACATAATTCATGCCTAATCCTCAAGAATCATCACATCAAGCTCATATATCAATTTAGCATATATCTCCATTAACCTCAAGAATCATGCATGAAATTCAAGTCTAAAGCTTAGGATCATGCTTCTAACAATTAAAGCACCTAATATTCCATTTAATCTCAAACCCTAGCTTCAATAATTATCATCAAGAATTCTCATGATCTTCATGTTTACCTTGGAAGAAAGAAATGGAGTGATATGAGATGATGATGCCTCCAAGCTATCCAATCCTTCAAATTCTTAGATGAAAGGGATGAATTCTCTCTTCCTTTTTGAATGATGATGGTTCGGTGAGGAAGAAAGCAAATGTGTTGAATGATTATGATGAAATGTGATGAATGGAAGCATATAACGTGATATATTTTAACAAAATGGAATAATTATGATTAGATCCTCCAAGTTCCTAAGTTAAGCAATTAGGTATGTCAAGTTTGAAAAATGATCAATTTAGTCCAAGAAAGAATAATACAATTTGGTCCTTAAAGAAAAGAAAATGACCAATTAAGGACAATTATGCAATTAATCCAAATTGGACAATTAACTCATGTAACAATTAAATTCCATTCATACAAGAATTCTCAAGATGAAATGAATTTCATATAATTTTCACGTAACCATGTTGTAAACAATTTATGGAAATTAATATAACACGTATAAATTAAATAAGCGAAAATAATAAAATAGAATCCTTACGCTCGAAACTCACACGTGTCGAGCGTACCTGACTGTCTGAAAATCGGGGCGTTACATGGACTATCTGTAGAGAGCTTCAAGTTAGAAGTTTGAAGATTCGAGCTTTACCAACGAGAAGGGATCAAGTCGCGAGAAGAGCGTTCTTGGGTGGCTTGAAACGGTTCAAGAAAGTTAATTAAGAATGTAAGTTTCTAATCCCTACGAATTTTGTTACACGATTACGAGTCCTAGATCCTTCTGTTGGGAAAATTTTTTAAATTCCGCTGCTTTCTTAAACTTGTTTTCCAACAAGTGGTATCAGAGCCACCTTGTTAATCGTGTTTCTGATTCGTCTCAATTATTCTGAATTTGGTAGAAATTCTTAGGCTTAAATGCGAATTAGGTATTCATGAGTTCTTTTAGAAAGCCTGAATTACGAAACTGTAATTTTTCTTGAATTTCTGAAACTGTTTTCTTAAATTATGTTTTTGAAAACCGTTTTGATTGAAATCCTTTTAAATCATGTTTTTCAAATTTTGGATTGTTGTTGGTTTTGAACTGAAACACGAAACACGAAAATCGCGTTACGAAAACGCGAGCCTAGGCGTGCTAGGACGTCGTACGCCCAGGCCCGCGCCGTCCCGTACAGCAGTCCCGCAGCTGCGCGGGACTGCCCACCCGTCCCTCCCGCAACCGCACGGGAGGCACGCCTGCCAGCGCCTAGGCGCGCGCCTAGGCACGCCCGCCTGCTCCTGCCGTAACCGTGCGGGAGCCTCCCGTCGCCCGCCTGCCTTCCCGCCTGGGCGAAGCGAGCGCGATGCGTGCCGTCCGCCTGGGCTGGCGTGTGGGCGAGGCCTGGCCCTCGTTTCGCGATCTTGATTTTCGTGTTTAGTTCAATCCAATCCCGATTTAATTTTTCTTGAAAATTTTTATTTTATTAAATTTGAATTATTTTTGAAATAATTGTTTAAATTGGGATTTTGAAAATTTAAGCGATTTAAATTTTGTAAAAATTACAAACTTTATTTTATGAAAATATTGATAGAATAAAATTATTAATTTTCAGAAATTAATTGGAATTTTATTAGTTCATTGTTTTTCGGGTTTTATAGAAAAGGCTCTTGAACAAGAATTGCATCTAAGTCGTGTTTTAAGCTATTAGAGCTTAAGGCGAGAATTTTAATTTATTGGTTAAATTTAAATTCTTGCAAAAGCATGTTAGGTGATCATGGGTTTAGACTTATGTATGGTTTTAATTTATGCACGTGGATGGTTTAAATTGGGGTTGGAGCCCTATAGTTATGTTTTTCAATTGAGGTTGGAGCCTCACTTATGTGTGTACTGTTATGTGATTTATTATGTGGCTTTCCATATTACTGTTTTTGAGGCCGGGGTATGCCCCCTGTAATTGTCTAAGGCCAATATGAAGATTGAGCCCTATTACTTTATGTCTTTTTCTTTTTATTGTAATTTGAGAGTAGAGATAGGTGGTGAGGTTTTATTTTCATTTTAGAGACAATGCACCCATAGAGTAAGATAGACCACATTCAAGTAACAAGGTGGCCATAAGTGAAGACCCCTCAAAATGTTAGGGAGGGGAATCTCAATTATAAAATTGTAATAGAGATAGTGCTCGTATTTTGTTATCGCTTTCCCTTATGTGATTTAAACTGTTTATGTGGCATGTATGTTAGAACTTGTGATTGTGAAGTGGCTCCCACATATCACACATAAGATAGGTAGAACCCATGATCATTACATGTTAGTATCATGCTAGGACATGTTATCTGTTTATGTGCTTGTTTGAAATGCATTTAAGTGTACTTGCATTAATCAAGACTAATAAAATTGGATAACATATATGTTGGTGAAGTCGAACCGGACAACTCTCCGGTTGATTCGAAAATTCCCATTAAAGATTAAGCTAATTTCGAACAAATAGGTATTTAATTCGAGATGCAAATTTTGAATTAAATTCCTAGCATTCCATCAATAGGTTTTAAGTTTAGTAAGTGAAACTAGTTATTGTCCGCGAGTCGTGGGATAGCTAGTGAAGCTTATTAGTTCTTAGTTACCTAATTGATCATTTTAAATGGTCAATATTTTATGGTCAATTTTGGCAAGGGCGATGTCCACGAGTCGTGGGTCTTTCGAACTAAGTTTTGATCATGATCTTATGATTGATGGGTCTAGCTTAACGCCTAAGTAAATATGGATGTCGCACGAGTCGTGGGTCCGTATTGAAAGATAGGTGATGCAAAAATAATTACTAAGAGTTCTAAAGGTGTTAGAATTGGTAAGTTGTACCTACCGAGGGTTCTTACTTAGAATGTTCGCGAGTCATGGGTTCGAGGTAAAATGCCTAGGATCTTAGTACCCATTGGGAAACGTGTTCCTCTTAGATCTTTGTGAATTCTAGATCTTTGAAAAACAGTGGGAGCTACATTAGATTAAAGATCTTATCTTTTGTATATCGTTATAATTCAGCATGCTCACTAGTTCTCTGTTTTACCATTTAGGTCGTATATTCTGTGATTCTCTACGTGTTTTGAAATGGCAACCAAAAACCCTCTTGTGTCGATCCTCGAGTCAAACAAGTTGCGAATCCTGAAATGGCAACCAAAAACCCTCTTGTATCCCTTTAGGATCATTCTCTGAAAATGATCTTAAGGAGTTAACTTCTTGCAAATCCTGTCTCAAAGGAAAAATGCCCAAAGTCCCTTTTAAAGGAACTGTGGAACGTGCCATTAAGGTTTTGGATTTGATCCATACTGATGTTTGTGGACCGCTTAGTGTAAGCACAAGAAACAATCATCAGTATTTCATAACCTTTACCGACGACTTTAGTCGATATGGTTATATATACTTAATGAAATATAAATCTGAAGCTTTTGAGAAATTCTTAGAATTTCAAAAGGAGGTTGAGAACCAAACTGGTCACAAGATCAAAGCACTTCGATCTGATCAAGGAGGCGAGTATCTTAGTGAAGAATTCCTTAATCATCTCAAAGATAATGGGATTATCTCTCAGTGGACTCCTCCGGGAACTCCGCAGCTTAATGGAATTTCTGAGAGAAGGAATCGAACCTTACTTGATATGGTTCGTTCCATGATGAGTTTCACTGACTTACCACCTTCTTTCTGGGGTTATGCCTTAGAAAGTGCAGCAAAGATTTTGAATCTAGTTCCCTCTAAGTTAGTCCCTAAAACACCCTATGAAATGTGGCATGGTAAAGTCCCTAGTTATTCTTACTTAAGAATTTGGGGTTGTCCTGCTTACGTGAAGAGGACAGTGGGAGATAAGTTAGAATCTCATTCTAACTTATGCTACTTTGTAGGTTATCCTAAGGAATCCATAGGATACTACTTCTATGATCAATCTGAGCAAAAGGTGTTTGTTTCCAGAAATGCCACTTTTCTGGAGGAACCGTTCCTTAAAGAAAAGAATGGCAAGATCATAGAATTAGAGGAAGTACAAAGTGAGCCCACGCCTCTCACTGAAGAAACGTCCCCTACTGATCAACCACAACCAATCACGAATTTCGATACACATGTAAATCCTCCTCTAAGGCGTTCTGAACGCACTCCTAGACAGTCGATGTATCATTGACAAAGTATTGAAGAGATTCAATATGGAGTCAGTAAAGGTTAAGAACCTTCCTATGAGTGTAGGAACATGTCTTTTAAAGAAGATGTGTCCTAAGACTAACCTTAAGAAGGAAAGAATGACTCATACACCTTATGCATCAGCAATATGAAACATAATGTATGCAATGTTATGTACTCGGCCGGATGTGGCTTATGCACTTAGTGTAACAAGTCGTTTCCAATCTGACCCTGGAGATGGTCACTGGGCTGCCGTGAAGAATATTCTTAAGTACTTGAAAAGCACTAAAGATTTATTCTTAGTTTACGGAGGTCAGAAAGATCTTACTGTCGAAGAATACTGCGATGCAAGCTTTGCATCTGACTTAGATGATTTTAAGTCAATGTCAGGATACATTTTCTACCTAAACGGCAGAGCAGTGAGTTGGAAGAGTTTCAAGCAAACTACCACTGCAGATTCGACCACTGAGGCCGAATACTTAACTACCAATGTAAGGAAGGTGTTTGGATTAGAAACATCATTTAAGAGTTGAATGTTGTTCCTAGCATGAAAGACCCCATTTCTGTGTTTTGTGACAACACTGGGGCGGTTGCTCAAGCAAGAGAACCAAGATCTCACCAATGGACCAAGCATGTAGCGCCCCTATACACTACAACCCCGCACCAAAGTATCTCCCGAGTGGATGTGAGACCTAGCACCCGAGAAACACTCCGGCGAACGGACAGTGCTATACAATATCAGAGTATTAGAACACTGTAGCGGAAATTTTATAATTTTAAAACTTTCAAAATTATGATAGGGGAAATGCAATAAATAAGCCAGTAATGGCGTAGTATAGGTATCAAAAGTAGTGACCATGCCGTGATAGATAATTACAAGCTCAGAAGCATAACTTGTTCTAAATAACCTTGACTATTATGCTGACGAGAAGACACACTAGGCTTCAAGATACCTTCTAGTAAGCGTCCGTTAAACCTGAAACCATGAGTTGTAAAGTGCGAGGATTAGTCAAAGTGACTAAGTGAGGGGGTAGTTGGGACTACATATATAGGTATAGGTATATTTGAAAAGTGTTTGACTATAAAAGTTGGAGTTTGATACTATTAATAAAATAATATATTAATAGTACTATACTGGAAATCAATAAAATAATAATCAATACAAATACTTGGTTCATATTTATTTTGAGAAAAAGGGAATAAGGGGACTGGGTATCAGATTCTTGAAAATATGAACCGTACGATAATAAAGTAATAATGCCCTGCAAGTAGGCGTTCTCCATCCTTTACTCCTTAAACAGAATGAAATCAGAAATAACAGAATCAATCCAGCCTTTTTCCTCCGTGATCTGTCGGGAGCAACCCCTCGAGATCCAGATACAGACAGAGGGAGGGACGTACCTTTCCCGTCACTTAATGTGGAATAACTAACCTCCAGTTAAACCAACATTAAGATCAGATTTGGCGGCAGGTATAGTAATAGACGATGGCCCTTGCCACCCGGCTATTAGTTCTACCGTACCACCGGGCCCAACAGATACAGATACAGATACAGATCTTGCATTTTGGATACAGAATTGAGTTACATCATATCAATACTCACCAAGATGGACTTGAGTATGATATGTTTGTAACTTATACTTGGACAAGGATTTTGTTTTATATAATAGGATAATAGATATCCTTATATCAGATATTTCCCAGAAAGGGGATAATACTATAATTAGGGAAAATAAGACTGAATCCTTATTAGGATAAATAATAAAATATTTTATATGTAGACTCATGATCCCAGTTGAAAATATTTTAACCTCACCTGCTACGTTACGGAATCAAGTAAAGTATTCGGGGTTCCACTGTCCAGACCTAGTTCCTGAAAGTAGTGAACTACTACGGACTTTGAGAACTAGGTTCTTTCTATACTAATGCGACACATGAATGAGTACAATTAAGGCATATTGTAACAAGGAGTAACAGTAAATTTACAGGAAATTCGGTAATCTAGAATTGAAATATTATTATAAAACACACTGATACCAAAGTCATACAACCGAATTAACCAAGAAATTCTTATTCAATTTATAAATCCAAATTAAGGTTTATTTTTAATAAAGGTGAACCCGATTTTGAAAACATTATTTAATCCCCGATTTTGAAATCTTTAGACAAAAGTCCTTTCTTAAATAAAACCAAATTTTATTTTATATTAATTCTTGAAATTACTACATGATATTATTGGTCAAAATTCATATTTAAAGTCAAAAGTCAAAGTTACTATTGAAAAACAGTTACTATTTAAACATAGGGGATTAAATACTTTTAAACATAAAATCAAACACACACTTACACACACTAGCACACGGTACACACATATTTCAAGAACATCAAGAACATGTTCTTCATCATGTTTGAATATCCATAAGATGTTCTAGGCATTCTTGATCAAATTCATAGTCATAACATAAGATTAAAGAATAAATGAGCATAATATATAAACTTTTCATGAAATATGATTCATAAACAAATTCCTAAACATGAATTTATTCAAATCTTCAAGTATTCATAAAATGTTCTACACATGCTTGATTATATTCATATTCATAACATAAGATTTGAAGCATAATATAGCAAAATATGTAAACTTTCTATGAAAAATAATTCTAAATAAATTATTCTAGGCATGAATTTAATCAAACAAGATCATAATCATTTAAATACATACTCACATTATATCATATCATAATTCATGCATTTAATTAAATAAAATTCCATAATGTGCACACATTGTATTTAACTAACAATTATGCACATATTTCATAAAATAAAATTCCTAAAGCATAATTTAATTAATCCTAGACATGCTACTATTATTATTATACTAAGAACATAATATAAAGCATGAAATAATAGAAGAAAAACTCACCTTGTAGAGAGAGGGAGAAAGTGGCGTGAGTATTGGGGAGAGAAGAGAGTGATTTTTGTGTGTTGATTTGTGAAGTATAAATGAGGCTTGAGGGGGTATTTATAGGTAGTCATGAGGGGTCTCTAAGCAATAAATGAAAGTTTAAGGGAGATGTGGATGTCTCCTAATTCATACAAATGCTTGGTGATTAATTTGAAGATGTGGTTAAATAATATGTTGAACAAATGCTAGGTAATTAACTAAGAAATGTGGAGAAATTATGCTCATTTGTTTAATCCTTCTAGAAGACCATGTGGTCATGGATGATGTCATTTTGATTAAAAATAAATGTAAAAATAATATAAAATTTATTCAACAGTCGAGAGGTAAAACGTTGAAGTAGTAAATTAATGAATGAATGAGTGAAAAATGAGCTTTGTTTTGATTATAAATGTGGAATATTTAGACTTTTTGTTTATAAATTATGAACACTAAAGTTGATGAAAATCATGAGAAAATTATATAAACGAAGCTATGATAAAGTTTAGAGTTTGGAAAAATAACTATAATGTGGAGAAAAATTCAAGAATCGTTTTAAGTATAATTTCGACTTTTGAATAAAAGCTAATTGTTTAAAATAAAATGATGATTTTTAAAAGGAAAATATTTATAAAAGATGCTATGGTGAAATCGAATTTTTGGTAAATGCATGAAAATTCATAAAATAATTTAAGGATCGTTTTCGTTATAATATTGAATATCAAAAAGTAGAGGAGTAAGGATTTATTGATGATCGAATCATAAGCTAGGGTTTTCGCCGGTTTTTGATACTACGGAAGTTAGGATGGGAATTATGGTTCACGGAGAGTATCACGATCCTCGAAATAATGTGAGGATTCTTTTGGTTACAATATTGGGTAGTGAAAGTGTTTCGGGGAACGTAGGAATATTTTTGAACTGTAGGGGTATTTTCGTAATTTCCACCCTAAAACTGTAGGAATGGGTTTTGAAGCATATGAAAGGGTTTTAGGTGCTAAAAGGGAATGAATACTAGAATTCTAGGATTTTATGAGAAGAGTTTCAAGGTACGAGTTAAATAAAGGAAATAATTAAATCTACGATCATTTAATTAAAGTGTAACACATAAAAGCACATAAGTCACATAGAATGTAATGCATGAAGAGAATAAATAAGGACCGAGATTATAAGTGCTTCTTGAATAACCCCTTTACTTTACCTTTTCCAACTCGGCCCAGGTTAGGGCTGTTACAAAGCACATTATGAGGAAGTATCACCTAATCCGTGATATTATCAAAAGAGGAGATGTGCAAATTGAGAGGCTCACATCAGCAGAGAACGTGGCAGATCCACTTACTAAACCCCTTAGTCGAGAAGCTTTCCAAGGTCATCTTCAGAAGATGGGACTTAGAGTAGCTTTAGAATGGTTTTGACGGGCAAGTGGGAGATTGTTAGGAATAGTGCCCTAGAAAGCCGATTGTATATCCGCTTTGTGCTTTTCCTTATTGTAATCACAGACAATCTTTGAATGAAATAACGAATTGAGGCAACACTTGTTTATATGCTCTTGTTTGGTATGTGTTTACTTTATCTCTGCATGTATGAGAACTCCCCTAATCTTGATGACTTTAGGGCTCTACCATTTAGGTGAAATGATTCATGAAACGAGCCCTATATCACATAAGTCATGATTAGTAAAATACTCCAAGCCGATGAGTCCTACCGAAAGTGGGAGTGTCAACCTGACTCCTCTAAGGCTTTCTTATGGGATCACGCCCTTAAGAAGGACCACCTTGTTTCATGGAGGTGCAAAGTGTATAGTTGATACGTGCGTGATACATGAGGGTGTTTATTTCAATAAGTAAGTTCACTGAGGTGCCCCGTGTGAGAACATTCCTAAATGGGAAAGGAAGTTTCTATTTCAGGAAATAGAAACTTCCAGATTAGGAAATATCTCACGAGTCATTGATGTGATTAATTGATCCTTAGACTTGAGGTTCCTTGTCACTTTATGAGTTAACTCTGTAGTCTTAGGTATATGCTTTAAAGGGTGTCTCCTTAGACAACTGATTCAAGGCTTATGCTGGGGCTACACAAGTGATTCATGAAAGTGAATGAGAATCAAGAAAAGACCTACACTTGCATTTGCAAGGTGATCTCTTATTGTGTAAGTCATTCATATGCCATATGGAGTCCTTGGCCAAGGTAGTAGATCAAGACATCAAGAAAAGAGTTTCTTGGATTGAGATCAAATGGTTATGAAATGCACTTAGCTTTAAGACCGGATTATTAGGGTTCTGATTATTCCCTTGCCCTAGATCTTGGTTGAGAGATAGTAAATAGGAGGATTGTATCTTACATTAATCAATGACTTAAAGGTTCTGTCGAATCCGAACATTCCAATTCAGCTAGGGGTTAAACACTTGTTGCTAGACTATGGTCGTTTAATCTGTAGACTGATTAATTAATTAGTGAATTAATTAATTAGGGTCACTGCTAATTGAATTGAGAACCTAGAGGGTCACACACAACAACTTGGTTACATGAGTTGAGGCTTTAAAATGATTAAACGAGTTAATCGGGCCAAGAGGGTTCCACACGTGTGAAACCACACGTGTGGGTCACGTGAGTGACACGTGTCCTTGGACACATGTCCCACATGTGTAAATATATATATTGTTTATATATTAAATAATTAATTTGTTAATTATTTAATAGACTTTGGTTTAATTTTGAATTAAAAAGAAAGTCTTAATTTGGAGAAAAATTAATCTAGTTAATTAATTATGAATTAATTAATTAGATAAAAATAAGTTATTTATTTTAAATAAATAAAGTATAAAATTATCCAAAATTAGTTTGGATATTTTTAGCTCTCTTGAAAGTTGATTTGAATTTGAATTCAATGTCAAAGTCAAAATTACTTGATGATCAAGTAATAGGAGAGAGAGACCAAAACCTAGCCCATAAGGACTAGGATTTTCGATCCTCCCCTTCTTATAAATAGTGGAGCTCGAGCTCCCCTTAGAGCTAATTTGCAATTCTTTTGGTTCATGTGTTGAACGCCATCCTTTCTCCAAGATAAACGAAACCATAGGTTAAGCCTAAACACTAACTAGAGAACTAGCATCCTTACTAGTTAGATTGTACTCAAGTTGGTGGACTATCTCTAGAGAGTTTCAAGTTAGAAGTTTGAAGATTCGAGCTTTACCAAGGAGAGGGGATCAAGCCGCGAGAAGAGCGTTCTTGGGTGGCTTGAAACGCTTCAAGAAAGTTAATTAAGAAAGTAAGTTTCTAATCCCTACGAATTTGGTTACACGATTGGGAGTCCTAGATCCTTCTGTTGGAAAAATTTTTTAAATTCCGCTGCTTTCTGACTCGTGTTTTCCAACAGGGGTGGCCGAAAACCTTGTCCTTATGGACTAAAGATTTGATCCCTCTCTCCTATTACTGGATCACCAAGTAATTTCCAACTTTGACTTTGAATTCTAATTCAAATCAACTTTTAAGAGAGCTAAAATATCCAAACCCTTTTGGATATTATTGTACTTTATTTATTAATAAATAAATAACTTATTTATCTAATTAATTAAATAGATTATTTTTCTCCAAAATATGACTTTCTTTTTAATTCAAAATTAAACCAAAGTCTATTAAATAATTAACACATTAATTATTTAATATAAATAAATATATAATATATATATACACGTGTGAGACATGTGTCCCAAGGACACGTGCTACTCACCTGACCCACACGTGTGGAACCCTCTTGGCCCGATTAACTCGTTTAATCATTTTAAAGCCTCAACTCATGTAACCAAGTTGTTGTGTGTGACACTCTAGGTTCTCAATTCAATGAGCAGTGACCCTAATTAATTAATTCACTAATTAATTAATCAGTCCGCAGATTAAACGACCGTAGTCTTGCAATAGGTGTTTAACCCCTAGCTGAATTGGAATATCTCGATTCGACAGAACCTTTAAGTCATTGATTCATATGAGATACAATCCTCCTACTTACTATCTCTCAACTAAGATCTAGGGTAAGGGAATAATCAGAACCCTAATAATCCTGTCTTAAAGCTAAGTGCATTTCATATCCATTTGATCTCAATCTAAGAAACCTTTTTCTAGATGTCTTGATCTACTACCTTGGCCAAGGACTCCATCTGGCATATGAATGACTTACACAAGAAGAGATCACCTTGCAAATGCAAGTGCAGGTCCTATCTTGATTCTCATTCACTTTCATGAGTCACTTGTGCAGCCCCAGTATAAGTCTTGAATCAGTTGTCTAAGGCGATGCCCTTTAAAGCTTATACCTAAGACTACAGAGTTAACTCATAAAGTGACATGGAACCTCAAGTCTAACGATCAATTAATCACATCAATGACACGTGAGATATTTCCTAATCTGGAAGTTTCCATTTCCTGAAATAGAAAAATGGAAACTTCCTTTCCCATTTAGGAATCTTCTCACACGGGGCACCTCAATGAACTTACTTATGGAAGTAAGCACCCTCATGTATCATGCACGTATCAACTATACACTTTGCACCTCCATGAAACAATGTAGTCCTTCTTAAGGGCGTGATCCCACAAGCAAGCCTTAGAGGAGTCAGGTTGACACTCCCACTGTCTGTAGGACTCATCGCCTTGGAGTATTTTACTAATCATGACTTATGTGATATAGGGCTCGTTTCATGAACCATTTCACCTAAATGGTAGAGTCCTAAAGTCATCAGGATTAGGGGAGTTCTCATACATGCACAGCTAAAGTAAACGCATACCAAACAAGAGCATATAAAGAAGTGTTGCCTTAATTCGTTATTCTATTCAAAGATTGTCTGTGATCACAATAAGGAAAAGTACAAAGCCTATATACAATCGGCTTTCTAGGGCACTATTCCTAACAATCTCCCACTTGCCCGTCAAAGCCATTCTAAAGCTACTCTAAGTCCCATCTTCTGAAGATGACCTTGGAAAGTTTCTTGACTAAGGGGTTTAGTAAGTGGATCTGCCACGTTCTCTGCTGATGTGACCCTCTTTTGATAATATCAAGGATTCGGTGATACTTCCTCATGATGTGCTTGGTTCGTTGGTTAGATCTTGGTTCTCTTGCTTGAGCAACCGCCCAAGTGTTGTCACAAAACACAGTAATGGGGTCTTTCATGCTAGGAACAACATTCAACTCTTGGATTCCTTAGGATAACCTACAAAGTAGCTTAAGTTCGAACGAGAATCTAACTTATCTCCCACTTTCCTCTTCATGTAAGCAGGACAACCCCAAATTCTTAAGTAAGAATGACTAGGGATTTTACCATGCCACATTTCATAGGGCGTTTTAGGGACTGACTTAGAGGGAACTAGATTCAAAATCTTTGCTGCACCTTCTAGGGCGTAACCCCAGAAAGAAGGTGGTAAGTCAGTGAAACTCATCATGGAACCAACCATATCAAGTAGAGTTCGATTCCTTCTCTCAGAAACTCCATTGAGTTGAGGAGTTCCCGGAGGTGTCCACTGAGAGATAATCCCATTATATTTGAGATGATTAAGGAATTCTTCACTAAGATACTTGCCTCCTCGATCAGATCGAAGTGCTTTGATCTTGTGACCAGTTTGGTTCTCAACCTCCTTTCGAAATTCTAGGAATTTCTCAAACGCTTCAGATTTATACTTCATTAAGTATACATAACCATACCGACTAAAGTCATCGGTAAAGGTTATGAAATACTGATGATTGTTTCTTGTGCTTACAATAAGCGGTCCACAAACATCAGAATGGATCAAATCTAAGACCTCAGTGGCACGTTCCATAGTTCCTTTAAAAGGAACTTTGGACATCTTTCCTTTGAGACAGGACTCGCAAGAAGTTAACTCCTTGAGATCATTTTCAGAGAATGATCCTAAAGTGTTTATCTTGCTAATTCTATTCTTGGAAATGTGTCCTAATCTAGCGTGCCATAAGGGAGCTGAAACTTTGTCATATCTCTTACATTTCGTTTCTCGTTGTATATTCATAATATTGATATTCTGAGTTAGATAAAGTCCATTACTTAGAGTACCGATGTGAACGGAAGAGTTGTTCCGTTTGATAAAGTATTTACCAATCTTAATATAAGTTTCATAACCTTCACAATCTAAAATTGGAACTGAATTTATATTACGAATAATGCTCGGTACATAAAGGACTTTATTTAAAACTAACTCAAAACTACCTAAATCTAATCTAATTGTGCCTAAAGCTCGAGCTTCAACATTTGAGCCATCGCCGATCTTCAAGATAAATTCTCCTTGTCTGAGTTGTTGGACTTCATTTAACATTTGTACATCATTACAGATATGAGCTCCACAACCGGTATCAAGTACCCAAGAACTAGAATTAATAGAAAGATTTATTTCAACAAGAAACATACCTTTCTTTAGAGTAGCCTTGTACTCGGGGCAGTTTCTCCTCCAATGTCCCGCTTTGCCACAATAGAAGCAAACATCCTCTTTCTGATCACGCTTCTTCTTTTGGGCCTTCCCCTTCGAAACGCCACCAATGGGCCTAAGGGGTTTCTTCTTCTTCTTTTGGGATTTCTTGCCCTTACCTTTAGAAGGCCCAGAAGAGGAAGATGGAGCATTCACCATCAGAACCTTATTGTCCTTCTTGATCGTGCTTTCAGCAGTCACAAGCTGACTAATCAGCTCCGCTACAGTAGCACCAGCATGATTCATATTGAAGTTAAGGACAAATGGGTTGAATAATGGTGGGAGGGAGGCTAGCAACAAGTCCACTGAAAGCTCATCTTTCAGTGGCATGTCCATGGAAGCAAGTTTCTCAGTAAGGGCGAGAAACTTGAGTCCATATTCATGGATTCCTTTGAAGTGTTATACCTTGTAACACGTTGATGAGGGCGGTAAAGTTGCTCTAAGTGGTCGTAAATCTCCCAAGCAAATTCCATGGCCTCATGTTGCCTTTGCAAGTCCGGAGACATGTTAGCCAACATAAGGCAACGGCCTTGGAGATTATCATCGTTCCACTTCTGGATTGCGTCCCGTTCGGCCCGAGTGGGAGCTTCCCCTTCGGGACTAGGCTCCCCTTCGAAGAGAACATAAGTTCTCTTATCAGAATCTAAAATGATTTTTAGATTCCTCAGCCAATCAGAATAGTTGGGACCAGTCAACTTGTTTGACTCCAGGATCGATACAAGAGGGTTTTTTATTGCCATTTCAAAACACGTAGAGAATCACAGAATCTACGACCTAAATGGGAAAACAGAGAACTAGTGAGTATGCTGAATTATAACGATATATAAAAGATAAGGTCTTTAATCTAATGTAGCTCCCACTGTTTTTCAAAGATCAATAATTCCCAAAGATCTAAGAGGAACACACTTCCCAATGGGTACTAAGATCCTAGGCATTTTACCTCGAACCCACGACTCTCGGACATTGTAAGTAGAACCCTAGGTAGGTACAAATTACCAATTCTAACACCTTTAGAACTCTTAGTAATTGTTTTTGCGTCACCTATCTTTCAATATGGACCTACGACTCGTGCGACATCCATATTTACTTAGGCGTTAAGCTAGACCCATCAATAATAAGATCATAATCAAAACTTAGTTCGAACGACCCACGACTCGCGGACATCGCCCTTGCTAAAATTAACCACGAAATATTGATCATTTAAAATGATCAATTAGATAACTAAGAACTAACAAGCTCCACTAGCTATCCCACGACTCGTGGACAATAACTAGCTTCACTTACTAAACTTAAAACCTATTGATGGAATGCTACGAATTTAATTCAAAATTTGCATCTCGAATTAAACACCTATTGTTCGAAATTATCTTAATATTTAATGGGAATTTTCGAATCAACCGGAGAGTTATCCGGTTCGACCTCACCAACATATATGTTATCAAATTTTAATTAGTCTTGATTAATGCAAGTACAACTTAAATGCATTTCACACAAGCACTTCGCAGATAACATGTCCTAGCATGATACTAACATGTGATGATCATGGGTTCTACCTATCTTATGCGTGATATGTGGGAGCCACTCCACAATCACAAGTTCTAACATACATGCCACATAAACAGTTTAAATCAAATAAGGGAAAGTAGTAACAAAATACGAGCCCTATCTCTATTACATTTTCAATTGAGATTTCCCTCCCTAACATTTTGAGGGGTCTTCAGTTATGGCCTCCTTGTTACTTGAATGTGGTCCATCTTACTCCATGGGTGCATTGTCTCCAAAATGAAAATAAAACCTCACCACCTATTCTACTCTCGAAAAAATGAAAAGGTACTTAAAAGTAATAAGGCTCAATCTTCATATTAGCCTTAGACAAATACACGGGGCATACCCCAGACTCAAAACAATAATATGGAAAGCCACATAATAAATCACATAACAGTATGCACATGTGACGCCCCGTTTTCTCGAAGGGCGTTCTTACGACATCAATAAGTAAGTGTCTACACTTATGTGTGTTTAATTTAAGAGTTCTTGGATTATGTGATTTAATGTAAATCCAATTTAATATGTGTTCATTCGAATTATTCTAAGATTAATTGCAACTTGATTAATTACGTGCACATTTAACCCTAACTATCTAATTTGATTTAATTCAAATTTATTCCATGAAATAATTGTCAAGTTGATTTTAAATCCATCATGTTACTTAACTTGTTTAATTTCGGTTTACTTGAATTCCTTGAGATTAATTGTCAATCATGTGTTTACAAAGTTCCGCAAAATTATACGAAAAGTCTCTAAAATTAAATTGAATTAAACTCTAATTGGTAAATCTATCTCTTTCATTTTAATTTGTAAAATTAATTCGGAGTTCGAATGTTTATTCGTAACTTTACCAATTTTATTTACGATTAATTGTACGCGATATTTCTCTTTGCTACGCGACAAGGATACCCGGTCGTATATAGCTTGTGCACAAGACACATTTCTCCCAATCCCTTTTCTCTCTCTCTCTCTCTCTCTCTCTCCTCTCCCACTTTCTCTCTCCCGCGGGTTACTATCGCGGCTTCGGTTACGAGCCCATGACTCGATCGTTTCTCGATGGAATTCAACAAACGAATAGTCCATTTCGATTATCTCGGCGAGAACAACGTAAGAGTACCAATTTGATGGCCTAACGACGAATGGTGGCTGAGTTATGGCCGGATTTCAGTAGCAGCGGCGGAGCTGTCAGACCGCCGCCACTTCGCCGGCGTTTCGCGGCGTTTTCCGGCCACTTCCTTGGTACACGCGCCGAAGACCCAGCAAGAGGACTTCTCGGCGCAGCGGTTGACGTTGGCGGCACGGCCATCGGAGCAGAGACGGCGCCGCACGCGCCGCCCAAAGCTCGCGGCGGCAGCGCGAGTTACTGTAGCCGCGGTGGCAGAAACTTCGGCGGCCAACGGGGGCCTTTTCCGGCCATCTTTTGGTCTCGGGCTCTTCACAAAAGTTGTTCGGAACGATGAGAACTAGTGACCTGTGATCAGGCGACTCCAGATTCGGTGGTTTGGCGGTGGATCGGCGATGGCAAAGTGGTGGTGCAACGGCGGCACTAGCTCCGAGGATTTTTCCGGAAAGATACCTTGGGGCTTTCGAAGAGCTCATCATGGGTAAGACAACACCTCTTTCGGATCGCATTTTCGTTCACCGGTTTGAAAGTAATTTGAGTTTGAAGATTTAGGGTTTTCGTGTTCTTAGATTTCAGATCTAGGACAATCGGCTTGGAATTTCCAGAAATTGATCGAGAAATCGGAACGGGCACGAAGACTTCATTCAGGACTGATTTTTTGGGATTTTTTCGGCGACTTTTGACGGCGGCCCGTCGGCGGTCCGGCCAAATTCCGGCAGCTACAGTGGTGGCGTTCCGGCGGAGTCTGGTCAGAATGTTCGTCTCGTTGTGGTGAGTTCAACGCCACTTTCCGTTCGTTAATCGGACACTCGATCTATTTATTACGAATTATTTTGCGTAATTTTGATTATTTGAATTAATTGTTTTAAGTGCAAATAAATTGGTTATTGTTGGTTTGTTGATCGAGATGTATTCCAATCCTATATGAAAACATGTATTGAATGGATTGTGATATGCATGAATGTTTCGATTTACAATTTGAATCCCGATGTGATGAATTTATGCTATGTGTTTAGATATGAAGGGGTCTGAGTGTAATATTTAGAAACTAATCTTTTATGTGACTAAATGAACTTGAATGATATTTTAGAAGAACGAACATGTTGTGATTTCTCTATATGAATTTGAGACGTTCTCAATGTTATGTTTGTTGTAAATTGTGTTTCAAATATAAAATTGAGATACATGAAAGATGCTTGAATAACTTAAGACTTGATGCATGATAGGAGTTAGAATTGTAATATCTTGATTTACTCTTATTACTTGAAAATGGTATATTATGAATTATGATAAATTGATAATTGTCATCCTTTGAAAATAATTAATTCCTAGTTGAATAATTGTATAAACACTTTAAATGAACAACTATGCTTAGTAATCAACTAAGGGGATATATGTGTAATGATTCTAAACTTTTATAAAGGACTTAGGGGATGTAAGTGTAATATTTATGAAACTATGAATGTGACTTGAGCTTGTGTACCAAACATATTGTGAAGTTGTAAAGTATGGTCTTAAGTGAATTAAATGCACTCTTTATTTGTATCAAGCATGCCATCTACATACAATAACTTTGTATGTTTATATGATCAAGTTGCTCTTACTTATGCACTTTATAACTCGACATGAACTTGATGCTTAATCATAATATTATAATTGAACCCTGTGACATTGGATGATTTAATATGCATTTCGTGAATACATTGACTTCCTAAATTGATCTTGCATCTTTGGATATGGAATTGCATGATGGTTGCTTGTAAATATGACCTTGTTGAACATTGATATGCCTTGAATGACCACGACACCTTATCCAAGCACAACATGAACACTTATGCATAACCACGATCATGTTGAGCAACGCCGTGCGTCTTGTTTGGTTCATATAGAGTCTAAGTCTGGGCTTCTGTATGTCTTGTCACAGAGTTTGGTGGTGCTGGTGGGCCCGAGGTTTAGAGTGTTTGGCCCTTCACACTCTCAGACTCTACTTTCATGAGGTGAGGTTTAGGATTTTGTATAGTTATGCGACCTATGGCCTTTATATGCTGATTTCTACCCTTGCATGCGATTATATCTTATTATAAATTCATACGTGTTGGATATGATATGTTTATGTCCTTTTGCGTGCGTCCTGCGTGTGTGGGAGCCTTCGTGGCTCAAATTCCACAGTGTGGGAATATATCAAAATAAATTTTTGAGGCATATGTAAGCTACTTTGGAAAAATCAGTTGTGTTATGTTTCTTTAGCGAGTTGGCCATGTTATATGGTATCTGTTCTATTCTTTTCTATTATGTTATGGATCCTAGGAACTGCAGGAATGGCTACCCCCGGGACGGTTAAGGCCGATGGGGCATTTATCCATTGCGTTCCGAGGAGCTGCGGGAGTGGGTACCCCCGGGACGGTTAGGGCCGTCGGGGCATTTATCCATTGCGTAGTTCCATTTGAGATATCATTGCGCGACTTTAGGGTGATGGAGGAGGCGTGGTATCTTGAGCCTTCGTCTAAGGCCGGAGATGACTCTGGTGGGTTCGCTACCCTCTTGAGATCGAGTCTATTTTTAGACGGTTTATTCTCGATGCTTTTGGGGACTGTACATCCCCTCCATCATTGGTGTAGCGGTTGGATTGATTGTGATTTATGTTCTGAGGAGTAAAGGTGGAAAGCTCGTACTCGCCGAGCAGTTGATTATGTTATGTTGTGGAATTATGAATCGGGATAGAGTCTTTCTGGAAAATGGTTCCTAAATTTATATCTATATCTTATTCAGGTTCTTTCAAAACGTTTGGTATGTAACACCTATCCCCGGTTCATAAGTCCATCCTTTTTATTCTGTGCTATGCTCCTTATATATATATATAATGTGGGTGTGCGTTAGCCCCCTCACTCGGTCAAGTTGACTGACCCCTCATTTACACTTTTAGTTGCAGGATTGTTGGCTTTGCTAGGCGGAAG
The DNA here is from genome assembly GCA_037501455.1 of Lantana camara. Taxonomy (NCBI): domain Eukaryota; kingdom Viridiplantae; phylum Streptophyta; class Magnoliopsida; order Lamiales; family Verbenaceae; genus Lantana; species Lantana camara. The sequence goes on from CM074859.1 coordinate 78,673,479, forward strand.
TGAGTCCTTTGAGTTGCACTTCGTCGGTATAGTCTTTCTATTTGCATTTGTCTTTTCATACACTTTACTTATGCTTTGACTTGTAGACTTGAGATTATACTTTACTATTCGGTAGCCCTGCGTGGCACTCTCATTCGGCCCTTCTGGCACTTGATGATTCTTACTTTATGTTGATATTCGGGACTAGGTATCTATGCTAGTTGAACCCGTCACCTGCTTTGTATGTTTTGTTTTAAATGCTTCCGCTATCTATTGATGTTGGTTTTAATTGCTTCCGCGCTCTGAGTTTTGGTCAAGTTAGATCCACCTAGCCTAGTGTGTGAGTTGGTCTCCCGTTCGCTCTGATTCGGATTCGGGCATGGACTTTCATTTCATGCTTCGGGTCTGGGTCATAGTGCGGGGGATGTGGCATCCTCCGTTTGGGGTGTTACAGCACATAAGTGAGGCTCCAACCTCAATTGAAAAACGTAACTATAGCGCTCCAACCCCAATTTAAACCATCCATGTGCATAAATTAAAACCATACATAAGTCTAAACCCATGATCACCTAACATGCTTCTTGCGAGAATTTAAATTTAGACAATAAATTAAAATTCCCATTTCAAGTCCTAATGACTTAAAACATGACTTCATGCGAGTCTTATTCATAAAAGTTTTCAATAAATCCCAAATTATTAAAAAAAATAAAATTCCAATTAATTTCTGAAAATTAACAATTTTATCAAAGATGTAGTTTCCCAAAATTTATAAACCGTTTCTATTTCCCAAAAATCCCAATTTTAAGTTTTATTCAAAATTAAAATAAATATAAATAAAACAGTTTTTTTCTAAATTAAATTAAAATTAAAATTAAAATCGAGACTGGATTGCACGAAATACGAAAACGGATTACGAGAAAATATGGGGCCCGTACCTGAAGAGGGCCGTGCACGTTGTAGGCGCGTGCGCACTCGTGCGGCCGCGCGCAGCTGCCACTTGCGGGCGTTGCTAGGCGCGCCCGGAAGGCCTCCCGCGCGGTTGCGGGAGGGGCTGGGCGGTATGCCCATGCGCGCACGGGGTTTCGCATGTTCGTCGTAATCCGGGTTTTCGTTTCGTGTTTTCGTTCAAAAGCAAAACCAATCCAACAAATCCAAAAATAGTTTATACAGTTTCAAATCTAAAACAATTTTTAAAACAAATTTTGCAAAACAGTTTTCAGAAACTTCCAGAAAAAATACAGTTTCGTAATTCAGGCTTTCTAAAACAATTACAAATACTCAATCGCATCAAGCCTAAGAATTTCTACCAAATTCAGTTTAATTGAGACGAATCAGAAACACGATTAACGAGGTGGCTCTGATACCACTTGTTGGAAATAGAAATCAGAAAACAGCAGAAATATAAAAATTTTCCAACAAAAAGGATCTTGAACTCGCAATCGTGATTCCAAATTCGTTGAGATTAGAAACATACTTTTCAATAATCTTTCTTGAAGCGTTGCAAGCCTGTAACGCCCCGATTTTTAATTCAATCATTATGTGATATTATATGTTTCTTTATAATTTTATAACATTATATGCATTATGTTTATATAAACTTATATGAATTATATGAACTAAGTGATGTAAGTGATTTAATTGCCTTGCATACCCTTAATGGCTCCTTTGTGTAATTAGGGACTTAATTGTATATTATGAATTGGAGTTAAGTGATCTTTTGTGTAGAGAGAGAACTTACTTGCATTAATTCAAATAAATGGAGGACTTATGTGTAAATAGGGATGAAGCTCACACTTCCATGCAAGACTTTGTGGCATATCTTATATCATCTTATTTCTTCCATATTATTCCATCATACTCCATTTTATTCCAAGAGCAAAATCACACACATACACATAGCAAATACCGACATTTACACCTTGAGGAGGGAAGAAGATTTCATCCATAATTCAATCTACAATTGAGGAATTGAAGAGTTAGAAGTATCATCAACCTCATATCATCATCTCATCACCATCCCTTTTGATTCAAGGTAGGAATTGGAAAATTTGAGAAATTCTTGAATATTTGATCAAGCATGGATTTATGAATTTGTTGATAAATTCTTGCATAATTAGAGTAGAAAGCATGGTAGTGATCATAAGGAGTAAGGATTGCATGAGAATCGTGAAAATTCTTGAAGGTTGGAAGCATGATCATACATGCGGGTTTCATGATAAATTCTTGCCACTTTGATGTCTATTTCTTGGTTGGAATGATGAATAATTGAAGTATAGTGTATATTTGAGGTGTTTCAATATTTTCTATGAAGTAGAATTGCATTTGTTGATGAATTTGGTGATTTTTGGCATGAAAATGCCCTGTTTTCCCCTGTTTTGTTGTTGTTGTGTATATGGTCACGCCCGCGACCCCATTTTGGCCAACTTTTGACTTTTGGAAAATTGCATGAAAAATTCGGAAAAATACTTGGTCGCGGCCGCGACCATTTTGTGAAGGTTTTTGGTCGCGCCCGCGACCCCTGCCAGAATTTGTATTTTGTCCTACTTCGGACCTACGCCATTTTCACTTCGCTTTTTATTAGAAAACGTGTCATATACCGTCGGAAAGGTCTTTGTGTCTACTTTCATACCCACTAAACAAAACTTAATTCCCACTTCTAGATTTAAAGATATTCCAGTTTTCCCTCAACATGTAAATTTTCTAAAATTGTCCGTTTTTGCTAAACTTTACCAAAACCTTTCATATTGCATTCTTTTCTCTTCTTTGGCTTCCTCATGTGACTTATATGAGTTATAAACATGGTTATTGATAAGTATTCTTTTAATTAACATTCCTTAATTATTATTGCATGATTGACACTAGTTGAACATGTCGTGCGTCGTAATTGGTTCATTCGAGTCGAGTCTCACGTACACTTGTCCCTTGTTGGACAGATCACGGTCCGGGAGACGAGGAGCACGCTCCTTAGGGTTTCTTCTTGCTTTTGGTTGTTCGGAAAGGTGAGGTTTAATTACTAGATATATAGAACCCTTACAACCCTACGTGATGTTTTCAGCCAAAATGTATATATATATATATATATATATACCTTTCTCAAAATCTCTACTGGTTGCAAATGATTTCGTGATCTATTGAATAATCGTGTTATCGTGATTGATCATGTTTTGGCGAGTAAGCATGTTGTGTTCACATGGGCCCGAGGGTAGTGTATTGAGCCAACCGGGGAAGTAAGGGCTGACGGGTAACTCTTGCACTATCCTCAACAATTTTGGGATCACCTCTGAATCCAACAGGAGGTTGGTGGAGGAAGAAATCCCGTGCGTGGGAGTCATGTTCCTGACGTACACCGTTCATGGATGGTTGGGCCTTGCAATCCCACCATCACCGGAGGAAGAAAGAGTTCGTGAAAATGGTAAGTGTGCACTAATGATCGTATGATAATTATTGAAATAAAACCTAAAGATGGTATTGTTCACTAATTGGAGTAAGGTTGGAGATTTCCCTCACTCGCCGGGCCACTGATTGAATTGAATTGAATCGATAACGTTTGTATTGATTGAATGGATTAGTTGTAATCTCGGGCGAGATCTATTCTAATATTGAACATATATTGTTTCCTTTATTAAAAACCTTACCCGAGATTAGAACTTGCCTATTAATTGCGCTAATATTTATTTATACCCCTCGCTCAGTCCGTGTTGGACTGACACCTCAACCTTTCAGTGTTTTGCAGGTTCGTGCTAGGCGGGAGTCAGAGTCCTGTTCTGTTTTCAGTCGAGTCTAGCACTACATGTTAATGTTTTGTATCTATTACTTTTGGACATGTTATGTAGTTTGGGAGATGATAATGTTTTGATATATGGAGTTAGAAGAGAGTATAACTTGAATACTTGGAAATTAATATTGAAAGTTATTACGGTTCCGCTCGTTTTATTGCATTGTGGTTTTCCGGTTGAGGTTAGTCCCGCCTAGCTAGCTTGATTTTTTTTTCTTTGTCACCTGTTCACTATAGTTTGGTTCATGTACGGATTACTCATTTGGTATGTGGACTAAGCTATAGTGCGGGGGTGTGGCACCCATAGGTGAAGGGTGCTACAAAGCCACCCAAGAACGCTCTTCTCGCGGCTTGATCCTCCTATCCTTGGTAAAGCTCGAATCTTCAAAACTTCTAACTTAAACCTCTCTAGAGATAGTCCACCAACTTACAATCTAACTAGTAAGGATGCTAGTTCTGTAGTTAGTGTTTAGGCTTAACCTAGGGTTTATTTTATCCTGGAGAAAGGATGGTGTTCAACACATGAACCAAAAGAAATCTCTCATTCACCCTCAAGGGGAGCTCGAGCTCCCCTATATATAATTGGGGAGGAGTGGCCGAAAACCTAGTCCTTATGGACTAAGGATTTGGTCCCTCTCTCCTATTACTTGATCATCAAGTAATTTCCAACTTTGACTTTGAATTCTAATTCAAATCAACTTTTAAGAGAGCTAAAATATCCAAACCCTTTTGGATATTATTATACTTTATTTATTAATAAGTAAATAACTTATTTATCTAATTAATTAATTTGTAATTAATTAAATAGATTATTTTTTCTCCAAAATAAGACTTTCTTTTTAATTGAAAATTAAACCAAAGTCTATTAAATAATTAACACATTAATTATTTAATATATATATATATATATATATATATATATATATATATATATACACGTGTGAGACACGTGACCTACACGTGTGGTTTCACACGTGTGGAACCCTCTTGGCCCGATTAACTCGTTTAATCATTTTAAAGCCTTAACTCATGTAACCAAGTTGTTGTGTGTGACCCTCTAGGTTCTCAATTCAATGAGCAGTGACCCTAATTAATTAATTCACTAATTAATTAATCAGTCTACAGATTAAACAACCATAGTCCAGCAACAGGTGTTTAACCCCTAGCTGAATTAGAATGTCTCGATTCGACCAAACCTTTAAGCCATTGATTCATGTGTGATACAATCCTCCTACTTACTATCTCTCAACCAAGATCTAGGGTAAGGAAATAATCAGAACCCTAATAATCCAGTCTTAAAGCTAAGTGCATTTCATATCCATTTGATCTCAATCCAAGAAACCCTTTTCTTGATGTCTTGATCTACTACGTTGGCCAAGGACTCCATATGGCATATGAATGACTTACACAATAAGAGATCACCTTGAAAATGCAAGTGCAGGTCCTATCTTGATTCTCGTTCACTTTCATGAGTCACTTGTGCAGCCCCAACATAAGCCTTGAATCAGTTGTCTAAGGAGACACTCTTTAAAGCTTATACCTAAGACTATAGAGTTAACTCATAAAGTGACATGGAACCTCAAGTCTAAGGATCAATTAATCATATCAATGACTCGTGAGATATTTCCTAATTTGGAAGTTTCCATTTCTTGAAATAGAAACTTCCTTTCCCATTTAGGAATCTTCTCACACAGGGCACCTCAGTGAACTTACTTATGGAAGTAAGCACCCTCATGTATCATGCACGTATCAACTATACACTTTGCACCTCCATGAAACAAGGTGGTCCTTCTTAAGGGCGTGATCCCACAAGCAAGCCTTAGAGGAGTCAGGTTGACACACCCACTGTTTGTAGGACTCATCGGCTTGGAGCATTTTACTAATCATGAATTATGTGGTATAGGTCTCGTTTCATGAACCATTTCACCTAAATGGTAGAGTCCTAAAGTCATCAGGATTAGGGGAGTTCTCATACATGCACAACTAAAGTAAACGTATACCAAACAAGAGCATATCAAGAATGTTTTTGTTTTTACAAAGTAAACGCATACCAAACAAGGGCTAGGGGCTTTCGAAGGCCTCGTTACGGGCTTTACAGCGGTATGTTCGGATTTCGTTTTTGTTTTACGGTTTGCGTTGAATTTCGGTTTTCGTTCTAGGGATTTAGTTTGGTTTTTTGTCAACAAAATCCGGTGTGTTTGGTATTTTCTGAAATTGGTTGAGGGCTTTTGTCAACCAGATCGATGCGTACGTTTCTGTGCTTTCGGGGATTTTTCCGACCACCGGAGGCGGTGTTCCGGTGGCAGCCGGTGGCTGTTCGGCAGGCTACGGTGGCGGCATTCTGGTGACTTTCGGTCAGCGGGTTCCTTTCGTCGTGGTGAGTCCAACGCCAGTTTCCGTTCGTCAATCGGATGTCCGGTTGATTTGTTATTAATTTTTGAAGTTATTGTATTTTATTCGTTAATTGATTTTAATTGTGCAATTTAATCATGTATGTGTTATTGATTGAAATTACGAGTTTTATGATGTATGAAAATACGTTATGATATATGATAAGTTTGATTCTTGATTTATTGAATTTAATTGCCTCGTTTATATCGCTCCTTGTGTATGTTTCTTGCTTTTAAGGGGTGTTAGTGTAATTTTAGAAACTAATTGATTATGAATCCTACATAATAAATTATAAAAGGATACTTTGTGCTTTAATTTGAATGAATTATTAAGTATGCTAATTGATGGGAAAGTTGTAAGTTCTACAAATATGTAATTTTGAATAAATTGATATGAACTTGATGTTTTATTCTCGCAAGACTTGGAGCATGGTAGGATTTAAATTATTATGTCTCGATTTATAATTTCCTACTTGATTATAGGAATCCTATAAGTTATCCATCTTCTAATGTGTGAAATGCAACGCCCGAGCACGAGATGTCACATCCCCCGCACCATGACCCGAGCCGTATATGAAATGGATTTCCATACACGAGCCAAATCATAGCAAACGGAGACATACACACTCGCTAAGCCAAACGGGACTAGCCTATAACTTTAAACCCCAACATCAACAACAACAACCAGAGCAAAGAAAAGGCGGAAGCAATCATTCAAATACTATATACTAAGCTAGATGCTTGAGGTACCAACATGTATTCCATATATTGAGCTATGTGCTCTAGGTACCAACATTTAAGTCTGAAAGATACATATAGGTACCATATCCATGTACGCTCCATACATATACAAAATCCAAAACGATCATTAATGTAATTATATGCGTGTAAAGGAAAGGCTAGACACTATGCAAGACTCTCCTCCCGACTCGCATCCCGCCTAGCATCCCCTTCCTGCAAAAATAACTGAAACAACTCCGGGTTCAGTCTTAGACAGACTGGTGGGTATAAAAAGATAGGCATAATATCATAATATCGCGGAATTGAAACACATACATGCAAGTTATAATCCTTATTCGAGGTTTAGAAGCATTTTTCCCAAGTGGGAAATAAAATACAACGAATAGGATTATAATCGTTCCTTTCATTCATTAGGTCATTAGTGGCCCGGGGAGAGGGCATGCATTATCTCCAACCATCATCTCGTGTAATCCATTATTCATTCATTCATTCATTCATTCATACATTACATTCTTTCGTGCACATACATTCGATCATTCATTCAATCGTTCAGTTACCACCTTCCTCCTCCGGGAAGGGAACGGGTTTACAAGGCCCGAACCCTCATTCATTAATGCTAGAGGGGTACATGAATCCCCAAAAGCACGGGTCCCCTTTCAGTCACTAATCTCCTGGTGAAATCTAGGTTGCCGAAATTGTTGGAACTAGTATAAATGGATTCCCGTCAGCCCAAGCTTCCCCGGTTCACCACTACACTAAGTCCCGGGCCCCCATTAATTGTGATCACTCATTCATTACTCGCCAAACTTTTGGTAGGATATTCAAGAAAAAGGCTTTCGTTTAAAACATTTGTTCGTTAAAACTTGATATAAATACACATATAGGGTTTTGGCCAAAATCTTGCACATTAGGTGTTCGGGGTCATATTGTTATCTAATAGAAGAAAAAACCCACCTGGTAGACAAAAAGAACCCGACAAAGGTCTCACTGCCCGACCTCGTCACCCACTGGATCAAGATCTGTGTGACAAAGGTAGTGTGAGACTCAATCATGACCACATTAGACGCTCGGCTAAGAAATGACATGCTATGGAATGCTTGAAATGCAATAATATGTTCAAATATGGTCATGAATGTCATAGAATTGAATTAAAGACATAATTCAACGAGTTTCATTCATTATACGGTAAAACCGTATTCCTTCTCGTTCATATCGTTCATACTTTCATATGGTTCTCAATATCATATATCAATCATGAAACATAGCTTAAATAGATCCACGCTGCAGACAATTCACAATTACGAGCAATAAACGCAAAACAAGCAATAAAAGAGTTCCCCCAAAGCTGCCATTTCAAATGACACGGCCGTGTTGAGTTTTCAAAGGAAACGGACACGGCCGTGTCCGAGGTTTAAAAATCCAAAAATTCAAAGTCGAAGGCTTGACACGGCCGGGTTGAGTTTTCAAAGCATTTGGACACGGCCGTGTCCGAGATTAAATTCAAAAAAAAATCAAAGTCGAGAGCCCAACACGGCCGTGTCCATTTTCAGTTCAAAGCTGACACGGCCGTGTCAGCTCATCGTTTTGCCAAGAAAAACAGAGCAAAAGCTCTATTTCTCGAGGGAAAAGCTTTGCAAAATAGGTGCAGCAAAAAGGAAGCTCTTATACACTCTTAGACATGTTTTCAATTCACATAATTCACATATATCATGCAATCAAATCATAGAAGCAAGAATTCACCCTTAAAGTTGGTAAAAGATCACTCAAAACCAAGTTTTCATCCATGGAAGCTTCAAGCTTCAACAATGGCACATCATGTAATACATATCCAACATGAGATTTAGAGATATAGAAATGATAAGGAAGTTACAAGCAACACATTCCACGCATCAACTCTCATTTAAAACCAAGGATAGACATGGAACCAAGAACTCCCACCATTGAATCATTTTCAAGCTTTAATCTCAAAACACATGATTCTCCAACTTATACCAAGATATAATCGGAAGAAAATGGAGAGGAGAATGAGAGAAAAACAATCCATACCTTACCTTGGAAGAAGATTGGATGAAAGTTGATCTTGAGCTTAGGGTTCGGATGATCAACTATGGAGGGTTTTTGGAGCTTCTCTTTTCTCTCTTGGATGATGTGTAACACCCGGGACGATAGGCGCCACATCCCCCGCACTATGAGTCTAGTCCACACATGAAATGGATAGTTCAGCATGAACCAGACTCATAGCGAACGGGTGACAAAATAAAAACAACCTTGCTAGGCGGAAACTAACCCCGTACCATATAATCAAAATGCTGTGCGGAAGCATTAATGTGCAATTCATAGATTTCAGCAAAGGCTACAAGCTCGAATTTCCAATACATAAAATTAAATCCATCATGCATCCTAACAACGGGTTCAACTAAGCACACAACCTGTCCCGAATCAATATCCAATAATTCCATAACTAGCACAAAGGCCCAATTACATAGGAATATCCAATTAGAACATAATAATGTAAGATGTGACTCGAGTGTACAAGTGATCTAACAAAAGAAGTAAAAGTTGACCTCCGCCTAGCAAAACCTGCAAGAAACTGAGAAGTGGGAAAGAGGGGTCAGTCTCTAGAAGACTGAGTGAGCAGGAGCGATACATATACTATAGAAACATGCGCGTGCAAGCCATAAATCCCGAGCAAGATTTTATTCAAAGTTAGTTCCCACGAAGGGCAAGAAATTAACGAGCAATGCTCGGACTTTATGACTAAATTCATATTAAATTTGTTATATACTTCATACATAATCATAAAGGCTCGGCGAGTGAGCGTGCATAATCTCCAACCAAACTCCGACCGTGTACGACAAATATCAATAATATATTGAATACGTGATCATGCAATATCTTATAATACATGCAATCCATATAACCTAAGATATAGGCGTTTGGGCGATCCGTGTACCGGCCTTCCCGCACGGTGCATAACAATCATAACATAAACATAATCATAATCATAAAATAAGTTCCAACCTTCTTCCTCCGGGTGGTGGACGGGCTTGCAAGACCCGGCCACCTCATGCATTGACCCAGGGGGGTACATGAATCCCCCAAGGGCGCTCAGCTACCATTCCACGCTAATCTCCTAGCGAGGTCCGGTCTCTGTTAAATGGTTGGGACTAGCACATGGGATCACCGTCGGCCCTTGCCTCCTCGGGTAGCCACATGTGCTAGATCCCGGGCCCGTGCATTCATTCATGTTCTCGCCAAAACGTTCAATTCATGAGAAACATAATATATTTATAACATACTTATTCCCTTTCATAATCATTGAGAAAAGATTTACTCGATGACTCCATTTGAAAACAATATATAGATATACATAGGTTTTTAGCCAAAACTTATCACATAAGGTTGTAGGGTTTAATACATATCTAGAACGAAAACACCCTCACCTGGAAGATGACGATACAAGGATACAAGCTAGGCCGTGAGCCTATCGATCACGATATCTCCACCCTGGAGATGAACTGTACAAGAGAAAGACATAATGTGTACTCGTGAGAAACGACTCAATATGAAACCAATTAGGACGCACGGCATTAACATGAGGTGTTCGTGAAATTCTATGTCATGTTTCAATATACAATAGATCATAAGATGTCATGAGTTGATGTGATCATGTTCATGCACACCAATAAAGTCATTTGGACACATACATGTTTTAATCATTCAATTCATAATATATTACAATACATGTTAACAAGGCATATGGATCAATTAGGCATGTATATAATGCATATAAGTCACATAAGGAGTCTAGGAGGTGCAAGGAAGGCGATAGAACGAGTTTTGGCAAAGTTTAGCAAAAGTTAGGAAAAATTGACAATTTTTGGAAATGCGCAAGCTGTAGAAAAATGGGTATATCTTGAGTTTGAGACATTGGAATTAAGTTTTTCTTGTTGGAGGTGAAACTAGACACATAGATGTTTTCAAGGATATGTGGCACGAATCATGGTTCAAAGCGAGGTGAAAATGGCATAGGTTTCAAATTGGACGAATGCAGATTGTCGAAGAAGTGGCGACACCAAAATGAGTTGATAATATATCATAATTGGGAAAAGATATTAAGATGATTCGAATTGGAGGATGTTCTAGACTTCAAGAGGTTTCCTTGGGTTCAAAAATCAGGTCAATCCGAGTTCGTATGAGGGAGAACGAAGCAAAACAATCTCAGGTCGAAACAGGGGAGGGTCCAACGTTTCTGCATCAAATCCACCCCAGTGGATTTTTCCAAAAGGAAAAATCCACCCTCGTGGATTTAGGTCAGTGGCGAAAAAAATGTAGAAAACAGGGCACAAATGTGAGAGAAGACCAAAAATCACCAAAACACCTCAAAACTCAACCCAAATCACTTAAAACATGTAGTATACCAAGTAAGAACATCAAATGCAAATTTAGGGCAAATTAAAACACCTAAATTCATAAACCCACATATATATACACACATATACATACATACACCACATATATATATACAACTTGCTCCAAGAATTCTTTAAACTCATGAATTAACATGTATTCATGCATATTCACACAAAATTCCAAGTTATTAAGGAAGAATCACACAATCCTAGTTATCATCTAACAAAGCCATATATATAAACACATATACCTTGGAGGGAATGGAAAGAGAAGAAGATGATGATGAGAGCTTGAGTTCTTCTCTAGAATGAAGAAGAATAGAGCTTGAGTCCTTGGGCCAAAACTTGAAGAAATCCTCTTGTCTCCTTGTTTGTTGCTTGGCTCGATTTTGGGGGAGGAGAATGGAAGGGTTTGGAGTTTGGTGTTGGGAGAAAATGGAAGAATAAGAATGGGGTGTGAGGGGGTGTGTGTATATCGTGTAATGCAAGAGGGAAAAAGGAAAAAAAAGCACATTGGTCCCTTAACAATTTAATTGTTCGATTTGGGTCCCAAGGTTTGGATAGGTGAGCAATTGGGGTCTAATTCAAAATTCGATTGAGTCCAAGGATTTCATATAAGATCAAATAAGTACATATTCAAAATAATACATCTAATAACAAGTTTACATATTAAAGCGAGTTCCAATAACATAATCAATTAAGTCATATTGGTCACGTAGTAGCAATTAGTCTATGACTAATAAGTTAAACAGTCACTTAGCAATTAAAACACATATAAATCACATAACCCTCGGTCTAAACCCACTCGTGACGTCAAACCTGTACGGCCAAAAAGTCGGGGCGTTACATGATGAATTGATCGATCAAAAGTAGGAGCAAGGAGGAGGAAAATGCTGATATTCAGTGCTAAAATGGGTAGGATTCGGGTCGATCCAAGTCCGGTTCGATTAGTAAACGGTTCAAACAAGTTACAAGAAACGAGGTTGTGGAAGGATTCGTTGTCGAAGGTTCAAACGGTATCGAAAAAGTATGAGGTCAAGTTTAATGGATAGGTAACGTCGAAACAAGTTCAACGCCGGTTACGGATCTCGGTTTCGAGGTCCGGAGCTCAAGATATCACGAAAACCGTTCGGGGTTGCCTAATATTCAATTAGGTCCCTAAACTTTCAAAAAGTGGCAATTAAGCCCAAACTCAATTTCCAATTGAGTCCAAAACATTCAAATAAGTTAAAATCAAGTCCACGAATCACACGAACACGTAATTTCATTCATATAAAATGTAAACAATTAAATCAAATTAGAAACGAATTCAATTAAATGTAAATGCGCACGTAACACTTACCGGCACGTGTGAGAACACGGGACGTTACAACCTCTCCCCCTTAAAGAGAATCCGTCCTCGGATTCATTGCTCGTTCGGAAACAATTCGGGGTAGAACTTCTTCATTTTCTCTTCCGTCTCCCACATGACTTCTTCCGTCTTATCACTTCGCCACAACACTTTCACCAAGGGAAACCGTCTGTTCCGAAGTTCTTGAAATTTCCGATCCAAAATCTTAACTGGTTTCTGAACAAAAGTGAGATTCGGTTCGAGGTCAACCTCTTCAACCGGTATGATCACTGATTCATCGGGGTAGTACTTCCGAAGTTGTGATACATGGAAGACATTGTGAATACCCGTTAAACTTGGAGGCAAATCCAATCTATAAGCTGTATCTCCGATTCTCTCCAAAATCTCATACGGTCCCAAATATCGGGGATTCAACTTTCCTCCTTTTCCAATTCGGGTAAATCCTTTCCGAGGTGAAGCTTTCAGGAATACCCTATCCCCAACTTCAAATTCAAGATCTTTCATTCGCTTATCTGCATAACTTTTCTGTCGATCTTGGGCTACTTTCATCCGTTGTCGAATAATCTGGACCTTTTCAATAGCATCCTGAATAGCCTTAGAAGGTTTATCTTTCTTTTCACCTCTTTGTACCCCTTCTTGCTTACTCCACTTCCATTCTTCCAAATCCAAAAACCACGGGGATCGACACTTCCTTCCATACAGAAACTCATATGGTGTCATTTCTATAGAAGCTTGATAACTGTTATTGTAGGCAAACTCAATCAAAGGCAGTTGTTCATTCCATGAACTCAAAAAATCCAATGCACACGCCCTTAACATATCCTCAAGATATCTAATTAACCTTTCAGATTGCCCGTCAGTCTGTGGATGAAAAGCTGTACTGAACTGAAGCTTAGTCCCTAGACATTTCTGTAACTCTTGCCAGAACTTGGAAGTGAACCTCGGATCCCTGTCTGAAACAATACTAGCTGGCACTCCATGTAACCGAACAATGTCATCACAATACCTCTTAGCCAACTTACCTATCTTATCGGACATCCGAACTGCAAGAAAATGTGCTGACTTGGTTAACCTGTCCACGATTACCCAAATTCCATCCAATCCGTCCTTCACTCTAGGTAAACCCGATACAAAATCCATTGCTATCTGCTACTATTTCCATTCGGGAATAGGTAGTGGTTGTAATAATCCTGACGGCTTCTGATGCTCAGCTTTCACTAACTGACAAGTCAAACATTGCTTCACATAATTCACCACGTCTCTCTTTAGCCGGTTCCACCAATAATACTGTTTCAAGTCCCGATACATCTTGTTTCCACCAGAATGTACCAAATAAACAGTTTTATGAGCTTCATCCAAAATAGCTCTTCTCAATTCTATTGGAACTACCACTCTGTTCTTGAATCGAAAGATTCCCGTGTCATCGAATCCAAACGGACACCCGAAGTCTGATCGAGCCTTTTCAATGAACTTCTGAATCTCACCATTCGTCCATTGCGCCTCAAATATCTGTTGCCTTAACTCTGGACGTACTGAGATGTTACCAATACGAGCCTTTATCTTAACCAACTCCATTGGTTGTCCAATATTTACCTTCAAATTGGATACACTAGCCTTCCTGCTCAATGCATCCGCGACCACGTTAGCTTTACCCGGGTGATACTTAATCACACAATCATAATCCTCGAGAGTCTCCATCCACATTCGTTGCCTTCTATTCAAATCCTTTTGAGAAAACAAATACTGAAGACTCTTATGATCGGTGAAAATCTCAAAAGAAGTTCCATACAAATAATGTCTCCACTTCCCTGAGGTAAAAATCACCGCTACAAGTTCGAGGTCGTGAGTGGGATAATTCTTCTCATGCTCTTTCAATTTCCTAGAGGCATAAGTAATTACTCTCCCATTTTGCATCAAAACACAACTTAAGCCTTCATGGGAAGCATCTGTATACACCACAAACCCTTCAATACCATCCGGAAGTGCAAGTATCGGTGCAGAAGTTAACTTATCTTTCAAGAGCTGAAAACTAACTTCACACTTCTCATCCCATTTAAACTGAACCTCTTTCTTGGTTAATCAGGTTAACGGAGCCGTAATCTTAGAGAAATCTTTAACAAATCTTCGGTAATAACCGGCTAAACCCAAGAAACTTCGGATCTCAGAAACATTCTTAGGACTCTGCCACTGTGAAACTGCCTCTATTTTCGAAGGATCCACTTCTAATCCTTTGCTCGAAATGATATGTCCCAAGAAACTCACCCTGTCAATCCAAAACTCACATTTACTGAACTTGGCATAGAGCTGGTTATCTCTTAAAGTCTCCAATACCAATCTCAAATGCCGAGCATGATCCTCTTCTGACCTTGAGTACACCAAAATATCATCAATGAAGATCACAACAAACTTATCCAAATACGGTCGGAAAATCCGATGCATCATATCCATAAAAGCTGCCGGCGCGTTACTTAATCCAAATGGCATCACCATGAATTCATAATGTCCATACCGGGTATTAAATCCTGTCTTAGGAATATCTTCCTCCTTGATCTTTAACTGATAATATCTCTGCCTTAAATCAAGCTTGGAATATACTCTTGGCCCTTGCAGCATATCAAACAGATCCTCTATATTAGGCAATGGATATTTATTCTTTACAGTCATCCGATTCAACTCCCGGTAGTCAATACACATCCTCAAGGTTCCATCTTTCTTCTTAACAAAGAGAACTGGCGCGCCTCACGGGGATGAACTCGGTCGAATATAACCATTCTTAAGAAGTTCTTCCAGCTGAACTTTCAAGTCCTATAACTCTGCCGGTGCCATCCGGTAAGGAGTCTTAGAATAAGGTTCAGATCCCGGATATAAGGCTATTACAAATTCGATCTCTCGATCCGGAGGCAAAGAACCTAAAACTTCAGGAAACACTTCAAGTTACTCCTTTACCACTTCGGTCTCTTCCAACTTTGCCTGATCTTTCGGCTTATTCAAGATATAGGCAATAAATCCCGCAGCTCCGTTCCTTATCAATTGATGAGCTTCAGTAAACGACAAGAGAGGAGCAATCTCTGATTCTTTCTTTACTACCACTTCTTCTCCCAACTTAACTGTCTTGGTGAAACAATCAACCGTGGCGTGGTACCGAAATAACCAATCCATTCCCAGAATAACCCCATATCTGTTCATCGGCATTACCACCAAATCTGCTCGATATTCTCTGCCTTCAAACCCAATCACGCAATCTCTGACCACCTGATCCGTCTCAAGACTTCCACCCAACGGCGAACTCACCACATAACAAGCATTCAAACACGTAATAGGCAAACACAGAGTATCAACTAACTTGCAAGAAATAAAAGAATGAGTAGCGCCAGGGTCAAATAATGCATGTATGTTTGTGTTATGGACGCATATCGTACCTTCCACCATAGCATTGGGATTGGCTTCCACATCTTGCTCTTCACCCGCAAGAGCATATGCACGAGCTGGAATCAGCTGCCTCTGAACTCCCGGTTGGTAGCCTGGAGTCTTGTCTGGACAAGTATTGGCCATATGTGTCGTCTTTCCACAAATCAAACACTGTCCCAACCTCCTTCTGCAAGTGTTATAGGTGTGAGTCGGGCCTCCACAAAATAAACATGGTGACCTATCATGCCGAGGATCAGAATTAGCTGGAGGTGCTTGTGGTTTCGGCGGTGCAGCTCCCGTAGGTCGAAACTTCTTATTTTGCCCTTGAAATGGCTGAGGAGGAGATACCATAGGTCTTTTCCCTTTTCCAAATCCCGATCCTTGTCCCATTTGCATACGGGGTATGGGGTCCTTTTTCTTGTATTCCTCTTCCAACACCAATGCCCTCTGTACCGTGTCAGCAAAAGACTCGAAATTATGGCTTGCGTGCCCGTGCCTTAGATCCTGCCTCAATCCAGCTATAAACCTCTTTCCCTTTCTCTTTTCATCCCTTGTAATATGAGGTGCATACTTCCCAAGTCTATTGAAAAGAGAAAGATACTGAGCCACCGTTCGAGTCCCTTGCTTCAAATCCATAAATTCTTGTTCTTTCCTTTCTCGAAGGACTTCAGGAACAAAGGCTTCTCTAAACTCCCTTACAAACACTTCCCAAGTAACTTCTTCTCCTTCCACTCCGAGCTTCTCTCGGGTGCGTTCCCACCAATCATAGGCCTCTCCGTCCAATTGAAAAATAGCAAACTGGGCCTTTTCTTGAGATGTGAATTGTCGAACATTAAAAATCCTCACAATCCTTGTGAGCCATCCTTCCGATATAGCATCATCAACAGAACCCGAAAACCTTGGAGGATTATAACTCAAAAACAACCCATGATGATCTCTCGGGTTATTAGGAGGAGGTGCTTGATGTTCAGCCTGCAGTTGTACTGGAGGATCCTGAGCCCTTCTATGCTCCACATAGTTACATACCGCCTACATAAAGTGCCCCATATTCATAGGCGGCTGTGGAGGATTAGGAGAACAATCTCTATGATGATGAGGATCCGGAGACCTTTCCCGATGTCTTCTAGGAGGCATCCTGTTCACTCAAACATTAACATGCGTGCTAATTTTAGTTCATGCGTGAAAATGCATTAAATTCATTCAATCATTCAAGTCAAGAATCCAAGCACATTATCAGATAAAAATGCAAATGCTCCACATATATAAGTAATTCCTACAGCCGAACGACCTACTAACTCAACACGACACTAGAAGCCTGGTTTTGCAACTCTGGGCTCTGATACCACTCAAAGGATGTAATGCCCGAGCGCGAGACGTCACATCCCCGCACCATGACCCGACCCGTATATGAAATGGATTTCCATACACGAGCCAAATCATAGCGAATGGAGACATACACACTCGCTAAGACAGGCGGGACTAGCCTATAACTTTAAACCCCAACATCAACAACAACAACCAGAGCAAAGAAAAGGCGGAAGCAATCATTCAAATACTATATACTGAGCTAGATGCTCTAGGTACCAACATGTATTCCATATATTGAGCTATGTGCTCTAGGTACCAACATTTAAGTCTGAAAGATACATATAGGTACCATATCCATGTACGCTCCATACATATACAAAATCCAAAACGATCATTAATGTAATTATATGCGTGTAAAGGAAAGGCTAGACACTATGCAAGACTCTCCTCCCGACTCGCATCCCGCCTAGCATCCCCATCCTGCAAAAATAACTGAAACAACTCCGGGTTCAGTCTTAGACAGACTGGTGGGTATAAAAAGATAGGCATAATATCATAATATCGTGGAATTGAAACACATACATGCAAGTTATAATCCTTATTCGAGGTTTAGAAGCATTTTTCCCAAGTGGGAAATAAAATACAACGAATAGGATTATAATCGTTCCTTTCATTCATTAGGTCATTAGTGTCCCGGCGAGAGGGCGTGCATTATCTCCAACCATCACCTCGTGTAATCCATTATTCATTCATTCATACATTACATTCTTTCGTGCACATACATTCGATCATTAATTCAATCGTTCATATACCACCTTCTTCCTCCGGGTAGGGAACGGGTTTGCAAGGCCCGAACCCTCATTCATTAATGCTAGAGGGGACATGAATCCCCAAAAGCGCGGGTCCCCTTTCAGTCACTAATCTCCTAGTGAAATCCAGGTTGCCGAAATTGTTGGAACTAGTATAAATGGATTCCCGTCAGCCCAAGCTTCCCCGGTTCACCACTACACTAAGTCCCGGGCCCCCATTCATTGTGATCACTCATTCATTACTCGTCAAACTTTTGGTAGGATATTCAAGAAAAAGGCTTTCGTTTAAAACATTTGTTCGTTAAAACTTGATATAAATACATATATAGGGTTTTGGCCAAAATCTTGCACATTAGGTGTTCGGGGTCATATTGTTATCTAATAGAAGAAAAAACCCACCTGGTAGACAAAAAGAACCCGACAAAGGTCTCACTGCCCGACCTCGTCACCCACTGGATCAAGATCTGTGTGACAAAGGTAGTGTGAGACTCAATCATGACCACATTAGACGCTCGGCAAAGAAATGACATGCTATGGAATGCTTGAAATGCAATAATATGTTCAAATATGGTCATGAATGTCATAGAATTCAATTAAACACATAATTCCACGAGTTTCGTTTATTATACGGTAAAACCGTATTCCTTCTCGTTCATATCGTTCATACTTTCATATGGTTCTCAATATCATATATCAATCATGAAACATAGCTTAAACAGATCCACGCTGCATACAATTCACAATTACGAGCAATAAACGCAAAACAAGCAATAAAAGAGTTCCCCCAAAGCTGCCATTTCAAATGACACGGCCGTGTTGAGTTTTCAAAGGAAACGGACACGGCCGTGTCCGAGGTTTAAAAATCCAAAAATTCAAAGTCGAAGGCTTGACACGGCCGTGTTGAGTTTTCAAAGAATTTGGACACGGCCGTGTCCGAGATTAAATTCAGAAAAAAATCAAAGTCGAGAGCCCAACACGGCCGTGTCCATTTTCAGTTCAAAGCTGACACGGCCGTGTCAACTCATCGTTTTGCCAAGAAAAACAGAGCAAAAGCTCTGTTTCTCGAGGGAAAAGCTTTGCAAAACAGGGGCAGCAACAAGGAAGCTCTTATACACTCTTAGACATGTTTTCAATTCACATATATCATGCAATCCAATCATAGAAGCAAGAATTCACCCTTAAAGTTGGCAAAAGATCACTCAAAACCAAATTTTCATCCATGGAAGCTTCAAGCTTCAACAATGGCACATCATATAATACATATCCAACATGAGATTTAAAGATATAGAAATGATAAGGAAGTTACAAGCAACACATTCCATGCATCAACTCTCATTTAAAACCAAGGATAGACATGGAACCAAGAATTCATACCATTGAATCATTTTAAAGCTTTAATCTCAAAACACATGATTCTCCAACATATACCAAGATATAATCGGAAGAAAATGGAGAGGAGAATGAGAGAAAAACAATCCATACCTTACCTTGGAAGAAGATTGGATGAAAGTTGATCTTGAGCTTAGGGTTTGGATGATCAACTATGGAGGGTTTTTAGAGCTTCTCTTTTCTCTCTTGGATGATGAATTGATCGATCAAAAGTAGGAGCAAGGAGGAGGAAAATACTGATATTTAGTGCTAAAATGGGTAGGATTCGGGTCGGTCCAAGTCCGGTTCGATTAGTAAACGGTTCAAACAAGTTATAAGAAACGAGGTTGTGGAAAGATTCGTTGTCGAAGGTTCAAACGGTATCAAAAAAGTATGAGGTCAAGTTTAATGGATAGGTAACGTCGAAACAAGTTCAACGCCGGTTACGGATCTCGGTTTCGAGGTCCGGAGCTCAAGATATCAGGAAAACTGTTCGGGGTTGCCTAATATTCAATTGGTCCCTAAACTTTCAAAAGTGGCAATTAAGCCCAAACTCAATTTCCAATTGAGTCCAAAACATTCAAATAAGTTAAAATCAAGTCCACGAATCACATGAACACGTAATTTCATTCATATAATGTAACACCCCTTACACGTGGAGGTGCCACACCCCCGCACTATAGCCTCGATTCACGTATGAAATGGAAAGTCCATACATAAATCAAAACTATAGCGAACGGGTGACAATGCAATACCAACAAGCTAGGCGGGAACTAAACTACACATGCAATAAAATAAAGCGGAAGCATCGAATAATTCATAGGTATCAATACTGTACTTAACTATCAATACATTATCATCTTTCAGATAACATTCACATAGATGTACTTAGAGCTATCAACATGATTCTCTAAACTATTAATACATGAGAAGAAGAGCTACGCTAGACTCAGCTGGACAGAACGACACGACCCGACTCCCGCCTAGCACGCCACGAACAAAACCTGAAAGGTGGAGGTGTCAGTCTGGGAAGACCGAGTGAGGGGCAATATATATATATAAACACAAGTAGCATGCGAGTTATAATTTCGGGTAAGGTTTCGTAACTAAAATAATAATATCGTCAATAAGTGCAAGAATATCAATAACTCGCCCGAGATTACAACTACCAGGTTTAATATGATAATCACGGTTATTATAACAAGTAGTGGCCTTGGCGAAGGGCGTGCACGATCTCCAACCAACCTTGACAGTGAACAAGGGTTGCACTTTCATTTAATTAAGTTATCATGCAAGTCATTAAAGTGCACACGACCAATAACACGAAATTCTCCTTCACCATTGGTGGTGGGTTTGCAAGGCCCGAACCACCCACGATAACACCGTGCACGTCGGGAGCATGACTCCCACGTACCGGACTCCTTCCTCCACCAAACCTCCTGGTGGATTCAGGGGGCATCCCCACGGTGTGAGAGAGGTGTTATGAGTTACCCGTCAGCCCTATGCTTTCCCGGTTGGCTCACACACTCACCCTCGGGCCCATAAACACGATACACGATACACGGTACACGATAGTTCGCCAAACACGATCACGGTAAAATGATGACACGATTCATGACTTGATTATAAACACGATACACGATTTGCTTGTCAAGAGCATGATTAGTTTCAGGAAACACGATTTGTAATATGATACACGAGTAGGTATTAAATCCCTTGTTGTTGGAAAACGATTATAAAGATATGCGCACGTGTAATTTGGCCGAAATCCATATAAGGGTTATAGGGTTCTAGATAATTAATAACTAAACCTCACCTTTACCGACAAATGCAAGTCAAGACACGGCCTACGGCCCCTGCTCCACGTCACGAGACAAGGATCTGTACAAACACGACGTGTACACGTGAGACATGACTCTAAAATGGACCAAATATGACGAACGGCCAAAATGGATCGAGACGACCACGAAAATACAATGTGGCATGATAACATGTTGTTTCACTACATATTAGATCATATAATAGCAAATCGGGGTCAAAGAAGTCGTCGGATCGAGGGGCTAAAATTGTAATTTTATGCAGAATATTTTGTTCTGCATGTCAGGTGGGAACGGCCGTTCCGGTTCCCTTTGAAAAATGGGAACGGTCGTTCCCGCTACCCCAAGAAACGTTCCAACGTTTTTCTTATTAAAATGCACCTTTGAGCTGGGAACGGCCCTTCCGGCGCAAGGCCAAAATGGGAACGGCCGTTCCCAGGCTCGGCCTCCCTTTTATTTGAAAAGAGGTGGGAACGCCCGTTCCCATAAAGCCTTGAGGCTGGGAACGGTCGTTCCCAGTTTTTGCAACTGGAAAAACAGAGCAGAAACAGGGGAAGCTCTCGGCAATGACACCAAAACAACAACAAAAGCCAAGTTTGATCAATAAAGACATGAAATTCTGGAAATATACATGCATATATCTTCAATAAATGATAAAGTAACACTTAAACACTTAAACCATGAAATATTATCAAGAATTCATGTTTCATGCTCATGATCATACTTGATCATTCAAGCTCAATTTTCCATTAAATTCATGAAGAAATCATTCCATAATTCATGATATAATCACATATTCATGCTTTCATCTACAAATAATCCATCTAGCATCAAACTCTCAAACCCTAGCTCAATCAAACATGGTTAAAAATCATGAATTCATGCAAACCAACCTTGAAATGAAAGAGATGAAGAGAAAAGATGGAGAAGATAATGATTAAGCTTCCCAAACTTGGATTAATTCTTGAAATTCTTGATGATATGGATGAAAATCACTTCTTTCCCTTTGTTTCTTAATACCGAGAGAGAAAGGATGAGGATATTGATGATTTTTGATGATAAAATGATCAAGGAAGCATATGGAAGCCTTATACCGTTACAACCCATTTTTGAAAAATGTGGAATGTCCCAATTTGCAATTTGATCCTCCAAGAATTCAAGTTATACATTCAAGTGTGTATGATTTTAAAAGATTACCAATTAGATCCTTGAAACCTATGCAATTAAGTCCCTAAGATTTAAAGAAACGTTCTACTAGGGACAATTCCATAATTTGAAGCGCTCTCGGTAATTGTTTTTCGTAAAATATAACTTCTAAAATTATAAAGGATATAAGAATTTAGTTAATAAAATTCGGGGCGTTACATATAAAATGTAAACAATTAAATCAAATTAGAAACGAATTCAATTAATAAAACAAGATATAAAATCATATAATAAATGTAAATGCGCACGTAACACTTACCGGCACGTGTGAGAACACGGGGCGTTACATGAAATGACTGTGATTTGATATGAATGACTTAATTTGGATAATTGTGAACTATCTATGCATCATTTGTATTCGTGAGCATAGCCTTGCGTGCTTGTGGTTGTGATTTGAGTTTGAGTCTTGTGTTCTGTGTGTTCAGTCGATCAGGGTTTTTCCAGGGAGTGTCTGTCAGTTGTTTGGGTTCTAGTGGGACTTCTTGGCTCGTGTTTTCTGTTCTAGTCGGTGTAATGTGAGGTTTTAGGATTTTTGTTTTAGTTAAAGCGACCTATAACCCTCAGTGCTTCTTTTCAAGCCTGCATGCGACTATTTTATTATATTTATATAATAGATATGTGTTTATACGGTACGTTTATGATTTTGCCATAGGGTTAAAGGACTTCAAACTGTATATGTACGAGTATATGTAAGCTTGAAATGTTTTGCAACGAGGCTATGCTCCAAACTGTGTGTCTTCATACCAGCTGAGGATTAGGATGACACGGAGAGGTACGTTTATGGCATATGCTAAGTTGCAAGGTGTTGTATGTCTGATAATGTAGCACCCGAGCGCAAGGTACCACATCCCCCGCACCGAGACTCGACCCTAATATGAAACGGACACTCCATACCCGAGCTAAATCACGGCGAACGGGGACATACACACACTCTATGCTAAGCGGGACTAACCCTTAAACCATCAGAATCAGAGTTAAACACTAAAGCGGAAACAATAAATGAACATACATCATATATATATATATACCATGAGCATCAAAGCTCCAAAAATAGATCATATACACCATTCACATGCCGTCACGGCTCAAAACAAGTACGCTCCATAACAATATTCATATACAATAATCATAAATAGTGTATGCAAGTGTAAGACCAAAATATAAGAGCTAAAAGCGAATGCAAGACCTAATGACTCGAATTCCCGCCTAGCTCCCTGACACCTGCATAAAACAACTGAAAACCAAACGGGTTCAGTCCAAAAGGGACTGGTGGGTATAAAAACAGGGCATAAATAAAATATACGACGGTATTTAAACATTCACATGCAAGCTATAATCCCAAGTGAGGTTTTTAAAGAATTTCCCAAGTGGGTGAAATAAAGAAATCATCAAATGGGATTATAACGATTCATTTACATTAGATCATTCTTGGCCCGGCGAGTGGGCGTGCATTATCTCCAACCAACACCTTGTGTAGTTCATTAAACATTCATTCCTTCTTTCTTTTCATGCATAATATTCTTTCGTGCACATTCATTAACATTTACACCTTCTTCCTCCGGGTTGGTGGTGAGTTTGCAAGGCCCGACCACCCATTCATTGACCAAAAGGGGTTACATGACTCCCCAGATGGCGCTCAGCGTCTATTCCTCGCTAACTCCTAACGAGGTCCGGTTACGCCGTTCATTGGTGGAACTAGTATGAGGGATCACCGTCGGCCCATGCCTCCCCGGATAGCCACTCATACTAAGTCCCTGGGCCCCATTCGTGCATTCATTCATTTCTCGCCAAAACATTTGGTAGGATTTATAAAATAAAGGCTTTACGTTGCAAACATTTACTCTTGAAACGACTCTATATACATATATTAATTTTGGTCGAAAACTTTACACGTTGAAGGTATATAGGGTCGTATAACTAGATAGTAGAGAAACCCACCTTAAAACGATAAAAGAAGGGCACAAAAGCCTCACGGACCGGCCTCGTCTCCAACGGGATCAAAATCTGTGCAAGGAAGGTGAAGTGAGACTCAAAATGACCATATAAGACGCTCGGCAATGTGATGATCATGATATGAATGCATAAAAGAGTATATTATGTAATGAACACGTTCATGTGCACTATTAATGTCTTAAGGACATATAACATTCATTTCATTCCTTCCATGAAGCGTTTAAAGTCGTTCAAGTTCATAACCTTCACATTTAAATCAAATTGATCCAAGAATTTTAAATAACGAACATAACACGTAGTATAACATTTGCACGTATCATACAAGTCATAAAATAAGGAATACATAACAATTAGGGTTCAAACTTAAGAGCAAAATCCATGCATGCACACATTAGGAGCAAAGAAGACACGTTGAAGCATATCTCGGAAAATATTCCACGAAAAATCATAAAATTTGATAACACTTAAGATAATACATGTTAGCATAGCATAGAAGTCGTAAAAGAGGTGGAGGAATATAAAACAAGCGAAGAAAAACAAGAAAAACGAAACCAGAGCAATAAAAAAAAAAACTGGACAGAATCCACCCCCATGGATTTGGTCCAGACCTACTGACTCAAATCCACCCCCGCGGATTTTTCCAAAGGAAAAATCCACCCCCGTGGATTTGACTCGGTAGCTAAAAAAAACAGTGCAACAGGGCAAAAAAACGAAATGGAAGCTACAAGGCACAAACCAACTCCCATCTTAACCCAAAAGCATACAAATTCAAGTCATAAATTCACATATACATGCCTTAACACAATTAAACTTCAAGAATCCAAGGAATGCATTCAAGAATTCAATCATAAACTTCAATCTTCAATCATCATTAATGGCAAGTCATGAAATCTCCAACAACCAAGCAAACTAAGTCCAAAGTAACATAATTTCATGCATAAAGATCATTTATTACTCAAGAATCACAAAGAAAACTCAAAGAAATCAAGTTGATTCAACAAAAGAGCAAGAAACCTAACTATTCAACATCTTCTCCAAACTCCATGAAAACATGCTCAAAATTGGGGAAGAATGGATCAAAATGACTCATAATGAATGTATATAACAACCCTAAGCTTACCTTTTGGATTGGATGGAAGATGGAAGAGATTTGAGCTTGAATCTCCAAGGGTGTCAAGAGGAACGGGATTTTTTGGAACAGGGGAGTTTTGGCTAATTTTCTCCAAGTGATGAGGGTTGGTTCGGTTAGGGGAAATATCGGGTAGGGGGTTGAGTTAGGGTTCCAACAAATCAAACCATGGTTAATTTGGTCAAGGTTTGAATGAGATATGGCTCTTTTAGTAAAATGTGGCAGATTTAGCTTCCGTTACATGTTTCGGTTGAATTTCGGAGGTTCAAATAATTTTGGAAAAATATAAGGCTAAGTTCATTAAACTCAAATTTTTGATACGAGTTCAACGGAGTTGACGAAACTCGAATCCGAGTTTCCTAGCTCAAGATATCAAATAGGGAACCAAGGGTGCGCTAATTGCTCGTTAGCCCCCGATTTGGATTCCAAAATCAAAATAAATTCATAACTCATGCAAATGAACCCGAAAACATGAAACGATCATATATCCATATTCATAACACATATAAGTCCAACATATTAAATTTTCACAAAATTCCGAATTCATTTCACATGGAAACGGCAAGCAAACAATTCATACAAGCGCAAATCGGTCAAAATTCATATAAATTCAAATTCAAACATTTTCAAATAATTCAATTATTTCATAATTTCATATAATATAAAATAAAACAATTAATAACGTAATTAAAATAAATTAAATGCGCACATAATTATCACATAATTCATACCTGAACGACTTGAAAAGTCGGGGCGTTACAATCTCCCCCCTTCGAAGAATCCGTCCTCGGATTCACTGATTGTCCGGAAACAACTCAGGATGGAATCTTTTCATCTTATCCCCCGTCTCCCACGTAGCCTCTTCCATTTTATCATTTCTCCATAAGACTTTAACTAGTGGGATTTGCCGGTTTCTTAATTCTTGCAATTTTCGATCCAAAATTCTAACCGGTTTCTGAACGAAGGTGAGGTTAGGCTCAAGTTCCACTTCTTCAACGGGTAGGATCTCGGAGTCATCCGGATAATATTTCCGAAGCTGAGAAACATGAAATACATTGTGAATTCCGGTCAAGCACGGAGGTAGATCTAAACGGTAGGCCGTATCTCCAATTTTCTCAAGAATCTCATACGGTCCTAAATACCGAGGATTCAATTTCCCTCCTTTTCCAATCCTCGAGAATCCCTTACGAGGTGAGGCTTTCAAGAATACCCTATCACCAACCTCAAACTTAAGATCTTTCCTTTGGTGATCGGCATAGCTTTTCTGTCGGTCCTTCCTTTTTCTGCCCTCGTTTTACACCTTCCTGTTTGGTCCAATTCCATTCCTCTAAATCAAAAAACAACGGAGACCTGCATTTCCGTCCGTAGAGAGCTTCATAGGGCGCCATTTCTATTGATGCTTGAAAGTTGTTATTATAGGCAAACTCAATCAAAGGTAACTGCTCGTTCCACGAACTCGGAAAATCCAATGCACATGCTCTCAACATTTCCTCTAAATATTTAATTAATCTCTCTGATTGCCTGTCTGTCTGAGGATGGAAAGCTGTGCTGAATTGAAGCCTTGTTCCCAGATTCCTTTGCAATTCTTCCCAAAATCTAGAAGTAAACCTCAGATCTCGATCTGATACAATGCTGACCAGCACACCATGAAGTCGGACAATTTCATCAACATATTTCTTAGCTAATTTATTCACCTTATCCGACATCCGGATAGCCAGAAAATGTGCCAATTTCGTCAATCGATCCACAATCACCCAAATCCCATCTAAACCACCTTTCACTCTAGGAAGACCGAAAATGAAATCCATCCCGACTTGCTGCCATTTCCATTCTAGGATAGGTAACGGTTGAAGTAGCCCAGATGGCTTCTGATGCTCTGCTTTCACAACCTGACAAGTCATGCAATGTTTTACGAAGGTGATCACATCCCGTTTAAGTCCATTCCACCAATAAAATTTCTTTAAGTCCTTATATATCTTGTTTCCCCCGGGATGTATCAAATACCCTGATCGATGAGCTTCTTCCAATATCAACCGTTTTAACTCTTCCGGAACCACAATTCTTGTTTTAAACCTTACAAGCCCGGTTTCATCGAACCCAAACGGACTCTCTGGATCAATTCTAGCTTTCTGCTCCAATTTCTGAACCTCAGAATCCACTCTTTGAGCTTCAAACAATCTCTGCTGAAGATCCGGTTGAACGGTAATATTCCGAATGCTAGCTCTCAGCTTGAAAGACTCATTTTCTTACGGATTTGAATTCCAAGCTTATTATTGAGTTCGTTTCGGTGATTCGGATTCAAATACTTAACCTTTTATTCTTTCTAAATCTATTTCATTGCCCAACCATTTTAATATCCGATCCGGGTGGATCGGATACCGCTTGACCCTACCCGTTTCCACCGACCCAATTGACCAGCCCTAAAATGGCCATCCTTATCCTTTTTGCCCCATTTTGATCGATCAATTAGCAGCCATGAAGGAAGAGAGAAGGAAATTCCTAATTTTGGCTCCAAGACCTCTAGTTTGGGTTTTCAAGATCCAACCGTCCGATCAACGACCTAAGGTGAGATTTGTGCTCTATTCGTTACGTGCTTTAATTTTATATAGCTTTCGTGCCTCGGTTTTATGCCTATGTGATGATTTGGGAGGATGATGTATAGTAACCGAGTTGGGAGTTTTGTATTATCAAAGCTTTTTTACGAGTTCTGACGTGAAAATATGCGATCTATGTGTTTTACTTGATCCGTGGTATTAATTTCAAGAATTTTGGAGCGGTTTGGGGCTGTGTTTGTGTGTCGAGTGTGTCTTTTCCGCCATTGTTGCTGTTTCTGCTTCGTACTAGGTGAACCAGATGGGAACGACCATTCCCAGGAGTCATACCAGCCAATTCTTTACAGAGCCGCGGGGAGAAGTTCGGGGAGCGGGGAACGGCCGTTCCCAACTCAAGCGTGGAACCGGAACGGCCGTTCCCGAGGGTGGGACCGCTGAGCATGGCCGTTCCCAGAGCTAACGAGGCCGTTCCTGGCACTGTTTCAGTGCTTTTATGTGTTTTGTTCGTGTATTGTTATTTCATGACTTCCTTTGCATGCCTAAGTGTTATTACATCATTTTACTCGCATAATTTCATGCAATTGAACTCGTTTAGTGAATGTAAGTGTTACATGACTTAATTGCTCTTAATTGCACATAAGAACATGATTACGCCTTAGCTTATTATCTTATATATATTGTTCCATGACTTTCATGCCATTTCATATCAATGTCGTGCGTCGTAATTGGTATCAATATTGAGTCTCCTCTCATGAGTACACATTGTTTCCCTTCTTATTCAGTTCTTCTCCAAGGCAAAGATCATCGATCGAGTGAACACTTTCTTGTACACTTGTCTTGTTCCGTCGCTTCTCAGGTGAGGGTGTTTTTGTAGCACCCCTGTACGTAGAGATACCACACCCCCGCACTATAGGCCGATCCACATACGAAATGGGCAATCCGTACACGAACTAACCTATAGCGAACGGATGACAATAAAAGAAAGGACGAGCTAGGCTGGACTAAACCCCAAAGCAATACAATACCAATACATAAAAGTTAAAAGCGGAAGCATTAATTCATAGATACATATAGGTACCCTATTCACATCAACGATATAGATACTAATAGATACCAACAGATATCAATACATTATCATCTCTTATATACCTATACATGATCAAGTATTCAGAATGTGATAATAACGGGCATAACATGAGAAGTAGCAAAATATATACATGATGGTACACTGCTAGACTCATGACAATGCAAGACTGGACCAGACTCCCGCCTAGCACGACTGGCTCTCAAGTACCTGAAAAGTGAAGTATCAGTCTACCGAAGACTGAGTGAGGGGCAATACATATATATTAGCGCGATCACATGCAAGTTATAACCTCGGGTAAGGTTTTATAATCAAAAGTATTATACGTTCACAATAACAGAGAGCTCGCCCGATATTAGAACTATCAATATTAATTACTGGTTCGTTTCATGCAATCAGTCAATACATGGCCCCGGCGAGTGAGGGCGGTCTCCAACCGAACTCCAAATGAACATGTACATGCTTGCTTGATTATCAATAAATTGGTGATCATGCAATTCACTTATCGTGCAATTGTGCGAAAGTGTAATCATATAACACGTTCATGAAATGGAAATCATGCAATAACCCGAGGCGCATCCGTGGTGCCGGACTCGTCCCCAGTCCCCTTCTTCCTCCGGTTTGATGATGGGATTGCAAGGCCCCAACCTCCAATCTCATTGAGCAGAGGGTACATGAATCCCTAAGCCCGGAGCTCCTTCCTCCACTAATCTCCTAGCGGATTCAGGGGTGACCCCTAACATGGTGAGGATAGCGCCAGAGTTACGTCAGCCCTTGCTTTCCCGGTTGGCTCTAGTCACTGCCCTCGGGCCCAAACGTAACCGGTCATGCTACTCGCCCAAACATGCACGAAACAATACATGGCTTGCTTGCTTGCTAGAACATGACTTGAAATGATCAATGATTTATAGAGATTATAATTATAATTACCTTTTTGGCCGAAATATCACATAAGGGATATACGGGTTCTATATAACTAACAATTAAACCTCACCTTTATCGACAAAAGACAAGTGGGCACGGACTACGGGGCTTGCTCCTCGTCCCTACGAAGCTGGTCTGTGCAAAATAGACATGTACACGTGAGACTTGACTCTAAAATGAACCAAATATGACGAACGGCGGAAATGTATCGAGATGACGTGCAAATCACAATGTGGCATGAAAACATGTTGTTTCAGTACATATGAGATCATATAAAAGCAATTCGGGGTCGAGGAAGTCGTTGGATCGAGGGGCTAAAAATGTAATTTTATGCAGAATATTTTGTTCTGTAATCCAGGTGGGAACGGCCGTTCCGGGTTCCCTTTGCAAATGGGAACGGTCGTTCCCATGAGCCCCCAAAATGCGCCAACGATTTCAATTTTAGTAATGCGCCTTAGCTGGGAACGGCCCTTCCGGCGCAAGGCCAAAATGGGAACGGTCGTTCCCATGCTCGGCCGCCTTGTTTTTGTTTAAAAGAGGGGAACGCCCATTCCCACAATGCTTTGAGGTTGGGAACGGCCGTTCCCTGTTTCTGCAACTTACAGAAACAGAGCAAAACAGGGGAGGCTCTCGGCAAGAAGCAACAAAGCAACAAAAATTCCATTTTCAATCAACAAAGTTAGGATTTTCTGGTAATATGATGCATATGTGCTCAAGAAATGATATCCTAACACTTAAACACTCAAAGCATGAAATATCATCAAGATTTCCAAGGTTTCTAGCTCAAGTTCATATTGATCATTCAAGCTTGATTTTCCATTAAATTCATGCACAAATCATGCCATAATTCATGATCATGATCACATAATCATGCTTCCAACTTCAACTAACTCATCTAGCATATAATTCCTAAAGCCTAGCTCAATCAAATATGCTAAAGATCAGCAATTCATGCACAACCAACCTTGGAATGGAAAAGAGATGAAGAAAATGAATGAAGATGATGATCAACTCCAATTCTTGCAATATTTTCTGGAAATTCTTGATGAAAATGATAAAATTCTCTTCCCTTCTCCTTGCTTCTTGCTACCGAGAGAGAGAGAGCAAAGTTGTTGGGAAAATCTTGTTGAAAAATGAGTTCATGGAAGCTTGGAGATGCATATACCGATTCATCCCTTTTTGAAATGAGTGAATTGCTCAATTTTTGCCAATTAGTCCTCCAAGAATTCAAGTCACACAATTGAGGATATACACTTATGAGTTATGATCAATTGGGTCCAAAGAATTAAAATGCAATTTGGTCCTTGAATTTCAAAGAATTAACATATATGCCAAGTTTGACAATTAAATCATATTCTGTAATTATTTTTCGAAATAAATATTTTCAAGTCTTGAAAGGAATTCTCAATTTGATATAAATTGATAAAATCTCATGAAAGTATTATAAAATATAATTTATAAAATTATTTTAGACCTAAGATATTAATAAATAAAAACCGGGGCATTACAACTCTCCCTCCCTTAAAAGGACCTGGTCCCCAGGTCCACTGTCAAGTTTTAAAATAATGCACAAACCATAAGAGAACCCCGTCTCTTGGACAAGAATGAAAGAACCCCGTCTTTCATAAGAAGTGAGAAACCCCGTTTCTCAGCAAGGAGTGAGAGAGCCCCGTCTGTCAACAGAAAAGGAGAGAGCCTCGTCTCTCACAAGCACTGAAGTAGTTCAAGGAGTAGATAGCGAAAATAATGGCATGAATGTTACCTAGACAACTAGAATCATATTAATTCCATAAATAACATATAGACAATTAAAATCACTTTAATCACATATTTATCACTCGTAATTAACTGATTTGCAATGAACAAGCAATTAAATACAATAACAATAAGATCAGTGATGCACGTGGTATGCATGGTTAAATGTACCGTTCACCGATGGTTGTACTATGCATATAATTGGTACCTTCTTCTTCCCGGACCAGATTCATACTTACATTTTGCACTCCCCTCTCATGAACACCTTCCCGTGCTCGCACTAGTAATCTTCCACCCCCGGTAGATTTCCCTTGTAGCCTTGAGCAAGTGTCGATGTGATGCTCGTCACTCCCACAGTAGAGACATAATCCCAACCGTTTTCTACAGCCATCATAAGTGTGGTTATCACGTCCACAATAACTGCAACGAAGTTTCCCGGAAGATGTTGTTGAAACTGGGTTACGCGAAGTTCCCGAACTCGGTCCAAGTGATTGCTTCTTTTTCTTGCGAGATCTTTCTGGAGGTGTCGGGGTATGATAAGAGATAGGTCGCTTTCCTTTGTTGAGCGTTTGTCCTGATTTTGAACTTAAGGTCTGCCCGGGTTGAGGATTAGGCTTTCTTGCCATCAATGAGGCGGTGCCTCGAACTTTCTCTTGGGAGCCACTTGGAGTTAGTTTCCACACTCTTTTGATTTTCTTGAGTTGTGACCCGGTGGAGTCCTTGTTTCCTTCAAAGGATCTTGAAGATGGTTGGTTCTGAAATTCCCTAAATGCCATTGAAACTTGGCCCGACTGTGACGATAAGACTTGTGGCACTGAGGAAACATACTCTTTTATCCTCTGATCCACTAAGCCAACCAAAGACTCGAAAAATTCCTGAGATGGAACCGGAGGGGGTAAATGCGGAGAAACCCTAGGCACTTGTTCCTGAGGAGGGTGACTTTGAGACATCCTGTAATCAAGACACTGAATATGCATGTTGAATTAATATGCCAATGCACGTTACACCCTCAGAAGTAATAATTCAGCACATTGGAGCAATAAGTTCAATCAGGAAAATTACATACATGTAAAGAAATTTAAAATTAAAGCAGCGTATGATGCATATGCGTATGAATGCATTGAACCTGTCACCGGAGTAATGGAAAATTTTATCTCGACATGAAATTCCTTGTTTGTTGAATCATAAGCTTGGCTTGAACTGGTAATCATTTCTTGTTTTCCCCCGGTCTTCTATTCTTCAAATTTATCTAACCTTCACTTGAAGATTCCCCCGGCTCAGTATTATAATTTCTGAACCCCGAAGTCTTCTATGCTCACGGAGTTAACATCTAGCTTTCTCTTTAATAGTTAATCCCCGATGGTTGCCCGAATCCTCTTCCTGGTTGCCACTTTGATCCAAACTCCCTTGTTTACTCTTTAAGAGATTGAATAATCGAATGAATTCCCTTTTCCATTGTTTGCACTCGATCACCCAACCTTTACCTAACAATTCGTGGCCTTTCTTTATTGTTTTCATTTATTGCTTCATGTCCTTTAACGTAACCTCACAACACGACAATTCAGCTTGGATCTAGAAATACCCACTAGATACAATCTTTAACATGATTGTCTTTCAATTCTATATCCAATAAAGTGCGGAGCTTCCTTTATCCTTTTCTTACTTGAAATCCCGAACTATGCTATCTTCCCATCTCTTCTCTCACTTTATTTCCATGAAAGTTAAGCTTTGTTGCTTATTACCATAATTACCTCCTTGGTAAAATTTTCGTGCATAAGCTGGTGTAACCGTATGATTCCCCAAACAAAACTCTCGAATTCCAATTCGGCTCCATTTATGGAATTAGCTTCCGAACTCCTCTTGAACAATAATCTCCCGTTATTGTCCTGATTCTCCAAATTGCCACCGTGATCGAAATCCTTTAAATCTAATTTTTAGGAATTAAAGAAATCGTAGGACTTGTCTTCTTACTTGCCTATGCCTTGAACATATACTTCCCTTTCCTTTTGTTTCTCATCATTCTTTACCGTTTTCATTTGTAACTCCGAATTTCCCGATTCGCGCTCTCACATGGCAATCCAAATTTAAATCTGGAAAATAAACTCGTTCCACCCGATTATCGAGTCCTAGGATCATTACCTTCCATGAATAAATCATCCCAAGCTACTAGCTCGATTGAAATAATCTTCTTTTCCTACTTGAATTTGCTTCCCAATTAACTAGGTCTCAATTTAACAACACGCCTGAATCTCGAATGATTAGTACCCCAATCTTCCTTCGCCTTGTTCACGAATGAAATAGACTTCCTTGCCCGCTTGATGCTCTCATTTGGCAACACGATCTCCCTTAACTGATTTTATTCCTCCAAATTTCACTTTTGGAATCATAACCCGGTGAACTTGTCTTCAAACCTTTCCGTACTGGATCCTTAGTCTAAAATTCCTTGGTAGCACTTTCTGTGAATTGATGATCCAAGTTGGTAATTCTCAAATTTAAGTGCTTCTACTTGTAGCTCCATATCTTCCAATTCAACCACATCATAGTCGACAATCCTCTTTTCTTTCTTTTCTTCTCTCTTTTTTTTTTATTTTTTTCTCAACCTCTGGAATTAATCTCCAACGACAGTCCTGGTATTCTCCTCTAATTAATACTTTGCCTCTCTTGAGTACTTTCCTTTACCGTTCCTTATCTGTCGACGTATTCCTTCAACATGACGATTTTTCTTGAATCAGAAAAATAAACTCGTCTTATCCAAAATGTAAAATCCCAAACCTATTGGTTTCCATAACTGATTGTT
Organism: Lantana camara; assembly: GCA_037501455.1. Taxonomy (NCBI): domain Eukaryota; kingdom Viridiplantae; phylum Streptophyta; class Magnoliopsida; order Lamiales; family Verbenaceae; genus Lantana; species Lantana camara. Next base: position 78,708,237 of record CM074859.1, read on the forward strand.
TGATTCTTTCTGGCTGTCGTGTTAGAAATTTGAATCTAATTGGTTTGAACCCAAATGTAGTTCCCAACTGGTACACCCTTCTCAAAGCCCGTAGTAGCTCAAAATTATTGAGCAAGTGGCCGTTGTCTGATATTCTTTCCACAACCTGCAACTCACAACTTTCTTTGAAGTAAATACATGTGGGTAAGGCGTGCTCATGTCACATAATGATCACATAATTAATGCTAACGACGAAGATTTAATATAAATGCAGCAGGTAATCTATCAATGTTAAAATAAACACATTAAGCACATAATTTCAAATAATCCAAAATCATTTAATTAGCAATAAATAGCAAAAATCGATGCAAAGCACAAGTTATCACATAATTCCATTAATTCAGAGACTTCGAATAATTCAAATAATGTGCGAGACTCTCAATCAACAATTAATCCTATGTCGTTCGACCTAGACTTGACACGACACGACACTAGAACGTCGGTTTTGCAACCGGGCTCTGATACCACCTTAGATGTAGCACCCCTGTACGTAGAGATACCACACCCCCGCACTATAGGCCGATCCACATACGAAATGGGCAATCCGTACATCAACTAACCTATAGCGAACGGGTGACAATAAAAGAAAGGACGAGCTAGGCGGGACTAAACCCCAAAGCAATACAATACCAATACATAAAAGTTAAAAGCGAAAGCATTAATTCATAGATACATATAGGTATCCTATTCACATCAACGATATAGATACTAATAGATACCAACAGGTATCAATACATTATCATCTCTTATATACCTATACATGATCAAGTATTCAGAATGTGATAATAACGGACATAACATGAGAAGTAGCAAAATATATACATGATGGTACACTGCTAGACTCGTGACAATGCAAGACTGGACCAGACTCCCGCCTACCACGAATGGCTCTCAAGTACCTGAAAAGTGAAGTATCAATCTACCAAAGACTGAGTGAGGGGCAATACATATATATTAGCGCAATCACATGCAAGTTATAAGCTCGGGTAAGGTTTTATAATCAAAAGTATTATACGTTCACAATAATAGAGAGCTTGCCCGAGATTACAACTATCAATATTAATTACTGGTTCGTTTCATGCAATCAGTCAATACATGGCCCCAGCGAGTGAGGGGGGTCTCCAACCGAACTCCAAATGAACATGTACATGCTTGCTTGATTATCAATAAATAGGTGATCATGCAATTCACTTATCGTGCAATTGTGCGAAAGTGTAATCATATAACACGTTCATGAAATGGAAATCATGCAATAACCCGAGGCGCATCCGTGGTGCCGGACTCGTCCCCAGTCTCCTTCTTCCTCCGGTTTGATGATGGGATTGCAAGGCCCCAACATCCAATCTCATTGAGCAGAGGGTACATGAATCCCTAAGCCCGGAGCTCCTTCCTCCACTAACCTCCTAGTGGATTCAGGGGTGACCCCTAACATGGTGAGGACAGCGCCAGAGTTACCCGTCAGCCCTTGCTTTCCCGGTTGGCTCTGGTCACTACCCTCGGGCCCAAACGTAACCGGTCATGCTACTCGCCTAAACATGCACGAAACAATACATGGCTTGCTTGCTTGCTAGAACATGACTTGAAATGATCAATGATTTATAGAGATTATAATTATAATTACCTTTTTGGCCGAAATATCACATAAGGGATATACGGGTTCAATATAACTAACAATTAAACCTCACCTTTACCGACAAAAGACAAGTAGGCACGGACTACGGGGCTTGCTCCTCGTCCCTACGAAGCTGGTCTGTGCAAAATAGACGTGTACACGTGAGACTTGACTCTAAAATGAACCAAATATGACGAACGGCGGAAATGTTTCGAGATGACGTGCAAATCATAATGTGGCATGAAAACATGTTGTTTCAGTACATATGAGATCATATAAAAGCAATTCGGGGTCGAGGAAGTCGTTGGATCGAGGGGCTAAAAATGTAATTTTATGCAGAATATTTTGTTCTGTAATCCAGGTGGGAACGGCCGTTCCGGGTTCCCTTTGTAAATGGGAACGGTCGTTCCCATGAGCCCCCAAAACGCGCCAACGATTTCAATTTTAGTAATGCGCCTTAGCTGGGAACGGCCCTTCCGGCGCAAGGCCAAAATGGGAACGGCCGTTCCCATGCTCGGCCGCCTTGTTATTGTTTAAAAGAGGGGAACGCCCGTTCCCACAATGCTTTGAGGTTGGGAACGGCCGTTCCCTGTTTCTGCAACTTACAGAAACAGAGAAAAACAGGGGAGGCTCTCGGCAAGAAGCAACAAAGCAACAAAAATTCCATTTTCAATCAACAAAGTTAGGATTTTCTGGTAATATGATGCATATGTGCTCAAGAAATGATATCCTAACACTTAAACACTCAAAGCATGAAATATCATCAAGATTTCCAAGGTTTCTAGCTCAAGTTCATATTGATCATTCAAGCTTGATTTTCCATTAAATTCATGCACAAATCATGCCATAATTCATGATCATGATCACATAATCATGCTTCCAACTTCAACTAACTCATTTAGCATATAATTCCTAAACCCTAGCTCAATCAAATACGCTCAAGATCACCAATTCATACACAACCAACCTTGGAATGGAAAAGAGATGAAGAAAATGAATGAAGATGATGATCAACTCCAATTCTTGTAATATTTTCTGGAAATTCTTGATGAAAATGATAAAATTCTCTTCCCTTCTCCTTGCTTCTTGCTACCGAGAGAGAGAGCAAAGTTGTTGGGAAAATCTTGTTGAAAAATGAGTTCATGGAAGCTTGGAGATGCATATACCGATTCATCCCTTTTTGAAATGAGTGAATTGCTCAAATTTTGCCAATTAGTCCTCCAAGAATTCAAGTTACACAATTGAGGATATAAACTTATGAGTTATGATCAATTGGGTCCAAAGAATTAAAATGAAATTTGGTCCTTGAATTTCAAAGAATGAACATATATGCCAAGTTTGACAATTAAATCATATTCAGTAATTATTTTACGAAATAAATATTTTCAAGTCCTGAAAGGAATTCTCAATTTGATATAAATTGATAAAATCTCATGAAAGTATTATAAAATATAATTTATAAAATTATTTTAGACCTAAGATATTAATAAATAAAAACTGGGGCGTTACAGTTTTCGTTCAAGTTACCTATTGAACCCTACAACCTGCATGAATAATATTTAGCCTAAAAACCATATTTATATTAATATTGTTTTCATGTGTGTAATCGAGTAAACCTTTATTAAATTGAACCTGTTGTTACTGTTATTGTTACACACTGACCGTTCCTGTTTTGGCGAGATACTGTATTGCACACTGATTAAGGGCTCTGAGACTTGTGTATTGAGCGAGCCGGGGAGTTATCGGGCCGACGGTAACCTCTTGCACAGTCTCACACTGTTGGGATGACCCCTGAATCCACTAGGAGATTAGTGGAGGAAGGAGTTCCGGGCATAGGAGTCATGTTCCTGATGCTCACACTGACTGGATGGCGAGGGCTAGCTAACCGAACCATCCTGGAGGGAAAAGGAGATCTTGGGAGAGTCCGGCACCACGGGTTGTAGCACCCCACTCGTGAGGCACCACATCCCCCGTATCAAACCATAGCGAACGGGAGACAAACAGAAAAACCTCCTAAGCTAGGCGGAACTTAGACGCTGCAATTATAACCAATCAACCAAACATAATACATCGGGAAACTAAAAACTAAACACATGCATTGGCCACAGGCCTGCAGAAGTTAAACACACGAACCGCAAGCAGACTTGGGCTCTTCAGGCCTCTTTTTAACTCATAACCAAAGTCTGGCAAGAGCAATTCGATAGCAAATATACAAAGTTTCAAGTTCATAATCTTACAAGGTTGAATCATGCACAATTTAAATACATAAGTGAATGCAGAGACGCTTCTAACTTAACTTGACCGACTCAAACTCAACACAACTCCGCCTAGCTCGAAACTCCAAAGACAAACCTGCACACTAAAGTGTTGGGGAGGGAGAGGGTCAGTCTCTAGAAGACTGAGTGAGCAGGAGCGATATACGTATATAAAACATGCACATGCAAGTCATAAATCTAGAGCAAGGTTTTATTTAAATTTTGTTCCCAAGAGGGTAAGAAAATAACGAAGCAATGCTCGGACTTTATGACTAATCAAATTAAATTCATTAAGTTCATAAATCATACATAAACATTAAGGCTCGGTGAGTGAGCGTGCATTATCTCAAACCAAACTCCGACCGTGGACGATAAATATCATTAATACATTGAATATGTGATCATGCAGTATATTATAATACACACAAATCATATAACATAGTCGTTTGGGCGATCCGTGTCCCGGCCTTCCCGCACGGTGCATAACAATCATACCATAATCATAATCATAAAAGAACTTCCAACCTTCTTCCTCCGGGTGGTGGACGGGTTTGCAAGGCCCGACCACCTAAACATATCAATGTGGCAATTGAGGTTCATGAGTCCTCAATCCCCAGTTAGCGTTTCCTCGTCAAAAACTCCTTAACGAGGTCCATTTCGCCGTAATCAATGTGGGACTAATGTACGGGACCACCGCCGGCCCGATGCCTAGACGGATAGCCACATACACTAAGTCCCTGGGCCCCTGTTCAATACATGTTCTCGCCAACATATTCAATTCATGAGAAACACAATACCTTTGAAACATAATTAATACATTTCATAACCCTTGAGAAAACATTTACTCGATGACTCTATTTGAAAACAATATATAGGTATATTTTAGGTTTTTGGCCAAAACTTGTCATATAAGGTTGTAGGGTTCAATACGTAACTAGAACGAAAACACCCTCACCTGAAACATGACGGTACAAGGATATGAGTTACCGAGTGCCTCGTTGATCAAGATTTCTCCACCCTGGAGATAACTGTACAAGGACAACGTAACGTGTTCGTGAGACTCAAGACACCAAATGAACCATATATGACGCACGACAATGTATAATCATGTTGTGAATGCATAAGAAATGATATTATGCAATGAACACGTTCATGTGCACTATTAATGCATTTAAATCCCATAACGAGCCATTCATTCACTCAAGGAAGCGTTCATAATCATTTAAGTCATTGGTTCATTTAAAACTCAAATATATCAAGTTTCAATTATAAAATTTAACAAAACAAAGGCATTTAAGGCATATAACCAAGCCATTGGTTCATTCATTCATTCAAGTTCATATATTCACATTTCAATCAAATCAATTCAAGAATTTCACCTAAGCATCATATCACGTATTAAATCACATTTATAATTAGAAATTAGACAACTAAATACGTTCAATTTAAGATCAGAAATTAAATGAAACAAGAAATAGGTAACAATTAATTTCTATAATTAAATTAAATCAAATAACATTTAATATTTAACAAACATATATAAATATATAAATATATATATATATTTATATATATACATGCACACGTACTCAGTCATGCATGCAAATCTCATACATTAAACATATGTATATATATAGTTTTATACGTATGCATGCAACAACAACACATGCATGCAATTTTATAAAGCACAAACAAAATTTTCATGCATTCAACATATAAGATTAAATACATGCATGCTTGCAGCCTATTTCACATGCAACAATCACACCATTCACTTTATTCAAGCATTACATGCATCAGTGCAAAGGAAAAAGAAAATTAATAACAGCAGCAACTAGCAACACACAGCAGCGAACAGCTCTCCAGAATCAATCTCTCCGCCCGGGGAGATTGTACAACAAAAGTCCACGCCCGGGGAGCTTCATGCGGTGGAGTTTCTGTAATAGAGCTCCCCGGCCGGGTACTTTCAGGCACCAAATCTCCCCGGCCGGGGAGAGGCAACAGAAAGCAGTCGCAGCAGCAACACAGAGCTCAAATTTAACCCCTGTTTCTTGGCTTAAACGCAGCAGCAGCTAAAGCAACAATCAGGCAAGATATGTAGCAACAAAAGGCCTAAAAGGCAGCAACAATCCAGCCCTAACAACTCACTAAAACTGACAGCAACAAGCAAGAAGAAATGTAGCAGCTGACAGCAGAAAAATCATTCCAAAACAGGGTAAAAATCCACGAAAACAGAGCATAACTGATCTCATTTAATCCCATCAAGTTCAGGTAAATTAGGCTATCCAATACGCAGCAAAACAACACCAATTTGACATGTTAATCAGTCCCAAAAGAGCTCAAATGTGATGGGCAGGCACACGTGACCATTTCATGAAATTTTCTCAAAGAGCCATAAGTGATATCTCATAAATACTTCAACTACCATGTAATAAATGATCATAAATGAGAAGAGGATGTCAAAACAATCATAGTCAAGCTTGGAATCACTCAAATCCATCAAGAATGGAAAGAGATCATCAAAATTGCTCTAAACCTTACTATTCATTCATTCAGCCATATCTTCATGAAAACGGACTCAAATTTAGGGATGAAAGGATGAAAATGACCAGGAATGAACATATATTACAACCCTCAGCTTACCTTGTTGATTAATGGAGGTTTGGAGGAGATTTGAGCTTTTAATCTCCAAGGTGCACAAGGGTTAGGGGAAAACTGGAGAGCAGACTGTTTTGGCTGAGTTTTTTTATGTGATGAAGGTTATCTCGGTTTGGGGTGTTTATGTCTGGTTTGAGGGTTGAGTTAGGGTTCTGAAGCATCCAACTATAGTTAATTTGGTCAAGGTTTGTATAAGTTATGGCATTTTTTGTGAAGGGGTAGCAGATTTGCATCTGTTTCGGTTTTCGGTTGAATTTCGGGGGTTCAAATGATTTCGGAAAAATATAAGGCTAAGTTCATTAAACCTGAATCTTTGATGTGAGTTCAACGAAGTTGACGGAACTCAAATCCGAGTTCCCGAGCTCAAGATATCACACATGGAACCAAGGGTGCGCTAATTGCTCGTTAGCCCCCGATTTGGTTCCACAATTCAAATTAAATTCCTTAACATGTCAAATGAGTTCGAAAACGTAAACCGAGCATATAGGCATGTTCATGACACATGTATTTACGACATACTAAATTTCCACGACATTTCGATATCATTCCATATATGAACGAAGCACAAATAAACATTCATGCGCAAATCCTTAAAGAATTCATACATAATAAATTAAATCTAATATTCAAATTCTATTATTAAACAAAATTCAAAGTCAACGGATTTTTAGAAATATTTAAATCAGATAATTAAGGTTATCATTTAATTAATACTAAACACTTGATTAACAATTTAATTAACATTAATCACTAAATTATTAATTTAAAATAATTACTAAAATACGAAGTAATTAAATTTATATTAAATTGAAATAAAATAAATTAAAATAAAATAAAATACTAACAATTTATAATGAAATTGAATATAAAACACGTATAAACAATTAATCACATAATTAAATAATTTAATTGCATAATTTATAAATAATTACGACATATTAGTATAAATGAAAAACCGGGGCGTTACAATCTCTCCCCCTTAAAAGAATCCATCCTCGGATTCCCTGTCTGCCTGAAAACAATTAATGAAGGAACCCCGTTCCTCACAAGCAATAAGGAGAGAACCTCGTCTCTCAAAAGTAACAACGAGAGAACCCCGTCTCTTGAAAGCAACAACGAGAGAACCCCGTCTCTCGAAAACAGGTAGGGAAGTTCAAAATACAAAATACAATCACAACGAAGAGCAAACATCAAGGAGAAAGCATCAAAACATCCAATTACGATAACTTAAACAAAACAATCACATAAAGCCAGGGAACAATTATCACTTACTTACATCCAACATCGATTATACAACAATAGTTAACAAATCAAAGAGTCAAAGCACAGATTATCAAAATTATTTAAATTAACAATGCGTGTATGCATATGCCATGGATGTCTGAGGTACCGTTCACCGTGGAAATGGATTTGAGGCTAAAGCTTTCATGGTCCCAAGGTATGGTCTGAATCCAAAAGCTAGCTCGACTCTTGGCTTGTCTTTAATATCTTCAACATGTCTACCTGAGAAACTGATAAGGCTGTCGACTGGTCCTACGCTTAATTCCACTCTTATTCTTATATCTTCTTACCTTCTTCCTGTAACACCCCGACTCACAGTCGGTACAGGTAAATTATGTGATTTAATATTATTTGCGTTTTAGATTATTTGTATAGGACTATTTTGAATTATTTGAACTTATATGAATTATGTGAATTAATGTTGCATGTGATTTATTCGTTTTAATTTGAGTTGGCCTTATTTGAACCTGTATTTGTTGAACCGAACCAACTTGAACCAGTACACCTTGAACCGGACCCGTGAACCGAACCGGTCCAGCCTTAAAGGCTGAACCATTTCTCTCCTCCCTCATTCTTCACGTTATTTTCAGCAACAACCAAGCCAAGAAAGAAGCTAAAACCTCAAGTTGATCATTCCAACTTCCCAAGCCAAGTTCTCTCTCGTTTCTTCGTCTTTTCTCGAACTTAGGTATGTTTCGGAATCCCCTCGTCGTGCTCGTCATTTATATGGTTTAATTTCTGAGTTTGGAGTGAGTTTTATATGCCTTTGCTTCCTTACGTGAATAGTAAGGGTTTAATGAAAAATGAGATTACTTGCTCTTTGCTTGTTGTAATTGATCCCTAGCTTCATTTATGAGTTATATAGGTTGTATATGTTGTCTTTATTGCATTTAATCTTTGGTTGGTTGAGCATTTATGAATGATCATGATTTTTGCTTGAATATTGCATTCCCTTGATCATGCATTTTAATTCCGTTTTCTTGAGTTATTTGAGTGTTTATATGTCAAGCATGATTTATATGTATTGTTTGTGCATTTTAAGAGGTTGTGGCAACTCTTGGGTGTTGGTTTTTGGCCATTTTTGGCACCAAACGAGCTCCCCTGTTTCTGTAAAAATGAACTCTGCTCCAGCTTTTCGAACCAGGCCGGAACGGCCGTTCCCGCCCAGTTTCAAACTGGGAACGACCGTTCCCAGGCCAAATACTGTTCATGCCGAGAGTGGGAACGACCGTTCCCAGTTTGTACTGGGAACGGGAACGGCCGTTCCCATGGCCGGAACCCTTCTACTGGGTCAAATCCGCGAGGGTGGATTTTTCCTTTTGGAAAAATCCATGGGGGTGGATTTGAGGCAGTAGCTCTGGAAAAATCCGCTAGGGTGGATTTTTCCCTTTGGAAAAATCCATGGGGGTGGATTTTGCCACTTTTTCTCTTTGCCTTGTTTATGCATTTGTATGATTTTAAATGCTTTTCTTTTGCATATTAATTGTTATAATTTGATTGTTTTGCATAATAAATTGTAAATAAATATGTTATGTTATGATTTGCGAATTCTATGATTTAATTGTGACATTTTATCTATGAACATGAATCATGCATTTTGCCGAGCGTCTTCTTTGGTTCATATAGAGTCTAAGTCTTGGGCTTTCGTGTTTTCTTTTCAGAGGAGGTTCCAGTTGACGAGCCCGAGGCGTAGGTTGTTCACGTCTGCTCATATTTTGGTCACGCACAAGGTGAGGTTAGGAATTTTATTAGCTAAGCGACCTAAAGCCTTATGTGATGTTTTCAAGCCGTGCATGTGACTATATATTATATATATAGATATGTACGTGTTGATTAGAATATGTTTATGATCTTGTGAACAACTTTGTTTTGGGAAAAGATATTAAATAAGCTTATGTAAGCTATGTTTTGGAAAAGGCTTTACAATTCTGCTAGCGAGATTGCCATGAAAGATTTGGCATTTGTTATGATATGATTTGTATGTGTGGATCCAAGGAGCTAAGGGTAAGGAACCCTCGGGACGGTTCGGGCCGTCGAGGTTCGGCCTGTGCGTAGTCTCCATCCGATATATCACACGCGACCCCTGGGAGTTTGGGAAGGTGTGATATTTCGATGCCTTCGGCGTAAAAACCGGGGAGGGCACGATGTGGGTTCGCTACCCCTCGTGAGTCTGTATATGTCTGGATGGTTAGGGCCGCCGGTGGCTCTTCCATCATTGGTGTAGAGGTTGATATGTATGATTTCTGTTTTGTTTTTTCTGAGGAGTAAAGGTTGGAAGCTCGTTCTCGCCGAGCATTATGTTTTGTTATGTATGTTTGAGAAGTATGAATCGGGATAGCGTTTTTGAAATGTTTTAAAGTATGTGTATTTGTTTTGGAAAGTTTTAGTTTGTAAAACCTATTCCGGTTCATCATTTCGCCCTTTGCTTTGTGCTCTGCTCTATATATATGTAGGGTGTGGGTGTGGGTGTGCGTTAGCCCCCTCACTCAGTCAGTTGACTGACTTCTCGTTTATTCTTTTAGTTGCAGGTTTTGGGAGCGTGAGCTAGGCGGAGAAGTGTGTCGTCTGTTACACTTGTCGGTCTAGGTCTCGTTAGGTGCATTTACATACCTGCACTTTATTATTTTGTAGTTGTATAGTTATGATTTGTATATACTTATACACTATTTTTGTTCGAGCCGGGATGGCTTTTGTGCAGGAGGTGTTGGTACTTATACGTAAATACTATATGGATAGGTGTGTGTTGGTACCTATATATATATATATGTGATGATTTTGCTTGTTACTTTTATTTTTCGCTTCCGCGTACTCTGATCCTGTGTTGTTTAGCTCCGCCTAGCCTAGAGTGTGTGTTTGGTCTCCCGTTCGCTATGATTCGGATTCGGGTGCGGACATTCCATTTCGTATTCGGGTTCGGATTATGGTGCGGGGGATGTGGCCCTACGTGTGGGTGCTACATCCTGAAGTGGTATCAGAGCTGAGAGACGGGGTTCTCTCTTTGCTGTTTTGAGAGACGGGGTTCTCTCTTTGCTGTTTTTGAGAGACGGGGTTCTCTCATTGTTGTTTGAGAGACGGGGATTCTCTCTTTGTTGTTTGTAAGGAACGGGGTTCCTTCATTAAGTGTTTTAAGCAAATAATGAATCCGTCCACTTAAGGATGTAGCACCCCGCACGTGAGGCACCACATCCCCCGCACTAAGGCTCAACACGAGTAACGAAATAGTATATCCGCACCCGTATCAAACCCTAGCGAACGGGAGACAAACATAAAACCTTCCTAAGCCAGGCGGAGCTAGACCCTGCAATGATTACCAATCCACAAACTATATGCATCAACATGCTCAATTCAACATACGAATTATAATATAATTTGGTCTCTTCAGGCCTCTTTTACCATATAATAAAACCCAGTAAAACCAATTTAATATCAATTACATGAATATTCAAGTTCATACTATAATAGAATGAATCATACATAATTTCCAATACAGAAATGAATGCAGAGACTCTTCTAATCTAACTCGACTCACTCAAAGACTTCAAACACCTCCGCCTAGCCCGAAACTGCAAGGAACAACCTGCACACTAAAGAGTGGGGAGGGAAAGGGGTCAGTCTCTAGAAGACTGAGTGAGCCGGAGCGATACATATATATAGAAAACATGCACATGCAGGTCGTAAACCCCGAGCAAGGTTTTATTTGAAATTAGTTCCCACTAAGGGTAAGAAAATAGATAACAATGCTCGAACTTTACGGCTAAGTCATATTAAATTCATTTCGATCATAAATCATACATAAATATAAAGCTCGGCGAGTGAGCGTGCACAACCTCCATCCATACTCCGACCGTGTACGACAAATATTAATAATATATTTATTAGGCGACCATGCATTAAATCATAATACACACAGACCAAAAATCATATCATAACCATATTCGTTTGGGCAATCCGGATCCCGGCATTCCCGCACGGTGCCTAGTCATATCATAACATATTCATAAACATAATCATATTATAACCAACCTTCTTCCTCCGGGTTGGTGGTGGGTTTGCAAGACCCGACCACCTCCGTCACTGGCCAAAAGGGGTTACATGACTCCCCAGATGGCACTCAGTCTCCCTTTCCCCGCCAATCTCCTGACGAGGTCCAGTACCGCTGTTTAAGTAGTGGGACTAGTATATGGGATCCCCGTCAGCCCTTGCTTCCTCGGTTAGCCACATATACTAAGTCCCGGGGCCCGTGAACATATCAACCATACAATCTCGCCAAAACATATCCATATATATACATATGATACATACCATAAGAAGTCATACCTTACCGTGTAATTCGGCATATGCTATATACGTACCTCTCCGTGTCATCCTAATCCATAGCTAGCATGAGGGCACACGGTTTGGAGCATAGCCTCATTACAAAACCATTTTTAAGCTTATATATGCTCATACGTATAACTCAGAAGGATTTACTCGATAACTTCATTTGAAAATCACATATATATATATAATCTTAAGGTTTTTGGCCAAAACTTTACACGTAAGGGTTGTAGGGTTTGTTACGTAGCTAGAACGAAAACCACCCTCACCTGAACCGTGACGAAACAAGGAACGGGTTAACAAGTGCTCGAACGGTCAAGATCTCTCCACCCTGGAGATAAACTGTACAACATATTACAAAATCGCGGCAATTTGATATCAAAGCATATAAGAATGAAGCACAAAATAAACGAACAAACTCAATCATACAATTCATGCATGAATTATAAAATTTTCCATGCAATTCATGCAATCCCCATGCAAATGAAATAATTTCATGCAACAATAATTTCCCATGCAAACGTTAAGATTTCCATGCAAACTATGGTTTACATGCATACTTATTTTAAATCCCATGCAATATGATTCCATGCATAATTAATCCACGTAATATATATATATATATAAGTAATTAATTAAAACATGATTAATTAACATAACATATAATTAGCATAATCATTAATTTAATAATAGTAATTAAACATATATATATACGAGACATATATATATATAGAATAATATTAAAATAATTAATATAATATAATAACAATTATTATAAAATTAATTATAAAGCACGTAAAACAATTAATTCGCGCAATTTGAGAAACACATACGTCATGCTATACAGAATAAGAAAAACGGGGGCGTTACAAGAGCGAGGTTGCAAAACCGGGCTCTGGTGTCGTGTGGGTCTGTCTAGGTCGTACGGCTTAGGACAATGTGACTTTTGATTATGTGCTTGTGTGAATACATGATTCGAGTATGTGATTACTTGACTAATTGATTACTTGATTACTTGATTATTTTCTAAATTGTTTACATATTCATACACTAATATACATGCATCTATATTGCTTGAATTTGTGAATTTCAGGATGCCTCCAAGAAGACATAATAATCGTGAACGGACACCTGATTTGAATGAACCGGCTCCACAGAATGCACCTCCGCCACCACCTATGAACGCGGAGAATATTGTTCAAGCCCTACTCAATCAACTCCAAAACAATCAAAGGGGTAATGCCAATCCGGGTGAAGGACAAGATATTTCAGCTGTGTATCGGGACTTCCGGAACAACAACCCTCCAAAGTGGTATGGAGGTGATGATATTAAGGCGGAAGAGTGGTTATCTGAGATTCGAGGCATTTGGGAGATCTGTCCGGGGACTTCCCAGGACAAGGCTATTTGCACGGGGCGTATTATTCAAGGGCCAGCGGCTATTTGGCTTAGGAGTGTGAGGTCCAAGCTTGAGAGAACGGGTATGGAATTCAACTGGGAGACGTTTGTGCAGGAATTCCATGAGAAATATATCCCTCATAGTGCACAAGAACGTCGCCTCCAAGAGTTCTTCAATTTGAGGCAAGGCAACCGGACGGTGGAGGATTATATTTTGGAGTTTGAGAGGCTAGCTCCTTATGCCACTCACATTACCGACCATGATGATCATAAAGCCCGCAAGTTTCTTCATGGACTTCGCCGGGATATTCAAGAAGCTTTACAAGCTGCTAATGTGAGTACTTGGGCCAAGGTTACAAAAAGGGCAATTCAAGTTGAGGCCCAAATGGCTCGATTGAAGCCTCCGCCTTTCTCTTCGACTCGAGGATCGGGATCAGGTTCTGGATTGGGTAAGAGGCCCATTTCTTATGCTCCACGAGCTCCTGTCCCACCGGCTTTTCGTCCCCAGGGTTTAGGGAACAAAAAGCCCCGTATTACCGGTCCCGTAGTACCTCCTGTTGCTCCAGTTCGACCGGCTCCAGCTCAGGGACCACCTGTTTGTTCTTATTGTCAGGGGAGACATCCGGTGGAGAGGTGTTGGAAGCTTCAGGGTAAATGCTATGCGTGCGGGTCTTCTGATCACTTGATTGATGCTTGCCCGAATAGGAGGCCGGTTGTGCAGGCTCGCGTGTTTGCTCTGGAGGGAGAGGAGGAAGCTGCTGATGTCGACCCGAACGCCGTGATAGAAGGTACAATAAACATTCATGGCATATCACTACATGCATTATTTGATCCCGGGGCTACGCATTCATTTATTTCCCGGGATATTGTTGCTTCTTTGCCTTTACTTGATGAATTATCTGCGCATGTGTATGTGGTGAATACTCCTTTGGGAGGATCTGTGGAAGCTGACAGGGTGTTCAGGGAGTGTCCGGTGGTGTTTGAGGGCCGAGTTTTTCCTGCAGACTTGATAGTTCTACCGTTGAAGAAGTATGAGGTTATTCTTGGTATGGATTTTCTCTTCAGATATCGAGCTCAGTTGGATTGTCATGAGAAGAAGGTTTTGTTGGGGACAGTGGTCTTTACGGGTGAGAGGTTGAAGTCCAGCCCGTTTGTGTCTTTTATGGAAGCAAGTAAGCTCCTCCGGGACGGCGCGACAGGTTTTGTGGCCTATCTTTTGAATAAACCGAAGGATCAGGCCAAACTTGAGGAGACAGAGGTCGTGAGTGAGTTTCCCGATGTTTTCCCTGAGAATTTGGGTTCTTTACCACCGGATAGGGACATCGAGTTTGTAGTCGACCTTTATCCTGGAGCTGAGCCTTTCTCTAAGACACCGTATCGGATGGCTCCTGCTGAGTTGAAGGAGTTGAAAACTCAGCTGGATGAGCTTTTGACTTGCGGTTACATCCGTCCGAGTACATCCCCGTGGGGTGCTCCCGTGTTATTTGTGAAGAAGAAGGATGGGACTTTGAGGATGTGTATAGACTACCGCGAGTTGAACCGGATGACAGTGAAGAATAAGTATCCTTTACCTCATATCGAAGAGTTGTTTGACATCTTGCAAGGGTCGCAGGTGTACTCTAAGTTAGATTTGAGGCAGGGATATTACCAACTTCGTATCCGGGAGGAGGATATCTCTAAGACTGCGTTCAATACCCGTTATGGACACTTCGAGTTTGTAGTGATGCCGTTTGGGTTAACTAATGCTCCAGCCGTGTTCATGGATATGATGCACCGAGTGTTTAGACAGTATCTTGACAAGTTTGTGGTCATTTTCATAGACGACATCTTGGTGTATTCTAAGTCTGCAGAAGAGCACGCAACGCATCTCAGGATTGTGTTGGAGATCCTTAGAGAGCACAAGCTTTATGCCAAGTTTAGCAAGTGCGAGTTCTGGCTCGACAGAGTGTCTTTTCTGGGTCACATAATTTCAGGTGAGGGGGTTGAAGTTGATCCTTCTAAGATTGAGACTGTGGTTCAGTGGGAAAGACCGAAGAATGCCTCCGAGATAAGAAGTTTTCTCGGGTTAGCGGGTTACTATAGGAGATTTGTAAAGGATTTCTCCAAGATTGCTTGCCCGTTGACTCGATTAACCAAAAAGGAGGTGAAGTATGAGTGGGATGATGGGTGCGAGAGAAGTTTCCAAGCTTTGAAGGAAAGATTAACTTCAGCACCAGTTCTTACCCTACCCGAGGGATCCGAGGGCTATTCGGTTTTTGCAGATGCTTCTAAGGAAGGACTCGGATGTGTATTGATGCAAAATGGCCGAGTGGTGGCCTATGCTTCTAGAAAGTTGAAGGAACACGAGAAGAACTACCCCACTCATGATCTTGAGCTTGCAGCGGTTGTATTTGCTTTGAGGAAGTGGCGTCATTACCTCTATGGGAGGACTTTCGAGATATTCACGGATCATAAGAGCCTCAAGTATCTTTTCACTCAGAAGGAACTGAATAATAGACAGAGGCGTTGGATGGAATTCTTAGAGGATTATGACTGCACGATTCAGTATCATCCGGGCAAGGCGAATGTTGTAGCAGATGCTTTGAGCAGAAAAGCAAGTGTTTCATGTTTGAGTGCAGAGTCTTCAGGACAGGATTCGACAGTTTTGGTTTCAGTGGCTCGGTTAGCTAACATCACAGTTCAGCCGGATTTGAAACAGAGGTTGTTGGATTCTCAGGCTTCGGATACAGAGATTCAAAGATTAGTGGTTCGGTCTAGGATAGACCCCGAGACGAAGTTTGGGTTTGATGATTCCGGTTTGTTCAGGTTCAAGACCAGGGTTTGTGTCCCAGAAGACCTCAAGAGGTTAATACTTGAGGAAGGACACCGTTCGGGATATTCCATTCACCCCGGTGCTACGAAGATGTACCGAGATTTGAAGGAATACTTCTGGTGGAATGGCATGAAGAGAGATGTCGCGAACTTTGTGAAGCGGTGTCTCACGTGTCAAGTGGTGAAGGCAGAACACCAGAAACCGGGAGGAACTCTCCAACCACTTCCGATTCCTGAATGGAAGTGGGAGCAAGTGACTATGGACTTCGTGTCCGGCTTGCCAAGATCAAGAGAAGGTTATGATGGAATTTGGGTGATAGTCGACCGATTGACCAAGTCTGCTCATTTTCTCAAGGTGAAGATGTCTTATAAGACTCCGAAGTTGGCCGAATTGTATTGTAACGAGATTGTGAGACTTCATGGGGCGCCTGTTAGCATTGTCTCAGATCGTGATCCGAGGTTCACAGCTAAGTTTTGGCAGGATCTTCAGAGTAGGTTGGGTACGAGGCTTAATTTCAGCACCGCTTTTCATCCTCAGACAGATGGACAGTCAGAGAGACTGATTAAGTATTTGGAGGATTAATTACGAGCGTGTGCTTTGGATTTCAAGGAAAAGTGGGATAAGCATTTAGCTCTGGTTGAGTTTGCCTATAACAACAGTTTTCAGACCTCTATTGGTATGGCTCCCTATGAGGCACTATATGGAAGGAAGTGTAGATCGCCTCTATTTTGGGATATGGAAGATTGGCGGTGGACCGAGGAGAATAAGCTTGAAAGAGCAACACCACGAGAGAGATTGGATAAAACCACTGCTAAGGTTAAGTTGATTCAGCAGAGAATGAAGGCAGCTCAGGACCGTCAGAAGAGCTATGCGGATAAGAGGAGAAGGCCTCTTGAGTTTGAAGTCGGAGATAAGGTGTTCTTGAAAGCATCTCTGAGGAAGGGATTTTCTCGAATAGGTCGAGGTGGGAAGCTTAACCCTAGATACCTTGGACCTTTTGAAATCCTTGAGAGAGTTGGAGAAGTGGCATATAGGTTGGACCTACCGCCGAGACTGACCGGGATACATAATGTGTTTCACGTCTCGCAGCTCAGGAAATTTTATCCCGAGGAATCAACTATTCTCCCTGTTGAAGAGGTACAACTTGAGACGGATTTGACAATAGTAAGGCACCCGGTTGAGATTCAAGACCGGAAGATACAAGTGTTGAGGAATAAACAGATTCCCTTGGTCCGAGTTCTTTGGAAAGATCAGAAATCTGAAGAGTCTACTTGGGAGACTGAGGAGAAGATGAGACAGTTGTACCCAGAGTTGTTCTCAGGTCAGACAGTTAACCTGGGGACCAGGTTCTCCGAAGGGGGGGAGGTTGTAACACCCCGACTCACAGTCGGTACAGGTAAATTATGTGATTTAATATTATTTGCGTTTTAGATTATTTGTATAGGACTATTTTGAATTATTTGAACTTATATGAATTATGTGAATTAATGTTGCATGTGATTTATTCGTTTTAATTTGAGTTGGCCTTATTTGAACCTGTATTTGTTGAACCGAACCAACTTGAACCAGTACACCTTGAACCGGACCCGTGAACCGAACCGGTCCAGCCTTAAAGGCTGAACCATTTATCTCCTCCCTCATTCTTCACGTTATTTTCAGCAACAACCAAGCCAAGAAAGAAGCTAAAACCCCAAGTTGATCATTCCAACTTCCCAAGCCAAGTTCTCTCTCGTTTCTTCGTCTTTTCTCGAACTTAGGTATGTTTCGGAATCCCCTCGTCGTGCTCGTCATTTATATGGTTTAATTTCTGAGTTTGGAGTGAGTTTTATATGCCTTTGCTTCCTTACGTGAATAGTAAGGGTTTAATGAAAAATGAGATTACTTGCTCTTTGCTTGTTGTAATTGATCCCTAGCTTCATTTATGAGTTATATAGGTTGTATATGTTGTCTTTATTGCATTTAATCTTTGGTTGGTTGAGCATTTATGAATGATCATGATTTTTGCTTGAATATTGCATTCCCTTGATCATGCATTTTAATTCCGTTTTCTTGAGTTATTTGAGTGTTTATATGTCAAGCATGATTTATATGTATTGTTTGTGCATTTTAAGAGGTTGTGGCAACTCTTGGGTGTTGGTTTTTGGCCATTTTTGGCACCAAACGAGCTCCCCTGTTTCTGTAAAAATGAACTCTGCTCCAGCTTTTCGAACTAGGCCGGAACGGCCGTTCCCGCCCAGTTTCAAACTGGGAACGACCGTTCCCAGGCCAAATACTGTTCATGCCGAGAGTGGGAACGACCGTTCCCAGTTTGTACTGGGAACGGGAACGGCCGTTCCCATGGCCAGAACCCTTCTACTGGGTCAAATCCGTGAGGGTGGATTTTTCCTTTTGGAAAAATCCATGGGGGTGGATTTGAGGCAGTAGCTCTGGAAAAATCCGCTAGGGTGGATTTTTCCCTTTGGAAAAATCCATGGGGGTGGATTTTGCCACTTTTTCTCTTTGCCTTGTTTATGCATTTGTATGATTTTAAATGCTTTTCTTTTGCATATTAATTGTTATAATTTGATTGTTTTGCATAATAAATTGTAAATAAATATGTTATGTTATGATTTGTGAATTCTATGATTTAATTGTGACATTTTATCTATGAACATGAATCATGCATTTTGCCGAGCGTCTTCTTTGGTTCATATAGAGTCTAAGTCTTGGGCTTTCGTGTTTTCTTTTCAGAGGAGGTTCCAGTTGACAAGCCCGAGGCGTAGGTTGTTCACGTCTGCTCATATTTTGGTCACGCACAAGGTGAGGTTAGGAATTTTATTAGCTAAGCGACCTAAAGCCTTATGTGATGTTTTCAAGCCGTGCATGTGACTATATATTATATATATAGATATGTACGTGTTGATTAGAATATGTTTATGATCTTGTGAACAACTTTGTTTTGGGAAAAGATATTAAATAAGCTTATGTAAGCTATGTTTTGGAAAAGGCTTTACAATTCTGCTAGCGAGATTGCCATGAAAGATTTGGCATTTGTTATGATATGATTTGTATGTGTGGATCCAAGGAGCTACGGGTAAGGAACCCTCGGGACGGTTCGGGCCGTCGAGGTTCGGCCTGTGCGTAGTCTCCATCCGATATATCACACGCGACCCCTGGGAGTTTGGGAAGGTGTGATATTTCGATGCCTTCGGCGTAAAAACCGGGGAGGGCACGATGTGGGTTCGCTACCCCTCGTGAGTCTGTATATGTCTGGATGGTTAGGGCCGCCGGTGGCTCTTCCATCATTGGTGTAGAGGTTGATATGTATGATTTCTGTTTTGTTTTTTCTGAGGAGTAAAGGTTGGAAGCTCGTTCTCGCCGAGCATTATGTTTTGTTATGTATGTTTGAGAAGTATGAATCGGGATAGCGTTTTTGAAATGTTTTAAAGTATGTGTATTTGTTTTGGAAAGTTTTAGTTTGTAAAACCTATTCCGGTTCATCATTTCGCCCTTTGCTTTGTGCTCTGCTCTATATATATGTAGGGTGTGGGTGTGGGTGTGTGTTAGCCCCCTCACTCAGTCAGTTGACTGACTCCTCGTTTACTCTTTTAGTTGCAGGTTTTGGGAGCGTGAGCTAGGCGGAGAAGTGTGTCGTCTGTTACACTTGTCGGTCTAGGTCTCGTTAGGTGCATTTACATACCTGCACTTTATTATTTTGTAGTTGTATAGTTATGATTTGTATATACTTATACACTATTTTTGTTCGAGCCGGGATGGCTTTTGTGCAGGAGGTGTTGGTACTTATACGTAAATACTATATGGATAGGTGTGTGTTGGTACCTATATTTATATATATGTGATGATTTTGCTTGTTACTTTTATTTTTCGCTTCCGCGTACTCTGATCCTGTGTTGTTTAGCTCCGCCTAGCCTAGAGTGTGTGTTTGGTCTCCCGTTCGCTATGATTCGGATTCGGGTGCGGACATTCCATTTCGTATTCGGGTTCGGATTATGGTGCGGGGGATGTGGCCCTACGTGTGGGTGCTACACTTCCATTTCTCGGTTATATGTTGACCCTGATCCAATCAACCTGCCCTTCCAAAATGAGTTTTACCCTACATCTTCAGATTTCGGACCGGTCTTCTTCAAGGTTCATGCCTCCTTCTATAATTTGGTGAAACCCCTTAAAATCCAATAACCTTTTTGATTAATAATCACAGTCTTCTTAACGAGTTCTTTCCAAACCGGGTTGTGATCATCGGTTCCCAAAAATTTGGATTAATCTCTTCGTGGATCATTTCCTCATCCCTTCATCCTCTTAGAGCCATTAAGTGTGCATTAAATTTCGGTTCACCCAAATTTCTAATCGAGGGAAAACTTCCTTGATACTTCTTGAGATTCAATTCAAGTCCTTCCTTAGTCACTTCTTTCTGATTCCTTTCTTCTCAAATTCCTTCTAACTCATTATGGAGAAACGACTAGCGATGTAGTAGGGCTTGATTTTTTTAAGTGATGTCCGAACTCCTCCAATACTTAGTCAAATTACCGTCTATGGTTGCCATCACAAAAAGCATTAATTTGATTTAATTTCTGTTCCCTGAGGCAATTTAATGGTCTCGCAGAAGCTCTTCCATAATTCCATTATTTCCCAAAATTTAAATCCCATGTGTAGAAATGCTCAACATACCCTCTCCTCAATATCCCGTGGTGGCCTTCAACACGAACTTAATATGTAACGCTCCCTTTAACGGTTTAACCATTAACGTTCTTTTATTTATTTCCGATCATCACCATTAGGACTTCCAAATCTTTCTTAATTTGCAATTCCGTTATTCCAACTAAAATATTTCTTCGAGCACCACTTCAATCTTCCAATTTGTTTCTCGGTCGTGCTCTCCCCCTTAAATTTCTATTGTCACGTGTTGAACTCCATCGATTCTTCTTTTGTCGAAATTCTGGATGAATAATTTTCATTAGAGAGGATTTTAATCAAAAGGGCAACCCCAAGGTTTTGCCTTTCAACTTCCCTTCTAATTCGCTTGATGTCCGAAATCCCTTTCCTATTCTTGTCCGATCCAAACACCCCACAATCAACTCTAATCTCGCTTCTCCTTATGAATTCCTGTTTCCATTAACCTATCCCTTACTTGAACTTCTTTATTTCCCCAACGTCACCTTCCTTGCAACGTACTATCCCATTATTTCTTTTCCTGTTAACTCAGATGTAGCCCGATCGAAGAGATACTTAATAAGTGGGATGAAAGAACTCCCTATTAAATAAACACTAGAAAGCATGTCGGGTTAAAAATGATGATGCACGTGGTACACTTGCGACAATTAAATATGTAGTACATTAAAGCAACAAAATCAAATAAAAATGCACGCACGAACATAAGTTAAGAAAAATAAATAATTTGGTGTGAAGTATGATGCACGTGCCATGAATGCTTTGGAACCTGTCACCAATATAGTGAGTTGTTAGTTCGGTAACTTTTCCTCGTTCCTCCAATCCTGAGATTACTTTGACTTGCTAATCCTGCCTTGTTTTTCCCACGGTCTTCCAGTTTTCCATGAATCTTCGTGCATCCCTTGTTTCTCCCACTATCTGGAATTGCAATTTCACGATCCCTGATTTCCTCGACATCCATTGAATTGGCCTCTGCATTTCCCCCCGAGAATCACCCTTCAGCATTGCCCAAATTCTCTTACAAAATTGAACCCTAATGTAATTCTGAACCCTACTTCTCACCATCACCATGATCAAGACTCCCTTGCTTATCCTTTATGAGTTGAGATTAGTGAAATAAACTCATTTTCCGATTGCTTATACTTGAGCACATGATTTCCTTCTAAAGAGTCTTCACCTTACTTTATCGTTTCCATTTGTTGCTCCATATCTTCCAATTCGACCTCACAACTCGGTAATTTAGCTTCAATTTGGAAAAGGAACTCAATTCCCGTGCTCAATGTCACCACCTTCCCAAAATTTGTATTTACCCCGTCAATTGCCTTTCTCTACTCCCTTCCCTACTCGTTTCTATCTTAGTCGAAATCCAGAACACCTAAATTTAAACTCTTCCTGATCTTGACTTCTACAATCTCGATTTCTAATTATCAGGTTTATTGAGAAGCCCTTGACAATCCTTGGGCTTAATTCTCACCAGATCCATTTTACCTGAATCCTGAACTAAATACCTTCAAGGTACATATACTCCATTCCTTAGGTTGAGTAACCCCTTGAATCCGATTAAAGCAACCTAAGTAGTGGATTCACATAGATTGATCTTCTGAGTCACAACCATCTCGCAATTAACTCCTATTTCACCAAATATCCCGCTACCCTCGCATTTTCAAAGTCAAACCTCCCATTTCGAATTCTATCCATTAAGTCTAACTCTATCTATGACGCCACGCATCTAGTATTCTCCACATTCCTCCTCGGGGCATCCATCTTATCTTCCGTGCCTCAGAAAGAATTTGTAATAGATTGTTGTGATCGTAGAACTTGTCGGTGGTTTGATATCATCTTTATAACCTGGAAATCATAACTCATTTCGAGAATATATGCATGCGATTAGTGCAAGCTCGTGGTACATATTCAACACTAAAGGCAAGAATCCATATAATAATGCAGTAGATAGTTCGACAAAATTAAAAAGAAAAGCCAAATTTCATGTTCAAGATCGATGCAATGCACGCACTGTCACATAGTTCCTAAGCCGTACGACCTAGACTGACTTAAACACGACTCGAGAACACCGGTTTTGAGTTACCGAGTGCCTCGCTGATCAAGATTTCTCCGCCCTGGAGATAACTGTACAAGGACAACGTAAGGTGTTCGTGACACTCAAGACACCAAATGAACCATAGATGATGCACGGTAATGTATGATCATGCTGTGAATGCATAAGAAATGATATTATGTAATGAACACATTCATGTGCATTATTAATGCATTTACATCCCATAACGAGCCATTCATTTACTCAAGGAAGCATTCATAATCATTTAAGTCATGAATTTCACATAATAATTAACACTCAAATATATCAAGTTTCAATTTTAAAATTAAACAAAACAAAGGCATTTAGGGCATATAACCAAGCCATTGGTTCATTCATTCATTCAAGTTCATAAATTCACATTTCAATCAAATCAATTCAAGAATTTCACCTAAGGATCATATCACGTATTAAATTACATTTATAATTAGAAATTAGACAACTAAATACGTTCAATTTAAGATCAGAAATTAAATGAAACAAGAAATAGGTAACAATTAAATTCTATAATTCAATTAAATCAAATAACATTTAATATTTAACAAACATATATAAATATATAAATAAATATATATTTATATATATACATACACACGTACTCAGTCATGCATGCAAATCTCATGTATTGAACATATGTATATATATATTTTTATACGTATGCATGCAACAACAACACATGCATGCAATTTTATAAAGCACAAACAAAATTTTCATGCATTCAACATATAAGATTAAATACATGCATGCTTGCAGCCTATTTCACATGCAACAATCACACCATTCACTTCATTCATGCATTACATGCATCAGTGCAAAGGAAAAAGAAAATTAATAACACCAGCAACTACCAACACACAGCAGCGAACAACTCTCCAGAATCAATCTCCTCGCCCGGGGAGCTTCATGCGGTGGAGTTTCTGTAAAAGGGCTCCCCAGTCGAGTACTTTCAGGCATAAAATTTCCCCGGCCGGGGGTGTAACACCCCAAACGGAGGATGCCACATCCCCCGCACTAAGACCCGGACCCGATCATGAAATGGAAGTCCATGCCCGAACCTAAATTAGAGCGAACGGGTGACAAACGCACACGCTATGCTAGGCGGATCTAACTCGACAAACTAAGAGTGCGGATGTAATTAAAACCAACAACAATAGATAGCGGAAGCATTTAAAACAAAACATGCAAAGCAGGTGACGGGTTCAACTAACGTAGATACCTAATCCCGAATAATAGATCAACAAACATAACAAGTGACGGGTTCAACTAGCATAAATCCCTAGTCCCGAATATCAACATAAAGTAGTAATCATCAAGTGCCACAAGGGGCCGAATGAGAGTGCCACGCAGGGCTACCGAATAGTAAAGTATACTCTCAAGTCTACAAGTCAAAGCATAAGTAAAGTGTATGAAAAGACAAATGCAAATAGAAAGACTAGACCGACGAAGTGTAACTCAAAAGACTCACTTCCGCCTAGCCACGCCAACAACCTGCAACTAAAAGTGTAAATGAGGGGTCAGTCAACTTGACCGAGTGAGGGGGCTAACGCACACCCACAACATATATATATAAAGAGCATAACACAGAATAAAAGGATGGACTCATGAACCGGGGATAGGTTTTGCATACCAAAACATTTTGAAATAACCCAAATAAATATAGATATAAGTTTAGAAACCATTTCGAAAAGGACTCTATCCCGATTCATAATTCCATAACATAACATAATCAACTGCTCGGCGAGTACGAGCTTCCCACCTTTACTCCTCAGAACATAAATCACAATCAATCCAACCGCTACACCAATGATGGAGGGGATGTACTGTCCCCCAAAACCATCTTTAATAACACCGTCTAAAAATAGACTCGATCTCAAGAGGGTAGCGAACCCACAAGAGTCATCTCCGGCCTTAGCCGAAGGCTGAAGATATCACGCCTCCCTCATCACCCTAAGGTCGCACAATGATATCTCAAATGGAACTACGCAATGGGTAAATAACCCGACGGCCCTAACCGTGCCGGGGGACCCATTACCCGTAGCTCCTAGGATCCATAACAGAACAGATCATAACATAACATACGCCAATCTTTCATGTCAATCTCGCTACAGAATTAGAACACAACTGTTTTCCAAAATAGCTTACATATGCCTCGAAAACTGGTTTTATATTTACACCCTTCCTACGCGATGGAACTTTAAGCCTCATGACCTCCATCCACGCAGGACTCACATAAGATCATCAACATATCATATTCAGCACACACATATCTATAATAGAGTATACTCGCATGCAAGGGTAGAAATCAACATGTAAAGGCCATAGGTCACGTAACTATACAAAATCCTAAACCTCACCTCGTGAAAGTAGAGTCTGAGAGTGTGAAGGGCCAAACACTCTAAACCTCGGGCCCACCGGCACCACCAAACTCTGTGACATGACATACAGAAGCCCAGACTTAGACTCTATATGAACCAAACAAGACGCACGGCATTGTTCAACATGATCGTAGTTATGCATAAGTGTTCATGTTGTGCTTGGATAAGGTGTCGTGGTCATTCAAGGCATATCAATGATCAACAAGGTCATATTTACAAGCAACCAACACGCAATTCCATATCCAAAGATGCAAGATCAATTTAGGAAATCAATGTATTCACAAAATGCATATTAAATCATCCGATGGCACAGGGTTCAATTATAATATTACAATTAAGCATCAAGTTCATGTCGAGTTATAAAGTGCATAAGTAAGAGCAACTTGATCATATAAACATATAAAGTTGTTCTACGTAGATGGCATGCTTGATACAATTAAAGAGTGCATCTAATTCACTTAAGATCATACTTGACAACTTCACAACATGTTTGGTACACAAGCTCAAGTCACATTCATAGTTTCATAATATTACACTTACATCCCCTAAGTCATTTATAAAAGTTTAGAATTATTACACATATATCCCCTTAGTTGATTACTAAGCATAATTGTTCATTTAAAGTGTTTATACAATTATTCAACTAGGAATTAATTATTTACAAAGGATGACAATTATCAATTTATCGTAATTCATAATATACCATTTTCAAGTAATAAGAGTAAATCAAGATATTACAATTCTAACTCCTATCATGCATCAAGTCTTAAGTTATTCAAGCATCTTTCATGTATCTCAATTTTATATTTGAAACACAATTTACAACAAACATAACATTGAGAACGTCTCAAATTCATATAGAGAAATCACAACATGTTCGTTCTTCTAAAATATCATTCAAGTTCATTTAGTCACATAAAATATTAGTTTCTAAATATTACACTAACACCCCTTCATATCTAAACACATAGCATAAATTCATCACATCGGGATTCAAATTGTAAATCGAAACATTCATGCATATCACATTCCATTCAATACATGTTTTCATATACGATTGGAATACATCTCGATCAACAAACCAACAATAACCAATTTATTTGCACTTAAAATAATTAATTCAAATAATCACAATTACGTAAAATAATTCGTAATAAATAGATCGAGTGTCCGATTAATGAACGGAAAGTGGCGTTGAACTCACCACAACGAGACAAACAATCTGACCAGACGCCGTCGGAACGCCACCACTGTAGCTGTCGGAATTTGATCGGACCGCCGCCGAAGGTCGCCGGAAAAATCCCAAAAAATCATTCCTGAATGAAGTCTTCGTGCCCGTTCCGAATCCTCGATCAATTTCTGGAAATTCCAAGTCAATCTCCTCCAATTTCAGATCTACGAACATGAAAACCCTAAATCTTCAAACTCAAATTACTTCCAAACCGGTGAACCAAAATGCGATCCGTAAAAGCCATTGTCTTACCCATGACGAGCTCTTCGAAAGCCCTAAGGTAGCTCGCCGGAAAAATCCTCGGAGCTACCGCCGCCGTTGCACCGCCACTTTGCCACCGCGATCCGCCGCCAAACCACAGAATCTGGAGTCTCCTGATCGCAAGCCACTAGTTCTCGTCGTTCCGAACAACTTTCGTGAAGAGCCAGAGGCCAAAAGATGGCCGGAAAAGGCCCTCGTTGGCCGTCGAAGTTTCTGCCGCCGCCCACGTCACCGGAACGACCACCTACGGCCGAGATCTGGTGAAATTGATGCCGAAAATGAACTCAGGGGGTCGAAAAACCTTGGAAACCATCAAGCCCCATCGAAAACCATCGCCGGAAGGCGGCGAAACCAGCCGCTACAGTAACTCGCGCCGCCTCGCGAGCTTTGGGCGGCGCGTGCGGCTCCGTCTCAGCTTCGATGGCCGCGCCACCGACGTCAACCGCTGCACCGGGAAGTTCTCTTTCTGGGTCTCTGGCACGTGCATCGAGGATGTGGCCGGAAACAGCCGCGAAACTCCGGCGAAGTGGCGGCGGTCTGACAGTTCCGCCGCTGCTACTGAAATCCGGCCATAACTCCGCCTCCGTTCGTCTTTAGGCTGTGCAATTGATACTGTTGCGTACGTCTCGCCGAGATAATCGAAATGGACTATTCGTTTGTTGAATTCCGTCGAGAAACGATCGAGTTACGGGTTCGTAACCAAAGCCGCGCATAGTACCCGCGGGAAAGAGAGAGTGGGAGAGGGGAGAGAGAGAGAGAGAAAAGGGATTGGGAGAAATGTGTCTTGTGCACAAGCTATATACAACCGGGTATCCTTATCGCGTAGAAAAGTGAAATATCGCGTACAAATAATCGTAAATAAAATTGGTAAAGTTACGAATAAACAATCAAGCTCCGAATTAATTTTTACAAATTAAAATGAAATAGAGATTCACCAATTAGAGTCTAATTCAATTTAATTTTAGAAACTTTTCGTATAATTTAACGACACTTTGTAAACACATGATTGACAATTAATCTCAAGGAATTCAAGTAAACCGAAATTAAACAAGTCAACTAACATGATGGATTTAAAATCAACTTGACAATTATTTCATGGAATAAATTTGAATTAAATCAAATTAGACAGTTAGGGTTAAATATGCGCGTAATTAATCAAGTTGGCAATTAATCTTAGAATAATTCGAATGAACACATATTAAATTGGATTTACATTAAATCACATAATTCAAGAACTCTTAAATTAAACACACATAAGTGTAGAGACTTACTTGTTAATATCGTCAGGACGCCCTTCGAGAATATGGGGCGTCACAGGGGAGAGGCAACAGAAAGCAATCGCAGCAGCAACACAAAGCTCAAATTTAACCCCTGTTTCTTGGCTTAAACGTAACAGCAGCTAAAGCAACAATCAGGCAAGATATGCAGCAACAAAAGGCATAAAAGGCAGCAACAATCCAACCCTAACAACTCACTAAAACTGACAGCAACAAGCAAGAAGAAATGTAGCAGCTGACAGCAGAAAAATCATTCCAAAACAGGGCAAAAATCCACGAAAACAGAGCATAACTGATCTCAATTAATCCCATCAAGTTCAGGTAAATTAGGCCATCCAATATGCAGCAAAACAACACCAATTTGACATGTAAATCAGTCCCAAAAGAGCTCAAACGTGAAGGGCAGGCACACGTGACCATTTCATGAAATTTTCTCAAAGAGCCATAAATGATATCTCATAAATACTTCAACTACCATGTAATAAATGATCATAAATGAGAAGAGGATGTCAAAACAATCGTAATCAAGCTTGGAATCACTCAAATCCATCAAGAATCGAAAGAGATCATCAAAATTGCTCTAAACCTTACTATTCATTCATTCAGCCATATCTTCATGAAAACTGACTCAATTTTAGGGATGAAAGGATGAAAATGACCAGGAATGAACATATATTACAACCCTAAGCTTACCTTGTTGATTAATGGAGGTTTGGAGGAGATTTGAGCTTTGAATCTCCAAGGTGCGCAAGGGTTACGGGAAAACTGGAGACCAGAATGTTTTGGCTGAGTTTTCTTTTTCTGATGAAGGTTATCTCGGTTTGGGGTGTCTAATTCTGGTTAGAGGGTTGAGTTAGGGTTCTAAAGCATCCAACCATAGTTCATTTGCTCAACGTTTGTATAAGTTATGGCATTTTTAGTGAAGGGGTGGCAGATTTGCATCTGTTTCGGTTTTCGGTTGAATTTCGGGGGTTCAAATGATTTCGGAACAATATAAGGCTAAGTTCATTAAACCTAAATCTTCGATACGAGTTCAACGAAGTTGACGGAACTCGAATCCGAGTTCCTGAGCTCGAGATATCACACACGGAACCAAGGGTGCGCTAATTGCTCGTTAGCCCCCGATTTGGTTCCACAATTCAAATTAAATTTGTTAACATGTCAAATGAGTTCGAAAACATAAACCGAGCATATAGGCATGTTCATGACACATATATTTACGACATACTAAATTTCCACGACATTTCGATATCATTCCATATATGAACGAAGCACAAATAAACATTTATGCGCAAATCCTAAAAGAATTCATACATAATAAATTAAATCTAATATTCAAATTCTATTATTAAACAAAATTTAAATTCAATGGATTTTTAGAAAATTTTAAATAAGATAATTAAGGTTATCATTTAATTGATACTAAACACTTGATTAACAATTTAATTAACATTAATCACTAAATTATTAATTTAAAATAATTACTAAAATACGAAGTAATTAAATTTACATAAAATTGAAATAAAATAAAATAAAATACTAACAATTTATAATGAAATTCAATATAAAACACGTATAAACAATTAATCACATAATTAAATAATTTAATTGCACAATTTATAAACAATTACGACATATTAGTATAAATGAAAAACCGGGGAGTTACACGGATGACCCAGGAATTATTGTCGTGATTGATTGCACTGATTGACTGTACTGAGTGTGACAACTATTGCACTATTGCACGGTATAATAACGATTGAATTCCATGATCACCTTTAAATAACTGAAACTTAATCATTGTACATTGTCGGAGTTTGGTTGGAGATTGTGCACGCTCACTCGCCGAGCCCTGATAGCCTGAATTGTAACTAAGTGTCTAAAATGATAGTTGTAAAGTCCGAGCATAACATAAGTGATTTCTTGCCCTCACGGGAACTACTTTAACTAAAACGTTGCTCGGGATTTACAACTTGCATGTGCATGTTTCTATATATATGTATGCCTCCTGCTCACTCAATCTTCTAGAGACTGATCCCTCTTTTCCCCTTTTCTTCCAGGTTCCTCTCAGGTGGTTGCTAGGCGGGATTGAGTCTTTTGTCTTTGTTTGAGTCCTGCACGTGTACACCCACTGCATATTGTATTTACTTATTGAATTGAATTAATTACTGAATTGTATTGAACTCGGGACAGGTTTCTAGGACTTTAGTTGAACCCCTTCTATGTTATTGCATTGAATTGATTCGGGACAGGTTAGGACAGGTGTATCATTTAGTGGAACCCGTATTTACTTTTCCTTGGAGTTGCATTTATTTCTCATGGATATTGCAAATGTCATTGTCTTGCTACCGCAACTCGTTTAATTTGAATTGCGACGGGGTTAGATTTCGCCTAGCCGGGACAGTCTTTTTATTATCTTCCGTTCGCTGTGAGTTTAGTTCACGTATGGATTAACATTTCATATGTGGACCGAACTCATAGTGCAGGGGATGTGGTGCTCTCGTCGTGGGTGCTCCAGTATTCCAGAGTTATGGAAAAAAAAAAAATTAGACTTCATCATAACAGCCCATCCTCAGACAGATGGATAGTCACTAAGGATGATAAAGAGTCTGGCGGACATGATGAAGGTATGTACATTAGACTCTCGGTGTAACAGCCCTACTCAGGGCCAAGTTGAGAAAGGTAAGTAAAGGGCAACTCAGGAAGCGTTTATAACCTCGATCCCTATTAATTCACTTCATGCATTGCATTTTATGTGACTTATGTGTTTTTATGTGTTACATTTTACTAAATGTTCATAGATTTAATTCTTTTAACTCATGCCTTGAAACTCTTCTCATAAAATCCTAGAATTCTAGTAATCATTCCTTTCTAGCACCTAAAAACCCTTCATATGCTTCAAAACCCATTCCTACAGTTTTAGGTTAGAAATTACGAAAATACCCCTACAGCTCAAAAATATTCCTACATCTCCCGAAACACTTTCACTACCCAATATTTTAACCAAAATAATCCTCACATTATTTCGAGGATCGTGATACTCTCCTTAAACCATAATTCCCATCCTAACTCCCATAGTATAAAAAACCGGCAAAAACCCTAGCTTATGATTCGATCATCAATAAAACCTTATTCACCTACCTTTTGATATTCAAAATTATAACCAAAACGACCCTCAAATTATTTCATGAATTTTCATGCATTTACCAAAAACTCGATTTCACCTATAGCATATTTATAAATATTTTCCTATCTAAAAATCATCATTTTATTTTTAAATAATTAGCTTTTATTCAATAGTCGAAATTATATTTATAACGATCCTTGAATTTTTCTCTACAACATAGTGATTTTTCCCAAACTTTAAACTTCATCCTAGCTTCGATTATATAATTTTCTCATGATTTTCATCATCTTCAATGTTCATAATTTATAAACAAAAACTCCAAATATTTCATGTTTATAACTAAAACGAAGCTCATTTTTCACTCATTCTTCCATTAATTCACTACATCAAAATTTTACCTCTCGACTCTTGAATAAATTTTATATTGTTTTTACATTTATTTTTATTCCAAATGACATCATCCATGATCTCATGCTCTTCTAGAAGAAATGAACAAATGAGCATAATTTCTCCACATTTCTTAATTAATAACCTAGCATTTGTTCATCATGAAATTAAACCACATCTCCAATTTAATTACCAAGCATTTGTTGAAACCTTAGGCAACCACATCTCCCATAAACTCTCATTTATTGCTTAGAAACCACTCATGACTACCTATAAATACCCCCCTTAAGCCTCATTTATACCTCACAATTCAACACACAAAAATCACTCTCTCCCTCTCCCCAAAAATCATTTATACGCCACTCTCCCTCTTTTCTCTCTAAGGTATGTTTTCTTCTATTATCTCATGCTTTATATAATGTTCTTAGTATAGAAATAATAGTAGCATTCCTAGGATTATTTAAATTATGCTTTAGGAATTTATTTTATGAAATATGTGCATAGTTGATAGTTTAAATATAATGTGAGCACATTATGGAATTTTATTCAATTAAATGCATGAATTATGATATGATATAATGTGAATATGTATTTAAATGCTTATGATCTTGTTTGATTAAACTCATGCCAAGAATAATTTATTTAGAATTATTTTTCATAGAAAGTTCATATATTTTGCTATATTATGCTTTAATCTTATGTTATCAATATGAATGTGATAGAACATGTTACACACCCTCTTTGAATATTCAAATAAGTTCAAGAACATGTTCATAATGTTCTTGGATGTGTGTGTGTGCATGTGTGTGCCGTGATCCATGTGTGTGTATGAATTTGATTTTGTGTTATAAATTATTTAATTCATATGAAATTGAATAGTAAATTTTTTTAATAGTAATTTTGACTTTTGGTCAACCAAAATCCAATTAATTTCGAAATTATTACAAAAATAATTATAAAATAAGTTTTGGAATTTTTAAAGAAATATTTTTCCTAAATTTTCCAAAAATCAATAAACTATGTAATATTTTTCAAAGGATAACCTACATTGTCAAATTAAACCTTGAATTTCATTTCAAATCTTATAATTAGAATTATAGTATGGTTGATAAATATTTAATTAGTTAAAGATCCCATAAACCCTAATTTGTTAATCAAATTCCCTTAAACGGGTAAATTTAGGGTTTACCGGGAAATCTTTAACGCATTACATAACGTGTATCCTCTCTAATTATTTCATTGTACTATTGTGTGTAATTAGTTAGTTAGGAACTAAGAACCTAGTTCTAAGCCAGTAGTAGTTATTACTTTCAGGCGAACCTAGGATCGAAGAGTGGAATCCTCACAGTTCCACTTAAATCTCGGTACCGGTGAGGGTTTTAAATCTTTTCAACTGAAATCATGATAAAATTACTTTACTTTATTTCTTGAATTTCTTTCAAGTTATCCTTCCCCTTTATGGGAAAATAATTCTTGTTAATTATTGAAACCATACATTTACCCGAAAAGTACTTAGTACTTTCTTACGGGTAAATATTCTCGTCTTGCAAGCAAAGTTATTGTTTTTCCTATGGGCCCGGTGGTCTTGGTAGAAGTAGTAGTCCGGGAGGCACGGGCCGAGGTCTACTATTATACCAGCCGCCAACTAGATCTTGGTGGTGGTTTAACTGGAGGTTAGTTATTCCACACCAAGTGACGGGAAAAGGTACGTCCCTCCCAAATTCATGTATATCGTCACTAGGGGTAGCTCCCTGAGGTGACACCGGAGGAAGAAGGATGGTATTGTATTGTTGTATTTCTTTTTACTGAGTAACGACATCTTGATCAATGTCGTTACGAATATTCTTGGTTTTAAGGAGTTAAGGTTGGAGACGCCTAGCTTGCGGGCATAAAATCCTTTTCAAAACGGTTCATAGATTTTCTAAAGTATAGCCTATATTCCCCCTACTCCTATTGTTTCAAAACAATATGAACCGGATATTATTGTCATATATTTATTTGTTACTATATAGTATATACATTTCAAACCAAGACTTTCTTGGTCAAAACATTTCAAAAATCTTACTTATAATCCTAAATCCCAAACCCCCCGTCACTTAGTCATTTTGACTAACTCTCCTACTCTTTCCACTCATGATTTCAGGAATCTATACAGCGACGCCTTAGAGGTATCTTGAAGCTTTAAGGTGTCACATTCCAGTCAATTAGAGTAATCACGAGTGCATGTACATCTTACAATAAGCACTCTTCTCTAAAGTCAGAACTTTTGCTGTAAACACTTATCCAACTTAATAATATGTGCTTTGTTATGTATTGTCCCCTTTTATTTGCTCAAGTTTATTTTGCGTTGCATTTAAATTTCATACTCTGGTATTGCATAGTCTTGTCCGTTCGCCGGAGTATTTCTCGAGTGCTAGGTCTCACATCCACTCGGGGAGTGCTACGGTGCGGGGTTGTAGTGTTAAGAGGCGCTACACTCAGGTACCTTGTGGAGTCGTTCTAAGTTTTGGTAATGAAGGAGGTACCGTTGGGATCAAGCTCAACCGATGGTTTAATCCAGATAAAGATTTTTGGAAATAAGGTTACTTGGTTTGAGATATTGGAAAATCCCCTAACCAAGATCCTGAGGAAAGGACACGGCACTTGGGAAGTAGGGTAGGAACCGAGAAAAGGATACAAGAACATCACCCAAAGTTGTCCCTAGAATGGTTGTGGAATCTGAGGACAGATTCCTTTTGTAGCACCCTAACCCCCAGGGCACCACATCCCCCGCACTATAGCCTCGATCCACGTATGAAATGGAAAATCCATACGTAAACCAAAACTATAGCGAACGGGTGACAATAAAAATGACGAGCTA
This sequence comes from Lantana camara, assembly GCA_037501455.1. Lineage (NCBI taxonomy): Eukaryota > Viridiplantae > Streptophyta > Magnoliopsida > Lamiales > Verbenaceae > Lantana > Lantana camara. The sequence continues at coordinate 78,742,885 of CM074859.1, forward strand.
GGCGGGACACTCTCCCCAACAAAACCAGAGCAAACATGATAATGAAAGATGAAGCAATAAAATCATTCATACATATAGGTACCATATTTACCGAATAGATATGTATAGATACCAACTTAACTATCAATACATTATCATCTTTTAATAATATACATACTGGAGTATCCAAAACGTGAGAACATTGTTATGACATGAAACTAGCATAAGACTATACAAAAGGGTATAAACTAGACCCATGGAAATGAAAGACTCGAACAACTCCCACCTAGCACGACTACGCTCAAAGGGTACCTGAAAAGTGAAGTATCAGTCTACCGAAGACTGAGTGAGGGGCAATAATTATATATAACACACTTCACATGCAAGGTGTAGCCTCGGGTGAAGACTTTGGAAATGAAAGGAACATATAACTCAAGAAACGTATTCTTTGCCCGAGATTACAACCAATCACTTTAACATTTTAGTTTGAACGCTTCATGAACATGTGACCCCGGCGAGTAGGGGCGAATCTCCGACCTTAACACCAAATGTGACAATACGTGCTTGCTTTATCAATTCAATACATGATCATGCAATTCCATTTAGTGCTCATATAGACAATTTCATGCTTGAAATCATGCGATAACCCGACATGCCGGATTAATCCCCAGTCTCCTTCTTCCTCCGGGTGATAGCGACTTTGCAAGGCTCGACTATCCACGACATGGTGTGTGTAGATGACATGACCCTCTAGACACGGAACTCCTTCCACCACTAATCTCCTAGTGGCTTGGGGGTGATCCCAACAATGTGAGAATAATTCAGGAGTTACCCGTCAGCCCTTGCTTTCCCGGTTGGCTCAAGAACTACCCTCGGGCCCACGTGCAATCATGTACTCGCCAAACTTGCTTGAAATCATGACAATCAATACTTTCTTGCTTGAAATGTTTATAACTTTGAAAACGTTTATAATTATAATAGGTTTTGGCCGAAAATAGCACATAAGGGTGGTAGGGTTCTATATCCATAACCTAAAACCTCACCTTTTCTTGCAAAATACAATAATATAGTGTTCTAAGGAGCTTGCTCCCCATCCACGCCCTCGTGACCTGTGCAAACACGACGTATATTCGTGATACATGACCTAAAATGACCAAAATATGACAAACGGCGGAAATGTATCGAGACGACCACGAAAATACAATGTGGCATGATAACATGTTGTTTCACTTCATATTAGCACATATTATAGCAATTCGGGGTCAAAGAAGTCGTTGGATCGAGGGGTCATTTTTGTAATTTTATGCAGTGAATTTTGTTCTGCATTCCAGGTGGGAACGACTGTTCCGGTCCCCTTTGAAAAAGTGGGAACGGTCGTTCCCATGAGTTCCCCAAAATGCGCCAACGATTTTTAAAAATAAAAGCGTGCCTTTTAGCTAGGAACGGCCCTTCCGGCAGCAAGGCCAAAGTGGGAACGACCGTTCCCATGCTCGGCCGCCCAGTTCATTTGAAAAGGTGGGAACGCCCGTTCCCACAATGCCTTGAGGCTGGGAACGGTCGTTCCCAATTTCTGCAAATTTGAAGAACATAGCAGAAACAGGGGAAGCTCTCGGCAAAGAATCAACAAAGCCACAAAATTCCATTTTTGATCCCTAAATGCAATAATTTCTGGAAGTATGATGCATACACATTCAAGGAGTAATAATATCATACTTAAACACCTAAAACATGCTATATCAGCAAGGTTTCCAAGATTTCAAGCTCATGCCCACTTTGATCATCCAAGCACAAATTCTCAACAATATCATGAATAATTCATGCCATAATTCATGAAATTATCACATAATCACGCTTCTACTTCTAATTCATTCATTTAGCATATAATTTCCAAACCCTAACCACATCAAATACAATCAAGAATCATCACTTCCATGCAAACCAACCTTTGAAAGCTAAGAAATGAAGAAGATGGATGAAGATGATGATCAATTTGCCAAAACTTGGATGATTTCTTGAAATCTTGATGATTGAAGGAAAATTTACTTCTTCACTTTTTCTTCTTTGGAACCGAGAGAGAAAAGATGGAGATGTTGATGAATTGTAGATGAAAATGATCATGGAATGTGCAAGAAGAGATGATACGTAATTCATCATCCTTGATTTTTGTGAATTATGCTAATTGCCATTTAATCCTTTGTTTTATGAAGTCATGCGATCAAGTATACAACAATTTAAAATATGCTCAATTAAGCCCTTGCAAAGTTATGCACCTAAGTCCCTAAAGTTTAAAGAACAATCAAGTAGGGATAATTTGGTAATTTGAATCACTCTCGGTAGTGATTCCATGCAATAAATATTTTCCGTGTCGTGAAATAATATTTTCTGTGATATAGAATCAAATAGTTCACATAAAGGATGTTTCGTGAATTTTTATAAAATTATGAATGCCACGTAAGAATATATCATAAAATTAAAGAAATAAAATAAAACCTACGCTCAAACTCACACGTGGCGTGCTTACCTGTTCATCCGGAACCGGGGCGTTACACCTTTTAAGGGGGGAAGATTGTAAGAGCCCGTATCAGGACCTAGCTGGAAACAGTAAATCAAAGAGGACAAGAATGCGTTTATATACCTTGGCTCACCTTTACAAATGTTCATGCATTGCATTCTTATGTGAACAATGTGTATTCATTAGTCGTATTGTGTTTTAAGGGGGATTTCCTTACCACGAACCAAATTTACTATTCATTTCCCGAGCCTACCTTGTCATATCATCTCATTGGAACGCTAGAGGTTCATAACTCATGTTTCCCAGTCATATGAACATGTTTGCCAAGCTTCGAAATCCTTTCTTGATCATTAGGGGTATTTTGGGAATTTTTGTCAAAAGTACTATTCATTTGCTGAACCAGCAATGCGCTATTTTATTCTAGAAACCCTAGAGAACCTATACTTCTTTTCTTAGAACTTTTCAGTTCCCTTTCAATGATTTGAGGTTTCGTTTATGTGTCCAGAGCAATTGAAGAATTTATTTTCAAATAAATATTTCGGTCGGTAGAATATATTTCCTTCGATAGAATGATTTAATCCCTGTGATCATCGTCATAACGTTCCTCGATTTTTTATACATTTTTGGAAAGCCTTTCGGACCCTCAAATTTTATCCTAGTATTTATTTCATAATTAAAACAATTTTCGAAATTCAAGAAAATCCTATCTTCCGGAGCTTATAACTTTTAAACCGTACGTCCGATTTTGACCCATGAGTAACCGTTTCGAAGTTAATTTTATTTCCTAGCTCTTGGACACTTTTCCAGCTCCAAAAATATGCAGGAGAATGGTGATATTACCAGATTACCCCTGCTGTGACAATTATGTTAAGAAGGAAACCTATTTTTGGAAATTTCACAAATTACCCCACCTTATGTCCCTGGAATAAATATTATTTACACTTTAGTCCTTCCCTACTACTATAAATAAGTGTGTTGGGGTCTCATTCTCTCCCCACACCAGCCATAATCACACGCCCCACACATTAGAGAAAGATATGTTTTCTTATTTTTTTTATGTTATAATTAGTTTAATTTATGTTTTATTTTATGTTTTAATTTATTTATTAATTATGCTAGGTTTAGGTTTTAATATATGTTTTAGTTTGTGCATGAATTATGTGATTTAATTTATGCTTTAAATATTCATGAATTTATGAATTATGTTTCTTATAGTATAGTTTATTATGAAATGTGTTACATAATCTAATTATGTTACAATTTAATTATGTGACAATTATTTTAGCATGTTTTATGTTACATTTTAATAGTTTATGATCATACTTAGGTAATTTAATTTATTACATGATTTAATTTAATGTTGCATGTTACATAATTAAAGTATAACCTATAGTTTTAAATTTTACATGTTTAATTAATTGTTACATGTTTATACTTGACCAATTGGTATATGTTATGGTATACATGTATAATATATGTATACGTATTTGATTCCAATATGTATAAATACGTGTATACTTTCGTATAAATACTATGTGTATTTTCATAATAAATACGTATGTACTTTCGTATAAATACCGTATGTATTCTAGTGTAAATACCGTATGTATTCTTGTATATATACTGTATGTACCCTGTATAAATACTGTATAAATACGGTAGGTATCTCCATATAAATACCGTATACATACAGTATAAATACCGGATATATACCATACAAATACACATATACATACGGTATAAGTACCTTATACATACTGTATGTATACCGTATACTTGAATAGTGATATTTGACCATTGACCTCAACCTTTGACCCTTGACCTTTGACTTTGACCATTGACTTTGACTTTGACCAAGAATTTGGACTTTTAACCTAAATGATCATTTCGAAGAGACGAATTCAACGGTCGAAGCTTTTTTCGAAAATTCTCAAAAATAGGGGGATCAAAGTAGGTTTCAAAGTTCACATTACTTTTCTAATTAGGGTTGTTTTAAGACCCTAAGAAAATATATCTGTAAGTTCTTGACACGAGCTTTCAACTGAGACTAATCGTTTACTCGAATCCTTTGTTCGAAAAAGAGTATTCCTTGCTCAAGGTTTTCGCTTTCTCGCAAATCTTGTGTTTCATTCTTAGTTAAATGATTCTTCTACATTAAATGGTATTACTCTCCTATGTATTGCATTACATGAATCCTATTATGCCTTCATGTTTTGATGGTTATTGAATAATTATCATGAAATATCGCCACATGATATGATATACTTTGTTAGTGTTTCATCATGTACATATGATATCGTTATGTGCTATTGAATAACTTGAGATCTTCCCTACTTGTTTATGTGACTATGTGGTTTATGGATAGAAACTTAATCATTCACCACTCACAGGTGAAGTCCGAATTTACTGTGGCTCTGGTATTATTGCATAATACCGTTTCTGTATTTGAGGTTTAAACTATTTCACCTGGAACCATGAAAATTCCTACATATTCAAATGATTTCAAAATCAACGCCTTCGGGCGCAAAGTTTCAAGCTGAACGCTTTCCCATTTTGGTACAATGCTTCAAGTTTAAAGTTAATGATCTCTGATATATATCCTGTACACTGGTACACTGTCTTGAATAAAGGTTCAGTCTCCTGAACTCTGTGTGTGTAACACCCCAAACGGAGGATGCCACATCCCCCGTACTGAGACCCAGACCTGGTCATGAAATGGAAGTCCATGCCCCAATCCGAATTAGACCGAACGGGAGACAAACACACACGCTATGCTAGGCGGATCTAACTCGACAGACTCAGAGCGCGGAAGCAATTCAAACATTCAAATCAAGATACCGGAAGCATTTAAATCAACATTCAAAACAAGTGACCAGCTCAACTAGCATAAATACCTAGTCCCGAAAATCCGATCAACATAACGTATTAACCATCAAGTGCCACCCGGGGCTGAATACGAATGCCACACAGGGCTACAGAAAGTAAAGTATAATCTCAAGTCTACAAGTCATAACATAAGTAAAGTGTATGAAAGACAAATGCAACTAGAAAGGCTAGACCGATGAAGTGCAACTCAAAGGACTCATTCCCCGCCTAGCAAACGCCAACAGACCTATAACTAAAAGTTAAATGAGGGGTCAGTCAACTTGACCGAGTGAGGGGGCTAACGCACACCCACAATAAATATATGTAGAGCACATCACAGACAAAAGGAGGGAATCGTGAACCGGAGATAGGTGTTGCATACCAAAGATATTTCCAAAGTACCCAAAAGATAGATATAGAAGTTTTAGAAAACATTTCAGAAACTCTATCTCGATTCATGATTCCCAGACAGAATAGATCACATGCTCGGCGAGTACGAGCTTCTAACCTTTACTCCTCAGAACATAAATCAAAATCAATCCATCCGCTACACCAGTGATGGAGGAGATGTACTGTCCCCAAATCATCTATAATAGAACCGTCTAAAATAGACTCGATCTTAAAGGGTAGCGAACCCACAAGATTCCTCCCCGTATAAGACACCGGAGGCTCAAGATACCATGCCTTCCCTACAGCGTGGGTCGCGCGAAAATATCTCAAATTGAACTACACACAGGCTGATCCCTGACGGTCCTATACCGTTCCAGGGTTGTCTATCCCATAGCTCCTTGGATCCACAACGGAACCGAACAGAACAGAACATACGCCAATCTTTCATGGCAATCTCGCTACAGAATTAGAACACAGCTGAATTTTCCAAAATGGCTTACATATGCCTCAAAAACTGGTTTTTATATGAGATGAATTAGGTCCAATTAAAGATTAGAAAATTATAAAAGTACCCCCAAGATTAAGAGTAGTGTCCAATTAAGTCCAAATTGAATTTCTCATAATTAAAAGATGATCCCCAATTCTGATAATTACAAATTAGCCCACATAATTTAAGTTAAAGAACGAATTGGTACTAAACACATATTTCAATTAAGTCCACATATTTTCATGAGATTGCAATTGGGTCAATTAAACAATTAAAGCATGAAATACATCACTTCAAGCACATGCAAAGTTAAATAAATAGCAATCTAATCGCACGAAAACAACATCGTATCTTGCTCCGAAAATACGGGGTGTTACAGTGTGCTTATGCACTTTTGTTATTCTGAATGCAAGCTTTGGAAATTCTGTTATGTTGTGCCCTGGCGGTATGGTTAAGTAGTAGACCGGGAGGCGTGCGCTAGTGGCTACTATGACACTGGCCGCCGTACTGACCTTGGTGATGGTTTAATCGGAGGTTGGTTACTCCACATCGGAGGTCGGGAGAGGTGGTAAATTCCTCCCGTTTTGGTTACATCTCCGCGGGGTAGCTCCCTAGGCGCGATAATAAGGGGAGAAGGGGTGGTGCATGTGTATATGGGTGTTGGGGTCCTAATGGATCTCGATACCAACTTTGTAAATGTTTTTGTGGAGTAAAGGATGGATATGGCCTAGCTTGCGGGTAACTTTGATTTTAAAGTCTAGTTCATATTTTTGGAAATATCCCGTGCCCTGTTTCCCCGTTTATAAAGCATATATGAACCAGAACCTCTGTTGTGTGTGCATGTGTCTGCTTGCTTGGAAATCTTGTTTCAAAGTAATGCTTTAAAGTACGGTTCTGAATTAAAGTTTTAAAGAAAAAGCTCTGAAATTCATTTTAAAGTGCAATTTGAAGTATACCTCTTCTGAAAGTCCTAAAGCTTTCAAGTACTTGTATTTTTTCAGATGTCATGCCTCACTTAGTCCTTTTGACTAATACCTCTACCCTGTTTTCTGACCTCATGGTTTCAGGTTCAGTGATCGCTTGTTGGCTGGTATCTTGAAGTATAGGAAATCCTTTGTTGTGCTCTTATGGTCAGGTTCTTCTGAACCATCTGGGACACCACCCCCTGGATGTTAATGTAATGTCCAATTAGGTATTTATCGATCTAGGCTCCAGTGTCCTTTGTTACTTGTTTACACAAGTTATATTATCCCTTGACACTCTATCGAAATATCTCTTTCAATACTCAATTCCTGTATAGTCCTTGTACTTGGTTACTAGCCTCTTGTGTCTCTTGGAAAGTTTTAAATTTCTTATATTTTCGCTGCAATGTTCCCTTCAAGTACTATGATCTTGTAATGTTTTGTCCGTTCGTCGGCGTCTTTCTTGGGTGCCAGGTCTCCTAGCCACTTGAGAGGTACGACGGTGCGAGGTTGTGGCCCCTTCGGGCGCTACAAGATCATTCCTGTTCTTAACAAGTATAGGTCCTTTATCGATTCTACTAATTCTTCATATGCCACTTGTGTAATCCCAACATAGGCCGTGGTTCAGGTGTCTATATGGCGACACCCTTTTGAGCCTATATCAAAGATTACAGAGTTAGCTCATATGAGACATTACAGAATCTCAAGTCTAAAGATTAATGAATCACATCATTGACCTGTGAGATATTTCCTAATCTGAAAGTTTCTGGAAACTTCCTTTCCCATTTAGGAATGTTCTCACGCGGGACATCTCAGTGATGAAGTTCTTGTAACAATCACCCTTATGTATTATCAACGCATCAACGTATGCACTTATCAATCCATGAAACTGAGTGATCCTTAAAAAGGATATAATCACATAAGCAAGTCTCAGCAGAGTCAAGGTCGGCACTCCCACTGTCTGTCGGACTTATTGACTTGGACAAGTTTATAATCCTTGCCTATGGAGTTAAGAACTTGTTTCATGTGTCGTTCCCATAATGACAAAGTTCTTAACGGCTCTCATCAGATTAGGGGAGTTCATTACATGCAAAACACAGTCAAACGCAAACAGACATAAATAAGCACATAAAGAAGTGATTGCCTATGAACAAAAAAACATTTCGTTTTTTATTCAAAGACTGTTTGTGATTTTACAAGGAAATAGTAAAGCAAACATCTGCTTTAAGGGCACTATTTCGAACAATCTCCCACTTTCCCTTCAAAGCCAATCAGGTGCTAATCTAAGTCCCATCTTTTGAAGATGTCCTTCGAAAGGCTGTTGACGAAGGGCTTTAGTAAGTGGATCTGCCATGTTCTCTGCCGATGTGACCCTTTCAATTTGCACATCTTCTCTCTTGATTATATCACGAATCAAGTGATATTTCCTCAAAATGTGCTTGGTCCTTTGGTGAGATCTTGGTTCTCTTGCTTGAGCAACCGTCCCAGTATTGTCACAAAACAGTGTAACAGGGTCTTTAATGCTAGGAACTACACCCAACTCTTGGATGAAGTTTGTTACCCAAACACTTTCCTTAGCTGCGTCGTTTGTATATAAGTATTCGGCCTCAGTGGTTGAATCGCTTGCTTGAAACTTTTCCAACTCAATGATCCACCATTCAGGCAGAATATGTATCCTGACATGGATTTAAAGTCATCCATGTCTGATGCAAAGCTTACATCACAGTATCCTCTAATGACAAGATCTTGCTGGCCTGTAACGCCCCAACTTTTTCGTATTTTACTATGACATACGTGTTTACTAATTTGCGCGAATTAATTGGCCATAAGTTTTTTCTATATTTAAATTTCTTTATTTAAATGTTAAAAATGTGATTAATTGAATTATATGCAATAACTGAATTAGAATTAATATGAATAACTTATGTGCTCCTTAATTGCGTGTTTAAATTATTTAATTGCTTAATTAATCATTTTTGGTAATTACTAATTGTAATTTTCATTAATTTTCCATTAAATGCATTTCTTTATATTTTTATTAAATATTTAAAATGGATTCTTAAACTTTATTTGAATTTTGAAATCATATGAATTCTTGGTCAATTTGCATTTACGTGACAAGTTGCGCGCCGTTACTATATGAAATGAATTTAGAATTTCGTGAAAATTTAATATGATGTAGATATGTGTGTCATGAATGTGAACGTATGCTAGTTTTACATTTTCAGATTCATTTGATTGCGTTTTAAATTTATTTGGTATGTTTGGAACCAAACCGGGGGCTAACGGGCACTTAGCGCACCCTTGGTTCCGTCTGTGATATCTTAAGCTAGGGAACTCGGAATCGAGTTTCGTCAACTCCGTTGAACTCATAACGAAAATTTGGGTTCAATAAACTTAACCTCATATTTTTATAAGACCATTTGAACCCCCAAAATTCAACCGAAAACCGAAACGGATGCAAATCTGCCACCCTTTTACTAAAATTGCCATATCTCTTTCAAACCATGACCAAATTAACCATGGTTGGAGGCTATGGAACCCTAGTTAAGCCCACTATCTGATCTTAATCTACCTCAACTTAAACAACCCTCAAAAATAAGGAAAAATCAGTCCAAAGCCCCTGCCTTCCACTCATTCCCGTAGCTCTTGCCATCCTTGGAGATTGAAGCTCAAATCTCCTCCAAACTTCATCCAATCCACAAGGTAAGCTTAGGGTTGTAATATAGATTCAATATGTGTCATTTTAAACCATGTTTCCCTAAATTTGAGCTGGTATACTAGGCGATATGAGGATATACATGAATAGTTAGGTTTTGAAGTTATATGTTGATCTCTCTCATTCCTTGATGATTTAGGTTGATTCTAAGCATGAAAATGATTGTCTTAACTTCCTCTTTACATTCGTGATCATGTATTTTATGATGGTTAAGTGTTTCATGAGCTACCATTAATGGAGTTTTGAAGAAAAGTCATGAATTGATCATCCATTTCTCCATCTCACGTTTCAACACTTGAAGAGCATGTTTGTGTGTTGTTTTGGAGTTGTTTCATCTCATATTTGTGATCATTCCTTAGATGAGAATGTTGGTTGAAGTTACCTGTAACGGCCCGATTTTTCAGTGGTATTGTATGACGTATGTGTTTACGTAATTGCGCGTTTAAATTATTTAATTACGTAATTAATGGTTTCAATTATAATTATAATATTAATTAATTATATTAATTATATTTAATTCATTACACTTTAATCGAAAGCTAAAATGGAATTTAATTTATAATTGAAATATTTGAATTTTAAAGGAATTCTTGAATCTTATGTACTTATATGTTTTGATCGCGTGCCGTTCTTACTTGAATTGATTTCGGAATTTGGTGTAATTTTAGCATGTTGTAGATTTATGTGTTATGAACATGTGTACGTGCTCGTTTCTTGTTTTCGATTTTGTTTGGTATGTTAACGAATTTTATTTTGGAAACGAGACCAAGTCGGGAGATTAAGAGAACTACGCGTACCTTTAGTTCCGGAGGCCGTAACCTGAGCTCGGAAATTCGAATTTGAATTCCGGAAGAGGCGACGGACTCGTAACAAAGAAAGGAAACCAAGGAACCTAGATTCATATTTTTCTAAGCCCGTTTGAATCCCCGAATTTTGTCCGTAATATGCTTTATCCGCGTATATGACCACTTTTCACTATTTTGCTTATATCTCCCACAATACTTAAGATTTTTATCTAATTCTTAGCCGCACTTTTTCTTAACGCAATGCATTATCATTTTATCCCTCACACAGTTCGTTCAAGGCAAGAAAAAGAGGAGTAATTGCTGCAAATTTGGAGACTTAACCACTATTCCCATCACTATTCATTTGAGGGATTTTGAACTCCAATCTCTTCCGCTCTCAGCCAAATCAAGAGGGTAAGTATATGATTGTTTTATCCATTCAATTTCAGTCATTTTAATCCAAGAATCTCTGAGTTTGAACCATGATTGATTGAGATATGATTATGTGAATGCATAGTTAGGTTGAAATCTCATTTCTTGAATTCATGATTTTATATCCATATTTCTTGAGGATTAATGCATGATAGATGACCACTTTAACTTCCTTTACTTGTTCATGGACTTGAATTTGATTTTTATGAAGTGTATGTGGAACCACCATGAATGAGATGTGAGTTTGAAGCTTTTGAGAATAAATTAGCTTCCATTTCTGCTGCTTTGTTGTTACTGTTGTTGCGTGCGTGTGTGCTGCGGGTTGCTGTAGTTTTCCTTGTCTTTGGATGTTGGTTTGTTACTTCTTTGATGCTTGAAGAGGTCCCCTGCTGTTGCTGTGAAAATGATGAGGAAACAGGGGCTGGAATCGCCATCTCCCGACTAGTCCCACCACATTGACGGTGATACCTTGTACTAGTCCCACCACATTGACGGTGATACCGGCCCTCGCTAAGAGGTTTAGCGGGGAATGGGAGCTGAGTGCCCTTGGGGGATTCATGTACCCCCATTGGCCTATGTATGGACCGGTGATCGGGTCTTGCTAACCCGTTCACCAACCAGAGGAAGAAGGTGTATGTGTTTATGATATGAGTATGCATGATATGATATGATATGATATGATTATGATTATGAACAAATATGTATGAATGTGTATGCTCGCTAAAATTGAAACTGAATTGATATGCACACACCAGGAGTAGGTTGGAGATTCTCGCCCAGCCGCTAGGGCTCACGTATTGACCGCATGAACAATTATGATTATGAATTATGAAATTGATCGTCCCGAGCGTTGTTTTCTTTGTTTTAACCCACTTGGGAAATATCTTATAAACCTCGTACGGGATTATAGCATGCATGTGGGTGTGTTTAAATTCTGTAATATTATCTATGGTATGCCCTGTTTTATACCCACCAGTCTCCTATAGACTGAACCCGGTATTGTTTTCAGTTCTATTGCAGGTTTGGAGTGCTAGGCCGGGTTCTGAGTCGGTCAAGTCTCATATTTAAGTCTAAGTCACTTCATACGCATTTTGTACATATGTTGGCTTATCCAAGAATGTATATTCGGAAATGTTTATGTATAAATTTTTGGGACTAGGTATCTATGTTAGTTGAACCCGTCAATTGCTCATTGTATTTATGATTGATTACAGATTTTGCTTCCGCACATGCATTTTTATTCTTTGGAAATTGGTTATTTGATTTCGAATTTTACTTCCCGCCTAGCCTATTGAGTGAATGAGTCCCCGTTCACTCTGAACTGGCACGTGTATGCATTTTCCATTTCATATACGGGTTGGGTCTGAGCGCGGGGGATGTGGCGCCTTGCGTGTGGGGTGCTACATCCTTATGTGGTATCAGAGCCCGGTTGCAAAACCGGTGTTCTAGTATCATGATTGAGTCAGTCTAGGTCGTACGACTTAGGAACTACGTGACAAGGTGTGTATTGCATCGATCTTGAATATAAAACTGTCTTTCCTTTTTGAATCTTGTTGAATCACCTGTTGTATTCTTATATTGGATTCGTGCCTTTCTTGTTGAATACGTGCCATAAGCATGCACTAATGTCATGCATGTACTCTTGAAATAAGTTATGAATTACAGGTTTTGAAGATACTATGAAACCACGGCCAAGTATCATGCTAACAACGTCTTATTGCAAGTTCTTTCTGAGGCATGGAAAATAGGAAGTATGCACCGGGAAAGAATATAGAAAGAGCTCTAAATGCGTGGTCTTTATAGATAGAGCTAGAGTTCAAAGGTTAGGAGCTGGAATGGAGGTTCGACTTCAGAGATGCAAGCATAGAAGGACACTTGAGGAAATAGGAGTTGATCGGGAAATATCTATAACTCAGAGGACTGATATATGCGGCCCTCCAACATAGAATGCGATAATCGAATTCAACTGGATTGTTCAATCTAAAGAATGAAGTGAATGAACCTTGAAGGTATTTTGGTTCAGGGCTCGGATTATTGAAGTGATATTGATAATGAAGAAGAGTCTAGGTAAAATGGGTCCGGTAGAAGGCCTGCACCAAGGGACATCAAGGAAGGGTTTCTGAATAAACCTATTGATTAGAACTCGAGTTATGGAAGACAAGATCGGGAAGAGCTCGGATTCGGGTGCCTTAGATTCGATTAAGATGGAAGACGAGTCAGGAAGGGATTAAAGAAAGGCAAGTAATGTGAAAAATACCAATTCGTGGAAGGTGACAATACTAAGGATAGGATTGAATTCATTTTCCAAATCCAAGCTGAATTGTCGTGTCACGAGTTCTAATGGGGAAATCTGGAGAAACAAATGGAAACGGTAAAGAAAGCCAAAGACCCTTTGGGAGGAAATCATGTGTGCAAGTATAGGCGATAGGAAATGAGTTTAATTCACTAATCTCCACTCGTAAAGGATAAGCATGGAAGTCTTGATCACGGTGATGATGAGAAGTAAGGTTCAGAACTACATTAGGGTTCAATTGTGTAAAAGAACTTGGGCAATGTGAAGGGTGTTTCTCGGGGAGAAATTCGAATGCTAATTCAGTGGATGTCAAAAAAAAAAAAAAATCAGGGATCGTAAAATTGCAATTCCGGACCGTGGAATATACAAGTGATGCACACAGATTCATGGAAAACTTGAAGACCGTGGAAAAGACAAGGCGTGATTAGCAAGTCAAAGTAATCTTACGATTGGAGGAACGAGGAAAAGCTACCGAGCTAACAACTTACTATATTGGTGACAGGTTCCAATGCATTCATGGCACGTCCATCATACTTCGCATCAAATTATTTATTTTCTTTACTTATCTTTGTGCGTGCATTTCTATTTGATTTTGTTGCTCTAATATGCGGTATATTTAATTGTTGCAAGTGTGCCATGTGCATTGCCATTTTAACCCGACATGCATTTTAGTGTTTACTTGATAGGAAGTTCCCTCACCTCATTTATCAAGTATCATTTAATCGAGCCACATCCGAATTTAGATGAAAGAAACAATAGGGTTGCACATTACAAGAGAGATGACGTCGGGGAAATAAAGGACTCCGAATAAGGAATAGGTTGATGAAATGGTGAAAGGGAACTCCAAAGGAAAGTGAGACTAGCGTTGGCTTTGAGTCGTTCGGACCGAGTAAGAATAGAGAAAGGAGTACGTACCTCAAGAGAAATTAGGAAAGGAATTGAAAGGCAAAATCTTCGGGTTGCCATTTGGACTAATGTTCTCTCCAAATGAAAATTACTCATCCAGAATTTCGACGAAAGAAGGATTGACGGAGTTCAACATGTAACGACGGAAATTTTAAGGGGGAGAGCGTGACAAGAGGCAAATTAAAAACTAGAGGCCGTGCCAAAGAAATATTCAAGTAGGAACAACGGAACTGCAAATTAGGGAGGACCTGGAAACCCTTATGGTGGTGAGCGAATAATACGACCTTGAAGGTTAATCATTAAAGCGAGGGCTGAGTCACTAAATTCGGGTTGAAGATTATCATGAGGATGAGAGAAAATAACTTATCAAATTTTTCCACATATGCAAGTTCGATTTGGAGGTAGAGAAGTTATGAAGAAGTTAAAGGAAACACTTTAGTTCAATTGTCGAGGAGGAACCGATTCAAATTAGCATAGAAAAGGATGCGGCCATTAAAGGTTGGTTAAATGAGTTCGGAAGGAGTTAAGAAGAAACAAAATCGAAGAGGATGAACATTGGGAAAACTAAATCAAACTCTAAGAAAAATCATGAGTGTTATCTTCGATTAAAGAAATCTGGGGCTAAATACCGAATAAAACCTTAAGGACAAAGAGAGTGAAGGGATAACATGTAACGCCCAGATTTTCGGTTATTCAGGTACGCACGGCACGTGTGAGTTTTCCAAGAGTTAGGATTTATGTAATCTTTCGTTTATTAAACTTCTACATTTCATGAAAATTATATGAGTTATGTTTCAACATGTTTACGTGGAATTATGTGAAATTATATCATTTTGAGAATTATTGCACGAATGGGATTCGATTAATACGTGAATTAATTATCTAACGTGATCTAACTGCTTAATTATCCTTAAATGCTCATTCATTTTAATTTAAAGGCCCAATTGGATGACAAATTCTTGGACTAAAGTGACTAAAATTGTAGGAATAGAACTTAATTGCATAACTTATACATTTGAGGGACTTGATTGCAAATTGTGCTTGATCATCCATATATGTAGAAGCATCATGTAGTCTCCATTTCATTTCATAAAAATATACACATATTTGCTCCCATTTCTCACGATTCAACACCAAGAAGAAGGAGAGAAAATTCCATCATTTCAAGTGAATATTTAGGATGAATTAAGAATCTTGGAAGCATCTCATCTTCATCTCGTTCCTTCTCTTTCCATTTCAAGGTATATGTGAGCTATATATGTGAATTCTTGAATTATGATTTGGTGCTAGGGTTTGTGATTCATGGAAATATATGGATTATTTGGGAGTTGTTACATGAATACATGATTATAACTTGGATTGATGCATGAAATCCTTAAGAATTTGATCTTATATGATGAGTTCATAATTAAGTTCCAAAGTGAAAATCTTGATGATCAAGGCATGATTTATGTGTTTATATTGGTTTTTATTATACTTTAAGCATGAATATATTTTATTTTCGTGAATTCTTGTATTTGGAGTTGAATTATAAGTGTTTTGATGAATTTGGGGTGTGGTTCGTGCATTTTTCCCTTGTTTCTGCTCTGTTTTTCTGCAGAACTTGAAGGTCGCGACCGCGACCTGAAATACACAAAACTAAGATAGCGGCCACTACCAAAATTTGGCCAAGTTTCGAGTTTTGAAAAATTGCATGAAAATTCATGAAAAATTAGGTCGCGGCTGCGACAAAAAATAGAGTTAAAACGGTCTGGCCCGCGACCCCTTCCGAATCTGCATTTTGTCCAACTTCGGACCTACGCCATTTTCACCTCGCTTTGAACTAGAAAACGTGCCATATAGAATTGGAAAGGTCTATGTGTCTAGTTTTATATCCAATAAACAAAACTCAATTCTAACTTCTAGAACTCAAGTTATTTCGGTTTTTCTACAGTGTGTGCAATTCCGAAAATTGTCACTTTTTCCTAAATTTCACCAAAACCCTTCATATTGCATTCTTTTCACTTCCTTGGCTCCCGTATGTGACTTATATGAGTTATAAACATGTCTTAATGATAATTAGGCTCTTAATTGACACTCCATAAGTGTTATTACATGACATATTGATTATGATTACCCCGTGCGTCACATTTTGGTATCATTATTGAGTTATGGTCTCACGAGTGCACAATGTCACGTTTCTTGTCCAGTTCTTCTCTAGGGCGGAGATTGTGATCAACTGAGCACTTTTATGCATCCTTGAGTCGTCGTGTCGCCTGTCAGGTGAGGTTTAATTCCAAGAGATATAGAACCCTTACAACCCTATGTGATATTTTAGCCAAAATGTATATATATATATAATCTTTCTAAAAACCTCAAGTTATTGCAAATGATTGTCGTGACATATTGAAATGATCGTGATATCGTGAATTGATCGTGTTTGGCGAGTAATCGTGAATCGAGCACTATGGGCCCGAGGTTTAGTGTATGAGCCAACCGGGAAAGCATGGGCTGACGAGTAACTCTTCACTCCCCTCACATCGTGGGGATGAACCCTGAATCCACCAGGAGGTTTGGTGGAGGAAGGAATCCCGTACATGGGAGTCATAAACCTGTCGTACATCGTGATTGGGTGGTGGGGCCTTGCAATCCCATCATCACCAGAGGAAGAAGGAGTTGGTGAAACTGCTAAGTGTGCATTGTAATGATTTGCATGAAAATTATTGAGATAAACCTAAAGATTGTATTATTCACTATCGGTGTAAAGGTTGGAGATTACCCTCACTCGCCGGCCCACGGATTGAATTGAATTGAAATTGATTGTATTGTTAAAATTGGATAGTTGTAATCTCGGGCAAAGTGTATTGTATTCTGAACTTATATTGCTTTTAGTTATAAAACCTTACCCGAGGTTATAACTTGCATGTTATCTGCGCTAATATATATATCTATGCCCCTCACTCAGTCTTCCATAGACTGACGCCTCCACCTTTCATGTTCTTACAGGTGAGTGCTAGGCGGGAGTCAGAGTCGTGTCCTGTCATTCAGTCGAGTCTAGCGCACTACACTTTCATGTATTGCTACTTGTGATCTATTAGGATATGTTATGTATTTTGGAGATGATAATGTATTGATATGTATGTATGCCTAATGATCAACGAAAATGTTTATGTTCGTTTATATTATATGTGGATCGTAGTAGTTGGAGTTGAGTTAGTTCCGCCTAGCTAGCTTGGTTCTTTTTCTTTATCACCCGTTCGCTATAGTTTGGTTCATGTACGGATTACTCATTTCATATGTGGACTGAGCTATAGTTCGGGGGTGTGGCATCCCTACGTGTAGGGGTGTTATATCTTAAGTGGTATCACAGCCCGGTTGCAAAACCGAGGTTCTAGTGTCGTGTTGTGTCATGTCTAGGTCGAACAGCATTGGAATTATTTGGTAATTTGTGCATTGCGTCCATTTATGTCATTAATTGCTCATTAATTGACCTTATGTGACTCGACAAATTACATGATCAACGTGCCTACTTGAACTTTATGAAATTAATTGTTACATTTGCATTCTAAATTACTTCTAAATGTGACATTCACATTAACATTTTCACCGGCATGTATAATTTAGTATTTATTGTTAGCAACCATCAATCAGTTTTTGCCGAATTCAGTAAAGTTTTGAGCTGTTGGACGTCCGACCTAGACCTCAAAAGGCTTAAGAAAGAAAATTTTCATTTTCTTTCTTAACTGGGAGAACCGGCCAACGAAATAATTCAAAGGTGCAAGCGGTCAACCGAATTACCACGACGAAAGAATTTCAACCCACGGTGAACGGTACACACAAACATGCATATCAATGCATCATATGTTTTACTATTGCCGTTTATAATTCATTGTTAATCTTTAGTTGCTTCTATACGAATGATAAGTTGACGTAATTGCTATTGTATGCCTACTTCCTTACGTGTTACTTATGCAAATGTATCACTTTGTTTGTCTGTGTAGCACCCCAAGCGGTGGGGCACCACACCCCCGCACTATGACCCGATACGTGGTACGAAATGGAAAATCCGCACAGGCACCAAATCACAGCGAACGGGTGACAAACGAAAAATCCAACCTAAGCTAGGCGGTACCTAACCCTGTACAAGTAAAATAAGCAAAAACCTGTACGCGGAAGCGAATCAAAATATGAACTAACCAAAACTTTAATCAACAAAATACAGAAACGGGTTCAACTAATTCCACGAACCTGTCCTAACCTGTCCCGAATTCAAATATACAACAAAGACGGGTTCAACTACTCCATGCCCTGTCCTAACCTGTCCCGAAAATTCATATGATCAAAGCAAACACATCAACTTGTTACAGAACATACTATGTGCATAATTATAAACGGATGCAGATCAGAGATTCTCAACTTAAACAAATGGATACAGACTCAAAAGACACGGACTCAACAGACAAGACTCAAAGCCGCCTAGCTCGAACTCCAAGAACCTGAACCTGCAGACTGGAAACAAAGGTGGGGCGAGGGTCAGTCCACTGACTGAGCGAGGGGGCTGAACACACACCAACACATATATACGTATAGAGCAAAGCACGTATCAAAAGAAAGATTATGAACCGGGAATAGGGTTTTGCATACCAAAACCATTTTCAAAACATACTTATACCTATCTTTTCAAATCAAACTTATACATATCGTATCTTATCTTATTTTATTCAAAACTTAATAACTGAGCATAATCATACCAAAGTTTATACTTAATCAAACCATATCAGACTGAACAAACTCGTAACATGTCGAAAGAGAAAGCTCCTATCCCGTTTCATAATCAACATATCATATCATAATCATATACCCGGCGAGTACGGGTCTCCCACCTTACTTCCATATCGAATCATACGTATCAAATCAGAAAACAAACAAATAACATAAACAATCCAACCCCAACACCATGTAGTTCGGGGAGCAAACCCTCACTACTCATACAGATACAAACACACACGGGGTAGCGAACCCACACTGTGCCTTCCCCGGTTATCCACCGAGGGCTCAAGATACCACGCCTTCCCAACCTCCCTAGGTCGCACGTGAATATCTCAAATGAGAACGTGCACAGGGGTCATAACCGGCGACCCCATGGTCGTCCCGGGTCCCCCTTACCCACGTCTCGGGGCCCAACATATCAAAACAGAGCATATCAGAACAGATCATATCATAACTCGCTACATATCAAACTTATCATATCGAATCAAAATCATACTTACGTACCTTATCGGAGCATACCATACCTTGCAACTTAGCATATGCTATAAACGTACCTCTCCGTGTCATCCTAATCCGCAGCTGGTATGAAGACACACGGTTTGGAGCATAGCCTCGTTGCAAAACATTTCAAGCTTACATATGCTCGTACATATACAGTTCAAAACCTTTAATCGTATGACAAATTCATAAACATATCATATAAACACACATATCTATTATATAAATATAATAGAATAATCGCATGCAGGCTTGAAAACGAGCACAGAGGGTTGTAGGTCGCTGTAACTAAAACAAAATTCCTAAAACCTCACCTTACACCGACGAAACGGAAAACCTGAGTCAAGAAGTCCCACTGGAACCCAAACAGCTGACAAACACTCCCTGGACAACTGAACACACACAGAACACAAGACTCAGACTCCAAACACCACCACAAAGACGCACGGCCATGCTCACGAATACAAATGATGCAACATATAATACATATCTATTCAATCAAGTCATTCAGAGCATATTATAATTCATATTCCATATCAAAAGTTGCATACTTATAAAATTCATAACATTAATTACATAAAATAAAGTAGAACATTAAGAATTCAAATCATATCATGCACCAAGTCTCACGAAATTAACATGAATTACATAACAATAAATATATAAATTACACAATGGCATATTTCACAATATAACAACAATTGGCATACTTGATCAATTTATTCAAATTAAATACAACGTATCTATTCATAATTCATTTGTTATGTTTTATAAAATATCATAATCAATTTAATTTCCAAAATTACACTAACATCCCCTCAAACAATAATTATTCTCAAATAGATGGGCGTAAAACAAGACAAATAAATTCGATAAATCACGAATCAAATATTCATACATCATAGCATACTTCCACGTATCATACAACTCATAATTTCAATTTATAGCACATACGGGATCAAATTGCACAATTAAAATCAATTAACGAATAAAATACAATAACTTCAAAAATTCATATAAAATCAATCGGACATCCGATTGACGAACGGGAAGTGGCGTTGGACTCACCACGACGAGAGGAACCTACTGTCCGAAAGTCGCCGGAATGCCGCCACCGCAACCGGACGAACAGCCATCGGCCGCCACCGGAATACCGCCTCCGGTGGTCGGAAAAATCCCCGGAAGGACAGAAACATGCGCCTCGGCCTACTCAATAAAAACCCTCAACCAATTTCAGAAAATAGCAAACACGTGGGACTTCGTTAAAGAAAAACCGACCCTAATCCCAACGACGGAAACTGAAATTAAATACAAACCGTAAAACGAAAATGAAATCCGAGCATACCGTTGGAAAGCTTGTAACGAGCCCTACGAAAGCCCCAAGTCAAACCGCCGGAAAAACCGCCGGAAAATCGGACCGCCGGTCCAGGCCCGGTCCGCCACCGGTCTGTCGCCGCCGGCCGGTTCTCTGACCGCCACCACCACGAGTAGATCGGACTCGACCTCAGGAACAACTTTTGTGAAGATGTCATCACCAAAACCGGCCGGAAAATGGCCGAACCGCCACTCCAAAGTCGCGCCGCTGCGTCATCGCCGGAACCACCACTTCCGCCGCGATTCGCTTGAAAAGGAGGCCGAAAATGGAACGGGAAGGTCCAAAAACGTAGGGTAGGGTGGTTGATGGCCGGCGAGGGTCGCCGGAACGCCGCCGGCGTGGAGGTGGCGCAATCCCGCCACCGTCGGACCTCCGCTGCTCCGCCGCTGGTCACTTTCAGGCCACGAAACTGGTACGGTTGTGACGGGCTCGTCGAGCTGATAAATTTCCACTATCAATTCGTCGAATTCCGTCGAGAAACGAGGGGGAACGGGCTAGTGCGTGAAAACGCACCTTCGAGTGTGTGTGAACAGTGAAAATCGCTGGAGAAGACGACGCTGGGCTGAGGTCTGATCTTTGGCACGCAAAACGAGGATCCGGGGTATATATCTCGGGTCCTCGTACGCAAAAACAATCAAACGAACGAGCTAACGACATCCGAATTGGGCAAACTTAGAGTCTACGGACTCGTTTCGCCGCCCCGGACGCGTTGAAGGGGTCAAAGAGGTCGAACTCTCGACCGAACGAGAAATGACCGAAAAACCCCTTAAAAGAGAAAATTACAAAGGGGCCCCTAAACTCTAAAAGAGTTCAAAACAGGGCCACAGAAAAATAAAATCACATAATTAAACACATTAAAAGGTTGGAACGCGGCGTACCTTATACGTCGAACGAACGGGGTGTCACAATCTCCCCTCCTTCAAAAGGACCTGTCCTCAGGTCCTAAGGTCGGATCTTGAACGACGCTGAAACGAATTCCACTTCAAGCTTCCGCTGCGCAACTCTGGTCTAGGCGAACTGCACCCAAAGCTCAACACTGACGCTTCCTCGTCGACTGCAGACCAGCACCAGGCCACACTCAACTCAGCCGCGACAAACAAGAGAGAATCCCATCTCTCAGCACGAAAGAGAGAGAGAGCCCTGTCTCCCAGCACATCAAAAGAGAGAACCCCGTCCCTCAGGCACAGAATTGAGAGAACCCCGTCTCTCAACCACGTAATCGAGAGAACCCCGTCTCTCATCCTAAGTCTGGCAGACTTCCACATCTTCCAAACATCCTAGTTTGAGAAAATCCAGCATTTCTCAAACCCTAGATTCGAGAGAATCCAGCATCTCTCGAACATCTAACTCCAAGAGAATCCAACATCTCTTGCTCACATAATTTAGAAAGAATCCAACATCTTTCTATCACATAAATAGGGAGAATCCCACATCTCCCTAACACGTAAATAGAGAGATCTCAACAACTCTCTAGCACACAAGTTCACTTACACAGCATTCAAACTTACACACATCAAAATAACACTGGATGCAAAACATGAGATGCATGTATAGTGTACCTTTACCCGACTGATATCGGTGTCCCTAGAGTATAAACTCATCATCCATGCTCAACTCAAGGGGGATATCGCGATGGGATCACTGTAAAATAGAATCATAATATGCTTGTAGGTGCATGTAGGGTTAGTGAGTAACCAAAGAAATTATAAGCACTGAAGCACGGATAGTTCACGCAAGCAGGTAATCCATTTAGTTTACAAGAATTCACAACAACAACAATTTTAAAGTTATGAAAATTACAGCAGTTAGTCACGTTATTAAACTCGAGCAACATCAAACATTACACATTGTCACATATGTCAAGCAAAATAATTATAATTACTTATGAAATGCATGAGTGCAAATGCCATGGATGCTTAAGATACCGTTCACCGTAGTAATGGAGTCGAGGTTGGCAATTTCTTTAACTTGAAAGGTTAATCAACTCCTTAACTGGCCATAGTTTCAACTTCCCGTTCAAACTTGCATTCTTTAGTATTCCTTCAGATTCTCGGGTACTCAACTTATCTTGGATCGTCTCACTTGATTCTCGGAGTATAGTAATCCGTGTAATCTCTTGAAATCCCAATAAAATCCTCAATACTCGGGAATTGCTATATCTTCCAAAGATGGAATCTCTCAGAACCATCCTTAATCATGCTTCCCACCGTCGTTTGTAAATGATGTCCCTCGTCCTTAGTATTTGATAAAGTCGACCCTCAATGACATCGTCACCAAAATTCGGTAGTTCATATAGTTTACCCTTTTCCTTTTGTACTGATATAGCTGCCCTCGTTGATGTCTTTACAACAGTCTGACCCCCACTTGAGAGCCCTTGAATGGTACAAGTGTCTTGATCTCTTCATTGTCACCTCACACCTTCCAGAGTTAGAAATTCTGACTTTCTTATAAACCATGTTACTCCCGAGCACCTCCAAGTAGTAAGTACATATCCTGAAAGAAACTTAATAGTTAAAAGATTTCTTGTTTTTCCCCACGGTCTTCTTATCTTCAGAATTATCTAGCATCACTTGGACATTTCCACGGCTTGGAAGTACGATTTCTTGAACCTGAAGTCTTCTACGCTCATGGAATTAGCATTCTGTATTTTCTTTAGTAATTACTCTCCGATTGTTTCCCGAGTCTTCTTCATGGTTGTCACTCTGATCAAAACTTCCTTGGTTCACTCTTTAGGAGTTCGTAGAATTAAATGAACTCCCTCTTTTTTTTTTTTTTTTTTTTTTTTTTTTTTTTTTTTTTTTTTCCAATTGTTTATACATGATCGCCCGAAATCCACCCAATACCCCGAATGTGTTAGCTTGATCATACCTCTTCTGGTCAACCCCGGTTCGAATCCCAATGTTGCTTCCTGTCTTTCAACTAATCCCACATCACGACAATTCAGCTTGGATCTAGAAATACCCCGACTTTCATCAAATCATTTATGAGGCTATGAGTATCGCATCGTGTAGAGAGATTGACCACAACCCAACATTCTATCTTACATGCATTCACCCTATATCTTGAAGCTATTGGCTCGATCGTATATTTTCTAGTCAAACCCTGTTTGAATTCAAATGTTGCTTCGACCAAGACAGCAGGTAGTGGATCAGGTAGGAGAACACCTAAAGTACAACCACGAAGCTAATGCATGTGGGATTAGGGATGTGAATGGCGTGCACTCATATCCAGCAAAGAAAGCAGTCAATCACGTAGAACAATATCCAAAATAATTAAAATTTACTCCAATGCATGATGCACGTGCCATGTATGCATAATACCCGTTTTTATAGCAGTAGCATTGATTCCTTGTTATAAATTCTTGTAGAGGTCCATTTGCTTTTCATCCAAGTAGTCAGAAGATGAGAGTTTCAAATCCTCCTTCACGAATTTGTAGCAGTAGGAAGTGTTGTCTCGATCAACTTCAATTTTTGACATCAAGGCAACACCCTATAATTCACAAATGGACCAAATATCTATGCATGTGGGTTAGTATGTGGGTATGTCAAGTAATGAAAGCAATTAAGAACACTTAAGTAATGCAGATGCAATACGTAATTTAATAAAATTTAATCATAACAATAATAATTTTACAAAAATCATAATCATAGTGTGCACACAATCACATAAGCTCGGACAATTTCATACATACAAGTCGAAATTTCACATCAGACGAATGCAATGCACAAGTATTCCTATGCCGTACGACCTAAACTGACACGACACAACTCCAGAGCACCGGTTCTGAACCTGGTAGCTCTGATACCACTTAAGATGTAGCACCCCAAGCGGTGGGGCACCACACCCCCGCACTATGACCCGATACGTGGTACGAAATGGAAAATCCGCACAGGCACCAAATCACAGCGAACGGGTGACAAACGAAAAATCCAACCTAAGCTAGGCGGTACCTAACCCTGTACAAGTAAAATAAGCAAAAACCTGTACGCGGAAGCGAATCAAAATATGAACTAACCAAAACTTTAATCAACAAAATACAGAAACGGGTTCAACTAATTCCACGAACCTGTCCTAACCTGTCCCGAATTCAAATATACAACAAAGACGGGTTCAACTACTCCATGCCCTGTCCTAACCTGTCCCGAAAATTCATATGATCAAAGCAAACACATCAACTTGTTACAGAACATACTATGTGCATAATTATAAACGGATGCAGATCAGAGATTCTCAACTTAAACAAATGGATACAGACTCAAAAGACACGGACTCAACAGACAAGACTCAAAGCCGCCTAGCTCGAACTCCAAGAACCTGAACCTGCAGACTGGAAACAAAGGTGGGGCGAGGGTCAGTCCACTGACTGAGCGAGGGGGCTGAACACACACCAACACATATATACGTATAGAGCAAAGCACGTATCAAAAGAAAGATTATGAACCGGGAATAGGGTTTTGCATACCAAAACCATTTTCAAAACATACTTATACCTATCTTTTCAAATCAAACTTATACATATCGTATCTTATCTTATTTTATTCAAAACTTAATAACTGAGCATAATCATACCAAAGTTTATACTTAATCAAACCATATCAGACTGAACAAACTCGTAACATGTCGAAAGAGAAAGCTCCTATCCCGTTTCATAATCAACATATCATATCATAATCA
Organism: Lantana camara; assembly: GCA_037501455.1. NCBI lineage: Eukaryota > Viridiplantae > Streptophyta > Magnoliopsida > Lamiales > Verbenaceae > Lantana > Lantana camara. The sequence goes on from CM074859.1 coordinate 78,768,511, forward strand.
TATACCCGGCGAGTACGGGTCTCCCACCTTACTTCCATATCGAATCATACGTATCAAATCAGAAAACAAACAAATAACATAAACAATCCAACCCCAACACCATGTAGTTCGGGGAGCAAACCCTCACTACTCATACAGATACAAACACACACGGGGTAGCGAACCCACACTGTGCCTTCCCCGGTTATCCACCGAGGGCTCAAGATACCACGCCTTCCCAACCTCCCTAGGTCGCACGTGAATATCTCAAATGAGAACGTGCACAGGGGTCATAACCGGCGACCCCATGGTCGTCCCGGGTCCCCCTTACCCACGTCTCGGGGCCCAACATATCAAAACAGAGCATATCAGAACAGATCATATCATAACTCGCTACATATCAAACTTATCATATCGAATCAAAATCATACTTACGTACCTTATCGGAGCATACCATACCTTGCAACTTAGCATATGCTATAAACGTACCTCTCCGTGTCATCCTAATCCGCAGCTGGTATGAAGACACACGGTTTGGAGCATAGCCTCGTTGCAAAACATTTCAAGCTTACATATGCTCGTACATATACAGTTCAAAACCTTTAATCGTATGACAAATTCATAAACATATCATATAAACACACATATCTATTATATAAATATAATAGAATAATCGCATGCAGGCTTGAAAACGAGCACAGAGGGTTGTAGGTCGCTGTAACTAAAACAAAATTCCTAAAACCTCACCTTACACCGACGAAACGGAAAACCTGAGTCAAGAAGTCCCACTGGAACCCAAACAGCTGACAAACACTCCCTGGACAACTGAACACACACAGAACACAAGACTCAGACTCCAAACACCACCACAAAGACGCACGGCCATGCTCACGAATACAAATGATGCAACATATAATACATATCTATTCAATCAAGTCATTCAGAGCATATTATAATTCATATTCCATATCAAAAGTTGCATACTTATAAAATTCATAACATTAATTACATAAAATAAAGTAGAACATTAAGAATTCAAATCATATCATGCACCAAGTCTCACGAAATTAACATGAATTACATAACAATAAATATATAAATTACACAATGGCATATTTCACAATATAACAACAATTGGCATACTTGATCAATTTATTCAAATTAAATACAACGTATCTATTCATAATTCATTTGTTATGTTTTATAAAATATCATAATCAATTTAATTTCCAAAATTACACTAACATCCCCTCAAACAATAATTATTCTCAAATAGATGGGCGTAAAACAAGACAAATAAATTCGATAAATCACGAATCAAATATTCATACATCATAGCATACTTCCACGTATCATACAACTCATAATTTCAATTTATAGCACATACGGGATCAAATTGCACAATTAAAATCAATTAACGAATAAAATACAATAACTTCAAAAATTCATATAAAATCAATCGGACATCCGATTGACGAACGGGAAGTGGCGTTGGACTCACCACGACGAGAGGAACCTACTGTCCGAAAGTCGCCGGAATGCCGCCACCGCAACCGGACGAACAGCCATCGGCCGCCACCGGAATACCGCCTCCGGTGGTCGGAAAAATCCCCGGAAGGACAGAAACATGCGCCTCGGCCTACTCAATAAAAACCCTCAACCAATTTCAGAAAATAGCAAACACGTGGGACTTCGTTAAAGAAAAACCGACCCTAATCCCAACGACGGAAACTGAAATTAAATACAAACCGTAAAACGAAAATGAAATCCGAGCATACCGTTGGAAAGCTTGTAACGAGCCCTACGAAAGCCCCAAGTCAAACCGCCGGAAAAACCGCCGGAAAATCGGACCGCCGGTCCAGGCCCGGTCCGCCACCGGTCTGTCGCCGCCGGTCGGTTCTCTGACCGCCACCACCACGAGTAGATCGGACTCGACCTCAGGAACAACTTTTGTGAAGATGTCATCACCAAAACCGGCCGGAAAATGGCCGAACCGCCACTCCAAAGTCGCGCCGCTGCGTCATCGCCGGAACCACCACTTCCGCCGCGATTCGCTTGAAAAGGAGGCCGAAAATGGAACGGGAAGGTCCAAAAACGTAGGGTAGGGTGGTTGATGGCCGGCGAGGGTCGCCGGAACGCCGCCGGCGTGGAGGTGGCGCAATCCCGCCACCGTCGGACCTCCGCTGCTCCGCCGCTGGTCACTTTCAGGCCACGAAACTGGTACGGTTGTGACGGGCTCGTCGAGCTGATAAATTTCCACTATCAATTCGTCGAATTCCGTCGAGAAACGAGGGGGAACGGGCTAGTGCATGAAAACGCACCTTCGAGTGTGTGTGAACAGTGAAAATCGCTGGAGAAGACGACGCTGGGCTGAGGTCTGATCTTTGGCACGCAAAACGAGGATCCGGGGTATATATCTCGGGTCCTCGTACGCAAAAACAATCAAACGAACGAGCTAACGACATCCGAATTGGGCAAACTTAGAGTCTACGGACTCGTTTCGCCGCCCCGGACGCGTTGAAGGGGTCAAAGAGGTCGAACTCTCGACCGAACGAGAAATGACCGAAAAACCCCTTAAAAGAGAAAATTACAAAGGGGCCCCTAAACTCTAAAAGAGTTCAAAACAGGGCCACAGAAAAATAAAATCACATAATTAAACACATTAAAAGGTTGGAACGCGGCGTACCTTATACGTCGAACGAACGGGGTGTCACAGTCTGAATTTTATTTTGTGTGCGTGAGAGACGGGGATTCTCTCAGGGTTGCCCAAGAGATGGGGTTCTCTTGTTACTTGCTCGAGAGACGGGGTTCTCTCGTCGTTTGTTTTAGAGATGGGGCAGTCTCATTATTACCTGCTACTTGTCAACTTGTTTTAGGGAAAGGTTAGATTTTCTTTCGAGTGTTTAGGTTCCAGGAGGTTGAGGGTCGCGACTTGATAGCATTAAAGGAACCTTGTGGATTGAAGACCTCTTTCGAACTAATCCCTAAAGGGGAATGGCCAACCCGCGTGTGTAACACCCCAAACGGAGGATGCCACATGCCCCGCACTATGACCCAGACCCGGACATGAAATGGAAGTCCATGCCCGAATCCGAATGAGAGCGAACGGGAGACAAACGCACACGCTATGCTAGGCGGATCTAACTCGACAAACTCAGAGCGCGGAAGCAATTCAAACATTCAACCAAGATAGCGGAAGCATTTAAATTAACATTCAAAACAAGTGACGGGTTCAACTAGCATAGATACCTATTCCCGAATATCAACAAGCATAACAAGTGACGGGTTCAACTAGCATAGATCCCTAGTCCCGAATAGTAAAGTATAATCTCAAGTCTACAAGTCAAAGCATAAGTAAAGTGTATGAAAGACAAATGCAACTAAAAAGGCTAGACCGACGAAGTGCAACTCAAAGGACTCACTCCAGCCTAGCAAACGCCGAAAGACCTGCAACTAAAAGTGTAAATGAGGGGTCAGTCAACTTGACCGAGTGAGGGGGCTAACGCACACCCACTGTATATATATATAGAGCATAGCACATACCAGAAGGGTGGACTAATGAGCCGGAGATAGGTGTTACATACCAAAGACATTTTCAAAAGTACCCAAAAGATAGTTACAAGTGTAAGTTTTGGAAAACATTTCAGAAACTCTATCTCGATTCATGACTCCCAGACAGAACATATCACATGCTCGACGAGTACGAGCTTCCAACCTTTACTCCTCAGAACATATTAAATCGTAGAATACAAAAATCAATCCAACCCTCACATCAATGATGGAGGGGATGTACCGTCCCCAAACTATCCAGAACAGACATACCCTCAAGGGGTAGCGAACCCTCAAGAGTCCTCCCCGGCTGTACACCGAAGGCTCAAGATATCACACCTCCCCTATCTCCTTGAGTCGCGCAATGATATCTCAAATGGAACTACGCACAGTTATATCCCCGACGGCCCTAACCGTCTCGGGGGCTCCTTACCCATAGCTCCACGGATCCACATCCATACATACATACAGATGCCAATATTTCATGGCCAACTCGCTACAGAAATATAATGTAACATAATTTTTCAAAACAACTTACATATGCTTTCATATCTAATTTTCCAAAGCAAAGCTGATTCACAAGGTCATAAACATATCATATCCCACACATATGTATTTATAATAGATATCCTCGCATGCAAGGGTTGAAATCAGCATATTAAGATCATAGGTCGCATAACTATACAAAATCCTAAACCTCACCTCGTAGTAGTAGAGTCTGAGAGTGTGAAGGGCCAAACACTCTAAACCTCGGGCTCACCGGTACCACCAAACTCTGTGACAAGACATACAAAAGCCCAAACTTAGACTCTACATGAACCAAGTAAGACGCACGGCGTACAAAGTATGAATGACATGCGAAAATGGAATGATGTTTATCAAGTTGGTCATAAAGGTCAATTCAATTATTCAAGTAAATCATGCAAGTAATAAAATATTAAGGTTCAGAGATACATTCTAAGTCATATCGGATTATACAAGTCAAGTAGCAACTCAAACGAATCAAATACGCACGAAAAGCAAGTAGAAAAGGTCACAGACGCATGGGAACGGCCATTCCCATGCACAACATAGCATGGGAACGGGCCTTCCGACGCCCATAGTCAACGAGACTGGGAACGGCCTGGGAACGGGCGTTCCCATGTTCGCCGCCAAAACACAAAGCCTAGCCCGGAAGGGCCGTTCCGGGCTTAAAGCACAAACGGGAACGGCCGTTCCGGCCATAGATCTGGAGCAGAAACTGGATAATTTCGGGAAGAAGAAGGGGAACACCAAAAATCATCAAAACAACATGAAATCTACCGTAAAACATCACGAAATTCAAGTATATCATCATATAAATCATGCTAGCATCAAAACATCAATAAATCCAAGATTAAGAAGGTTTTTGCCCAAAGTCTCAAACACCCATTTCATGAATTTCAAGCCCAAACATGAAGATATGAACCCTTAATCTTCCATACAGGAATTTCCAGCAACTAAGACACATAAGGAACATTCAAATCATCAAAGCTTACTCAAGGAATTCAAGATCTCATCATTCAAGTTCAGGCCAACAATTTCATGCTACAATCCAAGAATAGTAATGAAATATTCATCAAAAGAGATCCAAAGCTTACCTTGTCTTGTGAAGGAATGAGGAATCAAAGAATATGAGCTCTTAGAATGAAAGATGGTTCAAGTCTTGATCTTCTCTTGAAATTTCTCCATGATTCTCTTTGAAGCTAACTTGTGTGGTTTGAAATGAAATGAAAAGGGAATAAGGCTATTTATATGGTGGCCAATAGTTTTAGGTCAAGGTTAGGGTTTCCAAGATATAATATGAGGCTAAAGGTTCAAATAGGATTTGGGCTCAAATAAATGACTTCCGGTCCAATAAGTCAAAATTAAAAGGTTTAAGGTCTAAATGGCTTCTGAAAAATATAAAGTAAATTCCGTTGGACCCGAATCACCGATTCAAGTCCAATGGCGGTGTCGAAATTCGAATTCGAATTCCCGAGCTCATATTGGTCCCGAATGACCCAAACTCACATAATTCAAGTTAGGCCCAAAACAAATAAATAGGTCCAAGTCCTATTTAAATCCAACTCCAACAATTAATTTAAATCCATCCAAGTTCCATTCTTAAGTTGTCATGCAAGAATTCATATTTTTCCATTTTAGGTTTTAGTCAATTAAGCCACATTTTCAATCAAAGTTGGAATTAAACACATAAAAAGGAAATTAAATCTCATAAGTGCATAAAGTAAACTCTCTCGTGGCGCATACCTATACGATCTATCGGACGGGGCGTCACAACGTGGGATGAACACGAAAGGGTGAATCCGAGGACGAATTCTCTTAAGGGGGAGAGAATTGTAACGCCCCGATTTTCGGTTATTCAGGTACGCAAGACACGTATGAGTTTTCCAAGAGTTAAGATTTATGTAATATTTCATTTATTAAACACGTACATTTCATGAAAATTATATGAATAATGTTTCAACATGTTTACGTGGAATTATGTGAAATTATGTCATTTTGAGAATTATTGCATGAATGGGGTTCGATTAATACGTGAATTAATTGTCTAACGTGATCTAACTACTTAATTATCCTGAAATGCTCATTCATTTTAATTCAAGGACCTAATTGCATGACAAATTCTTGAACCAAAGTGACTAAAATTGTAGGAATAGAACTTAATTGCATAACTTATACATTTGAGGGAATTTATTGCAAATCGTGCTTGATCATCCATATATGTAGAAGCATCACGTAGTCTCCATTTCATTTATCAATTCATTTCATAAAAATATACACATATTTACTCCCATTTCTCACGATTCAACACCAAGAAGAAGGAGAGAAAATTCCATCATTTCAAGTGAATATTTAGGATGAATTAAGAATATTGGAAGCATCTCATCTTCATCTCTTTCCTTCTCTTTCCATTTCAAGGTATATGTCAGCTATATATGTGAATTCTTGAATTAGGATTTGATGCTAGGGTTTGTGATTCATGGAAATATATAGATTATTTGGGAGTTGTTACATGAATATATGATTATAACTTGGATTGACGGATGAAATCCTTAAGAATTTGATCTTATATGATGAGTTCATAACTAAGTTCCAAAGTGAAAATCTTGAAGATCAAGGCATGATTTATGTGTTTATATTGGTTTTTATTATACTTTAAACATGAATATATGTTATTTTCATGAATTCTTGTATTTGGAGTTGAATTATAAGTGTTTTGATAAATTTGGGGTGTGGTTCGTGCATTTTTCCCCTGTTTCTGCTCTGTTTTTCTGCAGAAATTGAAGGTCGCGATCGCGACCTGAAATACACATAAATAAGGTCGCGGCTGCAACCAAAATTTGGCCAATTTTCGAGTTTTGAAAAATTGCATGAAAATTCATGAAAAATTAGGTCGCCACCGTGACCAAAAATAGAGTAAAAATGGTCGCGCCCGCGACCCCTTCCGAATCTGCATTTTGTCCAACTTCGGACCTACGTCATTTTCACCTCGCTTTGAACTAGAAAACGTGCCATATATATAGTGTTGGAAAGTTCTATGTGTCTAGTTTTATATCCGATAAACAAAACTCAATTCTAAATTCTAGAACTCAAGTTATTTCGGTTTTTCTACAGTGTGTGCAATTCCGAAAATTGTCAGTGTTTTGTTAAATTTCACCAAAACCCTTCATACTACATTCTTTTCACTTCCTTGGCTCCCGTATGTGTCTTATATGAGTTATAAACTTAGCTTAGTGATAATTAGGCTCTTAATTGACATTCCATAAGTGTTATTGCATGACATATTGATTATAATTACACCGTGCGTCACATTTTGGTATCATTATTGAGTTATGGTCTCACGAGTGCATAATATCCCCTTTCTGGTCCAGTTCTTCTCCAGGGCGGAGATTGTGATCAACTAAGCACGTTTATACGTCCTTGAGTCGTCCTGTCGCCTGTCTGGTGGGGTTTCATTCCTAGATATATAGAACCCTTACAACCCTATGTGATATTTTAGCCAAAATGTGTATATATCTATAATCTTTCTAAAAACCTCAATTGATTGCAAATGATTATCGTGACATATTAAAATGATCAGGATATCGTGAATTGATTGTGTTTGGTGAGTAGTCGTGAATCGTGCACTGTGGGCCCAAGGGTTAGTGTATGAGCCAACCGGGAAGCATGGGGTGATGGGTAACTCTGCACACTCCCCTCACATCGTGGGGATGAACCCTGAATCCACCAGGAGGTTTGGTGGAGGAAGGAATCCCGTATGTGGGAGTCATGAACCTGACGTACATCGTGATTGGGTGGTGGGGCCTTGTAATCCCATCATCACCGGAGGAAGAAGGGGTTCGTGAAACTGCTAAGTGTGCACTGTAATGATTTGTATGATAATTATTGAGATAAACCCGAAGATTGTATTATTCACTTTCGGTGTAAAGGTTGGAGATTGCCCTCACTCGCCGGGCCACATATTGAATTGAATTGAAATTGATTGTATTGTTAACATTGGATAGTTGTAATCCCGGGCAAAAGGTATTGTATTCTGAACTTATATTGCTTTTAGTTATAAAACCTTACCTGAGGTTATAACTTGCATGTTATATGTGCTAATATATATCTATGCCCCTCACTCAGTCTTCCATAGACTGACGCCTCCACCTTTCAGGTTCTTGCAGGTGCGTGCTAGGCCGGAGTCAGAGTCGCGTCCTATCATTCAGTCGAGTCTAGCGCACTACACTTTCATGTATTGTTACTTATGATCGATTATGATATGTTATGTATTTTGGAGATGATAATGTATTGATATGCATGTATGTCTAATGATCAACGAAAATGTTTATGTTCGTTTATATTATATGTTCATTGTAGTAGTTGGAGTTGAGTTAGTTCCGCCTAGCTAGCTTGGTTCTTTTTCTTTGTCACCCGTTCACTATAGTTTGGTTCATGTACGGATTACTCATTTCGTATGTGGACTGAGCTATAATGCGGGGGTGTGGCATCCCTACGTGTAGGGGTGTTACATCTGAAGTGGTATCAGAGCCCGGTTGCAAAACCGAGGTTCTAGTGTCGTGTTGTGTCAAGTCTACGTCGAACGGCATAGTAATTATTTGGTAATTTGTGCATTGCGTCCATTTATGTCATTAATTGCTCATTAAGTGACCTTATGTGACTCGGCAAATTAAATGATCAACGTGCCTACTTGAACTTTATGAAATTAATTGTTACATTTGCATTCTAAATTGCTTCTAAATGTGACATGCGCATTAACATTTTAACCGACATGCATAATTTAGTATTTATTGTTAGCAACCATCAATCCGGTTTTGTCGAATTGAGTAAAGTTTTGAGCGGTTGGACGTCCGATCTAGACTTCAAAAGGCTTAAGAAAGAAAATTTTCATTTTCTTTCTTAAGGGGGAGAGCCGGCCAAGGAAATAATTCAAAGTTGCAAGCGGTCAACCGAATTACCACGACGAAAGAATTTCAACCCACGGTCAACGGTACACATAAACATGCATACCACGTGCATCATATATTTTTCTATTGCCGTTTATAATTCTTTGTTAATAGTTAGTTGCTTCTATACGAATGATAAGTTGACGCAATTGCTATTGTATGCCTACTTCCTTACATGTTACTTATGCAAATGTATCTCTTTGTTTGTCCGAATTTTATTTTGCGTGCGTGAGAGACGAGGATTCTCTTATGGTTGCCCAATAGACGGGGTTCTCTTGTTATTTGCTCGAGAGACGGGGTTCTCTCGTCATTTGTTTGAGAGACGGGGTACTCTCATTATTACCTGCTACTTGTCAACTTGTTTTTGGGGAAGGTTAGATTTTCTTTCGAGTGTTTAGGTTCCGGGAGGTTGAGGGTCGTGACTTGATAGCATTAAAGGAACCTTTTGGCTTGAAGACCTCGTTTGAACTAATCCCTAACGGGGAATGGCCAACCCGCGTAGGATGAGCACGAAAGGGTGAATCCGAGACGGATTCTCTTAAGGGGGAGAGAATTGTAACTCCCCGATTTTCGGTTATTCAGGTACGCACGACTGGTGTGAGTTTTCCAAGAGTTAGGATTTATGTAATCTTTCAGTTATTAAACTCCTACATTTCATGAAAATTATATGAATTATGTTTCAACATGTTTACGTGGAATTATGTGAAATTATGTTATTTTGAGAATTATTGCACGAATGGGATTCGATTAATACGTGAATTAATTGTCTAACATGATCTAACTGCTTACTTATGTAGCACCCACACGTAGGGCCACATCCCCCGCACCATAATCCAAACCCGAATACGAAATGGAATGTCCGCACCCGAATCCGAATCATGGCGAACGGGAGACCAAACACACACTCTAGGCTAGGCGGAGCTAAACCAAACGGAAACAGAGTGCGCGGAAGCGAATAAATAAAAGCAACAAACAAAACATCACATATATATATATAGGTACCAACCCACACCTATCCATATAGCATTTACATATAAATACCAACACGTTCTGTACAAAAGCCATCCCGGCTCGAACAAAATAATCAGTAAGTATATACAAATCAAAGCTATACAACTACAAAATAATAAGGTGCAGGGATGTAAATGCACCTAACGAGACCTAGACCGACAAGTGTATAAAGCAGACACACTTCTCCGCCTAGCTCACGCTCCCAAAACCTGCAACTAAAAGAGTAAACGAGGAGTCAGTCAACTGACTGAGTGAGGGGGGCTAACGCACACCCACACCCTACATATATATAGAGCAGAGCACAAAGCAAAGGGCGAAATTATGAACCGGAGTAGGTTTTACAAACTAAAACTTTCCAAAACAAATACATATACTTTAAAACATTTCATAAACACTATCCCGATTCATACTTCTCAAACATACACAACAAACATAATGCTCGGCGAGAACGAGCTTCCAACCTTTACTCCTCAGAACAAACAAAACAGAAATCATACATATCAACCTCTACACCAATGATGGAAGAGCCACCGGCGGCCCTAACCATCCATACATATACAGACTCACGAGGGGTAGCGAACCCACATCGTGCCCTCCCCGGTTTTTACGCCGAAGGCATCGAAATATCACACCTTCCCAAACTCCCAGGGGTCGCGTGTGATATATCGGATGGAGACTACGCACAGGCCGAACCTCGACGGCCCGAACCGTCCCGAGGGTTCCTTACCCGTAGCTCCTTGGATCCACACATACAAATCATATCATAACATATGCCAAATCTTTCATGGCGATCTCGCTAACAGAATCGTAAAGCCTTTTCCAAAACATAGCTTACATAAGCTTATTTAATATCTTTTCCCAAAACAAAGTTGTTCATAAGATCATAAACATATTCTAATCAACACATACATATCTATATATATAATATATAGTCACATGCACGGCTTGAAAACATCACATAAGGCTTTAGGTCGCTTAGCTAATAAAATTCCTATCCTCACCTTGTGCGTGATCAAAAAGCGAGCAGACGTGAACAACCTACGCCTCGGGCTCGTCAACTGGAACCTCCTCTGAAAAGAAAACACGAAAGCCCAAGACTTAGACTCTATATGAACCAAAGAAGACGCTCGGCAAAATGCATGATTCATGCTCATAGATAAAATGTCGCAATTAAGTCATATAATTCACAATTCATATACATAACATATTTATATACAATTCAATATGCAAAACAATCAATTATAACAATTAAAATGCAAAAGAAAAGCATTTAAAATCATACAAATGCATAAACAAGGCAAAGAGAAAAAGTGGCAAAATCCACCCCCATGGATTTTTCCAAAGGGGAAAATCCACCCCCATGGATTTTTCCCAAGCTACTGCCTCAAATCCACCCTCGCGGATTTGACCCAGTAGAAGGGTTCCGGCAATGGGAACGACCGTTCCCGTTCCCAGTACAAGCTGGGAACGGTCGTTCCCACTCTCGGTCGTGAACAGTATGGCCTGGGAACGGTCGTTCCCAGTTTAAAACTGGGCGGGAACGGCCGTTCCGGCCTGGTTCGAAAGCTGGAACAGAAATTTTTACAGAAAACAGGGGAAGCTCGTTTTTGAGCCAAAAATGGCCAAAAACCAACCTTAAAATTTGCCACAACTTCTCAAAATGCACAAACAATACATATAAATCATGCTTGACATATAAACACTCAAATAACTCAAGAAAACGGAATTAAAAGCCATGATCAAAGGATTGCAATAATCAAGCTAAAATTATGATCATTCATAAATACTCCAACAACCAAGGATTAAATGTAATAAATGCAACACATACAACATATACAACTCATATATGAAGCTAGGAATCAAACACATCAAGCAAAGAGCACATATCCAAGTTTTCTCATTAACCCTTACTATTCACGTAGGGAAGCAAAGGCATGCTAAACTCACTCCAAACTCAGAATTTAAACCATATAAATGACGAGCACGACGAGGGGATTCCGAAACCTACCTAAGTTCGAGAAAAGACGAAGAAACGAGAGAGAACTTGGCTTGGGAAGTTGGATGATCAACTTGAGGGTTTAAGCTTCTTGCTTGGCTTGGAGTTGCTGTTGTTGAACGTAAATGAAGGAGAAAGAAGAATGGTTCAGCCTTTAAGGGCTGGACCGGTTCGGTTCACGGGTTCGGTTCAAGGTGTACTGGTTGAAGTTGGTTCGGTTCAACACATACAGGTTCAAATAAGGCCAACTCAAATTAAAACGAATAAATCGCATGCAACATTCATTCACATAATTCATATAAGTTCAAATAATTCAAAATAGTCCTATACAAATAATCTAAAACGCAAATAATATTAAATCACATAATTTACCTGTACCGACTGTGAGTCGGGGTGTTACAACCTCCCCCCCTTCGGAGAACCTGGTCCCCAGGTTAACTGTCTGACCTGAGAACAACTCTGGGTACAACTGTCTCATCTTCTCCTCGGTCTCCCAAGTAGACTCTTCAGATTTCTGATCTCTCCAAAGAACTCGGACCAAGGGAATCTGTTTATTCCTCAACACTTGTATCTTCCGGTCTTGAATCTCAACCGGATGTCTTACTATTGTCAAATCCGTCTCAAGTTGTACCTCTTCCACAGGGAGAATAGTTGATTCTTCGGGATAAAATTTCCTGAGCTGCGAAACATGAAACACATTATGTATCCCGGTCAATCTAGGCGGTAGGTCCAACCTATACGCCACTTCTCCAACTCTCTCAAGGATTTCAAAAGGTCCAAGGTATCTCGGGTTAAGCTTCCCACCTCGACCTATTCGAGAAAATCCCTTCCTCGGAGATGCTTTCAAGAACACCTTATCTCCGACTTCGAACTCAAGGGGCCTTCTCCTCTTATCCGCATAGCTCTTCTGACGGTCCTGAGCTGCCTTCATTCTCTGCTGAATCAACTTAACCTTAGCAGTGGTCTTATCCAATCTCTCCCGAGGTGTAGCTCTTTCAAGCTTATTCTCCTCGGTCCACCGCCAATCTTCCATATCCCAAAATAGAGGCGATCTACACTTCCTTCCATATAGTGCCTCGTAGGGAGCCATACCAATAGAAGTCTGAAAACTGTTGTTATAGGCAAACTCAACCAGAGCTAGATGCTTATCCCACTTTTCCTGGAAATCCAAAGCACACGCCCTCAACAGATCCTCTAAATACTTAATCAGTCTCTCTGATTGTCCATCTGTCTGAGGATGAAAAGCAGTGCTGAAATTAAGCCTCGTACCCAACTTACTCTGAAGATCCTGCCAAAACTTAGCTGTGAACCTCGGATCACGATCTGAGACAATACTAGCAGGCGCCCCATGAAGTCTCACAATCTCATTACAATACAATTCGGCCAACTTCGGAGTCTTGTAAGACATCTTCACCTTGAGAAAATGAGCAGACTTGGTCAATCGGTCGACTATCACCCAAATTCCATCATAACCTCCTCTTGATCTTGGCAAGCCGGACACGAAGTCCATAGTCACTTGCTCCCACTTCCATTCAGGAATCGGAAGTGGTTGGAGAGTTCCTCCCGGTTTCTGGTGTTCTGCCTTCACCACTTGACACGTGAGACACCGCTTCACAAAGTTCGCGACATCTCTCTTCATGCCATTCCACCAGAAGTATTCCTTCAAATCTCGGTACATCTTCGTACCACCGGGGTGAATGGAATATCCCGAACGATGTCCTTCCTCAAGTATTAACCTCTTGAGGTCTTCTGGGACACAAACCTTGGTCTTGAATCTGAACAAACCAGAATCATCCAAACTTCGTCTCGGGGTCTATCCTAGACCGAACCACTAATCTCTGAATCTCTGTATCCGAAGCCTGAGAATCCAACAACCTCTGTTTCAAATCCGGCTGAACTGTGATGTTAGCTAACCGAGCCACTGAAACCAAAACTGTCGAACCCTGTCCTGAAGACTCTGCACTCAAACCTGAAACACTTGCTTTCCTGCTCAAAGCATCTGCTACGATATTAGCCTTGCCCGGATGATACTGAATCGTGCAGTCATAATCCTCTAAGAATTCCATCCAACGCCTCTGTCTATTATTCAGCTCCTTTTGAGTGAAAAGATACTTGAGGCTCTTATGATCCGTGAATATCTCGAAAGTCGTCCCATAGAGGTAATGACGCCACTTCCTCAAAGCAAACACAACCGCTGCAAGCTCGAGATCATGAGTGGGGTAGTTCTTCTCGTGTTCCTTCAACTTCCTAGAAGCATAGGCCACCACTCGGCCATTTTGCATCAATACACATCCGAGTCCTTCCTTAGAAGCATCTGCAAAAACTGAATAACCCTCGGATCCCTCGGGTAGGGTAAGAACTGGTGCTGAAGTTAATCTTTCCTTCAAAGCTTGGAAACTTCTCTCGCACCCATCATCCCACTCATACTTCACCTCCTTTTTGGTTAATCGAGTCAACGGGCAAGCAATCTTGGAGAAATCTTTCACAAATCTCCTATAGTAACCCGCTAACCCGAGAAAGCTTCTGATCTCGGAGGCATTCTTCGGTCTCTCCCACTGGACCACGGTCTCAATCTTGGAAGGATCAACTGCAATCCCCTTACCTGAAATTATGTGACCCAGAAAAGACACTCTGTCGAGCCAGAACTCGCACTTGCTAAATTTGGCATAAAGCTTGTGCTCTCTAAGGGTCTCCAACACAATCCTGAGGTGAGATGCGTGCTCTTCTGCAGACTTAGAATACACCAAGATGTCGTCTATGAAAATGACCACGAACTTGTCAAGATACTGTCTAAACACTCGGTGCATCATATCCATGAACACGGCTGGAGCATTAGTTAACCCAAACGGCATCACTACAAACTCAAAGTGTCCATAACGGGTATTAAACGCAGTCTTAGAGATATCCTCTTCCCGGATACGAAGTTGGTAATACCCTTGCCTCAAATCTAACTTAGAGTACACCTGCGACCCTTGCAAGATGTCAAACAACTCTTCGATATGAGGTAAAGGATACTTATTCTTCACTGTCATCCGGTTCAACTCGCGGTAATCTATACACATCCTCAAAGTCCCATCCTTCTTCTTCACAAATAACACAGGAGCACCCCACGGGGATGTACTCGGACGGATGTAACCGCAAGTCAAAAGCTCATCCAGCTGAGTTTTCAACTCCTTCAACTCAGCAGGAGCCATCCGATACGGTGTCTTAGAGAAAGGCTCAGCTCCAGGATAAAGGTCGACTACAAACTCGATGTCCCTATCAGGTGGTAAAGAACCCAAATTCTCAGGGAATACATCGGGAAACTCACTCACGACCTCTGTCTCTTCAAGTTTGGCCTGATCCTTCGGTTTATTCAAAAGATAAGCCACAAAACCTGTCGCGCCGTCCCGGAGGAGCTTACTTGCTTCCATAAAAGACACAAACGGGCTGGACTTCAACCTCTCACCCGTAAAAACCACTGACCCCAACAAAACCTTCTTCTCACGACAATCCAACTGAGCTCGGTATCTGAAGAGAAAATCCATACCAAGAATAACCTCATACTTCTTCAACGGTAGAACTATCAAGTCTGCAGGAAAAACTCGGCCCTCAAACACCACCGGACACTCCCAAAACACCCTGTCAGCTTCCACAGATCCTCCCAAAGGAGTATTCACCACATACACATGCGCAGATAAATCATCAAGTAAAGGCAAAGAAGCAACAATATCCCGGGAAATAAATGAATGCGTAGCCCCGGGATCAAACAATGCATGTAGTGATATGCCATGAATGTTGATTGTACCTTCTATCACGGCATTCGGGTCGACATCAGCAGCTTCCTCCTCTCCCTCCAGAGCATATACACGTGCCTGCACAACCGGCCTCTTATTCGGGCAAGCATTCACCAAGTGATCAGAGGACCCGCACACAAAGCATTTGCCCTGAAGCTTCCAACACCTCTCCACCGGATGTCTCCCCTGACAATAAGAACAAATAGGTGGTCCCTGAGCTGGAGCCGGTCGAACTGGAGCAACAGGAGGTACTACGGGACCGGTAATACGGGGCTTTTTGTTCCCTAATCCCTGGGGACGAAAAGCCGGTGAGACAGGAGCTCGTGGAGCATAAGAAATGGGCCTCTTACCCAATCCAGAACCTGATCCCGATCCTCGAGTCGAAGAGAAAGGCGGAGGCTTCAATCGAGCCATTTGGGCCTCAACTTGAATTGCCCTTTTTGTAACTTTGGCCCAAGTACTCACGTTAGTAGCTTGTAAAGCTTCTTGAATATCCCGGCGAAGTCCATGAAGAAACGCTCGGGCCTTATGATCATCGTGATCGGTAATGTGAGTAGCATACGGAGCTAGCCTTTCAAATTCCAAAATATAATCCTCCACCGTCCGGTTGCCTTGCCTCAAATTAGAGAACTCTTGGAGGCGACGTTCTTGTGCACTATGAGGGATATATTTCTCATGGAATTCCTGCACAAACGTCTCCCAGTTGAATTCCATACCCGTTCTTTCAAGCTTGGATCTCACACTCCTGAGCCAAATAGCCGCTGGCCCTTGAATAATTCGCCCGGTGCAAACAGCCTTATCCTGAGAAGTCCCTGGACATATCTCCCAAATGCCTCGAATCTCAGATAACCACTCTTCTGCCTTAATATCATCACCTCCATACCACTTTGGAGGGTTGTTGTTCCGGAAGTCCCGATATACAGCTGAAATATCTTGTCCTTCACCCGGATTGGCATTACCCCTTTGATTGTTTTGGAGTTGATTGAGTAGGGCTTGAACAATATTCTCCGCATTCATAGGTGGTAGCGGAGGTGCGTTAGGTAGAGCCGGTTCACTCAAATCAGGGGTTTGTTCACGGTTGTTATGTCTTCTTGGAGGCATCCTGAAATTCACAAATTCAAGCGATATAGATGCATGCGAATTAGTGTATGAATATGTATACAATTTAAAGAAATAATCAAGTAATCAATTAGTCAAGTAATCACATACTCAAAGCACACATGCACATAATCAAAAGTCACATTATCCTAAGCCGTACGACCTAGACAGACCCACACGACACTAGAGCCCGGTTTTGCAACCTGGCTCTGATACCACTTCAGGATGTAGCACCCACACGTAGGGCCACATCCCCCGCACCATAATCCAAACCCGAATACGAAATGGAATGTCCGCACCCGAATCCGAATCATGGCGAACGGGAGACCAAACACACACTCTAGGCTAGGCGGAGCTAAACCAAACGGAAACAGAGTGCGCGGAAGCGAATAAATAAAAGCAACAAACAAAACATCACATATATATATATAGGTACCAACCCACACCTATCCATATAGCATTTACATATAAATACCAACACGTTCTGTACAAAAGCCATCCCGGCTCGAACAAAATAATCAGTAAGTATATACAAATCAAAGCTATACAACTACAAAATAATAAGGTGCAGGGATGTAAATGCACCTAACGAGACCTAGACCGACAAGTGTATAAAGCAGACACACTTCTCCGCCTAGCTCACGCTCCCAAAACCTGCAACGAAAAGAGTAAACGAGGAGTCAGTCAACTGACTGAGTGAGGGGGGCTAACGCACACCCACACCCTACATATATATAGAGCAGAGCACAAAGCAAAGGGCGAAATTATGAACCGGAGTAGGTTTTACAAACTAAAACTTTCCAAAACAAATACATATACTTTAAAACATTTCATAAACACTATCCCGATTCATACTTCTCAAACATACACAACAAACATAATGCTCGGCGAGAACGAGCTTCCAACCTTTACTCCTCAGAACAAACAAAACAGAAATCATACATATCAACCTCTACACCAATGATGGAAGAGCCACCGGCGGCCCTAACCATCCATACATATACAGACTCACGAGGGGTAGCGAACCCACATCGTGCCCTCCCCGGTTTTTACGCCGAAGGCATCGAAATATCACACCTTCCCAAACTCCCAGGGGTCGCGTGTGATATATCGGATGGAGACTACGCACAGGCCGAACCTCGACGGCCCGAACCGTCCCGAGGGTTCCTTACCCGTAGCTCCTTGGATCCACACATACAAATCATATCATAACATATGCCAAATCTTTCATGGCGATCTCGCTAACAGAATCGTAAAGCCTTTTCCAAAACATAGCTTACATAAGCTTATTTAATATCTTTTCCCAAAACAAAGTTGTTCATAAGATCATAAACATATTCTAATCAACACGTACATATCTATATATATAATATATAGTCACATGCACGGCTTGAAAACATCACATAAGGCTTTAGGTCGCTTAGCTAATAAAATTCCTATCCTCACCTTGTGCGTGATCAAAAAGCGAGCAGACGTGAACAACCTACGCCTCGGGCTCGTCAACTGGAACCTCCTCTGAAAAGAAAACACGAAAGCCCAAGACTTAGACTCTATATGAACCAAAGAAGACGCTCGGCAAAATGCATGATTCATGCTCATAGATAAAATGTCGCAATTAAGTCATATAATTCACAATTCATATACATAACATATTTATATACAATTCAATATGCAAAACAATCAATTATAACAATTAAAATGCAAAAGAAAAGCATTTAAAATCATACAAATGCATAAACAAGGCAAAGAGAAAAAGTGGCAAAATCCACCCCCATGGATTTTTCCAAAGGGGAAAATCCACCCCCATGGATTTTTCCCAAGCTACTGCCTCAAATCCACCCTCGCGGATTTTTCCAAAGGGAAAAATCCACCCTCGCGGATTTGACCCAGTAGAAGGGTTCCGGCAATGGGAACGGCCGTTCCCGTTCCCAGTACAAGCTGGGAACGGTCGTTCCCACTCTCGGTCGTGAACAGTATGGCCTGGGAACGGTCGTTCCCAGTTTAAAACTGGGCGGGAACGGCCGTTCCGGCCTGGTTCGAAAGCTGGAACAGAAATTTTTACAGAAAACAGGGGAAGCTCGTTTTTGAGCCAAAAATGGCCAAAAACCAACCTTAAAATTTGCCACAACTTCTCAAAATGCACAAACAATACATATAAATCATGCTTGACATATAAACACTCAAATAACTCAAGAAAACAGAATTAAAAGCCATGATCAAAGGATTGCAATAATCAAGCTAAAATTATGATCATTCATAAATACTCCAACAACCAAGGATTAAATGTAATAAATGCAACACATACAACATATACAACTCATCTATGAAGCTAGGAATCAAACACATCAAGCAAAGAGCACATATCCAAGTTTTCTCATTAACCCTTACTATTCACGTAGGGAAGCAAAGGCATGCTAAACTCACTCCAAACTCAGAATTTAAACCATATAAATGACGAGCACGACGAGGGGATTCCGAAACCTACCTAAGTTCGAGAAAAGACGAAGAAACGAGAGAGAACTTGGCTTGGGAAGTTGGATGATCAACTTGAGGGTTTAAGCTTCTTGCTTGGCTTGGAGTTGCTGTTGTTGAACGTAAATGAAGGAGAAAGAAGAATGGTTCAGCCTTTAAGGGCTGGACCGGTTCGGTTCACGGGTTCGGTTCAAGGTGTACTGGTTCAAGTTGGTTCGGTTCAACACATACAGGTTCAAATAAGGCCAACTCAAATTAAAACGAATAAATCGCATGCAACATTCATTCACATAATTCATATAAGTTCAAATAATTCAAAATAGTCCTATACAAATAATCTAAAACGCAAATAATATTAAATCACATAATTTACCTGTACCGACTGTGAGTCGGGGTGTTACAACTTATCCTTAAGTGCTCATTCATTTTAATTCAAGGACCTAATTGCATGACAAATTCTTGGACCAAAGTGACTAAAATAGTAGGAATAGAATTTAATTACATAACTTATACATTTGAGGGACTTGATTGCAAATTGTGCTTGATCATCCATATATGTAGAAGCATCATGTAGTCTCCATTTCATTTATCAATTCATTTCATAAAAATATACACATATTTGCTCCCATTTCTCACGATTCAACACCAAGAAGAAGGAGAGAAAATTCCATCATTTCAAGTGAATATTTAGGATGAATTAAGAATCTTGGAAGCATCTCATCTTCATCTCTTTCCTTCTCATTCCCGTTCAAGGTAAATGTGAGCTCTATATGTGAATTCTTGAATTATGATTTGATGCTAGGGTTTGTGATTCATGGAAATATATGGATTATTTGGGAGTTGTTACATGAATACATGATTATAACTTGGATTGATGCATGAAATCCTTAAGAATTTGATGTTATATGATGAGTTCATAATTAAGTTCCAAAGTGAAAATCTTGATGATCAGGGCATGATTTATGTGTTTATATTGGTTTTTATTATAAGCATGAATATATGTTATTTTCATGAATTCTTGTATTTGGAGTTGAATTATAAATGTTTTGATGAATTTGGGGTGTGGTTCGTGTATGTTTCCCCTGTTTCTGCTCTGTTTTTGTAACACCCCGGAGCGGAGGGCGCCACATCCCCCGCACCATAGCCCAACACGGTTAACGAAATGGGAACTCCGCTCCCGCATTGAACCAAAGGGAACGGGTGACCAACAAAATTCACCTCTAGGCTAGGCGGTCTAGACCCTTAACAGAGTACGCAACACAATAAATCAAAAGTGCGGAAGCTGCAGGATCACATAACAAAACCAAATCTATACATACAACTTAAGGTAAAATAAACAGTTTACATCATACTTTGCCTACTCCGGGCCAAATAGGACATGCATAGCTTCGAATTACAAAAACATAGCTTATAAGTATTTATACATAGTACCAAATATACCTAGTACCAAAGCGGAAAAGTAAATATGTAAATGCAAGGACTCTACAACGACTCGGATGACTCCCAAAACTCGAAAGACGACCGCCGGCAAGCCAAACTCCCAACCAAGCACCTGCAAAGCTCAAAACAAAAGGGGAAAAAAGAAAAGAAGCAACGAGGGTCAGTCCTAGCGACTGGCGAGGGGGCTACACACGCACACATACGTATAGGTAGGAGCATAGCAAATTCAAATCGAAAGTGTTCATGAATCGGGTGTGGTTTTTGCACTCCAAAAAGGTTTTAACCCGTGATACCATATATATAAAGAAAGGTTTAGGGCCAAAGGCCAAAATCGACCAAATTTTATAAATTGAAAGCCACCCCCGTTTCACAAACCATAACGGAAACATAAAGCACCGAAAGCTTAACTTCAACTTACTTACTCCATACACCGAGGAGAAACGAAAACAAAACAAATCATAACCCAACTCCACCCCAACACCGTTTTGGGGAGAGAGGTGCCCCTCTCAAACCCCACTGATAAACTGAATGAGACGGGGGATCCGCCCGCTCCTTCGACGAGTCACACAGCACACCGCCGGCTTAAGAAAATCCCCCTTCCCCTCGACCTCCCGAGGTTGGGTAAAGTCTCCCTTTTGTGGAGTCGTGTTGATGAGAGAGCCCGACGACCCCATGACCGACCCGAGATCACATACCACTCCTACGGGGCCCAAACTGATCACAGAACTCACACACACATATATCTCACAAAGCGTATACTTGTTACGAAAAGCTTATCTTGCCAAAACTTAACACGAACACACGCTAACCCTTTTCAAAACAAAAGAACGAAAATAGCTTACTCATACATAAAAGCGTTTTCAATGGATTTCACAGCAAATGGGCCAATTCCCTCAAAATACATATCGAACACTTATTTATACATATATATAGTTCGCATGCGGGCATAAATAGCATGTTGGGTTGTAGGTCATTATAGCTAAAAAGAAAGAAACCTCACCTTCGAGAAGCAACGGGAACAAAGGAAGCAAACGGACGTCAGAAAAACAATCTCGCCAACCAAGGAACGAACCTAAAGGCAAAACACCTTAGACGCTCGGCGGATGTATATGTATGTTTATGATGTAAAAAGTATGAAATGAATCCACATTAGGTCATATAGGAGCATTCAAGGCATATAAGGTCCTATCTCAAAACCGAGGGAAAAGAATAAACCATAAATTCACGAGATCAAGCTTAACACATCATACAACAAGTTATTCATGCATACACATCGTAAACGAGGCAAGAAAGATCAACAAAAAGCAACGAAATGATGAAAGAAACTCCTCCCGGCCATCACCTACTAAGTGGACATGGCCTCGTCCGAAATGCATAGGAATCGGACACGGTCGTGTCCGGTTTAAATAAAATTAGGACCCAAAGTCGAGAGCTTGACATGGCCGTGTCCATTTCCAGTTATAACATGACACGGCCGTGTCATGCGTTCGGGCCTGAAAAAAAAACACAGCAACACTTCGGTTTTTTAAGCACAAAATAGGGGATTTCCATTCAAGCCTTCAAGGAGTCTCTTATGCCTTCAAAAACACATAAACCAAGCATGAAAATAACACTAATTCATCAAAGATTCATGCCATAAAAGAGGCAACAAGTTCAGCCACCATAATGCAAGAAACAAAGCAAGAAAGGGGAGGGAATGTATCAAGCCATATCATCCAATTCTCAAGCATTCATCAATGGCCAATCAATCCTATCTCAAATACCATGGAAGAAGATGAAATAAATACTTAGAATCAAGTCATAGAAGCAATATATCAACACCCAAACTCAAGAGAATCAACAAAGAAGCAAGAATCATCAAATTCATCCAATCCCTACTATTCACATGCTTGCTAGAACTCATGAATCAACTATTGAAATTAGCTCAAATCCACATAAAAGAGAGAATAGAGAGTGTAGATTACAATCATAAAATTACCTTCTAAATTTGGGAAGATTTGGATGTGATTTGAGCTCAAAGTCTTCAAAAAGGGCCAAAAGAGTTTCTCTTCTTTTCCTTCTCTTCTTGGAGCTGAGGTTTCTGCACTTTCCCTTCTTTTTCTTTGGGTGTGGGACGAAATGAGGGAGTGGGAGAGAGTGAGGGATGTTTAGATACATATAAGTCAAGGTTAGAAGCTTAATTAGGGTTAAAGGGGCCCCACAAGTGAAGATTAGTCAACAAAAGGGTACTCTTAAGCACAATAGCTTGTTCCGGTCAAAAAACGGGGAATCAAATGGGCTTAGAAAAATATAAATCTTGATTCTATGTCTTTATTTCTTCGTCACGAGTCCAACGCATCTTCCGGAATTCGAATTCGAATTCCCGAGCTCAAGTTATGGCTTCCGGAACACAAGGTGCGCTAAGGCTCGTTAGGCCCTTAAGTCCCTAAAACATAAAACGGTTTAAAAACCGTATCAAACGAACTCAAAAACAAGTAACAAACATAAAGACACATTCATAACACATATAAGTCACGCATAGCACGTAATCACAAAAATCGAAAACGAAAACGGACACAAACAGGGCAAGAACGAAACAAGGAAGACGAACTCGTATAAGTAAATCACATAAGGTCAAATAAGTTTCAAGTAATTCAAATATATCACATACTAATTATAATAAACATATAATTCACATAATTAAATAATTAAAAGCGCACATAGCTCACCCATGAAGGCATACCTGGAAAGGCCAGACGAGCGGGATGTTACAGTTTTTCTACAGAACCTGAAGGTCTCGACCGCGACCTGAAATACACATAAATAAGGTCTTGGCCGCTTCCAAAATTTGGCCAAGTTTCGAGTTTTGAAAAATTGCATGAAAATTCATGAAAAATTAGGTCGCAGCCGTGACAAAAAATAGAGTAAAAACGATCACGCCCGCGACCCCTTCCGAATCTGCATTTTGTCCAACTTCGGACCTACGCCACTTTCACCTCGCTTTGAACTAGAAAACGTGCCATATAGCGTTGGAAAGGTCTATGTGTCTAGTTTTATATCCAATAAACAAAAATCAATTCTAACTTCTGGAACTCATGTTATTTCGGTTTTTCTACAGTGTGTGAAATTCCAAAAATTGTCAGTCTTTCCTAAATTTCGCCAAAACCCTTCATATTGCATTCTTTTCACCTCCTTGGCTCCCGTATGTGACTTATATGAGTTATAAACTTGGATTAGTGATAATTAGACTCTTAATTGACATTCCGTAAATGTTATTGCATGACATATTGATTATGATTACGCCGTGCGTCACAATTTGGTATCATTATTGAGTTATGGTCTCACGAGTGAACAATGCCCCTTTTATTGTCCAGTTCTTCTCCAGGGCAGAGATTGTGATCAACTGAGCATGTTTATGCATCCTTGAGTCGTCGTGTCACCTGTCAGGTGAGGTTTAATTCCTTGATATATAGAACCCTTACAACCCTAAGTGATATTGTAGCCAAAATGTATATATATCTATAATCTTTGTAAAAACCTCAAGTGATTATAAATGATTATCGTGACATATTGAAATGATTGTGATATCGTGAATGGATCGTGTTTGGTGAGTAATCGTGAATCGTGCACTATGGGCCCGAGGGTTAGTGTATCAGCCAACCGGGAAAGCATGGGCTGACGGGGTAACTCTACACTCCCCTCACATCGTGGGGATGAACCCTGAATCCACCAGGAGGTTTCTTGGAGTAAGGAATCCCGTACGAGGGAGTCATGAACCTGACGTACATCGTGATTGGGTAGTGGGGCCTTGCAATCCCATCATCACCGGAGGAAGAAGGAGTTCTTGAAACTGCCAAGTGTGCACTGTAATGATTTGCATGATAATTATTGAGATAAACCTAAAGATTGTATTATTCACTATCGGTGTAAAGGTTGGAGATTCCCCTCACTCGCCGGGCCACGGATTGAATTGAATTGAAATTGATTGTATTGTTAAAATTGGATAGTTGTAATCTCGGGCAAAGTGTATTGTATTCTGAACTTATATTGCTTTTAGTTATAAAACCTTACCCGAGGTTATAACTTGCATGTTATATGCGCTAATATATATCTATGCCCCTCACTCAATCTTCCGTAGACTGACGCCTCAACCTTTCAGGTTCTTGCAGGTGCGTGCTAGGCGGGAGTTAGAGTCGTGTCCTGTTATTCAGTCGAGTCTAGCGCACTACACTTTCATGTATTGTTAGTTATGATCTATTAGGATATGCTATGTATTTTGGAGATGATAATGTATTGATATGCATGTATGTCTAATGATCAACGATAATGTTTATGTTCATTTATATTTTATGTTAATTGTAGTAGTTGGAGTTGAGTTAGTTCCGCCTAGCTACCTTGGTTCTTTTTCTTGATCACCCGTTCGCTATAGTTTGGTTCATGTACGGATTACTCATTTCGTATGTGGACTGATCTATAGTGCGGGGGTGTGGCATCCCTACGTGTAGGGGTGTTACATCTGAAGTGGTATCAGAGCCCGGTTATAAAACCGAGGTTCTAGTGTCGTGTTGTGTCAAGTCTAGGTCGAACGGCATAGGAATTATTTGGTAATTTGTGCGTTGCGTCCATTTATGTCATTAATTTCTCATTAAGTGACCTTATGTGACTCGGCAAATTACATGATCAACGTGCTTACTTGAACTTTATGAAATTAATTGTTACATTTGCATTCTAAATTGCTTCTAAATGTGACATGCACATGAACTTTTAACCAGCATGCATAATTTAGTATTTATTGTTAGCAACCATCAATGCAGTTTTGCCAAATTGAGTAAAGTTCTGAGGTGTTGGAGGTCCGATCTAGACTTCAAAAGGCTTAAGAAAGGAAATTGTCATTTTCTTTCTTACGGCGGAGAGCCGGCCAACGAAATAATTCAAAGGTGCAAGCGGTCAACCGAATTACCACGACGAAAGAATTTCAACCTACGGTGAACGGTACACACAAACATGCATACCACGTGCATCATATATTTTACTATTGCCGTTTATAATTCTTTGTTAATCGTTAGTTGCTTCTATACGAATGATATGTTGATGTAATTGCTATTGTATGCCTACTTCCTTACGTGTTACTTATGCAAATGTATCTCTTTGTTTGTCTGAATTTTATTTTGTATGCATGAGAGACGGGGATTCTTTCAGGGTTACCCAAGAGACAGGGTTCTTGTAACATCCCGCTCGTCCGATTTATAAGGTACGCCATGTTTCAACCTTTTTATGTGTTTAATTATGTGATTTTATATTTTTCGTGGTCCTATTTTGAACTCTTTTAGAGTTTAGGGGCCCCATTGTAATTTTCTCTTTTTAGGGGTTTTTCGGTCATTTCTCGTTTGATTGAGTTTTCGACCTTTTCGACCCCTTCCACGCGTTCGGGGCATCGAGACGAGTCCGTAGACTCTGAGTTTGCCCCATTCCGACTTCGTTAGCCCGTTTTTCCGACCGTTTTTGCGTACGAGGACCCGAGATATATACCCGGATGCTCGTTTTTCATGCCAAAGCACAGTAGACTTCAGTCTCTCTCTCTTCTCCCGCGATTCAGCACTGTTCACACACACTCACGGTGTGTTTTCACACACTACCCGGAACTCGCTCGTTTCTCGACGAATTTCGACGAACCAATAGTCCATTTCGATAAGCTCGACGACGCGGTCCCAACCGTACCAGATTTGTGGCCCAACGACAAGCGGAGGTGGCGCTACAGCGAGCAGCCGCGCCGCCACTTCGCCGCCCATTCGCGACGGCTTCCGGCAGCGATTTTCTGACACGCGCCCCAGACCCATGAAGGAGGCTTCCGGCGCAGTGGATGGTGTTGGGGGCGCAACCATCCGGCCAGCGGCGGCGGCTCACGCGCCGCCTGAAAGTCACATCGAGCGGCGGCGGTACTGTAGCGCGGTGGTTCCGCCGCGTTCCGACGAGATTCGCGGCCGGACCTTGGTGGTTTCCGACATATTTTGTCCTCCTGATTCCATTTCCGGCATCATTTTGGGCCAAGGAAGGCCGGAGGCGGCTGAACCGGCGAGTGGCGCAGCGGCGGACTGTCGACGGCGGTATGGGACATTTTTTCGGCCGTTTTTGGTGGTGGCTCCTTCACGAAAGTTGCTTAGAATGATGAAACATAGCTGATGGCGTTGGCCCCGACTCGAGAACCGGCCGGCAGCGGCGGACCGGCTCTGGACCGGCGGTCTATTTTTCCAGCGATTTTTCCGGCAGATTGGTTAGGGGCTTTCGAAGGCCTCGCTACGGGCTTTCCAACGGTATGTCCGGATTTTGTTTTCGTGTTACGGTTTGTGTTTAATTTAAGTTTTCGTCGCTGGGATTTAGTTCGGTTTTTTGTCAACGAAATCCGGTGTGCTTGATATTTTCTGAAATTGGTTGAGGGCTTTCGTCAAGCAGGCTGAGGCGTACGTTCCTATCCTTCCGGGGAATTTTCCGACTAACGGAGGTGGTGGTCCGGTGGCTGCACGTGGCAGTTCGACTGGTTCCGGGGGTGGCATTTCGACGCCCTTCGGGTAGCAAGTTCCTCTCGTCGTGTTGAGTCCAATGCCACTTTCCGTTCGTCAATCGGATGTCCGGTTGATTTGTTGTGATTTATTTTGTATAACTTGAATATTTGAAATTAATTTTTTTAATTGCTAATTGCTTGATTTGTCGATCAAATTGTATTTCAGTGTGTACGAAATTATGTATTAAATGAATTATGAAATATATTGATGCTTTGATATGCCATTTGAATTCTGATATATCGAATGTGGGCTATTTGTCTAACTTGAAGGGGGTGTATGTGTAATTTCGCTAAACATATAAATTGTATGACGTCAATTAATTAATCCTTGTCGATTGGTAAACAAATATGTTAATTATGATTTCTATTAAGAGAAATTATTACGCCTAAGCTTGAAGCTTTTAATTAGTCTAATCACTTAAATTGAATTGGAATTTATTATATGATATAAGAATTTGTTATGCAATTTATGATTTAGTAAGAATGAAATTAGTATGTCTTGGATGATTTAATTTCTAACTTTGTAATGCAGGTTAATTATTTAATTTTAAATAATCCTATTATGCGATATATGAATTGTATGAAGCTTATATGATTAAATTAGAAACTTTTGCACGTAAGAAATAAGTTATTCGTACGAATATGAATTGGTTATTTGATATATGAATTTATATGAAATAATGTGAGCTCTGCTTATGTGATTACATTTCTTAAATGTTTGAGCATGTGCCGTGCGTCTTTATATGGTTGTTTGAGTCTGAGTCTGAGATCTGTACTGTATTTGGTGTGTTCAGTTGGTACAGGTGCACCTGGGGTGGTGACAAGTAAGTCGTGCAAGTTCCGGGGTGAACCATTTGCTGTGTCTTCGACTGTGATTAGTGCCAGGTGAGGTTAGGATATAGTTATACCCTATTGCTATGTGCCAGTTTTCGAATGTGTGCTATTTATAAGCCTGGTATATACGTAGATATGTGTGAAATATGTACTTTGATGGTTTTGTCATAAGTTTGAAAGTAAAGAACGCTATGTATGAGCCTTTGTATTTAGTTTCGGTTTGTTATGACTTCGAAGTCAGTCTGCGTGATATGTACGTACGATATGATAAGTATGATATGCATGAGATAAGTCTATCTGTCTGTGTGTGGTGGGTTAAGTTTCCGATATATGTGTGTTATCTGTGTGATGGGCCCCGGAGTTGTGGGTAAGGGACACCTGGGACGACCATGGGGTCGCCGGTTACGACCCCTGTGCACTTCTCCACAAAAGGGAGACTTAGCTCATCCTCGGGAGGTCGAGGGGAAAGCGGGTCTTCTTGAGCCGGCGGCGTGCTACGTGACCCGTCGAAGGAGCGGGTGAATCCCCCGTCTCATTACATTTATGTGTGGGGGTTGAGAGGGGCACCTCTCTTCCCCAAACGGTGTGAAGGAAGGTACGTTTGATTTGATTCCGTTTGTTTATGCCTGTGTGTGATCTGTGGAGTTTGGTTGGATTAAATTCGTACCCGCCGAGTGTTCTGTCTGTCCGTCTGTCATAAGTTCATGAAACGGGGGTAGATTCTTAAATTAAGATAAAAATTGGGTTTTTGCTATTAAACTAATAAGTTATGTTTTGATACGTGTGCTAAGTTTGCATGAGTTGAACGTATGTTTTGAGATATGCTTAAGCTAAGTTTTGTTCGTTATGTTTTGATAAGTCTCCCTATATGTATATTATCATGGGAAAATGTTTTGGCGTGCAAAAACTAACCCCGGGTTCACGAATATTACTTCTACTTTGTGCTGTGCTCTATATATATGTATAGCGTGTGTTTGTTAAACCCCTCGCTCAGTCTTTGGACTGACCCCTCCCCTTTTATGTTTTAGTTTGCAGGTTTTGCCTTGGAGTTCGTTGGAGCTAGGCGGCTGTTAGTGTCTATCGAGTCGGTGTCAGTTTGTCTTAGTTTGATAAGTGTTTTATTCGAATTACGTTTGTTAATTTTGTACAAGCGATGATATATTTTATGCAGGTTCGTACTTATGATTTGAATGTATAGAATTCGGGACATGTTAGGACAGGTGCTCGGATTAGTCGAACCCGTTTGATTATATGTTTGATCGGGACAAGTTTCTAGGGCCAGTTGAACCCGTTTTGTTGTATAGTTATTTGGGACAGGCTACGACAGGTTGCCTTGTTTAGTTGAACCCATTTAGGTTGATGCTGTTTTACTTTCTGGATATATGAATTTGTGATTGCTGATTTAAGTTTTTGAAAATTCATATTTTTGCATTGCTTCCGTATTCAGGTTGTCCATATCTGTTTCTGTACAGGGTGTGGTACCGCCTAGCTTAGGTTATTTTTCGTTTGTCACCCGTTCGCTGTGACTTAGTGCGTGTGCGGACCTTCCATTTCGTACACGTGTCGGGTCATAATGCGGGGATGTGATGCCCCACCGCCTGGGGTGTTACAGTTCTCTTGTTACTTGCTCGAGAGACGGGGTTCTCTCGTCGTTTGTTTGAGAGACGGGGCACTCTCATTATTACCTGCTACTTGTCAACATGTTTTAGGGGAAGGTTAGATTTTCTCTCGAGTGTTTAGGTTCTGGGAGGTTGAGGCTCGTGACTTGATAGCATTAAAGGAGCCTTGTGGACTGAAGACCTCTTTCGAACAAATCCCTAACAGGAAATGGCCAACCTACGTGGGATGAACACGAAAGGGTGAATTCGAGGACGGATTTTCTTAAGGGGGAGAGAATTGTAACGCCCCGATTTTCGGTTATTCAGGTACGCACGACACGTGTGAGTTTTCCAAGAGTTAGGATTTATGTAATCTTTCGTTTATTAAACTCCTACATTTCATGAAAATTTTATGAATTATGTTTCAACATGTGTACGTGGAATTATGTGAAATTATACCATTTTGAGAATTATTGCACGAATGGGTTTCGATTAATACGTGAATTATTTGTCTAATGTTATCTAACTGCTTAATTATCCTTAAATGCTCATTCATTTTAATTCAAGGACCTAATTGCATGACAAATTCTTGGACCAAAGTGACTAAAATTGTAGGATTAGAACTGAATTGCATAACTTATACATTTGAGGGACTTAATTGCAAATTGTGCTTGATCATCCATATATGTAGAAGCATCATGTAGTCCCCATATCATTTATCAATTCATTTCATAAAAATATAAACATATTTGCTCCCATTTATCACGATTCAATACCAAGAAGAAGGAGAGAAAATTCCATCACTTCAAGTGAATATTTTGGATGAATTAAGAATCTTGGAAGCATCTCATCTTCATCTCTTTCCTTCTCTTTCCATTTCAAGGTATATGTGAATTCTTGAATTATGATTTGATGCTAGGGTTTGTGATTCATGGAAATATATGGATTATTTGGGAGTTGTTACATGAATACGTGATTATAACTTGGATTGATGCATTAAATCCTTAAGAATTTGATGTTATATGATGAGTTCATAATTAAGTTCCAAAGTGAAAATCTTGATGATCAGGGCATGATTTATGTGTTTATATTGGTTTTTATTAAACTTTAAGCATGAATATATGTTATTTTCATGAATTCTTGTATTTGGAGTTGAATTATAAGTGTTTTGATGAATTTGGGGTGTGGTTCGTGCATTTTTCCCTGTTTCTGCTCTGTTTTTCTATAGAACTTGAAGGTCGTGACCGCGACCTGAAATACACATAAACAAGGTCGCGGCCGCTACCAAAATTTGGCCAAGTTTCGAGTTTTGAAAAATTGTATGAAAATTCATGAAAAATTAGGTCGCGGCCGCGACCAAACATAGAGTAAAAACGGTCGCGCCCGCGACCCCTTCCGAATCTGCATTTTGTCCAATTTCGGACCTACGCCATTTTCACCTCGCTTTGAACTAGAAAACGTGTCATATAGCGTTGGAAAGGTCTACGTGTCTAGTTATATATCCAATAAACAAAACCCAATTCTAACTTCTAGAACTCACGTTATTTCGGTTTTTCTATAGTATGTGCAATTCCGAAAATTGTCAGTTTTTCCTAAATTTCACCAAAACCCTTCATATTGCATTCTTTTCACTTCCTTGGCTCCCGTATGTGACTTATATGAGTTATAAACTTGGCTTATGATAATTAGGCTCTTAATTGACATTCCATAAGTGTTATTTCATGACATATTGATTATGATTACGCCGTGCATCACATTTTGGTATCATTATTGAGTTATGGTCTCACGAGTGCACAATATACCGTTTCTTGTCCAGTTCTTCTCCAGAGCGGAGATTGTGATCAACTGAGCACGTTTATGCATCTTTGAGTCGTCGTGTCGCCTGTCAGGTGAGGTTTAATTCCTAGATATATAGAACCCTTACAACCCTATGTGATATTTTAGCCAAAAAGTATATATATCTTTAATCTTTCTAAAAACCTCAAGTGAGTGCAAATGATTATCGTGACATATTGAAATAATCGTGACATCGCGAATTGATCGTGTTTGGCGAGTAATCGTGAATCGTGCACTATGGGCCCAAGGTTTAGTGTATGAGCCAACCGGGAAGCATGGGCTGACGGGTAACTCTGCACACTCCCCTCACATCGTAGGGATGAACCCTGAATCCACCAGGAGGTTTGGTGGAGGAAGAAATCCCGTACGTGGTAGTCATGAACCTGACGTACATTGTGATTAGGTGGTGGGGCCTTGCAATCCCATTATCACCGGAGGAAGAAGGAGTTCGTGAAACTGCTAAGTGTGCACTGTAATGATCTGCATGATAATTATTGAGATAAACCTAAAGATTATATTATTCATTATCGGTGTAAAGGTTGGAGATTGCCCTCACTCGCCGGGCCACGGATTGAATTGAATTAAAATTGATTGTATTGTTAAAATTGGATAGTTATAATCTCGGGCAAAGTGTATTGTATTCTGAACTTATAGTTTGGTTCATGTCACCCGTTCGCTATAGTTTAGTTCATGTACGGATTACTCATTTCGTATGTGGACTGAACTATAGTGAGGGGGGTGTGTCATCCCTACGTGTAGGGGTGTTACATAACATGAACGTAAGATGGGAAAGGATTCGTTTTAAGATAAACCATGATAATAAATATCTCAAGGTCAGGATTGAATCGTCAAAGTTGTTAAGAGTAGTTATCCTTGAGGATATGTTAGACTCCGACATGGGTGAAGATAGTAGTTATGGACTTCATTACTGGACTGATGATCTAAAGGTATATGGGGAGATCAAAACTCAGTTGCTTGCAATAGTTGGTCTGGCTGAAAGAAGATTACAGGGATTGATGAAGGATCGAAGAGGATTGGAAGCAATAAAAGTCAAAAGGGAATCAAGAGTAAAATCCTTAGAGGATTTATCATAACTTCACCGGGATATTCTGACGAGTTTAAAGACACGTCAAGCACTGAGCTCACTTCGGCGCAGATCACGCACTGGACAACGAAACTCTCAATTCTAAATTATGCAACTACGGTGAACGGTACATAAAACATCCATGCAAATTTAATTCAAATAATTTTTATTTTATGGGCTTTGGTTCCGTATTACGTTAAATTACCTGGAATAATTGATAATCAATGTGGATGATATTTATTCTCTGCTTTGGGTGTCTTATTTGACTTTAATTATGGTCAAACGCTGTGTTGCTCGGGAGTATTGGAGATGGGGTTCTCTCGTTGTTTATTTATTTATTTATTTATTTTGTTTGGGAGATGGGGTTCTCTCGTTGTTTGTAAGAGACGGGGATTCTCTTATTTTTGTTTGAGAGACGAGGTGCTCTCTTCGCTTGCGAGAGACGGGGTTCTCTCATTTTTACCCGAGAGACGGGGCTCTCTCATTGTTACTTGTGAGAGACGGGGAATCTCTCATTATTTGTTGGGTCAAGTAGTGAATCCGAGGACGGATTCTTTTTAACGGGGAGAGATTGTAACGGCCCGATTTTTCAGTCGTATTGTATGACGTATGTGTTTACGTAATTACGCGTTTAAATTATTTAATAACGTAATTAATGGTTTAAATTATAATTATAATATTAATTAATTATATTAATTATTTTTAATTCGTTACACTTTAATCGAAAGCTAAAATGGAATTTAATTTATAACTGAAATATTTGAATTTTAAAGAAATTCTTGAATGTTATGCACTTATATGTTTTGATCGCGTGCCGTTCTTACTTGAATTGATTTCGGAATTTGGTGTGATTTTAACATGTTGTAGATTTATGTGTTATGAACATGTGTAGGTGCTCGTTTCATGTTTTCTATTTTGTTTGGTAGGTTAACTAATTTTATTTTGGAAAAGAGACCAAGTCGGGAGATTAAGAGAACTACGCGCACCTTTGGTTCCGGAGGCCGTAACCTGAGATCGGGAATTCGGATTTCAATTTTGGAAGAGGCTCTGGACTCATAACAACGAAAGGAAACCAGGGAACCTAGATTCATATATTTCTAAGCCCGTTTGAATCCCGAATTTTGGCCGTAATATGCTTTATCCGCGTATATGACCACTTTTCACTATTTTGCTTATATCTCCCTCAATACTTAAGATTTTTATCTAATTCTTGGCCCCACTTTTTCTTAGAACAATGCATTATCATTTCATCCCTCATTCAGTTAGTTCAAGGCAAGAAAAAGAGGAGTAATTGCTGAAAATTTGGAGATTTAACCACTATTCCCATCACTATTCACTTGAGGGATTTTGAACTCCAATCTCTTCCACTCTCAACCAAATCAAGGGGGTAAGTATATGATTGTTTTATCTAGTCAATTTTAGTCATTTTGATCCAAGAATCTCTGAGTTTGAACCATGATTGATTGAGATATGATTATGTGAATGTATAGTTAGGTTAAAATCTCATTTCTTGAATTCATGATTTTAAATCCATATTTCTTGAGGATTAATGAATGATATACGACCACTTTAACTTCCTTTACTTGTTCATGGACTTGAATTTGATTTATATCAAGTGTATGTGGAACCACCATGAATGAGATGTGAGTTTGAAGCTTTTGAGAATAAATTAGCTTTCATTTCTGCTGCTGTGTTGTTACTGTTGTTGCGTGCGTGTGTGCTGCGGGTTGCTGTAGTTTTCCTTGTCTTTGGATGTTGGTTTGTTGCTTCTTTGATGCTTGAAGAGGTCCCCTGCTGTTGCTGCGAAAATGATGAGGAAACAAGGGCTGCAGTCGCCATCTCTGTGACGGTTACATGCAATCGCGGGCGCGAGCGGGAATATGTGTTTTTGGGTCTCACCCGCGACCTAATTTTGCTCGTGTTTCGACTTGGTGATCCCTGTGCTGCTGCTGGAGATAGAGGTAGTGGCGCGACCCCTTTTGCACTGAATTTTGGTCGCGACCGTGACCTTGATTCTTGGCCGTTTCGGGTTGTCTGCTGCTGCTGCTTAAGTGTTTGGCTTTTCATTGTTGCTTAAATGATTTTGTGCGGGTGTTGTGTAGTATATATATATATATATATATATATATATATATAATGTGTGTTAATTTTGTGTGTGCATGTTTATGTATGAATATAATTTTGCATGTGTGGGTGTACGTACTTATATATATGTATATATATGTATGCATGTATATAGTATAGTATATCTATTATATATATGTGTGTAATTGTTGTATTTATGTTAAATATATTTCATGCATGCAAGCGTTGTGACAATGTACATATATATGTATATGTGTATTACATTATCTAGGCATATATATGATATAATATATAGATATTGTTTGGTTTATTTGGACGTATGGAATTGATTGTTATCTATTTCATGTTTTGCATATTTAAATGATTTGACTGCCAT
The DNA here is from genome assembly GCA_037501455.1 of Lantana camara. NCBI lineage: Eukaryota > Viridiplantae > Streptophyta > Magnoliopsida > Lamiales > Verbenaceae > Lantana > Lantana camara. The sequence continues at coordinate 78,803,651 of CM074859.1, forward strand.
TGTTTTATTTATCCTACAACTGCAAACTTGATATATTTAATTTATAATCGTTATATGAACTTCATGATTTGAATTACTATAACGTCGCTTAATTAAGTGCTGCTATATGAAACGGTAAGCGCCTTCTTGCATTCTTTTGATGTCTTCAGTGATTTCTCTTGTTTTTATGCTTAACATATGCATTGTAAACGTGTTTAAACAAGTATTATGAATATGATATGGGATTTATGACTCCAATTGTTATGGTTAATGAAAAATATGAAATTGAAGAATATGAAACCACTAAGTATTTAACGTTTGCATGAATTACTTGATTATATGACTTCATGACATCATTTTACTTATTATACATCTCATATCACGTGCATAACATGCCGTGCATCTTATACGGTTCAATTGGAGTCTTGAGTCTCACAAATTCATTGCATTGTCCTTGGTAAAGTTTTCTCCAGGGCGGAGATGCCGGGTTCATAGGTTATTCTTAAGTCTTCTTGTCTTCTTGGTTTTCGGTAAGGTGTAATAGGTGGGTTTCTCTTCTATTAGCTATGGTGACCCGATATATCCCTTATGTGAATGTTTTAAGCCAAAATATTACATATATGTATATATATCGAGTCTTTTCAGAAGAGTCTATGATTTTCCAACGTAAAGCCCTTCTTTTATATATCGCCACCTTATGAGTTTTGGCGTGGACATGATTATGATTGCACTGGCCCAGGGACTTAGTGCAAGTGGCTATCCGGGGAGGCATGGGCCGACGGTGATCCCTTGTACTAGTCCCACCACATTGACGGTGATACCGGCCCTCGCTAGGAGGTTTAGCAGGGAATGGGAGCTGAATGCCCTTGGGGGATTCATGTAGCCCCATTGGCCTATGTATGGACCGGTGATCGGGTCTTGCTAACCCGTTCATCACCCGGAGAAAGAAGGTGTATGTGTTTATGATATGAGTATGCATGATATGATATAATTATGATTATGAACAAATATGTATGAATGTGTAAGCTCGCTAAAATAGAAACTGAATTGATATGTACACACGAGGAGTAGGTTGCAGATTCTCGCAAATCCGCCAGGACTCAGGTATTGACCGCATGAACAATTATGATTATGAATTATGAAATTGATTGTTGTAATCCCGAGCATTGTTTTCTTTGTTTTAACCCACTTGGGAAATATCTTATAAACCTCGCACGGGATTATAGCATGCATGTGGGTGTGTTTAAATTCTGTAATATTATCTATGATATGCCCTGTTTTATACCCACTAGTCTCCTATAGACTGAACCCGGTATTGTTTTCAATTCTTTTGCAGGTTTGGAGTGCTAGGCGGCGTTCTGAGTTGGACAAGTCTCATATTTAAGTCTAAGTCACTTCATACGCATTTTGTACATATGTTGGCTTATCCAAGAATGTATATTCGGAAATGTTTATGTATGAATTTTCAAGACTAGGTATCTATGTTAGTTGAACCCATCAATTGCTCATTGTATTTATGATTGATTATATATTTTGCTTCCGCACATGCATTTTTATTCTTTGGAATTGGTTATTTGATTTCGAAGTTTAGTTCCCGTCCAGCCTAGTGAGTGAGTGAGTCCCCGTTCGCTCTAAACTGTCAAGTGTATGGATTTTCCATTTCATATACGGGTCGGGTCTGAGTGCGGGGGATGTGGCACCTTGCGTGTGGGGTGCTACATTACCTTTATTGTTGCTCTGTTTTTGGCTTCATTTTCTACTGGGACGAGCAGGGTAGCGACCACGACCGAACCAAGAGCAAACTTGGTCGCCGTCGCGACTCCCTCTCATGTTGGCTTTGATTGCTCTCTCAGGTCGCGCCCGCGACCTGAATCACATGCATTTCAGGTCGCCGCGACCTGAATCACATGCATTTCAGGTCGCCGCGACCTGAATTTGGCCATGTTTCGAGTTTATGGAAAAATTGCTGAAAAACATGATTTTTGCATAGGTAGCGGCAGCTACCATTTCATGAAGGAAATGGGTCGCGGCCGCGACCCTCTCATTTTCTGCATGAGATTTCAGTTTTTCAATGTGAATGGCATGGCTTCGTTGGTTCGTTTTTGGTTAAATCACTTCATTAACATGTCATATAATGTATTATCTTATGTGTTGTGAAATTTGGTAAGTTTTCGTTGAATATTTTCCAAGTTATGGCTCAATATGTCTATAATGCTCCTAACGTGCGCATGCGTGGATCTTTTGCTTCTAAGATGAACCTTAATTACTTGCTATCTTTTATTTTATAACTTGTATGAGATGTATACATATTATATGACGTGTTAAGCTTTTTAATTGGAATCCTTGGATTGAATTGGCTTGATATTTGGAGGATATGAACTTAAATGAATTTAAACGATACATGTATGCCTTGATTCTTCATGTTTGAACCTTAGGTGACATCTTACTTCTTTTTAATAACTATATGAATTGTATACATGTTATAATATGTATTATGAGTATCATTTGAATTCCTTGAATTAATTTGGTAGGATTTATGAAAGTGACGAACTTAAATGATTTTGAATGTGTCTTAAAAGGAATGCGTTGAACGTTTATATGTCCTTGAAGTATTAATCATACCCATGAACGATTCCTTGCCATAGTATCATAAATTATGCATTCATAACCTATGTTATTCTTATCATATATGGTTATGGTTCGATTTGGTACAAAATATGAAAGATATGAATATGAAACCACCTTGTATTGGACATTTTAAATGAATTACTTGATTATATGAACTCATAACATGATTCATGCTTCTTATGTATCTCATATCATGTGCATAGCATACCATGCGTCTATGTGGTCTCATATTAAGTCAATTCTCACGAGTACACCTTGTTCCTTCTCTCGTATAGTTCGTTTCCAGGGCGGAGACTTCCGATTTGAATAGGCACCCGCATTACTTATGCTTTCTGTCTCGTGGTATTCCAGGTGAGGGTGTTTTTGTTTTAGCTATGTATCAAACCCTACCTGTGACAAGCTTTGGCCAAAACCTTATGTATATATATATATGATATTTTCAAAGTAGAGTCATCGAGTAAATTATGATCGAGTAACCCCCTTTTCTCATGAATTATGAAATATGTTATGTTTGTTATGAATCAAATATTTTGGCGAGAATATGATTATGAATATGATTATGAATGCACGGGCCCAGGGACTTAGTGCAAGTGGCTATCCGGGGAGGCAAGGACCGACGGTGATCCCTTGTACTAGTCCCACCGTATTTATGGTGATACCGGTCCTCGCTACGAGGTTTAGTGGGGAATGGGAGCTGAGTGCCCTTGGGGGATTCATGTACCCCCATTGGCCTATGTATGGATCGGTGGTCGGGTCTTGCTAACCCGTCCACCACCCGGAGGAAGAAGGTTGGAATTATGTTATGATTGTTATGCACCGTACGAGAAGGCCGGGACACGGATTGCCCAAACGACTATGTCTTATGTTATGATATATGATTTGTGTGTATTATAATACATTGCATGATCACGTATTTAATGTATTAATGATATTTGCCGTACACGGTCGGAGTTTGGTTGGAGATTATGCACGCTCACTCTTCGAGCCTTATTGATTATGTATGATTTAGGAACTTAATGAATTTAATATGATTTAGTTGTAAAGTCCGGGCATTGCTAGTTATCTTTTAGCCCTTCTTGGGAACTAACTTTAAGTAAAACTTTGCTCGGGATTTATGACTTGCATGTGCCTGTTTATATATATATATGTATCGCTCCTGCTCACTCAGTCTTCTAGAGACTGACCCTCTCCCTCCCCAATCTTTTAATGCGTAGGTTTGGCTTTGGAGTTTCGAGCTAGGCGGATTTGTGTTAAGTCTTTGAGTCGGTCAGGTTAAGTTAGATGAGTCTCTGCACTCGCATGGGTATAAGAATTGTGTATGATCCGACTTTGCAAAAAAATGAATTTGAATCTGCATGTAGTTGTTATTGAATTGCCCTTGACGAGCTTTGTTATGAGTTAAAAAGAGGCCTGAGGAGCCCAAGTCTGCTTGTGGTTCACGTGTTTAATTTCTTTAGGCCCGTGGCCAATGCATGTGTTTGGTTTTAATTTTCCACTGCATTATGTTTTGTTGGTTTGTTATATTTGCAGGGTCTAACTTCCGCCTAGCTTAGGAGGGTTGTTCTGTTTGTCTCCCGTTCGCTATGGTTTGATACGGGTGCGGACTTCCCATTTCGTTACTCATGTTGAGCCATAGTGCGGGGGATGTGGTACCTCACGTGCGGGGTACTACATCTTTAAGTGGTATTAGAGCCCGGTTGCAAAACCGGTGTTCTTTGTGTCGCGTTTGGGTCAGTCTAGGTCGTACGGCTTAGGAAATACATGACAATGTGTGCATTGCATCGATCTTGAATATGAAATTTGGCTTTCCTTTTGAATCTTGTTGGATTAAATGTTGTATCTTTACGTTGTATCGCTGCTTTTCCTGTTGAATATGTGCCATGAGCATGCACAAATCGCATGCATATATTCTCGAAATGAGTTATGATTTCTACGTTATGAAGGTGATATCAAACCACGGCCAAGTCTATGATTACAACAATTTAGTATAAATTCTTTCTGAGGCACGGAAGATAAGAAGGATACATCGGGGAGAATATAGAAAATTCGAGATGCGTGGTCTTCATAGATGGAGTTAGAGTTAATGACTGGGAGTCGGAATGGAGGATCGTTTTGGAGATGCAAGGGTAGAGAGGCATTTGATGAGATAAGAAGTTGTTCGGGGAATGTTGTTGACTCCGAAGATTGATATATGCAACTCTCCAACATAAAATACGATAACCGGATTCAATGGGACCGATCGATCTAAGGAATAAACCTTGAAGGTATTTTGGTTCAGGGCTCGGATTATTGAAGTGATATTGATAATGAAGAAGAGTCAAGGTAAAAGGGGTTCGGTGGGAGTCGTGCACCAAGGGACATCAAGGAAGGGTTTCTAAATAAACCTATTTATTAGAACTTGAGTTGTAGAAGTCAAGATCGGGAAGAGTTCGGATTCGGGTGTCCTAGATTTCGATTAAGTTGGAAGACGAGTCAGGAGGGGATTGAAGAAAGGCAAGTAATGTGATAAATACGAATTCGTGGAAGGTGACAATACTAAAGACCCGAATTGAGTTCATTTTCCAAATCCAAGCTGAATTTTCGGGTGGTGAGGTCGAACTGGGAAATATGGAGTAACAAATGGAAACAGTAAAGAAAGGCAAAGACCCTTTTGGGAGGAAATCATGAGCTCAAGTATAAGCAATCGGAAAACGAGTTTGATTTACTAATCTCCATTCATAACGGATAAGCACGGGAGTCTTGATCATGGCGATGATGAGAAGTAGGGTTCAGAGCTACATTAGGGGTCATTTTTATAAGAAAACTTGGGCAATGTTGAAGGGTGATTCTCGGGGAGAAATCTAGATGCTAATTCAGTGGATGTCAAAGAAATCAGGGGTTGATTCGGACCGTGGAAGATACAAGTGATGCACAATGATTCATGGAAAATTTCAAGACCATGGGAAAGACATGGCGTGATTAGCAAGTCAAAGTAATCTCGTGATTGGAGGAACGAGGAAAAGCTACTGAGCTAACAGCTTACTACATTGGTGACAGGTTCAAAACATTCATGGCACGTGCATCATATTATGTATCAATTGTTTATTCCCTTTACTTTGGTTCGTGCGCGTATTTCTATCTGATTTCGTTGCCCTAATGTGCTGCATAATTAATTGTTATAAGTGTGTCACGTGCATTATCATTTTAACCCGACATGCATTCTAGTGTTTATTTGATAGGAAGTTTTGTCATCTCATTTATCAAGTATCTCTGTGAACGGGCCACATTTGAGTTAAGAGGAAAAAGAAATAATGGGATGGTGCATTTGAAGGAAGGTGACTTCGGGAAATAACGAACTTCAAGTAAGGGATGGCTTGATGGAAAAGATGTTTCAGAAGGAAAACTGCAACCGGCGTTGGCTTTGAGGTGTTCGGACCGAGCAAGAATAGAGAAATTAGGAAAGGAATTCAAAGGCAAAATTTTCGGGTTGCCATTTGGACTAAAGTTCTCTCTAAATGAAAATTACTCCTCAAGAATTTCAACGAAAGAAGTATCGACGGAGTTCACAAGGTAATGGCGGAAATTTTAAGGGGGAGAGCATGGCAAGAGGTAAATTAGAAACTAGAGGTTGTGCCAAGGAAATATTCTAGTAGGAACAACGAAACTGCTAATTTGAGAGAACCTGGAAGCCCTTATGGTGAAAGCAGACAACGGATGAAAGCAGCCCAGGATCGACAGAAAAGCTATGCCGATCACCGAAGGAAAGATCTTAAGTTTGTGGTTAGTGATAGGGTATTCTTGAAATCTTCGCCACGAAAGGGATTCTCGAGGATTGGAAAATGAGGGAAATTGAATCCTCGGTATTTAGGACCGTATGAGATTCTTGAGAAATTGGAGATACGGCCTATCGGTTAGATCTACCACCGAGCTTGATCGGAATTCATAACATATTTCATGTTTCTCAGCTTCGAAAATATTATCCTGATGAATCCGAGATCCTACCATTTGAGGAAGTGGAACTTGAGCCTAACCTTACCTTCATTCAAAAATCGGTTAGAATTTTGGATCGAAATTTTCAAGAATTAAGAAACCGGCGAATCCCACTAGTTAAAGTCTTATGGAGAAGTGATAAAACGGAAGAGGCTACGTGGGAAACGGAGGATAAGATGAAAAGATTTCATTCCGAGTTGTATCCGTACGATCAATGAATCCGAGGACGGATTCTTTTAAAGGGGAGAGGTTGTGACGCCCCGACTTTTTGACCGTACAGGTATGATGTATGTGTTTACCAAATTGTGCAAAATAATTATTTATACATGTTTTATATATTTAATTTTATATATTAAATGTTAATATTATATATATTAAGTTAATTAATATTATATATATATATATATATATATATATATATATATATGAATTAGTTAACATATAATTTTAATGTTATTAATTATATCTATATATTAAATCGTGTATTGTTTTTAAATGAAATAAATTTGTACATTTTACATCCTAATTGCGCACTTTTAATTTAATGTATATATCAATTAGCGCAGTTTGTTATTAAAAGCATAATTAATGTATGCATTTTATTTATAATTTATATACGAATTTAAATTTTATATTATTTGGAAATGTATGGATTTATTTAAATGTATTGCTTATGAGTGATATAAACGTGCTTCGTTTTTATATGATTTGACACCGAAATTTCGTGAAAATTTAATATGTTGGACTTATACGTGTCATGAATATGAATATATGATCCTTTCATGTTTTCGGGTTCTTTTGCATACGTCTCGAATTTATTTTGATTTTCGAATCCAAATCGGGGGCTAACGAGCAATTAGTGCACCCTTGGTTCCGTATTTGATATCTTGAGCTAGGAAACTCGGATTCGAGGTTCGTCAACTTTGCTGAACTCGCAACGAAAATTTGAGTTTAGTGAACTTAGCCTTATATTTTTCCAAAGTTATTTGAACCTTCGAAATTCGACCGAAACACTTAACGGACAGCAAATCTGCCACAGCTTACTAAAATGACCATATCTTGTTCAAACCTTGATCAAATTAACCATGGTTTGATTCCTTAGAACCCTAAATCAACCCTCTAACCATCCTTAACCATCCCAAACCGAGATAACCCTCAGCACTTAGAGAAATTCAGCCATTCTTCCTCTGTTCCAGAAAATCCCGTAGCTCAAGCCAATCCTTGGAGATTCAAGCTCAAATCTCTTCCAAACCTCCATTAATCCACAAGGTAAGCTTAGGGTTGTATTATGCATCCAATATGAGTCATTTTAATCCATTTATCCCTAAATTTGATCATGGTTTCATGGGTTTTTGGCTGACTTGAAGCAATAGTTAGGTTATGAGCATGGTTGTTGATCTCATCCATTTCTTGATGAATTTGATTGATTCCAAGCATGAAAGTGATCATCTTAACTCCCTTATTGTAATTATGGACATGTATGTTGTGGTAGTTGAGAATTGGTTGAGCTACCATTAATGCATTTTGAATGAAAATGGAGTTTTTGCCCCTTCTTCCTTCGTGTTGCTGCTGCTGCGTTTGAGCTTGCTTGGGGTTGAATTTATATGTTGATTTGGAGTCTTTTTGCTGCATATTTGTGACCTTAACTTACCTGAACATGTTGGTTGAAGATTGGAATGGTGTTGCTCTATTTTTCTGCTGCTCTGCTGCGTCTTTTTGCTGTCACAAAACAAGGTAGCGCCCACGACTTCTTCCCTTGTATTTAGAGTCGCGCCCGCGACTCATATTTAAGCTGCTCACGTATTCTGCAAATTTGGAAGGAAAATATGCTGAAAAATAGGGTAGCGGCTGCTACCATTTCATGAAGAAAATGGGCCGCGACCGCGACCCCTGCTCTCTGCACGAAAAATTCAAGTTTTTAAAACTGTATTGCATGGTTTGGTGCTGGCCTTCCAATGTTTGCATGCATGCTGGCTACGTGAACGTGTATGCATTTTAATGTCTTTTGCATGCATGTAATTAGATATGTGTGTGGTATTAAATGCATGCTATCATTTTTAATTTGTTTGTTATTTAATGCATGCTACGTATTTACTCCATTGCATGCATGGTTCATTATTGTTTCCTAATTCCTTATTTGCATGTGCTACGTGCATTAATGTATATGTATATATTATTATTAATGCATGTTTAACGGTATATATATTCAATTATTGTTTAATTTATTTAAATTTTAGAATTTAATTGTTATCTATTTCATGTTATTTAATTTCCGAACATGACTTAAATGTTTCTATTTGCCTATTTTCTAATTGTTAACGTGTTATACTACATGTTATGATCGTTATTTGAAATTCTTGGATCAATTTGATTTTAAATATGATGGTTACGAACTTGAATGACTTTAAACGCTTCATGAAAGGAATGAAATGAATGTTTATTTGTCTTTAAGACATTAATAGTGCACATGAACATGTTAATTACATAATATATTCTTTTATGCATTCATATCTTGATCATTTCATTGCCGAGCGTCTTAATTGGTCATTTTGAGTCTCACTTCACCTTCCTTGCACAGATTTTAATCCTGTTAGAGACGAGGCCGGTCCGTGAGGCTCTTGTGCTCTTCTTTTGTCGTTTCAGGGTGGGTTTCTCTTCTATTTAGTTATATGACCCTATATACCTTCAATGTGTAAAGTTTTCGACCAAAACTAATATATATATATAGAGTCGTTTCAAGAGTAAATGTTTACAACGTAAAGCCTTATTTTATAAATCCTACCAAATGTTTTGGCGAGAAATGAATGAATGCACGAATGGGGCCCAGGGACTTAGTGTGAGTGGCTATCCGGGGAGGCATGGGCCGACGGTGATCCCCGACATATTTCTAGAAAATTTAGGTTCTCTACCGCCGGATCGGGAGATTGAGTTTGTTATTAACTTATATCCGGGATCAGAACCTTATTCTAAGACTCATTTTAGAATGGCTCCGGCAGAGTTGAAGGAGTTAAAGATTCAACTCGAGGAATTACTCGACATTGGATATATTCGACCGAGTTCATCTCCGTGGGGTGCTCCGGTTCTCTTTGTTAAGAAGAAAGATGGAATGTTGAGAATGTGTATAGATTATCGGGAGCTTAATCGGATGACTGTCAAGAATAAATATCCATTGCCCCATATTGAGGATTTATTTGATATGCTGCAAGGTTCGGGGATTTATTCGAAATTGGATCTAAGGCAAGGGTATTACCAGTTGAAAATCTGAGAAGAGGATATACCAAAGATTGGATTTAACACCCGGTATGGGCATTACGAGTTCGTAGTGATGCCTTTTGGTTTAACTAATGCCCCTGCAACATTTATGGACATGATGCATCGGATTTTTCGGCCCTACTTGGATAAATTCGTGGTAATATTTATTGATGACATTCTTGTTTATTCGAGGACTCCGGAAGATCATGGCAGGCATCTCAGATTGGTATTGGAGACGTTGAGAGAGCACCGGTTGTATGCAAAGTTTAGTAAGTGTGAGTTTTGGATCGACCGAGTTGCTTTTCTAGGTCATATTGTCTCAAGTAAGGGTTTGGAAGTGGACCCTTCGAAGATTGAGACAGTTATTCAGTGGCAGAGTCCGAAGAATGCTTCCGAGGTCAGAAGTTTCTTAGGTTTGGCAGGGTATTACCGAAGGTTTGTGAAAGATTTTTCAAAGATTGCCGCTCCTTTAACTCGGTTAACTACGAAGGACGTTAAGTTCGAGTGGGACGAGGCATGTGAGGCGAGTTTCCAACTCTTAAAGGAAAAATTGACCACTGCACTAGTATTAGCACTTCCCGAGGGCACTGAAGGATACATGGTTTATACGCATGCCTCGAAAGAAGGATTAGGATGTGTTTTGATGCAGAATGGTAAAGTGATAGCCTATGCCTCGAGGAAATTGAAGGATCATGAGCAGAATTATCCCACTCACGATCTCGAACTAGCAGCAGTGATCTTTGCTTTGGGAAAGTGGAGAGACTACTTATATGGAATATCTTTCGAGATCTTTTCCGACCGCAAGAGCCTCTAGTATTTGTTTTCTCAGAAAGAATTGAACAAGAGACAGAGGCGTTGGATGGAGACTTTAGCGGATTATGAATGTACAATTCGATACCATCCCGGAAAGGCCAATATGGTTGCAGATGCGCTTAGTAGGAAAGCTAGCGTGTCTAGTGTGAAAGTGGAAGCTACAGATGAATCTGAGACTTTCAAGCTGAGAGCTAGTGTTCGGAATATTACTGTTCAGCCGGATCTTCAACAGAGATTATTTGAAGCTCAAAGAGTGGATTCCGAAGTTCATAAATTAGTGCTGAAAGCTAGAAATGATCCAGAGAGTCCGTTTGGGTTTGATGACACTGGGCTTCTAAGGTTCAAAACCAGAATTGTGGTTCCGGAAGAATTGAAACGGTTGATATTGGAAGAAGTTCATCGATCAGGGTATTCGATACATCCCGCGGGAAATAAAATGTATAAGGATTTAAAGAAATTTTATTGGTGGAATGGACTTAAGCGGGATGTGATCAACTTCGTGAGACATTGCTTGACTTGTCAAGTTGTAAAAGTAGAGGATCAGGAACCATCGGGGCTACTTCAACCGTTACCTATCCCGGAATGGAAATGGCAACAAGTGGGGATGGATTTTGTTTCGGGTCTTCCTAGAGTGAAAGGTGGTTTAGATGGAATTTGGGTGATCGTGGATCGACTGACGAAATCGGTGCATTTTCTTGCTATTCGGATGTCGGATAAGGTGAATAAATTAGCTAACAAGTATGTTGATGAAATTGTCCGACTTCATGGTGTGCCGGTTAGCATTGTATCAGATCGGGATCCGAGGTTTACTTCTAGATTTTGGCAAGAATTGCAAAGGAATCTGGGAACAAGGCTTCAATTCAGCACAACTTTCCATCCTCAGACGGACGGGCAGTCAGAAAGATTAATTAAGTATTTGGAGGATATGTTGAGATCATGTGCCTTGGATTTTCCGAGTTCGTGGAACGAGCAATTGCCTTTGATTGAGTTTGCCTATAATAACTGTAGCACCCCGGACATGTGGAGGTACCACACCCCCCGCACTATAGGTCAATCCACATACGAAATGGCCAATCCGTACACGAACCAACCTATAGCGAACGGGTGACAATGCAATACACGACAAGCCAGGCGGGAAAACTCATATATGCGACATAACAAAGCGGAAGCATAAATCAATCACTATCAAATATTTCCATTTATCAGGGCATGACATTTTCCATTTACCGAATAAAATATATTTTAACTTATATATCAATACATTATCATCTCCTTGAAATAAATAACATATAATTGTAAACATGATCTCTCAGACAATAAATAAACAATCAAGTAATGCACCGTGTTTGACTCAACTCTAACAACTGGACTCGACTCACTTCCCGCCTAGCACGCACCTGCAATAACCTGAAAGGTGGAGGTGTCAGTCTGTGAAGACCGAGTGAGGGGTTTACATATATATTAGCGCAGATAACATGTAAGTTATATTCTCGGGTAAAGATTTATAAAAGATAATTATACAGTTTAATAATAACATGGCTTCGCCCGAGAACACAACTATCAATATTAATCACTAGTTCATTTTCACGCAATCAATAAACATGCTTGCTTACTTGTTAATCATTAGGTGATCACTCAAGTCCGTTATCATGCAATCATGCAGGTGTATTCAATTAGCATATTCATGGAATGGGAATCATGCAATCGGTACATGGCGTGCTTGTAACATGATAGGGTTTGTTCCTCCTGTGATTGGACGGACAATCATTGGCACGAAAACCAATCCAGCGCCCCCACTAAGAAGGACCTAGCCAGGGGAAACTTAGGTACACGATAGGGTTTTGTTCTTCTTGTGGTTGGACGGACAACCACTTGCAAGACCAGTCCAGCGCCCTCACTGACGAGAACCTGGCCAAGAGAACATACGTACACGGTAGGGTATTGTTCATCTTGTGATTGGACGGACAATCATTGGCAAGAAAACCAATCCAGCGCCCCCACTAAGGAGGACCTGGCCAAGAGAACACGCTTGCTTGCATTCATGAACATGGCATGCTTTGATGCGTGAACACTAACATGCTTTGCTTGCTTGATTAATGAACAATAATATGACTTGGAACGATAATTGATTCCATGAAAATATAACTATAAATACCTTTTGGTTAAAACAGTCACGTAAAGGTTATACGGGTTCTATATAACTAGAATTTAAACCTCACCTGACAGGCGACACACGACTCGTGAATGCGTGAACGTGCTCATGCTCGACAATCTCCGCCCTGGAGAATCACTGGACATGAAACGAGACAATGTGCGTGCATGAGACCACAATTCAATCATATTACTCCATATAAGACGCACGGCATGATCATATACGAAACATCGAGCAATACACAATGTAGCATGATAACATATTGTTTCAACATATAATCAATCATATAATAGCAATTTGGGGTCAAATAAGCCATTGGAACGAGGTCCCAAAATTCTATTTTTATGCAGAAAGTTTCTGCACTAACAGAGAGCTGGGAACGGCCGTTCCGGGTTTCAGTTCAAAGTGGGAATGGCCGTTCCCGCTGTCGGGCTCCCCGAAGATGGGAAAGGCCGTTCCCGTCTGTGAGACAATAGTGGGAACGGGCGTTCCCGTCCTCGCCGCCTGACACACTATTCAAATAATGGGAACGGCTCTTCCCCAATTGCAAAGGGGACGGGAACGGCCGTTCCCGTTACACAGAAGGTTCAGAAACAGGGGAGAAGAACAGGGAAGCTACGGACCAAGCTCCCAAAGCTCCCAAAACTCTCCTCATCCATCCCACATATTATAATTCATAGAAGGAAACATATATACATGCTTTAGGTACAATAAAACACAATATAAATATATAATTCATGCTTCAATCTCCATAATCATCAACTTTAGCATATACATGAACTCATCATATATTCTCCTAATTTCCAAGAATTACACATGGAATTCAAGCCTAAAGCTCATAATCATAATCCTACTATCATATGGCCAAGTTATCACACCCAAATCATAACCCTAGTTTCACATGTTAATTCAAGAAATCATATATCTTCATCTCTACCTTGAAAGAAAATAGAAGAAGAAGATGATGAAGCTAGCATGATGAATGAGCTCCCAAAACCATATTTCTCTTGATAAACTTGATGAAGTTGATGAAATCTCCTCTTCCCTTTTTGGAGGTTTTGGTTCGGTAGAGGAAGGAAGCAAAATGAGATGATTGGCATGAAATGAAGATGATTGAGGGAGAAATGCATATAACGTGATATATTTGGGGAAATATGTAATATTTGCAATTAAATCCCTAATGTTGGTAAGTCATGCAATTAAGTATATCAAGTTTGAAAATGAGCAATTAGGTCCCCCAATACATCCATGCAATTTGGTCCTCTATCTTAAGTAAATGGACAATTAAGGACAATCAAGCAATTAAGATACATTCGGCAATTAATTCACGTAACAATAAATTCCATATGTAACATGATTCCCAAGTTGGCATACATTTCATATATTTTCACGTAATCATGTTGGGTCACAATTTATAAAACTACTATAACACTTATAATTTGAATAAATAAAAATAATAAAATAAAATCCTAACGCTCGAGACTCACACGTGTCGAGCGTACCTGGCTGTCTGAAAATCGGGGCGTTACAACTCTCTCCCCCTTTAAGAGAATCCATCCTCGGATTCATTGTCCTGAATTCCTGGAATTTAATTGGCTCTTACGTGTTCATCCCACGCGGGTTAGCTACTCCCCGTCAGGGATTAGTTCGAAAGAGATCTTCGATCCAAAAGTTTCTCCAATGTGTGAAATCACGACCCTCAACTTTCCGGAGTATAATCACTTGAAAGAAGATATAACCTTTCCACTAAAACAAATTGGCAAGTAGCTGAAAATATTGAGAGTGCCCCGACTCTCAAAAAATTAACGAGAGAACCCCGTCTCTCGAGCAAGGAACAAGAGAACCCCGTCTCTTGACAACCCTGAGAGAATCCCCGTCTCTCACGCACACGAAATAAAATTCAAGCGAGCACTTAGGTACATATTTACAATTAATACACAAGGATCAGATAAAATTATCATTTATGCAAGTAATCGTTCACGTAACAATTATTAATAAACAAGGAATCATATACAAGACTAACGAATTAATAATAAACAATTAATAACAACAAGGAGTCATATATAGAATTAACAAAATAATGATAATGATAAAATAATGATGCACGTGGTATGCATGATTAGGTGTACCGTTCAACGAGGATTGACGTTCCGGAACGGAGTTAATTCGGTTGAAAACTTGATTCCTTTAGTTGAGATTTTCCCGCTTTGCACCACTACGGTTCGATATTCCCATTCTTGATAGCCATTTCTGCCATTGTGCTATTTTCTAACATAATCCGTAAATCATCATTAATCACCACATCTTCAGACCCGTCTGAATTACGGATTTGCCGGTTGAACCATTCCTGCACTGATTTTCACATTTACTTTCCGATTCCAGAATTGAGAACACCCTGATATTCTTGTTAGAGTGTAATTGCCTGTTCAAGCTTAAAAGACTGACTTTGTGTTCCAAGCAAGCTCTTGTCTAACGAGCAGAGAAAACAGGTGTTACCATTTCTCCGACCTCAGTACTTAAAGTAAACCTTTTCCCGAAGCAGCATTCCTGACTCCTTGTTTACAATCTGAAAGTTGGGCTCTTACTCCCTTAGTTAACAATACGGCGGATATTTGCAATAGAGTAATCAAGGTCGTCATCCCGTGAGAGTAATTCAGCAAGCACACTTGCATAGAAACAGAAAGAATCAGGTCCTAGTGAAACGTCTTCCTTTGGCCCCTGAAATTTGATAACATACCCCACAATTCCACGAAATATCTTGAAAGAGAGGATCACTCGAACTTCCATCTCTCTGAAGGGTTCATAGTAAACTGGTGTATTCATGGAGGCGACGGCAACCACACGAATGGAAGCACGATGAGCATTCCCAAACATCTCTAGGGTACAAGTAACAACTTCGTAAGAAAACTCTTGTCGGAGTTAACCTATCAAAACTTGAGATTGGTTCCGGATATTGCCCAAACTGAATCCTTTTCTATTTACTGAGTCAAATGATATCCTGAGGTTATTGAAGAATTGCAGACGGTGTACCCACTTTCTGGCAACCGATGATGGCACCAAGGTACCGTCGATGATGGGACTTTTCTTTTGTGTAAGCGGGGAAAATTTGAATTATTGAAACTTCTTTCACATGGTTCTGATAGAGAATTCCAAGAAGAATTGATTCTCTCAAAATTCCCAGCTTCCTCCAGTGTTGTCCACCTCAAACTTAAATCTTATTTTCAGGCCGACTCTCCCCCTTAAGAAAATGGAGATTTTCTAAATTCTTTAAATGTGCCCTATCTTTTCCCACTTGCAAGCTTCTCTGCTGATTTAATTCCCGTAACCTTTTCCTCGTCTTACTTATCATTGATCAAGATTTTGGGATTAGTGGTTCCTTTCTAATCTTTCTGTTAAAGACATACCCAGCTTGAAATTCCCTGGCTGTCACCACTCTGATTTGATTTTAAAATTTTCCAACATCCTACAATCACCTAATGCTTCCCGAGACATAACATTTACAAGGTTAATACCACACCCAAGCAGAAAGACTCATTCCCCTACCCTTACTGAACTTCCAAAATGCTGCGCAATTCCTGAAGGTTGAAAGACCCACTGAACATTTGTCTGCTTGAACTTATCATCATTTCCTCATTTTCCAAAATTTTCCAATATCTACTTCACACCTCCTGCTCTCACCAAATCCCGAACCAATACTTCTCACAACCCCCAAAATTTTGCTAAACTCTCAATCCAAATCAAATTACCCGGTTACCACCATGGTACCCACTGACTCAAAATCTCTTCCTTAAAATTCAGGTTGTAGAAATAGGAGCAAGGATTGTGCAGAACGTCCGAAAAGCCTATTGACAATAACCGCTAAATAATGCATGCTGATTAGAGTGTCAATGCACATCACATATCTATTAGCAATTTAAGTGCAACACGTTGAAACATTTATATTAACTTAAAATATCCTTGTAAGTAAAACAATTTAAATACTTCAACTAATTTAAGCATATACTTAATGCATCAAGTAGATAATTTCAGTAACATCTATAACAATATTTCGTAATAAGAAGCAATTTAATTAACAATTATGATGCACGTGCTTATGAATGCATTGAAGAACCTGGCACCGTAGAAACGTTAAACTCAATTCCGGTGTCCCTTCCTTGTTGACCAAATTGCAACTTGGTTCGAACAGTTGATCGATCTCTTAAATCTTCAAAATCCTCCAGCCTTGATTAATACATTTCCCAAAACCTATCACTCACAACTTGCTTGAAACTAAATGCATGTGGATAAGGTATGCTCATGCCACATAGCTGCCATGTAGTTGTCACATACTCGACGTCGATAACAAGAATTTAATAGAAAATTCGGTAAGTAATTCATCAATACTTAAATAAAACACGTTGGTCACATAAATTCAAGCAATTCAAGATCAATTAGTTGACAACTAATAGCATGATTCAAGTACTTCACGAAGTTCAGGTAGTCAACAAGTTCAAATAAAATGCAGGACTCTCAAATTGTCAAGTAATTCCTATGCCGTACGACCTAGACTCGACACGACACGACACGAGAACCTCGGTTTTGCAACCGGGCTCTGATACCACCTTAGATGTAGCACCCCGGACATGTGGAGGTACCACACCCCCCGCACTATAGGTCAATCCACATACGAAATGGCCAATCCGTACACGAACCAACCTATAGCGAACGGGTGACAATGCAATACACGACAAGCCAGGCGGGAAAACTCATATATGCGACATAACAAAGCGGAAGCATAAATCAATCACTATCAAATATTTCCATTTATCAGGGCATGACATTTTCCATTTACCGAATAAAATATATTTTAACTTATATATCAATACATTATCATCTCCTTGAAATAAATAACATATAATTGTAAACATGATCTCTCAGACAATAAATAAACAATCAAGTAATGCACCGTGTTTGACTCAACTCTAACAACTGGACTCGACTCACTTCCCGCCTAGCACGCACCTGCAATAACCTGAAAGGTGGAGGTGTCAGTCTGTGAAGACCGAGTGAGGGGTTTACATATATATTAGCGCAGATAACATGCAAGTTATATTCTCGAGTAAAGATTTATAAAAGATAATTATACAGTTTAATAATAACATGGCTTCGCCCGAGAATACAACTATCAATATTAATGACTAGTTCATTTTCACGCAATCAATAAACATGCTTGCTTACTTGTTAATCATTAGGTGATCACTCAAGTCCGTTATCATGCAATCATGCAGGTGTATTCAATTAGCATATTCATGGAATGGGAATCATGCAATCGGTACATGGCGTGCTTGTAACATGATAGGGTTTGTTCCTCCTGTGATTGGACGGACAATCATTGGCACGAAAACCAATCCAGCGCCCCCACTAAGAAGGACCTAGCCAGGGGAAACTTAGGTACACGATAGGGTTTTCTTCTTCTTGTGGTTGGACGGACAACCACTGGCAAGACCAGTCCAGCGCCCTCACTGACGAGAACCTGGCCAAGAGAACATACGTACACGGTAGGGTATTGTTCATCTTGTGATTGGACGGACAATCATTGGCACGAAAACCAATCCAGCGCCCCCACTAAGGAGGACCTGGCCAAGAGAACACGCTTGCTTGCATTCATGAACATGGCATGCTTTGATGCGTGAACACTAACATGCTTTGCTTGCTTGATTAATGAACAATAATATGACTTGGAACGATAATTGATTCCATGAAAATATAACTATAAATACCTTTTCGTTAAAACAGTCACGTAAAGGTTATACGGGTTATATGTAACTAGAATTTAAACCTCACCTGACAGGCGACACACGACTCGTGAATTCGTGAACGTGCTCATGCTCGACAATCTCCGCCCTGCAGAATCACTGGACATGAAACGAGATAATGTGCGTGCATGAGACCACAATTCAATCATATTACTCCATATAAGACGCACGGCATGATCATATACGAAACATCGAGCAATACACAATGTAGCATGATAACATATTGTTTCAACATATAATCAATCATATAATAGCAATTTGGGGTCAAATAAGCCATTGGAACGAGGTCCCAAAATTCTATTTTTATGCAGAAAGTTTCTGCACTAACAGAGAGCTGGGAACGGCCGTTCCGGGTTTCAGTTCAAAGTGGGAATGGCCGTTCCCGCTGTCGGGCTCCCCGAAGATGGGAACGGCCGTTCCCGTCTGTGAGACAATAGTGGGAACGGGCGTTCCCGTCCTCGCCGCCTGACACACTATTCAAATAATGGGAACGGCTGTTCCCCAATTGCAAAGGGGACGGGAACGGCCGTTCCCGTTACACAGAAGGTTCAGAAACAGGGGAGAAGAACAGGGAAGCTACGGATCAAGCTCCCAAAGCTCCCAAAACTCTCCTCATCCATCCCACATATTATAATTCATAGAAGAAAACATATATACATGCTTTAGGTACAATAAAACACAATATAAACATATAATTCATGCTTCAATCTCCATAATCATCAACTTTAGCATATATATGAACTCATCATATATTCTCCTAATTTCCAAGAATTACACATGGAATTCAAGCCTAAAGCTCATAATCATAATCCTACTATCATATGGCCAAGTTATCACACCCAAATCATAACCCTAGTTTCACATGTTAATTCAAGAAATCATATATCTTCATCTCTACCTTGAAAGAAAATAGAAGAAGAAGATGATGAAGCTAGCATGATGAATGAGCTCCCAAAACCATATTTCTCTTGATAAACTTGATGAAGTTGATGAAATCTCCTCTTCCCTTTTTGGAGGTTTTGGTTCGGTAGAGGAAGGAAGCAAAATGAGATGATTGGCATGAAATGAAGATGAATGAGGGAGAAATGCATATAACGTGATATATTTGGGGAAATATGTAATATTTGCAATTAAATCCCTAATGTTGGTAAGTCATGCAATTAAGTATATCAAGTTTGAAAATGAGCAATTAGGTCCCCCAATACATCCATGCAATTTGGTCCTCTATCTTAAGTAAATGGACAATTAAGGACAATCAAGCAATTAAGATACATTCGGTAATTAATTCACGTAACAATAAATTCAATATGTAACATGATTCCCAAGTTGGCATACATTTCATATATTTTCACGTAATCATGTTGGGTCACAATTTATAAAACTACTATAACACTTATAATTTGAATAAATAAAAATAATAAAATAAAATCCTAACGCTCGAGACTCACACGTGTCGAGCGTACCTGACTGTCTGAAAATCGGGGCGTTACAATAACAGCTTTCAAGCATCGATAGAAATGGCGCCTTATGAAGCTCTCTACGGACGGAAATGCAGGTCACCGCTGTTCTTTGATTTGGAAGAATGGAATTGGACCAAACAGGAGGGTGTAAAACGAGGGAAGAAAAAGGAAAAACCCTCTAAGGCCTTGCAAGAAGCAATTAATAAGGTCCAAATAATCAGACAATGGATGAAAGCAGCCCAGGATCGACAGAAAAGCTATGCCGATCACCGAAGGAAAGATCTTAAGTTTGAGGTTAGTGATAGGGTATTCTTGAAAGCTTCGCCACGAAAGGGATTCTCGAGGATTGGAAAAGGAGGGAAATTGAATCCTCGGTATTTAGGACTGTATGAGATTCTTGAGAAAATTAGAGATACGGCCTATCGGTTATATCTACCTCCGAGCTTGACCGGAATTCATAATGTATTTCATGTTTCTCAGCTTCGAAAATATTAACCGGATGAATCCGAGATCCTACCATTTGAGGAAGTAGAACTTGAGCCTAACCTTACCTTCGTTGAGAAACCGGTTAGAATTTTGGATCGAAAATTTCAAGAATTAAGAAATCGGCGAATCCCACTAGTTAAAGTCTTATGGAGAAGTGATAAAACGGAAGAGGCTACGTGGGAGACGTAGGATAAGATGAAAAGATTTCATCCCGAGTTGTTACCGTACGATCAATGAATCCGAGGACGGATTCCTTTAAGGGGGAGAGGTTGTGACGCCCTGACTTTTCGGCCGTACAGGTATGACGTATGTGTTTACCAAATTGAGCGAAATAATTATTTATACGTGTTTTATATATTTAATTTTATATATTAAATGTTAATTATTATATATATTAAGTTAATTAATATTATATATATATATATGAATTAGTTAATATATAATTTTAATGTTATTAATTATATCTATATATTAAATCGTGTATTGTTTTTAAATTAAATAAATTTGTACATTTTACATCCTAATTGCGCACTTTTAATTTAATGTATATATCAATTAGCGCACTTTGTTATTAAAAGCAAAATTAATGTATGCATTTTATTTATAATTTATATACCATTTTAAATTTTATATTATTTGGAAATGTATGGATTTATTTAAATGTATTGCTTATGAGTGATATAAACGTGCTTCGTTTTTATATGATTTGATACCGAAATTTCGTGAAAATTTAATATATTGGACTTATACGTGTCATGAATATGAATATATGATCGTTTCATGTTTTCGGGTTCGTTTGCATACGTTTCGAATTTATTTTGATTTTGGAATCCAAATCGGGGGCTAACAAGCAATTAGTGCACCCTTGGTTCCGTATTTGATATCTTGAGCTAGGAAACTCGGATTCGAGTTTCGTCAACTTCGATGAACTCGCAACGAAAATTCGAGGTTACTGAACTTAGCCTTATATTTTTCCAAAGTTATTTGAACCTTCGAAATTCGACCGAAACACGAAACGGACAGCAAATCTGCCATAGCTTACTAAAATGACCATATGTTGTTCAAACCTTGATCAAATTAACCATGGTTTGATTCCTTAGAACCCTAAATCAACCCTCTAACCAGCCATAACCACCCCAAACCGAGATAACCCTCAGCAGTTAGAGAAATTCAGCCATTCTTCCTCTGTTCCAGAAAATCCCGTAGCTCAAGCCAATCCTTGGAGATTCAAGCTCAAATCTCTTCCAAACCTCCATTAATCCACAAGGTAAGCTTAGGGTTATATTATGCATCCAATATGAGTCATTTTAATCCATTTATCCCTAAATTTGATCATGGTTTCATGGGGTTTTGGCTGACTTGAAGCAATAGCTAGGTTATGAGCATGGTTGTTGATCTCATCCATTTCTTGATGAATTTGATTGATTCCAAGCATGAAAGTGATCATCTTGACTCCCTTATTTCAATTATGGACATGTATGTTGTGGTAGTTGAGAATTGGTTGAGCTACCATTAATGCATTTTGAATGAAAATGGAGTTTTTGCCCCTTCTTCCTTCGTGCTGCTGCTGCTGCGTTTGAGCTTGCTTGGGGTTGAATTTATATGTTGATTTGGAGTCTTTTTGCTGCATATTTGTGACCTTAACTTACCTGAACATGTTGGTTGAAGATTGGAATGGTGTTGCTCTATTTTTCTGCTGCTCTGCTGCGTCTTTTTGCTGTCACAAAACAAGGTAGCGCCCACGACTTCTTCCCTTGTATTTAGAGTCGCGCCCGCGACTCATATTTAAGCTGCTCACGTATTCTGCAAATTTGGAAGGAAAATATGCTGAAAAATAGGGTAGCGGCTGCTACCATTTCATGAAGAAAATGGGCCGCGACCGCGACCCCTGCTCTCTGCACGAAAAATTCAAGTTTTTAAAACTGTATTGCATGGTTTGGTGCTGGCCTTCCAATGTTTGCATGCATGCTGGCTACGTGAACGTGTATGCATTTTAATGTCTTTTGCATGCATGTAATTAGATATGTGTGTGGTATTAAATGCATGCTATCATTTTTAATTTGTTTGTTATTTAATGCATGCTACGTATTTACTCCATTGCATGCATGGTTCATTATTGTTTCCTAATTCCTTATTTGCATGTGCTACGTGCATTAATGTATATATATATATTATTATTAATGCATGTTTAATGGTATATATATTCAATTATTGTTTAATTTATTTAAATTTTAGAATTTAATTGTTATCTATTTCGTGTTATTTAATTTCCGAATATGACTTAAATGTTTCTATTTGCCTATTTTCTAATTATTAACGTGTTTATACTACATGTTATGATCGTTATTTGAAATTCGTGGATCAATTTGATTTTAAATATGAAGGTTACGAACTTGAATGACTTTGAACGCTTCATGAAAGGAATGAAATGAATGTTTATTTGTGTTTAAGACATTAATAGTGCACATGAACGTGTTCATTACATAATATATTCCTTTATGCATTCATATCTTGATCATTTCATTGCCGAGCGTCTTAATTGGTCATTTTGAGTCTCACTTCACCTTCCTTGCACAGATTTTAATCCTGTTGAAGACGAGGCTGGTCCGTGAAGCTCTTGTGCTTTTCTTTTGTCGTTTCAAGGTGGGTTTCTCTTCTATTTAGTTATATGACCCTATATACCTTCAATGTGTAAAGTTTTCGACCAAAACTAATATATGTATATAGAGTCATTTCAAGAGTAGATGTTTACAACATAAAGCCTTATTTTATAAATCCTACCAAATCTTTTGGCGAGAAATGAATGAATGCACGAATGGGGCCTAGGGACTTAGTGTGAGTGACTATCCGGGGAGGCATGGGCCGACGGTGATCCCTCACATTAGTTCCACTAATAAACGGGGTAACCGGACCTCGTTAGGAGTTAGCGAGGAATGGACGCTGAGTGCCATCTGGGGAGTCATGTTCCCCTTTTGGTCAATGAATGGGTGGTCAGGCCTTGCAAACCCGCCACCAACCCGGAGGAAGAAGGTGTAAATGTTAATGAATGTGCACGAAATAATGACATGCATGAAAAGAATGAATGAATAAATGTTTAATGAACTACACAAGGTGTTGGTTGGAGATAATGCACGCCCACTCACCGGGCCAAGAATGACCTAATGTAAATGAAACGTTATAATCCCTTTTGATGATTTCTCTATTTCACCCACCTGGGAAATTCTTTAAAAACCTCACTTGGGATTATAGCTTGCATGTGAATGTTTAAATATCATCGTATATTATATTTATACCCACCAGTCCCTTTTGGACTGAACCCATTTGGTTTTCAGTTGTTTTATGCAGGTGTCAGGGAGCTAGACGGGAATTCGAGTCATTAGGTCTTGCATTCGCTTCTAGCTCTTGTATTTTGGTCTTACACTTGCATACTCTTACATTTGATCATTGTATATGAATATTGTTATGGAGCGCATATGTTTTGAGCCGTGATGGCATGTGATGTTGTATATGAATTATTTTTGGAGCTTTGATGCTCATGGTATATTTATATATGATATATGTTCAGTTATTGCTTCCGCTTTAATGTTTAACTCTGATTTTATGGTTCAAGGGTTAGTCCCGCCTAGCCTAGAGTGTGTGTTTGTCCCCGTTCGCCTTGAGTTAGGTCGGGTATGGACTGTCCATTTTATATTCAGGTCGGGTCTCGGTGCGGGGGATGTGGTACCTTGCGCTAGGGTGCTACAGGGGTTGTCTTGCTTATGTGAAGAGGACAATTGGAGATAAGTTAGAAGCTCTTTCTAACTTATGCTACTTTGTTGAGTATCCTAAGGAATCCATAAGATACTATTTCTATGATCAAATTGAACAAAATGTGTTTGTTTCAAGAAATGCAACTTTTCTTGAGGAATCGTTCCTAGAAGAAAAGAAATGCAATATCAAATAACTGGAAAAAAATTCGAGATAACCCCACACCAAATTTAGGGGAGACGTCGCAATCTGATATCCCACCGCCAATCACGAACTTCGATATACGTGAAAATCCTTCTCTAAGGCGTTCTGAGCGCACTCCTACACAGCCGGAGAGATGGTATGGTTTCCTCTACGAAATCTCTCAAAAGGATAATGATCCTCTAACATATGAGGAGGCACTATCAGACTCAGATTCTGAACAGTGGAAACAAGCCATGAAATCCGAAATGGATTCCATGTACTCCAACCAAGTTTGGACCTTGGTAGATTTGCCTGATGGGGTTAAACCCATAGGTTTCAAATGGATCTTTAAGAGAAAGCTTGGAGTAGATGGAAGCATTGCAGTCTATAAGGCAAGACTGGTTACAAAAGGCTTCACTCAAAGACCCGGTGTGGACTTTGATGAAACCTTGTCACCGGTTGAAATGCACAAGTCCATTCGGATCATGCTTGTCATTACTGCATATTACGACTATGAGATATGGCAAATGGATGTGAAAACTACCTTTCTCAATGGAGAAATTAATAAAGACATTTATATGGATCAACCCATAGGATTCACATTCAATTGGAGTGAGCAAAAGGGATAGATCTAAGAGATTGATCGGACTATTGAAGGATGACATGGAAGTTACCAAATCTTGGTTATCGAACTAATACGAGATGAAAGATCTTGGTGATGCGTCCTACATTCTCGGGATAAAGATCTACAGGGATAGATCTATGAGATTAATCGGACTATCACAGTGGATGTGCGTAGACAAAGTACTGAAATGGTTCAGTATGGAGAATGCGAAGAACAAAGTTCTTCCCATTAGTGTAGAACATCTCTTTCGACGAAGATATTTCCTAAGACAAACCTTGAGAAGGAAAGAATGACTCATGTGCCTTATGTCTCGGCAATAGGTAGCATAATGTATGCAATGTTGTGTACTCGACCGGATGTGGCATATGCACTTAGTGTAACAAGCCGTTTCCATTCAGACCCTGGAGAAGGTTACTGGACTGCCGTGAAGAATATCCTAAAGTACTTACGAAGCACTAAGGATACATTCTTAGTATACGGAGGACAGAAAGATATAGTAATCGGAGGATACTGTGATGCAAGTTTTGCATCTGACTTAGTTGACTTTAAGTCAATGTCAGGATACATTTTCTGCCTTAACGGCGGGGCAGTGAGTTGGAAAAGTTCCAAGCAGACGACCACTGCTGATTCGACCACTGAGGCCGAATACTTAGCGATAAACGATGCAACCAAGGAAGGTGTTTGGATTAGAAACTTCATTCAAGATTTGAATGTTGTTCCTAGCATGAAAGACCCCATCACTATGTTTTGTGACAACACTGGGGTGGTTGCTCAAGCAAGAGAACCAAGATCTCACCAACGGACCAAACACATTATGAGGAAGTATTACCTAATCCGTGATATCATCAAACGAGGTGATGTGCAAATTGAGAGGGTCACATCAGCAGAGAACGTGGCAAACCCGCTTACTAAACCCCTTAGTTGAGAAGCTTTCGAAGGTCATCTTGCGAAGATGGGACTTAGATTATCTCCTGAATGGCTTTGACGGGCAAGTGGGAGATTGTTAGGAATAGTGCCCTAAAAGCCGATATAACAGTCAGCTTTAGTACTTTTCTTTTGTAAATCACAGACAATCTTTGAATAATACGAATTAAGTCAACACTTATTTATATGCTCTTGTTTGATTGTGTGTGTTTACTTTTGACTGTGCATGTATAAGAACTCTCCTAATCAATATGACTTGTAGGACTCAACCATTTAGGCGAAATGGTTCATGAAACGAGCCCTATATCACATAAGTCATGATTAGAAATCACGCCAAGGCAATGAGTCCAAAAGACAGTGGGAGTGTCAACTTAACTCGTTCGAGGCTTGCTCGTGTGATCACGCCCTTAGGAAGGACCACCTTGCTTCATGGGGTGCAAAGTGTATAGTTGATATGTGCGTGATACACGGGGGTGCTTAATTATTCTAAGTAGATACACTGAGGTGTCCCGTGTGAGAAGATTCCTAAATGGGAAAGGAAGTTTCTATATCTGCAAATAGAAACTTCCAGATTAGGAAATATCTCACGATTCATTGATGTGATTAAGTGATCCTTAAACTTGAGGTTCCGTTGATACTTTATGAGCTAACTCTGTAGTCTTAGGTGTAAGCTTTAAAGGGTTTCGCCTTAGATAACTAATTAAAGGGTTATGCTGAGGTTGCACAAGTGACTCATAGAAGTGAATCAGAATCAAGAAAGGACCTACACTTGCATTTGCAAGGTGATCTCTTATTGTGTAAGTCATTTATATGCCATGTAGGAGTCCTTGGCCAAGGCAGTGGATCAAGACATCAAGAAAAGAGTTTCTTGGATTAAGATCAAATGGATATGAAATACACTTAGCATTAAGATCAAGATTATTAGGGTTCTAATTATTCCCTTTCCCTAGATCTTGATTGAGAGATGGGACGTGGGAGGGTTGTATCTCACATATGTCAATGACTTAAAGGTTCTATCGAAACGAGACATTCTTATTCAGATAGGGGTCAAACACCTGTTGCTAGATTATGGTCGTTTGATCTGTGGACTGATTAACTAATTTGGGAATTAATTAATTAGGGTCATTGCTAATTGAATTAAGAACCTAGAGGGTCATACACAACAACCCGGTCACATGGGTTAAGGCTTAAACGGATTAAATGAGTTGATCGAACCATTAAGAGAATGGTGGGACCCACACGTGTAAATCACACGTATGGGAGGCGTAAATGACACGTGTCCTTATGGACACGCGTAGTCACATGCAAGCAAGTGTATATATTAAATAATTAATGTGTTAATTATTTAATGGACTTTGATTTAATTTTGAATTAATATTAATGTTTTAATTTGGAGAAATAAAGTCTAATAAATAATTAATTATGAATTAATTAATTATTAGTCTTTAAGTTATTTATAATTAGATCAATAAAGTAAAAATAAGATATCTAAAAGAGTTAGATATTATTCTTGCCCAACAAGTTGGTCTAAAGGTGGACTTTTGGTCAAAGTCAGAGACTTAGTCACCAAGCAAGAGATCTCTTTCCAAAAGGAGTTTGGAATCCTTTTCCAAAAGGGAGAAGGGGTTCGAACCCCATTGGATGATGATAGAAAATTCTCCTTCTCCATAATTATACACTAAACCCTAGAGCCTAGACACCGAATATAGAACTAGCATCCTCCCAATTCGGATCGTGGTCGCGGTTGGTGGACTATTTCTCTAGAGGGCTACTATCGTGAAGTCTTGAAAGATTCGAAGGAGCTTTTGGGGATCAAGCCCCGTGAAGAGTGTTCTTGGGTGGCTAGAACGTGTCAAGAAATCTTCTAATTAAGTAAGTTTCTTGATCTCTATGAATTTGGGAATAGGAATTGCAAGATTTGATCCTTGCTTGTAGCACCCGGAGCGCGGGCCACCACATCCCCCGCACCTAAACCCGAACCCGTATATGAAATGGGAAGTCCATACACGAGCCCAAGTCTAAGCGAACGGGGGACCATACACTCACTAGGCTAGGCAGAGCTAAACTAAACTAGAGAGCGCAACAAATAATCAGATAGCGGAAGGAAAGGAGTTCTAGTAATATAAAATTCCAAAACTAACATATATATCAACTGGTCAAATATACGTAGCCAAAAGAATTCATATTCCAAAACAAAATTTCATAACATGATCAATTCGTTAAATACAAGACAAAAATTAATGCAATGCACCTAACACGACTTATACCAAAAAGTGAGACTTGAACGACCTACTTCTCCGCCTAGCTCGTGCTCAAAAGACCTGCAAGCTAAAAGTGGTAAAAGAGAGGTGTCAGTCATATCTCGACTGAGTGAGGGGGCTAACGCACACCCACACACTATACATATAAAGCAAAGCACGTAAAAGATAAGGTAATGGCCCGGGAATAGGTTTTGCATACCAAGACATTTTCAAAGGACCTTACATATCATATACCTGTACATTACATTATTAAAGACTCTATTCCCGTTCCATAATCCCACCATTTCATTAAGCTCGGCGAGTACGAGCATCCACCGCCACTTTTCATTACATTACTTTACAAAATAGAAATCACATTCAATCCCCTTCTCCGGTGATGGAAGGGTCGACCGACCCTAACCATCCATTACGTTAAGTATGGGTCATGAGTTTCATGACGCTCACGCCTGAGGATTCCATCCCCCACCAAACCTCCTAGTAGGTTCCGGGTTGATCCTTTAAAGTTGGAGAACGCGCACAGGGGTCATAACCTGCGACCCCATGGCCATCCCGGGTCCCCCTTACCCACATCTCCGGGGCCCAACATTACCGTTACATTACATTACCATTACATTCTCGCTCATTACAAATCATTAACATTACGAACATTAGCATTAAACTTTCATTAAAACCTTGAGCTCATATATGCTCGTAGATATAGCCTTACCAAAAACTTATAAGAGCATACCTTACCTTGCAACTCAGCTTATGCTATAGACGTACTTCTCCGTGGCATCCTAATCCTTAGCTAGCATGAAGACACACGGTTTGGAGCATAGCCTCATTACAAAACATGTTCATGCTTACATAATGTAGCACCCCTACACGTGGAGATGCCACACGCCCGCACTACAGGCCGACCCACCCACGAAATGGATAGTCCGTACATGAACCAACCTGCAGTGAACGGGTGACAATAAAATAAAATGACCGGCTACGCGGGACTAACACATACATGCTATAGAAATAAAGAGGAAGCATAACCTGTCTCAATAACAAATACCACTATTATCATGCTATAACATTGATCATTTGTCAAGTAACTCGTATACTAGTTCACATATCAATACATTATCATCTTCAAATGTAAAACAATAACATTAACCATAACCCGTATGCAACAATAAATAATCAAATACACGAACCATGTTGGACTCGACTACATGAACTGGACTCGACTTGACTCCCACCTAGCGTGCACCTGTAATAACCTGAAAGGTGGAGGCGTCAGTCTGTGAAGATCGAGTGAGAGGTTTAAATAATATTAGCGCAGATAACATACAAGCTATATTCTCGGGTAAAGACTTAGAAAGATAAATGTATAAGTTCAATAAAGAGATCTCCTCGCCCGAGAATACAGCTATCAATATTAATTACTTGATCATTTTCATGCAATCAATACATGGCTCTAGCGAGTGAGGGCAGTCTCCAACCTTACTCCAATTGTACATGAAACATGCTTCCTTGATTGTTAATCAATAGGTGATCATGCAATTCAATTATCGTGCAATCGTGCGATAGTGTAATCAAATAACACGTTCAAGGAATGAAAATCATGCTATAACCCTACGAAAATTCGTGGTGCCGGACCCGTCCCCAGTCTCCTTCTCCCTCCATTGATGGGAAGGTAGCTAGCCTTCACCATCCACGACGTGTGGAGCAAAGGGTACATAAATCCCTATGCCCGGAATTCCTTCCTCCAATAATCTCCTAGCGGATTCAGGGGTCATCCCAATGTGGTGAGGATAGCGCGAGAGTTACCCGTCAGCCCTTGCTTTCCCGATTGGCTCAAGCCACTACCCTCGGGTCCAACGTGAACAGTCATGCTACTCGCCTAAACATGCACGATACATGGATTGCTTGCTTTCTTGCTTTTCTTGAACATGACTTGCTTGAAATGATAAGTGATTTCATTTAAAATTATAGATATAAATACCTTTTGGCCGAAAGATCACATAAGGGGTATACGGGTTCTATATAACTAGCAATTAAACCTCACCTGACAGGCGACACGACGACTCGTGGATGCATGAACGTGTTCATGATCAATAATCTCCGCCATGGAGAAGAACTGGAGAAGAAAACAGGATATACGTGCATACGTGAGAAAATACTCGACAATGGTACCAAATATGACGCACGCATGATCACATAACGAGATGACATGCATTCACGAATGTAGCATGATATATTTGTATTATTGCATGTAATTGATCATATAATCACAAATTGGGATCAATAAAGCCATTGGAACTGAAAGTGAAAAATGGAATTTTATGTAGAATGTTTATGCGTCTCCAGAGGCCTAGGAACGGCCGTTCGGCCCATAGTTCAAAATGGGAAGGGCCGTTCCCAGCTTCCCAAAGTTGCTCCCCCGAAGATGGGAACGGCCGTTCCGGCTCGTAAGCCAAAACGGGAAGGGCCATTCCCGTCCTCGTCGCCATACACTCATTCAAAATATGGGAACGACCATTCCCCGAATACAAAGGCAACGGGAAGGGCCATTCCCGTTACGCAGAGGATACAGAAAACAGAGCTGGAAATAGGGGAGCTCACGAATCATTCCCAAAATGCATCAACCATCACTCAAATCATTCCCAAATGTAGAATTTATGAAGGGAGGCACTCATATATGCTTATAGTATACTAAGGACAAATATAAACACACAAATCGAGCTTGATCATTAAGAATCATCAACTTCACCCCAAACATGAACTCATCATCTATCTCCATAATTCTCAAGATTTATGTAAGAAATTCAAGTTCAAAGCTCCTAAATCATACTTCTAGCATCATATAAACAACTTATTCCATAAGAACCATAACCCTAACCTCACACATAATTTCAAGAATTCATATATTAGCTCATGTATACCTTCAAATGAAAAGAGAAGATGAAAGATGAAGTTATGGAGATGATGATGTTCAAAGCTCCTAAGTTCTTGATGATTTAATTTGAATGAGATGAAACCATCTCTTCCTCTTGTGGGAACTTGACCGAGAGAGATGATGATGATTGTATGTCTTGGAAATAAAATGAAGATGGAAGAAGAATGAAGAAGCATATATCGATATATCTTGGCAAAAATGGAGTATTTGCAACTAAATCCTCCAAACATGTAAGTCATGCAATTAAGGATGCAAGGTTTGCAATTTGATCAATTAAACCCAAGAACTAATTATGCAATTTAGTCCTCACAATTACAAGAATAATCATTTAGGGACAAGTATGCAATTAATTCATGTTCGATAATTATTTCACGTAGCAATTAAATTCACTTTATCAAATAATTCTCAAGTTAACACGTTTTCCCACATTTTCACGTAATCATGTTGGAACTTAATTTATAAAATTAATAGAACACATATATAAATTGGATAAATGAGAGTAATAAATAAAATCCTAACGCTCGAAACTCACACGTGTCGAGCGTACTTGACTATCTGGAAATTGGGGCATTACACATAAGCTCGTATATATAGTTCAAAACCTTTAATCATATGACAAAGTCATAAACATATCGTATAAGCACATATCTATTAGGTAAATATAATAGTATATTCGCATGCGGGCTTAAAAACGAGCACATAGGGGTCTTATGTCGCTTAACTAAAAAGAAAAGAACTTAAACCTCACCTTTGAACAAAAGTGTAGTGTGGTGCGAGAAAACAACCCCGAGCAACTTAAACTCCGGGCACGACTCCTCCTGGAAGCTCCCCTGAGACAAACAAAGGTAACACTAAGGACTTAGACTTAAACATGTACCATGTAACGCCCCGAATTTCATTAATTACATTCTCATGTTTATTATAATTTTACAAATTATATTTTATAATACTTTCATGAAATTTTATGAATTTTTATTAAAATGGGAATTTCTTTCATGACTTGAAAATATTTATTGCGTGAAATAATTTTCGAATAGGATTTAATTATCAATTGTCCTTAAAGGATCTTTCTTTATAAGTCAAGGACCAAATTGCATTTATTTACTTGGATTTAATTGATCAACCTTCAAAGCTTTTCATCCTTAATTGCATGATTTAAACTCTCGAGGGACTAAATTGCAAATTGATCATTTCATCAATTTCAAGGATGGTGAATCACGGTATATTGCATCTCCAAGCTTCTCATGATCATTTTCATCCCAAAAATCCACCAACATATTTGCTCTTGTGCTTCGGTTCTTCAAGAAGAAAAGGAGAAACAAAGATTTTACTAATCATCCAAGATTTTCAAGAAATATTCCAAGCTTCTAGCTCAATCATCCATCTTCATCTTCTTCATCCATTTCTTTCATTCAAGGTGGGTATGTGCTTGATTATGTGATTCTTGATGATTCATGATGAAGCTAGGGTTTAGGAATTATGTAATAAATGGATTATATGTTACTTGAGGTAGGAATATATGATTATATCATGAATTGAAGCATGAATTCTTGAAGTGTTTGTGCTTTTATGGTGAATTTAGACATGAACATGAAAGTGGAAATTCTTAGTGTTCTTGAGTGATTTAAGTGTTTTACTTACATTTTGTTGTATATTGAACATGTATGCATGATTATTTCCAGAATTCTTGCATTTTAAAGTGAATTGAATGGTGTTTTGGAGTTGTTGTTTTCTCCCGAGAGCCATCCCCTGTTATGCTCTGTTTCTGCATTTACAGAGGAACGGGAACGGCCCTTCCCGTCCCCAGTTCATTATGGGAATGGCCGTTCCCGCTCCTTTGAACTCAAAAGCTGGCGCGCATGGGAACGGCCGTTCCCATTTTGGCCTGCTAACCGGAAGGGCCGTTCCCATCAAAAATGCATTTCCCAAAATATAAAGCGCTGGCACGTTTTGGAAGGGCATGGGAATGACCCTTCCCATTTTCAACATGGGACCGGAACAGCCGTTCCCAGGCCTACGACATAACAAAACATTCTGTACAAAAATTAAATTTTGGGATTTTAACCCAAAAATTTATTTGACCCCAAATTGCTCTTATATGATTAATTACATGCTAAAACAAGATGTTTTCGAGCTACATTGTATATTGCACGTCATTTCTTTGCATTTTCGCCGTTCATCATATTTGGTCCATTTAGAGACAAGTCTCACGTGTACACGTCTATCTTGCACAGATCAGCTTCACCGGGACGAGGAGCAAGCCCCGTAGACCGTATCCTACTCGTCTTTTATCGGTAAAGGTGAGGTTTAATTGTTAGTTATATAGAACCCGTATAACCATTATGTGGATTTCAATCCAAAAGGTATATATATACTTAGTTATAATGATTTCTAAACTTATACACAATTGCAAGCAAGCCATGTTCATGAAAAACAAGTTATGTATCGTGATTTATTGATTGACCATGTTTTGGCAAGTAAAGCATGTCGCGTTGGGCCCTAGGATAGTAATTTGAGCCAACCGAGGAAGCATTGGCTGACGGGTAACTCGAATGCTATCCTCACCACATTGGGATGACCCCTGAATCCGCTAGGAGATTAGTGGAGGAAGGAGTTCCGGGCTTAGGGATCCATGTACCCTCTGCTCAATGAGATGGGATGGTGGGGCCTTGCAATCCCACCATCACCAGAGGAAGAAGGAGACTTGGGATGGGTCCGGCACCACGGATTGTCCTCGGGTTATTGTCATGATTGCACGTATTGATGTCTTGCCTGAATACACCTGCACGACTGCACGATAGCTAAATTGCATGATCACCTATTAAATGATAAAGCAATCATGTATTGTACACAGTCGGAGTAAGGTTGGGGATTGTCCTCACTCGCCGGGCCACGTATTGCACGTATTGAACGCATGAAATTGATTAAAGTATTTAATATTAGTAGTTGTAATCTCGGGCGAGTTCTATGTTATTATGAACTGATATTACTTTTAATTATAAAACCTTACCCGAGATTATAACTTGCATGTTAATTGTGCTAATATATAGGTATGCCCCTCACTCAGTCTTCCATAGACTGACGCCCTACCTTTCAGGTCGTCGCGGTCGTGTGCTAGGCGGGAGTCAGAGTCATGTCATGTCGTCCAGCTAAGTCTAGCACTTCACACTCTTTCATGTTATTGTTCTTCATATTTCGGGGTTAGTGTATCATGATTATTGTTAGTATTTGGAGACTTTTGCATGTATAATAGGAAAGATGATAATGTATTGATATCTGTTGGTACCTATTAGTACTTATACCTTTACTGTAAACATGGTACCTATATGTATTAATGATATTATGCTTCCGCTTTTAATTTTTATGTCTTGGTTTTGTATTGCTTTGGGGAATAGTCCCGCCTAGCTAGCCAGTTTCTTTTATTTGTCACCCGTTCGCTATAGGTTAGTTCATATACGGATTGTCCATTTCGTATGTGGATCAGCCTATAGTGCAGGGGTGTGGCATCTCTACGCATAGGGGTGCTACATACCATATAAACGCACGATGATGCAATGGATGCGATTTATGCAAATGAAGTGCAAGAAGGTACCACTTAAGACTTTCAAATTCATATCATGTAAAATTCATAGAAAATGAATCCATAAAATTAATTTAAGACATTTAACATATAATTCAATATATTCACATAGCATATAAGTCATAAACAATTAAAAGAAGGCATTAAAGAGCATGAAATTAAATACGAAAATCATGCACGCGAGGTCGAATTATTAAGATCAAAACATATATAGATTTAACGAAACAAATTCCATAATTAAAATTATAACCTAACATACATATATTATATAATATAATATATATAAACATGTATATACACCCACATACACACACACATGCACAAAACACAAATTCAAATTCATATTCATGTAAATAACACAAATTCAAATTCATATTCATGCAAATTTCAATTTCCATGCATGCACAAATTATACCATATACACACACACCCCATGCACAAATCATGCATTAAATAACATATTACACACACATATATATATATATATATATATATATATATATATATATATATACATGCATACACGTAACACCAACACACATGCATGCACACATTCTAGTTAATTAGATTTAATTAACAAAACGTTAATCTTTAATTACCATAAAATAAACACACACGTACCTATAAACATGCATGCATGCAAATTTATATTCATGCATGCAATAATTCAATTTCCTAATTACTACGTACACTTATGCATAGATAGATTCTATTTACACACACACACACACACACACACACATATATATATATATATATATATATATATATACACGCACACAATCTGCATGCATGGAAACAATATTGGAACAAATAAAATGCATATCAACTTTCATGCATTACCCACGGAATTAAATAAAAACTGAACCTACACAAAGCATGCAGTAGCAAAAACTCCAAAATACAGGCTACCCGGCCGGGTAAAACCTGTGCAAAGCTTCTCCATAAACGTCCCCGACCGGGGATATTTTCTTTGTAAATTCTCCCCGCCCGGGGAGACGCATGAAAGCAACAACGGACAGCCTCAACAGCAGCCGATTCTGGGTAAGGAAACAGGGTATAACGTAGCAACAAAAGATCAGGTAACATGCCGCGGTTTAAAGGCCCATTCATACATAAATTCATACTAAAAACACAATCAAATTAGTCACGAAAGTGCAGCAACAACACATGAATGACACAGCCGTGACAGTAGCTCAGTCATGTAGCAAAATAACCCCCAGCAGCAGCAGTTCAAAAGAAGTAAAAACAAGGGAAAAGAAAGGAGCAGCAAACGGGCAACAAAGAACAAAAAATATGTAGTATAATAACTCCAAACTAAGCAAAATTTCAATCTCAAAACGACACAGCAGCTGACAGCAGCAAAGAAGCAAAATCTCAACATATTTCATGCTTTAAAGCTTGTAAAATCCCCTGTTTTAACTCCCTACAGTAGTAGCAGTTCGAAAGGCAACAAAAGCAACAACTAACCAAGTATTTCATGCAAGAAACTTGAGCAAACTCAGCCCCAAACGTACATGACAGCATATATATACAAAAATTCCATTTTAGCCTAACTATTCATCAAGTATGGCAAAATCATGGATTCTCTAACATAAAATATGATTCAAGCAGGGCAAAATAATCACAAGAACATGGAGATTAAGAATCATACCTTGATCTTGAAGAAGGAGCAAAGAATCAGAGGGTTTGAGCTCAAAGAATGGCCAAAAATCGAGGTTTCCCCTTCTTTCTTTCTTTCTTTCTCTTCTCTTCTCTCGTTTTTTTTCCCTTTTTCCTCTGTTGTGAATTGATGCAGCAGGTATAGAAAGAGAGAGAGAGAGTGATTTAGGATATAATTGAGTCAAGAAAATGAGGAGGATTAGGTCTCATAGCTCCAAGATAGGTTATAGGTATGTTTTAGGCGCGTGTGGCTGAAATTTGCTTCGTCGTGGGTCGAAACGACATCAAAAAATTACAAAACCTGTTCCATTGCGTCCGAGTCGTCGAAAGGAGTTGAACACTCAAGATAACACTCGAATCTGAGTGTCGGAGCTCAAGATATAAAATAAAAAGTACACAAGTGTACTAAAATCACTCATTTTCCAAATGAGTCCAAAACTTTCAAAAAGTTACAAATTAGTCCAAAACCAAATTTTCAATAAAGTCCACATATTTTAAAATCAAGCAATTACATCCTTAAATCACGTATTTCACATAATTCATGAAATTAGCATGCTCGGGAATAAAATTCACATATCATAAATTTATATTTCTCGAGAATTCACATCATAGTTTCAATTAAAGCATTTTCTTGACATTTAAATCATATATTTCATATAATTTCAAACAATTCATATAAGAAACAATTAGAAATAAAAGATAAATGCATCAAATAAAATGAAAATAAATATAATTACAGAAAACAAGCTCACACGTGGTACAAACCTGTACGTCCAAACGAGCGGGGTGTCACATTGCTTAGTTGGGAAAATTTTTTAAATTTCCACTGCGTTTCTGTTCGTTTTCCAAACAAGTGGTATCAGAGCCAACTTGCAAGGCCTATTTCGAATTCGTCTCAATTATTCTGAATTTGGTAAAAATTCTTAGGCTTAGATGCGAATTGAGTATTCTTGAGTTCTTTTAGAAAGCCTGAAATAGGAAACTGTATTTTTCCTAAAGTTTCTAAAAAAAAAAAAGAACTTTTTCGAAAATTTGATTAAAATTATTTTAGATCAAATATATTTAAATCATGTTTTTAATTTCTAGATTGTTGCTGGTTTTTGAACTAAAATACAAAACACGAATTCGCGTTACGAAAATACGAGCCTAGACGTGCTAAGGCGTAGCATGCCTAGGCCCGCGCGCCCATCCATCCAACAGTCCCGTAGCCATTTGGGACTGCCCGCCGCTGCTGCTCGCCTGCGCCAAGGTCCACGCCAAGGCGCGCCTGCTCGCCTCCCGCAACCGTGTCGGAGCCTCACCCGGGACGCCCACCCACGCCCGTTTGTTGCTGCGCGACACACACCTGTAGCGTGCGCGCGGGCAGCTCTTGCTGCCGGCTGCGAGCAGTGCTGGCGCAAGGCATGCGACGTCGCGCGGCTTGCAGGCGGTCAGTCCGGGCATTCCGGGCCTTTTGTTTCGTGATCTTGATTTTCGTGTTTAGTCCAATCCAATCCCGATTTAATTTCTTAACATGTTTTGTTAAAATTGGTTTTATTTTAAAATAATTTTAAAAGTGTGATTTTATGAAATTAAAAACGGATTTAGTTTTTGGGAAAATTATGAACTTTATTTTCTAAAAAATATTGAAGGAATAAAATTATTAATTTTTAGAAATTAATTGGAATTTTATTAGTTTATTGTTTTTCGGGTTTTATAGAAAAGGCTCTTGAACAAGAATTGCATCTAAGTCGTGTTTTAAGCTATTAGGGCTTAAAGAGAGAATTATAATTTATTGGTTAAATTTAAATTCTTGCAATTGATGCATCTTAGGTGATCATAGGTTTAGACTTGTGTATGGTTTTAATTTATGCACATGAATGGTTTAAATTGGGGTTGGAGCCCCAAAGTTGCGTTTTTCAATTGGGGTCGGTGCTCCACTTATGTTCGTACTGTTATGTGTTTATTATGTGGCTTTCCATATTATTGTTTTGGATGCCGGGGTACGCCCCGTGTAATTGTCTAAGGCCATTATGAAGATTGAGCCTTATTACTTTGTCTTTTTCTTTTTATTGTAATTTGATAGTAGAGATAGGTGGTGAGGTCTTTTTCTTTCATTTTGGAGACAATGCACCCATGGAGTAAGAGGGATCTACACAACAAGTAACAAGATGAAGGCCATAAGTGAAGATATCTCAAAGTGTTAGAGAGGATTTCTATTATTGTAATAGACAGGGTATTGTTTTATTTCCAATTCCCTTATGTAATTTAAACTGTTTTATGTAGCATGTATGTTAGAACTTGTGATTGTGGAGTGGTTCCCACATATCACGCATAAGATAGGTAGACCCCATGATCATCGCATGTTAGTATCATGCCAGGACATGTTTATCTGCTAAGTGCTTGAATGAAATGCATTTAAGTTGTACTTGCATTAATCAAGACTAACTAAATTGGAAAACATATCTGTTGGTGAGGTAACGGACAACTCTCCGGTTACATCGAAAATTCCCATTAAATATTAAGCTAATTTCCGAAAATAGGTGTTTAATTCGAGGTGTAAACTTTGAATTAAATCCCTAGCATTCCATCAATAGAATTTAGGTTTAATAGGGGAAGCTAGATGCTGGCCACGAGTCGTGGGGTGTCTATGTGAAACCTATTATTTCTTAGTTTCCTAATTGATCTTAAATGATCAATATTTCGTGATCAATTTTGGCAAGGGCGATGGCCGCGAGTCATGGGTCGTTCGAACTATGTTTTGATCATGATCTTATGATTGATGGGTCTAGCTTAACGCCTAAGTAAATATGGATATCGTACGAGTCGTGGGTCCATATTGAAAGATAGGTGATGGTATAACATTACTAAGAATTCCACAGTGATGGAATTGGTAAGTTGTACCTACCTTAGGCTAAATTGAGAATGGGCACGAGTCGTGGGTTCAATGTTAAGTGCTTAGGATCTTAGTACCCATTGGGATAACAAGTATCCTCTAAGATCTTTGTGAATTATAGATCTTTGAAAAATAGTGGGAGCTACATAGATTAAAGACCTAATCTCATGTATATCGTTATTATTCAGTATGCTCACTAGTTCTCTGTTTTTCCATTTAGGTCGTAGATTCTGTGATTCTCTACGTGTTCTGAAATGGCAACCAATAACTCTCTAGTATTGATCCTCGAGTCAAACAAGTTGACTAGCCCCAACTATTCTGATTGGCTTAGAAATCTAAAAATCATTCTAGATTCCGAGAAGAGAACTTATGTTCTCTACGAGGTGGAGCCCGTTCCCGAAGGGGATGCTCCGACCCAGAATGAGCGGGATGCGATCTAGAAGTGGAAGGATGATAATCTCTAAGCCCATTGTCTCATGCTTGCTAACATGTCTCTGGACATGCAAAGACAGCATGAGTCCATGGAATTCGCTTGGGAGATTTACGACCACTTAGAGCAACTTTACCGCCCTCATGAGCATGTTACAAGGTATAACACCTCAAAGGAATTGTTCCATTTGAGAATGAAGGAAGGTACAAGTGTCCATGAATATGGACTCAAGTTTCTTGCTCTTACTGAGAAACTTACTTCCATGGACATGCCACTGAGGGATGAGCTTTCAGTGGATCTATTACTAGCCTCGCTCCCACCATCATTCAATCCTTTTGTCCTTAACTTCAACATGAATCATGCACATGCTAGTGTAGCTGAGCTGATTAGTCAGCTTGTGACTGCTGAAAGCACAATCAAGAAGGAAAATAAGGTTATGATGGTCACTGCTCCATCTTCTTCTAAGCCTTCCAAAGGCAAGGGAAAGAAAGCCCAAAAGAAGGAGAAGTCCCTTAGGCCCAATGGAGGCATCACGAAGGGAAAAGTCTAAAAGAAGAAACGTGATCAGAAAGAGGACGTTTGCTTCCATTATGGAAAACCGGGACATTGGAGGAGAAACTGCCTAGAGTACAAGGCTACTCTAAAGAAAGGTATGTTACTTGTTGAAGTAAATCTTTCTATTAATTCTAACTGTTGGGTACTTGATACCGGTTGTGGATCTCATATCTGTAATGATGTACAGATGCTAAGTGAGGTCCGACAGCTCAAATGAGGAGCATGTTTCTTGAATATTGGGGACGGCTCAACGGTCGGAGCTCAAGCCTTAGGCACAATTAGATTAGATTTAGGTCATTCTGTTTTAGTTTTAAATAAAGACCTTTATATACCAGACATTATTCGTAATATTATTTCAGCCCCAATACTTGATTGCGAAGGTTATGAAATTAATATTAAGAATGGTAACTTTTTCTTTAGAAAGAATAATTTTTCAATACATCTTGGTACATTGAACAATGGACTTTACCTACCTCAAAATAGTAATATTCTGAATATACAAGGAGAGACAAAACATAAGAGAGCTGACGAAACCTCAGTGTCTTTATGGCACGCTAGATTAGGACATATTTCTAAGAACAGAATTAGCAAGTTAAGTAATTTAGGGGCATTCTCTGAAAATGACCTTAAACATTTAACTTCTTGTGAATCCTGTCTCAAAGGAAAAAATATCTAAAGCACCCTTTAAAGGTAGTGTTTGTAGTAGCTTAAAGGGCTTGTCCCACATCGGTTGGAGAGGTGAACGTAACCTCTTTTATAAGGTAGTGGATACCTTTCCCTTGTTGAGGCCTTTTCTCGGATGGTGATCTTAGCCATTGGGAGGAACAAAACCGTGAGGGTGTCGATTTTAGGCACCAAAGCGGACAATATCAACAAGCGGGTTTTCGGATTGTTACAAATGGTATCAGAGCCGGGCCCGGGCCGATGTGCCAGCGAGGACGCTGGGCCCTCTTAGGGGGGGTGGACTGTAGTAGCTTAAAGTGCTTGTCCCACATCGGTTGGAGAGGTGAACGAAACCTCCTTATACCTTTCCCTTGTTGAGGCCTTTTCCCGGATGGTGATCTTAGCCATTGGTGGGAACAAAACCATAAGGGTGTCGATTTTAGGCACCAAAGCGGACAATAGCAATAGGCGGGTTTTCGGGTTGTTACAGTGTTGAACGCCCCACTAGGACATTGGATTTGATCCATTCCGATGTTTGTGGACCGCTTAGTGTAAGCACAAGAAACAATCATCAGTACTTCATGACCTTTAATGACGACTTTAGTCATTATGGTTATGTGTACTTAATGAAGTAAAAATCTGAGGCTTTTGAGAAATTCTTAGAATTTCAAAAGGAGGTTGAGAACCAAACTGGTCACAAGATCAGGACTCTTCGATGTGATCGAGGTGGTGAGTATCTTAGTGAAAAATTGTTTTGTCCTCTTAGAGATAATGGTATTATCTCTCAGTGGACTCCTCTGGGAACTACTCAGCTTAATGGAGTTTCTGAGAGAAGGAATCGAACCCTACTTGATATGGTTCGTTCCATGACGAGTTTAGCTGACTTACCACCTTCTTTCTGGGGTTATGCCCTAGAAAGTGCAGCAAAGATTTTGAATCTTATCCTATCCAAATCAGTCCCTATAACGCCCTATGAAATGTGGCATGGTAAAATCCCTAGTTACTCTTACTTAAGAATTTGGGGTTGTCTTGCTTATGTGAAGAGGACAATGAGAGATAAGTTAGAAGCTCGTTCTAACTTATGTACTTTGTTGGCTATCCTAAGAAATCCATAAGATATTATTTCTATGATCAAATTGAACAAAATGTGTTTGTTTCAAGAAATATAACTTTTCTTGAGGAATCGTTCCTAGAAGAAAAGAAATGCAAGATCACAGAACTCGAAGAAATTCGAGATAACCCCATGCCACATTTAGGGGAGACGTCCCAATCTAATATCCCACCGCCAATCACGAACTTCAATACACGTGAAAATTCTTCTCTAAGGCGTTCTGAGCGCACTCCTAGACAGCCGGAGAGATGGTATGGTTTCCTCCATGAAATCTCTCAAAAGGATAATGATCCTCTAACATATGAGGAGGTACTGTCAGACTTGGATTCTGAACAGTGGAAACAGGCCATGAAATCCGAAATGGATTCCATGTATTCTTACCAAGTTTGGACCTTGGTAGATTTGCCTGATGGGGTTAAACCCATAGGTTGCAAATGGATCATTAAGAGAAAGCTTGGAGTAGATGGAAGCATTGCAGTCTATAAGGTAAGACTGGTTGTAAAAGGCTTCACTCAAAGGCCCAGTATAGACTTTGATGAAACCTTCTCACCGGTTGCAATGCAAAAGTCCATTCGGATCATGTTTGCCATTGCTGCATATTACGACTATGAGATATGGCAAATGGATGTGAAAATTGTCTTTCTCAATGGAGACATTAATAAACATATTTATATGGATCAACCCATGGGTTTCACATTCAGTGGGAGTGAGCAAAAGGTTTGCAAACTCGAAAGATCAGTCTATGGATTGAAATAGGTTTCTACAAATTGGAACATTCGTTTTGATGAAGCTGTCAAAGAGTTTGGCTTCGTTCAAAACTCGAATGAGTCCTGCTTGTATAGAAAGGAGTTGGAGACTTCAATGCAATTCTTGTTACTTTATGTTGATGACATCCTTCTAATTGGGAATTCGAAGGATGACATGAAAGTTACCAAATCTTGGTTATCGAACCAATTCGGGACTATCACAGTTGATGTACATAGAAAAAGTACTAAAACGGTTCAGTATGGAGAATGCGAAGAACAAAGTTCTTCCCATGAGTGTAGGAACATCTCTTTCGAAGAAAATATATCCTAAGACAAACCTTGAGAAGGAAAGAATGACTCAAGTGCCTTATGCCTCGGCAAAAGGTAGCATAATGTATGTAATGTTGTGTACTCGACCGGATGTGGCATATGCACTTAGTGTAACAAGCCATTTCCAATCAGACCCTGGAGAAGGTCACTGGACTGTCGGGAAGAATATCCTAAAGTACTTACGAAGCACTAAGGATTTATTCTTAGTATACGGAGGACAGAAAGATCTAGTAATCGGAGGATAATGCGATGCAAGTTTTGCATCTGACTTAGATGACTTTAAGTCAAT
The DNA here is from genome assembly GCA_037501455.1 of Lantana camara. Lineage (NCBI taxonomy): Eukaryota > Viridiplantae > Streptophyta > Magnoliopsida > Lamiales > Verbenaceae > Lantana > Lantana camara. Next base: position 78,847,095 of record CM074859.1, read on the forward strand.
GACAGGATACATTTTCAGCCTTAACTGCGGGCCAGTGAGTTGGAAAAGTTCCAAGCAGACGGCCACTGCTGATTCGACCACTAAGGCCGAATACTTAACTGCAAACGATTCAGCTAAGGAAGGTGTTTCGATTAGAAACTTCATTCAAGATTTGAATATCGTTCCTAGCATGAAAGACCCCATAACTATGTTTTGTGACAACACTGGGCCGGTTGCTCAAGCAAGAGAACCAAGATCTCACAAACAGACCAAGCACATTATGATGAAGTATCACCTTATCCGTGATATCATCAAACGAGGTGATGTGCAAATTAAGAGGGTCACATCAGCAGAGAACGTGGTAGACCCGCTTACTAAACCCCTTAGTCGAGAAGCTTTCGAAGGTCATCTTGCGAAGATGGGACTTAGATTAGCTCCTGAATGGCTTTGGCGGGTAAGTGGGAGATGGTTAGAAATAGTGCCCTGAAAGCCGATATAATAGTCAGCTTTCGATATAATAGTTAGCTTTAGTACTTTCCTTTTGTAAATCAAAGACAATCTTTGAATAATACGAATTAAGGCAACACTTCTTTATATGCTCTTGTTTGAATGTGTGTGTCTACTTTTAACTGTACATGCATAAGAACTCCCCTAATCAATATGACTTATAGGACTCAACCAGTTAGGCGAAATGGTTCATGAAATGAGCCCTATATCACATAAGTCATGATTAGAAATCACTCCAAGCCAATAAGTCTAAAAGACAATGGGAGTGTCAATTTGACTCGTTTGAGGCTTGCTCGTGTGATCACGCCCGTAAGAAGGACCACCTTGTTTCATGGGGCGCAAAATGTATAGTTGATACGTGCGTGATACATGGGGGTGCTTTTTAACACCCCAAACGGAGGATGCCACATCCCCCGCGCTGAGACCCAGACCCGGTCATGAAATGGAAGTCCATGCCCGAATCTGAAACAGAGCGAATGGGAGACAAACGTACACGCTATGCTAGGTGGATCTAACTCCACAAACTCAGAGTGCGGAAGCAATACAAACATTCAAACAAGATAGCGAAACCATTTAAATCAACATTCAAAACGAGTGACGGGTTCAACTAGCATAGATACCTAGTCCCGAATATCAACAAACATAACAGGTGACGGGTTCAACTAACATAGATACCTAGTCCCGAATATCCGATTAACATAATGTAATAATCATCAAATGCCACACAGGGCCGAATACGAATGCCACACAGGGCTACAGAAAGGTAAAGTATAATCTCAACTCTACAAGTCATGACATAAGTAAAGTGTATGAAAGACAAATGCAACTAGAAAGGCTAGACTGACGAAGTGCAACTCAAAGGACTCACTCCCGCCTAGCAAATGCCAACAGACCTGTAACTAAAAGATTAAATGAGGGGTCAGTCAACTTGACCCAGTGAGGGGGCTAACGCACACCCACAATATATATGTATAAAGAGCATAGCACAGAATAAAAGGATGGACTCATGAACCGGGGATAGGTGTTGCATACCAAAACGTTTCGAAAGAACCCAAATAAGATATAGATATAAGTTTAGAAACCATTTTCCAGAAAGACTCTATCCCAATTCATAATTCCATAACATAACATAATCAACTGCTCGGCGAGTACGAGCTTCCAACCTCAACTCCTCATAACATAAATCAAAATCAATCCATTCCCTACAACAATGATGGAGGAGATGTACCATCGCCATACCATCGAGAATAAACCGTCTAAAATAGACTCACCCTCAATGGGCAGCAAACCCACAAGAGTCCTCCCCGACCTTAGCCGAAGGCTCAAGATACCACACTTTCCCTACAACACGGGTCGCGTGAAGATATCTCAAATGGAACTACACACAGACTGATCCCTGACGGTCCTCTACCGTTCCAGGGTTGTCTATCCCATAGCTCCTCGGATCCACAACAGAACAGATCATAACATAACATGTAATGCCCCCACCCGTACCAGAACAAGAGGAGAGCGGCGTCTCAACCCCCGCACTGAAGCACCCCTCAAGTAATGGTGTGAGCCATTACTCAAGAAATACTCCAGCGAACGGCTGTCTATCAGAACTATACATGTACAACGATGTGGCCATGCAGCGGAAAATCAGAGTATTTTAAAACTTTTCAAAACATGTGCGTGATGGCATGTAACAAGCAAGAACATATCGATCGTGTAAGAGAGACTCGGCATAACAGAACATTTAACAGATTCACATATAAGTACCGATATAGCAGAGTTCAATGTATCGGTAACAGAGTAGCAGAAAGAGTATGACAAAGATACTCAAGTATTCAGAAACATATACAGAAGTATAAAGTGATGCAGCCATAAAACATATGCAGGACGCAAAAGAGGAAGTAATACTAAGTCCTGACAGAAACAAAAATGACAATCTAGAGCTTCAAGATACCTCTAGACTGCGGCTGCAAGACCTGAAACCACGAGGCAAGAAAACGGGAGAGGTATTAGTCAAAAGGACTAAGTGAGGGAATACTTTAAAGAAAGTACTGAATTAAAAAACTTGAAGTAAAGTTCGAAGCTGTTAAATGCAATGCTTTAAAGAAGAACTTGAAACAAGTTCGGTTGATAAAACTCTTTGAATGCGATGCTGTAAAAGAATGCACGTTATAAAACATTTTCATGAATGCTATCACACGCGCACACATATGCTGTTGATGGTTCATAGTTCTTTCATAAAACGGGATAAGGGTAAAGTGAACTTTTCCACATATGAACCATCCTTTATGAAACAGAATTTTGCCCGCAAGCTAGGCTCCTCCATCCTTACTCCAGAAAACATGATTTGGTTGAGCATCGGACCAAGATCAACAATAATTCCACGTATAGTAGAGTATCGGACCAAGATCAACAATAACCCCACATAAAGTAGAGCATTGGACCAAGGTCAACAACAACTCCGTACACAGTAGACTATTGGACCAAGGTCAACAACAACTCTTACCAACACATACAAACATGCACCATCCTCCACCGGTTGTCACTTTGGGTAGCTAGCCCTAGGCGACCTGTAAACATGTAATGGGAACAGATTTGCTGTCCGTTCCCAGACAGATTGTCCTGACTTAACAAACCTCCTGTTAAAAGTCGGTGTCAATAGTCTAAGTGTGGCGGCCGGTATTGGTGATGTCGTTGGCGCTCACCTCCCGAGCATCACCTCCACACATAACCGCCGGGCCCAAACTGTAAACTGTATGCTTGCATTTAAGATTAGCAGTGACCAGAGTATCACTCCAGTATGCTAACTTACAACATGTGAAACTGTAACTGTAACATATGATGCTGTCTGTAAAACATATGATTCTGTCTGAAAACATGTGAAACTGTGTGTAAACTGTACTTTGAAAACATATGCAAAACATGTAACTGTCTTTGAACAAGATTGCAGAACTTTGGAAAACATGTGCTGTAGATCAAGGTATACTATTAAAGTATGAATGATCCTTTCAAGAGAATGTCCCGATAAAAGGGATAGTTCAAAACAAGGTTTATCTTTGAATTTCAAAACATATGATACGATAGTATAATCGTGGTTCCAGTTGGAAAACATTTATAACTTCACCTCACCTAATAGTACCAAAAGGTAGGTAGACAGATTATGCGGTGCCCTGGGGATCCCAGTGCTCAACTTTAACTCCTGTAGGTGGTGTACTAGACTGAGCTTAACAACTAAGACCCACTACTAACCAAGATGCATATGAAATGCAAGAACCAAATGAACAAGGAACATGTAAAGAACATGTAACACAAGAGAGTAATACCATTTAAGGTATTCAAGAAAGGTAACACACAAAGGAATACATCAAAGTGAGTTACTCTTAACGTTAGACTATGATCTTACTATAACCGAGTAAGCTTTAGTCAAATTATGAATCCTATCGCAAACCTTAGGTTAAGAAAGAAGTCCACGAAAGAAAACATATTTTGAAAACACATTTTAGACCCTGGATATGGAAACCCTAGGTGCAAATGTCTATAGAGAAAGCACAAGTTTTAATTCATTTTTACTATTCAAAAGCACTATTCAAAAGTACTATTCCAGATTACTATTCACGATTACTATTCACAGGTTACTATTCACATGTCGGGTCAAAGGGTCGGGTCAAACCCTTACTATACACACACCCACACACACACGGTACACACACACACCATGCACGAACACACACACACACGGGGCATGCACACACACACACACCCTAATCAAATTATGATCTTGATTATAACCTATAGTTTCAAGTTCATGTTAATATAATCCAGTGTGATCTAGGTTAAAGGTATAACCTATAGTTAAGAGACCAATTAAGGCATAAGATCAAGTTATGAAACACTATTCTATCTTAGGTTATAACACGTGACACTATTAAAGTGTATAACATGATCAAGGCACTAATCCATTAATCCAAATCATAACATAAGCTCAATTCATAATTCAAGAGTCATATAACAATGTGACAACATGTCACAACATATATCATATCATATCATAAACCTTTAGGCATGTAACATGTAACAATTTAATTCTAATATCAACATGTAACAAGTTGTGACATAATAAATTGTAAATCACTATTCCATTAGCTAGCATGCATGAACATAATTCAAATTCCATAATCATGCATCAATTCTCATAATATAACAAGCATATCACATGATCATAGCATATACTAGAGCAATTCATAACATATTCATGCATATACTATACAATTAAAACATATAAGCAACTATCAAAACATATCATAAAAACTATATAATAAATGCATAAAATAAAATCCTATATGGCTTAGGGAAGACCCTAAGACCCAACCTAAACATAATATAAACATACCATAACATAAAAACATAAACTAAACTAACATAACATAAAAATAAAACAACTAACCTAGCTAAGGGGAGGGGATGCCGACGGCAAGAGGGGAAATGAGGGAGAGAGGAGTGCTTGTTAACACAAGACTTTGAGCAAGGATTCAAATGCCATGAGAGGGGTATATATAGGTGTTGGGAAGCCCCTCACCTTGCAATTAGAGAGGGCTTAAGGGTAGGAGAGCAAAACAAGAGTTCATCCACTTGTATCTTCTAGAAGCTTTAGGGATGTTGAAGCTAAAAATGGGCTGCTGGGGGTATTTCTGTAATTTCGTCCCCCATGGCTCGAGGATAAGTGGCTGGAAGTTTAACTATTCCGACGGAAAGAAAAGTAGCTTCGAAACGCATATTCATTCGTCAAAATCGGATTTACCGTTTGAAAGATACATTAGTTTTAATGAATAAAAGTTTTGAGCTCGAAACTCGACATGAGTGAAAAACGACTTTCTAAAATGATTTTCAAGTCCGGATTGCTTCTAAAATTCAAGAAATAAATCGAGAAGCGTTTTGAGTCCAAAATCGACTATAAAACGTTTTACCGTTAAAAAGTTGAAAACGTAGGATGAATAGTGAATCCTCACGTACGAACGTACGTACGCTTCAAATTTTCAAGCTAGGACTTGAATCAAGAGTTGTAAAACATCTCAAAAATCTTGAAATAGCTCAAGTAGTGCAAATCCGAAGAGAAAACATTTTCCGAATGAAACCGTTCGTAAAAGGAATAGTAAACTAGGGTTTTCAAAAACGTTTTCAATAAAACAAAGTTTCGGAATGGATTTCCAAGCCAAGAATGATTTCAAGAGACTCGTCTCGATTCAAGGATCGATTCGACTGTAACTTGGGTAGAAAAAGGTGTCAGAAACAAAAGATCATTTTCTGATGAATAGTAACTTTGGTCGGTAAGTTCCAAAAATACCCTTATGGCTCAAGAAAGACTTTCTGAGCTCGGGAAACAAGTTCAAACGATAAGGAAACATGTGTGATGAACCTCTAGGGTTCGAGTAGCAATATGAGCAAGGTAGGCTCGGGTTATGAATCAAAGGTCAAGAATTCCCCCTTAAAACATGTCAGAACAAATACGAGCACAAAGTTCATGTAAAAATGCAATGCATGATGATTCAAAAAGTTGGATCACGGTCTATAAACGCTTTACCACTGCCTTAACTTACTGTTTTCATCCAGGCCCTGTTTTGGGCTGTTACAATCACCCCTCCTTAAAGAGAATCTGTCCTCAGATTCTTCTGCTGTAACTTCAAACAACTCAGGGTGATGTTTCTGCATTTTCTCATCTGTCTCCCAGGTTGCCTCTTCTGTCCCATGTCCCTTCCAAAGGATTTTAACCAAAGGAATCTTCCTATTCCTCAGCTCTTGAAACTTCCTGTCAAGAATCTTAGCGGGCTTCAAAACATAAGTCAGATCCGGTTCCAACGGTATCTCCTCTACCGGCACAACCTCTGTCTCATCCGAGAAACACTTGCGAAGCTGAGATATATGAAATACGTTGTGAATTCCTGTAAGACCTACAGGCAAATCCAATCTATAAGCAGTCGGTCCGACTCTCTCTAGTATCTCATACGGTCCAACATATCTCGGGTTTAACTTTCCTCCTTTTCCAATTCGGGAAAACCCTTTCCTTGGTGATGCCTTCAGAAATACCTTTTCACCCACTGCGAATTCCAAATCCCTTCTTCGTCGATTAGCATAACTCTTCTGCCTGTCCTGGGCAGCTTTCATTCTCTGGCGAATGATCTGAATCTTTTCTGTCGCTTCTCTTATCCATTTTGCTGAATTCACTCTGATCGGCCCTTCCTCAGTACATCTCGCTTCATCCAAATACCAGTATAACGGGGATCTACATTTCCTTCCATACAGAGCTTTATACGGAGCAGCTTTAATAGAAGCTTGATAACTATTGTTGTATGCAAACTCCACAAGAGGTAAACAATCTTTCCAACTTTCCTGGAAGTCCAAAGCGCAAGCTCTTAGCATATCTTCCAAGTATTTGATCATCCTTTCTGATTGTCCATCCGTCTAAGGATGCGCTACAGTACTGAAGTTTAACTTCGTTCCCATCAAAGTCTGAATTTCTTTCCATAAGTGCGACGTGAATTTCGGATCTCTATCCGAGACTATACTGTTCGGAACTCCATGTAGTCTAACAATCTCTTGCTGATATAACTTTGCCAACGTGCTAACCTTATCCGTCGTCTTTACCGGTAAAAAGTACGCTGACTTGGTCAATCGATCAATGATCACCCAGATACTATCTTGTCCTCCTCTGACTTTGGGTAATCCAGTGACAAAATCCATCGTGATTTGCTCCCACTTCCAAGTCGGAATCGGTAATGGTTGCAACTTCCCACTCGGTTTCTGGTGCTCAGCCTTAACTTTCTGACAAGTTAAGCACTTCTTGACATAGTTGGCTATGTCTCTCTTCATTCCGTTCCACCAGAAATGCGTCTTAACATCTTGATACATCTTAGTGCCTCCGAGATGTATCGTGTACTTAGTCTTATGCGCTTCATCGAGAATCTCTTTCCTCAAAACAGTTGGTACGCATACTCGACCTTTGTACCTCAATATTCCATGTTCATCAACCCTGAACTTGGTCTCATCATCCTTCTCCTTAGATTCGAGACATTTCTTAATCCACTCGTCGTTCTTCTGTGCCTCTAGCACTTGTTCTTTCAAAGGTGATATCATTACAATGTTCGCGATTCGAGCTTTAGTTATCACCTCCATTTTCTCTCTTCGTTCAACCTCGGGATTGGCAAAAATCTGTGCCAAATGAACTTTCCTGCTTAGATCATCTGCTACAACATTCGCCTTTCCTGGATGGTACTGAATAATGCAATCGTAGACCTCCAGAAATTCCATCCATCTCCTCTGTCGCATAGTCAACTCCTTCTGAGTGAATAGATATCGCAGGCTCTTATGATCAGTAAAGATCTCAAACGTAACTCCATACAGGTAATGTCTCCATTTTCCCAGAGCAAAAATTATCGCTGCTAACTCCAAATCATGTGTCGGGTAGTTGACTTCATGCGTTTTGAGTTTCCTTGATGCATACGCAATCACCTTTCCATTCTGCATCAAAACTCCTCCTAGTCCTTCTTTCGAAGCATCGGTGTAAACAGTATATGCTTCTTTTCCTTCTGGTAACGCTAACACGGGTGCATTTGTTAGCATCTCCTTCAATCTTTGAAAACTTTGCTCACACTTCTCAGTCCATTCAAACTTTCCTTCTTTCTTTGTCAACTTAGTGAGAGGTGTAGCTATCTTCGAGAAATCTTGGACAAACCTCCGGTAGTAACCAGCTAATCCCAGAAAACTCCTCACTTCTGAAGGATTCTTCGGTAACTTCCAATCCATAATCGTCTCGATCTTCGAGGGATCTACTTTGATTCCAGATCCTGATATGATGTGTCCGAGAAATGTAACTCTCTCAAGCCAGAACTCACATTTACTGAACTTTGCATATAGCTTGTGATCCAGCAAAGTGCGTAACACGATTCGAAGATGTTCAGCATGTTCCTCCGGTGTCTTTGAAAATACCAATATATCGTCGATGAAGATGACTACAAACTTGTCGAGAAACGGCTTGAATATACGGTGCATCATATCCATGAATGCAGCTGGTGCGTTCGTCAAACCAAACGGCATTACTACAAACTCATAATGTCCATATCGGCTGTTGAAAGCAGTCTTCGGAATATCTGCTTCCCTAATCTTCAATTGATAATACCCTTGTCTAAGATATAACTTGGAGTAGACCTTCGATCCTTGTAGTATGTCGAACAGCTCTTCGATATGAGGGAGAGGATACTTATTCTTGATTGTCATCCTGTTCAGCTCCCGATAGTCAATGCATAAACGCAATGATCCATCCTTCTTCTTAACGAAAAGTACAGGCGCTCCCCACGGCGATGTGCTCGGTCGAACATATCCAGACTCAATCAGTTCATCCAATTGCTTTCTCAGTTCATCTAATTCAGCTGGTGCCATTCTGTAAGGTGTCTTTGAGTACGGCTCAGCTCCTGATATCGTCTCGATTGTAAACTCCAACTCTCGGTCAGGGGGTAACGAATCCAAATGCTCAGGAAACACATCTAGGAATTCGTTCACCACTTCCACTTCTTCGATCTTAAGTTGATCTTTCGGTCTATTCAAAAGATAAGCCACAAATCCACTAGCTCCTTTCTGAATCAACTTCTTAGCTTCCATCGAAGAAATCACTGATAACTTCTCAACTTTCCCTTCTGATGTCCCACTTTCATCTTCTTCCAAGATGATCTCTTTCTTGTAACAATCCAACTAAGCTCGGTACTTAGACAACCAATCCATACCAAGTATAACTTCGTATCTTGTCATTGGTAACTCAATCAGATCCGTCGGGTAACAACGGGTACTAATACATATAGGGCAGCGTTTATATACTTGATCCGTAACAAGGCAAGTTCCCAAAGGAGAACTCACTTCAAATTTATATGGAAAGTATTCAAGCGGAAACTGTAAATGCACACATAATTCAGAAGCAACAAATGAATGCGTAGCGCCAGGGTCATACAAGACCTTAACTGGCGTGTTAAGAATGTGCACAATACCTTCCACAACAGACGAAGGATCAACCTCCTCCTTACCATCCAAAGCATAAGCTCTGCCTCTGACCACCGGTTTGGTCGTCGTACCCACCACTCCTTTTCCTTTATCCTGGACCCCAAATCTCCTGATCTTGTGCGGGCAACTATCCATCTGGTGCTCAGGGGAACCACACGCGAAACACTGTCCAGCTTTCTTGCGACAGTTCTCCTCAGTGTGTCCCGTTCGGCGACAGTATCGGCAAATAATTTCCTCTGGACCTGGCTGAGGTGCTCTCTGTTGTTGTGGCGCCTTCTGATACTGCTGTGTCGCTTTCTGCTTCTGTGCTTGCTGTTTCGGTGGAGCATTCTGCTACTGACGCTGTGGTGTTACCATTGGCCTCTTTCCAGTTCCTTGGAGAAAAGATCCGGAAGGTCGCTTATTCCCTTGATAAGGCTTAGGGTTAGAAGGTCCTTGACGGGCAGTAGTTATCTTGATCTCCTTGTGTGCAGCCTCAACCCTTAGCGTTCTATCAACAGCCTGGTTGTAGGTCTCAATAACCAAAGATGCAAGTGCCAACCGAAGTTCAGGCTTCAATCCATCAATAAACCTCTTCGTCTTGCGACGCTCATCATTCAGAATATGAGGCGCATACTTGATCAGCCTCACAAACCTAGCTTCATACTCCATCACATTCATAGTTCCCTAAACCAGACTCATAAACTCAGCCTCCTGTGCATCACGAGTCACTTGAGGCGTATACTTCTGCTGAAACTCTCTGATAAACTCATCCCAACTTCCTTCAACGTTATTCTCAATCCACATATGCTGAACGTGCTTCCACCAATTATATGCAGCTCCTTCCATAAGAAAAGTAGCATACCGAACTCGTTCACGATCCTCTGGGTAGATCTCCATAGCCTCGAAAATCTTCTCAAGACTGGTAATCCAATTCTCAGCCTTTATGTCGTTCGGTTCTCCATAGAACTTAGGCGGATTCATCCTCAGAAACTTCTCCAATGACCTTTCATTAGGAGGGTTATCTCTCGGTGCACAAGCCCTCATAAATTGTCGTAGCACATCCCTTAATTCCAGAGTTCTTTCTCTTTCAGGGGGTGGCGTGACATCTCTTTGGGGTGGCAGTGGTGGTACACGATTCCGGGGTGCTCTTCTTGGTGGCATGTTGTTACTGAATTCACAAGCATTCAGATACTTATATTCGATGCATGACATATAATGATTCACAGAATCCGTAACCACGTATTCACATTCTCACGTAGTCACATATAAGTATGAGAACAACACATTCCCATAACAACATGTCAGCAAAGATTCAAGATCTCCAAACATCATATAATCAGAAACAATTGTCAGATAACATGTAAACGAGAACAGAAGCTCGGGTAACATATCAACATATCAGAAACATTTATAACATATCCCAAAACATGATCAACATATAAAACGGGAATAGAATGTGTACTGTCATAACAACAAGAACTGTAACATGATTAACATATCCAGAAGCGTATCCAACATATCAAGAATAATAGCATGCTAACAATAAATGAAATGGCATGATCCTATCAACGGTCCTAATGGTATCTTGAAGCAACTCTAAGACTCATGCAATGACAGTTATGGAAAGCAGTAAACAGATATCCAACATAAAGCGTGTTATAACTGTGCAAGGTTTGGTAAAATTTACTACAAGCCACATGTTAACAGTATTAATTCAAAATGGGGAGGACCCGATACTATCAAGTTGACTCCCTTACAGGCCTTACCAATCCGTCCAACCCTGCTGAAAATAACCTAGTAGATACCAAGTCATCTGAACCGTCATCCGTGGTGCCAAAAGTCGGGGACCATCTACCAGAGCTATACATCCCCTCATCCAAAAGTCAGTCCTGAACTGTCCCGGCTATACGTCCGCCATCCATAGATAGATATATATGCATCAGTACTATATACAGAAATCTCTCATCAGCAATCAACCCTGATAACTGTGGTCCAAAGAACCCCTGGTGGTGTCATCAGAAACGGCAACGACCTCACCCTGTCCGTGTCCTGCTGGATCATCTCCGCCATCATCATCATCATCAGATCCTCCATCGCCTCCATCAGACTGATCCTGCATAGGCTCGGGCTCCTGAGAGGCCTGACTGACACCCTGACCCTCGACCTCCTCAACTGCCTGCTCATCGGATAAGTGATAGGTATCATACAGGCGAGCTCTTACACGGGCACGGTAGTGCTGGTGATGCTCCATAGAGGTGTCGCGATCAATAGTCATCTGCATAAGATCTGTCTCCAGCTCAGCAATACGAGCAGCCCTCTGATCAGCAATATGAGTCATCTCTGTAGCATGCTCACGAGCGATGTCCCTATCAATCTGGTACTGCAGTGACTGATCCTGATAGCGCAGAGACTCCAACCTGACCTCACGGGTCCTTTGATACTCCTGAAAGTAACCATCTCTCTCAGACTCGAGATAGTGCACAACTCTGTTAGGATAGGAATACCCAGGTCTGCCACTGTTCCTAGACCTACGCCAAGTGTAGAAACGAGTGCCTCCACGGCGAGAAACTGCCACAGTACGCGGGGCCTCAAACTGCTCAAAGAAAGCCTCATCCATCTGCTGATTAGGATCCTGGTGTGGCTGAACTGCCATAGCTATACAGAAGATACCACAGATATGAAATCCAGATAATAGAACCATGCAATCCCCAAATATCCTGTCTCGATGCAATATGAGAATGATCCTGGATGCAATGCGTGAACAATCCATGATGCAACATGAGAGCAATCTAGGTTAAGTCTCTTCTTACTTAACCCGATGCTCTGATACCACCTCAGGCTGTAACGCCCCCACCCGTACCAGAACAAGAGGAGAGCGGCGTCTCAACCCCCGCACTGAAGCACCCCTCAAGTAATGGTGTGAGCCATCACTCAAGAAATACTCCAGCGAACAGCTGTCTATCAGAACTATACATGTACAACGATGTGGCTATGCAGCGGAAAATCAGAGTATTTTAAAACTTTTCAAAACATGTGCGTGATGGCATGTAACAAGCAAGAAGATATCGATCGTGTAAGAGAGACTCGGCATAACAGAACATATAACAGATTCACATATAAGTACCGATATAGCAGAGTTCAATGTATCGGTAACAGAGTAGCAGAAAGAGTATGACAAAGATACTCAAGTATTCAGAAACATATACAGAAGTATAAAGTGATGCAGCCATAAAACATATGCAGGACGCAAAAGAGGAAGTAATACTAAGTCCTGACAGAAACAAAAATGACAATCTAGAGCTTCAAGATACCTCTAGACTGCGGCTGCAAGACCTGAAACCACGAGGCAAGAAAACGGGAGAGGTATTAGTCAAAAGGACTAAGTGAGGGAATACTTTAAAGAAAGTACTGAATTAAAGAACTTGAAGTAAAGTTCAAAAATGTTAAATGCAATGCTTTAAAGAAGAACTTGAAACAAGTATGGTTGATAAAACTCTTTGAATGCGATGCCGTAAAAGAATGCACGTTATAAAACATTTTCATGAATGCTATCACACGCGCACACATATGCTGTTGATGGTTCATAGTTCTTTCATAAAACGGGATAAGGGTAAAGTGAACTTTTCCAGATATGAACCATCCTTTATGAAATAGAATTTTGCCTGCAAGCTAGGCTCCTCTATCCTTACTCCAGAAAACATGATTTGGTTGAGCATCGGACCAGGATCAACAATAATTCCACGTATAGTAGAGTATCGGACCAAGATCAACAATAACCCCACATAAAGTAGAGCATTGGACCAAGGTCAACAACAACTCCGTACACAGTAGACTATTGGACCAAGGTCAACAACAACTCTTACCAACACATACAAACATGCACCATCCTCCACCGGTTGTCACTTCGGGTAGCTAGCCCTAGGCGACCTGTAAACATGTAATGGGAACAGATTTGCTGTCCGTTACCAGACAGATTGTCCTGACTTAACAAACCTCCTGTTAAAAGTCGATGTCAATAGTCTAAGTGTGGCGGCCTGTATTGGTGATGTCGTTGGTGCTCACCTCCCGAGCATCACCTCCACACATAACCGCCGGGCCCAAACTGTAAACTGTATGCTTGCATTTAAGATTAGCATTAACCAGAGTATCACTCCAGTATGCTAACTTACAACATGTGAAACTGTAACTGTAACATATGATGCTGTCTGTAAAACATATGATTCTGTCTGAAAACATGTGAAACTGTCTGTAAACTGTACTTTGAAAACATATGCAAAACATGTAACTGTCTTTGAACAAGAATGCAGAACTTTGGAAAACATGTGCTGTAGATCAAGGTATACTATTAAAGTATGAATGATCCTTTCAAGAGAATGTCCCGATAAAAGGGATAGTTCAAAACAAGGTTTAGCTTTGAATTTCAAAACATATGATACGATAGTATAATCGTGGTTCCAGTTGGAAAACATTTATAACTTCACCTAACCTAATAGTACCAAAAGGTAGGTAGACAGATTATGCGGTGCCCTGGGGATCCAAGTGCTCAACTTTAACTCCTGTAGGTGGTGTACTAGAGTGAGCTTAACAACTAAGACCCACTACTAACCAAGATGTATATGAAATGCAAGAACCAAATGAACAAGGAACATGTAAAGAACATGTAACACAAGAGAGTAATACCATTTAAGGTATTCAAGAAAGGTAACATACAAAGGAATACGTCAAAGTGAGTTACTCTTAACGTTAGACTATGATCTTACTATAACCGAGTAAGCTTTAGTCAAATTATGAATCCTATCGCAAACCTTAGGTTAAGAAAGAAGTCCACGAAAGAAAACACATTTTGAAAACACATTTTAGACCCTGGATATGGAAACCCTAGGTGCAAATGTCTATAGAGAAAGCACAAGTTTTAATTCATTTTTACTATTCAAAAGCACTATTCAAAAGTACTATTCCAGATTACTATTCATGATTACTATTCACAGGTTACTATTCACATGTCGGGTCAAAGGGTCGGGTCAAACCCTTACTATACACACACCCACACACACGGTACACTCACACACCATGTACGAACACACACACACACACGGCATGCACACACACACACACCCTAATCAAATTATGATCTTGATTATAACCTATAGTTTCAAGTTCATGTTAATATAATCAAGTGTGATCTAGGTTAAAGGTATAACCTATAGTTAAGAGATCCAATTAAGGCATAAGATCAAGTTATGAAACACTATTCTATCTTAGGTTATAACAAGTGACACTATTAAAGTGTATAACATGATCAAGGCACTAATCCATTAATCCAAATCATAACATAAGCTCAATTCATAATTCAAGAGTCATATAACAATGTGACAACATGTCACAACATATATCATATCATATCATAAACCTTTAGGCATGTAACATGTAACAATTTAATTCCAATATCAACATGTAACAAGTTGTGACATAACAAATTGTAAATCACTATTCCATTAGCTAGCATGCATGAACATAATTCAAATTCCATAATCATGCATCGATTCTCATAATATAACAAGCATATCACATGATCATAGCATATACTAGAGCAATTCATAACATATTCATGCATATACTATACAATTAAAACATATAAGCAACTATCAAAACATATCATAAAAACTATATAATAAATGCATAAAATAAAATCCTATATGGCTTAGGGAAGACCCTAAGACCCAACCTAAACATAATATAAACATACCATAACATAAAAACATAAACTAAACTAACATAACATAAAAATAAAACAACTAACCTAGCTAAGGGGAGGGGATGCCGCCGGCAAGAGGGGAAAGGAGGGAGAGAGGAGTGCTTGTTAACACAAGACTTTGAGCAAGGATTCAAATGCCATGAGAGGGGTATATATAGGTGTTGGGAAGCCCCTCACCTTGCAATTAGAGCGGGCTTAAGGGTAAGAGAGCAAAACAAGAGTTCATCCACTTATATCTTCTAGAAGCTTTAGGGATGTTGAAGCTAAAAATGGGCTGCTGGGGGTATTTCTGTAATTTCGTCCCCCATGGCTCGCGGATAAGTGGCTGGAAGTTTAACCATTCCGACGGCAAGAAAATTAGCTTCGAAACGCATATTCATTCGTCGAAATCGGATTTACCGTTTGAAAGATACATTAGTTTTAATGAATAAAAGTTTTCAGCTCGAAACTCGACATGAGTGAAAAACGACTTTCTAAAATGATTTTCAAGTCCGGATTGCTTCTAGAATTCAAGAAATAAATCGAGAAGCGTTTTGAGTCCAAAATCGACTATAAAACGTTTTACCGTTAAAAAGTTGAAAACGTAGGATGAATAGTGAATCCTCACGTACGAACGTACGCTTCAAATTTTCAAGCTAGGACTTGAATCAAGAGTTGTAAAACATCTCAAAAATCTTGAAATAGCTCAAGTAGTGCAAATCCGAAGAGAAAACATTTTCCGAATGAAACCATTCGTAAAAGGAATAGTAAACTAGGGTTTTCAAAAACGTTTTCAATAAAACAAAGTTCCGGAATGGATTTCCAAGCCAAGAATGATTTCAAAAGACTCGTCTCGATTTAAGGATCGATTCGACTGTAACTTGGGTAGAAAAAGGTGTCAGAAACAAAAGATCATTTTCTGATGAATAGTAACTTTGGTCGGTAAGTTCCAAAAATACCCTTATGGCTCAAGAAAGACTTTCTGAGCTCGGGAAACAAGTTCAAATGATAAGGAAACATGTGTGATGAACCTCTAGGGTTCGAGTAGCAATATGAGCAAGGTAGGCTCGGGTTATGAATCAAAGGTCAAGAATTCCCCCTTAAAACATGTCAGAACAAATACGAGCACAAAGTTCATGTAAAAATGCAATGCATGATGATTCAAAAAGTTGGATCACGGTCTATAAACGCTTTACCACTGCATTAACTTACTGTTTTCATCCAGGCCCTGTTTTGGGCTGTTACATAACATACGCCATTCTTTCATGGCAATCTCGCTACAGAATTAAAACACAATTGTTTTCCCAAAATAGCTTACATATGCTTCAAAAGCTGGTTTATATATTTTTATTCCTACGCGACGGAACATTAAGCCTCATGACCTCCACCCACGCAGGACGCACGTAAAACTATAAACATATCATGTCCAACACATACGTATTTATAGTAGGGGTAGTAGGGTATACTAGCATGCAAGGGTGGAAATCAGCATGTAAAGGCCATAGGTCGCATAACTATACAAAATCCTAAACCTCACATCGTGAAGGTAGAGTCTGAAAGTGTGAAGGGCCAAACACTCTAAACCTCGGGCCCACCTGCACCACCAAACTCTGTGAGAAGACATACAGAAGCCCAGACTTAGACTATATATGAACCAAACAAGACGCACGGCATTGCTCAACATGATCGTGGTTATGCATAAGTGTTCATGTTGTGCTTGGATAAGGTGTCGTGCTCATTCAAGGCATATCAATACTCAACAAGGTCATATTTACAAGCAACCAACACGTAATTCCATATCCAAGATGCAAGATCAATTTAGGAAGTCAATGTATTCACAAAATGCATATTAAATCATCCAATGTCACAGGGTTCAATCATAATATTACAATTAATCATCAAGTTCATTGTCGAGTTATAAGGTGTATAAATAAGAGCAACTTGATCCTATAAACATACAAAGTTGTTGTATATAGATGGCATGCCTGATACAAATAAAGAGTGCATCTAATTCACTTAAGATCATACTTTTCAACTTCACAACATGTTTGGTACACAAGCTCAAGTCACATTCATAATTTCATAAATATTACACTTACATCCCCTAAGTCATTTATAAAAGTTTAGGATTATTACGATACATATCCTTAGTTGATTGCTAAGCATAATTGTTCATTTAAAGTGTTTATACAATTATTCAACAAGGAATTAATTACTTACAAATATGACAATTATCAATTTACCATAATTCATAATATACCATCTTCGAGTAGTGAGAGTAAATCAAGATATTACAATTCTAACTCCTATCATGCATCAAGTCTTAAGTTGTTCAAGCATCCTTCATGTATCTCGATTTTATAATTGAAAAACAATTTACAACAATCTTATCATTGAGAACGTCTCAAATTCATATAAAGAAATCACAACATGCTCGTTCCTGTAGCGCCCCTGCCGGTGGGCACAACACCCCCGCACTATGACCCGACACGTGTAACGAAACGAAGACTCCGCACACGCACCAAGTCACAGCGAACGAGTGACATACGAAAACACACACACTAGCTAGGCGGTATCTAACCCTGTACAAATGAAAGAATGCAAAACATGACAACCGAAGCAGTACTAAAGGCCGACTTTTCAAAACTTTTCAAACCAAATATACAATGCAGTACATACATCAGAATCAATTATACGGGTTCAACTAATCTGAGCACCTGTCCTAACCTGTCCCGAATAATTACACAATAAAACAGGTTCATCTAATCCGAGCACCTGTCCTAACCTGTCCCGAATTCCAAACATTCAAAATCATAATCACAACCAGGTACAAAACAAATCTTATACAAAATTTACGAATCATAAATCAGAACAAAGTTCTTAACAAACTTAAACGAACCGACACAGACTCAACAGACACGACACACCGCCGCCTAGCACGAACACCAACGACCTGAACCTGCAACTTAAAAAAAATAAAGGGGGAGGGGTCAGTCCAAAGACTAAGCGAGGGGCTACCCACACACACCTACATATATATATAGAGCACATCACGTAGTAGAAACAACGTTCGTGAACCCGGGGTTAGTTTTTGCATGCCAAAACAGTTTTTCGTGATAGTAAATATATAAGGTGACTTAAAACCAAACAAAAAAATCTTAACTCAAACGTTTCTTAAAGTATAAACTTAGATTCATGCAGACTTAGCACACAAATCGGAGCATATTTTATTAGGGTGAAGGTACATCAAATTTTATCTTAATTTAAGAATCTCCCCCCATTTCACGAACTTGTGACAGACAAACGGAAAGCTCGGCGGGAACGAGCACACATCCAACCAACTGCTTCTTATCACACATAGACTTAAGCACACGAAATCAAAATACACATACCACCACTTACTCCGGTTGGTGGGTGGGTTGTACATACCCAAACCATCCGCACTGATACGTCAGGGTAGTGAGTTTCGCGACACTCACTTCCCAAGGACTCCGTCCCCTACCTCCCTTCGAGTGGGTTTTGGGTTGATTCTATCGAAATAGAGAAGTGCACAGGGGTTGCAACCGGTGATCCCGCTGGTCGTCCCGGGTCTCCCACTACACACAACTCCAGGGTCCAAACTTACACTGATCACAAAAATCGGAAGCTTAAACCCGCTAGACTTACACTTATACAAAGCACATGCATATCGTACTTATCATATCGTACGTACATATCACTCCGACCTCAAAATCATAACGAAATCAAAGCTAAGCATACATTGGCTTATACATAGCTTCATACTTTCGAACTTATAGCAAAGCCAACAAAATACGTATCTGACACATATCTACATATACATAAAGGCTTATAAGTCGCATGCATTCGAAAACCGGCACATTTCATTAGGGTATAACTATATCCTAACCTCACCTGGTACCAAACAAAGCTGAAGACATTGCAAACGGTCCACCTCGGAACCTGCACGACCACAAGTCACCACCCTGGGTGCACCTGAACCAACTGGACACACAAAACACAACATAGAGCTCAGACAGACTCAAACAACCACACAGAGATGCACGACACATGCTCAAATACTTATGAAACGTAATCATAAAAGCAAGAGTCAAATTCATATTAATTATATGCAAAAAAAAAACGTTAAGACATGTTCATACGCACAATTAATGCAAATAAGAGAACTCGAAAGGTAATGGAATTCACATTATCGCATATCAATTCATATATTGCACATTCACAAAGCAGTCAAATCAAATTCACATATAACATTTCATAAACTTGCACGTATTACATGTAACACCCCCGGAGCGAAGGGTGCCACATCCCCCGCACTAAGGTCCAACGCGAGTAAAGAAATGGAAGTTCGCACCCGTATCAAACCATTGCGAACGGGAGACACACAAAACTCACACCCTCGCTAGGCGGCCTAGACCCTCAAGAACTGCGAGAATTAAAATCAGAGTAGCGGAAGCAATTCATATACCAAACATGATTCCCAAGATCACAAATATACATTTCAAAATGGGGAAGGGTCAAGTATTCCAATCAACAAGCTAGCTTATATACAAATGTACAATGCCATCACGACCAAAATAGCATAAGTGTATACCGAATACACAATCTTAAAATACATAAGCAAAAGAAGAAGAAATCCACTACGATGCATGAAGACTCAAGCTATACCACAAGTAAACCCAAAAGACACTTGCCGCCTAGCTTGACCCGGAAGAACCTGCAAACTCAAAAGAAAGGGAAAAGGGGAAAAACAACAATGAGGGTTAGTCCTAGCGACTAGTGAGGGGGCTAACTCACGCACCCGATATATATATATATATAGAGCAAAGCATTTAATCAAAACGGAAAAATCCTTGAATCGAGAGTGGTTTTTGCAAGGCAAAATAATTCCTGTGATATAGATATAAATAGGTTAAAGCAAAGGTACAAGGCCAAAAGCCAAACTCCAAGTTTTAGGTAAATTAAGAATCCACTCTCGTTCCATAGATCATACGGAGCTAAACCAACTCGGTGAGTACGAGTCATACACATCCCAACTTCCATATACAAAGATCAGAGCAAAACAAAACAAATCAGAATCCATCCCCAACACCGGTTGATAGAAGGGTTGATCGGCCCTCACTATCCACACACACACAGACGAGACAAGGTTTAATTATTACCTTGAAACCTTCGGCGGTTGCCTCCGCTGGCTCAAGAGAAACACCCTTCCTCAACCTCCTCGAGGTTGGGCGAGACTCTCAAATGGAGGTGTTGATGGAAGCGACCCCTCGGCCGTCCCGAGATTACCATACCACACTCCGGGGCCCAAACATATCACGAAAGTCACACAAACATATCTCAAAGCTTATCTTTCAAAGCCACATCTCGCTTACACACACACACACTTACGGAAAACTAAACTTTTCAAACAAAAGCAAAATAGCTTTTATACTTATACAAAACGTTTGAAACTCTTATAACAAATGGGGCAAATACCGCAACATAAGTATCATACACTTATTTACCATATATTATACGTATCCACATGCGAGGCCTCAAATCAAGTAGGGTTATAGGTCAAATAACTAAAAGAACAAAACCTCACCTTGTCAACGAACGAAGTGGAGACAAAAGGGGTGACAACCGGACACCTAGGGTGCAAGCTCGTCCTCTACCGGGAGATCCTTTGAACAACACAAACAACAAAGAACACTCTTAGACTCAATATGAACCACATTGATGCTCGGTACATGCGTATGTATGTTTATGATGCAAATGATATGAAGTGAATCCACATTTAGATCATTTACTAGTATTCAATGCATATACGGTCATATATCATAAACGAGGAGAGAAAACAAAGCACAAATTCATAACATAAGGCTTAACACAAAATATAACAAGTTGGTCATGCATACACACCAAAACGAGGCAAGAAGGAACAAAAGTAGCAACGGAAAGGAAACAAAACCAAGCAAAGACGGACGGAAAACTAGAGTTCCTAGGGGACACGCCTGTGCCCCCCTGGAAGGGCAAGACGAGACACCCCCGTGTCTCGGTACAGAAAAAAGAACAACAGAAACCCGGAGGTGACACGCCCGCGTCACCAAGAAAAGGCAAGCCGAGACACCCCCGTATCTCGGTGTAGAAAAACGAAGACGGCTCAAACAGCAAAGTCAGCAACCCCAATTAAAACTAATCACTCAAACTCCAACTACCAAGCAAGGAAAAGCAATAAATGCTAAGAATTAAGTCCTACGAGCATAATATCAACATCAAAACTCAAGAAAACAAGAATGGAAGCAAAGATCAACAAATCTCCCAACATCTACTATTCGCAAGCTAGCCATAACTCATCAATCCACCATGAAAATGAACTTAAGAGCACATAAAAGAGAGAAGAGAGAGTGAAGATGACAACCATGAACTCACCTTTCGAATTTGAGAAGCTTGGGTGAAGATTTGAGCTCAAAATCAAGAAAATGGACGAAGGGTTTTCTTCTTCCTCCTTGCTTTGCTTGGCTGATCGGTTTTGGGAGAGAGAGAGGGGGGAATGGATCGATTTTCAGCAGGAAAAAGGGTAAGAGAGGGCTTAACTCATGGATACAAAGTCAAGGTTAAGGTTGGGTTGAGTTAGGAGGGTCCCACAAAGCTAGGTTATGTCAAAACATGTCTCTCAAGCATAAAGGGCTCGTTATGGGTGAAATTCGAAGGTCTTAACGAGCTTAGAAAAATGTGAGGCTTGTCCCATTAAACCCGAATCGTCGAAACGAGTTCAACGAAGGTGACGGAATTCCAATCTGAATTCCCGAGCTCAAGATACGCGTCCCGGAACCCAAGGTGCGCCAAATGCTCTTTAGCCTCCTTTAGGTCCCGTCTCCAAAACGAACCCAAAAAGGTAACCAAATCAAATACCAAAACATATAACGAGCACATAACCGAGTCCATAAAGCATATAATTAACACATATCATGAATTCACAAAAATCAGAATTAAATACGAATCTAGAACGAGCAAAATACAAAGTGAAGGAAAATTAAACGTTCAAGTTAAACAAATTCATACCAAAGAAATTAAGTTCAAATAACTTCAATTAATACACGTTAGCAATTAAATATCGTATAATCACTTAAAGTAATGATTAAATAGCACACATAAGAGGTTACTGAAAAGTCTGATCAGTCGGGACGTTACAAAACTCCCTCCTTCAAAAGGACCTGTCCTCAGGTCCGAGGCGAGGCCTTGAAAAGTTCTGGATACAACCGCTTCATCTTATCTTCAGTCTCCCAAGTGGCTTCTTCGGATTCCTGATCACGGCACAAGACTTTCACAAGAGGGATCTGTCTATTCCTCAACTCTTGCATCTTCCGATCCAACACATGAACCGGATACTTCTTAAAAGTCAAATCCGGCTCTAACTGAACTTTCTCAACTGGAAGAATAGAAGACTCATCGGGATAATGTTTCCAAAGCTGAGAGACATGAAACACATTGTGAATCCCGGTCAAACTGGGTGGTAAATCAAGTTTGTAGGCTACTTCCCCAACTCGATCAAGGATCTCAAAGGGGCCTAAGTAGCGAGGGTTAAGCTTCCCGCCTTTACCAATCCAAGCATACCCTTTTCTAGGAGTTGCCTTTAAAAAGACCTTATCTCCTTTCTCAAACTCTAAGGGTCATCTCCTCCTATCTGCATAGCTTTTTTGCCGGTCTTGTGCTGCTTTCAACCTCTGTTTAATCACTTTCACCCTCTCAATGGTATCTTGAATTTCCTTAGGCTTCTTAGCTCTCTCGAGCTTTCCATCTTTAGTCCATCTCCACTCATATATATTCCAGAAGAGAGGGGATCGGCACTGCCTTCCATAAGGAGCCTCATACGGTGCCATCCCGATAGAAGACTTAAAGCTGTTATTGTAGGCATAATCAATCAAATCCAACTGTTCATCCCACGAATCCTGATAATCTAAGGCACATGTACGAAGCATGTCCTCGAGATACCTTATTAGCCTTTCAGACTGGCCATCCGTCTGTGGGTGGAATGCAGTACTAAATTGAAGCTTCGTCCCCAAACACTTCTGTAATTCCTGCCAAAAACTGGATGTGAACCGAGGATCTCTATCTAAAACAATGCTGATCGGAGTACCATGCAATCTAACAATCTCCTTCCGATATAACCGGGCCAACTTAGGAACCTTATCGGACATCTTCACCTTAAGAAAGTGCGCCGACTTCGTCAACCGATCAATAATCACCCAAATTCCATCGGAACCTCCTTTGGTCCTTGGCAAGCCGGACACGAAGTCCATTGTCACTTGCTCCCATTTCCACTCGGGTATTGGAAGTGGTTGGAGAGTTCCTCCCGGTTTCTGGTGTTATGCTTTCACCACTTGGCATGTCTGACATCTTCTAACATAGTTAGCAACGTCTCTCTTCATGCCATTCCATCAATATAAAGTCCTTAGATCCTTGTACATTTTGGTGGTACCGGGTTGTACTGCATACACTGACTTGTGGGCTTCATCAAGTACCAACTGCTTAAGATCTTCCGGAACACAAACCCGAGCCTTAAACCTAAACAATCCTGAATCATCAAATCCAAACTTAGTTTCAGGATCAATCCTTGACTTAGTTATCAATTTCTGAATCTCGGGATCCACAGATTGAGCTTCTATCAATCTCTGCTTCAAAACCGGTTGAACCGAGATATTAGCCAAACGAGCCTCTGAAACCAGAATCACTGAACCTTGTCTACTAGAACCTGCTTCCAAACCTGAAACATTCGCTTTCCTACTCAAAGCATCCGCCACCACATTGGCTTTCCCCGGATGGTACTGAATCTTACAATCATAATCCTCAAGTGTCTCCATCCATCTCGTCTGTCTTACGTTCAAATCCTTCTGGGTAACCAGATACTTAAGACTCTGGTGGTCGGTGAACACTTCAAAAGTAACTCCATAAAGGTAATGCCGCCATTTCATCAAAGCGAACACCACCTCGGCGAGTTCCAAGTCATGAGTGGGATAGTTTTTCTCATGATCCTTTAACTTCCTTGAGGCGTAGGCTACAACCTTACCATTCTGCATTAACACACAACCGAGGCCTTCCTTCGAAGCATCGGTATAAACTGAGTAGCCTTTTGAACCCTCGGGTAGGGTTAAAACCGGTGCAGTAGTCAACCTCTCCTTAAGAGTTTGGAAACTCTTCTCACACGCCTCATCCCACTCGAATTTCACCACTTTCTTAGTTAACCGGGCCAACAGGGAGGCAATCTTTGAGAAATCTTTCACAAAGCGCCTGTAGTACCCTGCCAACCCGAGAAAACTTCTCACTTCCGAGGCATTCTTAGGTTGCTTCCAAAGCATAACCGTTTTGATCTTCGCAGGATCCACTTCTATACCATTCCCGGAAATGAAGTGACCCAAAAAGGAAACTCGAACCAACCAGAACTCGCACTTACTGAACTTGGCGAACAATCTGTGCTCCCGAAGTGTAGACAAGACAATACTCAAATGTCGCGCGTGCTCTTTCTCGGACTTCGAAAACACCAGAATATCATCTATAAAGATGACCACGAATTTGTCGAGGTAAGGCCGGAATATTCGGTGCATCATATCCATAAACGCGGCTGGGGCATTGGTGAGACCAAAAGGCATGACCACAAACTCGAAATGCCCATATCTCGTGTTGAAACCCGTCTTCGGTATATCTCCCTCCCGGATACGCAATTGGTAATACCCTTGCCTTAAATCCAACTTGGAATAAACACTCGAGCCTTGCAGGAGATCGAACAACTCTTCAATGTGAGGAAGCGGGTATTTGTTCTTAACCGTTAACCGGTTCAGATCACGGTAGTCAATACACATTCGCAAAGTCCCGTCTTTCTTCTTTACAAACAGGACCGGAGCACCCCACGGAGAAGTGCTCGGGCGAATGTAACCACACTCTAAGAGCTCGTCCAATTGCGTCTTCAACTCCTTCAACTCGGCTGGAGCCATCCTATAGGGAGATTTCGCATACGGTTCTGCTCCGGGATAGAGATCTATTACAAACTCGACGTCCCGATCCGGAGGTAAAGATCCCAAATTCTCCGGAAACACATCGGGGAATTCCTTCACGATCTCCGTCTCTTCGAGCTTGGCCTGATCCTTTGGCTTATTCAAAAGGTAGGCCACATAGCCCGACGTACCGTCCCGGAACATTTTACTTGCTTCCATGAAGGAAATAAATGGGCAGGTCTTCAACCTCTGACCCTCAAAGACCGTAGAACCCAAAGTCACTCTCTTAGCAAAACAATCCATCATGGCTCGGTAATGGTACAACCAGTCCATTCCCAGAATCACCCCATACTTCTTGATCGGCGTCTTGATCAAATTTGTCGGATACTCTTGATCTTCCACAACCACCGGACAACCACGGTAAACACAATTCGTAGCCAAAGTAGCACCAAGGGGAGAAGAAACAATAAAGGAATCATCTAGGCAAGCAACTGGCAATGGAAGAGTAGAAACAAGCCGGGAAGCAATAAATGAATGCGTTGCTCCCGGATCAAACAATGCATGCAATGGATTGCCATGAATGTGGATATTACCTTCAACCACGGCGTTGGCATCCACCTCTACATTCTCTTCCTCGCCCTCCAAAGCATAGTCTCTCGCTTGGATCGGTGCTCTAGGAGGCATCACATTCAACGGCTGAGGAGCTCGAGGCTGAGGTGCTCTCGTTTGAGGACAAGTACTAACCAAATGACCGGACTCTCCACTCTTATAACATCTTCTCAGTTTCTTCTGGCAATTCTCCTCGGTGTGATTGGGACCTTTGCAATAACTACATTGAATCGGGGCCGGTAGAGCTGGTGCTGCCGGTACCGGAGGTCGAGCTTTTTTGACTGAAGTAATAAGACCTTGGGGTTTGAAAACCGGAGGCCCACCATAGGATGCAGGCCTCTTCCCCAAATTAGAGCTCGAACCTTGGCCCGAAGAGTACGTCGGTCTCAATCTTGTGTTGTTTGCTTCCACTTTGATCGCCTTCCTCGTAGCCTTTTCCCACGTATCCACGGTAGCAGCCTTAAGAGCATTTTGGATATCGTATCTCAAGCCATGAACGAAATTACGGTCTTTCTGGGTGTCATCATTGGTGATATGTTGAGCATACGGTGCAAGTCTCTCAAATTCCAAAATTTACTCTTCAACAGAACGGTTCCCTTGTCTCAATTCTGTAAATTGCTGAAGTCATCTCTCACGAGCACTTGGTGGAACATACTTGTGACGAAACTCTCTCACAAAGCTTTCCCAATCAAACTCTTCTCCACTCCTTTCCAATCGGGCTCTTGTAGCTTTGAGCCAAGTGGACGCGGGACCTTGAACAAACCGGGCCGTGCAAACAGCTTTCTCATGCGAAGGAGCGGGGCAAATTTCCCAAATTCCCGCAACTTCTGACAACCACTCTTCGGCTTGGATATCATCTCCTCCATACCACTTAGGTGGATTGTTGTTTCTGAACTCCTTAAAGGCCGGATTTACTTGCCCACCTTGTCCTTCCCAATGTGGATTATCTCTTTGATTCTGCTGAAGCTGATTCAAAAGGGCCTGCACGATATTCTCAGCATTCATCGGAGGAGGTGGAGGTGCTTGTGGAGGGGGTTGATTGAGATCAGGAGTCTGCTCCCTATCTGCTCTCCTTCTTGGAGGCATCCTGAAAATTCACAAATCAAGAAGATATCGATGCATGGGGTTCAGTTCATGATCATGAAATCAATTATCGAGAATTTAAACAATTAAGTCACATAGAGATGTAAATGAATGCAAATAATCACATACTCCTATACCGAACGACCTAGACAGACTCAACACGACTCCAGAGCTCTGGTTTTACAACCGAGAGCTCTGATAGCACGCAAGGATGTAACACCCCCGGAGCGAAGGGTGCCACATCCCCCGCACTAAGGTCCAACGCGAGTAACGAAATGGAACTTCGCACCCGTATCAAACCATAGCGAACCGGGAGACACACAAAACACACACCCTCGCTAGGCGGCCTAGACCCTCAAGAACTGCGAGAATTAAAATCAGAGTAGCGGAAGCAATTCATATACCAAACATGATTCCCAAGATCACAAATATACATATCAAAATGGGGAAGGGTCAAGTATTCCAATCAACAAGCTAGCTTATATAATTAACACATATCACGAATTCACAAAAATCAGAATTAAATACGAATCTAGAACGAGCAAAATACAAAGTGAAGAAAAATTAAACGTTCAAGTTAAACAAATTCATACCAAAGAAATTAAGTTCAAATAACTTCAATTAATACACATTAGCAATTAAATATCGCATAATCACTTAAAGTAATCATTAAATAGCGCACATAAGAGGTTACCTGAAAAGTCTGATCAGTCGGGATGTTAGATTACAAGGCCAAATAAATCATATAATAACATGCTACGAATGCATTTAAATCCACAAGGTGTTAAGCAACTTCCAACTATGTCACATAATCATTCAAGTTTTCATATAATTTTCCGATGCATAACAAATTCATAGATATTACATAATAGATTAAATTCCAATTTACATGATTAAACCTTAATTAAAAGTTTCAATGTTAGACATAATAATTTCTTTAACATATCCGTGATTAGCATATTCTTATTTACCAAGTGATAAGGTTTTATTAATTCAAATCAAACAAATTCATATTGTTACTGAAATTACACAAACACCCCTTCTAGATTAAACATTTAGCACAAATTTAATATATCGGGATTCAATTTACAATTCAAAGCATCAATACATATCAAATTTCATTAAATATATAATTTCGTATACATTGGAGTACATTTCGATCGACAATTCAAACATATAGCAATTAATTCGCATTTAAACAATTAATTCAAATATGCCCCAAACAGATAAATAAATTCGTAGAAAATAAACCGAGTGTCCGATTGACGAACGGAAAGTGGTGTTGGACTCACCACGATGAAGCGGAGAAGCTGTCTGAAGGTCACCGGAGCGCCGCCGCCGGAGCTACCGGAACAATGGCCGGCCGCCGTTCGGCCACCGCCGGAACGTGCCAAAAAAATCCCAAAAATTCACCCGTGCAAGGATTCCTCGTGCCCATTCCAAATCCTCGATCAATTTCTGGAAAATCCAAGCCAATTGTCACCAATTTCAAATCCAAGAATACGAAAACTCTAAAAACTTCAAATCCAAATTAGTTCCAAACCGATGAACCAAAATACGATCCGTAAAAGGCATTGTGTTCCCCGAGACGAGCTCTTCGAAAGCCCTAAGGTGGATACCGAAGAAAATCCCCAGAGCTAGTCCCGCCACAGCCGCAATCCGCCGCCGCTGCACAGCCGCAATCCGTCGCCAAACCACCGACTCTGGAGTCGCATGATCAGTGGATGATAGTGCTCGTCGTTCCGAACAACTTTCGTGAAGGGCCCGAGGCCAAAAGATCGCAGGAAAAGGCCCCCGTTGGCCGTCGAAGTTTCTGCCGCCGCACGCCTCCCTGAAACCACCACCTACGGCCAAAATTCACCCAAAATGATGCCAGAAATGGACTCAGGGGGTCGAAAAAGGGTAGGAAACACCAACCTTGTAACGCCCCAATTTCAGGTACGTACGACACGTGTGAGATTTTCCGAGAGTTAAGATTTATTTAATCCTTTTACTTATTAAATTCCTACATTTCATCATAAATTATATAAACTATATTTCAATATGATTATGTGAAATATGTATCAATTTGAATATTACGGCATTAATTGGATTCAATTGTCACACGAATTAATTGCCAAACATGATTTAATTACCTAATTGTCCTTAATTGCTCATTTCTTTTTCCTTAAGGATTAAATTGCATGAAAAACTTGTGGACTAAATTGATCACTTTCCAAACTCTTGATACCTAATTGAATAACTTATAGGACTTTGAGGCTTTGGTCACAAATATCATATTTTTCCAAATATATCAAGATATATGTGCTTCTTCCTTCTTCTTCCATCTTCATTTTAATTCCAACATATACAACCATCATCTCTCTCTCGGTATTCACTCAAGAAGGAAAAGGAATTGAGAAATCATCACCTTCAAGCTAGAAATTGCTAAAGAATTCCATGATTCAAGCTCAAGCATCCATATTCACCATCTTCTTCCATTATTTCTCATTCAAGGTATATATGATCATATATGTGAATTCTTGATGACAATTCATGAAGCTAGGGTTTGAGGTTAAATGGAATATTGTGTGTTTTGGTTGTTAGAAGCATGAGCTTAAGCTTTAGTCTTGAATTCTTGCATGAATCTTGAGAATCCTTGGAGAAATTGGTGATATATGATGGATATATATGTAAACTTGAATGGATGATTATGACGATTAAGGTGTGATATAGGTGTTTATATTAGTCCTTTTGGTATCTTAAGCATGCAAGTATATTTCTTTTCATGAATAATAATATTTGGAATTGATTATATGAGTTTTGATGAACTTTGATGCTGGTTCGTGCATCCTCTGTTCTCCTCCCCTGCTTCTACATCTTGTGTAAAACGGGAACGGCCGTTCCCGTTCCCTTTGTAACTGGGGAACGGCCGTTCCCATTGATTTGAATAATGTGCAGGCGGCGAGAACGGGAACGACCGTTCCTACTTTGTCTCACGGACGGGAACGGCCGTTCCCATCTTCGGGAGCACCTTCGGGAGTGGGGGAATGGACCTTCCCATTTTCTATTAAAACCTGGAACGGTCGTTCACAGCTCTCTGGAAGTGCAGAAACATTATGCATAAAATGTGAAATCCCAAACCCTTTTCTTTACCTTTAATTAACCCCAACATGATATTATATGATCAATTACATGTCACAATATGAATATATCATGCTACATTCGTGAATGCATGTCATCTCGTTGAATAGTTAAGCCGTGCGTCTTATTTGGTAACATTGATGAGTTATTGTCTCACAAGTACACCGTGTCCCATTTCTTGTTCAGTTACTCTCCAGGGAGGAGATTGTCGAGCACGAGCACGTTATTGCATTCGAGTCAAGCACGGTGCATTTCAGTTATAGTTATTTGTTATTTATATTCGGAGATGATAATGTATTGATATGTAAAGCTAGAATATCTTTTATTTGGTAAATGAGAATTGACATGAAATGCTTAATTATGTCGCATGGATAAGCTATTCCCGCCTAGCTTACCATTTTATTGCATTGTCACCCGTTCGCTATAGGTTAGTTCATGTACGGATTGCCCGTTTCGTATGTGGGCTGGCCTATAGTGCGGGGGTGTGGCACCTCCACATGTAAGGGTGCTACATCTAAGGTGGTATCAGTGCCCGGTTGCAAAACCGAGGTTCTCGTGTCGTGTCGTGTCGTATCGAGTCTAGGTCGAACGGCGTAGGAATTATTTGGTAACTTGTGTATTGCATTCATTCTTGTCACTAATTGCTCATTAAATGATCTTATGTGCCGTGAAATTTTCATGATCAACGTGTCTACGTGAATCTTGTGAAATTAATTGGTATATTTTGTTTCTTAAATTGCTCCTAAGTGTGACACGTGCATTGACATCTTAACCGGCATGCATAATTTAGTGATTCTTGTTAGCAAACATCCATCCGGTTTTGCCGAATTAAGTTAAGTGGGAACATTTGGACAACCACTCCGGACTTCGGAAGGCTTAAGGAAGAAATTTTTCATTTTCTTTCTTAAGGGGGAGAGACGGCCAAGGAACTAATTTAAGGAATCAAGTGTCAACCGTACTACCAAAATGAAGAATTTCAATCCACGGTGAACGGTACACTTGAACATGCATATCACGTGCATCATATATTTCATTATTGTTACCTTTAATCTCTTGTTAGCTGGCTTTAATTTGTTAGTCCAGAGACGGGGTTCTCTTGGTTCTTGTGCGAGAGACGGGGTTCTCTTGACACTTGTTAGAGAGACGGGGCACTCTCATTCTTATTTGGCAACTTGTTTCAGTGGAAGGTTAGATTTTCTCGCGAGTGTTTCAAATCCAGGAAAGTTGAGGGTCGTGATTTAACAGTAATGCAAGGAATCCCGCGGATTCAAGACCTCTTTCGGACTAATCCCAGACGGGGAATGGCCAACCCCTCGTGGGATGAAAACGGGAGAGTCAATTAACTTCCCGGAATTCGAGGCAGTGAATCCGAGGACGAATTCTCTTAAGGGGGAGAGAATTGTAACGGCCCAATTTCAGGTACGTACGACACGTGTGAGATTTTCCGAGAGTTAAGATTTATTTAATTCTTCTACTTATTAAATTCCTACATTTCATGATAAATTATATAAACTATATTTCAATATGATTATGTGAAATATGTATCAATTTGAATATTATGGCATTAATTGGATTCAATTGTTACAGGAATTAATTGCCAAACATGATTTAATTACCTAATTGTCCTTAATTGCTCATTTCTTTTTCCTTAAGGATTAAATTGCATGAAAAACTTGTGGACTAAATTGATCACATTCCAAACTCTTGATACCTAATTGAATAACTTATAGGACTTGGAGGCTTTGGTCACAAATATCATATTTTTCCAAATATATCACGATATATATGCTTCTTCATTCTTCTTCCATCTTCATTTTAATTCCAACATATACAACCATCATCTCTCTCTCGGTTTTCACTCAAGAAGGAAAAGGAATTGAGAAATCATCACCTTCAAGCTAGAAATTGCTAAAGAATTCCATGATTCAAGCTCAAGCATCCATATTCATCATATTCTTCAATTATTTGTCATTCAAGGTATATATGATCATATATGTGAATTCTTGATGACAATTCATGAAGCTAGGGTTTGAGGTTAAATGGAATATTGTGTGTTTTGGTTGTTAGAAACATGAGCTTAAGCTTTAGTCTTGAATTCTTGCATGAATCTTGAGAATCCTTGGAGAAATTGGTGATATATGATGGATATATATGTAAACTTGAATGGATGATTATGATGATTAAGGTGTGATATAGGTGTTTATATTAGTCCTTTTGGTATCTTAAGCATGCAAGTATATTTCTTTTCATGAATAATAATATTTGGAATTGATTATATGAGTTTTGATGAACTTTGATGCTGGTTCGTGCATCCTCTGTTCTCCTCCCCTGCTTCTACATCTTGTGTAAAACGGGAACGGCCGTTCCCGTTCCCTTTGTAACTGGGGAACGGCCGTTCCCATTGATTTGAATAATGTGCAGGCGGCGAGAACGGGAACGACCGTTCCTACTTTGTCTCACGGACGGGAACGGCCGTTCCCATCTTCGGGAGCACCTTCGGGAGTGGGGGAATGGACCTTCCCATTTTCTATTAAAACCTGGAACGGTCGTTCACAGCTCTCTGGAAGTGCAGAAACATTATGCATAAAATGTGAAATCCCAAACCCTTTTCTTTACCTTTAATTAACCCCAACATGATATTATATGATCAATTACATGTCACAATATGAATATATCATGCTACATTCGTGAATGCATGTCATCTCGTTGAATAGTTAAGCCGTGCGTCTTATTTGGTAACATTGATGAGTTATTGTCTCACAAGTACACCGTGTCCCATTTCTTGTTCAGTTACTCTCCAGGGAGGAGATTGTCGAGCACGAGCACGTTATTGCATTCGAGTCAAGCACGGTGCATTTCAGTTATAGTTATTTGTTATTTATATTCGGAGATGATAATGTATTGATATGTAAAGCTAGAATATCTTTTATTTGGTAAATGAGAATTGACATGAAATGCTTAATTATGTCGCATGGATAAGTTATTCCCGCCTAGCTTACCATTTTATTGCATTGTCACCCGTTCGCTATAGGTTAGTTCATGTACGGATTGCCCATTTCGTATGTGGGCTGGCCTATAGTGCGGGGGTGTGGCACCTCCACATGTAAGGGTGCTACATCTAAGGTGGTATCAGTGCCCGGTTGCAAAACCGAGGTTCTCCTGTCGTGTCGTGTCGTATCAAGTCTAGGTCGAACGGCGTAGGAATTATTTGGTAACTTGTGTATTGCATTCATTCTTGTCACTAATTGCTCATTAAATGATCTTATGTGCCGTGAAATTTTCATGATCAACGTGTCTACGTGAATCTTGTGAAATTAATTGGTATATTTTGTTTCTTAAATTGCTCCTAAGTGTGACACGTGCATTGACATCTTAACCGGCATGCATAATTTAGTGATTCTTGTTAGCAAACATCCATCCGGTTTTGCCGAATTAAGTTAAGTGGGAACATTTGGACACCCACTCCGGACTTCGGAAGGCTTAAGGAAGAAATTTTTCATTTTCTTTCTTAAGGGGGAGAGACGGCCAAGGAACTAATTTAAGGAATCAAGTGTCAACCGTACTACAAAAATGAAGAATTTCAATCCACGGTGAACGGTACACTTGAACATGCATATCACGTGCATCATATATTTCATTATTGTTACCTTTAATCTCTTGTTAGCTGGCTTTAATTTGTTAGTCCAGAGACGGGGTTCTCTTGGTTCTTGTGCGAGAGACGGGGTTCTCTTGACACTTGTTAGAGAGACGGGGCACTCTCATTCTTATTTGGCAACTTGTTTCAGTGGAAGGTTAGATTTTCTCGCGAGTGTTTCAAATCCAGGAAAGTTGAGGGTCGTGATTTAACAGTAATGCAAGGAATCCCGCGGATTCAAGACCTCTTTCGGACTAATCCCAGACGGGGAATGGCCAACCCCTCGTGGGATGAAAACGGGAGAGTCAATTAACTTCCCGGAATTCGAGGCAGTGAATCCGAGGACGAATTCTCTTAAGGGGGAGAGAATTGTAACGCCCCAATTTCAGGTACGTACGACACGTGTGAGATTTTCCGAGAGTTAAGATTTATTTAATTCTTTTACTTATTAAATTCCTACATTTCATGATAAATTATATAAACTATATTTCAATATGATTATGTGAAATATGTATCAATTTGAATATTACGGCATTAATTGGATTCAATTGTTACAGGAATTAATTGCCAAACATGATTTAATTACCTAATTGTCCTTAATTGCTCATTTCTTTTTCCTTAAGGATTAAATTGCATGAAAAACTTGTGGACTAAATTGATCACATTCCAAACTCTTGATACCTAATTGAATAACTTAGAGGACTTGGAGGCTTTGGTCACAAATATCATATTTTTCCAAATATATCACGATATATATGCTTCTTCATTCTTCTTCCATCTGCATTTTAATTCCAACATATACAACCATCATCTCTCTCTCGGTTTTCACTCAAGAAGGAAAAGGAATTGAGAAATCATCACCTTCAAGCTAGAAATTGCTAAAGAATTCCATGATTCAAGCTCAAGCATCCATATTCATCATATTCTTCAATTATTTCTCATTCAAGGTATATATGATCATATATGTGAATTCTTGATGACAATTCATGAAGCTAGGGTTTGAGGTTAAATGGAATATTGTGTGTTTTGGTTGTTAGAAGCATGAGCTTAAGCTTTAGTCTTGAATTCTTGCATGAATCTTGAGAATCCTTGGAGAAATTGGTGATATATGATGGATATATATGTAAACTTGAATGGATGATTATGATGATTAAGGTGTGATATAGGTGTTTATATTAGTCCTTTTGGTATCTTAAGCATGCAAGTATATTTCTTTTCATGAATAATAATATTTGGAATTGATTACATGAGTTTTGATGAACTTTGATGCTGGTTCGTGCATCCTCTGTTCTCCTCCCCTGCTTCTACATCTTGTGTAAAACGGGAACGGCCGTTCCCGTTCCCTTTGTAACTGGGGAACGACCGTTCCCATTGATTTGAATAATGTGCAGGCGGCGAGAACGGGAACGGCCGTTCCTACTTTGTCTCACGGACGGGAACGGCCGTTCCCATCTTCGGGAGCACCTTCGGGAGTGGGGGAATGGACCTTCCCATTTTCTATTAAAACCTGGAACGGTCGTTCACAGCTCTCTGGAAGTGCAGAAACATTCTGCATAAAATGTGAAATCCCAAACCCTATTCTTTACCTTTAATTAACCCCAACATGATATTATATGATCAATTACATGTCACAATATGAATATATCATGCTACATTCGTGAATGCATGTCATCTCGTTGTATAGTTAAGCCGTGCGTCTTATTTGGTAACATTGATGAGTTATTGTCTCACAAGTACACCGTGTCCCATTTCTTGTTCAGTTACTCTCCAGGGAGGAGATTGTCGAGCACGAGCACGTTATTACATTCGAGTCAAGCACGGTGCATTTCAGTTATAGTTATTTGTTATTTATATTCGGAGATGATAATGTATTGATATGTAAAGCTAGAATATCTTTTATTTGGTAAATGAGAATTGACATGAAATGCTAACTGGAAATATTTGATCAGAATTATTGTGCTTCCGCTTAATTATGTCGCATGGATAAGTTATTCCCGCCTAGCTTAACATTTTATTGTATTGTCACCCGTTCGCTATAGGTTAGTTCATGTACGGATTGCCCGTTTCGTATGTGGGCTGGCCTATAGTGCGGGGGTGTGGCACCTCTACGTGTAAGGGTGTTACATCTAAGGTGGTATCAGAGCCCGGTTGTAAAACCGAGGTTCTCGTGTCGTGTCGTGTCGAGTCTAGGTCGAACGGCGTAGGAATTATTTGGTAACTTGTGTATTGCATTCATTCTTGTCACTAATTGCTCATTAAATGATCTTATGTGCCGTGAAATTTTCATGATCAACGTGTCTACGTGAATCTTGTGTAATTAATTGTTATATTTTGTTTCTTAAATTGCTCCTAAGTGTGACACGTGCATTGACATCTTAACCGGCATGCATAATTTAGTGATTCTTGTTAGCAAACATCCATCCGGTTTTGCCGAATTAAGTTAAGTGGGAACACTTTGACACCCACTCCGGACTTCGGAAGGCTTAAGGAAGAAATTTTTCATTTTCTTTCTTAAGGGGGAGAGACGGCCAAGGAACTAATTTAAGGAATCAAGTGTCAACCGTACTACCAAAATGAAGAATTTCAATCCACGGTGAACGGTACACTTGAACATGCATATCACGTGCATCATATATTTCATTATTGTTACCTTTAA
Organism: Lantana camara; assembly: GCA_037501455.1. NCBI lineage: Eukaryota > Viridiplantae > Streptophyta > Magnoliopsida > Lamiales > Verbenaceae > Lantana > Lantana camara. The sequence continues at coordinate 78,883,427 of CM074859.1, forward strand.
TCTCTTGTTAGCTGGCTTTAATTTGTTAGTCAAGAGACGGGGTTCTCTTAGTTCTTGTGCGAGAGACGGGGTTCTCTTGACACTTGTTAGAGAGACAGGGCACTCTCATTCTTATTTGGCAACTTGTTTCAGTGGAAGGTTAGATTTTCTCGCGAGTGTTTCAAATCCAGGAAAGTTGAGGGTCGTGATTTAACAGTAATGCAAGGAATCCCGCGGATTCAAGACCTCTTGCGGACTAATCCCAGACGGGGAATGGCCAACCCCTCGTGGGATGAAAACGGGAGAGTCAATTAACTTCCCGGAATTCGAGGCAGTGAATCCGAGGACGAATTCTCTTAAGGGGGAGATAATTGTAACGCCCCAATTTAAGGTACGTACGACACGTGTGAGATTTTCCGAGAGTTAAGATTTATTTAATTCTTTTACTTATTAAATTCCTACATTTCATGATAAATTATATAAACTATATTTCAATATGATTATGTGAAATATGTATCAATTTGAATATTACGGCATTAATTGGATTCAATTGTTACAGGAATTAATTGCCAAACATGATTTAATTACCTAATTGTCCTTAATTGCTCATTTCTTTTTCCTTAAGGATTAAATTGCATGAAAAACTTGTGGACTAAATTGATCACATTCCAAACTCTTGATACCTAATTGAATAACTTATAGGACTTGGAGGCTTTGGTCACAAATATCATATTTTTCCAAATATATCACGATATATATGCTTCTTCATTCTTCTTCCATCTTCATTTTAATTCCAACATATACAACCATCATCTCTCTCTCGGTATTCACTCAAGAAGGAAAAGGAATTGAGAAATCATCACCTTCAAACTAGAAATTGCTAAAGAATTCCATGATTCAAGCTCAAGCATCCATATTCATCATCTTCTTCCATTATTTCTCATTCAAGGTATATATGATCATATATGTGAATTCTTGATGACAATTCATTAAGCTAGGGTTTGAGGTTAAATGGAATATTGTGTGTTTTGGTTGTTAGAAGCATGAGCTTATGCTTTAGTCTTGAATTGTTGCATGAATCTTGAGAATCCTTGGAGAAATTGGTGATATATGATGGATATATATGTAAACTTGAATTGATGATTATGGTGATTAAGGTGTGATATAGGTGTTTATATTAGTCCTTTTGGTATCTTAAGCATGCAAGTATATTTCTTTTCATGAATAATAATATTTGGAATTGATTATATGAGTTTTGATGAACTTTGATGCTGGTTCGTGTATCCTCTGTTCTCCTCCCCTGCTTCTACATCTTGTGTAAAACGGGAACGGTCGTTCCCGTTCCCTTTGTAACTGGGGAACGGCCGTTCCCATTGATTTGAATAATGTGCAGGCGGCGAGAACGGGAACGACCGTTCCTACTTTGTCTCACGGACGGGAACGGCCGTTCCCATCTTCGGGAGCACCTTCGGGAGTGGGGGAATGGACTTCCCATTTTCTATTAAAACCTGGAACGGTCGTTCACAGCTCTCTGGAAGTGCAGAAACATTCTGCATAAAATGTGAAATCCCAAACCCTTTTCTTTACCTTTAATTAACCCCAACATGATATTATATGATCAATTACATGTCACAATATGAATATATCATGCTACATTCGTGAATGCATGTCATCTCGTTGAATAGTTAAGCCGTGTGTCTTATTTGGTAACATTGATGAGTTATTGTCTCACAAGTACACCGTGTCCCATTTCTTGTTCAGTTACTCTCCAGGGAGGAGATTGTCGAGCATGAGCACGTTAAGGCAATCACAGGTCGTGTGTCGCCTGTGAGGTGAGGTTTACTTGCTAGTTACTTAGAACCCGTATAACCTTATGTGACTTTTGGACCAAACGGTACACATATATATACTCATAATTTTTTCTCAACTATCGAGTCGTGTTCAGTAAAGGTAAACCGTGTTCCTTGAAAGCAACTCATGTGTATGAAAGCCAGTCGTGTATCGTGTTACAAGCAAGCGTTATCGTGATCATGTTTGGCGAACTATCGTGTATCGTGTATCGTGTTGTGGGCCCGAGGGTGAGTGTTTGAGCCAACTGCGAAAGCATAGGGCTGACGGGTAACTCACACACCTCTCTCAAACCGTGGGGATGCCCCCTGAATCCACCAGGAGGTTTGGTGGAGGAAGGAGTCCCGTACGTGGGAGTCATGTTCCCGACGTGCAACGTGATATCGTGGGTGGTTCGGTACATGCGTTCTCCTGGCCAGGTTCTCCTTAGTGAGGGCACTGGGCTGGTCTTAGAGCTGGTGGTTGTCCGTCCAACCACAGGAGGAACAAAACCCACCCCCATTGGAGAAAAGAGAATTTCGTGTTATTGATCGTGTGCACTATAATGACTTACATGATAACTTAATTAAATGAAAGTGTAACCCTTGTTCACTGTCGAGATTGGTTGGAGATCGTGCACGCCCCTCGCCAGGGCCACTGATTGTTATAATAAATGTGATTGTCGTGTTAAACCTGATAGTTGTAATCTCGGGTGAGTTTTATGTTATTCTTGCACTTATATTATTGTTATTATCATTTTAGTTGAAAAACCTTACCCGAGGTCATAACTTGCATGTTATCTGCGCAAATATATATGTATGCCCCTAACTCAGTCTTCCATAGACTAACGCCAACACCTTTCAGGTTCCAGCAGGTGCACGCTAGGCGGGAGTCGAGTCGTGTCAAGTCTAGTCCAGTCATTGCATTCGAGTCAAGCACGGTGCATTTCATTTATAGTTATTTGTTATTTATATTCGGAGATGATAATGTATTGATATGTAAAGCTAGAATATCTTTTATTTGGTAAATGAGAATTGACATGAAATGCTAACTGGAAATATTTGATCAGAATTATTGTGCTTCCGCTTAATTATGTCGCATGGATAAGTTATTCCCGCCTAGCTTACCATTTTATTGCATTGTCACCCGTTCGCTATAGGTTAGTTCATGTACGGATTGCCCGTTTCGTATGTGGGCTGGCCTATAGTGCAGGGGTGTGGCACCTCCACGTGTAAGGGTGCTACATCTAAGGTAATATCAGAGCCCGGTTGCAAAACCGAGGTTCTCGTGTCTAGTCTAGGTCGAACGGCGTAGGAATTATTTGGTAACTTGTCTATTGCATTCATTCTTGTCACTAATTGCTCATTAAATGAACTTAGGTGCCGTGAAATTTTCATGATCAACGTGTCTACGTGAATCTTGTGAAATTAATTGTTATATTTTGTTTCTTAAATTGCTCCTAAGTATGACCCGTGCATTGACATCTTAACCGGCATGCATAATTTAGTGATTCTTGTTAGCAAACATCCATCCGGTTTTGCCGAATTAGGTTAAGTGGGAACATTTGGACACCCACTCCGGACTTCGGAAGGCTTAAGGTAGAAAATTTTCATTTTCTTTCTTAAGGGGGAGAGACGGCCAAGGAACTAATTTAAGGAATCAAGTGTTAACCGTACTACCAAAATGAAGAATTTCAATCCACGGTGAACGGTACACTTGAACATGCATATCACGTGCATCATATATTTCATTATTGTTACCTTTAATCTCTTGTTAGCTGGCTTTAATTTGTTAGTCAAGAGACGGGGTTCTCTTGGTTCTTGTGCGAGAGACGGGGTTCTCTTGACATTTGTTAGAGAGCCGGGGCACCCTCATTCTTATTTGGCAACTTGTTTTAGTGGAAGGTTAGATTTTCTCGCGAGTGTTTAAAATCCAGGAAAGTTGAGGGTCGTGATTTAACAGTAATGCAAGGAATCCCGCGGATTCAAGACCTCTTGCGGACTAATCCCAGACGGGGAATGGCCAACCCCGCGTGGGATGAAAACAGGAGAGTCAATTAACTTCCCGGAATTCGAGGCAGTGAATCCGAGGACGAATTCTCTTAAGGGGGAGAGAATTGTACCGCCCCAATTTCAGGTACGTACGACACGTGTGAGATTTTCCGAGATTTAAGATTTATTTAATTCTTTTACTTATTAAATTCCTACATTTCATGATAAATTATATAAACTATATTTCAATATGATTATGTGAAATATGTATCAATTTGAATATTACGGCATGAATGGGATTCAATTGTTACACGAATTAATTGCCAAACATGATTTAATTACCTATTTGTCCTTAATTGCTCATTTCTTTTTCCTTAAGGATTAAATTGCGTGAAAAACTTGTGGACTAAATTGATCACATTCCAAACTCTTGATACCTAATTGAATAACTTATAGGACTTGGAGGCTTTGGTCACAAATATCATATTTTTCCAAATATATCACGATATATGTGCTTCTTCATTCTTCTTCCATCTTCATTTTAATTCCAGCATATACAACCATCATCTCTCTCGGGGTATTCACTCAAGAAGGAAAAGGAATTGAGAAATCATCACCTTCAAGCTAGAAATTGCTAAAGAATTCCATGATTCAAGCTCAAGCATCTATATTCATCATCTTCTTCCATTATTTCTCATTCAAGGTATATATGATCATATATGTGAATTCTTGATGACAATTCATGAAGCTAGGGTTTGAGGTTAAATGGAATATTGAGTGTTTTGGTTGTTAGAAGCATGAGCTTAAGCTTTAGTCTTGAATTCTTGCATGAATCTTGAGAATCCTTGGAGAAATTGGTGATATATGATGGATATATATGTAAACTTGAATTGATGATTATGATGATTAAGGTGTGATATAGGTGTAAATAGTCTTTTTGGTATCTTAAGCATGCAAGTATATTTCTTTTCATGAATAATAATATTTGGAATTGATTATATGAGTTTTGATAAAATTTGATGATGGTTCGTGCATCCTCTGTTCTCCTCCCCTGCTTCTACATCTTCTGTAAAAAGGGAACTTGGAATTGATTATATGAGTTTTGATGAACTTTGATGATGGTTCATGCATCCTCTGTTCTCCTCCCCTGCTTCTACATCTTCTGTAAAACGGGAACGGCCGTTCCCGTTCCCTTTGTAACTGGGGAACGGTCGTTCCCATTGATTTGAATAATGTGCAGGCGGCGAGAACGGGAACGACCGTTCCAACTTTGTCTCACGGACGGGAACGGCCGTTCCGATCTTCGGGAGCAGCTTCGGGAGTGGGGGAATGGACCTTCCCATTTTCTATTAAAACCTGGAACGGCCATTCCCAGCTCTCTGGAAGTGCAGAAACATTCTGCATAAAATGTGAAATCCCAAACCCTTTTCTTTACCTTTAATTAACCCCAACATGATATTATATGATCAATTATTTGTCATAATATGAATATATCATGCTACATTCGTGAATGCATGTCATCTCGTTGAATAGTTAAGTCGTGCGTCTTATTTGGTAACATTGATGAGTTATTGTCTCACAAGTACACCGTGTCCCATTTCTTGTTCAGTTACTCTCCAGGGAGGAGATTGTCGAGCATGAGCACGTTAACGCAATCACAGGTCGTGTGTCGCCTGTTAGGTGAGGTTTACTTGCTAGTTACTTAGAACCCGTATAACCTTATGTGACTTTTGGACCAAACGGTACACATATATATACTAATAATTTTTTCTCAACTATCGAGTCGTGTTCAGTAAAGGTAAACCGTGTTCCTTGAAAGCAAGTCATGTTTATGAAAGCCAGTCGTGTATCGTGTTACAAGCAAGCGTTATCGTGATCATGTTTGGCGAACTATCGTGTATCGTGTATCGTGTTATGGGCCCGAGGGTGAGTGTTTGAGCCAACCGTGAAAGCATAGGGCGGACGGGTAACTCACACACCTCTCTCAAACCGTGGGGATGCCCCCTGAATCCACCAGGAGGTTTGGTGGAGGAAGGAGTCCCGTACGTGGGAGTCATGTTCCCGACGTGCAACGTGATATCGTGGGTGGTTCGGTACATGCGTTCTCCTGGCCAGGTTCTCCTTAGTGAGGGCACTGGGCTGGTCTTAGAGCTGGTGGTTGTCCGTCCAACCACAGGAGGAACAAAACCCACCACCATTGGAGAAAGGAGAATTTCGTGTCATTGATCGTGTGCACTATAATGACTTACATGATAACTTAATTAAATGAAAGTGTAACCCTTGTTCACTGTCGAGATTGGTTGGAGATCGTGCACGCCCCTCGCCAGGGCCACTGATTGTTATAATAAACGTGATTGTCGTGTTAAACCTGATAGTTGTAATCTCGGGCGAGTTTTATGTTATTCTTGCACTTATATTTTTGTTATTATCATTTTAGTTGAAAAACCTTACCCGAGGTTATAACTTGCATGTTATCTGCGCGAATATATATGTATGCCCCTCACTCAGTCTTCCATAGACTGACGCCTCCACCTTTCAGGTTCCTGCAGGTGCACGCTAGGCGGGAATCGAGTCGTGTCAAGTCCAGTCCAGTCATTGTATTCGAGTCAAGCACGGTGCATTTCATTTATAGTTATTTGTTATTTATATTCGGAGATAATAATGTATTGATATGTAAAACTAGAATATCTTTTATTTGGTAAATGAGAATTGACATGAAATGCTAACTGGAAATATTTGATCAGAATTATTGTGCTTCCGCTTAATTATGTCGCATGGATAAGTTATTCCCGCCTAGCTTACCATTTTATTGCATTGTCACCCGTTCGCTATAGCTTAGTTCATGTACGGATTGCCCGTTTCGTATGTGGGCTGGCCTATAGTGCGGGGGGTGTGGCACCTCCACATGTAAGGGTGCTACATCTAAGGTGGTATCAGAGCCCGGTTGCAAAACCGAGGTTCTCGTGTCGTGTCGTGTCGAGTCTAGGTCGAACGGCGTAGGAATTATTTGGTAACTTGTGTATTGCATTCATTCTTGTCACTAATTTCTCATTAAATGATCTTATGTGCCGTGAAATTTTCATGATCAACGTGTCTACGTGAATCTTGTGAAATTAATTGTTATATTTTGTTTCTTAAATTGCTCCTAAGTGTGACACGTGCATTGACATCTTAACCGGCATGCATAATTTAGTGATTCTTGTTAGCAAACATCCATCCGGTTTTGCCGAATTAAGTTAAGTGGGAACCTTTGGACACCCACTCCGGACTTCGGAAGGCTTAAGGAAGAAAATTTTCATTTTCTTTCTTAAGGGGGAGAGACGGCCAAGGAACTAATTTAAGGAATCAAGTGTCAACCGTACTACCAAAATGAAGAATATCAATCCACGGTGAATGGTACACTTGAACATGCATATCACGTGCATCATATATTTCATTATTGTTACCTTTAATCTCTTGTTAGTTGGCTTTAATTTGTTAGTCCAGAGACGGGGTTCTCTTGGTTCTTGTGCGAGAGACGGGGTTCTCTTGACACTTGTTAGAGAGACGGGGCACTCTCATTCTTATTTGGCAAATTGTTTTAGTGGAAGGTTAGATTTTCTCACGAGTGTTTAAAATCCAGGAAAGTTGAGGGTCGTGATTTAACAGTAATGCAAGGAATCTCGCGGATTGAAGACCTCTTTCGGACTAATCCCAGACGGGGAATGGCCAACCCCGCGTGGGATGAAAACGGGAGAGTCAATTAACTTCCCGGAATTCGAGGCAGTGAATCCGAGGACGGATTCTCTTAAGGGGGAGAGAATTGTAACGCCCCAATTTCAGGTACGTACGACACGTGTGAGATTTTCCGAGAGTTAAGATTTATTTAATTCTTTTACTTATTAAATTCCTATATTTCATGATAAATTATATAAACTATATTTCAATATGATTATGTGAAATATGTATCAATTTGAATATTACGGCATGAATTGGATTCAATTGTTACACGAATTAATTGCCAAACATGATTTAATTACCTAATTGTCCTTAATTGCTCATTTCTTTTTCCTTAAGGTTTGAATTGCATGAAAAACTTGTGGACTAAATTGATCACATTCCAAACTCTTGATACCTAATTGAATAACTTAGAGGAATGGGAGGCTGTGGTCACAAATATCATATTTTTCCAAATATATCACGATATATGTGCTTCTTCATTCTTCTTCCATCTTCATTTTAATTCGTACATATACAACCATCATCTCTCTCTCGGTATTCACTCAAGAAGGAAAAGGAATTGAGAAATCATCACCTTCAAGCTAGAAATTGCTAAAGAATTCCATGATTCAAGCTCAAGCATCCATATTTATCATATTCTTCCATTATTTCTCATTTAAGGTATATATGATCATATATGTGAATTCTTGATGACAATTCATGAAGCTAGTGTTTGAGGTTAAATAAAATATTGTGTGTTTTGGTTGTTAGAAGCATGAGCTTAAGCTTTAGTCTTGAATTCTTGCATGAATCTTGAGAATCCTTGGAGAAATTAGTGATATATGATGGATATATATGTAAACTTGAATTGATGATTATGGTGATTAAGGTGTGATATAGGTGTTTATATTAGTCCTTTTGGTATCTTAAGCATGCAAGTATATTTCTTTTCATGAATATTAATATTTGGAATTGATTATATGAGTTTTGATGAACTTTGATGATGGTTCGTGCATCCTCTGTTCTTCTCCCCTGCTTCTACATCTTCTGTAAAACGGGAACGGCCGTTCCCGTTCCCTTTGTAACTGGGGAACGGCCGTTCCCATTGATTTGAATAATGTGCAGGCGGCGAGAACGGGAACGACCGTTCCTACTTTGTCTCACGGACGGGAACGGCCGTTCCGATCTTCGGGAGCAGCTTCGGGAGTGGGGGAATGGACCTTTCCATTTTCTATTAAAACCTGGAACGGCCCTTCCCAGCTCTCTGGAAGTGCAGAAACATTCTGCATAAAATGTGAAATCCCAAACCATTTTCTTTACCTTTAATTAACCCCAACATGATATTATATGATCAATTACATGTCATAATATGAATATATCATGCTACATTCGTGAATGCATGTCATCTCGTTGAATAGTTAAGTTGTGCGTCTTATTTGGTAACATTGATGAGTTATTGTCTCACAAGTACACCGTGTCCCATTTCTTGTTCAGTTACTCTCCAGGGAGGAGATTGTCGAGCCTGAGCACGTTAACGCAATCACAGGTCGTGTGTCGCCTGTCAGGTGAGGTTTACTTGCTAGCTACTTGGAACCCGTATAACCTTATATGACTTTTGGACCAAACAGTACACATATATATACTCATAATTGTTTCTCAACTATCGAGTCGTGTTCATTAAAGGTAAACCGTGTTCCCTGAAAGCAGGTCATGTTTATGAAAGCCAGTCGTGTATCGTGTTATAAGCAAGCGTTATCGTGTTATCGTGATCGTGTTTGGCGAACTATCATGTATCGTGTTATGGGCCCGAGGGTGAGTGTTTGAGCCAACCGGGAAAGCATAGGGCTGACGGGTAACTCACACACCTCTCTCAAACCGTGGGGATGCCCCCTGAATCCACCAGGAGGTTTGGTGGAGTAAGGAGTCCCGTACGTGCGAGTCATGTTCCCGACGTGCATCGTGATATCGTGGGTGGTTCGGTACATGCCTTCTCCTGGCTAGGTTCTCCTTAGTGAGGGCGCTGGGTTGGTCTTAGAGTTGGTGGTTGTCCGTCCAACCACAGGAGTAACAAAACCCACCACCATTGGAAAAAGGAGAATTTCGTGTTATTGATCGTGTGCACTATAATGACTTGCATGATAACTTAATTAAATGAAAGTGTAACCCTTGTTCACTGTCGAGATTGGTTGGAGATCGTGCACGCCCCTCGCCAGGGCCACTGATTGTTATAATAAACATGATTGTCGTGTTAAACCTGATAGTTGTAATATCGGGCGAGTTTTATGTTATTCTTGCACTTATATTATTGTTATTATCATTTTAGTTGAAAACCCTTACCCGAGGTTATAACTTGCATGTTATCTTCGCGAATATATATGTATGCCCCTCACTCAGTCTTCCATAGACTGACGCCTCCACCTTTCAGGTTCCTGCAGGTGCACGCTAGGCGGGAGTCGACTCGTGTCAAGTCCAGTCCAGTCATTGCATTCGAGTCAAGCACGGTGCATTTCATTTATAGTTATTTGTTATTTATATTCGGAGATGATAATGTATTCATATATAAAGCTAGAATATCTTTTATTTGGTAAATGAGAATTGACATGAAATGCTAACTGGAAATATTTGATCAGAATTATTGTGCTTCCGCTTAATTATGTCGCATGGATAAGTTATTCCCGCCTAGCTTACCATTTTATTTCATTGTCACCCGTTCGCTATAGGTTAGTTCATGTACGGATTGCCCGTTTCGTATGTGGGCTGGCCTATAGTGCGGGGGTGTGGCACCTCCACGTGTAAGGGTCTACATCTAAGGTGGTATCAGAGCCCGGTTGCAAAACCGAGGTTCTCGTGTCGTGTCGTGTCGAGTCTAGGTCGAACGGCGTAGGAATTATTTGGTAACTTGTGTATTGCATTCATTCTTGTCACTAATTGCTCATTAAATGATCTTATGTGCCGTGAAATTTTCATGATCAACGTGTCTACGTGAATCTTGTGAAATTAATTGTTATATTTTGTTTCTTAAATTGCTCCTAAGTGTGACACGTGCATTGACATCTTAACCGGCATGCATAATTTAGTGATTCTTGTTAGCAAACATCCATCCGGTTTTGCCGAATTAAGTTAAGTGGGAACCTTTGGACACCCACTCCGGACTTCGGAAGGCTTAAGGAGGAAAATTTTCATTTTCTTTCTTAAGGGGGAGAGACGGCCAAGGAACTAAATTAAGGAATCAAGTGTCAACCGTACTACCAAAATGAAGAATTTCAATCCACGGTGAACGGTACACTTAAACATGCATATCACGTGCATCATATATTTCATTATTGTTACCTTTAATCTCTTGTTAGCTGGCTTTAATTTGTTAGTCAAGAGACGGGGTTCTCTTGGTTCTTGTGCGAGAGACGGGGTTCTCTTGACACTTGTTAGAGAGACGGGGCACTCTCATTCTTATTTGGAAACTTGTTTTAGTGGAAGGTTATATTTTCTCGCGAGTGTTTAAAATCCAGGAAAGTTGAGGGTCGTGATTTAACAGTAATGCAGGGAATCTCGCAGATTGAAGACCTCTTTCGGACTAATCCCAGACGGGGAATGGCCAACCCCGCGTGGGATGAAAACGGGAGAGTTAATTAACTTCCCAGAATTCGAGGCAGTGAATCCGAGGACGGATTCTCTTAAGGGGGAGAGAATTGTAACGCCCCAATTTCAGGTACGTACGACACGTGTGAGATTTTCCAAGATTTAAGATTTATTTAATTCTTTTACTTATTAAATTCCTACATTTCATGATAAATTATATAAACTATATTTCAATATGATTATGTGAAATATGTATCAATTTGAATATTACGGCATGAATTGGATTCAATTGTTACACGAATTAATTGCCAAACATCATTTAATTACCTAATTGTCCTTAATTGCTCATTTCTTTTTCCTTAAGGATTAAATTGCATGAAAAACTTGTGGACTAAATTGATCACATTCCAAACTCTTGATACCTAATTGAATAACTTATAGGACTTGGAGGCTTTGGTCACAAATATCATATTTTTCCAAATATATCACGATATATGTGCTTCTTCATTCTTCTTCCATCTTCATTTTAATTCCAACATATACAACCATCATCTCTCTCTCGGTATTCACTCAAGAAGGAAAAGGAATTGAGAAATCATCACCTTCAAGCTAGAAATTGCTAAAGAATTCCATGATTCAAGCTCAAGCATCCATATTCATCATCTTCTTCCATTATTTCTCATTCAAGGTATATATGATCATATATGTGAATTCTTGATGACAATTCATGAAGCTAGGGTTTGAGGTCAAATGAAATATTGTGTGCTTTGGTTGTTAGAAGCATGAGCTTAAGCTTTAGTCTTGAATTCTTGCATGAATCTTGAGAATCCTTGGAGAAATTGGTGATATATGATGGATATGTATGTAAACTTGAATTGATGATTATGATGATTAAGGTGTGATATAGGTGTTTATATTAGTCCTTTTGGTATCTTAAGCATGCAAGTATATTTCTTTTCATGAATAATAATATTTGGAATTGATTATATGAGTTTTGATGAACTTTGATGATGGTTCGTGCATCCTCTGTTCTTCTCCCCTGCTTCTACATCTTCTCTAAAACGGGAACGGGGGAACGACCATTCCCATTGATTTGAATAATGTGCAGGGGCGAGAACGGGAACGACAGTTCCGATCTTCGGGAGCACGGACGGGAACGGCCGTTCCGATCTTCGGGAGCAGCTTCGGGAGTGGGGGAATGGACCTTTCTATTTTCTATTAAAACCTGGAACGGCCGTTCCCAGCTCTCTGGAAGTGCAGAAACATTCTGCATAAAATGTGAAATCCCAAACCATTTTCTTTACCTTTAATTAACCCCAACATGATATTATATGATCAATTACATGTCATAATATGAATATATCATGCTACATTCGTGAATGCATGTCATCTCGTTAAATAGTTAAGCCGTGCGTCTTATTTGGTAACATTGATGAGTTATTGTCTCACAAGTACACCGTGTCCCATTTCTTGTTCAATTACTCTCCAGGGAGGAGTTTGTCGAGCATGAGCACGTTAACGCAATCACAGGTCGTGTGTCGCCTGTCAGGTGAGGTTTACTTGCTAGTTACTTAGAACCCGTATAACCTTATGTGACTTTTGGACCAAACGGTACACATATATATACTCATAATTGTTTCTCAACTATCCAGTCGTGTTCATTAAAGGTAAATCGTGTTCCTTGAGAGCAAGTCATGTTTATGAAAGCAAGTCGTGTATCGTATTACAAGCAAGTGTTATCGTGTTATCGTGTATTTGGCGAACTATCGTGTATCGTGTTATGGGCCCGAGGGTGAGTGTTTGAGCCAACCGGGAAAGCATAGGGCTGACGGGTAACTCACACACCTCTCTCAAACCGTGGGGATGCCCCCTGAATCCACCAGGAGGTTTGGTGGAGGAAGGAGTCCCGTACGTGGGAGTCATGTTCCCGACGTGCAACGTGATATCGTGGGTGGTTCGGTACATGCGTTCTCCTGGCTAGGTTCTCCTTAGTGAGGGCGCTGGGCTGGTCTTAGAGCTGGTGGTTGTCCGTCCAACCACAGGAGGAACAAAACCCACCACCATTGGAGAAAGGAGAATTTCGTGTTATTGATCGTGTGCACTATAATGACTTGCATGATAACTTAATTAAATGAAAGTGTAACCCTTGTTCACTGTCGAGATTGGTTGGAGATCGTGCACGCCCCTCGCCAGGGCCACTGATTGTTATAATAAACGTGATTGTCGTGTTAAACCTGATAGTTGTGATATCGGGCGAGTTTTATGTTATTCTTGCACTTATATTATTGTTATTATCATTTTAGTTGAAAAACCTTACCCGAGGTTATAACTTGCATGTTATCTGCACGAATATATATGTAAGCACCTCACTCAGTCTTGCATAGACTGACGCCTCCACCTTTCAGGTTCCTGCAGGTGCACGCTAGGCGGGAGTCGAGTCGTGTCAAGTCCAGTCCAGTGGAATATCTTTTATTTGGTAATGTGTTCATATATAAAGCTAGAATATCTTTTATTTGGTAAATGAGAATTGTCATGAAATGCTAACTGGAAATATTTGATCAAAATTATTGTGCTTCCGCTTAATTATGTCGCATGGATAAGTTATTCCCGCCTAGCTTACCATTTTATTGCATTGTCACCCGTTCGCTATAGGTTAGTTCATGTACGGATTGCCCGTTTCGTATGTGGGCTGGCCTATAGTGCGGGGGTGTGGCACCTCCACGTGTAAGGGTGCTACATCTAAGGTGGTATCAGATCCCGGTTGCAAAACCGAGGTTCTCGTGCCGTGTCGTGTCGAGTCTAGGTCGAACGGCGTAGGAATTATTTGGTAACTTGTGTATTGCATTCATTCTTGTCACTAATTGCTCATTAAATGATCTTATGTGCCGTGAAATTTTCATGATCAACGTGTCTACGTGAATCTTGTGAAATTAATTGTTATATTTTGTTTCTTAAATTGCTCCTAAGTGTGACACGTGCATTGACATCTTAACCGGCATGCATAATTTAGTGATTCTTGTTAGCAAACATCCATCCGGTTTTGCCGAATTAAGTTAAGTGGGAACCTTTGGACACCCACTCCGGACTTCGGAAGGCTTAAGGAAGAAAATTTTCATTTTCTTTCTTAAGGGGGAGAGACGGCCAAGGAACTAATTTAAGGAATCAAGTGTCAACCGTACTATCAAAATGAAGAATTTCAATCCACGGTGAACGGTACACTTAAATATGCATATCACGTGCATCATATATTTCATTATTGTTAACTTTAATCTCTTGTTAGCTGGCTTTAATTTGTTAGTCAAGAGACGGGGTTCTCTTGGTTCTTGTGCGAGAGAAGGGGTTCTCTTGACACTTGTTAGAGAGACGGGGCACTCTCGTTCTTATTTGGCAACTTGTTTTAGTGGAAGGTTAGATTTTCCCGCGAGTGTTTACAATCCAGGAAAGTTGAGGGTCGTGATTTAACAGTAATGCAAGGAATCTCGCGGATTGAAGACCTCTTTCGGACTAATCCCAGACGGGGAATGGCCAACCCCGCGTGGGATGAAAACGGGAGAGTCAATTAACTTCCCGGAATTCGAGGCAGTGAATCCGAGGACGGATTCTCTTAAGGGGGAGAGAATTGTAACGCCCCAATTTCAGGTACGTACGACACGTGTGAGATTTTCCGAGAGTTAAGATTTATTTAATTCTTTTAGTTATTAAATTCCTACATTTCATGATAAATTATATAAACTATATTTCAATATGATTATGTGAAATATGTATCAATTTGAATATTACTGCATGAATTGGATTCAATTGTTACACGAATTAATTTCCAAACATGATTTAATTACCTAATTGTCCTTAATTGCTCATTTCTTTTTCCTTAAGGTTTAAATTGCATGAAAAACTTGTGGACTAAATAGATCACATTCCAAACTCTTGATACCTAATTGAATAACTTATAGGACTGGGAGGCTTTGGTCACAAATATCATATTTTAGCAAATATATCACGATATATGTGCTTCGTCATTCTTCTTCCATCTTCATTTTAATTCCAACATATACAACCATCATCTCTCTCTCGGTATTCACTCAAGAAGGAAAAGGAATTGAGAAATCATCACCTTCAAGCTAGAAATTGCTAAAGAATTCCATGATTCAAGCTCAAGCATCCATATTCATCATCTTCTTCCATTATTTCTCATTCAAGGTATATATGATCATATATGTGAATTCTTGATGACAATTCATGAAGCTAGGGTTTGAGGTTAAATGAAATATTGTGTGTTTTGGTTGTTAGAAGCATGAGCTTAAGCTTTGGTCTTGAATTCTTGCATGAATCTTGAAAATCCTTGGAGAAATTGGTGATATATGATGGATATATATATGTAAACTTGAATTGATGATTATGATGATTAAGGTGTGATATAGGTGTTTATATCAGTCCTTTTGGTATCTTAAGCATGCAAGTATATTTCTTTTCATGAATAATAATATTTGGAATTGATTATATGAGTTTTGATGAACTTTGATGATGGTTCGTGCATCCTCTGTTCTTCTCCCCTGCTTCTACATCTTCTGTAAAACGGGAACGGCCGTTCCCGTTCCCTTTGTAACTGGGGAACAGCCGTTCCCATTGATTTGAATAATGTGCAGGCGGCGAGAACGGGAACGACCGTTCCTACTTTGTCACACAGACGGGAACGGCCGTTTCGATCTTCGGGAGCAGTTTCGGGAGTCGGGGAATGGACCTTTTCATTTTCTATTAAAACCTGGAACGGCCGTTCCCAGCTCTCTGGAAGTGCAGAAACATTCTGCATAAAATGTGAAATCCCAAACCATTTTCTTTACCTTTAATTAACCCCAACATGATATTATATGATCAATTACATGTCATAATATGAATATATCATGCTACATTCGTGAATGCATGTCATTTCGTTGAATAGTTAAGTCGTGCATCTTATTTGGTAACATTGATGAGTTATTATCTCTCAAGTACGCCGTGTCCCATTTCTTGTTCAATTACTCTCCAGGGAGGAGATTGTCGAGCATGAGCACGTTAACGCAATCACAGGTCGTGTGTCGCCTGTCAGGTGAGGTTTACTTGCTAGTTACTTAGAACCCGTATAACCTTATGTGACTTTTGGACCAAATTGTACACATATATATACTCATAATTGTTTCTCAACTATCGAGTCGTGTTCATTAAAGGTAAACCGTGTTCCTTGAAAGCAAGTCATGTTTATAAAAGCCAGTCGTATATCGTGTTACAAGCAAGCGTTATCGTGTACTCATGATCATGTTTGGCAAACTATCGTGTATCGTGTTATGGGCCCGAGGGTGAGTGTTTGAGCCAACCGGGAAAGCATAGGGCTGACGGGTAACTCACACACCTCTCTCAAACCTTGGGGATGCCCCCTGAATCCACCAGGAGGTTTGGTAGAGGAAGGAGTCCCGTACGTGGGAGGCATGTTCCCGACGTGCAACGTGATATCGTGGGTGGTTCGGTACATGCGTTGTCCTGGCTAGGTTCTCCTTAGTGAGGGCGCTGGGCTGGTCTTAGAGCTGGTGGTTGTCCGTCCAACCACAGGAGGAACAAAACCCACCACCATTGGAGAAAGGAGAATTTCGTGTTATTGATCGTGTGCACTATAATGACTTGCATGATAACTTAATTAAATGAAAGTGTAACCCTTGTTCACTGTCGAGATTGGTTGGAGATCGTGCACGCCCCTCGCCTGGGCCACTGATTGTTATAGTAAATGTGATTGTCGTGTTAAACCTGATAGTTGTAATCTCGGGCGAGTTTTATGTTATTCTTGCACTTATATTATTGTTATTATCATTTTAGTTGAAAAACCTTACCCGAGGTTATAACTTGCATGTTATCTGCGCGAATATATATGTATGCCCCTCACTCAGTCTTCCATAGACTGACGCCTCCACCTTTCAGGTTCCTTCAGGTGCACGCTAGGCGGGAGTCGAGTCGTGTCAAGTCCAGTCCAGTCATTGCATTCGAGTCAAGCACGGTGCATTTCATTTATAGTTATTTGTTATTTATATTCGGAGATGATAATGTATTCATATATAAAGCTAGAATATCTTTTATTTGGTAAATGAGAATTGACATGAAATGCTAACTGGAAAGATTTGATCAGAATTATTGTGCTTCCGCTTAATTATGTCGCATGGATAAGTTATTCCCGCCTAGCTTACCATTTTATTGCATTGTCACCCGTTCGCTATAGGTTAGTTCATGTACGGATTGCCCGTTTCGTATGTGTGCTGGCCTATAGTGCGGGGGTGTGGCACCTCCATGTGTAAGGGTGCTACATCTAAGGTGGTATCAGAGCCCGATTGCAAAACCGAGGTTCACGTATCGTGTCGTGTCGAGTCTAGGTCGAACGGCGTAGGAATTATTTTGTAACTTGTGTATTGCATTCATTCTTGTCACTAATTGCTCATTAAATGATCTTTTGTGCCGTGAAATTTTCATGATCAACTTGTCTACGTGAATCTTGTGAAATTAATTGTTATATTTTGTTTCTTAAATTGCTCCTAAGTGTGACACGTGCATTGACATCTTAACCGGCATGCATAATTTAGTGATTCTTGTTAGCAAAGATCCATCCGGTTTTGCCGAATTAAGTTAAGTGGGAACATTTGGACACCCACTCCGGACTTCGGAAGGCTTAAGGAAGAAAATTTTCATTTTCTTTCTTAAGGGGGAGAGACGGCTAAGGAACTAATTTAAGGAATCAAGTGTCAACCGTACTACCAAAATGAAGAATTTCAATCCACGGTGAACGGTACACTTAAACATGCATATCACGTGCATCATATATTTCATTATTGTTACCTTTAATCTCTTGTTAGCTGGCTTTAATTTGTTAGTCAAGAGACGGGGTTCTCTTGGTTCTTGTGCGAGAGACGGGGTTCTCTTGACACTTGTTAGAGAGACGGGGCACTCTCATTCTTATTTGGCAACTTGTTTTAGTGGAAGGTTTGATTTTCTCGCGAGTATTTAAAATCCAGGAAAGTTGAGGGTCGTGATTTAACAGTAATGCAAGGAATCTCGCGGATTGAAGACCTCTCTCGGACTAATCCCAGACGGGGAATGGCCAACCCCGCCTGGGATGAAAACGGGAGAGTCAATTAACTTCCCGGAATTCGAGGCAGTGAATCCGAGGACGGATTCTCTTAAGGGGGAGAGAATTGTAACGCCCCAATTTCAGGTACGTACGACACGTGTGAGATTTTCCGAGAGTTAAGATTTATTTAATTCTTTTACTTATTAAATTCCTACATTTCATGATAAATTATATAAACTATATTTCAATATGATTATGTGAAATATGCATCAATTTGAATATTACGGGATGAATTGGATTCAATTGTTACACGAATTAATTGCCAAACATGATTTAATTACCTATTTGTCCTTAATTGCTCATTTCTTATTCCTCAAGGATTAAATTGCATGAAAAACTTGTGGACTAAATTGATCACATTCCAGACTCTTGATACCTAATTGAATAACTTTTAGGACTTGGAGGCTTTGGTCACAAATAACATATTTTTCCAAATATATCACGATATATGTGCTTCTTCATTCTTCTTCCATCATCATTTTAATTCCAACATATACAACCATCATCTCTCTCTCGGTATTCACTCAAGAAGGAAAAGGAATTGAGAAATCATCACCTTCAAGCTAGAAATTGCAAAGAATTCCATGATTCAAGCTCAAGCATCCATATTCATCATCTTCTTCCATTATTTCTCATTCAAGGTATATATGATCATATATGTGAATTCTTGATGACAATTCATGAAGCTAGGGTTTGCGGTTAAATGGAATATTGTGTGTTTTGGTTGTTAGCAGCATGAGCTTAAGCTTTAGTCTTGAATTCCTGCATGAATCTTGAGAATCCTTGGAGAAATTGGTGATATATGATGGATATATATGTAAACTTGAATTGATGATTATGATGATTAAGGTGTGATATAGGTGTTTATATTAGTCCTTTTGGTATCTTAAGCATGCAAGTATATTTCTTTTCATGAATAATAATATTTGGAATTGATTATATGAGTTTTGATGAACTTTGATGATGGTTCGTGCATCCTCTGTTCTTCTCCCCTGCTTCTGCATCTTATGTAAAACGGGAACAGCCCTTCCCGTTCTCTTTGTAACTGGGGAACGGCCGTTCCCATTGATTTGAATAATGTGCAGGCGGCGAGAACGGGAACGACCTCCACCTTGCACTTATATCATTGTTATTATCATTTTAGTTGAAAAACCTTACCCGAGGCTATAACTTGCATGTTATCTGCGCGAATATATATGTATGCCCCTCACTCAGTCTTCCATAGACTGACGCCTCCACCTTTCAGGTTCCTGCAGGTGCACGCTAGGTGGGAGTCGAGTCGTGTCAAGTCCAGTCCAGTCATTGCATTCAAGTCAAGCACGGTGCATTTCATTTATAGTTATTTGTTATTTATATTTGGAGATGAAAATGTATTGATATGTAAAGCTAGAATATCTTTTATTTGGTAAATGAGAATTGACATGAAATGCTAAATGGAAATATTTGAACAGAATTATTGTGCTTCCGCTTAATTATGTCGCATGGATAAGTTATTCCCGCCTAGCTTACCATTTTATGGCATTGTCACCCGTTCGCTATAGGTTAGTTCATGTACGGATTGCCCGTTTCGTATGTGGGCTGGCCTATAGTGCGGGGGTGTGGCACCTCCACGTGTAAGGGTGCAACAAACCTTCGTCGAAAAAGACCGCCGGCGCGGCGAAATCGCCGCCGCTACAGTGACGGGCGCCGCCTCCACGAGCTTCAGGTGGCGCGTGCGGTGCCTTCGCGGCCATCCATGGGTGCTCTGGAAATCCCTCTTGCCGGGCCTGGGGCGCGTGTCGTCGGAGGGTCACCGGAAGCTGCCGCGGGAGGCCGGCGAAGTGGCGGCTCCGCCACCCTCTCCTGCCGCGACTGAAAAATGGCGACATCGCCGCCATCGGTCGTCGGTTGGTCGAGTTCTTGGTACGGTTGTGACCGTGTTATCGAGCTAATCGAAATGGACTATTGGATAGTCGAATTCCGTCGAGAAACGACGAGTTTGTGTAGTGTGTGAAAACACACCGTGAGTATGTGTGAATAGTGACTGAATCACGGGAGAAGAGAGAGAGCTGGGTTTGTTGCGTTTTTGGCACGAAAAGCGAGAATCCGGATATATATCTTGGGTCCTAGCGTGCAAAACGAACGGTAGAAGGGGAAAACGACGTCAGAATAGGGCAAACTCAGAGTCTACGGACTCGTCTCGATGCCCCGAATGTGTTGAAGGGGTTGAAAAGGTCGAAAACTCGATCGAACGAGAAATGACCCAAAAAACCCCTAAAAGAGAAAATTACAAAGGGGCCCCTAAACTCTAAAATAGTTCAAAATAGGGCCACACAAATCACAAAATCACATAATTAAACACGTAAAAAGGTTGAAATGAGGCGTACCTTATAAGTCGGACGAACGGGATATTACAGTTCCTCAAAGCTATCATTCAAGTTCATTTAGTCACATAAGAGATTAGTTTCTAGATATTACACTATCACCCCTTCGTATCTAAACACATAGCATAAATTCATCACATCGGCATTCAAATTGTAAATCGAAACATTCATGCATATCACAATCCATTCAATACATGTTTTCGTATACGATTGGAATGCATCTCGATCAACAAACTAACAATAAACAATTCATTTGCACTGAAAACAATTCATTTAAATAATTCCAATTACGCAAAATAATTCATAATAAATAAACCGAGTGTGCGATTAACGAACGGAAAGTGGCGTTGGACTCACCGCGTCAAGACCGATAAGCTGTCCGAAATTCGCCGGAGTACCACCACCGGAGCCGCTGGAAAGTCGCCGGGCCGCCGCCGAAAGTCGTCGAAAAAATCCCGAAAAATTACCCGAGAATGTAGTCTTTGTGCTCATTCCAAATCCTTGATCAATTTTTGGAAATTCTAAGCCAATCGTCCTAGATCTTGAATCCAAGAATATGAAAACCCTAAAACTTTAAAATCAAATTACTTTCGAATCCGGTGAACGAAAATGAAATCCGTAAGAGGCATCGACTTACCCATGACGTGCTCTTCGAAACCCCCAAGTTGGTCACCGGAGAAAGTGGCCAGAAAGTCAAGAATTCGGCCGCTACAGTAACAAACCGCCGCCGCCTCGACTTCAGACGACTCGTGTGCCGCCACCTCCACTCCGATGGTTTTGCCACCAACCCAGAATTCATCCCCCATGAGAATAGCTTCAGATCCGTATCTCATCCGCCCAAAACCGTCACCGGAAACGCAGGAAATGGCCAGCGAAGTTCACTCGGATTCACCACCAGCGGCGTGATATTCGGGCCGTGCGTGTGGAGCCACCGCTGCTGTCAAAGTTGCTGTCGCAATGCAGTTGTGATTTTCCGAACTTTGAGCAGTTACGTCTGAAAATCGCATATATCTCCTCCACCGTTGGTCGTTTGGCCAAGATCTTTATACCATCGTGATCCTCTCATCAAGCTCTTCGAAATGGACTACTCATTCATCGAATTCCGTTGAGAAACGGCCAAGTTACGATTAGTGTGTGTTTTAGGTGTAGTGTGTTTGCGGAATGAGAGAGAGAGAACCAAGAGAGAGAAGAGGAGATTGGGAGAAATGTGTCTTGTGCACAAGCCATATACAACCAGGTATCCTTATCGCCTAGCAAAGTGAGATAACACGTACAAATAATCGTAAATAAAATCAATAAAGTTACGACTAAACATTCAAGCTCCGAATTAATTTTATAAATTAAAATGAAAGAGAGAGATTTACCAATTAGAGTTTAATTCAATTTAATTTTTAGACTACGTTTTGTACAATTTAACGACACTTCATAAACACATGATTGACAATTAATCTCAAGGAATTCAAGTAAACCAAAATTAAAAAAGTTAAGTAACATGATGGATTTAAAATCAACTTGACGATTATTTTATGAAATAAATTCGAATTAAATCAAATTAGACGGTTAGGGTTACATATGTGCGTAATTAATCAAGTTGACAATTAATCTTTGAATAATTCGAATGATCACATATAAAATTGGTTTTACATTAAATCACATAATTCAAGAACTCTTAAATTAAACACAGACAAGTGTAGGGACTTACTTATTAATATCCTCAGGACGCCCTTCGAGAATACGGGGCGTCACATGCTTACTTGTTCTAAGTAGATACACTGAGGTGTCCCGTTTGAGAAGATTCCTAAATGGGAAAGGAAGTTTCTATAGCTGGAAATAGAAACTTCCAGAATAGGAAACATCTCACGAGTCATTGATGTGATTAAGTGATCCTTAAACTTAAGGTTCCATTAATACATTATGAGCTAACTCTGTAGTCTTAGGTGTAAGCTTTAAAGGGTGTCGCCTTATACAACTGATTTAAGGCTTATGTTGGGGTTGCACAAGTGGCACATGAAAGTATATGAGAATCGATAAAGGACCTACGTTTGCATTAGCAAGATGATGATCTCTTATTGTGTAAGTCATTCATATGCCATCTAGGAGTCATTGGCCAAGGCAGTGGATCAAGACATGAAGAAAAGAGTTTCTTGGATTGAGGTCAAATGGATATGAAATGCACTTAGCATTAAGATCAAGATTATTAGGGTTCTAATTATTCCCTTGCCCTAGATCTCTATTGAGAGATGGGATGTAGGAGGATTGTATCTCAAATATGTCAATGACTTAAAGGTTTTATCGAATCGAGACATTCTTATTCAGCTAGGGGTCAAACACCTATTGCTAGACTATGGTCGTTTGATCTGTGGACTGATTAATTAATTAGGGAATTAATTAATTAGGGTCACTGCTAATTGAATTAAGAACCTAGAGGGTCACACACAACAACCCGATCACATGGGTCAAGACTTGAATCGATTAAACAAGTTGATCGAACCATTAAGAGAATGGTGGGACCCATACATGTGAAGCACACGTGTGGGAGGCGTGAATGACACATGTCCTTACGGACACGTGTAGTCACGTGTAAGCAAGTGTATATATTAAATAATTAATGTGTTAATTATTTAATGGACTTTGATTTAATTTTGAATTAATATTAAAGTTCTAATTTGGAAAAATAATGTCTAATAAATTATTAATTATGATTTAATTAATTATTAGTCTACAAGTTATTCATTATTAGATAAATAAAGTAAAATAAAATATCTAAAAGAGTTAGATATTATTCTTTCCCAACAAGTTGGTCAAAAGGTGGACTTTTGGTCAAAGTCAGAGACTTAGTCTCCAAGCAAGAGATGCCTTTCCAAAAGGAGTTTGGAATCATTTTCCAAAAGGGAGAAGGGGTTCGAACCCCATGGGATGATGATAGCAAATTCTCCTTCACCATAACTACACACTAAACCCTAGAGCCTAGACACCGAATATAGAACTAGCATCCTCCCTATTCGGATCGTGGTCGCGGTTGGTGGACTATTTCTCTAGAGGGCTACTATAGTGAAATCTTGAAAGATTCGAAGGAGCTTTTGGGGATCAAACCGCGTGAAGAGCGTTCTTGGGCGACTAGAACATGTCAAGAAAGCTTCTAATTAAGTGAGTTCCTTAATCTCTACGAATTTGGGAATAGGAATTATAAGATTCAATCCTTGCTTAGTTGGGAAAATTTTTTAAATTTCCGCTGCGTTTTTGTTCGTTTTCCCAACATAAGCCACATTCGGTCGATTACATAGCATCGCGTACATTATGCTTCCTATAGCTGATGCATATGGAATTCTGGACATCCTGGACTTTTCAAGTTCAGTCTTGGGACATAGCTTCTTCGAAAGAACTGTCCCCGGGCCCATTGGAAGTTTCCCTCTTTTGGATTCTTCCATACTAAACCTCTTTAGTATTTTCACTATGTAAACCGACTGTGATAATCCTAACAATCTCCTAGATCTATCCCGATAGATCTTTATCCCGAGAATGTAGGATGCATCACCAAGATCCTTCATCTCAAATTGGTTCGATAACCAAGACTTTGTTACTTTCATGTTATCCTTCGCATTCCTAATGAGAAGGATGTCATCTACATAAAGTATCAGAAATTGAACCGAGGTTTCCAATTCTTTCTTGTACACGCAGGACTCATTCAGATTTTGAATAAAACCAAATGATTTGACTGCTTCATCAAATCTAATGTTCCAATTCCTAGAAGCTTGTTTCAATCCGTAGATTGATCTTTGGAGCTTACAAACCTTTTGTCCGTTGCCACTGAATGTGAAACCCATGGGTTGCTCCATTTGAATGTCTCCATTGAGAAAGGTTGTTTTCATATCCATTTGCCATATTTCGTAGTTGTAACGCCCCAATTTTCAGACAGTCAGGTACGCTCGACACGAGTGAGTTTTGAGCGTTAAGATTTATTTTATTATTTTTGTTTATTCAATTTATAGGTGTTATGCTAATTTTATAAATTATATTTCAAACGTGATTATGTGAATATATGTGAAATACGTGTCCACTTGAGAATCATTGATGAATTGAATTCAATTGCTACGTGAAATAATTATCGAACGTGATTTAATTGCTTATTGTCCTTAATTGATCACTTATTTAAATTAAAGGACCTAATTGCATGAAAACTCTTTGGACTAAATTGCTTATTCTTCATGAGTATGAACTAGACAACTTGGGGACTTAATAGCAAATTATGGTGACTCATCCCATCTCTTGGAAACATCACGTAATATATGTATCCCTTTCATTTCTTCATTTTCACACCAACACAAGCATACCATACTTCCTTTCCTTTTCTCTCGATCAAACACCAAACAAGAAGGAAGGATTGATTTATCATCTTCAAGTTATTTCTCCATCAAGACTTGTGAGCTTTGAAGCTTTGCAACTTCATCTTCTTCTTCTAATCTTTCTCAAGGTAGAAATGAAAGTTTATGTGATTTCTTGATGAATTTGATTAAAGCTAGGGTTTATGAAATCATGGGATAAGGTTATGATTTGGTGTTTGATGCATGAATACATGATTTTAACTTGAATTTATGCATGAATTCTTGGAAAATTTGAAGTATATGTTGAGTGATGACATGAGCTTGAAATTGATGATTCTTGAGAATCAAAGGATGAATTAAGTGTTTATGTTAGTTTTAATTGAACTTTAAGTATATAATTATGTTTCTTACTTGATTTAATACATTTGGTGGAAGTTTTGATGATGTTGAATGAGATCCGAGAGCTCCCCTGTTTTCTGCTCTGTTTTGAGCTTTCTGCTCAGCGGGAATGGCCCTTCCCGTCCCCTTTGATTTCCTGGAATGGCTGTTCCCATCCTTTGAATGTTTTGGCCAGCGAGGCTGGGAACGGCCCTTCCTATTTTGGCCTAAAGCCGGAACGGCCGTTCCCGTCTTCAGCACTGTTACAGAAGATCCCACAGCCAATTCTGCATTTATGTCATTTGTTCTAAATGACCGTTTACCCCTCGAACGTACTTGGATTGACCTGAATTTAGAACTGTAGAAACTTCATTGAGTCTAAAGTATTCTCCAATTAGAATCACATCAATATCATTTCTGGTTTGTGAGATATATCCATTTTAATTTGGTGTCGCTACTCTACCGAAAATCTGCATTCAGTCAACTTCGAGCTTACGCCATTTTCTCCTCACTTTGAATTAGAATACGAGCCATATATCATCAGAAAGGTGTATTTGTCTAGTTTTCTATCCAACAAAAAAACATAATTCCAAATTCTATAACTCAAGATATTCCAGTTTTCCTAGAGCTTGTACATTTCCGAAAACTGTCAACTTTTGCCAAACTTTGCCAAAACCTCTTTTCTCGCATTCCTTTCACACTCTCGGCTACCGTATGCGATTTATATGATTGGAATACTTGAATAATTGATGATTATATGGTTATTTGACATTTTATGGTCTTTGCTTACTTAAACTTAATTGTTAACTCCGTGCTTTATGTAAAACGAATTGGTATGATTGCATGCCTTAAATACGTGATCTCCCTGAAATTATTTGTCTTCTTGTAAATTATTCCATTCCATTTATAAGTATCTATATGATCGGTACGTGTAAGTATACGTTTATTTCATACAAGAATATGTTCATGGTTACGCCGTGCGTCATATTTGGTACCATTGTCGAGTATTGTCTCACGAATGCATGTATGTTCCCATTTCTTGTTCAGTTACTCTCCAGGAAGGAGATTGTCGAGCACGAGCACGTTCACGCATTCAAGAGTCGTGTATCGCCTGTCAGGTGAGGTTTAATTTCTAGTTATATAGAACCCGTATAACCTTTACATGATTTTTGGCCAAAGGTATTTATATTTATAAGTTCATGAAATCACTTATTATTTCGAGCATGTTAGTGTTCACCAATCAAGCATGCCATGTTCATGAAAGCAAGTACGTGCGTTCTCCTGGCCAGGTCCTCCTTAGTGAGGGTGCTGGGCTGGTCTTCGGGCTGGTGGTTGTCCGTCCAACTACAGGAAGAACAATACCCTATCGTGTACGTGTTCTCTTGGCCAGGTCCTCCTTAGTGAGCGCGTTGGGCTAGTCTTCGGGCTGGTGGTTGTCCGTCCAACCACAAGAAGAACAAAGCCCTATCGTGTACCTGTGTTCTCCTGGTCAGGTTCTCCTTAGTGGGGGCGCTGGGCTAGTCTTAGAGCTGGTGGTTGTCCGTCCAACCACAGGAGGAACAAACCCTATCGTGTTACAAGCATGTATTGATTGCATGATTTCCATTCCATGACTGTGCTAATTGAGTACACTATCGCACGATTGCACGGTAATTGAATTGTGTGATCACCTATTAATTTACAATTAAGCAAGCATGTTTCATGTACATTTGGAAACCGCCCACACTTGCCAGGGCCATGTATTGATTGCATGAAAATGAACAAGTATTTAATATTGATAGTTGTATTCTCGGGCGAAGAACATCCTCTTCTTGAACTTGTATATTTATCTTTTACAAATCTTTACCCGATAATATAACTTGCATGTTATCTGCACTAATATATATGTAAACCCCTCACTCGGTCTTCACAGACTGACGCCTCCACCATTCAGGTTATTGCAGGTGCACGCTTGGTGGGAGTCGAGTCGACTCGAGTCCAGTTCATGTAGTTGAGTCAACCATGGTTCATGTATTTGATTGTTTGTTGTTACTTATGAAATTGTGATTAATACTATTGTTTTATATTTGGAGATGATAATGTATTGATATGGAAAGTTAGAACATATTTCAGTTAGTGAACGAGAAACGTCGTGATTTGATAAATGGAAATATTTGACCATGATTACTTTATGCTTCCGCTTTAATTTTGTTGCATGAGTTAGTTATCCCGCCTAGCATGTCGTGTATTGCATTGTCACCCGTTCGCTATAGGTTAGTTCATGTAAGGATTGGTCGTTTCGTGTGTGGATTGACCTATAGTGCGGGGGTGTGGTACCTCCACGTGTTAAGGGGTGCTACAGTAGTCATAATACGCTACAATGGTAAGCAATATCCTAATGGACTTTTGCATTGCAACCGGGGAGAAGGTTTCATCAAAGTCTACACCTGGTCTTTGATTGAAACCTTTAGCAACTAATCTTGGTTTAAAGGCTACCACACTTCCATCTACTCCAAGTTTGTGCTTATATATCCATTTAGACCCTATGGGCCTGATCCCATCAGGTGGATCAACCAAGGTCCAAACTTGGTTAGATTCGACTTGGTTAGAGTACATGGAATCCATTTTGGAGTTCTTTGCTTCTTTGCACTGTTCAGAGTTCGAATCTAACAGTGCCTCCTTATAAGTTAATGGATCATTATCCATTTGAGATGTTTGGTGGAGAAAACCATACCATTTCTCTGGTTGTCTAGGAATACGTTCAGAACGTCTTATTTGAGGAGGATTTTCGCGTGTATCGCTCTCTTGGATTGGCTGAGGGATATTTTTCTCCAAACATGGCGTGGGACCTTAGTCTCGAGCCTCTTCGAGTTCTGCAATCTTGCCTTTCTTTTCTTTAAGAAAGGAGTCCTCAAGAAAAGTAGCATTTCTTGACACAAAGACCTTTTGTTCAAGAGGATCATAGAAATAATATCCTATTGACTCTTTAGGATATCTTATGAAGTTACATAAGCTTGATCTAGCTTCAAGCTTATCTCCCACTGTCCTATTCAAGTAAGTAGGACAACCCCAAATTCTTAAGTAAGAATAATTAAGGATTTTGCCAAACCACATTTCAAATGGGGTTTTGGGTACAGATTTTGAGGGAACAATATTCAGAATCTTAACTGCTGATTCTAAGGCATAAACGCAGAATGAAGGTGGCAATTCAGTGAATCTCATCATGGAACAAACCATATCAAGTAGGGTTCTGTTCCTTCTCTCCGAAACTCTATTGATTGAGGAGTTCCTGGAGGAGTCTACTGAGAGACAATTCCATTATCTCTAACATGACTAAGGAATTCGTCACTTAGATACTCGCCACCTCGATCAGATTGAAGTGCCTTAATCTTATGACCGGTTTGGTTCTCAACCTCCTTCTGAAATTTCAAGAATTTCTCAAAGGCTTCGGATTTATACTTCATTAAGTACGCATAACCAAAACGTCATCTATGAAGGTTATGAAATACTGATGATTATTTCTTGTACTTACACTAAGTGGTCCACAAACATCAGTATGGATTAAATCCAATACTTTAGTGGCATGTTCCACTTTACCATTAAAGGGAGTTTTGGCCACCTTTCCTTTATGATATGATTCACAATGAGTTAACTCTTTAAGTTCATTATCATAGAATGATCCTAAATTAGTCAACTTAGCAATCCTATTTTAGAAATACACCCTAAACGCACGTGCCATAAAGAAGTCGAGATCTTGTCATCTCTTTTGCGTTTGTTTAATTGTTCTATATTCAAAGTATTAGTGTCCTTAGTTGTATAAAGTCCATTAGATAATGTACCAAGCAGAACAGAAGTTTTATTCTTCTTAAGATAAAAGTTTCCATTTCTAGAAAAAGTCTCAGAACCTTCACAATCAAGTATTGGAATGGAAATGACATTACGAATAATAGAAGGTACATAAAGGACTTTGTTCAAAACTAAAGTAAAGATATTTAAATCTAATCTACACGTCCCAATGGCTTGATCTTGAACGCTTGATCCATTCCCAACCTTCAAGATGCATTCTTCTTCTTCGAGCTGCCAAACCTCATTTAGCATCTGTACATCATTACAGATATGAGCTCTACAGCCGGTATCAAGTACACAAGAATTAGAATCAATAGATAGATTTACTTCAAAAATAAATGCACCTTTCTTTAGAGTATCCTTGTACTCTTGGCAGTTCCTCTTCCAATGCCCTTTCTTGCCACCAACGTCCTCTCTCAGATCCCTTTTCTTCTTGGCCTTTCTCTTTTGAACCCCTCCTTCGGGTTTAAGAGATCCCTTCTTCTTGGGAACTTTCTTCGCTTTGCCTTTGGAACGCCCAGAAGAGGAAGTGACCATCATTATTTTATGATCCTTCTTTATCGTATCTTCTGCAGTGCCAAGTTGACTTATCAACTCAGCTACAGTAGCATGAGAATAATTCATGTTGAATTTTAACACGGAAGGATTAAATGATGGTGGAAGCGACGCGAGTAACAAATCCACAGTGAGTTCTTCACTCAATGGTATTTCCATGGAGGTCAGTTTCTCGTTCAAAGCAAGAAATTTTAGTCCGTGCTTATAAACACTTATACCTTCTTTCATTCTGAGATGAAAGAGCTCCTTAGAAGTGTTGTACCTTAGAATACGCTCTTTGGGACGGTACAATTGCTCGAGATGGTCATAAATCTCCCAAACGTTATCCATAGACTCATGTTGCCTTTGGATATCCGGAGACATGTTGGCCAACATGAGGCAACGGGCTTAATGATTATCTTCAGACCATTTCGTAATCGCCTCTCTTTCGGCCCTAGTAGGAGCCTCACCTTCAGCGACCAGCTCTCCCTCGAAGAGAACATATCTTCTCTTTTCAGAATCTAAAACTATCTTTAGATTCCGAAGCCAATTGGAGTAATTGGACCCCGTCAACTTGTTTGACTCGAGGATGGTTACCAAAGGGTTTTTGGTTGCCATTTCAAAGTGTAGAGAATCACACAACTACAACCTAAATGGAAAAAACAGAGAAATCATGAGCATGCTGAATAATAACGATTACATATTATCAAGGTCTTTAGAAATATGTTCTCCCACTGTTTTTAAAAAGTCTACAAATCCCAAATGACTTTAGAAGAAACTTATTTTCTCAATGGGTACTAGGATCCCAAGCATTCTTAGAGTTTGGACCCACGACTCGTGAGACATCCAAAATCTAAGAATCTATAGGTAGGTACGAATTCTCGATTCCATCCCTATGGAATTCCTAGTAATATTTCTGCATCACTAATCTTACGATCATGGACCCACGACTCGTGAGACATCCATATCTACTTTAGTGTTGAGCAGGACCCATCAATCATAAGATCTCAACCAAACTTAGTTCGGAATGACTCACGACTCATGAGACATCGCCCATTCTAAAATGGTCGAGAAATATTAATTATTTTAAATAACTAATCAGGAAACTAAGAGTTAATAAGCTACACTAATTACCCCACGACTCGTGAGACAGCAATAAGTTTCACTTATTAAGTCCTAAATCCTATTGATGGAATGCTAGGAATTTTATTACTGTGATAAAATACCTCTTTATTCAAAATTGCTCAATATTTAATAAATAGATTTTCGAATTTTCAGAGAGTTGTTTGGAATGACCTCACCAACATATAATGTTATCTAAAATTTAATTGTCTTGCTTAATGAAGTTTCACATAAAATGCATCACAGAAGCAATTAGCAGATAATTTTTCACGAATTGTCAAGAAACAGTAATGATCCGACACATTCGTTTTTAAACAAAAAAATAAGAATACGTAACTAATACCCAAATTCAAGAATTTTCAGTAAAAATTCCAGAAGCAATAAAGATACAATACGAGCATTGCAAGGTGGCTCTGATACCACTTATTGGAAAACACGAAAGAGTTGAGCAGCGGGAGTTTAAAATTTTCCAAAAGTTTAATCGTTGTCTTCTAATTTTCGTATCGTATCATAGGATGCTTAAAAACTTATAATGATAGAAGCTTGCTAGTGAAGTCGTTACCGCCTAACGAACACCCTTCAAGCGAAATCCCTCGAATGGCCTTCGTATTAGACTCTAAATTAGAAGCCCTCAAAAGCGTATCCACACCAGTCCTAGAACACGATCAAGCGAGTGAGAATGCTAGTTCTATGGCTTGTGTTAGGCTAGGATTTACTTTGAAAACTTTTCTTTGGGATTTTCTAAAAAACTTAACACTTCGTGAGTGTTGGTCTAAATAATAAGAGAATCACCTCCACTAGTATTTATACTAGGGGGTTCGAAAATCCCTAGGGTTTCTTATGTTAGGAATAGTACCCTTAAAGCCGATTGTATATCTGCTTTAGTACTTTCCCTTTGTAAATTACAGATAATCTTTGAATAATAAACGACCTTTGGCAACACTTCTTTATATGCTCTTGTTTGATTGTATGATTACTTTACTACGCATGTGTAAGAACTCCCTAACCAATATGACTTATATGACTCAACCATTTAGGTGAAATGGTTCATGGAACGAGCCTTATATCACATAAGTCATGATTAGAAATCACTCAAAGCCGATGAGTCCTAAAGAAAGTGGGAGTGTCGACTTGACTCGTTCGAGGCTTGCTCGTGTGATCACACCCTTAAGAAGGACCACCTTGTTTCATGGGGGTACAAAGTGTATTGTTTATACGTGTGTGATACATGGGGGTGCTTACTTATTCTAAGTAGGTACATTGAGGTGTCCCGTGTGAGAAGATTCTTAAATGGGAAAGAAAGTTTGTATTTCTGGAAATAGAAACTTCCAGATCTCGAAAATATCTTACGTGTCATTGATGTGATTAAGTGATCCTTAGACAACTGATTCAAAGCTTATGCTAGGGCTGCACAAGTGGCACATGAAAGTATATGAGAATCGATAAAGGACCTACACTTGTATTAACAAGTTGATCTCTTATTGTGTAAGTCATTCATATGCCATCTAGGAGTCCTTGGCCAAGGCATTGGATCAAGATATCAAGAAATTAGTTTCTTGGGTTGAGATTAAATTGATATGAAATGCACTTAACTTTAAGATCAAAATAATTAGGGTTCTAGTTATTCCCTTGCCCTAGATCTTGATTGAGAGATGGGATGTAGGAGGATTGTATCTCACATATGTTAATGACTTAAAGGTTATTTCAAACTGAGACATTCTTATTCGGCTAGGGGTCATACACCTGTTGCTAGAATATGATCGTATGATCTGTGGATTGATTAATTGATTAGGAATTAATTAATTAGGATCACTGCTAATTGAATTAAGAACCTAGAGGGTCACACATAGCAACCCGGTCACGTGGGTTAAGGCTTGAAATCAATTATATGAGTTAATCGGACCAATAGGAGATTGGTGGGGTCCACACGTGTCATGTGTGTATGTGTTAATTAAATAATTAATCTTGATTAATTATTTAATGGACTTTAATTTAATTATGAATTAATATTAAAGTTCTAATTTGGAGAAATAAAGTCTAATAAATAAATAATTATTAATTAATTAATTATTAGCGTCAAGTTATTTATTATAAATAAATAAATTAAATTAAATATCTAAGAGAGTAGGATATTTAATTCTTGCTTGACAAATTAGTCAAAAGAAGTTATTTAATTCAAGCAAGTAATCCCTTTCCAAAACGGTTTTGGAAAGTCTTGCTAATCAAGAATGGGGGTTCGAACCCCTTGCCTATTAATACATAGGGTTCGAACCCCGTGAGGGTTAATGCACAAATTCTCCTTCTCCAAAATTGTACACTAAAACCTACAGCCTAAATACCAAATACAGAACTAGCATTCTCCCTATTCGGATTGTGGTCGCGGTTGGTGGACTAATTCTCTAGAGGGATACTATCGTGAGTCTTGAAAGATTCAAAGGAGCTTTCGGGGATCAAGCCGCGTGAAGAGCGTTCTTGGACTACTAGAATGTGTCAAGAAAGCTACTATCTAAGTGAGTTTCTTGATCTCTATGAATTTGGGAATAGGAATTACAAGATTCGATTCTATCTTTTGGAAGAAAATTTTAAATTTCTGTTGCGTTTCTATTTCATTGTCCCAACATCTTAAACCAAGTGGACTTTGTTTTCTTGCCTACTAATTAACTAATTTAATTATTATTTTAATTGGAAGAATAAGTTCCCAACTTGTTCTCCAAGTCTTGCAAGAATAGTCTTCTCTCTCCTACAATAGAAAGTTCGACTTTTCAACTTCCCCAAAGTTAGAAGTCAAGATTCAATAAATAATTTTTTTCCCAATTAATTATTTATTCGGTTAAGTTTATTTGAGAATAGTCTTAACAATTAAATTCAAAATTAATTAAAAGACTTAAATTAATTAAATATAATTTAATTAATTAATTCTAGAAGAGAATTCGCGTGTGAAATAAATCACATGCACGAGGCCACGCGTGAAGCCACGTGTGCGTGACACGTAGCAGCCACGTTGGCCGCGTGACACATAGCAGCCACATGTACATGACACATGGCAGCAGTCACGTTTTATGCCTCGTTTTGATCAGCTACTTTGATCCTTCGTTAATCATATTAACATCCTACCAGAACCCTCGTATTCTGGCATTTGTGTGTGACCCTTTAGGTTCATTATTCGATTAGAAGTGATAGTAATTAATTAATAACTTCACAGATCACACTACCGTAATCTTGTAATGGGTGTGTGACCCCCAGCCGAATAACGAAATGAATCGAACAACCTTTCAGTCAATGACAATCAGTGAAATACGACCCTCCTAGAACTCCATCTCTCAATCAAGAACTAAGGAATGGGAATATTCTCAGAGCCTAAATATTCTTGATCTTTAAAGTTAAGTTCGTTTCATATCCATTTCGATCTCAATCTAAGAAAACCTCATTTTGTTGATGTCTTGATCTTTTATCCACCTTGGCCAAGGGTTTAATGTATAATAGACTTCGAACAACTTAATCAGTAAGTGATAATTCTTATTCTTAACAAGTGTAGGTCCTTTATCGATTCTACTAATTCTTCATATGCCACTTGTGTAATCCCAACGTAGGTCGTGGTTCAGGTGTCTATATGGAGACACCCTTTTGAGCCTATATCAAAGATTACAGAGTTAGCTCATATGAGACATTACAGAATCTCAAGTCTAAGGATTAATGAATCATGTCATTGACCTGTGAGATATTTCTAAATCTGGAAGTTTCTAGCTTTCCCATTTAGGAATGTTCTCACGTGGGACATCTCAGTGATGAAGTTCTTGTAACAATCACCCTTATGTATTATGAACGCATCAACGTATACACTTATCACTCCATGAAACTGAGTGGTCCTTCAGAAGGACATAATCACATAAGCAAGTCTCAGCAGAGTCAAGGTCGATATTCCCACTATCTGTCGGACTCATTGACTTGGAGATGTTTCTAATCCTCGCCTATCGAGTTAAGAACTCGTTTCATGTATCGTTCCTATAAAGATAAAGTTCTTAACGGCCTTATCGGATTAGGGGAGTTTAGTACATGTAAAATATAGTCAAACCCAAACAGACATAAATAAGCACATAAAGAAGTGATTGCCTATGAACAAAATCATTTTGTTTATTATTCAAAGATTGTTTGTGATTTTACAAGGAAATAGTAAACCAAACATCTGCTTTAAGGGCACTATTCCAAAATCCTGGGACTTAGTATACGTGGCTAACCGGGGAAGCATGGGTTGACGGTGAACCCGTATACTAGTTCCACCAAACTACGACGAAACTGTACCTTGCTAGACGGTTTACCGAGGAATGGGAACTAGGCTTTTGGGGATTTATGTACCCCACTAGCCATAATGATTGAGGTAGCCGGGTCTTGCAAGCCCGTCCACCGCCCGGAGGGAAAAAGGTGTTTACTTGAATGGTTATGAATGATCGAATGATTATAATTGATTGATTGATTATGCAAGAAAGATTATTTGTGTGAAAACCTAATAAACACGTTAATGATTACACGAGAAGATGGTTGGAGACTTAGCCCTCTCACCGGGCTCACGAATAACCTATTGAATGAATATGATTGTTATAATCCCGTTTGATGATTTTCATGTTTTACCCACTTGGGATATGTTCTAAAACCTTTTATGGGATTATAACTTGTGTGAACGTGTTTCAATTCTATAATATTTATATATTATGCCGCGTTTTATACCCACCAGACCCTTTTGGACAGAACACATTTTGTTTCAGCTGTTTTGTGCAGGTTAGGAATTGCTAGGCGGGAATCCGAGTCCCTCGAGTCTTGTATTCGAGTCTAGCACCTCTTTTGTTCACTTGCACTCATATCTTATCATGTATCTGGTATATTGATTATGATTACTTGGAGCGTACATGATGGTTGTGCCGTGATGGACTTTTGAATACTTGAATATTGTATTGATTTTTGGAGATTGAAGCTCATTGTATATGATGACCATATATAGCTTCTGCGTTTATTGCATACTCTGTTTATTTGCATTTTTCTATTAAATGGTTCAAGGGTTAGCTCCCGCCTAGCATAGCGGGTGTGTTTTGTCCCTGTTCGCCTTGCCTTGGAGCGTGTATGGACTTCCATTTTATATACGGGTCGGGTCTCGGTACGGGACGATGTGGCACCTCGCGCTCGAGCGCTACATCCTTAGGTGGTATCAGAGCATTGGGTTGCAAAAACCGGGCTCTCGTGTCGTGTTGAGTTTGTCTAAGTCATACGGCTTTAGGAACTAAATGTCAACGTGCTTTATATGCATTTCTTAAGTGCTTATATGCCTTAATTCTTGTTCTTTGATTGGATTGCTTGCACTCTCATACATGAACTAAACATAACACGCATTTCAGTATTTTATTTACAGGATGCCTCCGAGAAGACATCGTTCTCCTGAACGGCATCGTCGTCGTGATTGTTCCCCTACTCCTCAATCACAACCACAACAACCGCCGGTGGCTGAAGCTTTTGTGAATTCAGTTATCAATATTATTGATCAGAGGCTTCGGGATTATGTACCACCGGCACCTCCACTTCCATCAGCACCCGCGGAAGTACAAGAAGGAGGAATCTCGGCTGTTTATCGGGAGTTCAGAAACCAGAATCCCCCTAAGATTTATTCTGGGAATGATATACAAGCCGAGCAGTGGCTCAAGGAGATCGAGAGGACTTGGGAGCTTATACCTTGTGGTTCTCATGAAAAGGCGAGATGCACCATTGCTTTACTACAAGGACAGGCCTTCTCATGGTGTGAGGCTACCAAGATCCATTTAGATGCCGCCGGAGAAGAGGTAACTTGGGATGTTCTGGTTAGGGAATTCCAGGGTAAGTATATTCCACCTTCTGTAAGAACTCGGGGATTGAAAGAATTTACGGAGTTGAAGCAAGGAAACAAGACTATCTCAGAATATATATCGGAATTTGATCGGTTGGTTCGGTATGCTCCTAATATTGCGAATTATGATACCCAAAAGGCTATGAAATTTGTTCAAGGACTTCGTCCTGATATCCAGACAACAACTGAGGCAGTTAACATAAGCACTTAGTTGAAGACAACTTCTAAGGCCTTGAAAGTGGAAGATGGAGTCGTGACCCGGAGGACTACTTATCGTTCCGGGCAAGGGTTAGGATCGGGGACAGGATTTAATCAGGGCAAGAGGCCTATCCATTAAGCAACTCAACAAAACAAAGGCCCTAGTAAGAAGCCCTGTACTTCAGGACCAGCTCCTTCTGGGTCCCGTCAGGATAAACCGCCATGCACTTACTCTGGGGGACCTACACATAACTACCATAATTATCGAAAAAGGCTGGGTCTTTGCCTTATCTGTTGTAGCACCTGGAGCGCGAGCCACCACATCCCCTGTACCTAAACACGAACTCGAAAATCCATACACGAGCCCAAGTCTAAACGAACGGGAGACCACACACTCACTATGCAAGGCGGAGCTAAAACTAGACTAGAGCGCGCAACAAAATAATTAAGTAGCGGAAGCAGAGTTCTAATAATATAAAATTCCAAAATCGACATATACATCAAGTGATCAAATTTACATAGCCATAAAAATTCATATCTCCAATACAAAATTCATAACATGATCAATTCATTAAATACAAGTCCAAAATGAAATGCGATGCACCTACACGACCTATACCCAAAAGTGAAACTCGAACAACCCACTTCTTCGCCTAGCTCGTGCTCGAAAGACCTGCAAACTAAAAGTGGTAAAGGAGAGTTGTCAGTCATATCTCAACTGAGTGAGGGGGCTAACGCACACCCACACACTATACATATATAGAGCAAAGCATGTAAAAGATAAAGGTTATGATCCGGGAATTGGTTTTGCATACCAAAACATTTCATAAAATATTAAATATCATATACGTATACATTACATTAATAATGACTCTATTCCCGTTCCATAGTCTAACCAATTCATTAAACTCGGTGAGTACGAGAATCCACCGTTACTTCTCCTTATATTACATTACATAAAACAAATCACATTCAATCCCCCACTTCGATGATGGAATGGTCCGTCGACCCTAACCATCCATTAGTAAATTCCTTGAGGGACGATTAACCCACATGATTGCCATTATAAATTCCTCGAGGGGTAGCTAGCCCACACGAGTCCTCCCCGGCTTCATGCCGAAGGTATCATGTGTTGGATAACTAGAGCAGAAAAGCAGCGGAAATTTAAAATTTTTCCAAAAGATTGATCATGGACTTGCAATTCTCGTATCGTATCTTAGGGTGTTTAGAAACTTACGTAGATTGAACCTTTCTAGTGATGTCAATACCGCCTACTGAACACCCTTCAAGCGGAATGTCCCTCGAACGGTTCTCGATAGATCCCAAAGCAGCGATCCTCTAAAGCATATCCACACAAGTCCTAGAACACGATCAAGCAAGTGAGAATGCTAGTTCTATAATATGTGTTAATGGCTAGGGTTTTGCTTTGAAAACTTTTCTTTTATTTTTCTTAAAAACATAACACTTCGTGAGTGTTGGTCTAAAGAATATGAGAAGCACCACCACTAGTATTTATACTAGTGTGGATCGAGCCCCGTAGGGTTTCCTAAACCTAATGGGCTTTGTTTTCTTGCTCACTAATTAACTAATTAATTATTTAATTTAATTGGAGAAAATAAGTTCCCAATTTATTCTCCAAGTCTTGCAAGAATAACTTTCTCTCTCCTACAATAGGAAGTTAGACTTTTCAACTTTCCTAAAGCTAAAAGTCAAGATTCAATAAATTAATTAATTCTTAATTAATTATTTATTGGGTTAAGCTTGAGAAATAAAATCTTAATAATTAATTCCAAATTAATTAAAAGACTTAAATTAATTAATTACAATTTAATTAATTAATTCTAGAAAAGAATTCGCGTGTGGAATAATTCCACACGCCTAAACCACGTCATCCGTGCGTATACAAGACACGTGGCAGCCACGTGGCAGTCACGTCATTACCGTGACTCGTGGCTAGGCATTTTGCCTTCTAGGATCAACATTTTGATCCTTCGTTAATCATATTAACATCCTACCATAACCCTCGTGTCCTGGCCTTTGTGTGTGACCCTATAGGTTCATTATTCGATTAGTAGTGACAGTAATTAATTAATTCACTAATTAATTAATCACTTCACAGCTCCCACTATCGTAATCTAGCAATGGATGTGTGACCCCTAGCCGAATAACGAAATGAATCGAAGAACCTTTCAGTCAATAACATACAGTGAATACGATCCTCCTACAACTCCATCTCTCAATCAAGAACTAAGGCATGGGAATATTCT
Organism: Lantana camara; assembly: GCA_037501455.1. Taxonomy (NCBI): domain Eukaryota; kingdom Viridiplantae; phylum Streptophyta; class Magnoliopsida; order Lamiales; family Verbenaceae; genus Lantana; species Lantana camara. The sequence goes on from CM074859.1 coordinate 78,922,515, forward strand.
CAGAGCCTAAATATTCTTGATCTTCAAAGTTAAGTTCGTTTCATATCCATTTAGACCTTAATCCAAGAAAACCCCATTTTCTTGTTGTCTTGATCCTTTATCCACCTTGGCCAAGGGTTTAAGTTTAATGGACTACGAACAAGTCAATCAGTAAGAGATCATTCTTGTTCTTGCAACAAGTGTAGGTCCTTTGCTGATTCTACTAATTCTACATATGCCACTTGTGTAATCCCGACATAGGCCGTGGTTCAGGGGTCTACATGGCGACACCCTTTTGAGCCTATATCAAAGATTACAAAGTTAGCTCATATGAGACATTACAGCATCTCAAGTCTAAGGATTAATGAATCGCGTTATTGACCTGTGGGATATTTCCTAATCTGGAAGTTTCTAGGAGACTTCCTTTCCCATTTAGTAATTTTCTCACGTGGGACATCTCAGTGATGAAGTTCTAGTAACAATCACCCTCATGTATTATGAACGCATCATCGTATGCACTTATCACTCCATGAAACTGAGTGATCCTTCAAAAGGACATAATCACATAAGCAAGTCTCAACAGAGTCAAGGTCGACACTCCCACTGTCTGTCAGACTCTCGACTTGGAGAAGTTTCTAATCCTCACCTATGGAGTTAAGAACTTGTTTCATGTGTCGTTCCCATAACAACAAAGTTCTTAACGGCTTAATCGGATTAGAGGAGTTCAATACATGCAAAAACACAGTCAACCCAAATAGACATAAGTAAGCACATAAAGAAGTGAATGTCTATGAACAAAATCATCTCGTTTATTATTCAAAAACTGTTTGTGATATTACAAGGAAAGAGTAAAGACAAAAGCTGCTTTAAGGGCACTATTCCTAACAATCTCCCACTTGCCCGTCAAAGCCACTCAGGTGCTATTCTAAGACCCATCTTCTGAAGATGTCCTTCGAAAGCCTGTTGACTAAGGTCTTTAGTAAGCGGATCTGCCATGTTCTCTGTCGATGTGACCCTTTCAATTTGCACATCTCCTCTCTTGATGATATCACGGATTAAGTGATACTTCCTCAAAATTTGTTTGGTCCTTTGGTGAGATCTTGGTTCTCTTGCTTGAACAACCGCCCCGGTGTTGTCACAAAACAGTGTAACGGGGTTTTTAATGCTAGGAACTACACCCAGCTCGTGGATGAAGTTTTTACCCAAACACCTTCCTTAGCTGCATCTTTTGCAGCTAAGTATTCGGCCTCAGTGGTCGCTTGCTTGGAACTTTTCCAACTCACTGCTCCACCGTTCAGGCAGAATATGTATCCTGACATGGATTTAAAGTCATCCATGTCTGATGCAAAGCTTGCATCACAGTATCCTCTAATGACAAGATCCTGATGGCCTCCGTAACCAATGAATAAATCTTTAGTTCTCCGTAAGTACTTAAGGATATTCTTTACAGTAGTCCAGTGACCTTCACCAGGGTCAGATTGGAATCGACTAGTCACACTAAGTGCATAAGCCACATCCGGTCGAGTACACAACATTGTATACATTATGCTTCCTATAGCTGATGCATAAGGAATTTTGGACATTATGGACATTTCAAGTTCAGTTTTGGGACACAGCTTCTTCGAAAGAACTGTTCCCGGGCCCATTGAAAATTTTCCACGTTTGGATTCTTCCATACTAAATCTCTTTAGTACTTTTTCTATGTAAACCGACTGTGATAATCCTAACAATCTCTTAGATCTATCCCGATAGATCTTTATACCGAGAATGTAGGATGCATCACCAAGATCCTTCATCTCAAATTGGTTCGATAACCAAGACTTTGTTAATTTCATGTCATCCTTCGCATTCCCAATGAGGAGGATGTCATCTACATAAAGTACCAGAAATTGAACCGAGGTTTCCAATTCTTTCTTGTACACGCAGGACTCATTCGGATTTTGAATAAAACCAAACGATTTGACTGCTTCATCAAATCGAATGTTCCAATTCCTAGAAGCTTGTTTCAATCCGTAGATTGAACGTTGAAGCTTGCAAAACCTTTTTCTCGCTCCCACTGAATGTGAAACCTATGGGTTGCTCCATGTAAATGTCTTTGTCAATGTCTCCATTGAGAAAGGTAGTTTTCGCATCCATTGGTCATATCTCATAGTCATAATATGCAGCAATGGCAAGTAGGATCCTAATGGATTTTTGCATTGCAACCGGGGAGAAGGTTTCATCAAAGTCTACACCTGGTCTTTGAGTAAACCCCTTAGCAACTAATCTTGCTTCAAAAGCAGCCACGCTTCCATCTACTCCGAGCTTGCGATTATATATCCATTTACACCCTATGGGCCTGATCCCATCAGGTGGATCAACCAAGGTCCAAACTTTGTTAGAGTACATGGAATCCATTTCGGATTTCATTGCTTTTTTCCACTGTTCAGAGTCCAAATCTAATAGTGCCTCCTCATAAGTTAATGGATCATTATCCATTTGAGATGTTTGGTGGAGAAAACCATACCATCTCTCAGGTTGTCTAGGAATGTGTTCAGAATATCTTACTTGAGGAGTATTATCACATGTATCACTCTGCTGGGTAGGGACAGGGACGTCACTCTCCAAGCTAGGCGTGGGACCTTGGTCTCGAACCTCTTCAAGTTCTGCGATCTTGCCTTTCTTTTCTTTAAGGAATGAGTCCTCAACAAAAGTGGCGTTTCTTAACACAAAGACCTTTTGTTCAAGAGGATCGCAGAAATGATATCCCATTGACTCTTTAGGATATCCTACGAAGTTACATAAGCTTGATCTAGCTTCAAGCTTATCTCCCACAATACTCTTCACGTAAGCAAAACAACCCCAAATTCTTAAGTAAGAATAGTTAGGGATTTTGCCAAACCACATCTCATATGGGGTTTTGGGTACAAATTTGGAGGGAACAAGATTCAGAATCTTAACTGCTGATTCTAGGGCATATCAAATAGGGTTCTGTTCCTTCTTTCGGAAACTCCATTCAATTGAGGAGTTCCCGGAGGAGTCCACTGAGAGATAATTCCATTATCTCTGAGATAATTATGAAATTTATCACTTAGATAATCGCCACCTCGATCAGATCGAAGTGTCTTAATCTTGTGACCGGTTTGGTTCTCAACCTCCTTCTGAAATTCCAAGAATTTCTCAAAGGCTTCGGATTTATACTTCAGTAAGTACACATAACCAAAACGACTAAAGTCATCTATGAAGGTTATGAAATACTAATGGTTGTTTCTAGTACTTACACTAAGTGGTCCACAAACATCAGTATAGATTAAATCCAACACTTTAGTGGCACGTTCCACTTTTCCATTAAAGGGAGTCTTGGCCATTTTTTCTTTAAGACATGATTCACAATGAGTCAACTCTTTAAGTTCATTATCATAAAATAATCCTAAATTAGTTAACTTAGAAATCCTATCTTTAGAAATATGGCCTAAACGTGCATGCCATAAAGATGCCGAGATCTTGTTATCTCTTTTGCGTTTGTTTGATTGTTGTATATTCAAAATATTGGTGTCTTTAGTTGTATAAAGTCCATTAGATAATGTACCAAATAAAATGGAAGCTTTATTCTTCTTAAGATAAAATTTTCCATTTATGGAGAAAGTCTCATATCCTTCACAATCTAATATTGGAATGGAAATTATATTACGAATAATAGAAGGTACATAAAGGACTTTATTCAAAACTAAAGTAAAGACACCTAAATCTAATCTATACATCCCAATGGCTTGAGCTTGAACGCTTGATCCATTCCCAACCTTCAAGACACATTCTCCTTCTTCGAGCTGCCGAACCTCATTTAGCATCTGAACATCATTACAGATATGAGCACCACAGCCTGTATCAAGTACCCAAGAATTAGAATCAATAGATAGATTTGCTTCAACAATAAACACACCTTTATTTAGAGTATCCTTGTACTCTTGGCAGTTCCTCTTCCAATGCCCTTTCTTGCCACAGTGGTGGCAAACGTCCTCTCTGTGATCCCTTTTCTTCTTGGCCTTTCTCTTTTTAACCCCTTCATCGGGTTTAAGAGATCCCTTCTTCTTGGGAACTTTCTTCCCTTTGCTTTTAGAAGGCTTAGAAGAGGATGTGACCATCATTATTTTGTTATCCTTCTTTATCGGGACTTCAGCAGTCACAAGCTGACTAATCAGCTCAGTGACTGTAGCATGAGCATGATTCATGTTGAAGTTCAGCACGAAAGGATTGAATGATGGTAGAAGCGATGCGAGCAACAAGTCCACGGCAAGGTCCTCCCTTAGAGGCATCTCCATAGAAGTAAGCTTCTCATTCAAAGCGAGGAACATAAGCCCATGTTCGTGGACACTTGTACCTTCTTTCATTCTGAGATGAAAGAGCTCCTTAGAGGTGTTGTACCTTAGAACACGCTCTTTGGGGTGGTACAATTGCTTAAGATTGTCATAAATCTCCCGAGCGCATTCCATAGACTCATGTTGCCTTTGCATGTCCGGAGACATGTTAGCCAACATAAGGCAACGGGCTTGAAGATTGTCTTCAGACCATTTCGCAGCCGAGTCGGAGCCTCACCCTCACGGGTAGGCTCTCCCTCGAAGAGAACATATCTACTCTACTCAAAATCTAAAACTATCTTTAGATTCCGAAGCCAATCAGAGTAATTGGGCCCCGTCAACTTGTTTGATTCGAGGATGGATATCAAAGGGTTTTTGGTTGCCATTTCAGTTTGTAGAGAATCACAGAACTACAACCTAAATGGAAAAATAGAGAAATCATGAGCATGCTAAATAATAACGATTATACATATTATCAAGGTCTTTAGAAATATGTTCTCCCACTGTTTTTAGAAAGTCCAGAAATCCCAACGACTTTAGAAGAAACTTATTTTCTCAATGGGTACTAGGATCCCAAGCAATCTTAGTTTTGGACCCACGACTCGTGAGACATCCAAAGGTCTAAGATTCTTAGGTAGGTACTAATTACCAATTCGATCGCTCATTGAATTCCTAGTAATGTTTTGCATCACTGTTCTTTCGACTATGGACCCACGACTCGTGAGACATCCATATCTACTTCAGTGTTGAGCTAGACCCATCAATCATAAGATCTTAACCAAACTTAGTCTGGAACGACCCACGACTCGTGAGACATCGCCCATTCTAAAATGGTTAAGAAATATTAATCATACAAAATAATTAATCAGGAAACTAAGAGTTAATAAGATCCACTAATTACCCCACGACTCGTGAAACAGCAACTAGGTTCACTTATTAAGTCCTAAATCCTATTGATGGAATGCTAGGAATTTTATTACCGTGATAAAATGCCTATTTATTCGAATTTAGCTCAATATTTAAAAGGGATTTTCGAATGACCTCACCAACATATAATGTTATCCAAATTTTAATTATCTTGTTTAATGGAATTTCACGTAAAGTGCATCACAGAAGCAATCATCAGATAACATAACCTAGCATGATACTAATTATGAGATGATCATCGGAATCCTATCTTATATGTGATTTCGGGAGCCACTCCAAGATCACGAGTTCTAACATTCATGCCACATAAGACAGATCATATAACATAGGGGTACAGAATTTAATGGAAAACAGCCCTATCTATTATATTAATAGAAACCCTCCTAAACATTTTGAGGGGTCTTCTTGTGGCCACCGTTCTTCAAGTGCTCCTTGTGGATCCTTCGTGTTCCATGGGTGCTTATCTCCAAAATGAAAATACAAACCTCACTTCCTAAGTTCTACTCTCTTTACATAAAGTAATATGGCTCAATCTTCATATTGTCCATAGACAAGTACACGGGGCATACCCGACCCAAAAACAATAACAAGGAAAGCCACATAATAAACACATAACGGTATGCACATAAGTAGGGCTCTAACCCCAATTGAAAACGCGCAACTATGGGGCTCTGACCCCAATTGAAATCATCCATGTGCAGAATTTAAAACATACATAAGACTAACCCATGATCATCTAAACTAGCATGATTCCGCTTTTATTTAAATTTACCAACTAAATTTAAAATTCCTTTGACTTCAAGTTACAATTAACTGAAGCAATTGGAATATTGTTCATTATTCACGAATTTATTCAAAATCGAAGACACCAGATTATGACAAAACAACAATTAATTCAAAAATTAAATTTTGTCAAATAAATCATTCAAAGTTATTTTGGTAATTTTCTCAAAAAATAAGAACTTGACTTTAATTCATAAAATTCAAAAATTTGTAATTATTTCAAATAAATAATTTTATAATCTTAAAATCAAAATTTAAAATAAAATCAAAATTTTGTAATTCGGGATTTTACGAAACTGAAAAAACAAGAAGCGAAAACGGGCCCGGGACATCACGCGCGAGGCGCGCAGCCGCCGCCAGCAAGCGCGGGCACAAGGCGCGCGCGAGCGGGCAGCACTGCGCTCACAGCCCACGCGGCTGTACTAGGCAGTAAAGTTGCGCGCCCGCCAACGGCGCTAGGCAGTAAAGCTGCGCGCAGTTGCGCCCCTGGGAGCAAGCGCTCCCGGCGGCTTGGGCGATGCGCGCCCGGGCGATCGCGCGCGGCTTGTCTCGGTCGGTGCGGGGCTGCGTGATGCTGCCCCATGCGCGTACTTGATGCGCGTAACCCCGCGCGCGATCGCACGCGGGTTGACCCGTTCCGTAATTTTCGTTTCGCAATTTCACCAAATTCATGTAATCCAATTTCGAATTAAAACAGTTCAAACTAATCCAAATCAAAACAGTTTAAAACCAGATTAATTAGGAAACAATTTTCGTAAAATTTTCAAGAAACAGTTTTGTTCCGGCAATTTCGTATTTCAAACTAAAATCATGAATACACAACATATACTCAAATTCAAGAATTTTCAATCAAAATTCGTAAAGCTGTAAGGATACAATACGTGCGTTGCAAGGTGGCTCTGGTACCACTTGTTGAAAAACTAGAGCAGAAACGCAGCGGAAATTTAAAATTTTTCCAAAAGATTGATCATGGACTTGCAATTCTCGTATCGTATCTTAGGGTGTTTAGAAACTTACGTACATTGAAGCTTTCTAGTGATGTCAGTACTGCCTACTGAACACCCTTCAAGCGGAATGTCCCTCGAACGGTTCTCGATAGATCCCAAAGCAGTGATCCTCTAAAGTGTATCCACACCAATCCTAGAACACGATCAAGCAAGTGAGAAGGAACTCCTCATCGTATGCACTTATCACTCCATGAAACTGAGTGATCCTTCAAAAGGACATAATCACATAACCAAGTCTCAACAGAGTCAAGGTCGACACTCCCACTGTCTGTCGGACTCTCGACGTGGAGAAGTTTCTAATCCTCGCCTATGGAGTTAAGAACTTGTTTCATGTGTCGTTCCCATAACAACAAAGTTCTTAATGGCTTCATCGGATTAGAGGAGTTCAATACATGCAAAAACACAGTCAACCCAAACAGACATAAATAAGCACATAAAGAAGTGAATACCTATGAACAAAATCATCTCGTTTATTATTCAAAAACTGTTTGTGATATTACAAGGAAATAGTAAAGCCAAAACCTTCTTTAAGGGCATTATTCCTAACATCAAGTGCATCACGCCTTCCCAACCTCCCGGGGCCGTACGTAATACCTTGGATGGAGATCGCGCACAGGAGTGATAACCGACGACCCCATGGCCGTCCTGGGTCTCCCTTACCCACGTCTCCAGGGCCCAACATTACCTTTCATTATCATTCCATTGCATTATCGCTCATTACAAACCATTAACATTACATACATAAGCATTAAACTTTTATAAACATTAAACTTTCATTAAAACATAAGCTCATATATGCTCGTAGATATAGCCCTTTCGAAAGCCAAAACTTGATAACAAGATCATAAATATATCGTACAATACACGTATTTAACTATATAAATATAACATATAGTCGCATGCGGGCTCGAAAATGAGCATTTAAGGGTTTCAGGTCGCTTAACTAAAAAGAAAAGAACCTAAACCTCACCTTTGAACAAAATAGTGTAGTGGTACGAGAAAATAACCCCGAACAACCTTAAACTTCGGGTACGACTTGTAGCACCCCTACACGTGGAGATGTTACACCCCCACACTATAGGTCAATCCATATACGAAACGGGTAATCCGTACATGAACTAGCCTATAGCGAACGGGTGACAATGCAAATAAAAGAACACGCTAGTTGGGCGGGACTAGACCCTCAAATGCAAGATAAATCCAATACATGAAACTTAAAAGCGGAAGCATAATAATATTGTTTCATCATATCAATACATTATCATCCTCTAAATAACATTCACATATATAAGTGCTCAAAACTACTAACACGATACTCTGAAATGCTAATACTTGGAAAGAAACGCTATGCTAGACTCAACTGGATAAAAGACACCACCCGACTCCCACCTAGCACGCCACGAACGAAACCTGAAAGGTGGAGGCGTCAGTCTGTGAAGACCGAGTGAGGGGCATAAATATATATAAACACAAGTAGCATGCAAGTTATAATCTCGGGTAAGGTTTTGTAACTAAATAATATAAGTGCAAGAATAATATAGAACTCGCCCGAGATTACAACTATCAAATTTAACACGATCACCATGTTTATTATAATCATCAGTGGCCCTGGCGAGGGGCATGCGCGATCTCCAACAAGACCTCGACAGTAAAGAAGTTTCATTTAATTAAGTTATCATACAAGTCATTATGGTGCACACGATTAATAACACGAAATCCATCCTTCACCATTTGTGGTGGGTTTGCAAGGCCCAAACCACCCACGATAACACGATGTACCTCGGGAGCATGACTCCCACGTACGGGACTCCTTCCTCCACCAAACCTCTAGGTGGATTCAGGGGGCATCCCCACGGTGTGAGAGAGGTGTGTGAGTTACCCGTCAGCCCTATGCTTTCCCGGTTGGCTCAAACACTCACTCTCGGGCCCATAACGCACGATACACGATAATTTGCCAAACACGATCATGGTTCAATCACGATAACACGATACACGGCTTGCTTGTCATGAACACGATTAGTTTTCAAGAAACACGACTTGTAACACGATACACGGGTAGTTGTTGAATCCTTTGTTCTTGGAAAACGATTATAAAGATACATATATATATGTAATTTGGCCGAAATCCACGTAAAGGTTATATGGTTCTAGATAATTAATAACTAAACCTCACCTTTACCGATAAAATGCAAGTCAAGAGACGGCCTACGGCCCCTGCTCCACGTCACGAGAAGATAATCTGTGCAAGGGATACATGTATACATGAGACTTGACTCTAAATGGACCAAATATGATGAACGGCGAAAATGCAACGAGATGACGAGCAATGAACAATGCGGCATGAAAATATCTTGTTTTGACATGTATTCAATCATATAATAGCAATTTGGGATCAAAGAATGCATTGGATCAACATGCTAAAAATCGGATTTTATGCAAAAAGTTTTGTTCTGTCAGACATGTGGGAACGGCCGTTCCGGCTTCCCTTTGAAAATGGGAAGGGTCGTTCCCGTGGCCCTTTAAAATGCGCCAACGTTTTATATTTTAAAAACACACTGAGGCTGGGAATGGCCCTTCCAGCACGCAGGCCAAAATGGGAACGACCGTTCCCAGGTTCGCCAGCCCACTTTGAATTAAAAGAGTGGGAACGACCGTTCCCATAATGCCTTGAGGCGGGAATGGCCATTCCCAGTTTCTGCAACTGAAAACAGAGCAGAAACAGGGGATGGCTACGGGAAACATTAACAAAGCTACAAAGCTCACGTCTGATCACTAAAAGGGCATGAATTTCTGGTAATATTCAAGCATATATGTTCTAGATATGATAATATATCACTTAAACACATAAACCATGAAAAATCATCAAGATTTCCAAGTTTCATGTTCATGCTTCTTTTGATCACTCAAGCTCAAATTTTCCAATAAATCAAGCTCTAAATCAAGATAAAATCATATAATCATGCTTCAATCAGTCAATAACTCACTTAGGCAATAATTCTCAAACCCTAACTAATCCATATTTGATCAAGATTCATCAACCATGCAAATACCAACCTTGAAATGAAAGAAATGAAGCAGAAAGATAGAGGATGATCAAGCTTCAATTCTTGTAATATCTCTTGAAAAATCTTGATGCAAATGGAAGAAATCTTTTCTTATTTGTTGGGGCTGAGGTTCGGTGAGCAAGGAAGTAAATTTGGAGATGATATGATCACCAATGAATTAACTTGGAAGCTTGAAGATGATATACCGATTCGTCCATTTTTGATTTGTGTGAAATACCACAATTTGCCATTTAATCCTTCAAGTGTTCAAGTCATGCAATTGAGGATATGTAGTTTTGAAATATGATCAATTAAGTTCTTGAAAAGTTATAAAATTAAGTCCCCAAAGTTAAGAAGATAATAAAGTAGGGGCAATTTGGGTAATTAAAGCATTTCCGGTAATTATTTCATGCAATAAATGTTTTCAAGTTATGAAATAAATTATAAGTTTAATATGAATTCATGAAATTATAATAAAATGTAAATTATAAAATTATAATGAAACGTAAGAAATTAATTAATAAAAATCGAGGCGTTACACGACTCCTCCCGGAAGCACCCCTATGATAAACAAACGTAACACTAAAGAATTAGACTCAAATATGTACCATTTAGATGCACGGTGATGCAAATGAGTGCGATGTAGCAAATGAAGTGCAAGAAGTTACTACTTAAAGCGTTCAAATTCATATCACGTAAAACTCATATCAAATAAATCCATAAAATTAATTCAAGATATTTAACATATAATATAATGTGTTTACATTTCTTATAAATCAAAATTAAGTAAATAGGAGGCATAGGAAAGAAATTAGAGAGGTACGAAAATCATACACGCAAGCTCGAATTTCTAAAGATGATATTATATATAAGACTTAATAAAACAATTCAATACTTAAATTTATAACATTTACTATATTATATACAGAACATATAGTATAATATATATATATACCTATCACATATTACTCATGCATGAACACACGTAGACATATACAAAGCATACAATATATATATATTTCCACAAACACACACTCACGTACACAATTCATGCATACACTATATAAATACAAACACATGCATACACACCACAATGAAAGACCATGCACACACACCAACTTCAAGCAAGGAACTCCCCGCCCGGGGAAAAACCTGCACAAAAAGGTCCCCTCCTGGGGACGGACATGCAGAATGTTTTCTGCATAAATGTCCCCGCTCGGGGACACTTTCTTTGAAATTTCTCCCTGCCCGGGGAGAGCTGTTGCAGCAGAAAAAGAAGTGTAGCAGCAGGGCAACAACAACAACTCAACTAAGAATTAAGGCAACGAATAGCAGCAGCAACCAACACAAAATACAGCAAAATCAGGTGCAAAAGTCACACACACGCAGCTGACAGCAACATGGCAACAAAATGGGATAAAATAGCTCAACATAATTCCCTGTTCCAGCCTTCTGAAGTTGGAGTAAGAAATGGCTTAGCTTGACCTCAAAAGGGCCAAAAATGGAGATGGCTTCATGGTACTTCTTCTTCCTCCTTTCTTGGCTGATAGGTTCGAATTCTCAGTAACAAATGAGAGGTAAGGGATGGTTTTGGGTAAGATTAAGTCAAAGAAAGGACAAGTAATGAGTACTCTAGCTCACAAGTAGGTATTAGAGGCGTAAAAGGTACGTATGGCTGAAATCTGCATTGTCGGGGGTCGAAACGGCACCGAAAAATTACGAAACTTATTCCATTACGTCTAAATCGTCGAAAGAAGTTAAACGCCGAAGACGGTACTCGAATCCGAGTACCGGAGCTCGAGATATAAATTAAAACGTACACAAGTGTACTAAAATGACTTGTTTTCCAAATGAGTCCAAAGCTTTCAAAAAGTTGTAATTAAGTGCAAAGTCAAGTTTTCAGTTAAGTCCAACATGTTTTAAAATCATACAATTACATCCTTAAATCATGTATATCACATAATTCATGAAATTAACATGCTCGGGAATAAAATTCATATATTATAAATTCATCATTCTTAAGAATTCACATCATAGATTCACTTAGGGCACATTCTTGACATTTAAATCACCTATTTCATATTATTTCAAATAATTCATATAAGAATCAATAGAATAAAAGATATAAATCCATCAAATAAAAATGAAAATAAATACAATTATGGAAAATAAACTCACCCGTGGCACAAACTTATACGTGCGAAAGAGTGGGGTGTCACATATGTGGGAAGGGGAGTCACACGGCGGATACTTGCCCCGACAACAATCCGACTTTTCAACCTGGAGCTCCTAGGCCTGTGATTCCGGCACGTGCATATGCCCTTAAGGGCGAGGAGCAGAATGTGGAAGTCGACCATAATGCTGTGGTGTAAGGTACCATTTGCATACATAACATGAACATACATGCACTTTTTGATCTGGGTGCCACGCATTCCTTTATTTCTTCTGGACATGTTGCTACTCTGTGCTTGCCTGTTACTTGTTTACATTCTTGTTATGTGATTAGTTCCCCTCGGGGGAAGTCTTGAGACCGATCAGGTTGTCAGAGGTTGTTTGGTGAAGTTGGATGGTAAAGAGTACTCTGCGGACTTCATTGTGATGCCGACTAGAAAGTACTGAGTTATTCTGGGGATGGATTAGTTATTCAAGCACTGGGCTACAGTCGACTGTTTTGCAAAGAAAGTCAAGTTGGCAGAAGAGTTGATTGTGGGAATTGGTTCAAAGTCGGTGCCACTTTTGTCTTTTACAGAGGCTCACAAGTTAGTGAGTGATAGAGCCACGGGATATGTTGCTTATCTTCTCAATAACCCGAATGATCAAACTCAGTTTGAGGATACCGCATTCGTAAAAGAATACCCAGATGTTTTTTCGGAGAATTTGGGTTCGTTACCACCAGATCGGGAGATTGAGTCCGTGATAGATCTAGTTCCGGGAGCAGAGCCTTATTCTAAAACCCCTTATCGTATGGCACCAGCCGACCTGAAAGAGTTGAAGATTCAGCTTGAAGAACTTCTCAAGAGAGGGTATATTCAATCGAGTTCTTCGCCGTGGGGTGCACCGGTTCTCTTTGTTAAGAAGAAAGATGGGACATTAAGAATGTGCATTGATTACAGAGAGTTGAATCGGATTACCATGAAGAACAAGTATCCTTTGCCTCACATTGAGGATTTATTTGACATGTTAAAAGGTTCGGGGGTGTATTCAAAGTTAGATTTGAGACAAGGATTCTATCAGCTGAAAATCCGGGAAGAATATATTCCAAAGACGGGATTCAATACCCGGTATGGGCATTATGAGTTTGTAGTGATACAGTTTGGATTAACTAATGCCCCAGCAACTTTCATGGATATGATGCATCCGATTTTTCGTCCCTACCTTGACAAGTTTGTTGTGATCGTCATTGATGATATATTGGTTTATTCGAGAAGTCCGGAAGATCATGCTCAATATCTCAGCATAGTGTTGGATACTTTGAGAGAGCATCGGTTGTATACAAAGTTCAGGAAGTGTGAGTTCTGGATTGACATGGTGACTTTTCTAGGCCACATTGTCTCAAGTAAGGGTCTTCAAGTGCATCCTTGGAAGATTGAGACGGTTTTTCAGTGGCAAAGTCCGAAAAATACCTCAGAGGTAAGAAGTTTCTTGGGTCTGGCAGGTTATTATCAAAGATTCGTGCAGAATTTTTTTAATATTGTTGTTCCTTTTACCTGATTGACTAAGAAAAAGGCTAATTTTTAGTGGGATGAGGCGTGTGAGGTGAGCTTCCAAGACAACCGCACCAGTGTTAGCACTTCCCGAAGGCACTGAAGGATATACGATATATACAGATGCCTCGAAGGAGGGTTTGGGTAGTGTTTTAATGCAAAATGGAAGAGTGATTGCCTAGGCCTCGAGGAAGTTGAAGGATCATGAAGAGAATTATCCCACTCGTGATCTTGAACTAGCAGCGGTAGTTTTTTATTTGGGAATGTGGAGACACTATCTCTATGGGGTCTCATTCGAGATCTTTTTCGACCACAAGAGTCTCCAGTATTTGTTCTCTCAAAAGGATTTGTATAAGAGATAACGGCATTGGATGGAACTTGTAGCACCCCGCACGGTGGGTCACCACATCCCCCGCAACTAAGCCCAATCCACATACGAGATGGGAAACCCGTACATAAACCAAGCAGAATCGAACGGGAGAGAGACAGACACACACGTAAGCTAGGCGGAACGTAGACCCTGCAAATTAAACCAACCAACAGAAACGAAAGCGTATGCCGAAGCAATTCACACAATCAAACTTAAATTAAAAGCAACAGTTGACGGGTTCAACTAACATAGATCCCTAATCCCGAATATAACATAAATCATAATACAAACGGGTTCTATCTGATTCCTAGAAACCTATCCCGAAATATAATATATCAAAATAATCATATGATATCCATACACACGTTCAAACTTATGCAAATTCAGAAGTGCAATGCAAGGACTAAACTCGACAAAAGACTCGACAGACTCCGCCTAGCTCTAACTCCACCGTAAACCTGTACACTAAACACAAAAAGGGGAAGGGGTCAGTTACACAGACTGAGTGAGGGGCTACCCACACACACTACATACGTATAAGGAGCAAAGCACATTTACTCACACATGGTTCGTGAACTCAGGGATAGTTTTTGCACACCAAACTTTGCCCATGAAACATACGTACAGGGATTCTTAACAATATAGAACAAAGTTTAACTTAGCGGATTCATGCGTATCAAACATAGAAAACATACTTATTATATCAAATCTTATTGAAACATATTTAACTTGTAGTTCCAAAAGATTCATATTTTATCTTAATTATGTGTCTATACCCGTTTCATGAACTTTAACATAGCATACATACATAAATCGGCGGGTACGAGTACCTAATCCCATCCCGGGCTCCTTCAACTAAACATACATAACAAATCAAAACATAACATAGTATACGTATCATACATACCTCCTTCACCGGTGATGGAAGGGTTGCGCGACCCTAACCATCTATACAGACGAGGGGAGCGCGAACACCCAAACCCTCAAGTTCCCATTTCCCCACCAAATCTCCTAGCGGGTTCAGGGTTATTCCTATCCAACTGTGGAGATGTGCACAGGGGTCAAAACCAGCGACCCCATGGTCGTCCCGGGTCTCCTTTACCCACAACTCCGGGGCTCGTACCGAACATATCATAACAGATCAAAACATAACCCGCTACAGAACATAACGTAACAAACTTACATAACAATCTTACCTTGCAACAACTATACTTTACATACCTCTCCGTGTTAAATCCACAACATATCCGTAGCTCGTAGCTCTCGGCTCATAAGAGACACACGGTTTGAAGTATAGTTTGATGTTGCAACCATAGTAAATCATAACATACCAAAACAATCGTACATAGTCTTGAACATAGCGTATCATACTTGCACTTATCACATTCATAAACTTACGTAGTTCGTACATATTTACTTATACTTAAGGTTATAGTTCGCATGCATAGAAAACGAGCACATTTCACAGGGTTTAACTGTAACAAAGGAAGCCAAGAACAACACAAGTGATCCACCCCAGAATCAAAACGACTTACGAAACACCACCCTGGGTGCACCTGAACAAACTGAAGACAAAAAGTAGGACTTAGACTCAAAGATGATCCACATAGACACACGGTGTATGGTTAGACATATAAGAGATTCAAATACATAAGCAAAGTTCATATTCAAACTCATTTCATACAAAGGGAATGCATTTCATAATTTAACATATGCTTAAAACACATTAGGGCATGTTCATGTATGAACACATATCATATTAGTAAAGCAATAAAATGCATATAAGAGCAAATACATACACCTACATAAGATATAACAAGTTAGGAACGGGTTCGAAGGTGAAAAGGTGCAAGAAAAGCGGAAGAAAAGCATAAGAAACGATTCCAAGCAAAACGGGTAAAAGATGGAAATTTTCCTAAACGGACAAACTGTCGGAAAACAATCATAACTTGAGTTTGAGAAATGGGAATTAAGTTTTGTTTCTTGGAAATGAAACTAGACAAAAGGATGTTTCCAATGGTAGGTGGCTCGAATCATGGTTTAAAGCGAGCCGAAAATGGCGTAGGTTTGAACTTGGACGAATGCAGAATTCCGGCGAAGTGGCGACACAATTTTCAAACGGTTATAACTCACAATCTAGAACGAATTTTGAAGTGATTCCAATTGGTTAATGTTCTAGACTCAAAAAGGTTTCTACCATCCAAAATTCAGGCCAAATGGACCGCAAATGAAGGCTGCACGGCCGTGTCAAAATTGGCCTGCGAGCTGACACGGCCGTGTCGGAATAAAAAAAATTCCAACTCGAAGGCTTGACACGGCCGTGTCGGAATAAAAAAAATTCCAACTCGAAGGCTTGACACGGCCGTGTTGGAAATGAACTAATGTTTGACATGGACGTGTTGTGTCAGCTTCTTCGAAAAAGATCAGCAAAATAGCAGGGGTTCGACGGGAGAAGTCCGAAAACAACCCCAAACCTCGTTCCAATCAATTAATACACCAAAATGCATCAAAATACACACATATAACATATTAGTATCATTTTAAATCACATATAAGCACGTTGGGAGCAAGTTATCGCATTTAGGCACATTTCCAACAATTTACCAAACCATGTAATCAAGCAAGGAAATCGAAATTCAATCGGTAGAAATGAGATACTCGAAAAGGGAAACACATTGCTTACCTTGGAACATTGATCGGATGGTCGAACGGGGCACGAGCTTGAGCCAAAGCTTAAGCCCAAAGGGGGTGTTCTTCTCTTCTTTCTTCCTCTTCTTGGTGTTGCACGTGAAAGTGGGGAAAAGAAGAAAGGGGTTGGGCACTTTTTCTTAGCTAAAAAACGGGTAGGGTCGAACGGTATCCGATCCACTCGGATCGGATTTTAAAATGGTTGGGCTATCAAATGACTTTTGAAAATAAAAGGTTAATTCATTGAATCCGAATCATCGAAACGAACTCAATGACAAGGTTAGAATTCAAATTCGAATTCGAATCCCGAGCTCAAGGTAGCCACGAAGGCTAAACCACCCTAAATATAATTAGGTCCCTAATTTGCAAATATTGGACGATTGAGTCCAAGAACATTTAACGAATTCTAATGCGTATATAAGTAAAATAAAACACAAAATGCCACATAAGATATGCAAAACACACATAAGTCACTAAAATACCGAATTAAAATCTCCCGTGACATCGTACCTGGATTGCCGAGAAGACGGGGTGTCACAGAACTTCTTTAGGATTATGACTGAACAACTGGATACCATCCTGGCACAACCAATGTAACACCCGAGCGCAAGGTGCCACATCCCCCGCACCGAGACCCGACCCGCATATGAGATGGATAATCCACACACGAGCTAAGTCACGGCGAACGGGGACACACACACACTCCCTAGGCTAGGCGGGACTAACCCTTAAACCATAAATCAGAGCAACATCAATAAAACGGAAGCAATAACGGTCATATATATATATATATATATATATATATACCATGAGCATGCAAGCTCCAAAAATAGAATTCATATACAAAATCCAACCAAGTATTTCAAGTTCTATCCACATAACGCTCCATAATCAAATTCATATATCAAAAGGAAATCATGAGTGCGAGTGTAACCAAAATCAGAGTGCTAAACACTAATGCAAGACCTAGACGACTTGTATTCCCGCCTAGCACTCCTTAACCTGCACAAAACCACTGAAAACAAAACGGGTTCAGTCCAAAAGGGACTGGTGGGTATAAAAACAGGCATAGTATATAAATATCGCAGAATTTAACATATACATGCAAGCTATAAACCCGTATGAAGTTTTTAGAAGGTTTCCCAAGTGGGTAAAACAAAGAAGGACATCTACGGGTTTACAATGATCATATTCATTCTTAATTAATCCTAGGGTTTCAAGCTCGGCGAGTGAGCGTGCATAATCTTCAACCTTCTCCTCGTGTATTCATAACATAATTTATTGGTTTTCATACATATCTTTCGTGCATATACATACATGATCATAATCATACATATACACCTTCTCCCTCCAAGTGGTGGGCGGGTTTGCAGGACCCGACCACCGGTCCATACATAGGCCAGAGGGGGTACATGAATCCCCCAAAGGCACTCAGCTCCCATTCCCCTCTAATCTCCTAGCGGGGCCCGGTATCACCGTAGTTGGTTGGAACTAACACATGGGATCACCGTCGGCCCTTACCTCCCCGGATAGCCACATGCATTAAGTCCCAGGGCCCGTGCATAACAATCATATCAATCATATCTCGCCAAAACATAAGGTCGGATTCATAAAAGAAGGGTTAAACGTTCGCAATCATTTACTCGAGAAAAGACTTAATATATATATATAATCATATTACTTTGGCTTAAAACCTTTCACATAAGGAGATATATCAGGTCGTTTTATCTAAATAGAAGAGAAACCCACCTTAAACCAACAAAAGAAGACACGAAAGCCTCACTGGCCGGCCTCTTCTCCAACAGGATCAAAATCTGTGCAAGAAAGGTGAAGTGAGACTCAAAATGACCAAATAAGACGCTCGGTAATGAAATGACTATGATATGAATGCATAAAAGAGTATATCATGTGATGAACACGTTCATGTGCATGATGAATATGTTAAAGACATATAAACTTTGAATTGATTCATTAAATGAAGCGTTCATACTCAAATGAGCTCATATTCTTCACATTTCACGTGAAATGAATCCATAAATTTAATAAAATGCTCAAAACACTTCATTTAACATATTAATAATTTATAATTATCATAAAGGAATAAAGAAAATATTAAACGAACCAATTAAACCACATAATAATTCATGCATTGTAAATAAAGGACAAAAAGATTATCTTTCACGTATGTGCATGAAAATTTACATTAAAAAAATCCAAGGTATGGAATGTAACACGTACAGCATCAATTACACAACATATAAGGCATAGAAGATACCATAGAACCAAATAAATCACAAAGGAAATCAAGGTAAAGACGCAACAGCAGCAGTAAATCGCGAATTGGGGTTCAACATGCATGAACGGGCGTTCCTTTGAACAGAACCAAAGCTGGGCCAAAAAGGGGACTGAACGGTCGTTCAGTCCCATGCATGAAGAGCCTAAACGGGGGTTCAGGTGTATAGACCAGCAGCCATGGACTGAACAGCCGTTCAGTCCATTCTTCATTCCGAGCGAACCGCCGTTCACACATGCCGACAGCAGTTTGTTCTTCATCTTTGCAGCTGAAAACTGACCCAAAACCAAGGCACAACAAGGGATACATATAGAGCAACATATATACTACAAATCCATGCCATAATACACGAAAAGAACACAAAAAAACCCAACATTTCAGTCCCCAAAACGTGACAGCAGCTGGCATGGAAGAGCAGATTATTTTCTGCACATTTCTACAAGTTTTCATGAAAATCAACAAGGGTAATTCATGCTAGGCTCAAGTACCATGAAAGATAAGGCAAATACTGAAGTTAAGGAGTTCAAAAGCTCAACAAACATGCATCAATTCAGCTCATAAAGCAAGCAACATCAAGGATTCAAGAAACGAAGCCTAACCTAACTATTCATTCATTGTCTTCAAAACTCATGAAAACATGCTAAAAATTGGGGATGAATGGATCAAAATGACTCATAATGGATGTATATTACAACCCTAAGCTTACCTTGTGGGTTGGACGAAGGTTGGAGGAGATTTGAGCATGAATCTCCAAGGATGGCTTGAGTTACGGGATTTTCGAGAATGCAGAGGAAATTTGGCTGATTTTCTCTAAGTGAGAGGGTATGGTTCGGTTAAGGAGAGCATGATCAGCTAGAGGGTTGAATTAGGGTTCCATAGGCTCAAACCATGGTTAATTTGGTCAAGATTGGAATAAGTTATGGCTATTTTAGTAAAACATGGCAGTTTAGGCGTCCGTTGTGTGTTTCGGTTGAATTTCGGAGGTTCAAATAAATTTGGAAAAATATAAGGCTAAGTTTGTCAAACTAGAATTTTCGATACGAGTTCAACGAAGTTGACGAAACTCGAATCCGAGTTTCCTAGCTCGAGATATCAGATAAGGAACCAATGGTGCGCTAATTGCTCGTTAGCCCCCGTTTTGGATTCCGAACCAAAACAAATTCCAAAACTCAATCAAACGAATCCGAAAACATAAAACGAGCATATGAACATATTCATAACACATATAAGTCCAACATATTAAATTTCTACCAAATTCCGAATTCATTTCACGTAGAAACGGCAAGCAAACAATTCATTCAAGCGCAAATAGTTCAAAGAAAATTCATATAAATTCAAATTCAAATATTTTCAAATAATTAAATATTTCTCTAATTAACATAATATAAAATAAAGAAATGAATAACGTAATTAAAATAAATTAAACGCGCACGTAATTATCACATAATTCATACCTGAACGATTTGGGAAAATCGGGGCGTTACAACCAATGTGGTCAGGGATGCGCTTAGTAGGAAGGCAAGCGTGTCTAATGTGGAAGTAGAACTGTTAAAGCTCAAAGCCAGTGTTTCTACTATTTCAATTCAGCCAGATCTTCAGCAACAAATATTTGAGGCTCAGAGAAGTGATCCCGGGGTTAAGAGGTTACCTGATAAGGCTACGACCGATCCGGAGTGTCCGTTTGGGTTTGATGATTTCGGGGCTTTTAAGATTCAAGACCAGAGTTGTTGTACCCAAGGAGTTGAGACGGTTAATTCTTGAAGAAGCTCACTGGTCAGCTTATGCGATACATCCCGAAGGGAATAAGATGTATAAGGATCTCAAGCAATACGATTGGTGGAATGGACTAAAACGGGATTTGATCAACTTCGTGAAACATTACATGACCTACCAGGTGGAGAAGGCAGAACACCAGAAGCCGTCAGG
The DNA here is from genome assembly GCA_037501455.1 of Lantana camara. NCBI lineage: Eukaryota > Viridiplantae > Streptophyta > Magnoliopsida > Lamiales > Verbenaceae > Lantana > Lantana camara. Next base: position 78,943,570 of record CM074859.1, read on the forward strand.
GCTACTACAACCGTTGCCTATTCCGGAGTGGAAGTGGCAACAGATAGCTATGGACTTTGTTTCGGGATTACCAAGAGTGAAGGGTGGTTTTGATGGAATTTGTGTCATCGTGGATCGATTGACGAAGTCAGCTCACTTTCTTGCAGTCAGAATGTCTGACAAGGTAAGCAAGTTAGCTAACAAATATTGTGATGAGATTGTCTGACTTCATGGGGTATCGGTTAGCATTGTGTCGGATAGAGATCCGAGATTTACTTCAAGATTTTGGCAAGAGCTTCAGAGGAATTTGGGGACAAGACTTCAGTTTAGCACAACTTTTCATCCTCAGACAGATGGACAGTTAGAAAGGTTGATCAGGTATTTGGAAGACATGTTAAGAGCTTGTGCTTTAGATTTTCATAGCTCGTGGAATGAGCAGTTGCCACTAATCGTGCTTGCTTACAATAATAGCCACCAAACCTCGATAGAGATGGCACCTTATGAAGCTCTTTAAGGCAGAAAGTCTAGATCTTCGTTGTTCTTTGACTTGGAAGAGTGGAATTGGACTAAACAAGAAGGCGTGAAATGAGGGGAGAAGAAAGAAAAACCCTCTAAGGCCGTTCAGGATGCAATTGATAAGGTCCAAATGATAGGACAATGGATGAAAGCAGCTCAGAACCGTCAGAAGAGTTATGCTAATCTACAAAGAAAGAACCTTGAGTTGGAGGTTGGAGATAGAGTCTTTTTAAGGCTTCTCCAAGAAAAGGGTTCGCAAGGATTGGGAAAGGAGGGAAGTTGAACCCTCGGTATTTGGGTCCGTTTGAGATTTTAGAGAGAATCAGGGATACAGCCTACCGTTTGGATCTGCCTCTGAGTTTGACCGGGATTCACAAAGTATTTCATATTTCTCAACTTTGGAAGTATTACCCAGATGAATCAGAGATTTTGCCTATTGAGGAAGTGGAACTTGAGCCTAATCTTACCTTCGTTCAGAAGCCGGTTAAGATATTGGATCGAAAATTTCAGGAACTCAGAAACCGGCGTATTCCACTGGTTAAAGTTATAGCACCTGCAGCGCGGGAATATGAAATGGAAAGTCCATACACGAGCCTAAGTCTAAGCGAACGGGAGACCACACACTCGCTAGGCTAAGCGGAGCTAAAACCTACTCAGAGCTCGCAACAAATAGACAATTAGCGGAAGCAAATGAGTTCTAGTAATATAAAATGTCGAGATTTACATATGCATGAAATAATCAAATATACAAAGCCATAACAATTCATATTTCCAAAAACAAAATTCATAACATGATCAATTCATTAAATATAAGACCAAAATGAAATGCAATGCACCTAACACGACCTATACCCAAAAGTGAGACTCGAACGACTCACTTCTCCGTCTAGCTCGTGCTCAAAAGACCTACAAACTAAAAGTGGGAAAAGAGAGGTGTCAGTCATATCTCGACTAAGTGACGGGGCTAACACATACCGACACACTATACATATAAATAGCAAAGCACGTAAAAGATAAAGGTTATGAACCGGGAATAGGTTTTGCATACCAAAACATTTTCAAAGGGCATTACATATCATATACGTATACATTACATTATTAAAGACTTTATTCCCATTCCATAATCCAACCATTTCATTAAGCTCGGCGAGTACCAGCATTCCACCTCTACTTCTCATTACATTACATTATAAAACAGAAATCACATTCAATCCCCTTCTCCGGTGATGGAAGGGTCGGCCAACCCTTTCCATCCACTACGTTAAGTATAGGTCGTGAGTTTCATGACGCTCACACCTAAGGATTCCAACCCCCACCAAACCTCCTAGTGGGTTCCGGGTTGATCCTTTAAAGTTGGAGGATGCGCATAGGGGTCATAACCGGCGACCCCATGGTCGTCCCGGGTCTCCCTTACTCACATCTCCGGGGCCCAACATTACCGTTACATTACATTATCATTACATTCTCGCTCATTACAAATCATTAACATTACGAACATTATCATTAAACTTTCATAAAACCATGAGCTCATATATACTCGTAGATATAGCCTTTCCAAAAGCTTATAAGAGCATACCTTACCTTGCAACTCAGCTTATGCTATAGACGTACCTCTCCGTGTCATCCTAATCCGTAGCTAGCATGAAGACACACGGTCTGGAGCATAGCCTCATTGCAAAACATATTCAAGCTTACATATGCTCGTATATATAGTTCGAAAACCTTTAATCATATGACAAAGTCATAAACATATCGTATAAGCACATATCTAATATGTAAATATAATAGTATATTCGCATGCGGGCTTGAAAACAAGCACATAGGGGTCTTAGGTCGCTTAACTAAAAAGAAAAGAACCTAAACCTCACCTTTGAACAAAAGTGTAATGCGGTGCAAGAAAATGATCCCAAACAATCTAAACTTCGGGTACGACACCTCCCGGAAGCACCCCTGAGACAAACAAACGTAACACTAAAGACTTAGACTCAAACATGTACCATATAAACGCACGGCGATGCAAATGGATGCTATGAATGCAAGAAAATATCAAATGAACACTTAAACATTTACAAATTTCATTTCACGTTTTTCCCCTTTCAATATCATAGCATAAATTTCATATGACGTAAAATTCGTATCAAATGAATCCATAAAATTAATTCAAGACATTTAACATATAATTCAACATAGTCACATAGCATATAAGTCATAAACAATTAGAGAGAAGGAATTAAAGAGCATGAAATGAATTACGAAAATCATGCACGCGAGGTCGAGTTATTTAAGATTATAACATATATAAATTTAATAAATCAATTACATATTTAAAATGATAATATAACATACATTATATTACATTTATAATATATAATATAACGTATATATATATATTTATGAATATATATGTATATATATTCACACTCACGTACACATGCAACCACATGCATAATTATAATTACAATATAACACACACACATATATATATATATATATATATATATATATATATATATCATATACTCACGTACACGCACACTTGCACAAAGCATGCATTATAATAATATATATATATACAAACACACACGTACACGCACACCATGCATAAATTACATTACATTATACTCATGCATGCAAAAATTTCAATTCCTATAATTATACTACATATACACATGCACTAAAACATATCTATATACACATATATATATATATATTAGCATGCACACACGTACACATACATATGCACATTTATATAAATATATATATCATTACTAATTTCAAGCAACAATATGTAGATATATATGTATATTCCGACACACACCTATATGATTACAATATACAAACATATATATATATACACACACACTCACGTACAGCAACATTAAAGCTCACCTCATGCATGAAATTTAAACATACTACAAGCACACAACAAGAACGTAGCTCCAATGCAGAAAGTTTCTGCATCAAAAGTCCCCGGCCGGGGACTCTTCCCTAGCAAATTCTCCCCGCCCGGGGAGAAGCATAACAGCAGCAGCAGTTCGGCAGTTACAGAAGCTCAAAACAATGGAGAAAAACCGGGGAACGTAGCAACAGCAACAGGGCAGGTATGAACAAAAATTAACAGCAAGAAACATCTCAAAACTTAAGCAATTTCAGTCACAAACTCCACCGACAGCAACTTAGCATCAAATGGAAGAGAAAAGATCAACATTTCCATGGTTTCTTGCTTAAAAACTTCAAGAATATTAATGATAACTCTTTTATCATTCAACTACCAGCAAATATATATATATATAGCAGCATTAAACAGGCAAAAGAAGTCACAAAATCAGTCTCAAAACTCAAGATATGCATAGGTAGAGCAAATATTCAAATTTTGATGAAAACCTAACTATTCATGCCTTCAATCAAACTCATATGATCTCATGCTTACACCAAGAAATTCATGAATGAAAATAAAGCTTAGAACATCGAGATTAAGAATCATACCTTGATCTTGAAGAAGGAGCAAGGAATCGGAAGGTTTGAGCTTAAAAGGTATAAAAATGGAGGTTCTCTTCTTTTTCCCTTTTTGGAGCTTCTTTCCTTGCCTCTTTCTTGGGGGAAATTCATGCAGCAGCAGTATGGGAGGGAGAGAGAGAGCTTAGGTTGTAAATAAGTCAGGAAAATGATGGGGATTAGGTCTCCTAGCTCAAACATAGGCCATAGCGGCGTTATAGGGCGCGAGTGGCTGAAATTTGCTTCGTCGGGGGTCGAAATGACATCGAAAAATTACGAAACTTGTTCCATTGCATCCGCGTCATCGAAAGGAGTTTAACGCCGAAGACAGCACTCAAATCCGAGTGCCGTAGCTCAAGATATAAATTAAAATGTACACAAGTGTACTAAAATGACTCATTTTCCAAATGAGTCCAAAACTTTAAAAAAGTTGCAATTAGGTCCAAATTTGAAATTCCAATTAAGTCCAATAATTTTAAATCATCCATTTGCATCCTTAAATCACGTATTTCACATAATTCACGAAATTAACATGCTCGGGAATAAAATTCACGTATCATAAATCATAATTCACAAGAATTCTCATCATAGTTCCACTTAAGGCATTTTCTTGACATTTAAATCATATATTTCATTTTATTTCAAACAATTCATATAAGAAACAATTAGAAATAAATATGAATGCATCAAATAAAATGAAAATAAATCCAATTACGGAAAATAAACTCACACGTGGTACAAACCTATACGTGCGAACGAGCGGGGTGTCACAAAAGTCTTATGGAGAAGTGGTAAGTTAGAAGAAGCCACGTGGGAATTGGAGGAGAAGATGACTAGGTTTCATCCTGAATTATTTCCGGGCAATCAGTGAATCCGAGAACGGATTCTTTTTAATCGGGAGAGGTTGTAACGCCCCGACTTTTCGGTCGTACATGTATAATTTATGTGTTTACGTATTTGCTCCTTTCAAATATTTAACTATGTTATTATATGTTTATTTTATATGTTATTTTATTTACTATTTCAATTTGAACGAATGAACTTATATATGATCTTGATTATGCGCCGTTTACATCCGATTCGATTTCCTACTTTTGAGAAATTTTGGTGTGGTTGAGATATGTGAGTTATGATTATGTTTTAATGATCATTACTTGATTTCGACCTTGTTTGTGTTGGTTTCGGATTTATTTTGAGTTTTGTAACCAAATCGGGGCTAAAGAGCATTTAGCGCACCTTTGGTTCCGGACAAAGTATCTTGAGCTCGGGAATTTGGATTCGAATTCTGTCACCTCCATTGGATTCGTATCGAAGGTTTGAGTTGAATGGAATAAGACTTATATTTTTCTACGCTCGTTTGGACTTTTGAATCTCAACCGAAACAAGCTATGTCCATAGATTTCCCACCCTTAGCCAAATTAATCATAACTCTCTCCACACACAACCAAATTGACCAAGGTTTGAGCCAAAATAACCCTAGTTAAACACACTATCACCTCATCTCTCAGCCATCTCGTTCCATATACCAAGGAGAGAAGAAAAGCTCAGCTCAGTCAAGCCAAGAAACCCTCCAATTTTCGCCACTATTCACTTCACCAACATTTTGAACTCATAACCTCTTCCAACTTTATCTAATCCAAGAGGTAATCATGTATTTGTGATTAGAACTTCCTTGTGGTCATTTGAAGCTAGAGTTTGCATGTTTTCATGGAGCTTAGATCATGTTTAGAGGATTTCAATGAATAGTTGGATTTTTGTATGAATCATTGATCACATTCATTTCTTGGAGTTTTGGTTGGTTTGAAGAATATCTACTGATCACTTTAGTATTTTTATTGCATTTATAGGCTTGTATTTGAGGGTTGTAGAGCATTAATGAGATTTCAGGAATGAAGGATTGATTTCTTGATAATGAAGATGCTTGATTGATCAACCTTTGCTTTCTTTTTCTTGCTTGGTTATATGTATGTGTATGTGGATTGAATTTGCTATATTTTGTGATTATTTTCATGCCATTTATGTTGCCTAAGAGCTACCTTGTTGTTGCCCCTATTTTTAAAGCTTTTCTCCCACGAAACAGAGCCCTGCTCTGTTTTTCATTTCGAGCACGAAGGCTCGACACGGCTGTGTCATGATTGCCTTGAAAAAGGACACGACCGTGTTGATCTCTGGGCACTTGAAGAATTATTTTTCAAAAATCAGACACGGCCGTGTCCAAAACCTTTAAAAACATGACATGGCCGCGTTAATCGTTCAAACTTGGAATTTTATTTTTCAAAATTCAGACAAGGCCGTGTGCAAAACCCTTTGAGAACCTAACACAGCCTTGTTACTCAAGTTGGCAGCTTCAAGGTGTTCTTTCATTATTTCTTGTTGTGTTTTCCCACTTCATTCATGATTATATACAACGTGAACTAGATGAACTACGTGTTATGATTGTTGTATGTGATTATGTATTAAATTGCTATTGATCATGAAAGGCTTGAACGTGAACGAACGATTTTGAACGTTTATGTATCCCTAATACGTTAATTGTGCATAAGAACATCGTCATTGCATGATTATATCTCTTATGCACTTCATATCATGTTTATTTCATCGTCGTGCATCGTATTTGGTCATTTTGAGTCCCACTTCACCACTTTTGCACAGATTTTGGTCCGAACGGAGACGAGGCCGATCAGTAAGGCTTTTGCACCGTTTCTTTTGCTTTATAAGGAGGGTTTATCTTCAATTAGTTAAATGACCTGATTTATTTCCCAATGTGTAAGATTTTAAGCTCAAGTATTATACGTATATATATATATATATATCACGTTTTTTGAAGTCAATGATTTTGAACGTATAACCTTGACTCTTTCAAATACCCTACCTAGTGTTTTGGCGAGACATGATTGAATGCACTGAATGGGGGCTCTGCGAAGCATGACTGAATGCACTGAATGGGTTTATTCGATTGAGATCAAATGGATATGAAATGCACTTAACTTTAGGATCGAGATTATTGGGGTTCCAATTATTCCCTTGCCCTAGATCATGATTGAGAGATGGGACGTAGGAGAATTGTATCTTGCATGATTCGATGACTTAAAGGTTTTTTCGAATTAAGACATTCTTATTCAGCAAGGGGTCATACACCTGTTGCTAAACTATGGTCGTATAATCTGTGGACTGTTTAATTAATTAGGAATTGAATAATTAGGATCACTGTTAATTGAATTAAGAACCTAGAGGGTCACACATAACAACCTGGTCCCGTTGGTTAAGGCTTGAAATTGATTAAAAGAGTTGATCGGACCAATGGAAGATTGGTGGGGTCTACAGGTGGGGGACACGTGTCCCTAGTGACACGTGTCACGTGTGTTAGTGTTAATTAAATAATTAATTTGATTAACTATTTAATGGAATTTAATTTAACTATGAATTAATATTAAAGTTCTAATTTGGAGAAATAAAGTGTAATAAATAATTAATTGAGAACTAATTAATTATTAGCTTCAAGTTATTTATTATTAAATAAATAAAGTAAAATAAAATATCTAAGAGAGTTAGATATTATTCTTGCTTGACAAGTTGGTCAAAAGGAGACTTTTGGTCAATGTAAGAATCTTTCTCTGCAAGCAAGAAATCCCTTACCAAAAGGGTTTCGGAATTCTTGACCAACAAGGAAAAGGGGTTCGAACCCCTTGTGCTATAAATAAGTGGGATTCGAACCCCATTAAGGGTGATAGAAAAAATTCTCCTTCCCCGAATATTATACGCTAAACCCTAGAGCCTAAACAAGGAATATAGAACGAGAATCCTCCATACTCGGATTGTGGTCGAGGTTGGTGGACTAATTCTCTAGAGGGCTACTACCGTGAAGTCTTGAAAGATTCGAAGGAGATTTTGGGGATAAGCCGCGTGAAGAGCGTTCTTGGGTGGCTAAAACGTGTCAAGAAAGCTTCTATCTAAGTGAGTTTCTTGATCTCAACGAATTTGGGAAAAGGAATTACAAGATTGGATTCTATCTTTTGGGAAAATTTTTTAAATTTTCGCTGCGTTTCTGTTTCGTTTTCCCAACAAGTAGTATCGGTGCCACCTTGTAAGGCCTATTTCTGATTCGTCTCAATTATTCTGAATTTGGTAGAAATTCTTAGGCTTAGACGCGAATTGAGTATTCATAGTTCTTTTAGAAAATCTGAGAAATTGAATCTGTATTTTTCCTGAAAGTTTCTGAAAAACTATTTTCTGAAAAATTTGTTTTGAAACTGTTAAATCGGGTTTTAATTTTAGATTGAATTGGGTTTTGGAGAAACCTGTAATACAAAAAACAAAACGCAATACGAAAACGTGAACCTAGGCTTGCTAAGGCATAGCACGCCTAGGCTCGCACATCACCGCCCAGCTTGTAGCGCCCAAAACGGAAGGCACCACATCCCCCGCACCAAGACTCGACCCGCATATGAAATGGAAAGTCTATACACGTGCCAAGTCACGGCGAATGGGGACCACTCACTCGCTATGCTAGGCGGGAGCTAACTTCGAAACCAAATAAACAATTCCAAAGAATAAAATACACGTGCGGAAGCAAAACATATAATCAATCATAGTTGCAATTAGCAATTGACGGATTCAACTAACATAGATTCCTAGTCCCGAAATTCCAAACATAAATCATAAATCATAATTCACATTTAACGGGTTCAATCTATCCCTAGAAGCCTGTCCCGAATTTATAAAATGAAATCATAACAATTCATACATTCATTGTAAAACTTAATTAATATACAAAATGCGTGTGGTGTGACTCAGACTTAATCACATTCATACATATTCATTCATAATCAATATCATACGTAATCATAAACACTTACACCTTTTTCCTCCGGGTGGTGGACAGGTTAGCAAGACCCGGCCACCGGTCCATACATAGGCCAATGGGGGTACATGAATCCCCTAAGGGCACTCAGCTCCTATTCCCCGCTAAATCTCCTAGCGGGGGCCGGTATCACCGTAAATGTGGTGGGACTAGTACAAGGGATCACCGTCAGTCGTTGCCTCCCCGGATAGCCACTTACAGTATGTCCCTGGGCCTGTATGTGAATAATCATGTCCACGCCAAAAATCATAAAGGAGGGATACATAAAAGAAGGGTTTTATGTTGGAAATCATTTACTGTTTTTGAAAAGACTCGATATATATATATTTTTTAACTTAAAACCTTCACGTTGGATATATCGGGTCGATTCATATCTAATAGAAGAGACACCCACCTGTTACACCTTACTGAACAATACCAAGAGGAAAAGAAGACATGAAGATAGCCTAAGAACTTGGCAAGAGTCCGCCTTGGAGAAAACTGTACAAGAAATGGTACGGTGCAATCATGAGACTCAAGACTTCATATGAACCATATATGACGCACGACAATGAATTAACATGATATAACATTTACAAGAAGTGAAATGGGGTCATGAAGTCACATAATCAAGTAATTCATTCAAGTACATTTAATAAATGAAGGTTTGAAGTTCAATCGTTTCATATCTTTCATAATTCATAGCAATATCGAGCCAAAATCTTCAAACAATAATCATATTACACATTTCAACATGTTAGAATGTATATAATAAGTGAAAAGGCAAGAGGAATCACTTGAGACATCAAACGAATGCAAGAAAGCACTTAATGTTTCATATAAAAGCACTTAAGCCACTTTATAGCATATTAGTTCGTTACCCGACAAAGTCATATCAAAACACTCCACAACTTTAATATATTAATTATACCACATAACACATCATATTAAAACATTTCATTAGCATTCATAAGTTTAAAAATGCATAAGAGAGGCAAATGATACAAGAAAGCTTCAAACATGTCATTTAAACGTTCATGCATTCAATTCACGTTTACACTTATCCAATGAAACCATAAAATTAAAATAAATAATCAAACATATAATATATTATCAATTAATCAAGCATACATTTCATTCAAACCACATACGGAGTCCGAGGAAGTGGATGGAAAGCAAGAGAACGATTTAGGCACGTTTTTGTGACAGTTGACAGTTTTTAAAATGCACAAGTTGTAAAGAATTGAACATATCTTGAGTTCTAGAAGTTGGAATTGGGTTTTGTTTATTGGATATGAAACTAGACAAACAGGTCTTTCCGATATGTGGCTCGAATTGTGGTTCAAGGCGAGGTGGAAATGGCGTAGGCTTGAAGTTGGATGAATGCAGATTTTTAGTGAGGTGGCGACACCAAAAAGAATTAATTATATCTCACAAATTAGAAGGGATAATGAAGTGATTCTAATTGGAGAATATTCTAGACTTCAAGAGGTTTCCGTGTGTTCAAGATTCAGGTCAATCAGAGTTCGTTTGAATGGGGCGCGGTAGCGACAAAGTTGTACTGAAAAACGTTAATGGCCGCGAAGGCAATACAGTAGCTCCAAAAGGGGATGGTCGCGGCCGCGATACTTTTAAGGGTAAAACGGGCGCGGCCGCGACCCTAGACCAGGCGAGAAAGTTCACAATCGAAGGAAGAACGCAAGGGGGCTCATCTCGGGCTCCCGTATGGACCGAAAACACCACAAATCACACAGAACAACCAAATACAACATATTTATACACATATAACTCATCAATTGATGAATTAATCCATCAATTCACATAAACCCACATTTATATATATACATAGATATACATACAACATATATAAAGATTCTTGCTCCAAGAATACCAACAATCAAGTATAGAATTCAAAGATTATCACATATTCAAGCATATACACACAAAGATTGAAGTTATAAAGCAAGAATCACATACCCCTAGATCCTACATCAATTCATTCGTAATTTCACATATATAAACACATATACCTTGGAAGAGAGGATGAGAAGAATAAGATGATGAGGGCTTGAGTTTTTGTCTTTAATGGAGAAGAATGGAGCATGAATCTCTTGCCTTTCTTGCTTGATGTTGGATCGATCAAAAAGAATAAGAAAAAAAATAGGGTCTGGAGCTTGGTGTGTGATGAGAGAAAATGAAGAGGAAAATAATGAGTGGAAAGGGGTGTGTGTATCGTGCTTTAAGGGAGAGAAGAGGAAGGAGTTTGCACTTTGGTCCTACAAGAATTTAAGTGCTTCAATTAGGGCCCAAGGTTTGGTATGTGATCAATTAGGGTCCAATTAAAAGTTCGATCGAGTCCAAGGATTTCATATAATTTCAAATATGTGCATAAGTGAAATAAAACTTTTAATTAGCAAGAAAACAGGTTATAAACGAATTTAAACAGGATAATCAAGGTTCATATAAATCATATAGGTCACGTAATGGAAATTAATTCACGAAAGTAAAATATATTAAAAGTCCACTTAGCATATAAAACACACATAAGTCACATAACTCTCGGTCTAACCCACCGTGATGTTATACCTCGCTTACCGAAAAACAGGGCGTTACAACATCTCCCCCTTAAGAAGGACCTGTCCTCAGGTCCACTGCCTCGAGTTCTAACTTTTGAACAAACTATCCCGTGTTCATCCCACGTGGGTTAGCAACTTCCCGTCAGGAATTAGTTCGGAAAAAGGTCTTCAAGCAACAAGGGGTCTTCAATTGTTGTTATGTCATGACCCTTAACTCTCCGAAACCTAAGCACTCGAAAGTCTATTCAAGTAGCAGGCAACGAAAGAACCCCGTCTTTCGAACAACAAGGAGAGAACCCCGTCTCTCACAAGCAACAACGAGAGAACCCCGTCTCACAAACAACAATGAGAGAACCCCGTCTCTCGAACAACAACACAACAACCCAAGAGAAAAGATAAATAAACAGGCACATATATACCACATAAGAGATAGGTAGAAACATCAAGTAAATCAAGTATCGTTCATGCAAGAGCAGTTAATACCACAAACGATTAAAGCACATATAATATTAAGAAATTGTTCAAATTAAAGTGGTATGTATGTATATGCCATGAATGTTTGGTGTGCCGTTCACCATAGTAATAAAATTGATGATGATGCTCTCATTGCCCGCGCCAATACATTAACCCACGATTGAGTTGTTTCTCAACTCCCTTCTTTCTATCCTTAAGCACACGCCGGGTCCTCAATCCATCCCATCTTTCAAATAACTCGGTCTCGATTCCTTTTTCCTCCTTTTCACCTTACCCTTCCAAATTCTTAAGTGTTCTCTTGGCCTCAATCCAATCAACTCGTTTTCCAAACGAGTCCCATTTGGTATCCTCGGTTTATCATGGAAAACGGTTGACATACCTGTAAGTCATCTCATTTTAAAGGCTCGGTTGAATTGACTCTCACTTTTTCCATTACAGAATATGATGATCTGATTGACCTTTCCTTTACCCGATATGCTTTTTGCCATTTCTTCTAGTTCCTTCATAGCTCCTTCATCTTAGGCGTCCGATTCACGTCATGTAAAACTTTATCTTTTAAATCCTTGGAAGATTGAGTTCATCCTTGTCCCATAACAAGAAATTAAAGGTATTGTTTTTCTAACCACCGATCATTCTTCACCCGGCTTTAACGATTTAAGTCCTAAACATCTCTTATCGCTTGGAGCATAACTTTTCCTCTTCATGCTTTGGGGTTCTAATCTCCTTGATCTTGAAATTCATCGAATGCTCTTATTCCTTAATGCTTTTGTAAAGTCCGTAGCTTGTTAAAACTTGCATCTCTGTTGTTCCTGCTAGAAGTAATTCTCTTGACACAACAGGAAGCTTGAGTTTATTCCTTGATCGTACTCTCCCCCTTAGTTTCCACCTTGGCTCGTTGAACTTGGTCCATCATTTCTTTAACCCTAATTCCCAACTTCTTCAAAACTTCCATTGCACCCTTGTCTACTTTGCAACCCAAGATTCCTTTCCTTTCTTGATCGAAATTCGACTCGTTTTGAAATGGTATGCGATGAGTGGGGTAGAGAAGACTTTCTATCAAGAAAACACCAAACTATGCATGTTGGGTAAAAATGCTCGATTCATGTAGCACATTTTCAATAATTAAAGTATGCAACATATCCAAGTAATTATATCAATTAAACACAATGTAAGAAAATTAGATAATTAACATAGTGGATAATGCACGTGCCATGAATGTATGTACGTTTCGCCGTACGGATAAGCTTTAGTCCGACACCTCATCATTTACTCTCGAATTTATTGATCTTTGTTTGTTTAACCACGTTCTTCAGGATTTCCTTAGGTCTCTTGTATAAGATAGTGTGTCCCCCACGGTCCGAGATGTTATTTGATCCCAAATTCTATACCCATGGAACCGATCTCTTGATTCTTTTCCAATTTCAATTCTAATTTGTTAAAAATCTTCTCCATGGTAATTACCTTGGTCGAAGTTGCTTTGCTCTATCCTTTATGAGTTCATATGGAAAAATGAACTCTCTTTGTCCACGATTAAGTAATCCGATTTCCTCCACTCCGATCCGAATACCGACTTAAATGTCAACTCGGGTGTCTTGACTTCCTATGGCTTCCAAATCTTAAGAGTTCCTTGCATCAACTTACGTGTCTCCATGGTCCAAAATTTCGTGATTCTTGAACCTAAATTCTACTTGTTCAAAGTCCCATTGACTCATATCTTGTGAATTCAAATTGGTTGAATGATTCGTCCTCCAATTGGTTACACTTGAGCACATAATTTCCTTCCAAAAGTTCTTTGCCTTTCTTTTTCATTTCCGTTTGTTGCTCTGTATCTTTTATGGGGTTATATTCACCGGGTTGATTGATTTGGTCTAACTCTTCCAAATTCGAATTTCATCTCACTCGAAATTCGGAGTATATCAATTTCCTCTTCTTTTCCTTCTTCCCAAACTTAACTTCTAAGAACTTGACTTATTCGGAAACTCTTCCTTGATGATTTGTATTGCTTACCATTCACAAACCCTATGGTATTCCGAAGCTTCTTTGGCGATCCTTGGCATTTATCATCCAACGAACCTATTTTACATTAGATTTTGTTGAAGGTCTTCGCCTCTTTGTTGGTCCAAACCTCGAACTAAAACACCTTCAAGGTTTTCCTTTGCTTTTTCGTGAATTAGATGATCCCGATTGGCCATTGCATAAAGGTATTTACTGATCAATTCATTGAAGGCATCGAGTGAAGTAGTAACAATGTTAGTTCTAGAATCAAAAGCCCATATTGCTCCGAGTGAAAAGGGGGAGTGTAACGCCCCAGTTTTTTTTATTAGTACAGCATGACGTATGTGTTTACTAAATTGCGCGAAATAATCATTTATACGTATTTTACATATTTAATTTTATTTTTTTTAAATGTATTAAATGTTAATTATTTTATTTTAATAATATTAATATTAAATATATTTATTTAATATATATATATATATGTTAAATGTGCACGATTTGTTTAATGTATTTGCATGAAAGCATGCAATCCATTTTAATTAATAATTATGCATGCATTTCTGATTTTATTAGTGCATGCATGCATTTTATATTTATAATTATATACGTATTAATTTGTTATATTATTTATAATGTTATGAAATTTTATTATTACATTGCGTACGAGTGACATTTACGTGCTTCGTTTCTATTTAAATTGATACCGAAATTTCGTGCAAACTTAATATGTTGAACTTATACGTGTCTTGTATGTGAATATTTGTTCGTTTCGTATTTTCGGACTCATTTGCTTGTGTTTCGGATTTAATTTGAATTTTGGAATCCAAGTCGGGGGCTAACGAGCACTTAGCGCAACCTTGGTTCCGTATTTAATATCTTGAGCTCGGGAACTCGGATTCGAGTCCCGTCAACTCCGCTGAACTCGTAACAAAAATTCGAGTTTAGTGAACTTAACCTTATATTTTTCTAACGTCAATTGAACCTCTGAAATCCAACAGAAAAACGAAACGGCGACCAAACTGACCTTGCTGCACTAAAATGACCATAACTTATTCATTTGTTGACCAAATTAACCGTGGTTAGACTCCATGGAACCCTAACTCAACCCTTTATTCATCCATTAACCCCCCAAACCGAGATAACCCTTCCCACTTGGAGTAAATTGGCCAAACATCATCTTCTTCCCAGTTTTTCACCTAGCTCAAGCCCTACCAAGAGATTCAAGCTCAAATCTCTTTCCAAACCTCCATTAATCCATAAGGTAAGCTTGGATATGTTATGTACATTCAATATGAGTCATTTTCATTCATTCATCCCTAAATTTAAGCATGGTTTTATGAGGTTTTGACAGAGATGTATATATATAGTAGGTTTTATGCAATTTTGTGATCTCATTCGATTCTTCATGGATTTGATTGATTCGAAGCCTGAAAATGATTGTTTGCACATACTCTTCTCATTTACGATCATTGATTACATGGTAGTTGAGGTATTTATGAGATATCAGTTATGGCACATTGAGAAATTTTCATGTAATGTCACGTGTGCCTTCGTTTCTTGTTTGAACTCTTTTGGAACTGATTTATAAGTTGAATTTGTGTTGTTTTGCTGCGTTTTGATAGCCTAAACTGACTTGAATATGTGGAGACGAAGGAGTTCAGTTTTGCCCTGTTTTTCGTGTGATTCTTGCCCTGTTTTTGGCCTGAAATTGTGTTGTCAGTTGCGGCGTTTTCTTGTTCTTGTTGCTGTCAGTTTTGTACATTGTTAGGGCTGGTTTATTGTTGCATTTCATGCCATTTGTTGCTGCATATCTTGCCTAAAGGTTGCTTGAGTTGCTGTTGTGTTTTTAAGCTAGAAAACAGGGGTTAAGCCTGCGTATATGTTGAGCTGCTGCGTTCCGACATGGGGGTGTCAATCTATTCCTTTTCAGCTTGTAACGGGAGTGCTTGTTGGTCTGTTTTGTCTGTACCGACACATGGAGGTGTCTCGGTTTGTTCTATGTTGGTGACACACCCGTGTTACCCTCTGTTTCCAAGTTAAGCTGCGTGATATATATATAGACTCTTGTGTTTCATGCATGAAATGTTCAATGCATGGAGTTCCTGTACTTAAGAATTGCATGCATGTTAGCTTTGTGCATGTTAATTGTAATTGATGCATGAATTGCAGGCATTAGTACGTATTATATATATATATATATATATATATATATATATATACATATCTTCATGCATGGAATGTTGAATGCATGAGTTTGCATGCATCTTTATATTGTTTTGCATGCATATTATTTTCTTTTGCATGAATGTACTATACATATATATATATATCAACATTCCATGCATGAAGATATGTATATATATATATATATATATGTATATATAATATAATATAATATATGTATGTATATTTAATTATATATTTGTATATGTTTATTAAATATTAAATGTTATTTGATTTAATTGAATTATAGAATTTAATTGTTACCTATTTCATGTTTGATTTAATTTCCAATTTTAAATTGAATGTGTTTAATTGTTTATTTTCTAATTTTAAATGTGATTTAATACGTGCTATGGTCCTATTTGAATTTCTTGAATTGAATTGATTAGAATCGTGAAATTATGAATTCGAATGAAAGTGAATGACTTGACCATATGATTTAAATTCCTTAATAGTGCACATGAACATTTTCATGACATAATCGTATCTTTTATACATTCATATCATGATCATTACATTGCCGAGCGTCTTATATGGTCATATTGAGTCTCACTTCACCTTTCTTGCACAGATTTTGAGTCCGCTAGAGACGAGGCCGGTCTGCGAGGCTCGTGTGTTCTCCTTGTTACCGTTTAAGGTGGGTTTCTTTACTATTAGATAAATGACCCTATATACTCCCAACGTGTAAATATTTTAGCTAAAAACTATTATATGTATAAAGAGTCATTTTCTAGAGTAAATGATTTCAACGTAAAGCCCTTCTTTCATGAATCCTACCTAATGTTTTGGCGAGAATGAATGAATTAATGCACTGAATGGGGCCCAGGGACTTGGTGTGAGTGGTGACCCGAGGAGGCAAGGGCTGACGGTAATCCCTCGCACTAGTCCCACTAATGAACGGCGTAACCGGACCTCGTTAGGAGTTAGCGAGGAATGGACGCTGAGTGTCATATTGGGAGTCATGTTCCCCTTTTGGTCAATAAATGGGTGGATGGGCCTTGAAAACCCGAAGGAAGAAGGTGTAAATGTTATTGAATGCACACGAAAGAATGATATGCATGAACAGAATGTATGAATGAATGTTAATGAATTACATGTGGTGTTGGTTGGAGATAATGCACGCCCACTCGCCGGGCCAATAATGACCTAATGTAAATGAATCGTTATAATCCCTTTTGATGATTTCTATTCGCCCACTTGGGAAATTCTTTAAAAACCTCACTTGGGATTATAGCTTGCATGTGATTGTTAAATACCATTGTATATTATATTTATGCCCTGTTTTTATACCCACCTGGCCCTTTTGGACTGAACCCGTTTGGCTTTCAGTTGTATTGTGCAGGTGTCAAGGGAGCTAAGCAGGAATTCGAGTCATAGGTCTTGCTTTCATTTCTAGCCCTTTGTATATTGGTCTTACACTTGCATATTGCACTTTTGATCATTGTATATGAATGTTGTTATGGAGCGTACTTGTTTTGAGTCGTGACGGCAATTAGTAATGTATATGACTTACTTTTGGAGCTGTGATGCTCATTGTACGTATATATGATGTATGTTCGTTTATTGCTTTCGCTTTAATGTTTAACTCTGATTTTAAGGTTCAAGGGTTAGTCCCGCTTAGCATAGAGTGTGTGTTTGTCCCCGTTCGCCTTGATTTGGCTCGAGTATGGATCGTCCATTTCATATTCGGGTTGGGTCTCGGTGCGGGGGATGTGATGCCTTGCGCTCGAGTGTTACATCCTTAAGTGGTATCAGAGCCTCGGTTTGTAAAACTCGGGTTCTCGTGTCGTGTGGGTCAGTCTAGGTCGTTCGACATAGGAACTACGTGAAAATGTGTGCATTGCATCGATCTTGAATATAAAATTGCCTTTCTTTTTAATCTTGTCGAATTACTTGTTACATTTCATATTGAATCCATGCCTTTCGTGTTAAATATGTGCCATGAGCATGTACTAATCGCATGCATATATACTTGAAATAAGTTATGAGTTACAGGATATGAAGATACTATCAAACCACGACCAAGTATCATGCTAACAACGCCTTACTACAAGTTCTTTTTGAGGCATGGAGGATAGGAATGACTTATCGGGGGAAAGATATAGAGAATTCGAGAGGCGTAGTCCTCATAGATAGAGTTAGAGTTCAAGGGATAGGAGCTGAAATGGAAGTTTGATTTAAGAAGATGCAACTATAGAGGGATATTCGTAGAAATAGGAGTTGATCGGGAAATATTTATGACTCCAAAGGTTGACATATACAGCTCTCTTACATAAGAAGCCATAATTGGATTCAACGAGATCGTTCAACCTAAGGAATGAAGTAAATGAACCTTGACAGTATTTTGGTTCAGGGTTCGGACCATTGAAGAGGTACCGAGGACTGGGAGGAGTCAAGGTAAAATAAATTCGATGGAAATTGAGCACCAAGAGTTGTCCAAGAAGGGTTGCTAAATAAACCTGGAAATTAGAAACCGAGATCTTGGAGGTGAAGATCGAGAAGAGTTTAAATTTAGGTGTTCTGGATTGCTTCTAAGTTGGAAACGAGTAGGGAAGGGAGTAGAGAAAGGCAATTGACGGGGTAAATACAAATTTAGGGAAAGTGGTGATATTGAGGACGAGAATTGAGTTCGTTTTCCAAATCCAAGCTGAATTGTCGGGTGGAGAGGTCGAATTGGAAATATGGAGCAACAAATGGAAGCGGCAAAGAAAGACAAAGACTCTTTAGAAGGAAATCATGCGTTCAGGTATAAGCAATCGGAAAACAAGGCTAATTCGTCAATCTAAGTTCATAAAGGATAAGCACGGGAGTCTTGATCACGGTGATGGCGAGAAGTAGGGTTCAAAATTACGTTAGGGTTCAATTTTGTAAGAGAATTTGGGCAATGTTGAAGAGTGATTCTCGGGGAATAAATGCAGAGGCCAATTCAGTGGATGTCGAAGAAATCAGGGATCGTGAAATTTTAATTCCAGACAGTAGAAGATACGAGTGATGCAAAGAGATTCATGGAAAACTTGAAGACCGTGGGAAAGACAAGGCATGATTAGCAAGTCAAAGTAACCACTTGATTGAAGGAACGAGGAAAAGCTACTGAGCTAACAACTTACTATATTGGTGACAGGTTCCAAAACATTCATGGCACGTGCATCATATTTCGCATCACATTATTATTTTCCTTACTTATGTTTGTGCGCGCATTCCTATTTGATTTTGTTGCTCTAATGTGCGACATATTTAATTGTTGCAAGTATGCTACGTGCATTATCATTTTAACCCGACATGCATTGTAGTGTTTATTTAATAGGAAGTTCTTTCATCCCACATACCAAGTATTTTTTCGATCGGGTCACATCCGAGTTAAGAAGAAAAGAAATAGTGGGACGGTACGTTACAAGTAAGGTGATGTCGGGAAATAGAGAACTTCAAGTAACGGATAGGTTAATGGAAACGGGGATTCATAAACAGGAATGAGATTAGAAGTTGATTGTGGGGTGTCTGGATCACACAAGAATAGGAAAGGGGTTTGCCCTTTTGATTAAATCCTTTCTAATGAAAATTATTCATCCAGAATTTCGACAAAAGAAGAATCGATGGAGTTCAACACGCGACAATAGAAATTTTAAGGGGGAGAACATGACCGAGAAACAAATTGGAAGATTGAAATGGTGCTCGAAGAAATATTTTCGTAGGAATAACGGAATTGCAAACTAAGGAAGACCTGGAAGTTCTAATGGTGTAATCGGAAATAAATAAAAGAGCCTCAACGGTTAAACCGCTAAAGTGGGCATTAAGTATTAAGTTAATGTTGAAGGCCACCACGGGGATATTGAGGAGATGGTTTGTCGAGCATTTCTATACCTGGGATTTAGATTTTGGAAAATAATGAAATAGTGGAAGAGCTTCTGCGAGACCATTAAATCGCCTCAGGGAATAGAAATTAAATCAAATTCATGCGTTCGTGATGGCAACTACAGAGGGTAATATGGCTAAGTATTGGAGGAATTCGGACATCACAAAACAAAATAAAACCATACTACATCGCTAGTTGTTCTCCATAACAAGTTAGAAGAATTTGAGAAGAAAGGAATTAGAAAGAAGTGACTATAGAAGGGCTTGAATTGAATCTTAAGAAGTATCAAGGAAGTTTCCCCTCGATTAGAAATTCGGGTGAACCGAAATTTAATGCACCCTTAATGGCTCTAAGAGGATGAAGGGATGAGGAAACGATCCACGAAGAGATTAATCCAAAATTTTTGTGAACCGATGATCACAATCCGATTTGGAAAGAACTCGATAAGAAGGCTGTGATTATTAATCTTAAAAGGTTATTGAATTTCAGAGGTTTCACCAAATTATAGAAGGAGACATGAACCGTGAAGAAGACCGGTCCGAAATCTGAAGATGTATGGTAAAACTCGTCTGGAAAGGCAGGTTGATTGGATCAGGGTTAAAGTATAACCGAGAAATGGAAGAAGGTGGACATATTGAAGATATTAAAGACATGCCAAGAGCCGAGCTAGCTTTTGGGTTCAGACCATACCTTGGGACCATGAAGGTTTTAGGTTCAAATTCATTTCCATGGTGAACGGTACCTCAGACATCCATGGCATATGCATACACGCATTGTTAATTTAAATAATTTTGATAATCTGTGCTTTGACTCTTTGATGTGTTAATTATGGTTGTACAATCGATATTGGATGTAAGTAAGTGATGATTATTCCCTGGCTTTATGTGATTGTTTTGATTAAGTTGCCGTAATTAAATATTTTGATGTTTCTCCTTGGTGTTTGCTCTTTGTTGTTTTTGAGAGACGGGTTTCTCTCTTTGTGGTTTTTGAGACACGGGGTTCTCTCTTTGTTGTTTTTGAGAGACGGGGTTCTCTCTTTGTTGCTCTTGAGAGACGGGGTTCTCTCTTTGTTGTTTGAGAGACGGGGATTCTCTCCTTGTTGTTTGTGAGGAACGGGGTTCCTTCATTAATTGTTTTCAGATAGATAGTGAATCCAAGGACGGATTCTTTTAAGGGGGAGAGGTTGTAACGCCCCAGTTTTTTTTATTAGTACAGCATGACGTATGTGTTTACCAAATTGCGCGAAATAATAATTTATACGTGTTTTGCATATTTAATTTTATTTTTTTTTAAATGTATTAAATGTTAATTATTTTATTTTAATAATATTAATATTAAATATATTTATATAATAAATATATATATATACATGTTAAATGTGCACGATTTGTTTAATGTATTTGCATGAAAGCATGCAATCCATTTTAATTAATAATTATGCATGCATTTCTTATTTTATTCGTGCATGCATGCATTTTATATTTATAATTATATACGTATTAATTTGTTATATTATTTATAAGGTTATGAAATTTTATTGTTACATTGCGTATGAGTGACATTTACGTACTTCGTTTCTATTTAAATTGATACCGAAATTTCGTGCAAACTTAATATGTTGAACTTATACGTGTCTTGTATGTGAATATTTGTTCGTTTCGTATTTTCGGACTCATTTGCTTGTGTTTCGGATTTAATTTGAATTTTGGAATCCAAGTCGGGTGCTAACGAGCACTTAGCTCAACCTTGGTTCCGTATTTAATATCTTGAGCTCGGGAACTCGGATTCAAGTTCTGTCAACTCTGCTGAACTCATAACGAAAATTTGAGTTTACTGAACTTAGCCTTATCTTTTTCTAACGTGGATTGAACATCCGAAATCCAACCGAAAACCGAAACGGCGACTAAACTGACCTTCTGCACTAAAATGACCATAACTTATTCATTTGTTGACCAAATTAACCGTGGTTAGACTCCATGGAACCCTAACTCAACCCTTTATTAAACCATTAACCCCCCAGACCGAGATAACCCTTCCCACTTGGAGTAAATTGGCCAAACATCATCTGCTTCCCAGTTTTTCACGTAGCTCAAGCCCTACCAAGAGATTCAAGCTCAAATCTCTTTCCAAACCTCCGTTAATCCACAAGGTAAGCTTGGATATGTTATGTACATTCAATATGAGTCATTTTCATTCATTCATCCCTAAATTTAAGCATGGTTTTATGAGGTTTTGACAGAGATGTATATATATTAGGTTTTATGCAATTTTGTGATCTCATTCGATTCTTAATGGATTTGATTGATTCCAAGCCTAAAAATGATTGTTTTCACATCCTCTTCTCATTTTTTATCATTGATTATATGGTAGTTGAGGTATTTATGAGATATCAGTTATGGCACATTGAGAAATTTTCATGTAATGTTACGTGTGCCTTCGTTTATTGTTTGAACTCTTTTGGAACTGATTTATAAGTTGAATTTGTGTTGTTTTGCTGCGTTTTGATAGCCTAAACTGACTTCAATATGTGGAGATGAAGGAGTTCAGTTTGGCCCTGTTTTTCGTGTGATTCTTGCCCTGTTTTTGGCCTGAAATTGGGCTGTCAGCTGCTGCGTTTTCTTGTTCTTGTTGCTGTCAGTTTTGTGCATTGTTAGGGCTGGTTTATTGTTGCATTTCATGCCATTTGTTGCTGCATATCTTGCCTAAAGGTTGCTTGAGTTGCTGTTGTGTTTTTAAGCTAGAAAACAGGGGTTAAGCCTGCGTATATGTTGAGCTGCTGCGTTCCGACACGGGGGTGTCAATCTGTTCCTTTTCAGCTTGTAACGGGAGTGCTTGTTCATCTGTTTTGTCTGTACCGAGACACGGGGGTGTCTCGGTTTGTTCTATGTTGGTGACACACCCATGTCACCCTCTGTTTCCAAGTTAAGCAGCGTGATATATATATATACTCTTGTGTTTCATGCATGAAATGTTCAATGCATGGAGTTGTTGTACTTAAGAATTGCATGCATGTTAGCTTTGTGCATGTTAATTGTAATTGATGCATGAATTGCAGGAATTAGTACGTATTATATATATATATATATATATATATATATATATATATATATATATATATCTTGATGCATGGAATGTTGAATGCATGAGTTTGCATGCATCTTTATATTATTTTGCATGCATATTATTTTCTTTTGCATGAATGTACTATATGTATATATATGTATATATAATATAATATAATTTATGTATGTATATTTAATTATATATTTATATATGTTTATTAAATATTAAATGTTATTTGATTTAATTGAATTATAGAATTTAATTGTTACCTATTTCATGTTTGATTTAATTTCCAATTTTAAATTGAATGTGTTTAATTGTTTATTTTCTAATTTTAAATGTGATTTAATACGTTCTATGCTCCTATTTGAATTGATTGGAAAAGTGAAATTATGAATTCGAATGAAAGTGAACGAATGATTGAATGACTTGATTATATGATTTAAATTCCTTAATAATGCACATGAACATTTTCATGACATAATCGTATCTCTTATACATTCATATCATGATCATTACATTACCGAGCGTCTTATATGGTCATATTGAGTCTCACTTCACCTTTCTTGCACAGATTTTGAGTCCGTTGGAGACGAGGTCGATCTATGAGGCTCGTGTGTTCTCCTTGTTGCCGTTTCAGGTGGGTTTTTCTACTATTAGATAAATGACCCTATATACTTCCAACGCGTAAAGATTTTAGCTAAAAACTATTATATGTATAAAGAGTCGTTTTCTAGAGTAAATGATTTCAACGTAAAGCCCTTCTTTCATGAATCCTACCTAATGTTTTGGCAAGAATGAATGAATGAATGCACTGAATGGGGCCCAGGGACTTGGTGTGAGTGGTGACCCGAGGAGGCAAGGGCTAACGGCGATCCCTCACACTAGTCCCACTAATGAACGGTGTAACCGGACCTCATTAGGATTTAGCGAGGAATGGATGCTGAGTGCCATCTGGGGAGTCATGTTCCCCTTTTGGTCAATGAATGGGTGGATGGGCCTTGCAAACCCGCCACCAACCCGGACGAAGAAAGTGTAAATGTTATTGAATGTGCACGAAAGAATGATATGCATGAAAAGAAACAACGAATGAATGTTAATGAATTACACGAGGTGTTGGTTGGAGATAATGCACGCCCACTCCCCGGGCCACTAATGACCTAATGTAAATGAATCGTTATAATCCCTTTTGATGATTTCTATTCACCCACTTGGGAAATTCTTTAAAAACCTCACTTGGGATTATAGCTCGCATGTGATTGTTAAGTACCGTCGTATATTATATTTATGCCTTGTTTTTATACCCACCAGTCCCTTTTGGACTGAACTCGTTTGACTTTCAGTTGTGTTGTGCAGGTGTCAAGCGAGCTAGGCGGGAATTCGAGTCATAGGTCTTGCTTTCATTTCTAGCCCTTTGTATATTGGTCTTACACTTGCATATTGCACTTTTGATCATTGTATATGAATGTTGTTATGGAGCGTACTTGTTTTGAGTCGTAACGGCAATTAGTAATGTATATGACGTACTTTTGGAGCTGTGATGCTCATTGTACGTATATATGATGTATGTTCGTTTATTGCTTCCGCTTTAATGTTTAACTATGATTTTATGGTTCAAGGGTTAGTCCCGCCTAGCATAGAGTGTGTGTTTGTCCCCGTTCGCCATGATTTGGCTCGAGTATGGATCGTCCATTTCATATTCGGGTCGGGTCTCGTTGCGGGGGATGTGACACCTTGCGCTCGGGTGTTACAGGGAGTCTCCATCGCAACCCAACAGTATATTATGCCCTGAAGAATAATGCTCAATCCATCTCTTTTGGCTTCCCCACAAATCTCCAATCACTTCACTGCCTTGATGAGCATGATTTCTTACCCATGCCAAATCTTTTCCTAAAAGAAAATTTAGCTCTTATCTCACGCCCGAACTTTCAACCTAGAATCTTCTCATAAGTGTCACCAATTGCCCGAGTTCTTCTAAATCCCCAAAGTTTTCTTCAACCACCCACACTTGAAATAAAACCCGTAGCAAGTTGTTATGGTTGTGAGAATTGGCCTTGGTTTGATGGTACATCGATATCCTACAATCACAACTCGACTCAATATAAATGCATGCCGGTTAGTAAATGCATATGACACAAAATTAGCACCAAGAGAAGAGCACGTATTTGATGCAAAATGCAACACATAAGTTGACAAAATTTAAGTTACACACATTGAACAATATAAATCCATGTCAAGTTTCAATAACAAAGCTCATGATCAATGCGGAGCACACGTTGACATGTTGTTCCTAAGCCATTCGACCTATACTTGACATGACATGACACAAGAAATCCCGGTTTTACAACCTGGGCCTCTGATACCACTTAAGGATGTAGTGCCCCAAACGGAAGGCACCACATCCCCCGCACCGAAACCCGACCTGCATATGAAATGGAAAGTCCATACACGTGCTAAGTCACGACGAACGGGGACCACTCACTCGCTATGTTAGGCGAGAGCTAACTTTGAAACCAAATAAACAATTCTAAAGAATAAAATGCACGTACAGAAGCAAAACATATTATCAATCATAGTTGCAATTAAAAATTAACGGGTTCAACTAGAATCGATTCCTAGTCCCGAAATTCCAAACATAAATCATAAATCATAATTCACAATTCACGGGTTCAATCTACCACTAGAAGTCTGTCCCGAATATATAAAATGAAATCATAACAATTTATACATTCATTGTAAAACTTAATTAATATACAAAATGCGTGTGGTGTGACTCTGACTTAATCATAGGACTCGACCGACCCAAAATCCAGCCTAGCACTCCAAAACCTGCAAAAGAACTGAAAATAAAGCTGGGTTCAGTCTATAAGAGACTGGTGGGTAAAAAAAAACAAGGCATATCACAATTTTATTTCAGAATTTAAACACCCCCACATGCAAGCTATAATCGCATACGAGGTTTTTAAGATATTTTCCAAGTGGGTTAAAACAAAGAAAACAACGCTCGGGATTACAACAATCAACTACATTCATAATCATAATTTTTCATGCGGTCAATACGTGAGCCCTGGCTAGTGGGTGAATATCTCCAACCTACTCCTCGTGTGTGCATATCAATTCAATCTTTACATTAGCGATCATACACATTCATAGATATTCGTTCATATTCATTCATAATCAATATCATACATAATCATAAACACTTATACCTTTTTCCTCCGGGTGGTGAACGGGTTAGCAAGAGCCGGCCACCGGTCCATACATAGGTCAATGGGGGTACATGAATCCCCCAATGGCACTCAGCTCCCATTCCCCGTAAAATCTCTTAGCGAGGGCCGGTATCACCGTAAATGTCGTGGGACTAGTACAAGGGATCACCGTCGGCCCTCGCCTCCCCGGATAGCCGCTTGCGCTAAGTCCCTGGGCTTGTATGTGAATAATCATGTCCACGCCAAAAATCATAAAGGAGGGATACATTAAAGAAGGGCTTTACATTGGAAATCATTTACTCTTTTTGAAAAGACTCAATATATATATATATATATATATATATAATATTTTGGCTTAAAACCTTCACGTTGGATATATCGGGTCGATTCATATCTAATAGAAGAGAAACCCACCTATTAAACCTTATCGAACAATACCAAAAGGAAAAGAAGATATGAAGATAGCCTAAGAACCCGGCAAGCCTCCGTCCTGGAGAAAACTATACAAGAAATGACACGGTGCAATCGTGAGACTCAAGACTTCATATGAACCATATATGATGAACGACAATGAATAACATGATATGACATTTATAAGAAGTGAAATGGGGCCATGAAGTCACATAATCAAGTAATTCATTGAAGTACATTCAATACATGAAGGTTTGAAGTTCAATCGTTTCATATCTTTCATAATTCATAGCAATATCGAGCCAAAGTCTTCAAACTATAATCATATTACACATTTCAACATGTTACAATGTATATAATAAGTGAAAAGGCAAGAGGAATCACTTGAGACATCAAAAGAATGTAAGAAAGCACTTAAAGATTCATATAAAAGCTCTTAAGCCAAGTTATAACATATTAGTTCGTTACCCAACAAAGTAATATCAAAATACTCCACAACTTTAATAAAACATTTGTACCACATAACACATCATATTAAAACATGTCATGGACATTCATGAGTTTAAAAATACATAGGAGAGGCAAAGGATACAAGAAAGCTTCAAACATGTCGTTTAAACGTTCATGCATTTAAGTCACGTTTATACTTATCCAATGAAACCATAAAATTAAAAAAAATAATCAAACATATCATACATTATCAATTAATCAAGCATACATTTCATTCAAAACATATACGGAGTCCGAGCAAGTGGAAGTTAAGCAAGAGAACGGATTTAGGCGCGTTTTGGTGAGAGCTGACAATTTCTAAAATGCACAAGCTATAAAGAATTGAACATATCTTCAGTTCTAGAAGTTGGAATTGGGTTTTTTTTATTGGATATGAAACTAGAAAAACAGGGCTTTCCGATGATATGTGGCTCGAATCGTGGTTCAAAGACAGGTGTAAATGGCAAAAATTTGAATTTGGATGAATGCAGATTTTTAGTGAGGTGGCGACACCAAAAAGAAATGATTATATCTCACAAATTAGAAAGGATAATGAGGTGATTGTAACGTTAGAATATTTTAGACTTCAATACGTTTCCGTGGGTTTAAAATTTAGGTCAATCGGAGTTCGTTTGAATGGGGCGCGGCAACGACAAAGTTGCACTGAAAAATGGTCGCCGCCGCGAACGCAATACAGTAGCTCCAAAAGGGGATGGTCGAGGCCGCGACACTTTTAAGGGTAAAACGGGGACAGCCGCAACTGTAACGCCCCAACTTTTTAGTATTTTAAAATGACATATGTGTTTACTAATTTGCGCAAATTAATTGGTTTTTAGTGTTTTCTCTAATTAAATTTCATTGTTTAATTGTTAAATAAGGGACTAATTGAAATATATGCAATATTTGAATTTGAATTTATGTGAATAACTTGTGTGCTCCTTAATTGCGCGAAATAATTATTTATACGTATTTTATATATTTAATTTTATTTTAAATATATTAAATGTTAATTACTTTATTTTAATGTTGTTAATATCAAATATATATATATATATATATATATATATATATATATATATGTTAATTGTGGTATATATATATATATATATATATATATATGTTAATTGTGGTATGAATTGTTTAATATGTTTGCATGAACTCATGCAATTTAAGCTGATTAATTATGCATGCATGATATTTATAATTTATATACACATTTGAATTTGTATATTATTGTAATGTTATGGTTTATTGATGCATGCATTTATTTTTACATTATATATGAATTTTAATTTTATATTATTTGTAAATGTTATGAATTTTATTGTTACATTGTTTATGAGCCACATTTACGTGCTTTGTTTCTATATGAATTGATACCGAAATTTCGTGCAAATTTAATATGTTGAAATTATACGTGTCTTGTATGTGAATATTTATTCGTTTCGTATTTTCGGACTCATTTGCTTGTGTTTCGGATTTAATTTGAATATTGGAATTCAAGTCGGGGGCTAACGAGCAATTAGCGCACCCTTGGTTCCGCAGTTGATATCTTGAGCTCGGGAACTCGGATTCGAGTTCCGTCAACTTCGTTGAACTCGTATCGAAGATTCGGGTTTAATAAACTTAGCCTTATATTTTTCTAATGCCGTTTGAACCACCGAAACTCAACCGAAAAATGGAACAAGAAGAAAACTGCCACCTTTTACCAAATAAATCATAACTCATTCATTTGTTGACCAAATTAACCATGGTTAGACTCTATGGAACCCTAATTCAACTATTTATTCATCCATTAAACCCCCAAACCGAGATAACCCTTCCCACTTGGAGTAAATTGGCCAAACATCATCTGCTTCCCAGTTTTTCCCGTAGCTCAAGCCCTTCCAAGAGATTCAAGCTCAAATCTCCTTCCAAACCTCCATTAATCCACAAGGTAAGCTTGGATATGTTATGTACATTCAATATGAGTCATTTTCATTCATTCATCCCTAATTTTGATCATGGTTTCATGGATATATATGCTGCTTGGATATATATTATGTTTTGAGCATTTTGGTTGATCTCTTTCAACTCTTGAGCTTTTTGAGTGATTCCAAGCATGAGTATGATTGTTTTAACTTCCTCTTCTCATTTGTGATCATTGATTACATGGATGTTGAGAATTAGTTGTGTTATCATTAATCAATTTTGAATGAAAATGGAGTTTTTTCCCCCTTTTCCTTCGTGTTGCTGCTGCTGCGTTTGAGCTTGCTTGGGGCTGAATATATATGTTGAATTTTTTTTGTTTTACTGCGTTTTGGATAGCCTAAATTGATCAGAATCAGTTGAGTTGAAGAGGATCAGTTATGCTCTGTTTTTCTCGTGATTTCTTGCCCTGTTTTTGGCCTGAAATTTAGCTGTCAGCTGCTGCGTCGTCTTGTTCTTGTTGCTGTCAGTTTTGTGCATTGTTAGGGCTGGTTTGTTGTTGCATTTCATGCCATTTGTTGCTGCATATCTTGCTTGAATATTGCTTAGGTTGTTGCTGCGTTTTAAGCTAGAAAACAGGGGATTTTGTTGAGCTGCTGCGTTCTGACACGAGGGTGTCAATCTGTTCCCTTTCAGCTTGTAACGGGGGTGCTTGTGGGTCTGGAACCTCTGTACCGAGACACGGGGGTATCTCGGTTTGTTCTATGTGGGTGACACGGGGGTATCACCTTGTAATTTCCATGCATGTTTTGTGTTGCCGTAAAGCTGTTGCTGCTTGTTTCCCTTTCTTTCCTGCATGATTGGTTGCTAATTGTGTAGTATGCGTGAAATGTGAATGCATGGAGTTGTTGTGCATGAATTTTTGCATGCATGTGTTAATATTGCATGCATTTTAAGAAATTTTGCATGCATAATGGTTTTGCATGCATGAACTGTACATGTATATATATATATATATATATATATATATATATATATATGTATATATAATATGTATGTATATTTAATTATATATTTATATATATTTATTGAATATTAATTGTTATTTGATTTAATTGAATTATAGAATTTAATTGTTATCTATTTCATGTTTTATTTAATTTTCGATTTTAAATTGAATATTTGTAATTGTTTATTTTCTAATTTTAAATGTGATTTAATAAGTGCTATGATCATGTTTGAATTAATTGGATTAATTTGATTGAAAATGTGGAATTATGAATTAGAATGTAAGAGAATGACTTGATTATATAATTTAAATTCCTTTGACATGAAATGTGAAGGATATGAACACGTTTGAATACGAATGCTTCATTGAATGTTTATATATCTTTAAGACTTTAATAGGGCACATGAACGTGTTCATTACATTATAGCATCTTTTCTTCATCCATATCATGATCATTACATTGCCGAGCATCCTATTTGGTCATTTTGAGTCTCACTTCACCTTTCTTGCACAGAATTTGATTTCTTAGGAGACAAGGCCGGTCAATGAGCCTCGTTTGTTCTCCTTTTTACCGTTTAAGGTGGGTTTCTCTACTATTTAGTTAAATGGCCCTATATACTCCCAGTGTGAAAAGATTTCAGCCAAAAATATATAAGTATATAGAGTCATTTTCAAGAGTAAATGTTTTCAACGTAAAGCCCTTCTTTCTTGAACCCTACCTAATGTTTTGGCGAGAATGAATGAATGAATGCACTGAATGGGGCCCAGGGACTTGGTGTGAGTGGGGACCCGAGGAGGCATGGGCTGACGGTAAACCCTCACACTAGTCCCACTAATGAACGGCGTAACCGGACCTCGTTAGGAGTTAGCGAGGAATGGACGTTGAGTGCCATCTAGGGAGTCATCTTTCCCTTTTGGTCAATGAATGGGTGGATGGGCCTTGTAAACCCGCCACCAACCCGGAGGAAGAAGGTGTAAATGTTAATGAATGCGTATGAAAGAATGATATGCATGAAAAGAAACAATGAATGAATGTTAATGAATGTTAATGAATTACACGAGGTGTTGGTTGGAGATAATGCACGCCCACTCCCCAGACCACTAATGACCTAATGTAAATGAATCGTTATAATCCCTTTTGATGATTTCTATTCACCCACTTGGGAAATTCTTTAAAAACCTCACTTGGGATTATAGCTTGCATGTGATTGTTAAGTACCGTCGTATATTATATTTATGCCCTGTTTTTATACCCACCAGTCCCTTTTGGACTGAAACCGTTTGGTTTTCAGTTGTGTTGTGCAGGTGTCAAGGGAGCTAGGCGAGAATTCGAGTCATAGGCCTTGCATTCGTCTCTAGCCCTTGTTTATTGGTCTTACACTTGCATATTGCACTTTTGATCACTGTATAAGAATGCTATTGGAGCGTACATGTTTTGAGCCTTAATGGAATTGGATGAGGTTATGATTGATTTTTAGAGCTTGATTGTTTGTATTAGGATCAGTTATTGCTTCCGCTTAATGTTTACTCTTATTTTGTGGTTTTAAGGGTTAGCCCGCATAGCATAGCGTGTGTGTTAGTCCCCGTTCGCCGTGACTTAGCTCGAGTATGGATCGTCCATTTCATATTCGGGTCGGGTCTCGGTGCGGGGGATGTGGTACCTTGCGCTCGGTTGCTACAGCAACCATATACCAGGGGAGAAAGTTCACAATCAAAGGAAGAACGCAGGGGGGACTTATCTTGGGCTCCCCGTATCGACCGCAACACTACAAATCACCCAAAACAACCAAATACAACATATATATACACATATCACTCATCAATTCATGAATTAATCCATCAATTCACATAAATCCACATTTATATATGTACATGCATATACATACAACATATATACACATTCTTGCTCCAAGAATACCAACAATCAAGCATAGAATTCAAAGATTATCACATATTCAAGCATATACACACAAAGATTCAAGTTATAAAGCAAGAATCACATACCCCTAGTTCCTACATCAATTCATTCATAATTGCACATTTATAAACACATATACCTTGGAATAGAGGATGAGAAGAAGAAGATGATGAGCGCTTGAGTTCTTGTCTTGAATGGAGAAGAATGGAGCTTGAATCTCTTGCCTTTCTTGCTTGATGATGGATTGATTGATGAAAATAAGAAAAAAATAGGGTTTGGAGCTTGGTGTGTGATGAGAGAAAATGAAGAGGAAAAGAATGAGAGAAAAGGGGTGTGTGTATCATGCTTTAAGGGAGAGAAGAGGAAGGAGTTTGCACTTTGGTCCTCCAAGAGTTTAAGTGCTTCAATTAGGGCCCAAGGTTTGGTAGGTGATCAATTGGGGTCAAATTAAAAGTTCGATCGAGTCCAAGGATTTCATATAATTTCAAATAAGTGCATAAGTGAAATAAAACTTTTAATTAGTAAGAAAATAGGTTATAAATGAATTTAAACAGCATAATCAAGGATCATATAAATCATATAGGTCACGTAATGGAAATTAATTCACGAAAGTAAAATATATTAAAAGTCCACTTAGCATATAAAACTCACATAAGTCATATAACTCTCGGTCTAACCCACTCGTGACGTTATACCTGTTCGCGACGAGTGTATGGCGCGGGTTGCTCGCGCGCGTTGGTGCACGACGATGCTTCATGTGGCCTGGATTCCGGGCTCGTGTTTTTCATACTTCGTGTTTTCGTATTTCGGTCCTTAAAATCCCGATTTAATTTTATTTTTATCTTTTAAAATTTGGTTTTATTAAATTGGAATTATTTTAGAAATAATTGTTTAAATTGGGATTTTAAAAATTAGAACGATTTATATTTTTGGGAAAAATTACTATCATTATTTTTGAAATATTGAAAGGGAATAAAATCATTAATTTTCAGAAATTAATTGGAATTTTATTGGTTTATTATTTTCTTGGATTTTATAGAAAAGTCACATGAACAAGAATTGCATCTAAGTCGTGTTTTAAGTTATTAGGGCTTGAAGCGAGAATTTTAATTTATTGGTTAAATTTAAATTCTTGCAATTTTATGCATGTTAGGTGATCATGAGTTTAGTCTAATGAATGGTTTTAATTTATACACATGGATGGTTTAAATTGGGGTTGGAGCCCCATAGTTGTGTTTTTCAATTGGGGTCGGTGCCCCAATTATGTGCGTACTGTTTTGTGTTTATTATGTAGCTTTTCATATTACTGTTTTTGAGGCCGGGGTATGCCTTGTGTAATTGTCTAAGGCCAATATGAAGATTGAGCCTTATTACTTTTTGTCTTTTTCTTTTTATTATAATTTGAGAGTAGAGATAGGTGGTGAGGTCTTTTTCTTTCATTGGAGATAATGCACCCATGGAGTAAGATGGATCGATACAACAAGTAACAAGATGGAGGCCATAAGTGAAGACCTCTCAAAGTGTTAGAGAGGATTGCTATTATTGTAATAGATAGGGCATCATTTTATTTCCAATTCCCTTATGTGATTTAAACTGTTTTATGTGGCATATATGTTAGAACTTGTGATTGTGGTGTGGCTCTCACATATCACGCATAAGATAGGTAGAACCTATGATCATCACATGTTATTATCATGCTAGGACATGTTATGTAGATGTAGCACCCTAACCCCCAGGGCACTACATCCCCTGCACTATAGCCTCGATCCACGTATGAAATGGAAAAATCCATACATAAACCAAAACCATAGCGAACGGGTGACAATAAAAATGACGAGCTAGGCGGGACACTCCCCAACATAAATAAAGTAAAACATGAATTCGAAAGCAGAAGCAATAACTCAAATATACATATAGGTACCATATTTATCGAATAGATACGTATAGGTACCAACTTAACTATCAATACATTATCATCTCTTAATAGTATACATATTCAGGTATTCAAAACGTACTAACAATGATCATAACATGAGATACCCAAAAGTGCTATACATGAAGGTACGATACTAGACCCGTGAGAATGCAAAACTCGACCGGACACCCGCCTAGCACGACCAAGCGCTCAAGTACCTGAAAAGTGAAGTATCACTCTACCGAAAACTGAGTGAGGGGCAATAAATATATATAACACACATCACATGCAAGTTGTAGCCTAGGGTGAAGACTTTGGAAATGAAATAGATATATAGTTCAAGAAACGTACTCTTTACCCGAGATTACAACTAATCCATTTAATAGTTTAACTGAATCATTTCATCAACATGTGACCCCAGCGAGTAGGGGTGATTCTCCAACCTTTACACCAACGTGACAATACGTGCTTGCTTTATCAATTCAATACATGATCATGCAATTCCACTTAGTGCTCACATAGACAGTTTCATGCTTGAAATCATGCAATAACCCGAGGATAACCCGACATGCCGGATTAATCCCCAGTCTCCTTCTTCCTCCGGGTGATAGTGAGTTTGCAAGGCTCAACTATCCATGACATGGTGTGTGTAGGGAACATGACTCCCTAGACACGGAACTCCTTCCACCACTAATCTCCTAGTGGCTTCGGGGGTGATCCCAACAATGTGAGGATAATTCAGGAGTGACCCGTCAGCCCTTGCTTTCCCGGTTGGCTCAAGAATTACCCTCGGGCCCACGTGCAATCATGTACTCGCCAAACTTGCTTGAAAATCATGACAATCATGGCTTGCATGCTTGAAACATTTATATTTTGGAAAACGTTTATATTTATAATACGTTTTGGGTCGAAAGAGCACATAACGGTGGTAGGGTTCTATATACCTAAAGTCAAACCTCACCTTTCTTACAAAATACAATGGAGATATGCTCTACGGAGCCTGCTCCTCGTCCACAACCCCGTGACATGTGCAAACACGGCGTGTATACGTGAGACATGACCTAAAATGGACCAAATATGACGAACGGCGGAAATGTATCGAGATGACGAGAAAAATGCAATGTGGCATGATAACATGTTGTTTCAGTACATATTAGCAAATATAATAGCAATTCGGGGTCAAAGAAGTCGTCGGATCGAGGGGCTATTTTCATAATTTTATGCAGAAACTTTTGTTCTGCATTCCAGGTGGGAACGACCGTTCCGGACCCCTTTGAAAAATGGGAACGGTCGTTCCCGTAATCCCCAAAAACGCGCCAACGATTTCCAGTTTAAAAATGCGC
Organism: Lantana camara; assembly: GCA_037501455.1. Classification (NCBI taxonomy): domain Eukaryota; kingdom Viridiplantae; phylum Streptophyta; class Magnoliopsida; order Lamiales; family Verbenaceae; genus Lantana; species Lantana camara. The sequence goes on from CM074859.1 coordinate 78,978,786, forward strand.
CTAGCTGGGAACGGCCCTTCCGGTACCAAGGCCAAAATGGGAACGGCCGTTCCCATGGTCGGCCGCCTAGTTCATTTGAAAAGGTGGGAACGCCCGTTCCCACAATGCCTTGAGGCTGGGAACGGTCGTTCCCAGTTCTGCAACTGGAAAGAAACAGAGAAGAACAGAGCATCTACGGGAAGCAACAAAGCAAGCAACAATTTCCATTCTTTGATCAACCAAACTATGATTTTTCGGAAATATGATGCATAAACTTTTATAGTATAACAATATCACACTTGAACACACAAAACATGTTATATCATGAAGGTTTCTAGCTCAAGTTCAGCTTGATCATTCAAGCTCAAATTCTCAACAAATTCTTGCACAAATCATGCCATAATTCATGCCATGATCATATAATCACACTTTGCTCAACCAATAATCCACCAAGTCCATGATTCATAAACCCTAGCTCAATCACATATGCTCAAGGATCAAGAATTCATGCAAATACCAACCTTGAGCTAAAGACATGGAGAAAAGAGATGAGAAAGATGATCAAGCTCCAAATTTCAGATATTTCTTGAGAAATTCTTGATAAAATGGTTGAAAATCTCTTCCCTTCTTCTTGCTTCTTGATACCGAGAGAGAGAGCAAAGTTGTTGGGAAATTTTTGGATGAAATTTGATCAAGGAAGCTTTGGGAAGCCTTATACCGATACATCCCATTTTTGAAAAGTGTGAAATGTGCTAATTTGCCAATTAATTCCCCAAAGATTCAAGTTATGCAATGAAGTACTTGAGGTTTTGAAAAGTGATCAATTAAGTCCTTAAAGGATTATGAAATTAAGTCCCTAAAATTTCAAGAATTATTTAACTTGGGAGAATTTGGCTATTTGAAACACTCTCGGTAATTATTTCATGCAATAAATATTTTCCGTGTCATGAAATAATATTTTCAATGATATGAAATCAAATAATTCACATAAATGATGTTTCATGAATTTTATAAAATGTGAAATGCCAGGTAAGAATATTGTGAAATTAAAGAATTAATAAATAAATCCTACGCTCAAAACGCACAAGTGGCGTGCTTACCTGTTCATCCGGAACCAGGGCGTTACATATTATCTGCTATGTGCTTATGTGAAATACATTTAAGTTGTACTTGCATTAATCAAGACTAATTAAATTGGATAACATATATGTTGATGAGGTCGAACCGGATAACTCTCCGGTTAAATCGAAAATTACCTTAAAATATTAAGCTAATTTTGAAAATAGGTGTTAAATTCGAGGTGCAAACTTTGAATTAAATTCCTAACATTCCATCAATAGGATTTAAGTTTAATAGAGGAAGCTAGTTGCTATCCATGAATCGTGGGGTGACTATGTGAAATCTATTAGTTCTTAGTTTCCTAATTGATCATTTTAATGATCAATATTTCGAGATCAATTTTAGGGAGCGCGATGTCCGAGAGTCGTGGGTCGTTCGAACTATGTTTTGATCTTGATCTTATGATTGATAGGTCTAGCTTAACGCCTAAGTAAATATGGATGTCGCACGAGTCGTGGGTCCATATTGGAAGATAGGTGATGCAAAAATATTACTAAGAATTCCTCCGATTTGGAATTGGTAAGTTGTACCTACCTTGGGCTTTATCAAGAATGTCCACGAGTCGTGCGTTCAAGATAGAGTGCTTAGGATCTTAGTACCCATTGGGATAACAAGTATCCTCTAAGATCTTTGGGAATTACATATCTTTAAAAAACAGTGGGAGCAACATAGATTAAAGACCTAATCTCATGTATATCGTTATTATTCAACATGCTCACTTAGTTCTCTATTTTCCATTTAGGTCGTAGATTCTATGATTCTCTACGTGTTTTGAAATGGAACCCAAAAACCCTCTAGTATCGATCCTCGAGTCAAACAAGTTGACTGGTCCCAACTATTCTGATTGGCTTAGGAATCTAAAAATCGTTCTAGATTCCGAAAAGAGAACTTATGTTCTCTACGAGGCGGAGCCCGTTCCCAAACGGGAAGCCCTGACTCGGGCTGAGCGGGATGCAATCCAGAAGTGGAAGGATGATAATCTCCAAGCCCGTTGTCTCATACTCGCTAACATGTCTCCGGATATGCAAAGACAGTATGAGCCCATGAAATTCGCTTGGGAGATTTACGAGCACTTAGAGCAACTTTACTACCCTAATGAGCATGTGACAAGGTATAACACGTCAAAAGAATTATTCCATTTGAGAATGAGGGAAGGTACAAGTGTTCATGAATATGGACTCAAGTTTCTATCTCTCACTGAGAAACTTGCTTCCATGGACATGCCACTGAGAGATGAGCTTTCGGTGGATTTGTTGCTAGCCTCGCTCCCACCATCATTCAACCCGTTTGTCGTTAACTTCAATATGAATCATGTAAATGCTAGTGTAGCTGAGCTGATTAGTCAGCTTGTGACTGCTGAAAGAACGATCAAGAAGGATAACAAGGTTATGATGGTCACGGCTCCATCTTCTTCTAAACCTCCTAAAGGTAAGGGCAAGAAAGCCCAAAAGAAAAAGAAATCCCCTAGGCCCAATGGCGGCATCAAGAAGGGAAAGGTCCAAAAGAAGAAACGTGAACAGAAAGAGGATGTTTGCTTCCATTGTGGCAGATCGGGGCATTGGAGGAGAAACTGCCAGGAGTACAAGGCTACTCTAAAGAAAGGTATTTTTCTCGTTGAAGTAAATCTTTCTACCAATTCTAACTCTTGGGTACTTGATACCAGTTGTGGATCTAATATTTGTAATGATTTACAGATGCTAAGTGAGGTTCGACAGCTAAAAGGAGGAGAATGTGCTTTGAAGATTGGAGATGGCTCAAGCGTTGAGGCTTAAGCTTTAGGCACAATTAGATTACATTTAGATCATTTTATTTTAGTTTTAAATAAATTCCTTTATGTACCAAACATTATTCGTAATATTATTTCAGTTCAAATACTTGATTGTGAAGGTTATGAAACTAATATTAAGAATGGCAATTTTTTCCTTAAAAAGAATGATTTTTCAATACATCTTGGTACATTGACCAATGGACTTTATCTGACTCAAAACACCAATATTTTGAGTATACAACAAGAAATAAAACGTAAGAGAGATGACGAATTCTCAGCATCTTTATGGCATGCTAGATTAGGACATATTTCTAAGAACAAAATCAGCAAGTTAACTACCTTAGGGACATTGTCTGAAAATGACCTTAAACACTTAACTTCTTGTGAATCCTGTCTCAAAGGAAAGATGTCGAAAACTTCTTTTACAGGGAGTGTGGAACGAGCCATTAAGACCTTGGATTTGATCCATTCTGATGTTTGTGGACCGCTTAGTGTAAGCACTCGTAACATTCATCAGTACTTTCTAACCTTTACCGATGAATTTAGTCATTATGGTTATGTGTACTTAATGAAGTACAAATCTGAGGCTTTTGAGAAATTCTTAGAATTTCAAAAGGAGGTTGAGAACCAAACTGGTCACAAGAATTCCTTAATCATCTTAGAGACTTCGATCTGATGGAGGTGGCGAGTATCTTAGTGAAGAATTCCTTAATCATCTTAGAGATAATGGAATTATCTCTCAGTGGACTCCTCCGGGAACTCCTCAGCTTAATGGAGTTTCTGAGAGAAAGAATCGAACCCTACTTAACATAGTTCATTCCATGATGAGTTTCATTGACTTACCACCTTCTTTCTGGGGTTACACTCTAGAAAGTACAACCAAGATTTTGAATCTTCTTCCTTCCAAATTAGTCCCTAAAACGTCCTATGAAATGTGGCATGGTAAAATCCCTAGTTATTCTTACTTAAGAATTTGGGGTTGTCCTGCTTGTGTGAACAGGACAGTGGGAGATAAGTTAGAAGCTCATTCTAACTTATGCTACTTTGTTAGCCATCCTAAGGAATCCAGAGGATATTACTTCTATGATAAAACTGAACAAAAGGTGTTTGTTTCAAGAAATGCAACTTTTCTTGACGAATCGTTCCTAGAAGAAAAGAAAGGTAAGATCATAGAACTCAAACAAATTCGAGACAATCCCACGCCACATTCAGAGGACACGTCCCATTTTGATATCCCACAACCAATCACGAACTTTGACACACGTCAAAATCCTCCTCTAAGACGTTTTGAACATACTCCTACACAGCCAGAGAGATGGTATGGTTTTCTCCATGAAAACTCTCAAGCGGATAATGATCCTCTAACATATAAGGAGGCACTATCAGACTCGGATTCTGAACAGTGGAAACAAGCCATGAAATCCGAAATGGATAAGTTGCCTGATGGGATAGGTTGCAAATGGATCTTTAAGAGAAAGCTCGGAGTAGATGGAAACGTTGCAGCTTATACGGAAAGGCTCATTGCCAAAGGCTTCACTCAAAGGCCTGGTGTGGACTTTGATGAAACCTTCTCACCGGTCGCAATGCAAAAGTCCAATCGGATCATGCTTGCCAAAGCTGCATATTACGACTATGAGATATTGCAAATGGATGTGAAAATTGCCTTTCTAAATGGAGATGTTGACTAAGACATTTATATGGATCAACCCATAGGTTTTACATTCAGTGGGAGTGAGCAAAAAGTTTGGAAGCTCCAAAGGTTAATCTACGGATTGAAACAGGCTTCTAGGAATTGGAACATTCGTTTTGATGAAGCGGTCAAAGCGTTTGGCTTCGTTCAAAATTCGAATTAGTCCTGCGTGTATAGAAAGGAATTGGAGACTTCAGTGCAATTCTTGGTGCTTTATGTTGATGACATCCTTCTAATTGGGAATTCGAGGGATGACATGAAAGTTACCAAGTTTTGGTTATCGAACTAATTCAAGATGAAAGATCTTGGTGATGCGTCCTATATTCTCGGAATAAAGATCTATAGGGATAGATCTAAGAGATTGATAGGACTATTACAATCGATGTATATAGACAAAGTACTGAAACGGTTCAGTATGGAGAATGCGAAGGACAAAGTTCTTCCCATGAGTGTAGGAACATGTACCAACCCGTACTGGGGTAAGCTAAGGGAAGTGGTAAAGCGTTTATAGACCATGATCTAACTTTACAAAACCTCATGCATTGCATTTTTATCTGATCAATGTGCTCATATGTGATTTTTAGTACGTTAAGGGGGAATTCTTTACCTTTCACCCACTTTACTATTCATTTATCGAGCCTACTTTACCCATCTTATCACTCGAACCCTAGAGGTTCATAATCCATGTTTTCCAATCATTTGAACTTGTTTTCCACGCATTCAGAGTCCTTTCTTTAGTATTAAGGGCATTTCGGGCACTTACCGTTCAAAGTTACTATTCATTTTGCAAAAGAGTTTTGATTCGGACACCTTTTACTACTCAAATTTATAGTCAAATCGATCCTTGAGTCGATACGAGTCTTTTCAAATCATTCTTGACTTGAAAATCTATTTCAAACTTCATTTCAAATTAAACGTTTATTTAAAACCCTAATTCACTATTCGTTCTACGAACGGTTTTTCGTTCGGAGAACTTCTACTCTTCAAATTTGGTTTTAAAGTACCTCTTGATTCATTTCATAATTTTTGAGATTTATTACATCTCTTCGTTCAAGCCCTAACTCGAGTTTTGAATAAAACGGTTTTTAAAAATAAGTTACTATTCATCCCACGTTTCTAACTTTTTATCGGTAAAACTTTTTGTAGCACCCCGCACGTCAGGCACCACATCCCCCGCACTATAGCTCAACACAAGTAACGGAATGGTAAATCCGCAGCCGTATCAAACCATAGCGAATGGGAGACAACCAGAAAAACCCTCCTAAGCTAGGCGGAACTTAGACCCTACAATTATAACTAATCCACAAGAAATAATGCAACGGAGAAATAAATCCAAACACTTGCATTGGCCACAAGCCTGCAGAAATTAAACACTCGAACCACAGGTAGAATTGGGCTCCTCAGGCCTCTTTTAATTCATAACAAAACCCGAAAAGGCAATTCAATAACATTTACATAAAGATTCAAGTTCATAATATTATAGAATCGAATCATGCATAATTTAAATATACATGCGAGTGCAGAGACTCTCCTAACTTAAATTAACCAACTCAAAGACTCCACACAACTCCGCCTAGCTCGAAACTCCAAAGCCAAACCTGCGCACTAAAAGGTTGGGGAATAGAGGACTGAATGAGCAGGAGCGATATACGTAAATATAAAACAGGCACATACAAGTCATAAATCCCAAGCAAGGTTTTATTTAAAATTAATTCCCAAAAAGGGCAACAAAAAGGCTAAGCAATGCTCAAACTTTACAACTAATCATATTAAATTTATTAAGTTTATAATTCATACATAGCATAAAGGCTCGACGAGTGAGCGTGCATTATCTCCAACCAAACTCCGACCGTGTATGGCAAATATCATTAATACATTAAATAGGTGATCATACAATATATCATAATACACTCAGATCATATATCATTTCAGAAGACATATTCGTTTGGGCAATCCGTGTCCCAGCCTTCCCGCACGGTGTATATCAATCATAACATGATCATAATCATAAAATAAGTTCCAACCTTCTTCCTCCGGGTGGTGGACGGGTTTGCAAGGCCCAACCACCTAAACATATCAGTGTGGCAATTGAGGTTCATGAGTCCTCAAAGCCCGGTTAGCGTTTCCTCGTCAAAAACTCCTTAACGAGGTCCGTTTCGCCATAAAACATAGTTGGAATTAGCACACGGGATCCCCGTCGGCCATTTTGCCTCCCCGGATAGCCACGTGTACTAAATTCCTGGGCCCGTGAACATATCATACATGCATAATCTCGCCAAAATGTTTAATTCATAAGAACGTATCATATTTCATAAGAAACATAACATATTTCATAATTCGTTTGAAAGGGGTTTACTCGATCAATATTTACTCGATAACTCTACTTTAAAAGTAACACATATATATATATATATATATATATATATATATATATATATATATATATATATACATAAGGCTTTGGCCAAACTTATCACATAAGGTTGTACGGTTTAGTATGTAACTTAGAACGAAAACACCCTCACCTGGAACAAGGCGATACAAGGATACGTGCTACCGAGTGCCTAGTTGATCAAGATTTCTCCACCCTGGAGATAAACTGTACAAAAGACAACGTAACGTGTTCGTGAGACTCATGACTCCGAATGAACCATATACGACGCACGACAATGTATGATCATGATATGAATGTTAAAAGATAAGATTATGTCATGAAAATGTTCATGTACACTATTAAGGAATTTAAATCATATAAACAAGCCATTCAATCATTCATTCACTTTCATTCAAATTCATAAATTCACATTTCCAATAAATTTAATCAAAGAATTCAAACATGATCATATCACGTATTAAATCGCATTTACAATGACAAAATAAACAATTAAATACATTCAATTTAAGATCGAAAATTAAATAAAACATGAAATAGGTAACAATTAAATTCTATAGTTCAATTAAATCAAATAATATTTAATATTTAATAAACATATATAAATATATATATATATATATACATATATATGCATGCATACGTACAAAATGCAGGCAATTTCATGCATAAAACAAGATTTACATGCACATGCAAACCACCACTTCCTTCATGCATTACATGCATGCAAACATTTAATGTCATAATAAACGCACTCACAGCAACCCATGCAATTTACTTTCTTAAAATGCAGGCAAAATATATCAAACATGCATGCATTACATAGTGTATATATATAAGGTACTAAATGCATGCAATCAATCAAACTATTCATACATATATATAGATATACACACTCTGGACACCAGAGAAGAAGCAGTAGTTGATAAATATATACAGACGTACACAGGCACAAAGCAACAAGGAAAACAGACGCAACAAACAAGGGAGAAGAAGGAATAAATAGCAGTAGCAACAACACGATACAGATCATCTCCCCGCCCGGGGACGTCATGCAGTGGAGTTTCTGCATAAAGGCTCCCCTGCCGGGTACTTCCATGCTCAAAATCTCCCCGACCGGGGAGATGCAACACAGAAGCAATCGCAGCAGCAGCTCAAATTTAACCCCTGTTTTCTATCATGGAAATGCCACAGTAGCTAAGGCAACAAACAGGCAGGATATGCAGCAACACAAGTCATGAAATGCAGCATAAAAAGGATTAAAACTTCACATAAAAACTGACCAAAAGCAGCGGTTAAACAAGGAAAAACGCAGCAGCTGTTAACAGCAAGAAACCAGTCCAAAAAAGGGCAAAACGAACCAAAAAACAGAGCAGCAACTGATCTTCTTCACTTCAACATGTTCAGGTCAATTAGGCTATCCAATACACAGCAAAACAACACCAATTCGACATATAAATCAGTCCCAAAAGAGCTCAAACGTGAAAGGCAGGCATACGTGGCCATTTCATGAATTTTTCTCAAAGAGCCCTAAACGATATCTCATAAATACTTCAACCACAATGTAATCAATGATCATAAATGAGAAGAGGATGTAAAAACAATCATAATCAAGCTTGGAATCACTCAAATCCATCAAGAATCGAAAGAGATCATCATGAATGCTCTAAACCTTACTATTCACTGAACCTAGCAAATCTCCATGAAAACTGACTCAAATTCAGGGATGAAAGGATGAAAATGACCAGGAATGAACATATATTACAACCCTAAGCTTACCTTGTTGATTGGATGAAAGTTGGAAGAGATTTGAGCTCCAAAACCTCCAAGGAAGGCAAGGTTGCGGGAATGACTGGAAGTCAGTGACTTTGGCTGAGATTTCTGATTTGTGTGAGGGTTGGTTCGGTTAGGGCATGGTATAACAGGTTATGTGGTTGAGTTAGGGTTCCATATCATCAAACCATGGTTAAATTGGTTAAAGTTTGGATGAGTTATGGTCATTTTAGTAAAACATGGTCAGTTTTGTCGCCGTTTCATTTTTCGGTTAAATTTCGGAGGTTCAAATGATTTCAGAAAAATATAAGGCTAAGTTTATTAAACCCAAATCTTCGATACGAGTTCAACGAAGCTGACGGAACTCGGTTCCGAGTTCCCGAGCTCAAGATATCAAATACGGAACCAAGGGTGCGCTAATTGCTCGTTAGCCCCCGACTTGGATTCCAAAATTAAAATAAATTCGAAACTCATGCAAATGAACCCTAAAATACGAAATGAACATATATTCATATATAAGACACATATAAGTCCAACATATTAAATTTGCACGAAATTTCGGTATCAATTTATATAAAAACGAAGCACGTAAATGTCACTCATAAGCAATGCAGCAAGAAAATCCATAACATTTACAAATAAATATAAATTGCATTCGTAAATAAAATTGGAAAAATAAAGTCAACGAAAATATTAAATGACATTAATATTAATAAACAAAATTGAATTCAAAATTAATTAATACAATTTAGCGCATTAACATATAAATTAATATTAATAAAACTTAAAATATAACAATTAACATTATTAACATTTAATATATTTAAAATAAAATTAAATATATAAAACACGTACAAATAATTATTTCGCGCAATTTGGTAAACACATACGTCATACCTGTACGACCAAAATATCGGGGCGTCACACTTTTTATAGTCAATATTGGGCTCAAAACGATTGTCACTTTATTTTATGACGTTTTAAAACAATCTGGACTTTCAAATCATATTCGGAGGACGCTTTTCATTCATATTCGTTTAAAACGTTCAAATTTCTATTCTTTAAAACTAATATATCTTTCTAACGATAAATCCGTTTTCTTCGAGTAAATATTCGTTTCGGAGCTAATTTTTGCCCGATTCACATATGCCAACTTCCAGCAGCTCGTCTTCATGTTTACCATGTTAAATTACCTAAATACCCTTCATTTCCCATTTCTATTTAATGCCTAAGGCCAAGCTTACAAGAGAAGCTACTACCATTTGCTCTCCTACCCTTGGAGATAGTTTTATTGCAAGGTGAGGGGCCTCCCAGCAAGTATAAATACCCCCTAACATATTCATTTCCTCTTGCGCCAAGTCTTATTTTGACAAGCACTCCTTTCTCCCTCTTTTTCCTCTAGTGCCGAAGCACTTCCCCTCCCCTATAGGTTAGTTGTTTTGTTTTTTTAGGCTATAGTTTTATGTTATGTTTTAGTTTAATTTATGTTTTTATGTTATGGTTTATTTATATTATGTTTAGGTTGGGTCTTAGGGTCTTCCCTAAGCCATATAGGATTTTATTTTATGCATTTATGGTATAGTTTTTATGATATGTTTGAATAGTCGTTCATGTGATTTAATTGTTTATAATATGCTATGATATGTTATGAATTAGTTTAATATATGCTATGATCATCTTTTTGGGTTTATATATGTTGTATACTGATGTACGTTTATGATATTTAAATTATGTTCATGCATGTTATTTAATGGAATAGTATTATATGATCAATTATGTCACAACATGTTACATATTGTCAATTGATTTAATTGTCACATATTATATGATCAATGCTCATGATATGTTATGACGTATGTTATGATATCATACTACATTGTTATATGATTCATATATTATGAATTGATTTTATGTTATGACTTGGATTACTGGAATATTATTTGATCATATCTTATACACTTGATTTGTGTTACACCTTATAACCTAAGATATAATAGTACTTTAATTAGACCTTGTAACCTTAGGTTATACCTTTTAATCTAGATCACACATACCTCTAATAATATGAACTTGAACCATAGATTATAAGAAGATCATAATTTATTTAGGGAGTGCGTCATGTGCCGTGTGTGTGTGTGCATGAGTGTATGTTTAGTGTGTGGGTTTGACCCGAACCCTTTGACCCGACATGTGAATAGTAACTACAAATAGTAGTCTTGAATAGTAATCTAGAATAGTACTTTTGAATAGTAAAATGGAATAAAATTCGGGATACCTAATTAGACGTTTGCATTTAGGTTCCCAACCTCGGGTCTAAAATATCTTTTCAAAATGAGTTTTCTTTCGTGGATTTGTTTCATAACCTTAGGGTTACATTAGGATTCATAATTTGACTAATACTTACTCGGCTTTAATAAGATCATAGTCTCACGTTAAGATAACTCACATCCACGTGTTTCTTTATTTGATACCTTATATCTAATACCTTAAATGGTATTACTCTCATGTGTTATCTCCTTATGTAACTTCATCATTCATATGCATCATGTAGAGTGGGTCTTAGTTCTTAAGCTCACTTTAGTACGTCACTTACAGGAGTTAAGGTTGAGCACTGGGTGTGACACCCCGTCTCTCCGACGAGCCAGGTATGACGTCACGAGAGGTTTTTCCGACGTTTTAAGTGTTCTTTTGATCTAATTTATGTGTTGAGTTAATTGTTTAAGTGATTTATATGCTCTAATTGTTTAATTATCACGTTTTAACTTTTGTATTTAGTTTTCCTATTTTGAATTTAATTCCCGAGTATGCTAATTTCGTGAATTTATGTGATATACATGATTTAAGTATGTAGTTGTATGACTTTAAAAGTAGTGGACTTAATTGAAAACTTAGATTTGGACTTAATTGAAACTTTTTAAAAGTTTTGGACCTAATTGAAAAATAACCTCTTTAATAAAATTTTTACTTAGTTTTAATTCGTTTGATTTAATTTAATTTTATTTTATGCATTATTTCTTGAAAATTAGTTTTAATTATTTGAATAATATGTTTATTGGTAGAAATGGGTTGCGTTTGTATTCGATTTGAGATCGAAATTTTGTGCTTTTCTGATATGTTGGAGATTTGTGAGTTATGGATTTGTTTATGTGATCGTTTTACATTTTCGGACTTGTTTGAAATGGTAACGCACCATTTTATTTGTTTTGGGGACTCGAGGGCCTAACTAGTTTTAGCGCACCTTGTGTTCCGGAATTTATAACTTGAGCTCGGGAATTCGGATTCGAATTCCGAAAGGGGCGCCGGACTCATAACGAGATTTACAAGCTAAGGAACCTGGCCTCACATTTTTCTAAGCCCGTTTGATAATCCGAATCTGGCCCGGAAAACTGATTCGCGCTCATATGACCACCTTTCACTAATTTGCACATAAGTCCCTCATCTTTTAGCCTTTTCAAGTGATTCTTGGACCCACAACTCACCCACTCAGCCCTTTATCATTCCTTGTCTCCCTCATCTCGATCCATATGCAAGAAAGGAATGGAAAAAATCAGATTTGGAGCAGCAACCCACCATTCCCGTCACTATTCACACCTTGAAGAGATTGAGCTCTAATCTTCATTTTCCTTCACCATCTTCAAAGGGTAAGCTTGTATTTGATATGTACATGATTAAGTGGTCGTTTTAATCTAACAAAATCTGATTTTCATCCAAGTTTGATATATTTTTGGCTCAACACATGAATAGTTAGGTTTATATTCCATTTTGATTTCCATCTCATTCCTTGGTGTTTTGCTTGAATTGGAGCTGGTATATTGATCATTTATGCTTCATTTATGGTTGATTATAGCTGACTTTGTTGGTAGTTGAGTTATATGAGAGATACCTTTAATGTTAATGAGGTTTTGGAAGTTATATAAATGAGTTTAGCACCTTTCTTCTTCTCCTCTACTTGCTGTCAGCTTTGGATCAGATTTGTGGGAGTTTGTCTTGCTTTGTTGCTGTTTTTGTTGCCTTTGGTACCTGCTAGCTGCTGCTCTGTTTTCTTACCTTTGGAACAGGTAAAAGATGCTCGATCTGCTGCCATTCTCGTGCCTGGATTGTCTCCCCGTCCGGGGAGATTTTCTTCAAGAAAAGTACCCGGCCGGGTACGTGATGCAGAATGTTTCTGCATCAGCTGTACCCGGGAGGGTAATTTTAGTAAAGAAAATCTCCCCTGGGCGGGGAGATGAAACTGCAGCAGTGATGTTTCTTATGTTTTCCTATCTCTTGCATGGATGTTTGTTTGTGAATTTTGCATGGGGCTAACATGGAATCATTAGATGCATGGATACGTGAGGTGTGGCATGGAGTTGTTGTGATGGGATTTGAATTTGAATAAGTGCAAATTTGCTTGGATTTTTGGCATGATGCATGAATTTCTTTTGCCTTTTTGCATGGGATTAACGTGTGATGCATGATACTAAGTTGTTTTATGCATGGACTTTGCATGTATTTATGATTTGTATATAAATATATATATACTATGATATATATTATATGTTATATGTATATATATATATAATATATGTTATATAATTAATATGTAATTTAAATGATTTAATTTGAGGTTAAATTAAATATGGCCCTATGATTTTATATGAATTCTTATGTATGAAATGTGATTTTTTTTATCATTTAAATTAATTGTTATATTTTAGGAATCTCATTTATGAATTTATTTGATACGTTTTATACGAACTTTGAACTTAAGTGATTTAGATGATGCATTCTTGCATTTTATTTGTATTCATTTAATTCATTTGCATTCATATGCATCGCCGTGCGTCTAAGTGGTCCATGATTGAGTCTAAGTCTTAAGTTTATGTTCGTTTTCTCAGAGTTGAGTTCCGAAGGAGTCGGTTCCACCATTTGAGCTTCTTCTTGGTCGTCAATGCTCGTTCGTGAGCAGCCTTGGTAAAAGGTGAGGTTTTAGGATTTCTGTTTAGTTAAAGCGACCTATAACCTTCTGTGCTCGTTTTCAAGCCTGCATGCGATTATTCTATTATATTTATATAATAGATATGTGTTTATACGATACGTTTATGATTTTGTCATACGGTTAAAGGTTTTCGAACTGTATATGTATGAGCATATGTAAGCTTGAAATGTTTTGCAAACGAGGCTATGCTCCAAACCGTGTGTCTTCAAGCTAGCTACGCATTAGGATGACACGGAGAGGTACGTCTATAGCATATGCTAAGTTGCAAGGTAAGGTATGCTCCGATGAGGTACGTAAGTATGATTTTGATACGATATGATAAGTTTGGTGTGTAGCGAGTTATGATCTGTTATGTTATGCTATGTTCTGGTGTGTTGGGCCCTGAGACGTGGGTAAGGGGGACCCGGGACGACCATGGGGTCACCGGTTATGACCGTTGTGCACGTTCTCATTTGAGATATTCACGTGCGACCTATGGAGGTTGGGAAGACGTGGTATCTTGAGCCCTCGGTGGATAACCGGGGAAGGCACAGTGTGGGTTAGCTACCCCGTGTGTGTTTGTATCTGTATGAGCAGTGAGGGTTTGCTCCCCGAACTACATGGTGTTGGGGTTGGATTGTTTATGATATTTGTTTGTTTTCTGTTAAGATACGATATGGAAGTAAGATGGGAGACCCGTACTAGCCGGGTATATGATTATGATCTGTTATGTTGATTATGAAACGGGATAGGAGCTTTCTCTTTAATAAGATATGAGTATGCTCCGTTTGTCAAGTTATGAATAAGATAAGATATGTATAAGTTGATTCGAAAATAGTTTTGGTATGCAAAACCCTACTCCCGGTTCATAATCTTTCTTTTGATACGTGCTCTGTGCCTTATTATGTATAGTGTGTGTGAGTTCAGCCCCCTCTATCAGTCGGTGGACTGACCCTCTCCTTTCAACTCTTCAGTTTGCAGGTTGGGCGTGCTAGGCGGAGTCTTGAGTCGGTCGGGTTCAAGTCTTCTAGTTCGAGTTGCATTTTCCTTTGCATTCATTCATGCTTTAGTATATGATTCGATTGTGGAAATTGTAGTAGGTATATGTTATCATTCGGTTAATGAATTATGTATGAATTTTCTATTTTGTATATTTTGTGGATTTATCTTCTTGGATTTGATTATTTGCTTCCGCATTAATATTATTTTGCGCACTCTGGTCCTGTCTTAGCTCCGCCTGGCCTAGCGTGTGCGTGTAGGTTCCCGTTCGCTTAGTCTTGGACTCATGTATGGATTTCTATTTCATATGTGGGTTCGGGGCTAGGTGCGGGGGATGTGGTGGCTTGCCGCTCCGGGCGCTACATCTTAAAGTTGTATCAGAGCTCCGGGTTGCAAAACCGGAGCTCTAGTGTCGTGTTGTGTCAAGTATAGGTCGTACGGCGTAGGAACAACGTGCTAATATGTGCATTGCATTAAGATAGGTGGCTTTATTGAATTATGTGTTTTAAAATCGCTACTTTCTTTTCATTAATTATTGTAGTTGCATACTTTATGTGCATTAGTTGTTTCATTTACGTGTCATAATCACTTACTAACCGCATGCATCATAGTTTCACCTCCCTTATGTATTGTAGGTTAATATCCTACAACGGTCAATCACTCCTCTCAACTACCATGGTCCCTGAGTTGAAATTGGGATAGAGTAGAGATAAAGACTCTTCATAATTGTTTAGATCTCACAAAGATAACCAATCCACTAAGGTGAAGGCAAGATAGCTCGATTTGAAGGAAGAGATTTTATGTTCTTGAGGAGCGCATCATTTTCGAAGAGCAAATCCCATGCACCCGCTGTGAAGGGAGGAATGGGGAGTCATTAAGAAATTAAAAAGTTGGAAGTTTAAATCCTCTGAGGGAACAAGAAGGTTGATCCATGCTCTTATAATACTCGAAGGGAATTGAAGGAGTCCAAGGAATTAGTTCAAATTTTAGAGGAAATTAGAAAAGATTTTCGAGAAATGGATACCGGGATCGAGTTTAGAGTTTGGATTAAGAGCCTCTTTGGGTTGAATCTAAGGAACTGAAAGAAAGGAGCCAAGTAAGAAGAATGGAATCGGGAGGTATCTCGGGATTGGGAAATAGCTTGGGATTGGAATCAAAGAGGTTGAGGCAATGCTTTGGATGTGGATTGCCGAAACACAAGTTGGAAAGATAGGAATGACTAAAGTCAAAGGAATACACGGGAGGTAATTGCATTCATAGCACGAACATTCATCCCCCATTGTTTCTTTATACTTATTTATTATGTGTGTTACGTATCGCCATTACTTGTTGTATCTTTGTTTGAATTGCTGACTAACGTGACACATAACATAAGCAAATCTAACCTAGCATGCATGAGTTTGATGTTTTCATGCTAGCATGTATGAGATCTGTACATCTTCGAGTGGAGTTTCGTCGCGGTGATGAAAACTGGGTAAACAGAAGTTGAAAGTGAAAATTCAAGGGGTTTAGAAGAAATATTACCAAGGAAGTTAAGAATATTATGAGAAGAGAGGGATGCCTTAATGGGGATTAATCGAGAGAATGTTAAAGGAAACTTTGAAACTACGATCCGGGAACGAGTATTTAGACTCAATTTGTAGAAGGTAAAGGAATAAGCCCGGATCTAAGGTAATTTTAATTGGTTTCCACGGGATTGTCTAACCCGAGTAAAGAGAAAGGAAACACCTTGGAAAGTGCTATAATTCGAGATCCAAACTAATGCTAAAGCAATGGGATTCGTGCGTACCCCAAGGTAAACAATGTTCTCCAAGGGGGAAGCAACGAAGGTCGAATCAAGGAATAGTTCTAATTAAACTAGTCTAGTAGAAATCAAGTTGGGCGATAAGAAGAAGAGGAGATAATATAGATACCTCGGATTCTGGGGATTGTAGTCTACTTACCAGATCCAATCTGAATTGTCGTATTGTGAAGACGAATTGGGAGATAAAGCTACAAATGGAATCGATAAAGAAAGGCAAAGTAATTTCGGGAGGGAGACCATATACTCGAGTGTAAGCCAGTAGAGGGCAAGTCATATAGCCAATTCAAATTAGTAAAGAGGAGAATCGGAGAATTTCAATCAAGCTGATAGCTAGACGAAGATTCAAAACAATGACGGAAGATCGATTATCAAAAAGAGGCCAAGATATTGATTCTATGAACATCAAAGAATTTCGATTTTGTGCTCTAAAAGAATTACGAGAGATAGAGATTGTGAAGGAGTGAACACTAGGGTGTGCCACTTGATGATTTTGTGGAGTACCTCTTCACCGGACCCTATAATATAAGAGATAGACGTCGAGAAACTGGGATTTAAATTAGACAGGGTATGGGGATATCCTAAAGGAACTGGGTTGAGAGGCTTCAAGCCAACTGGATATCATGATATGGTGATGGTCGACTGAATTAGAGTGAATTAAGATTAATAGAGTTATGAAAGATTCTGATGGGGAAAGGAGCTTAAATAATCCCTCATGGTAACTAGGAAAAATGGAATGGAATCAACAAGCTAAGAATCCATTCAATAAACCGAGGTCGAGGAATCCAGGTCACGAATTCTAAGACATCAACCTTGACTCTCCACTCCATCTCATCAATATGAAGGGCTTCGAGAAATGGTGAACGGTACATATATCATTCATGGCACGTGCATCATGCATATTTAATTGTTATAGTATTGTCGCATGTTTACTCATGTGTGTGTGTGCTTGTTGTATGTTTATCTCATGTGTGTGGGTCTTCTCGGTAAGCTGAGGGTCTTGGTTACGACGGTTTTCCGGATCGAGCAAGAAGTGGTGATTTAGAACTCCAGCAAAGGGACTTCTTGAATTAGAAGGTGCGAGTGGTGGAGGTTCGGTAACCACGCCATTCGTGTATTGCCGAGCTTTTGAGTAGTTGAAATGAATCAAACGATGGGTGATGAATCAAACTTGGACCCTCCTATCGTGCGAAACATTTTAGTTGCTCCTAGCACGGATCAAACGGTGAGGAAATTCTCCAACAAGATTTCAAGAAGTGATCAAACCCCTTGTGCGTGAAGACTTTACCGGGCTAACCCTTGTCGGGACGTCATGAACCTCGAACTTGGGTGAATACGGGAAGTTGCTTGAGCTTGGAACTCGAGCAGGTGAACCTGGGGACCAGGTTCTCTTAAGGGGGGAGGATTGTGACACCCCGTCTCTCCAACGAGCCAGGTATGACGTCACGAGAGGTTTTTCCGACGTTTTAAGTGTTCTTTTGATCTAATTTATGCGTTGAGTTAATTGTTTAAGTGATTTATATGCTCTAATTGTTTAATTTTCACGTTTTAACTTTTGTATTTAATTTTCCTATTTTGAATTTAATTCCCGAGTATGCTAATTTCGTGAATTTATGTGATATACATGATTTAAGTATGTAATTGTATGACTTTAAAAGTAGTGGACTTAATTGAAAACTTAGATTTGGACTTAATTGAAACTTTTTAAAAGTTTTGGACCTAATTGAAAAATAGTATTTTTAATAAAATTTTTACTTAGTTTTAATTCGTTTGAGTTAATTTAATTTTATTTTATGCATTATTTCTTGAAAATTAGTTTCAATTATTTGAATAATATGTTTATTGGTAGAAATGGGTTGCGTTTGTATTCGATTTGAGATCGAAATTTTGTGCTTTTCTGATATGTTGGAGATTTGTGAGTTATGGATTTGCTTATGTGATCGTTTTACATTTTCGGACTTGTTTGAAATGGTAACGCACCATTTTATTTGTTTTGGGGACTCGAGGGCCTAACTAGTTTTAGCGCACCTTGTGTTCCGAAATTTATAACTTGAGCTCGGGAATTCGGATTCGAATTCCGGAAGGGGCGCCGGACTCGTAACGAGATTTTCAAGCTAAGGAACCTGGCCTCACATTTTTCTAAGCCCGTGTGATACTCCGAATCTCGCCCGGAAAACTGATTCGCGCTCATATGACCACCTTTCACTAATTTGCACATAAGTCCCTCATCTTTTAGCCTTTTCAAGTGATTCTTGGACCCACAACTCACCCACTCAGCCCTTTATCATTCCTTGTCTCCCTCATCTCGATCCATATGCCAGAAAGGAAAGGAAAAAATCAGATTTGGAGCAGCAACCCACCATTCCCGTCACTATTCACACCTTCAAGAGATTGAGCTCTAATCTTCATTTTCCTTCACCATCTTCAAAGGGTAAGCTTGTATTTGATATGTACATGATTAAGTGGTCATTTTAATCTAACAAAAACTGATTTTCATCCAAGTTTGATATATTTTTGGCTCAACACATGAATAGTTAGGTTTGTATTCCATTTTGATTTCCATCTCATTCCTTGGTGTTTTGCTTGAATTGGAACTGGTATATTGATCATTTATGCTTCATTTATTGTTGATTATAGCTGACTTTGTTGGTAGTTGAGTTATATGAGAGATACCTTTAATGTTCATGAGGTTTTGGAAGTTATATACATGAGTTTAGCACCTTTCTTCTTCTCCTCTACTTGCTGTCAGCTTTGGATCAGATTTGTGGGAGTTTATGCCTTGCTTTGTTGCTGTTTTTGTTGCTTTGGTACCTGCTAGCTGCTGCTCTGTTTTCTTACCTTTGGAACAGGAAAAAGATGCTCGATCTGCTGCCATTCTCGCGCCTGGATTGTCTCCCCGGCCGGGGAGATTTTCTCCAAGAAAAGTACCCGGCCGGGTACGTGATGCAGAATGTTTCTGCATCAGCTGTACCCGGGAGGGTAATTTTTGTAAAGAAAATCTCCCCTGGGCGGGGAGATGAAACTGCAGTAGTGATGTTTCTTGTGTTTTCCTATCTCTTGCATGGATGTTTGTTTGTGAATTTTGCATGGGGCTAACATGGAATCATTAGATGCATGGATACGTGAGGTGTGGCATGGAGTTGTTGTGATGGGATTTGAATTTGAATAAGTGCAAATTTGCTTGGATTTTTGGCATGATGCATGAATTTCTTTTGCCTTTTTGCATGGGATTAACGTGTGATGCATGGTACTAAGTTGTTTTGTGCATGGACTTTGCATGTATTTATGATTTGTATATAAATATATATATACTATGATATATATTATATGTTATATGTATAAATATATATAATATGTTATATAATTAATATGTAATTTAAATGATTTAATTTGAGGTTAAATTAAATATGGCCCTATGATTTTATATGAATTCTTATTTATGAAATGTGATTTTTTTTATGATTTAAATTAATTGTTATATTTTAGGAATCTCATTTATGAATTTATTTGATACGTTTGATACGAACTTTGAACTTAAGTGATTTAGATGATGCATTCTTGCATTTTATTTGTATTCATTTCATTCATTTGCATTCATATGCATCGCCGTGCGTCTAAGTGGTCCATGATTGAGTCTAAGTCTTAAGTTTATGTTCGTTTTCTCAGAGTTGAGTTCCGAAGGAGTCGGTTCCACCATTTAAGCTTCTTCTTGGTCGTCAACGCTCGTTCGTGAGAAGACTTGGTAAAAGGTGAGGTTTTAGGATTTCTGTTTAGCTAAAGCGACCTATAACCTTCTGTGCTCGTTTTCAAGCCTGCATGAGATTATTCTATTATATTTATATAATAGATATGTGTTTATACGATACGTTTATGATTTTGTCATACGGTTAAAGGTTTTCGAACTGTATATGTATGAGCATATATAAGCTTGAAATGTTTTGCAAACGAGGCTATGCTCTAAACCGTGTGTCTTCAAGCTAGCTACGGATTAGGATGACACGGAGAGGTACGTCTATAGCATATGCTAAGTCGCAAGGTAAGGTATGCTCCGATAAGGTACGTAAGTATGATTTTGATACGATATGATAAGTTTGGTGTGTAGCGAGTTATGATCTGTCCTGTTATGCTATGTTCTGGTGTGTTGGGCCCTGAGACGTGGGTAAGGGAGACCCGGGACGACCGTGGCGTCGCCGGTTATGACCCCTGTGCACGTTCTCATTTGAGATATTCACATGCGACCTATGGAGGTTGGGAAGGCGTGGTATCTTGAGCCCTCGGTGGATAACTGGGGAAGGCACAGTGTGGGTTAGCTACCCCGTGTGTGTTTGTATCTGTATGAGTAGTGAGGGTTTGCTCACCGAACTACATGGTGTTGGGGTTGGATTGTTTATGATATTTGTTTGTTTTCTGTTATGATACGATATGGAAGTAAGATGGGAGACCCGTACTCGCCGGGTATATGATTATGATCTGTTATGTTGATTATGAAACGGGATAGGAGCTTTCTCTTTTAATTAGATATGAGTATGCTCAGTTTGTCAAGTTATGAATAAGATAAGATATGTATAAGTTGATTCGAAAATAGTTTTGGTATGCAAAACCCTACTCCCGGTTCATAATCTTTCTTTTGATACGTGCTCTGCGCCTTATTATGTATAGTGTGTGTGAGTTCAACCCCCTCACTCAGTCGGTGGACTGACCCTCTCCTTTCAACTCTTTAGTTTGCAGGTTGGGCGTGCTAGGCGGAGTCTTGAGTCGGTCGGGTTCAAGTCTTCTAGTTCGAGTTGCATTTTCATTTGCATTCAGTCATGCTTTAGTATATGATTCGATTGTGGAAATTGTAGTAGGTATATGTTATCATTCGGTTAATGAATTATGTATGAATTTTCTATTTTGTATATTTTGTGGATTTATCTTCCTGGATTTGATTATTTGCTTCCGCATTAATATTATTTTGCGCACTCTGGTCCTGCCTTAGCTCCGCCTGGCCTAGCGTGTGCATGTAGGTTCCCGTTCGCTTAGTCTTGGACTCATGTATGGATTTCTATTTCATATGTGGGTTCAGGGCTAGGTGCGGGGGATGTGGTGGCTTGCCGCTCCGGGCGCTACATTGGGATCCCCAGGGCTTTGTTTAATCGTACTACGCATCTTTACCTATTACTAGGTGAGGTTAACTATTTCAAACTGGAACCATGATTATATCTATAGTATCAAATGTTTTCAAAACCAACACCTAGTTCTTTCAATGCATTACTTTAAACTATTCCCTTATTGGGACAACTCTTTCATTTATCATTTATTCAAATATCATATTTATTCATCTCATTTATTGTTTCAAACAATCATATCCATTTATTCAAAGTTTATCGTTCATCATCACGTCATTTCATTGTCCTTCACGGACTTCATAATATTCAAGCATTTGGATTTACTCCGGATGTTCATTCATATGCAAGATTTATCATTTATTGTTATTGGGGCCGACGGTTAAGTGTGGAAGTGATGCTCGGGAGGTGAGCGCCAACGGCTTCACTAATACCGACCGTCAACATTAGACAATTTGTGACACTCTAACCGGAGGGCACCACATCCCCCGCACCAAGAGCCCGGTCCACCCATGAAATTGGAGTCCATACATGAACCAAGCTTACGGCGAACGGAGACAGAATAAAAACCAACCTGTTAGGCGGGACTAGACCCCGTACCACCAATTCAACAAAACAAAGTATGCGGAAGCAATGTAATCATTCAGGCACATTCCATAAAACAACATGAATGTAAATACGGGTTCAACTAATCAGGTAAACTTGTCCTAACCTGTCCCGAATTCAGTACAATGCAATAACATATAAACGGGTTCAACTAGGGTCCTAGAAACCTGTCCCGAGTTCAATAAAGTAATAACAATACAGAGTGGCTTACAAAGCCCAGTTACAAGTAGGAAATAAAGGTACGGTACGATGCAGTGCAAACAGGACCAAGACTCGATCAAAGACTTCAAAAGACTCCCGCTTAACGACCCTAGAGCCTGCAAGACAGACACTAAAAACAACGAGAGGGACGGGTCAGCCAACTGACTGAGTGAAGGGGGTACTCACACATATATATATATAGACAGGAAATCAGGCAGGCATTACTCCACTGTACGTTATTAGTTATAAAAACAAGAGATGGGGATCAGGAGTAACTAATACGTACGGGTGGAATTATGTTCAAGCATGCAGGTCAGGCAAACAGGATATACAATGCATGTGTCGATATCCGTACGCCCTCTGTTGATGCCCATTTTACCTTAACGATCCATGAGCTCTGGTGTTGTACAGGGACTAGGGGCATGCCAGAGGTTACGAATATCTATGCTTAATATTTTAGGGGACCTGGCGAGAACGGGTATTCAATCCATCCTGGACTTCTCTTTTCACTTAATAAATGACAGGTAAAAGCAGGTAATCAGGAAACAAGCAGGAAACAGGAGTTTTAATTATTACAAGCGGGAAAACAAGTATAAGTAATCTCCTTCTTCAGTGATGGTCCGGGTAGCTAACCCTCGCCATCCAGGCAAGAATGGTCTGTAGGTTCATGACTCCCCAGATCTGGACCTCCTTCTTCCACCAAACCTCCTGGTGGATATCAGGATAGTCCAACAGGATGGGACTTGCGCAAGAGGTCACCGTCGGCCCGATACCTCCCCAGTTCACTCAAGATACAAGCCCCTGGGCCCCAGGAACAGGAACCACTCCGGCTAGTCAAGTGCTAGAAGAGCCGGGGGCACAAGCAGGATCTCACAAAACAGGCTCAGGATTAACACTACCCAATATATAAATCATTTCCGATACATAGGCGGTATATAAGATATGGCAAGGTTTTATATGAAACTCATTTGGTTTGTTTAGAGCATGCAAGGTTATAGGTCATTTATAAAAGAAAACCCTCACCTCTGTGTGCAAGGAAGAAGTAGGAAAAGGACCACAAAATTTGAAAGTCTCCACCGAGGAGAACACTGAACAAGAAAGGAAACATGGTGTACTCGTGAGAGACGACTGAATAATGAAACCAAGTAAGACGCACGGCGATGTTCATGAAGTGGTGCATCATGTTATGGCATGATTCAATAAGCATTAAATCATAAATAAGTCATGAAATGGTGTGATCGTGTTCATGAGCACAAGTAATGTCATTTAGACACATAAATGATTTAATCATTGAATTAGGCATGTAAACAATGCATGTAAGTCAAATAAGAGGTCGAGGAGGTGAAAGGAAGGCGATAAAACGATTTTTGGCAAAGTTTGGCAAAAGCTAACAGTTTTCGGAAATGCGCAAGTAGAAAGAAAACTGGAATATCTCGAGTTATAGAAATAGGACTTAAGTTTTGTTTGTTGGAAATGAAACTAGATACATATAACATTAAAATGGTATGTGGCTCGACTTGTGGTTCAAAGCGAGGTGAAAATGGCGTAGGCTCGAAGTTGGGCGAAAGCAGATTGTCAGTAACGTGGAGACACCAAAAAGAATTGATTATATCTCACAAATTAGAAAGGATAATGAGGTGATTCGAATTGGAGGTTGTTCTAGACTTCAAAAGGTTTCCAACGGCTCAAATATAAGGTCAATCGGAGTTCGGATGAGGGAGTACCCGGCCGGGGAGAAGCAGTGCAGAAACACTTCTGTAATAGAGTTCCCGCCCGGCTACTTTTGTGTACAAAATCTACCCGCCCGGGTAGATGTTCTGGGCAAGAAAAATGCAGCAAAAACAGGGCTAAACACGGGAGAAACCAAAATTCCCCAAAACCACCTCAAACCTCAACCAAAATACTCCAAATTCAAGGCATAAGTTCATGTATGCATGCTCTAACATATATCTTAAGTTCAAGTCATGAAACCAAGTATTTAACAAGTTTCCATTTTCATGCTTTTAAGCTTCAATAATGGTGATTCACTCAAGCTTCAACTAACAAATCAAAAACCACCAAATATGCATCATCTATACTCATACGAACAACATACATCAAGCTTGAAGCAAGGGAATCAAAGCACAAAGCATATTCTCAAATTTTTACATATTGGAACTATTCATCATCTTCTTCATATTCAAGGAAGCAAGCAAGAGAAATGAGATTCAATCGGGAGCAACGAAGCACATAATGAGAGGATCACATATCTTACCTTGAATGTTCGATCGGTTGGTCGGATCTCACAAGCTTGAGCTAAAGCTTGAAAGGCCAAATGGGGAGGGTTTCTTCTTCTCCTTTGTTGCCTTGTTTCCAACGTGAAAATGAGGGAGAGAGATGAACTTGGCTCCTTTTTCGGGCTGAGTTAAACGAGTCGGATTATACGGGTAGGGTTGAAAGGTATTCGGTCCATTCGGATCGGATTTTAAAATGGTAGGGTGATCAAATGGTTTAGAAATTAAAAGGTTAATTTCATCGAATCCAAATCACCGAAATGGACTCAATGGTAAGGTTAGAATTCGAATCCGAATTCCCGAGCTCAAGGTAGCCACAAACGGCCCCAAAACACCCTAATTAAGATTAGGTCCTTAACGAACAATTATTGGACAATTGAATCCAAGAACAATTTAAAAAATCTAATACGCACATAATAAAATTACACGTTGACACGTTGGCATGTGACGTCACATAAATCACATAATTACTGAATTAAACTCTCTCGCGACGTCGTACCTGGCTTGTTGGAAAACTGGGGTGTCACACAATTGACACTGACTTTAATCGGAGCTTGGTTAAGTTAGGACAATCTTTCAGAGAAAGGACCGCAAATCCTTATCTCATCCACAGTTTATCGTCACCTAGGGCTAGCTACCCGAAGTGACACCGGAGAAGGGTGGTGCATGTGTAACGCCCCAGTTTTTTTTTTAGTAAGTTAGTACAGCATGACGTATGTGTTTACCAAATTGCGCGAAATAATTATTTATACGTGTTTTATATATTTAATTTTATTTTAAATATACTAAATGTTGATAATGTTAATTATTATATTTTAAGTTTTATTTATATTAATTTATATGTTAATGCGCTAAATTGTATTAATTAATTTTGAATTCAATTTTGTTTATTAATATTAATGTGATTTAATAAATTTGTTGACTTTATTTTCTAATTTTATTTACGAATTCATTTTATATTTATTTGTAAATGATATGGATTTTCTTGTTGCATTGCTTATGAATGACATTTACGTGCTTCGTTTTTATATAAATTGATATCGAAATTTCGTGCAAATTTAATATGTTGGACTTATATATGTTCGTTTCGTATTTTCGGGTTCATTTGCTTGAGTTTCGAATTTATTTTAACTTTGAAATCCAAGTCGGGGGCTAACGAGCAATTAGCGCACCCTTGGTTCCGTAATTGATATCTTGAGCTCAAGAACTCGGAATCGAGTTCTGTCAACTTCGTTAAACTCGTATCGAAAATTCGGTTTTAATAAACTTGGCCTTATATTTTTCCAAAGTTATTTAAACCTCCGAAATCCAATCGAGAAACGAAACGGCGACCAGATATCCAGGCAGCCGTTGAGGCGGTCAATACGTGCACTTGGGCGAAGACTACTTTAAAGGCCTTAAAAGTTGAAGA
Source organism: Lantana camara (assembly GCA_037501455.1). Taxonomy (NCBI): domain Eukaryota; kingdom Viridiplantae; phylum Streptophyta; class Magnoliopsida; order Lamiales; family Verbenaceae; genus Lantana; species Lantana camara. The sequence goes on from CM074859.1 coordinate 79,004,860, forward strand.
TTCTGTGAAATTCTTCTCATTCTTTGACTATGTTACAAGTCCAAGATACAAGTTCGGCTTTATGAATCTTCTTGCGAGCTTGTTTTGCATCATAATATCTCGCATCTCCTTCACCGGAATATTGAGTCATGGGTGGGCCGCGTACTTCTTGGCTTAGAGGGAAGTGAGTCTTGAAGTAATGTGCTAACCAGCTGTAAACGAAGTTGATAGGGAACTGAGAGTAAGCTCTAGTGGGTCGTGAAGCCACTGATAATCTATTAAGCCCTTTGTAAATGCTGGCCAGGATAGGAACTGCTAACTCCACTTTTCGACCAGCCGCCATGGTGCTTGCAATTTTAAAGGTACTCAGATGGATCATGCCAGCATCATCGCAAGGTAGGGCAAAGGCACAAATCCAACATGATAAGTAGGCCACCAAATAAACTTCTTCCTTCAAGCTTCATTTGAGGCCAAGTTTAGCAAATAGTCTATCTTCCGCGGAACTCCATGCTTCGGGGGCACCAATATCTCCTTGCGGGTTATGAGTTTGCCTAGAACGACCATTCTTTCTATGTTTGCGAGGAGGCGGTTGGGTATGTCTCTTGCACCAAAAGTTCACCCAAGATTCGATTGTAACTTGAGAAACTTGGCTCCTTCGGTTATCTCCCTTCAGTGAGTGCTAAACTTCGAATAGATACTTGCACGAACTAGGTACAAACATATTTACCTTGTGATCATGACTAGTAAGTTCCTTGGTATCAGGAACTACATCGTGATAGATCAGCCCGGCCATAGGAATGCCCGCCAAGGTATGTAAGTCCCACAGTGATATGGATAATTCGCCTTGTGATGTTAAGAGAGTATTCGTGGAGGGACACCATGCTTCAGTAAAAGCTTTGATAAGTATATAAAGAGGCCCCGTACTGCATCATGTAATTGAGCATCATTTAACTTGTCTTTACATCGGCTAAGGATATCTTCGGTTTACTCCCAGTATCCATCAATAAAGCGAAATTCAACATGGAATTCGAGGTCGTCTCCCCACTTGGCTTTGCCTTCAATGATAGCTTGACCCAATGATGTTAAGTAATCTGGACATTCGATAAGTTGAGGGTGCAATGATAAGTAATCTGGCCCTTCGATAAGTTGATGGTGCGATGATAAGTAATCTGGCCCTTCGATAAGTTCATGGTGCGATGATAAGTAATCTGCCCTTCGATAAGTTGATGGTGTACAGCCTGTAGAGCCCGCACCTTTGATGTCTTGTTTACGGTAACTCTTTGGACCTTCGGTAAGTTGATGGTGCGTAGCCTGTAGAGCCCACACCTTTGATGTCTTGCTTAAGTTGATGGTGTGCAGCCTGTAGAGCCCACACCTTCGGGGTTTAAGCGCCGTATGGACCAAGTAAAGAATCATGCACCTCCAAGCACGTAGCCTTCTCTTCGGATTGTCTCAAGTTATCAAGAATTGCCAAATGTTTAACGCCGGAGCAAATAGAAATATCTTTAAAGTAAACCATCATGTTCCTCAAAAAAAAAAAAAAGGAAGAAGAAAGAACGAGTTACCATAAAACTCAAATAAAAAAAGAGACGAACAAAAGAAAAGAAAAAAATTTAACATGTTACCTATGAACCGCGTAGCTTGCCGAAGGTTGCCGAATTATTGCTGCCGCAAAATTGGGTGTTGCATTGGATTAACGTCGCAAGTTTGATTCCTTCCACAAGTGAATGCCGATGAAATTATTGTATTATTCCGCCAGCCACTCCAGCGCCGATGAAATTATTGAATTATTCCGCCAGCCATAGCTCTTCTTGAGAGTATGTTGCTGAGATTGTGATGTGATTACGAGGCTAGGGGATAGCTTATTTATAGGCATGGAACAACAAATTGTCCGATTCGGATTAGAAGTCCTAGTTTTAGTGGAAGTGTGGCATCATGCATTATTCAAACACCTAGTTGATTAATTGATCTACTAGAATTCAAGTATTAGTGTCCTAAAATTTTGGATATGACGTCAGAGTGAGGAATTGTGTTTGGATATGAATACGTGCATGGAGTTCTATAATTATTAGATGTCTTCAATCCATCAAAATCTGAAGTGGCGATGAGGAATTAGGATGGGCAAAGGACTTCTATTTCTACACATATTATGAAGCTATATTAATCTGAAGTGGAGAATAAATCTAAGGAGTCATTATTATTCAAACTTCCCCATGCATGCAAAGTATAAGTCCTATGCAAACTCAATTTCTTTGGAAATTCTAAATTATTCAAGAATTTCGTAAGCCCACCTAATTTGGGATCCAAAGATAAGTTCAACTTTAATGCTTAGTTTACATTAAATGTGATTTAATAAATCACGATTAAATCATTTAAATTTTTCCAAATAAAAAAATTGGGAAATTTAAATACTTCAAGTCCCGCCTTTGCACAAATACTTGGTATGTTTTTCGCCGAGCCTTGAAGTGGGGGCATTTGTAGACTAATAAATAAAATTTATATTATTAATTTAATTGACTATTTCATATTTTGAAATTATCCTAAATTTAATTTCAAAGTTAAATAGTTAAATTTAAATTGATATTGTAATGTCTATTTTATAAACAAATCAAGTGATGACACTTGTCAAAGTGACATGTTTTGACCAATTAAATCAATTCTTGCAATCAAAGAAAGCTAGGACAAATCATATGGCGACACGTGGCGTATTATGTCATACCGACCAATCAAAGTCAAGTCTTTTATGATATTATCTCTTTAAAAATATAAAGAGATAAGTATTGATAAGGTTTTATGTAATATTATCTCTTAAAAAAAATAATAAAATGTTAAAGACATATATATTTATATGATTTATTTGATATTATCTCTTCAAAAAAAAAATAAAGAGATAATTATTAATTAAACTTTGACTTGAGCCACAAGTCTTGAATCCTACACCTATATAAAGGGTCCATGTGTAGTTCATTCAGCACACAACACGAATTCAAGAAAGGCTAAAAACCTCTCTACGAATTCAAGAAAGGTTAAAAACTCTCCACAAGTTCAAGAAAGGCTAAAAACCTTTCTTCCCGAAGTTATCAAATCTAGGCGTTTGATCCGTTATCAAGGCATTATACCGGCGATTCGGCGTTATCTTCAAGCTAAATCCACAGAGTTACCAATGAGTTCATCGGCGTTCTTGGTGGAATTCTCCAAAATCCGGCGTTTGATTCGTAAACAAGTCGAAGGACCTACGGATTAACATTATTTAAAGCTACAATTGAAGTTGAAGAAGATCAAACCATCAAATCCATCAAGGAGCGTTTGAAGATTCAACAATTTTAAATTCAAAGGAAGAATCAGAGGATCAAGCTGAAGATTGAAGACCCACTTTTACTTTAATTCTCAAATATTTTTATTATTTATTCGGTATTGACTAAAAATCAATAAACACGAATTTTTAGTGCAAACAGATTGGCACACCCAGTGGGACTGATCCTACCTCTCATCTCTTCTCGTCTGTATTCCTACTTCCACGAGTTCTTCATGGCTCCCAAGAAGGATCAACTCGACTTAACGAATAAGGAAGTTAACCAAAGTTCGAAATCTTCTACACATGGTTATCTCAACGACTCAAAATCATCTGATGGCTCGACTCCTCCGACCCCTAAGGAAGCTAACCCGAAGGAAACTCCTTTTGGAGGGAATACTGAGGGAATGGAAACATGTTGGAAAAACGGAATCAGAAAGCAGCTGAAATTAAAAAATTTTCCAACAAAAGGATCGAAACTCGCAATCATGAATCCAAATTCGTAAGGTAAAGAAACTTACTTTTCAATAATCTTTCTTGAAGCGTTTCAAGCCGCCGAAGAACGCTCTTCTCGAGGATACTAACTTGAAGCTCGAATCTTTAAAAACTTCTAACTTAAAGCTCTCTAGAGATGGTCCACCAATTTGACTACAATCTAACTAGTAAGGATACTAGTTCTCTAGTTAGTGTTTAGGCTTAACCTAGGGTTTATTGTATCTTAGAGAAAGGATGGTGTTCAACACATGAACCAAAAGAAATTCTCAATCACCCTCTAAGGGGAGCTTGAGCTCCCCTATATATAAAATACAGAGAGGGGGGGCCAAACCTAGTCTTAATAGACTAAGGATTTGGTCCCTCTCTCTCTTATTACTTGATCATCAAGTAATTCGAAACCTTGACTTTGAATTCTAATTCAAATCAACTTTTAAGAGAGCTAAAATATCCAAACTCCTTTTGGACAATATTATACTTTTTTTATTAATAAATAAATAATTTATTTATCTAATTAATTAAATAGATTAATATCTCCAAAATAAGACTTTCATTTTAATTCAAAATTAAACCAAAGTCTATTAAATAATTAAAACATTAATTATTTAATACATAAATAATTATACACGCACGGTGCACACGTGTCCACGTATGACACGTGTGACTCACGTGACCCACATGTGTGCTTCACACGTGTGGAACCCTTTTGGCTCGATTAACTCGTTTAATCATTTCAAAGCCTCAACTTATGTAACCAAGTTGTTGTGTTTGACCCTCTAGGTTCTCAATTCAATTAGCAGTGGCCCTAATTAATTAATTCACTAATTAATTAATCAGTCCACAGATTAAATGGTCATAGTCTAGCAACAGGTGTTTAACCCCTAGCTGAATTGGAATGTCTCGATTCGACTGAACCTTTAAGTCATTGATTCATGTGAGATACAATCTTCCTACTTACTATCTCTCAACCAAGATCTAGGGTAAGGGAATAATCAGAACCCTAATAATTTGGTCTTAAAGCTAACTGCATATCATATCCATTTGATCTCAATTCAAGAAACCCTTTTCTTGATGTCTTGATCTACTGCCTTGGCCAAGGACTCCATATGGCATACGAATGACTTACACAATAAGAGATCACCTTGCAAATGCAAGTGTAGGTCCTTTCTTGATTCTCATTCACTTTCATGAATAACTTGTGCAGCCCCAGCATAAGCCTTGAATCAGTTGTCTAAGGCGACACCCTTTAAAGTATATACCTAGAACTACAGAGTTAACTCACAAAGTGACATGGAACCTCAAGTCTAAGGATCAATTAATCACATCAATGACTCGTGAGATATTTCGTAATCTGGAAGTTTCCATTTCCTAAAATAGAAACTTCCTTTCCCATTTAGGAATCTTCTCACACCGGGCACATCAGTGAACTTACTTATGGAAGTAAGCACCCTCATGTATCACGCACGTATCAACTATACACTTTGCACCTCCATGAAATAAGGTGGTCCTTCTTAAGGGCGTGATCCGATAAGCAAGCCTTAAAGGAGTCAGGTTGACACTCCCACTGTCTGTAGGACTCATCAGCTTGGAGTATTTTACTAATCATGACTTATGTGATATAGTGCTCGTTTCATGAACCATTTCACCTAAATGGTAGGGTCCTAAAGTCATCAGGATTAGGGGAGTTCTCATACATGCACAACTAAAGTAAACGCATACCAAACAAGAGCATATAAAGAAGTGTTGCCTCAATTCGTTATTTTATTCAAAGATTGTCTATGATTACAATAAGGAAAAGTACAAAGCGGATACACCATCGGCTTTCTAGGGCACTATTCCTAACAATCTCCCACTTGCCCGTCAAAGCCATTCTAAAGCTACTCTAAGTCCCATCTTCTGAAGATGACCTTGGAAAGCTTCTCGACTAAGGGGTTTAGTAAGTGGATCTGCGACGTTCTCTGCTGATGCGACCCTCTCAATTTGCACATCTCCTCCTTTGATAATATCACGGATTAGGTGATACTTCCTCATAATGTGCTTGGTCCGTTCGTGAGATCTTGGTTCTCTTGCTTGAGCAAACGCCCCAGTGTTGTCACAAAACACAGTAATGGGGTCTTTCATGCTAGGAACAACATTCAACTCTTGAATGAAGTTTCTAATCCAAACACCTTCCTTAGCTGCATCATTTGCAGCTAAGTATTCGGCCTCAGTGGTCGAATCTGCAGTGGTCGTTTGCTTGGAACTCTTCCAACTCACTGCACCACCGTTTAAGCAGAAAATGTATCCTGACATTGACTTAAAATCATCTAAGTCAGATGCAAAGCTTGCATCGCAGTATCCTTCGATAGTAAGATCTTTCTGACCTCCGTAAACTAAGAATAAATGTTTAGTACTTTTCAAGTAGTTAAGAATATTCTTCAAGGTAGCCCAGTGTCCATCTCCAGGGTCAGATTGGAAACGAATTGTTACACAAAGTGTATAAGCCACATCCGGTCGAGTACATAACATTGCATACATTATGGTACCTATTGCTGATGCATAAGGTGTATGAGTCATTCTTTCCTTCTCAAGGTTAGTCTTAGGATACATCTTCTTTGAAAGACATGTTCCTACACTCACAGGAAGGTTCTTAACCTTTGCTGACTCCATATTTAAACTCTTCAATACTTTGTCAATGTACATCGACTATGATAGTCCTATTAACCTTCTAGATCTATCTCAATAGATTTGAATTCCAAGGATATAGGATGCATCAGCAAGATCTTTCATCTCGAATTATTTCGATAACCATAACTTAGTTACATTCATGTCATCCTTTGAATTCCCAATAAGAAGGATGTCATCAACATAAAGTACTAAGAATTGCACTGAGGTCTCCAATTCCTTTCTACACACACATGATTCATTCAGGATCTGAATGAAGCCAAACGCTTTGACTGATTCATCAAATCAAATGTTCCAGTTCCTAGAAGTCTATTTGAATCCATAGATTGACCTTTGGAGTTTATAAACTGTAGCACCCTAACCCCCTGGGCACCACATCCCCCGCACTACAGCCTCGATCCACGTATGAAATGGAAAGTTCATACATAAACCAAAACTATAGCGAACGGGTGACAATAAAAATGACGAGCTAGGCGGGACACTCTCCCCAACAACACAAAAGCAGACATGATAATGAAAGCGAAAGCAATAAAATCATTCATACGTATAGGTACCATATTTATTGAATAGATATGTATAGATACCAACTTAGCTATCAATACATTATCATCTCTTAATAATATACATATTCAAGTATCCAAAACGTGACAATGATTATCATAAAATGAAACTAGCATAAGACTATACAAGAGGGTATGCAACTAGACCCGTGGAAATGCAAGACACGAACAACTCCCGCCTAGCACGACCACGCTCAAAAGGGTACCTGAAAAGTGAAGTATCAGTCTACCGAAGACTGAGTGAGGGGCAATAATATATATATCACACGTCACATGCAAGTTGTAGCCTCGGGTGAAGACTTTAGAATAAAATAGATATATAATTCAAGAAGTTTAATCTTTGCCCGAGATTACAACCAATCATTTTAACACGTTTATTTATCCATGCTTGTCAATGTCATGAACATGTGGCCCTGGCGAGCAAGGGCAATCTCCAACCGAACTCCCAATCGTGAACAATACGTGATCATGCTTGCTTGCTTGATAAATACGTGATCATGCAATTTATTTAGTGCTCACATAAACAATTTCATGCTTGAAATCATGCAATAACCCGAGGATAACCCGACATGCCGGATTAATCCCCAGTCTCCTTCTTTCTCCGGGTGATAGCGAGTTTGCAAGGCTCGACTATCCACGACATGGTGTGTGTAGAGGACATGACCCTCTAGACACGGAACTCCTTCCACCACTAATCTCCTAGTGGCTTCGGGGGTGATCCCAACAATGTGAGGATAATTCAGGAGTTACCCGTCAGCCCTTGCTTTCCCGGTTGGCTCAAGAATTACCCTCGGGCCCACGTGCAATCATGTACTCGCCAAACATGCTTGAAATCATGAATTGCTTGATTGAAATGTTCATGGTTTTGAAATCATTCATAATTATAATACGTTTTGGCCGAAAACTAGCACATAAGGGTTATAGGGTTCGTTTTACCAAAACGAAACCTCACCTTTCTTGCAAAATACAATAAAGAAGTGTTCTAAGGAGCTTGCTCCCCGTCCACGCCCTCGTGACCTGTGCAAACACGATGTATATTCGTGAGACATGACCTAAAATGACCAAAATATGACGAACGGCGGAAATGTATCGAGACGACCATGAAAATGCAATGTGGTATGATAACATGTTCTTTCACATCATATTAGCACATATTATAGCAATTCGGGGTCAAAGAAGTCGTTGGATCGAGGGGTCATTTTCGTAATTTTATGCAGAAACTTTTGTTCTGCAATCCAGGTGGGAACGGCCGTTCCGGTCCCCTTTGTAAAATGGGAACGGTCGTTCCCATGAGATTCCCAAAACGTGCCAGCGATTTTAAAATAAAAGCACACCTTCAAGCTGGAAACGGCCCTTCCGGTACCAAGGCCAAAATGGGAACGGCCGTTCCCATGCTCGGCCGCCTAGTTTATTTGAAAAGGTGGGAACGCCCGTTCCCACAATGCCTTGAGGCTGGGAACGGTCTTTCCCAGTTTCTAAAACTTTGAAGAACAGAGCAGAAACAGGGGATGCTCACGGAATGAGCAACAAAGCAACAAAAATTCCATTCTCAATCCCCAAAATCATGATTTCTGGAAATATGATACATATAAGTTCAAGAAATGATATCCTAACATTTAAACATTCAAATCACACAAGATCATCAAGAATTCATGCCTCATGCTCATGATCAAAACTTGATCATTCAGACCAAATATCCAAGAATTCAAGCTATAAATCATGTTATAATTCATGAAATGATCACATAATCATGCTTCTAATTCTAATTCATCATTTAGCATATAATTTCCAAACCCTAAGCATGTCAAACACAATCAAGAATCATCCCTTCCATGCAACCAACCTTGAAGATGAAAGAAATGAAGAAGTTGGATGATGATGATGATCACTCCCAAATTTCTTGAAAGATTTCTTGAAATCTTGATGATTGATGCAAAAGATCACTTCTTCCTTTTCTTCCCTTGGAACCGAGAATGAGGAAGCAAAGTGGTTGGAAGATTTTTGGTGTGAAATGAGCTCATGGAAGCTTGGAGATGGAAATAACGTAACACCCATTTTTGGAAAAATGTGAGATATGCTAATTTGCCAATAAATCCCCAAGAATTCAATCTATGCAATTGAGTATATGAGGTTTTAAAATATGATCAATTAAGTCCCTAAAGGATTGGCAACTAAGTCCCTAGAATTTTAAGGAATATTTAACTAGGGACAATTTGGTAATTTGAAGTACTCTCAATAATTGTTTTGTGCAAGAAACATTTTTCGTGTCATGAAATATTATTTTCAATGATATGAATTCAAAGAATTGATATGAATAATGTTTCATGAATTTTATAAAATTATGAATGCCACGTAAGAATACATTATAAATTAAAGAAATAAAATAAAACCTACACTCAACTCACACGTGGCGTGCTTACCTGATCATCCGGAAACCGGGGCATTACATAAACCTTTTGCTCACTCCCACTGAATGTGAAACCTATGGGTTGCTCCATATAAATGTCTTTATCAATGTCACCATTGAGAAAGGCAGTTTTCATATCCATTTGCCATATCTCATAGTCATAATATGCAGCAATGGCAAGCATGATCCGAATAGACTTTTTCATTGTAATTGGTGAAAAGGTTTCATCAAAGTCCACGCCAGGTCTTTGAGTGAATCCTTTTGCAACCAGTCTTGCTTTGTAGGATGCAATGTTTCCATCAACTCCAAGCTTTCTCTTAAAGATCCATTTGCAACCTATGGGTTTGACCCATCAGTTAAATCTACCAAGGTCCAAACTTGGTTGGAGTTAATGGAATCCATTTCGGATTTCATGGCTTCTATCCACTATTCAGAGTCAGAATCTGAAAGTGCCTCCTCATATGTTAAAGGATCATTATCCTTTTGAGAGATCTCATAAAAGAATCCATACCATCTCTCCGGTTGTCTAGTAGTGCGTTCAGAACGCCTTAGAGGAGGATTTACGCGTGTATCGAAATTCGTGAATGGTTGTGGTTGATCAGAAGAGGATGTTTCTTCAGTGGGTGGCATGGGCTCACTTTGTACTTCCTCTAATTCTATGATCTTGCCTTTCTTTTCTTTAAGGAACGGTTCCTCAAGAAAAGTAGCATTTCTGGAAACAAACACCTTTTGCTCAGATTGATCATAGAAGCAGTATCATATGGATTCCTTAGGATAACCTACAAAGTAGCACAAGTTAGAAAGAGATTCTAACTTATCTCCCACTGTCCTCTTCACGTAAGCAGGATAACCCCAAATTCTTAAGTAAGAATAACTACGGATTTTACCACGCCACATTTCATAGGGCGTTTTAGGGACTGACTTAGAGGGAACTAGATTCAAAATCTTTGCTGCACTTTTTAGGGCATAACCCCAGAAAGAAGGTGGTAAGTCAGTGAAACTCATCATGGAACGAGCCATATCGAGTAGAGTTCGATTCCTTCTCTCAGAAACTCCATTGAGTTGAGGAGTTCCCGGAGGAGTCCACTGTGAGATAATCACATTATCTTTGAGATGATTAAGGAATTCTTCACTAAGATACTCACCTCCTCGATCAGATCGAAGTGCTTTGATCTTGTGACCAATTTGGTTCTCAACCTCCTTTTGAAATTCTAGGAATTTCTCAAAAGGTTCAGATTTATACTTCATTAAGTATACATAACCATACCGACTAAAGTCATTGGTAAAGGTTATGAAATACTGATGATTGTTTCTCGTGCTTACACTAAGCGATCCACAAACATCAGAATGGATGAAATCCAAGACCTTACTGGCACGTTCCACAGTCCCTCTAAAAGGAACTTTGGACATCTTTCGTTTGAGACAGGACTAGAAAGAAGATAACTCTTTGAGATCATTTTCAGAGAACGATCCTAAAGTGTTCTTGGAAATGTGTCCTAATCTAGCGTGCCATAAGGGAGCTGAAACTTTGCCATCTCTCTTATGTTTAGTTTCTCGTTTTATATTCATAATATTGATATTCTGACTTAGATAATGTAACATCCCGATTTCCGGACATTCAGGTACGCCCGCCACGTGTGAGTTTTCCGAGAGTTAGGATTTATTTAATTCTTTCGTTTATTAAATTTTTACAATTCATGAAAATGATATGAATTAAATTTCAACATGTTTATTTGGAATTATGTGATTTGTATCAATTTGAGAATTATTGCATAAGTTGAATTTAATTGTTATGTTAATTAATTGCTTAACGTGACTTAATTTCTTATTTGTCCTTAATTGATCATTTCTTTAAATGTGAGGACCAAATTGCATGATTATTTTATTGGACCAAATTGGTCTTTTACCAAACCTTTATCCTTAATTGCATGAGCTTATAGAGTTAAAGGATTTAATTGCAATTTATGTCATTTCATCAAATTTAAGAGATGAATCACGTTATCTTCTCCATCATTCCAAACTTTTCATACAAACACACACACTTGCTTCTTGCTTCTCACGATCCAACACCAAGAAGAAGAAAAATTGGGAATTCTCATCTTCAAGCTATAGTTCCGAAAATTAATGGATTTGGAAGCATCATCATCTCACTTCATCTTTCTTCTTCTTCTTCTTCTTCTTTCATTTCAAGGTATACATGAGCTATTATATGAATTCTTGAATTGGAAATTTTATGGGAAACTAGGGTTTATGATTTTGGATTGGATAACTTGTGTTTTAAGTACTAGGAGCATGACCATAGCCTTCTAACTTGAATTTATTCATGAATTCTTGAAGTTCTTAGGCTTGGGTGGTGAAATGAAATATGGTTTTGATATTGATAATTCTTGAGAATCAAAGCATGAAATAAGTGTTTACGTTAGAATTTGTTGCACTTTAAGTATGCTAGCATGTTTCCTTCATGTTTTATTGCATTTGGGAGTTGTTTTGATGGTGTTTTGTTGGTTGTGTTTTTGGTCCGAGAGCTTCCCTTGTTTCTGCTCTGTTTTGAGCTTTCTGCTCAGCGGGAACGGCTTTTCCCGTCCCCTTTGATTTCCTGGAATGGCCGTTCCAATCCTTTGAATGTTTTGGCCAGCAAGACTGGGAATGGCCCTTCTCATTTTGGCCTAAAGCCGGAACGGCCGTTCCCGTCTTCAGCATTGTTACAGAAGTGTTTCGTGACCAATTCTGCATTTAGGTGGTTTTCTTAAATGATCATTTAGCCATCAAACGTACTCGGATTGACCTGAATTTTGAACTGTAGAAACTTCATTGAGTCTAGAGTATTCTCCAATTGGAATCACATCAATATCATTTCTGGTTTGTGAGATATATCCATTTTAATTTGGTGTCGCCATTCTACTGAAAATCTGCATTCACTCAACTTCGAGCTTACACCATTTTCTCCTCACTTTGAATTAGAATACGATCCATATATCATCGAAAAGGTCTATTTGTCTAGCTTCATATACAACAAACAAAACTAATTCTAACTTCTATAACTCAAGATATTCCAGTTTTCCTACAGCTTGTACATATCCGAAAACTGTCAACTCTTGTCAAACTTTGCCAAAACCTCTCTTCTTGCATTCCTTTCACTCTCTTGGCTCCCGTATGCGATTTATATGATTGACATACTTGAATAATTGATGATTATGTGGTTATTTGACATTTTGGTCTTTATTTATTTAAACTTAATTGTTAACTCCGTGCTTTAGGTAAAACGAAGTTGTATGATTGCATGCCTTGAATACGTGATCTCCGTGAAATTATTTGTCTTCTTGTAAATTATTCCATTCCATTTATAAGTATCTATATCATCGTTACATGCAAGTATACGTTTATTTCATACAAGAATATGTTCATGGTTACGTCGTGCCTCATATTTGGTATCATTATTGAGTCGTATCTCATGAGTACACTATGTTTCCTTTCTTGTCCAGTTCTTCTCCAGGGCGGAGATTATTGATCGATGAGTATGCTCATGCATCCTTGAGTCGTCGAGTCCCCTGCAAGGTGAGGTTTAATCGCTAGTTATATAGAACCCGTATACCCCTTATGTGATCTTTCGGCCAAAAGGTAATTATGTCTATAATTTTGAATGAAATCACTTATCATTTCAAGCAAGTCATTTTCATGAAAAGCAAGCAAGCAAGCTATGTGTCGTGCTTGTTTTAGGCAAGTAGCATGACTATAGCACCCGAGCGCAAGGTACCACATCCCCCGCACCGAGACCCGGCCCGAATATGAAATGGATGATCCATACTCGAGCTAAATCACGGCGAACGGGGAGAAACACACACTCTAAGCTAGGCGGGCTAATCCTTAAACCAAAAAATCAGCGTAAAACATTAAAGCGGAAGCAATAAACTGAACATATAACATACATATATATCATGAGCATCAAAGTTCCAAAAATAAGCCATATACATCGCCAAAGGCCGTCAAAGCTCAGGACATGTACACTTCATTAATATTCATATACAATGATCAAAAGTGCAGTATGCAAGTGTAAGACCAATATACAAGGGCTAGAGATGAATGCAAGACCTATGACTCGAAATCCCTCCTAGCTCCCTTGACACCTGCACAACAAAACTGAAAACGAACGGGTTCAGTCCAAAAGGGACTGGTGGGTATAAAAACAAGGCATAAATATAATATACGATGGTATTTAAACAGTCTCATGCAAGCTATAAACCCAAGTGAGGTTTTTACAGAATTTCCCAAGTGGGTGAATAGAAAATCATGAAAAGGGATTATAACGATTCATTTACATTAGGTCATTAGTGGCCCGGTGAGTGGGCGTGCATTATCTCCAACCAACACCTTGTGGAATTCATTAACATTCATTCATTCTTTCTTTTCATGCATAACATTCTTTCGTGCACATTCAATAAGATTTCCACATTCTTCCTCCGGGTTGGTGGCGGGTTTGTAAGGCCCAACCACCCATTCATTGACCAAAAGGGGAACATGACTCCCCAGATGGCACTCAGTGTCCATTCCTCGCTAACTCCTAACGAGGTCCGGTTACGCCGTTCATTGGTGGGACTAGTGTGAGGGTTCACCGTCAGCCCATGCCTCCTCGGGTCACCACTCACACCAAGTCCCTGGGCCCCATTCTGTGCATTCATTCATTTCTCGCCAAAACATTAGGTAGGATTCATAAAATAAGGCTTGACGTTGAAAACATTTACTCTTTAAAACGACTCTATATATATATATTCATTTTGGACGAAAACTTTTCACAATGAAGGTATATATAGGGTCATATATCTACATAGAAGAGAAACCCACCTTAAACGGCAAAAAGGAGAACACAAGAGCCTCACTGACCGGCCTCGTCTCCAACGGAATCAAAATCTATGCAAGAAAGGCGAAGTGAGACTCAATATGACCATATAAGACGCTCGGCAATGTAATGATCATGATATGAATGTTTAAAAGATAAAATTATATCATGAAAATGTTCATGTGCACTATTAAGGAATTTAAATCATATAAACAAGCCATTCAATCATTCGTTCACTTTCATTCGAATTCACAAATTCGCATTTCCAGCCAAATTAATCAAAGAATTTCAAATATGACCATAGCACGTATTCAATCGCATTTACAATTAGAAAATAAACGATTAAATACATTCAATTTAAAATTAGAATTTAAGTAAAACATGAAATTGGTAACATTTAAATTCTATAATTCAATTAAATCAATTAACATTTAATATTTAATAAACATATATAAATATATAATTAAATATACATACATATATTATATTATATATATATATATGTATATATATATATATATATATATAACGCATGCATGTACAGCAACATGCAACAACAAAAACATGCATGAAATTTTCTTATTAAAATGCATGTAATTCATGCTTAAACCAATACATGCATGCAATCTATTAAATTATATTCACGCATGCAAATTCCATTTAATTACATATATATATACATATACATGCATATGTACAGCACATGCATGCAATTCTCAAGTATTAATTATGTATGTAATTTCATGCACAACAAACTCTATGCATGCAACTCATTAAAGCCTAACCAATTTCATGCATGAAACATTCAATTTAACAAATGCAGGTCTGAAGCTTATTTACATGCAACCATCAACCCAGCATTTCCTTCATGCATTACATGCATTAGCGCAAAGAAAGGAGGAAAATAAGTAACAGCAGCAACCAGCAACATCAAGGAAAACAGACGCAGCAAAATGAAGAAGAAGAAGGAAAAAGAAGCAGCAGCAGTCGCTACAGATCATCTCCCCGCCCGGGGAGATTTTCAAGCCAAAAGTCCCCGCCCGGGGACCGCCATCCGGAGGGTCAATTACAGTGACTTCCCCTGTAACTATGTGTAATTACACTAACTTCCTCTTATAGCTCAGTAAAACAAATATCTCCATGGGAATTTAACTAGAACTGGAAAAAATATTATCAATAGAAATGGGATAATAACCTCTTATGGCTCCGGAAAACAAATACCACCATGTTACTAATATTTGAATTATAACATCTACAGTAATAATCAACAGAAGAAGGGATATTTGTGTATTTGGTTATAGTTTTACGGGAAGAATAGCATTGTTGGGACATAAATGCTAAAGAAAGAAACCTGATCGGTAACATTTTCTGGTACAGATGTGTTCTCTCCGAACTTGAGGAGGAGCATTCTGCTGAAGAAAAGACACTATCTGCAGTTGACATGCCAGGAAGTAATTAAGCATAATTCAGCCAATAATAAAAAAGAAATAAAATAAATGGCTAAATATCTGACAATATGAACTTATAAATGTAGAAGAATTATAAGAAAGAGAAAAACATATCATAACAAACTTAGAGCTTACTATATAGCAGAATTAGTTACTGAAAGGTTGGAGGAAATAGATGTTGAGTACAAGGAATTAGCTCTGAAACCCGGCATACTGAATAATGCGCTTGGTTGTGGGCCTACTTTTATCTCAGAATTTGGCTGATGCTGTAATTGAAAGTCCTCCATATGTTGGAGCAATGGCTGTCTCTAATCTTGAAGCCCCACAGGTAATTAATCAACAGTCCTGAAACTTCACCCTTAAACTAGGCTTGTTAGAGAGGCCAATAACTTTTCTTTAAACTCATACAAGTAAAGCATTTGACTTTCTTTGTTAAGAGCAGCTATAAAGCATCAATATATCACCGGCCGGGTACTTTCATGTACAAAATCTCCCCGGCCGGGGAGAGGTAACAGAAGGTAATCGCAGCAGCAACACAGAAGCAGCCCCTGTTTTCCTTGCTTAAAATAGAGTAAAAGAAGGCAACAATCAAGGCAACTGATGCAGCAACATAATGCATGAAATGCAACAGCAAATCAGCTCTAACAACTTCCACAAAACTGACAGCAACAAGCATGAGGAGACAACAGCCAAAATCAGTTAAAAAACAGGGTAGAAATCCACGAAAAACAGGGCATGACTGATCTTCTCCAACTCAACATATTCAGGTCACTTAAGCCATCCAATACGCAGCAAAACAACACCATTTCATGAAAGGAAGACATACGTGACCATTTCATGAAAGTTTCTCAAAGAGCCATAAATGATATCTCATAAATACTCCAACTACCATGTAATCAATGATCATAACTGAGAAGAGGATGTCAAAACAATCATTTTCAAGCTTGGAATCACCCAAATCCATCAAGAATCGAAAGAGATCATCAAAAAGGCTCGAACCTTTACTATTCATTCAAGCAGCCATATCTCCATGAAAACTGACTCAAATTCTGGGTTGAAAGGATGAAAACGATTAGGAATGAACATATATTACAACCCTAAGCTTACCTTGTTGATTAATGGAGGTTTGGAGGAGATTTGAGCTTTGAATCTCCAAGGTGCACAAGGGTTACGGGAAAACTGGAGAGCAGAATGTTTTGGCTGAGTTTTCTTTATGTGATGAAGGTTATCTCGGTTTGGGGTCATTAAGGCTGGTTAAAGGCTTGAGTTAGGGTTCTAAAGAATCAAACCATGGTTAATTTGGTTAAAGTTTGGATGAGTTATGATCATTTTAGTAAAACATAGTCAGTTTCGTCGCCGTTTCGTTTTTCGGTTGGATTTCGGTGGTTCAAATGACTTTGGAAAAATATAAGGTTAAGTTCACTAAACTTGAATTTTCATTATGAGTTCAACGAAGCTGACGGATCTCGAATCCGAGTTCCCGAGATGAAGATATCAATTACGGAACCAAGGGTGCGCTAATTGCTCGTTAGCCCCCGACTTGGATTCCAAAATTAAAATAAATCCGAAACACATGCAAATGAACCCAAAAATACGAAACGAACATATATTCATACACAAGACACGTATAAATCCAACATATTAAATTTGTACGAAATTTCGATATCAATTTATATAAAAACGAAGCACGTAAATGTGACTCATAAACAATGCAACAATAAAACCATAACATTACAAATAATAATACAAATTAATTCGTAACTAAAACTAGAAAAATAAAGTCAACGAATTTGAAATAACATTAATAATAATTACCAAAATTGAATTCTTAATTAATTAATACAATTAGCGCATTAACATATAAATTAATATTAATAAAACTTAAAATATACTAATTAACATTTTTAACATTTAATATATTTAAAAAATAAAATTAAATATACAAAACACGTATAAGTAATTATTTCGCGCAATTTGGTAAACACATACGTCATGTTGTATGACTAAAAAAAAAAACTGGGGCATTACAACCTCTCCCCCTTAAAAGAATCCGTCCTCAGATTCACTATCTGCCTGAAAACAATTAATGAAGGAACCCCGTTCCTCACGAGCAACAAGGAGAGAATCCCCGTCTCTCAAACAACAATGAGAGAACCCCGTCTCTCAAAAGCAACAAAGAGAGAACCCCGTCTCTCGAACAACAATGAGAGAACCCCGTCTCTCGCAAACAGGTAATGAAGTTCAAAATACAAAATACAAAATTCAATGACAACGAAGAGCAAACATCAAGGAGAAGGTATCAAAACATCCAATTCCGACAACTTAATCAAAACAACCACAAAAATCCAGGGAACAATTATCACTTACTTACATTCAATATCGATTATACAACCATAATTAATACATCAAAGAGTCAAAGTACAGATTATTAAAATTATTTAAATTAACAATGCGTGTATGCACATGCCATGGATGTCTGAGGTACCGTTCACCGTGGAAATGGATTTGAAGCTAAATCCTTCATGGTCCCAAGTTATGGTCTACACCCAAAAGCTAGCTCGACTCCTGGCACGTCTTTAATATCTTCAATGTGTCCACCTGAGAGACTGATAAGGTTCTTGACTGGTCCTATTCTTAATTCCACTTTCAGTCTTATATCTTCTTACCTTCTTCCATTTCTCGGTTATACGTTAACCCTAATACAATTAACCTGCCCTTCCAAATCGAGTTTTACCCTACATCTTCAGATTTCGGGCCAGTCTTCTTCACGGTTCATGCCTCCTTCCATAATTTGGGGAAACCCCTGACATTCAATAACCTTTTAGATTAATAGTCACAGCCTTCTTGACGAGTTCTTTCCAAACCGGGTTGTGATCATCGGTTCCCAAAAATTTTTGGATTAATCTCTTCGTGGATCGTTTTCTCATCCCTTCATCCTCTTAGAGCCATTAAGCGTGCATTAATTTTCGGTCCACCTAAATTTCTAATCGAGGGAAAAATTCCTTGATACTTCTTGAGATTCAGATCAAGTCCTTCCATAGTCACTTCCTTCTAATTCCTTTCTGCTTAAATTCCTTCTAACTTGTTATGGAAAAACGACTAGCGATGCAGTAGGGTTTTATTTTGTTAATTGATGTCCGAACTCCCCCTACTTAGCCATATTACCATCTATGGTTGCCATCACGAACGCATTAATTTGATTTAATTTCTGTTCCCTGAGGCAATTTAATGGTCTCGCAGAAGCTCTTCCATAATTTGCAATTCTGTTGTTCCTACAAAAATATTTCTTCGAGCACCACTTCAATCTTCCAATTTGTTTCTCAGTCGTGCTCTCCCCCTTAAATTTCTATTGTCACGTGTTGAACTCCATCGATTCTTTTTTTTTTTCGAAATTCTGGATGAATAATTTCCATTAGGGAGGGTTTAATCAGAAGGGCAACCCTAAAGTTTCACCTTTCGACTTCTCTTCTACTTCGCTTGATGTCCGAAACCCCTTTCCTATTCTTGTCCGATTCACACACCCCGTAATCAACTCTAATCTCGCTTCTCCTTATGAATTCCCGTTTCCATTAACCTATCCCTTACTTGAAATTCTTTATTTTCCCGACATCACCTTCCTTATAACGTACCATCCCATTATTTCTTTTCCTCCTCACTCAGATGTGGCCCGATCGAAAAAGTACTTGTTATGTGGGATGAAAGAACTTCCTATTAAATAAACACTGGAATGCATGTCGGGTTAAAATGATAATGCACGTGGTATACTTGCAACAATTAAATATGCCGCACATTAAAGCAACAAAATCAAATAGGAATGCGCGCACAAACATAAGTAAAGAAAATAATAATTTGATGCGAAATTTGATGCACGTGCCATGAATGTTTTGGAACATGTCACCAATATAGTAAGCTGTTAGCTCGGTAGCTTTTCCTTGTTCCTCCAATCACGAGGTTACTTTGACTTGCTAATCATGCCTTGTCTTTCCCACGGTCTTCAAGTTTTCCATGAATATTTTTGCATTACTTGTATCTTCCACTGTCTGGAATTGCAATTTCACGATCCCTGATTTCTTCGACATCCACTGAATTAGCCTCTGCATTTTCCCCCCGAGGATCACCCTTCAACATTACCCAAATTCTCTTACAAAATTGAACCCTAATGTAATTCTGAACCCTACTTCTCGCCAGCACCGTCATCAAGACTCCCGTGCTTATCCTTTATGAGTTGAGATTAGTGAAATAAACTCATTTTCCGATTGCTTATACTTAAGCACATGATTTCCTCCCAAAGAGTCTTTGCCTTTCTTTACCGTTTCCATTTGTTGCTCCATATTTCCCAATTCGACCTCTCAACCCGACAATTCAGCTTGGATTTGGAAAACGAACTCAATTCCCCTCCCTGTCAATTGCCTTTCTCTACTCCCTTCCCTACTCGATTCTATCTTAATCGAAATCGAAAGCACCTAAATTTAAACTCTTCCTGATCTTGACTTCCACAATCTCGATTTCTAATTTCCAGGTTTATTTATAAACCCTTCTTTGACAACTCTTAGTGCTCAATTCCCATCGGATTTATTTTACCTTGACTCCTCTCAGTCCTCGGTACCTCTTCAATGGTCCGAACCCTGAACCAAAATACCTTCAAGGTTCATTTACTTCATTCCTTAGGTTGAACAATCCTGTTGAATCCAATTATGGCATCTTATGTAGGAGAGCCGTATATACCCATATTAGGAGTCATAACTATTTCCCCCGAACAACTCTTATCTTATCAAGTGTCTCTCTCTACCATTGCATCCCTAAAGTGGAACCTCCCATTCCGGCTCCCAACCCTTGAACTCTAGCTCCCTATAGGAAGGCCTCACATCTCGAACTCTCCATATTCCTCCCCGGTGCATCCCTCCTATCTTCCATGACTCAGGAAGAACTTACAATAGATCGTCTTTATCGTGGAACTTGGCCGTGGTTTGATATTATTTTTTTATAACCTGTAAATCATAACTCATTTCGGAGATATATGCATGCAATTAGTACATGCTCATGGCACATATTCAACACGAAAGACACGGATTCAATATAAAATGCAACAGGTAATTCGACAAGATTAAAAGGAAAGACAACTTTCTATTCAAGATCGATGAAATGCACACATTATAACGTAATTCCTATGCCGAACGACCTAGACTGACCCACACGACACGAGAGCCCGAGTTTTGCAACCCGTAGCTCTGATACCACTTAAGGATGTAGCAACCGATCGCAAGGTACGACATCCCCCGCACCGAGATCCGGCCCGAATATGAAATGGATGATCCATACTCGAGCTAAATCACGGCGAACGGGGACAAACACACACTCTAAGCTAGGCAGGCTAACCCTTATACCATAAAATCAGCGTAAAACATTAAAGCGGAAGCAATAAACTGAACATATAACATACATATATATCATGAGCACCAAAGTTCCAAAAATAAGCCATATACATCGCCAAAGGCCGTCAAAGCTCAGGACATGTACGCTCCATTAATATTCATATATAATGATCAAAAGTACAGTATGCAAGTGTAAGACCAATATACAAGGGCTAGAGACGAATGCAAGACCTATGACTCGAAATCCCGCCTAGCTCCCTTGACACCCGCACAACACAACTGAAAACCAAACGGGTTCAGTCCAAAAGGGACCGGTGGGTATAAAAACAGGGCATAAAAAAAATATACGACGGTATTTAAACAGTCACATGCAAGCTATAATCCCAAGTGAGGTTTTAACAGAATTTCCCAAGTGGGTGAATAGAAAATCATCAAAAGGGATTATAACGATTCATTTACATTAGGTCATTAGTGGCCCGGCGAGTGGGCGTGCATTATCTCCAACCAACACTTTCTGTAATTTATTAACATTCATTCATTCTTTCTTTTCATGCATAACATTCTTTCGTGCACATTCAATAACATTTCCACCTTCTTCCTCCGTGTTGGTGGCGGGTTTGCAAAGCCCACCCACCCATTCATTGACCAAAAGGGGAACATGACTCCCCAGATGGCACTCAGCATCCATTCCTCACTAACTCCTAACGAGGTCCGGTTACGCCGTTCATTGGTGGGGCTAGTGTAAGGGTTCACCGTCAGCCCATGCCTCCTCGGGTCACCCCTCACACCAAGTCCCTGGGCCCCATTCAGTGCATTCATTCATTTCTCGCCAAAACATTAGGTAGGATTCATAAAATAAGGCTTTACGTTGAAAACATTTACTCTTTAGAACGACTCTATATATATATATTCATTTTGGATGAAAACTTTTCACAATGAAGGTATATATAGGGTCATATATCTACATAGAAGAGAAACCCACCTTAAACGGCAAAAAGGAGAACACAAGAGCCTCACTGACCGGCCTCGTCTCCAACGGAATCAAAATCTGTGTAAGAAAGGCGAAGTGAGACTCAATATGACCATATAAGACGCTCGGCAATGTAATGATCATGATATGAATGTTTAAAAGATAAAATTATGTCATGAAAATGTTCATGTGCACTATTAAGGAATTTAAATCATATAAACAAGCCATTCAATCATTTGTTCACTTTCATTCGAATTCACAAATTCGCATTTCCAATCAAATTAATCAAAGAATTTCAAATATGACCATAGCACGTATTAAATCGCATTTACAATTAGAAAAGAAACAATTAAATACATTCAATTTAAAATTGGAATTTAAATAAAGCATGAAATAGGTAACAATTAAATTCTATAATTCAATTAAATCAATTAACATTTAATATTTAATAAACATATATAAATATATAATTAAATATACATACATATTATATATATATATATATGTATATATATATATATATAACGCATGCACGTACAGCAACATGCAACAACAACAACATGCATGAAATTTTCTTATTAAAATGCATGCAATTCATGCTTAAACCAATACATGCATGCAATCTATTAAATTATATTCATGCATGCAAATTCCATTTAATTACATATATATATACATATACATGCATACGTACAGCACATGCATGCAATTCTCAAGTATTAATTATGTATGCAATTTCATACACAGCAAACTCCATGCATGCAACTCATTAAAGCCTAACCAATTTCATGCATGAAACATTCAATTTAACAAATGCAGGTCTAAAGCTTATTTACATGCAACCATCAACCCACCTTTTCCTTCATGCATTACATGCATTAGCGCAAAGAAAGGAGGAAAATAAGTAACAGCATCAACCAGCAACATCAAGGAAAACAGACGCAACAAAATGAAGAAGAAGAAGGAAAAAGAAGCACCAGCAGTCGCTACAGATCATCTCCCCGGCCGGGGAGATTTTCAAGCTAAAAGTCCCCGCCCGGGGACCACCATCCTGAGGAGCTTCTGTAAAAGGGCTCCCCGGCTGGGTACTTTCATGTACAAAATCTCCCCGGCCGGGGAGAGGGAACAGAAGGTAATCGCAGCAGCAACACAGAAGCAGCCCCTGTTTTCCTTGCTTAAAACAGAGTAAAAGAAGGCAACAATCAAGGCAACTGATGCAGCAACAAAATGCATGAAATGCAGCAGCAAATCAGCTCTAACAACATCTACAAAACTGACAGCAACAAGCATGAAAACGCAGCAGGAGACAGCAGCTAAAATCAGTTCAAAAACAGTGCAGAATTCCACCAAAAACAGGGCATGACTGATCTTCTCCAACTCAACATATTCAGGTCACTTAAACCATCCAATAGGTAGCAAAACAACACCATTTTGACATCCAAATCAGTCCCAAAAGAGCTCAAACATGAAGGGAAGACATACGTGACCATTTCATGAAAGTTTCTGAAAGAGCCATAAATGATATCTCATAAATACTCCAACTACCATGTAATCAATGATCATAACTGAGAAGAGGATGTCAAAACAATCATTTTCAAGCTTGGAATCACCCAAATCCATCAAGAATCCAAAGAGATCATCAAAAAGGCTCTAACCATTACTATTCATTCAAGCAGCCATATCTCCATGAAAATTGACTCAAATTTAGGGATGAAAGGATGAAAATGATCAGGAATGAACATATATTACAACCCTAAGCTTACCTTGTTGATTAATGGAGGGTTGGAGGAGATTTGAGCTTTGAATCTCCAAGGTGCACAAGGGTTACGGGAAAACTGGAGAGCAGAATGTTTTGGCTGCGCTTTTTTTATGTGATGAAGGTTATCTCGGTTTGGGGTCATTAAGGCTGGTTAAAGGCTTGAGTTTGGGTTCTAAAGCATCAAACCATGGTTAATTTGGTTAAAGTTTGGATGAGTTATGATCATTTTAGTAAAACATGGTCAGTTTCGTCGCCGTTTCGTTTTTCGATAGGATTTCAGAGGTTCAAATGACTTTGGAAAAATATAAGGTTAAGTTAACTAAACTCGAATTTTCGTCATGAGTTCAGCGAAGCTGACGGATCTCGAATCCCTTCACATACGTCATGTTGTACGACTAAAAAAAAAACACGTATAAATAATTATTTCGCGCAATTTGGTAAACACATACGTCATGTTGTACGACTAAAAAAAAAACTGGGGCGTTACAACCTCTCCCCCTTAAAAGAATCCGTCCTCAGATTCACTGTCTGCCTGAAAACAATTAATGAGGGAACCCCGTTCCTCACGAGCAACAAGGAGAGAATCTCCATCTCTCAAACAACAATGAGAGAACCCCGTCTCTCAAAAGCAACAAAGAGAGAACCCCGTCTCTCGAACAACAATGAGAGAACCCTGTCTCTCGCAAACAGGTAACGAAGTTCAAAATACAAAATACAAAATACAATCACAACGAAGAGCAGACATCAAGGAGAAGGTATCAAGACATCCAATTACGACAACTTAATCAAAACAACTACATAAAGCCAGGGAACAATTATCACTTACTTACATCTAATATCGATTATACAACCATAATTAATACATCAAAGAGTCAAAGTACAGATTATCAAAATTATTTAAAATAACAATGTGCGTATGCACATGCCATGGATGTCTGAGGTACCGTTCACCATGGAAATGGATTTGAACTTAAATCCTTCATGGTCCCAAGGTATGGTCTACACCCAAAAGCTAGCTCGACTCCTGGCACGTCTTTAATATCTTCAATGTGTCCACCTGAGAGACTGATAAGGTTCTTGACTGGTCCTATTCTTAATTCCACTTTCAGTCTTATATCTTCTTACCTTCTTTCATTTCTCGGTTATACGTTAACCCTGATCCAATTAACCTGCCCTTCCAAAACGAGTTTTACCCTACATCTTCAGATTTCGGGCCGGTCTTCTTCACGGTTCATGCCTCCTTCTATAATTTGGGGAAACCCCTGAAATTCAATAACCTTTTAGATTAATAGTCACAGCCTTCTTGACGAGTTCTTTCCAAATCGGGTTGTAATCATCGGTTCCCAAAGAGTTTTGGATTAATCTCTTCGTGGATCGTTTCCTCATCCCTTCATCCTCTTAGAGCCATTAAGCGTACATTAATTTTCGGTCCACCCAAATTTCTAATCGAGGGAAAACTTCCTTGATACTTCTTGAGATTCAGATCAAGTCCTTCCATAGTCACTTCCTTCTAATTCCTTTCTGCTTAAATTCCTTCTAACTTGTTATGGAAAAACGACTAGCGATGCAGTAGGGTTTTATTTTGTTAATTGATGTCCGAACTCCTCCTACTTAGCCATATTACCCTATATGGTTGCCATCACGAACGCATTAATTTGATTTAATTTCTGTTCCCTGAGGCGATTTAATGGTCTCGCACAAGCTCTTCCATAATTTGCAATTCTGTTATTCCTACAAAAATATTTCTTCGAGCACCACTTCAATCTTCCAATTTGTTTCTCGGTCGTGCTCTCCCCCTTAAATGTCAATTGTCACGTGTTGAACACCATCGATTCTTTTTTTTTTTCGAAATTCTGGATGAATAATTTTAATTAGGGAGGGTTTCATCAGAAGTGCAACCCTAAAGTTTTGCCTTTTGACTTCTCTTCTACTTCGCTTGATGTCCGAAACCCCTTTCATATTCTTGTCCGATTCACACACCCCGCAATCAACTCTAATCTCGCTTCTCCTTATGAATTCCCGTTTCCATTAACCTATCCCTTACTTGAAATTCTTTATTTTCCCGACGTCACCTTCCTTGTAACGTACCATCCCATTATTTCTTTTCCTCCTCACTCAGATGTGGCCCGATCGAAGAAGTACTTGGTATGTGGGATGAAAGAACTTCCTATTAAATAAACACTGGAATGCATGTCGGGTTAAAATGATAATGCACGTGGCATACTTGCAACAATTAAATATGCCGCACATTAAAGCAACAAAATCAAATAGGAATGCGCGCACAAACATAAGTAAAGAAAATAATAATTTGATGCGAAATATGATGCACGTGCCATGAATGTTTTGGAACCTGTCACCAATATAGTAAGCTGTTAGCTCGGTAGCTTTTCCTCGTTCCTCCAATCACGAGGTTACTTTGACTTGCTAATCATGCCTTGTCTTTCCCACAGTCTTCAAGTTTTCCATGAATCTTTTTGCATTACTTGTATCTTCCACTGTCTGGAATTGCAATTTCACAATCCCTGATTTCTTCGACATCCACTGAATTAGCCTCTGCATTTTCCCCCCGAGAATCACCCTTCAACATTACCCAAATTCTCTTACAAAATTGAACCCTAATGTAATTCTGAACCCTACTTCTCGCCAGCACCGTGATCAAGACTCCCGTGCTTATCCTTTAAGAGTTGAGATTAGTGAAATAAACTCATTTTCCGATTGCTTATACTTAAGCACATGATTTCCTCCCAAAGAGTCTTTGCCTTTCCTTACCGTTTCCATTTGTTGCTCCATATTTCCCAATTCGACCTCTCAACCCGACAATTCAGCTTGGATTTGGAAAACAAACTCAATTCCCGTCCTCAATATCACCACATTCCCTAAATTTGTATCTACCCCGTCAATTTCCTTTCTCTACTCCCTTCCCTACTCGTTTCTATCTTAATCGAAATCCAGAGCACCTAAATTTAAACTCTTCCTGATCTTGACTTCCACAATCTCGATTTCTAATTTCCAGGTTTATTTATAAACCATTCTTTGACAACTCTTAGTGCTCAATTCCCATCGGATTTATTTTACCTTGACTCCTCTCAGTCCTCGGTACCTCTTCAATGGTCCGAACCCTGAACCAGAATACCTTCAAGGTTCATTTACTTCATTCCTTAGATTGAACAGTCCTGTTGAATCCAATTATGGCATCTTATGTAGGAGAGTCGTATATACCCATATTAGGAGTCATAACTATTTCCCCCGAACAACTCTTATCTTGTCAAGTGTCTCTCTCTACCATTGCATCCCTAAAGTGGAATCTCCCATTCCGGCTCCCAACCCTTGAACTCTAGCTCCCTATAGGAAGGCCTCACATCTCGAACTCTCCATATTCCTCCCCGGTGCATCCCTCCTATCTTCCATGACTCAGGAAGAACGTAAAATAGATCGTCTTTATCGTGAAACTTGGCCGTGGTTTGATATTATTTTTTTATAACCTGTAAATCATAACTCATTTCGGAGATATATGCATGCAATTAGTACATGCTCATGGCACATATTCAACACGAAAGGCACGGATTCAATATAAAATGCAACAGGTAATTCGACAAGATTAAAAGGAAAGATAACTTTATATTGAAGATCGATGCAATGCACACATTATCACGTCATTCCTATGCCGAACGACCTAGACTGATCCACACGACACGAGAGCCCGAGTTTTGCAACCCGTAGCTCTGATACCACTTAAGGATGTATCACCCGAGCGCAAGGTACCACATCCCCCGCACCGAGACCCGGCCCGAATATAAAATGGATGATCCATACTCGAGCTAAATCACGGTGAACGGGGATAAACACACACTCTAAGCTAGGCGGGCTAACCCTTAAACCATAAAATCAGCGTAAAACATTAAAGCGGAAGCAATAAACTGAACATATAACATTCATATATATCATGAGTATCAAAGTTCCAAAAATAAGCCATATACATCGCCAAAGGCCGTCAAAGCTCAGGACATGTACGCTCCATTAATATTCATATATAATGATCAAAAGTACAGTATGCAAGTGTAAGACCAATATACAAGGGCTAGAGACGAATGCAAGACCTATGACTCGAAATCCCGCCTAGCTCCCTTGACACCCGCACAACACAACTGAAAACCAAACGGGTTCAGTCCAAAAGGGACTAGTGGGTATAAAAACAGGGCATAAATATAATATACGACGGTATTTAAACAGTCACATGCAAGCTATAATCCCAAGTGAGGTTTTTACAGAATTTCCCAAGTGGGTGATTAGAAAATCATCAAAAGGGACTATAACGATTCATTTACATTAGGTCATTAGTGGCCCGGCGAGTGGGCGTGTATTATCTCCAACCAACACCTTGTGTAATTCATTAACATTCATTCATTCTTTCTTTTCATGCATAACATTCTTTCGTGCACATTCAATAACATTTCCACCTTCTTCCTCCGTGTTGGTGGCGGGTTTGCAAGGCCCAACCACCCATTCATTAACCAAAAGGGGAACATGACTCCCCAGATGGCACTCAGCGTCCATTCCTCACTAACTCCTAACGAGGTCCGGTTACGCCGTTCATTGGTGGGGCTAGTGTGAGGGTTCACCGTCAGCCCATGCCTCCTCGGGTCACCACTCACACCAAATCCCTGGGCCCCATTCTGTGCATTCATTCATTTCTCGCCAAAACATGAGGTAGGATTCATAAAATAAGGCTTTACGTTGAAAACATTTACTCTTTAAAATGACTCTATATACATATATTCATTTTGGACGAAAACTTTTCACAATGAAGGTATATATAGGGTCATATATCTACATAGAAGAGAAACCCACCTTAAACGGCAAAAAGGAGAACACAAGAGCCTCACTGACCGGCCTCGTCTCCAACGGAATCAAAATTTATGCAAGAAAGGCGAAGTGAGACTCAATATGACCATATAAGATGCTCGTCAATGTAATGATCATCATATGAATGTTTAAAAGATAAAATTATGTCATGAAAATGTTCATCTGCACTATTAAGAAATTTAAATCATATAAACAAGCCATTCAATCATTCGTCCACTTTCATTCGAATTCAGAAATTCGCATTTCCAATCAAATTAATCAAAGAATTTCAAATATGACCATAGCACGTATTAAATCGAATTTACAATTAGAAAAAAAAAACAATTAAATACATTCAATTTAAAATTGGAATTTAAATAAAACATGAAATAGGTAACAATTAAATTCTATAATTCAATTAAATCAATTAAAATTTAATATTTAATAAACATATATAAATATATAATTAAATATACATACATATATTATATTATATTATATATATATATATAACGCATGCACGTACAACATGGAACAACAACAACATGCATGAAATTTTCTTATTAAAATGCATGCAATTCATGCTTAAACCAATACATGCATGCAATCTATTAAATTATAATCATGCATGCAAATTCCATTTAATTACATATATATATACATATACATGCATAAGTACAACACATGCATGCAATTCTCAAGTATTAATTACGTATGCAATTTCATGCACAGTAAACACCATGCATGCAACTCATTAAAGCCAAACCAATTTCATGCATGAAACATTCAATTTAACAAATACAGGTCTGAAGCTTATTTACATGCAACCATCAACCCACCATTTCCTTCATGCATTACATGCATTAGCGCAAAGAAAGGAGGAAAATAAGTAACAGCAGCAACCAGCAACAACAAGGAAAACAGATGCAGCAAAATGAAGAAGAAGAAGGAAAGAGAAGCAGCAGCAGTCGCTACAGATCATCTCCCCGCCCGGGGAGATTTTCAAGTTAAAAGTCCCCGCCCGGGGGCTGCCATGCGGAGGAGCTTCTGTAAAAGGGCTCCCCGGCTGGGTACTTTCATGTACAAAATCTCCCTGGCCGGGGGGAGGCAACAGAAGGTAATGGTCGCAGCAACACAGAAGCGGCCCCTGTTTTCCATGCTTAAAACATAGTAAAAGAAGGCAGCAATCAAGGCAACTGATGCAGCAAAAAATGCATGAAATGCAGCAGCAAATCGCTCTAACAACTTCCACAAAACTGAAAGCAACAAGCATGAAAACGCAACAGGAGACAACAGCTAAAATCAGTTCAAAAACAGGTCAGAAATCCACGAAAAACAGGGCATGACTGATCTTCTCCAACTCAACATATTCAGGTCACTTAAGCCATCCAATACACGGTAAAACAACACCATTTTGACATATAAATCAGTCCCAAAAGAGGTCAAACATGAAGGGAAGACATACGTGACCATTTCATGAAAGTTTCTCAAAGAGCCATAAATGATATCTCATAAATACTCCAACTACCATGTAATCAATGACCATAACTGAGAAGAGGATGTCAAAGCAATCATTTTCAAGCTTGGAATCACTCAAATCCATCAAGAATAGAAAGAGATCATCAAAAAGGCTCTAACCCTTACTATTCATTCAAGCAACCATATCTCCATGAAAACTGACTCAAATTCAGGGATGAAAGGATGAAAATGATCAAGAATGAACATATATTACAACCCTAAGCTTACCTTGTTGATGCTGTACGACATGCATTTATTTTCAAGGGAGGAGATTTGAGCTTTGAATCTCCAAGATGCACAAGGGTTACGGGAAAACTGGAGAGCAGAATGTTTTGGCTGAGTTTTCTTTATGTGATGAAGGTTATCTCGGTTTGGGGTCATTAAGGCTGGTTAAAGGCTTGAGTTAGGGTTCTAAAGCATCAAACCATGGTTAATTTGGTTAAAGTTTGGATGAATTATGATCATTTTAGTAAAACATAGTCAGTTTTGTCGCCGTTTCGTTTTTCGGTTGGATTTCGGAGGTTCAAATAACTTTGGAGAAATATAAGGTTAAGTTCAGTAAACTCGAATTTTTGTTATGAGTTCAGCGAAGCTGACGGATCTCGAATCCGAGTTCCCGAGCTGAAGATATCAATTACGGAACCAAGGGTGCGCTAATTGCTCGTTAGCCCCCGACTTGGATTCCAAAATTAAAATAAATCCGAAACACATGCAAATGAACCCGAAAATACGAAACGAACATATATTCATATACAAGACACGTATAAATCCAACATATTAAATTTGTACGAAATTTCGGTATCAATTTATATAAAAACGAAGCACGTAAATGTGACTCATAAACAATGCAACAATAAAACCATAACATTACAAATAATAATACAAATTAATTCGTAATTAAAATTATAAAAATAAAGTCAACGAATTTGAAATAACATTAGTAATAATTACCAAAATTGAATTCTTAATTAATTAATACAATTAGCGCATCAACATATAAATTAATATTAATAAAACTTAAAATATATTAATTAACATTTTTAACAATTAATATATTTAAAAAATAAAATTAAATATATAAAACACGTATAAATAATTATTTCGCACAATTTGGTAAACACATACGTCATGCTGTACGACTAAAAAAAAAAACTGGGGCGTTACAATGACCGTTCACGTTAGGCCCGACGGTAGTGGCTTGAGCCAACCGGGAAAGCAAGGGCTGACGGGTAACTCTCGCGCTATCCTCACCACTTTGGGATGACCCCTGAATCCCGCTAGGAGATTAGTAGAGGAAGGAGCTTCGGGCTTAGGGATTCATGTACCCTCTGCTCAACACGTCGTGGATGGTGAAGGCTAGCTACCTTCCCATCATTGGAGGGAGGAGACTGGGGACGGGTCCGGCACCATGGATTGTCCTCGGGTTATTGCATGATTTTCATTCCTTGAATTTGTTACTTGATTACACTATCGCACGATTGCACGATAATTGAATTGCATGATCACCTATTGATTAACAATCAAGCAAACATGTTTCATGTACATTTGGAGTACGGTTGGAGACTACCCTCACTCGCCGGGGCCATGTATTGAATGCATGAAAATGATTAAGTATTTAATATTGACAGTTGTATTCTCGGGCAAAGATATATCATTATTGACCTTACATATTTATCTTTCTAAGTCTTTACCCGAGAATATAACTTGCATGTTGTCTGCGCTAATATTTATTTAAACCCCTCACTCGGTCTTCACAGACTGACGCCTCCACCTTTCAGGTTATTGTAGGTGCACGCTAGGCGGGAGTCGAGTCGAGTCCAGTTCATGTCGTCGAGTCAAGCACGGTCCGTGTATTTGGTTATTTATTGTTGCATACGAAGTAATGGTTAATGTTATTATTTTATACTTGAAGATGATAATGTATTTATTTGCGAACTAGTATACGAGTTACTTGACAAATGATCAATGTTATAGCATGATACTAGTGGTATTTGTTATTGAAGAAGGTTATACTTCCGCTTTATTTATATTGCATGTATGATTTAGTCCCGCCTAGCTTGTCGTTTTATTTTATTGTCACCCGTTCGCTGCAGGTTGGTTCATGTACGGACTATCCATTTCGTGGGTGGATCGGCCTGTAGTGTGGGGGTGTGGCATCTCCACGTGTAGGGGTGCTACATCTTAGGTGGTATCAGAGCCCGGTTGTAAAACCGAGGTTCTAGAGTCATGCCGTGTCAAGTCTAGGTCGTACAACATAGGAATTGATTGTTAATTTGAGAGTCTTGCATTTTATTTGAAATTACTTGGCTACTTGGATTCTTTGAATTTCTTAAATTATTGGATAACTTGAGCATTATATTGATTCTTGTCTATAATTATTGATTAATTGGCTTTAACTTGCTTGAATTTTATATGATCAACGTGTTTTGTTTTAAATATTGATGATTTACTTGTTGCATTTTGTATTAAATTATTGTCGTCGGCATCAATTAGGTGATATGAGCATGCCTTACCCACATGCATTTATTTTCAAAGGAGGTTGTGAGTTACAGGTTGTGGAAATGATATCAAACCATGGTCAACCTCTACGACACCTCAGCATATTACAAGTTCTTTTCTTTAGCTTGGAAGGGTAAGGAACAGTGCTGGGAAATTCATACAAGGACTTGAGAGCCATTATCATTTTTCATCGGGTAGGATTCAAGTAACAGAACCCGGGACAGAAAATAAAATCAATTGTGGGAACTTATACTACCGAAGAAGTAGATCAATCGGGCTAGGAGGTTTATTTCATTAAAGGAAGATTTGAGGCTATTAATAATTCAAGATTCGGAAGTGTGTGCAAGTTGAGGATTCTCAGTTAGTTAGGGCTGAAACCAAGGCGTAGAAGGAAAGTCATACAAGTAACTCCAGTTGAAATGAAAGTTTGGAAATTACATTTAGGTCCAAATCAATCAAACTTGGATTCTTAACACGACAACTAGAAGAATCGAGCAACCAGTTATGGGAAGCCAAGATGCTAGAGATTCTATATTCGAGCGGAGTGAGTTTATTTTCCCGATCTAAACTGAATTGTCGTGTCGCGAAGCTGAATTGGAAAATGTGGAGCACCAAATAGAAACAATAAAGAAAGGCAAAGTGACAACCAGCGTGAATACTGGGACCACCGTTGCAGATTAATTCCTTGAGAAATATCGAGATATTAACGGCATGAGTGTAGAAGCATTTGAATTCAAGAATTACAATCTTGGACCCTCAATTTACACAAGGTACTATAGGGAAGGTTGTAATCAAGGAATTAACTATGGAAGAAGGTTCGGGGACCATTCAGACATTGATAACCAGGAAGGAGTTGGGTTCAAGAAAATTTAAAATCAAGTCAGGGAAATGTATAAGTCAAGGTTGGAGACGTTTGGAGATTAGAAGACCATGGGTAAAAAAGAAACAATCAACCTGTAGCACCCGGAACGCCAGGCACCACATCCCCCGCACTATAGCCCCAATCCACATATGAAATGAGCAATCCATACATGAATCAAAGCTATAGCGAACGGGAGACAATAAAATGACTCAAGGCTAGGCGGGTACCCTCAATTTAAAACCAACCAACAATCAAGTCAGAGTATTAAAAAGCGAAAGCAATAACATTCATTCGATAGGTACAGGTACCATATTTATTTATTTACTTATAGGTACCAACATTCACACTATCAATACAGTATCATCTCCCAACAATATAGATAACAAGGCGATATACAAAATATCCCAAATAGCTATACATAACAAAATGTGGGAATGAAGTGTGCTAGACCCAAATTTAAAGACCACTAGACTCTAAATTCCCGCCTAGCACGCCCTGCAAAACACTGAAAATATGAGGTGTCAGTCCAACACAGACTGAGCGAGGGGTATAAATAAATATAAGCGCACCAACATGCAAGTCATAGTCTCGGGTAATAATTTTGGAAAAAAAATACAATCTAATAGGTTAAAAGAGATACTATCGCCCGAGATTACAACTATTCCAATTTCAATTCAATCAATTCAATACAATCAATTTGTGGCCCGGCGAGTGGGGCAATTCTCCAACCTTACACCGACTGTGTACAATAAATCAATCAATTATTAGGTGATTAGGTGATCAAGCAATTCATTACTGTGCACAATTAGCAGTTTCAATAACGCCTTCTTCCTCCGGGTGATGGTGGGATTGCAAGGCCCCACCATCCAATCAATCTGGGCAGAGGGTACATGAATCCCTAAGCTCGGAACTCCTTCCTCCCCTAATCTCCTAGAGGGTTCAGGGTTCATCCCAGTTTGGTGAGGATAGCTCTCGAGTTACCCGTCAGCCCGTGCTTTCCCGGTTGGCTCGAGTCACTACCCTCGGGCCCACAGTGCAATATAATACTCGCCAAATCAATAAATCCCTTCAATAGTTCGGTAAAACATTTGAAAACCAATCTCTTTTTAAAAACTACAAGTATATAAATTGGTTTTGGCTTAAAACTTCACATAGGGTTGTACGGGTCCTATGTATCTAAAATTAAACCTCACCTGAACGACCCAAAAATATCTAAGGAAACAACTCACGGGGCCTGCTCCTCGTCACCAGGAAGCTGGTCTGTGCAAGAAAGATAATTTTCCGTGAAACACGACTCAAAATGTACAAAATATGACGAACGGCGGAAATGCAACGAGACGACGGGAAAAATACAATGTACCATAAAAATATTGCGTTTCAACATGTAATCAGTCATATAATAGCAATGAGGGGTCAAAGAAGCCGTCGAAACGAGGTGCTAAAAATGCAATTTTATGCAGTGAATTTTGGGCACTTTCTGGACTATGGGAACGGCCGTTCCGGCTTCCCTTTGAAAATGGGAAGGGTCGTTCCCATGGCCTACAGAAAACGAGCCAGCGTTTTCTAAGAGGGAAAAACGTTTTAGCTGGGAACGACCCTTCCCGCTCAAAGGCTAAAATGGGAACGGCGGTTCCCAGTCTCGCTGGCCTTCTGTCTCAGCATCATGGGAACGGCCGTTCTAGTTTTGAACTGGGGTTGGGAAGGGCCGTTCCCAAAATACGAGAGCAGCTGTATGCAGAGCAGAACAGAGCAGCAATGGCATAACAACAATCAACCACCAAAAATGGCTTCAAGCCAAGTTCAAAAGCATATTTTTGATGCGATAAATATGCTAACATGCATATTGATCAACAACAAGTCATAAAACACATAATCCCATGTTAGATCATCAATAATCAATCATTTGAAACCCATATACTCAATCATGCTTCAAGTCCACAAAACTCAAGATAATTGCATCAAACTCAAGCTTAAAGTTCACAAATAAATTTCCAACAATGAATACACAATTTACTCAAGCCATTACAAAGCCCCATATATCATTTATTTTCAATAAAATCATTCAAACTCCATAGTTACCTCAAATGAAAGAAATGAGAGACAAGAAGAAGATATGTTGTTGATGATGCTCCAATGTCCACAAAACCCACAATTATGATGCTAGAATGAAGAAATCTCCCTACTCCAAGGCAAGGGTTTTGGTCTCGGTTGAAGAACGAAGCAAGAACAAAGGATGAAATATTTTTGGTATGAAATGGAAGGCATGGTACGTGAATGCTGCTATGAGAGGAGAGGAGAGGGCCAATTTTGCAATTAAATCCTTTCACTTGTTAAGTTAAGCAATCAAGTCCAATTCCATTATTAAATGATCAATGTGGTCCAATGCAATTAGGTCCCATATTCACGAAAATGATCACTTAAGGACATAAAAGAATTAAATCACATTCGGGAAAATAATTCACATTGCAATCACGTTCAATATATATCCGATAAATATGATATGATATGAATTTTCAATAAAATGTTAAGAATATAATTTTATAAAATTATGTTATGCTATGGAAAATTAGAGAAATACACAATTAATAATTAAAAACTAACTCTCAAACGCACACGTGTCGATCATACCTGAATGCCGAAAGCTGGGGCGTTACACAACCATTCGAGACAAGTTTATAATACAACAATCAAAAGAAAAGTGCCGGGATGAAATTTATCCCTACTACAGAGACAGGTTCAATGCATTCATAAGCACGTGCATCATATATGTATTAATTTAAACACCTCTCGTGGATACGTGTTACCATGATTGTTATTGAAGATTTCCTACTTGGTTAGTTAAGTACATGTTTAAATTAGTTAAATTATTTAAATTTCTTTACTTATATGCATACCCATAAATTAATATAATTGTTCCAACGTGTTGAATTTTAAACTGTTTGTGAGTGTAATGTGTACATTAACATTTTAACCGGCATGCATTATTTAGTGTTCGTTATAATAGGCTCTCTCTCTCCAATTTTCCTAAACCCTTGCCTCAATCAAGGTTATCTTGAACCAAGAGTTTGGAAGAAGTTATGTTGGGAATTATTGGGGTTAGCACCTGGAAGTGGAACACGGATCACTAAGTACGTGGCTTAATTAAAAATGTAGATTTCAAGAGAAATAAATCAAAGAAATAGAAACTTCGATTCAAGAAAGAGGGGAGAACAAGTTCAGGCATTTAGAAAATAAGTACATTCACTTATCCTATTTTCTTAAGGGGGAGAGCCAGCCGGAAACAAATTAAATCCGAAAGTTAGACCTACTCGGGAGAGTTGAAACTTCAGGAAAATTGGTGTATTCAAGTAACCTCTATCAGAACCACGTGAAAGAAACCTTTCCTTCCTCTTACCCGAAGAAAGGTCCCATCATCGACAGTACTCCTGTTTTTATTACTGTTCTCAGAATGTGGGTTCCTCGGTTTTATGATCCCCTGGTAGTCTCGTATATATCATTTGACTCAGTAAATGGAAGAAGAGATCCGATCTGGATAAATTGGGATGGTAAATCTTGAATCTTAATTCCTCTCGTTAATGAAATATATGCTAGTAGGAGTTCTCTATCAAGGCCAATGAGTAGGCACCAATATGATGAATATTGCTAACGGGATTTCTACAATAAACGGAAGGGAAGAAAGTGGAAAGTAGAAGTTGAAAGTGAATAATCAAGTAAGTAGAGGTACAAAGGTTGTTAATTTTGGATAAGTGTTAACAATGGGAATGGGAGAGACAACGACTTTTATAAGGTGATTGAGCATACTTTGATCAAAGATGAGAATCCTACAAGGAAGACATTCTACTAGGACCTGATTCCTTTGGTTCATGTGAGTGTGCTTGCTGAGTTATTTGTGCGGGATGACGACATTGTTCCTTGTCCTCCTCAAATTATCCTTAAATGGAAATCTTCATGAAGTTGGCAGGGTAAACAAGTCGACCAAAAATAGTTATGAGGTAAAAGGCGGTACTGATGACTTCGCGGTGTTATGTTTCAATGGATTAGAAGCTTAATGGGTTCTTCCATTTTCGGGTTCAGAAGAAGAAACATCAGGGCTAAGGTAGCTGACAAGAATTGGAATTAAAAACCGGAGTGATATGAAGGATATGATAATTTTGGGGAAATAAATTTGGATAGGGTAAGTGTTTCAAAGAAATTACAAGAGGTGATATTCTAAGTGATGAAGGTGTATAATTAAGAGGAGGTTTCAGAATCAACGGGACAAGAGGAGATAATAGAGTAATGATGGAACTTCAGTTACATAGCTAGATACATCGAGCAATCAAAACATGATAACACAGTGAGAAGAAATCTCAACTAAAGAATCAAACCTCAGCCGAATTGTTACAATGCAAGAACTTCAATTCTCGGTGAACCATACACTTACACATGCATATCACGAGCATCATTTATTTTATTAATTGTTGTATATGATTCTTTGTTATTTTTTAACTTATTCTTATGTGAGCAATAAATTGTGTAATTGCTATTTTCTATCTGTTCCTTATATGATAAATGTGTAAATGTTTATGTAATTGTTCACCTGAATTTTATTTTCTGTGCGTGAGAGACGGGGATTCTCTCAGGGTTCACATGAATTTTATTTTATGTGCGTGAGAGACGGGGATTCTCTCAGGGTTGTCAAGAGACGGGGTTCTCTTGTTACTTGTTCGAGAGACGGGGTTCTCTCATCGTTGTTGAGAGACAGGGCACTCTCATCATTACCTGCAATTTGTCAACTTGTTTTAGTGGAAGGTTAGATTGTCTTGCGAGTGTTTAGGCTCCGGAAAGTTGAGGGTCATGATTTTACAACATTGGAGAACCCTTGGTGATTGAAGACACCTTTCGAACTAATCCCTAACAGGGAATGGCCAACCCACGTGGGATGAACACGGGAGGGTGAATCCAAGGACGGATTCTCTTAAGGGGGAGAGAATTGTAACGTCTCGATTTCCGGACATTCAGGTACGCCCGCCACGTGTGAGTTTTCCGAGAGTTAAGATTTATTTAATTCTTTCGTTTATTAAATTTTTACAATTCATGAAAATGATATGAATTAAATTTCAACATGTTTACCTGGAATTATGTGATTTGTATCAATTTGAGAATTATTGCATAAGTTGAATTTAATGGTTATGTGAATTAATTGCTGAACGTGACTTAATTTCTTATTTGTCCTTAATTGATCGTTTCTTTAAATGTGAGGACCAAATTGCATGATTATTTTATTGGACCAATTTGATCTTTTACCAAACCTTTATCCTTAATTGCATGAGCTTATAGAGTTAAAGGATTTAATTGCAATTTATGTCATTTCATCAAATTTAAGAGATGAATCACGTTATCTTCTCCATCATTCCAAACTTTTCATACAAACACACACACTTGCTTCTTGCTTCTCACGATCCAACACCAAGAAGAAGAAAAATTGGGAATTCTCATCTTCAGGCTATAGTCCCGGAAATTAATGGATTTGGAAGCATCATCATCTCACTTCATCTTTCTTCTTCTTCTTCTTTCATTTCAAGGTATACATGAGTTATTTTATGAATTCTTGAATTGGAAATTTTATCGGAAGCTAGGGTTTATGATTTTGGATAGGATAACTTGTGTTTTAATTACTAGGAGCATGACCATAGCCTTCTAACTTTAATTTATTCATGAATTCTTGAAGTTCATAGGCTTGGGTGGTGAAATGAAATATTGTTTTGTTATTGATAATTCTTGAGAATCAAAGCATGAAATAAGTGTTTATGTAACATCCCGCTCGTCCGACTTATAAGGTACGCCACATTTCAACCTTTTTCTGTGTGTAATTAGGTGATTTTGTGCTTTGCTCGGCCCTGTTTTGAACACTTTAAGAGTTTAAGGGCCTTTTTGTAATTTTTTCCCTTTTTAGGGGTTTTTTGGTCATTTATCGTTCGAACGAGATTTTTACCATTTTGACCCCTTCAACGCGTTCGGGGCATCGAAACGAGTCCGTAGACTCTGAGTTTGCCCAATTCTGACATCGTTAGCTCCTCCTTCCGACCATTTTCGGGTGTGAAGACCCGAGATAAATACCCGGATCCTCGTTTTTCGTGTAAAAGCGCATCAGCTTCAGCTCTCTCTCTCTCTCCCGCGATGTATCCTGCCCTAGTTGCAATTCACACGAAAAAAACACACACTACTCAAACTCGCTCGTTTCTCGACGGATTTCGACGAACCAATAGTCCATTCCGATGAGCTCGACGACGCGGTCACAACCGTACCAAGAACTCGACCAACCGATGACCGACGGCGGAGTTATTGGCGATTTTCTGTCGCGGCTGGAGGAGGTGGCGGAGCCGCCATTTTGCCGCCCTTTTGCCCCGGCTTCCGACGATCCTCCGGCGACACACGCCCCACAACCAGCAAGAGGGCTTCCCGGCGCAGCGAGGGACATTAGCGGCGCGGCCATCCGGGCCGCAACGGCGCCGCACGCGCTGCGGCGGCGCGTTACTGTAGCGGCGAAAGGCGACCCATTCCGACGGTTCAAGGTGGTTCCTACCCTTTTTCGACCTCCCGAGTTCTTTTTCGGTATCGATTTCACCCAATTTTGGCCTTAGGTGGTGGTTCCGGCGACGTGGGTGGCGGCAGAAACTTCGGCCGCCAACACGGTCCCTTTCTGGCAATCTTTTGGCCTCGGGCTCTTCACGAAAGTTGTTCGGAACGACGAGAACTATCGGGCATTGATCACGCGACTCCTATTTTGGCCGTTTGGTGGTGGATCGCGGTGGCAGTTCAATGGCGGCGCCACCTCCGGGGATTTTTCCGGCGAGAAAGCTCAGGGCTTTCGTAAAGCTCGTCACGGGTAAGCCGATGCCTCTTTCGGATCTCATTTTGGTTCACCGGTTTGAAAGTAATTGAAGTTTGAAGATTTTAGGGTTTTCGTATTCTTGGATTTGAAATTGGAGACAATTGGCTTGGAATTTGTAGAAATTGGTTGAGGAATTGGAACGAGCACGAGGAGTAGTTGCACGAATGATTTTTCGGGATTTTTCCGGCACGCTCCGGGGTGGCCGAGCCACTATTCCGGCGGCGATCTGGCTGGCTTCGGACAGAATGTCCGTCTCGTTATGGTGAGTCCGTTGCCGCTTTCCTTTCGTTAATCGGACACTCGGTTTATTTTCTGTGAATTTATTTGTATAATTGTGAATATTTAATTATTTGTTCCAATTGTGATTTTAACGCGATATACTTGATTTGCCGATCGAATTGTACTTCAATGTATATGGAATGATTGTATGAAATATAATTTCATATATTTGAACATCTTGATTTACAATTTGATTTTGGTTTGTTGAATTTGTTAATTGTTTAATTTGAATTGGTAAAACTTAGTAATTAAATCTAATATGTAATGTAACACCCCAAAAGGAGGATGCCACATCCCCCGCACTAAGACCCAGACCCGGTCACGAAATGGAAAGTCCATGCCCGAATCCGAATCAAAGCGAATGGGAGACCAACTCACACACTAGGCTAGGCGGATCTAACTTGATAGACTCAGAGCGCGGAAGCAATTTAAACAATTATCATCAGATAGCGGAAGCAACTAACATAGATACCTAGTCCCGAGTATCAGCATACATAATTGGTGACGGGTTCAACTAGCATAGATACCTAGTCCCAAATCTCAAATCATCGCAACATAATAAACCAACATAAGTATCAGCAGAATAGCTAATTACATCCAAATGCAAGCATACTAAGCCCACACGGGTTTAAGTCTAAGTAGAGCATAAAACATAATCTCGAAAAGTGAAATAAGAATACATAACATAAATAGAGTATGTGACAAATGCATCTTAACACCAACTAAACCGACTAGTGTGACTCAGAAGACTCACTTCCGCCTAGCTCAAGCCAAAAGGAAACCTGCAAACTAAAAGATATAATGAGGGGGTCAGTCAACTGACTGAGTGAGGGGGCTAACACACACCCACTATATATATAAAGCACAGCATATATCAGAAGGGTGGACTCATGAACCGGAGATAGGTGTTGTATACCAAAGACATTTCCAAAAGTACCCAAAAAGATAGATATATGGGTTTTAGAAAACATTTCAGAAACTTTATCTCGATTCATGATTCCCAGACATAACAGATCACATGCTCGGCGAGTACGAGCTTTCAACCTTTACTCCTCAGAACATATCAAAACATAGAATAGAAAATCAAATCCAACCGTCACACCAATGATGGAGGGGATGTACCGTCCCCAAACCATCCAGAACAGACATACCCTCAAGGGGTAGCGAACCCACAAGAGTCCTCCCCGGCCTTAGCCGAAGGCTCAAGATACCACACCTTCCCTACAGCACGGGTCGCGTGAAGATATCTCAAATGGAACTACGCACAGGTATATCCCCGACGGCCCTAACCGTCCCGGGGGCTCCTTACCCATAGCTCCTTGGATCCACATACATACATACATACAGATGCCAATATTTCATGGCCAACTCGCTACAGGAACATAACAAAACATAACTTTTCAAAAGAGCTTACATATGCTTTCATATATAATTTTCCAAAACAGAGTTGATTCACAAGGTCATAAACATATCATATCCAACACATACGTATTTATAATAAATATACTCACATGCAAGGGTTTAAATCAGCATATTAAGGCCATAGGTCGCATAACTATACAAAATCCTGAACCTCACCTCGTGAAAGTAGAGTCTGAGAGTGTTAAGGGCCAAACACTCTAAACCTCGGGCCCACCGGCACCACCAAACTCTGTGACAAGATATACAGAAGCCCAGACTTAGACTCTATATGAACCAAACAAGACGCACGACGTTGCTCAAAATGATCGTGGTTATGCATAAGTGTTCATGTTGTGCTTGGATAAGGTGTCGTGGTCATTCAAGGCATATCAATGCTTGTTAATGTCATATTTACAATCAACCGACACACAATTCCATATACAAAGATGCAAGATAAATTTAGGAAGTCAATGTATTAACAAAATGCATATTAAATCATCCAATGCCATAGGGTTCAATTATAATATTAGAATTAAGCTTCAAGTTCATGTCGAGTTATAAAGTGCATAAGTAACAGCAACTTGATCATATAAACATACAAAGTTGTTATACGTAGATGGCATGTTTGATACAACTAAAGAGTGCATTTAATTCACTTAAGATCATACTTTACAACTTCACAACATGTTTGGTACACAAGCTCAAGTCACATTCATAGTTTCATAAATATTACACTTACATCCCCTAAGTCATTTATAAAAGTTTTGAATTATTACACATACATCTCCTTAGTTGATTACTAAGCATAATTGTTCGTTTAAAGTGTTTATACAATTATTCAACTAGGAATTAATTACTTACAAACATGACAATTATCAATTTATCGTAATTCATAATATACCATTTTTGAGTAGTAAGAGTAAATCAAGATATTACAATTCTAACTCCTGTCATACATCAAGTCACATCCTTCATGTATCTAAATTTTATTTTTGAAACACAATTTACAACAAACATAACATTGAGAACGTCTCAAATTCATATAGAGAAATCACAACATGTTCGTTCTTCTAAAATATCATTCAAGTTCATTTAGTCATATAAGAGATTAGTTTCTAGATATTACACTAACACCCCTTCATATCTAAACACATAGCATAAATTCATCACATCGGGATTCAAATTGTAAATCGAAACATTCATGCATATCACAATCGATTCAATACATGTTTTCGTATACGATTGGAATACATCTCGATGAACAAACCAACAATAACAAATTTATTTGCACTTAAAACAATTAATTCAAATAATTATAATTATGCAAAATAATTCGTAATAAATTGATCGAGTGTCCGATTAACAAACGGAAAGTGGTGTTGGACTCACCGTGTCGAGACCAACAGTCTGTCTGAAAGTCGCAGGAGTGCCGCCACCGGAGCCGCCGAAAAGTCGCCGGGTCACCACCGGGCCGCCCGCCGAAAGTCGCTGGAAAAATCCCGAAAAATTACCAGAGAATGTAGTCTTTGTAGACGTTCCAAATCCTTGATCAATTTCTGAAAATTCGAAGCCAATCGTCCTACATCTTGAATCCAAGAATACGAAAACCCCAAAACTTCAAAATCAAATTACTTCCAATCCGGTGAACGAAAAAGAAATCCGTAAAAAGCATCGACTTACCCATGACGTGCTCTTCGAAACCCCAAAGTTTGTCGCCGGAGAAAATGATCGGAAAGTCAAGAATTCGGCCACTACAATAACAAGAAGCCGCCGCCGCGACTTCAGACTGCTCGTAGCCGCCACCTCCACTCCGATGGTTGTGCCACCGACCCAGAATTCATTCCCCATGAGAATAGCTTCAGATCGGTATCTCATCCGCCCAAAACCGCCGCCGAAATCGCCGGCAACGGCCGGCG
Source organism: Lantana camara (assembly GCA_037501455.1). Classification (NCBI taxonomy): domain Eukaryota; kingdom Viridiplantae; phylum Streptophyta; class Magnoliopsida; order Lamiales; family Verbenaceae; genus Lantana; species Lantana camara. Next base: position 79,048,828 of record CM074859.1, read on the forward strand.
AAGTTTGCCCAGATCCACCACCAGCGGTGTGAGCTTTGAGCCGCACGTGTGGAGCCACGGTGCTCCAATGACTGCGCCACCACTACCATGTCTTAGATCTCGTCGAGACGTTCGATTTGCATACCAATTTCGCTATATTCCGATGTCGGAGGAGGCCGTACGAGGCTGTCGAAGTTGATGCCGCAATCCAGTGGCGAATTTTCGAACTTTGGGTAGTTACGTCTGAAAATCGCAGATATCTCCTCCACGGTTGGTGGTTAGGCAAAGATCTTTGTACCATCGTGATCCTCTCATCGAACTCTTCGAAATGGACTACTCATTCATTGAATGCGGTCGAGAAACGGCCAAGTTACGACTAGTGTGTGTTTTAGGTGTAGTGTGTGTGCGGCAATGAGAGAGAGAGAGAAAACCAAGAGAGAGAAGAGGAGATTGGGAGAAATGTGCCTTGTGCACAAGCTATATACAACCGGGCACCCTTATCGCGTAGCAAAGAGTAATAGCGCGTACAAATAATCATAAATAAAATTGGTAAAGTTACGAATAAACATTCAAGCTCCGAATTAATTTTATAAATTAAAATGAAAGACAGAGATTTACCAATTAGGGTTTCATTCAATTTAATTTTAGAAACCTTTCGTACAATTTAACGAAACTTCGTAAACACATGATTGACAATTAATCTCAAGGAATTCAAGTAAACCGAAATTAAACAAGTTAAGTAACATGATGGATTTAAAATCAACTTGACAATTAATCTTAGGATAATCCAAATGATCACATAGTAAATTGGATTTACATTAAATCACATAATTCAAGAACTCTTAAATTAAACACACACAAGTGTAGAGACTTACTTGTTAATATCGTCAGGACGCTCTTCGAGAATACGGGGCGTCACAACCTTCCCCCCTTAAGAGAACCTGGTCCCCAGGTTCCACAGCTAAAATGTAGATCCTTGAGTTGTAGTCCTCCAACCCTTATCACGAACTCTCGTGAGATCATAACCCTAATGGTGAGGCTTACTCCTGTCATCTACACCGAACCTCCTTTAGGATGTTTTGTTATCGTCGAGGTCCGTGCGAGTACTTGATCCATTAGTTGTTTCGAACTCGGTCGGTCATTCCCATGGTCGGATAGCTGCAACTGTACCCAACCTCGATGTCGTCTCATACTCGCCATTTGCAACTCGTAGTCAGATCAACACGTAACGCAACCACAACAAACAAGAGAGAATCCCATCTCTCAGCACGTAAGTGAGAGAGCCCCGTCCCTCAGCACCGACAGGAGAGAGAACCCCGTCTCTCAAGCACACATAAAAGAGAGAACCCCGTTTCTCAAGCACATAATTGAGAGAATCCCATCTCTCAGCACGTAAGTGAGAGAGCCCCGTCTCTCAACCTAAGTCGGGTAGATTCCAACATCTCCCAACATTATAGTTTGAGAAAATCCAGTATTTCTCAAACCCCTAGATTCAAGACAATTCCTGCATCTCTGAATATCTAAGTACAAGAGAATCCAACATCTCTCGCGCACAAAACTTAGAAAGATTCCAACATCTTTCTATCACATAAATAGAGAGAATCCTACATCTATACAACAAGTAGAAAGAGGGAACCTAAGGTCTCTCTTTCACATAAATTCACTGATCAGTTATTCATACATACACACATCATAGTAACACTTGACGAAAAGTATGCGATGCATGTTTGGTGTACCTTATACAACTGATATCGGTGTCCCTTGAGTATAGATTCAACGCTCGTACCTCAACTCATAGGGGATATCGCGATGGAATCCCTATAAAACTGGGTTACAGTATGTATGTATGTTAAATGAGAAGTTAGTGAGCAATCAAGAGAGTTTTAAATCACATAGGCATGAATAGTTCACATAAGTACATAACTCATTCATTTCAGTAACGGTTCATAACAAGTAGAAATTTCAAGTTACAAATACTAGATCAGGTATCCAAGTTATCACAATTAAAATAGCAATAGTCATCACCCACATCAAGCAAAACAAGGTAAGAGTATTTAAGCGATGCATGTATGCAAATGCCATGAATGCTTGGCGTACCGTTAACCAAAGTGTAAAAATCTGGACTAGAAAGTCGAGATGAAGGAGTAGTAGTTGATTAAGCCGATAGTGAAGCAACCCCCGTTATCTGAACTTCTTTGTCTTGAGTCTTTTCATAGAGTGGTAACTCAGCAAAGCTCTTTTATCACCAAACCCCTTACTAGACCGTAATCCTTGCTCAACTAGAATCAACATCAGTTTCTCCGAAGAATATAAATCTTAGTCTGCTCATCTTCAAGGAGTTGTCCATGATTCTTTTGTCAATCAGATATTTACCTCAGAGTTTTGTTGGATGATCGTGGTGCTAAGAACTTCCCAAAGCAATCCATGGTATATGATCCTGAAACTTGGATAAAGTCTTTCGGCATCTAAGTGTTCTATTCCCACCTCAACAGTGTCTTCCATCTCATCTTGAAGAAACACCCAAAGAGCTAACAACCAATCTTGTGTTGTCGTTCGTTAACTCTAAACGGTACCAAAAACCTTCAACACTCACCGATGGTTTGTAGCTCGTTGCTTATGTAACATGGTTACCTATCCACATCCCTTGAACTTGATCGGATCTTATTTGATCGGATTCTTCTACATTAACTCGTTTCCATCAACAAGGTGACTACTCCCAAATAAATGAATCATGAAGGCGAAAGCTCATCAAACTCCTTCAAACCGGTTCTACTTGATCAGACTCTCCTCCATTGACTCATTTCCACAACAAGGTGACTACTTTTAGATGAACGAATCCTCAAGGTTAAAATTCGTCAAACTTCATCTTTCAATTGACTTTAAGATAGTAAGTCAATATAGCAATTCTCATTCCTTCAACTCTGAACCTTTTCATGAACATTGATCTTGGTAAAGAATCCTTTCATCTTCGAATTATGGCATGTTTTCGTTGTAGTACCAATAGGTAGTGTTGACGGAGGGAAATCTTAGTGTTGACTCATAGGGCACCCTGAAATTTAAACACTAAATTCGATGCATGCGGATTAGGATGCAAATGAAATGTAACAAGTATATCACGTAAATGCAATAATTAGTTGTAATTTATAAAGCACATAAGATAAGATGTTGCTTAATCAAAGTCATAATGTGCACACAATCATATAATCACGAAACAATTCATGCCGAAGGGTCAAAGTATCAAGTCAAACAAATGCAATGCGCAGTTATTCCTATGCCGTACGACCTAGACAGGCTCAACACGACTCAAGATCTCGGTTTTGCAACCTAGAGCTCTGATACCACTTAAGGATGTAACACCCCAAACGGAGGATGCCACATCCCCCGCACTAAGACCCAGACCCGGTCACGAAATGGAAAGTCCATGCCCGAATCCGAATCAAAGCGAACAGGAGACCAACTCACACATAGGCTAGGCGGATCTAACTCGACAGACTCAGAGCGCGGAAGCAATTTAAACAATTATCATCAGTTAACGGAAGCAATTAAATCAACGTACAAAATAAGTGACGGGTTCAACTAGCATAGATACCAAGTCCCGAATATCAGCATACATAACAGGTGACGGGTTCAACTAGCATAGATACCTAGTCCCGAATCTTAAATCATCGCAACATAATAAACCAACATAAGTATCAGCAGAATAGCTAATTACATCCAAATGCTAGCATACTAAGCCCACACGGGTTTAAGTCTAAGTAGAGCATAAAACATAATCTCCAAAAGTGAAATAAGAATACATAACATAAATAGAGTATGTGACAAATGCATCTTAACAACAACTAAACCGACAAGTGTGACTCAGAAGACTCACTTCCGCCTAGCTCAAGCCAAAAGGAAACCTGCAAACTAAAAGATATAATGAGGGGGTCAGTCAACTGACTTAGTGAGGGGGCTAACGCACACCCACTATATATATAAAGCACAACACATATCAGAAGGGTGGACTCATGAACCGGAGATAGGTGTTACATACCAAAGACATTTCCAAAAGTACCCAAAAAGATAGATATATGGGTTTTAGAAAACATTTCAGAAACTTTATCTCGATTCATGATTCCCAGACAGAACAGATCACATGCTCAGCGAGTACGAGCTTCCAACCTTTACCCCTCAGAACATATCAAAACATAGAATACAAAATCAAATCCAACCGTCACACCAATGATGGAGGGGATGTACCGTCCCCAAACCATCCAGAACAGACATACCCTCAAGGGGTAGCGAACCCACAAGAGTCCTCCCCGGCCTTAGCCGAAGGCTCAAGATACCACACCTTCCCTACAGCACGGGTCGCGTGAAGATATCACAAATGGAACTACGCACAGATATATCCCCGATGGCCCTAACCGTCCCGGGGGCTCCTTACCCATAGCTCCTCGGATCCACATACATACATATATACAGATGCCAATATTTCATGGCCAACTCGCTACAGGAACATAACATAACATAACTTTTCAAAACAACTTACATATGCTTTCATATCTAATTTTCCAAAACAGAGCTGATTAACAAGGTGATAAACATATCATATCCAACACATACGTATTTATAATAGATATACTCGCATGCAAGGGTTGAAATCAGCATATTATGGCCATAGGTCGCATAACTATACAAAATCCTAAACCTCACCTCGTGAAAGTAGAGTCTGAGAGTGTGAAGGGCCAAACACTCTAAACCTCGGGCCCACCGGCACCACCAAACTCTGTGACAAGACATACAGAAGCCTAGACTTAGACTCTATATGAACCAAACAAGATGCACGACGTTGCTCAACATGATCGTAGTTATGCATAAGTATTCATGTTGTGCTTGGATAAGGTGTCGTGGTCATTCAAGGCATATCAATGCTTGTTAAGGTCATATTTACAATCAACCGACACGTAATTCCATATACAAAGATGCAAGACAAATTTAGGAAGTCAATGTATTCACAAAATGCATATTAAATCATCCAATGTCATAGGGTTCAATTATAATATTAGAATTAAGCATCAAGTTCATGTCAAGTTATAAAGTGCATAAGTAAGAGCAACTTGATCATATACAAAGTTGTTATATGTAGATGGCATGATTGATACAACTAAAGAGTGCATTTAATTCACTTAAGATCATACTTTACAACTTCATCATTTTTGAGTAGTAAGAGTAAATCAAGATATTACAATTCTAACTACTGTCATGCATCAAGTCTTAAGTTGTTCAAGCATCCTTCATGTATCTAAATTTTATTTTTGAAACACAATTTACAACAAACATAACTTTGAGAACGTCTCAAATTCATATAGAGAAATCACAACATGTTCGTTCTTCTAAAATATCATTCAAGTTCATTTAGTCACATAAGAGATTAGTTTCTAGATATTACACTAACACCCCTTCATATCCAAACACATAGCATAAATTCATCACATCGGGATTCAAATTGTAAATCGAAACATTCATGCATATCACAATCTATTCAATACATATTTTCGTATACGATTGGAATACATCTCGATCAACAAACCAACAATAACCAATTTATTTTCACTTAAAACAATTAATTCAAATAATTATAATTATGCAAAATAATTCGTAATAAATTGATCGAGTGTCTGATTAACGAACGGAAAGTGGCGTTCGACTCACCGCGTCGAGACCAACATTCTGTCCAAAAGTCGCCGGAGTGCCGCCACCGGAGCCGCCGGAAAGTCGTCGGGCCAACACCGGGCCGCCACCGAAAGGGGCCGGAAAAATCCCAAGAAATTACCCGAGAATGTAGTCATTGTGGTCGTTCCAAATCCTTGATCAATTTCTGAAAATTCCAAGCCAATCGTCCTAGATCTTGAATCTAAGAATACGAAAACCCCAAAACTTCAAAATCAAATTACTTCCAATCCGATGAACGAAAACAAAATCCGTAAAAAGCATCGACTTACCCATGACGTGCTCTTCGAAACCCCCAAGTTGTTCACTGGAGAAAATGGTCGGAAAGTCAAGAATTCGGCCGCTACAGTAACAAGACGTCGCCGTCGTGACTTCAAACGGCTCGTATGCCGCCACCTCCACTTCGATGGTTGTGCCACCAACCCAGAATTCATTCCCCATGAGAATAGCTTCAGATCGGTATCTCATCCGCCCAAAACCGCCACCGGAATCGCCGAGAACGGTCGGCGAAGTTTGCCCAGATCCACCACTAGCGGCGTGAGTTTTGAGCCGCGCGTGTGGAGCCACTGCTGCTCCAATGACCGCACCACCACTTGCGGTCGTGTAGGTTCCGGGCTGGACCTTCTACTTTGCGGTCTGCAGTGTCTTCTACTAGGTGAGGTTAGGACATAGTTATACCCTATTGCAATGTGCCCGTTTTCGAATGTGTGCGATTTATAAGCCTTGTATATATATAGATATATGTGAAATATGTACTTTGATGGTTTTGTTATAAGTTTGAAAGTACAAAACGCTATGTATGAGCCTATGTATGAGTCTGTGTGATATGTACGTACGATATGATAAGTACGATATGCATGAGATATGTCTGTTCGTCTGTCTCTCTGTCTGTTGCGGGTTAAGCTTCCGATTTTCGTGATCAGTGTAAGTGTGGGGGCCCCAAATTCTGTGTAAGGGATGTACAGGAACCCACTTGAGCGTAGGTTGGGGGATGGAGTCCGAGGGTTTGAACAGCAGTGAGCACTCCCCTCTTCCGCTTCTGGATGGCTAGGGTCGCGCAACCCTTCCATCACCCTATGTTTTTGCCTGGTATGTATTGTTTTGTTTTGTTTAGTCTGTCTGTGTGCTCGTACCCGCCGAGTTTCATTATGTTTGTCGGTTATAAGTTCGTGAAACGGGGGTAGACTCTTAAGTTAAGATCAAATTGGATTTTCGATATTAAACTAATAAGTTATATTCTGATACGTGTGCTAAGCCTGCATGAGTTTGAACGTATGCTTTGAGTTTTGTACATGCTAAGTTTTGTTCGTTCTGTTTTGATAAGCCTCCCTATAGGTATACTATCACGGAAACTGTTTTGGCAAGCAAAAACTAACCCCGGGTTCACGAACGTTACTTTTACTACGTGATGTGCTCTATATCTATGTAGGTGTGTGTGGGTAGCCCCTCGGTCAGTCTTTGGACTGACCCCTCCCCCTTTTATGTTTTTAGTTGCAGGTTCAGGTCGTTGGAGTTCGTGCTAGGCGGCGGTGTGTTGTGTCTGTTGAGTCTGTGTCTGTCTGTTTAAGTTTGTTAAGTTCTGGCTCTGGTTTATCATTTGTAAATGTTATATAAGATATGTTTGTGCAGGTTTGCATTTATGATTTGAATGTTGAAATTCGGGACAAGTTAGGACAGGTGCTCGAATTAGCTGAACCCGTTTTGATGTCTAATTAATCGGTACAGGTTAGGACAGGTTTGCTGAATTAGTTGAACCCGTATATTTGATTCTTATGTATATACTGCGTTGTGTGCTTGGTGTACAAAAGTTTTTGTAAGTTGGCATCTCGTACTACTTCCGCTGTCATGCTTCACATATTTTCTTTTGTACAGGGTTAGGTACCGCCTAGCTAGTGTGTGCGTTTTCGTTTGTCACCCGTTCGCTGTGACTTGGTGCGTGTGCGGACTCTCCATTTTGTACACGTGTCGGGTCATAGTGCAGGGGATGTGGCGCCTCACGTGCGGGGTGTTACATCTATAAGTGGTATCAAAGCTACCAGGTTCAGAACCGGTGCTCTGGTGTCGTGTCGTGTTAGTCTAGGTCGTACGGCATAGGAGTATGTGTGCATTGCATCCGTTTGACAAGGAATTTTGATTCTGATGATGAATTGTTTTGAGCTTATGTGATTATATGTACGTTGTGATTATGAGTGTGCAACATTTTATCAATATGCTCTTAATTGCTTTTCACTGTTGCACTTAGATGATTTAAATGCCACATTACATTTGCATTCTTAACCCTCATGCACCAACTTAGTGTTTTAACTACAGGGCTGCTTCAGCAACAATTTAATCACCTTCGTTGGCATCATTACAACTTTATGGTCAGGATTATCAACGCCAAGGTGAACGGTACACTAAGCATCCTTGGCACGAGCATACTGTTAGGAATAGTGCCCTAGAAAGCGGAGTGTATATCCGCTTTGTGCTTTTTCTTATTGTAATCACAGACAATCTTTGAATGAAATAACGAATTGAGGCAACACTTCTTTATATGCTCTTGTTCGGTATGCGTTTACTTTAGCTGTGCATGTATGAGAACTCCCCTAATCCTGATGACTTTAGGACTCTACCATTTAGGTGAAATGGTTCATGAAACGAGCCCTATATCACATAAGTCATGATAGTAAAATGCTCCAAGCCGATGAGTCCTACAGACAGTGGGAGTGTCAACCTGACTCCTCTAAGGCTTGCTTGTGGGATCACGCCCTTAAGAAGGACCACCTTGTTTCATGGAGGTGCAAAGTGTATAGTTGATACGTGCGTGACATGAGGGTGCTTACTTTAATAAGTAAGTTCACTGAGGTGCCTCGTGTGAGAACATTCCTAAATGGGAAAGGAAGTTTTTATTTCAGGAAATGGAAACTTCCAGATTAGGAAATATCTCACGAGTCATTGATGTAATTAATTGATCCTTAGACTTGAGGTTCCTTATCACTTTATGAGTTAACTCTGTAGTCTTAGGTATAAGCTTTAAAGGGTGTCGCCTTAGACAATTGATTCAAGGCTTATGGTGGGGCTGCACAAGTGATTCATGAAAGTGAATGAGAATCAAGAAAGGACCTACATTTGCATATGCAAGGTGATCTCTTATTGTGTAAGTCATTCATATGCCATATAATGTCCTTAGCCAAGGCAGTAGATCAAGACATCAAGAAAAGGGTTTCTTAGATTGAGATCAAATGGATATGAAATACACTTAGCTTTAAGACCGGATTATTAGGGTTTTGATTATTCCCTTGCCCTAGATCTTGGTTGAGAGATAGTAAGTAGGAGGATTGTGTCGCACTTGAATCAATGCCTTAAAGGTTCTGTCGAATCCGAACATTCCAATTCAGCTAGGGGTTAAACACCTGTTGCTAGACTATGGTCGTTTAATCTGTGGACTGATTAATTAATTAGTGAATTAATTAATTAGGCTCACTACTAATTGAATTAAGAACCTAGAGGATCACACACAACAAATTGGTTACATGAGTTAAGGTTTTAAAATGATTAAACGAGTTAATCGGGCCTAGAGGGTTCCACACATGTGAAACCACACGTGTGGGTCACGTGACTGGACACGTGTCTTAGGGACACGTGTGGCACACGTGTTCATTTGATTGAATATTAAATAATTAATTTATTAATTATTTAATAGACTTTGGTTTAATTTTGAATTAAAAAGAAAGTCTTATTTTGGAGAAAAATAATCTAGTTAATTAATTATGAATTAATTAATTAGGTAAAAATAAGTAATTTATTTTAAATAAATAAAGTATAAAATTATCCAAAAATAGTTTGGATATTTTAGTTCTCTTAAAAGTTGATTTGAATTTGAATTCAAAGTCAAAGTTGGAAATTACTTGATGATCAAGTAATAGGACAGAGGGACCAAATCCTTGCCCCATAAGGACTAGGTTCGGCGTCCCTCTCCCTCTCCTATATATAGGGGAGCTCAAGCTCCCCTTAGAGCTAATCGAGAATTCTTTTGGTTCATGCGTTGAACACTATCCTTTCTCCAAGATAAACAAAACCCTAGGTTAAGCCTAAACACTAACTAGAGAACTAGCATCCTTACTAGTTAGATTGTAGTCATGTTGGTGGACTATCTCTAGAGAGCTTCAAGTTAGAAGTTTAAAGATTCGAGCTTTACCAAGGAGAGGGGATCAAGCCGCTAGAAGAGCGTTCTTGGGTGGCTTGAAACGCTTCAAGAAAGACAATTAAGAAAGTAAATTTCTTATCCCTACGAATTTCGATACACGATTCCGAGTCCAAGGTCCTTTTGTTGGAAAATTTTTAAATTTCCGCTGCTTTCTGATTCGTGTTTTCCAACAAGTGGTATCAGAGCTACCTCGTTAATCGTGTTTTCCAACGAAACTGTATTTTTTTCCTGAAAGTTTCTGAAAATTGGTTTTTGCAAAATTTAATTTTTGAAAACTATTTTAGATTTGAAACTGTATAAAATGTTTTTGGATTTCTTGGATTGGTTTTGCTTTTGAACGAAAACACGAAACGAAAACCCGGATTAGGACGAACACGCGAAACCCCGCGCGCGCGGGCTTCGCGCGCACTGCCCGTCTACCTAGGCGCGCGCATCGGCGACACCGCCCAGCCCTTCCCGCACTGCTTACGGGAGCCTAGGCCTGCCCGTCGTCCGCCCACGCTGGGCGAGAATCCCGCAAGGCGTACGGGATTGCTTGCCCAGCCGCCCACACTGGCCGAGAGGGCCGCGTGCATTGCGCGTTTTCGCGCGTCCGTGCGCGCGCGCGCGACGCTCGCAACTCTTTCGCGTACGGGTCCCATTGTTTTCGTGATCCGTTTTCGTGTTTCGTGTAATCCAGTCCCAATTTTTTATTTTAATTTCAAATTTTTATTTTTGAATATTTATTTTAATTTTTGAATAAAACTTAAAATTGGGATTTTTTTAGAAATAGGAACGGTTTATATTTTGGGAAATTACATCCTTGATAAAATTATTAATTTTCAGAAATTAATTGGAATTTTATTTGTTTTGTTAATTTGGGATTTATTCAAAACTTTTATAGACAAGACTTGCATCAAGTCCTGTTTTAAGTCATTTGGTCTTGAAACGGGAATTTTAATTTATTGGCTAAATTTAAATTCTCGCAAAAGCATGTTAGGTGATCATGGGTTTAGACTTATGTATGGTTTTAATTTATGCACATCGATGGTTTAAATTGGGGTTGAAGCCTGACTTATGTGCGTACTGTTATGTGATTTATTATGTGACTTTCCATATTACTGTTTTTGAGGCCGGGAAGGATGTAGCACCCGAGCGCAAGGTACCATATCCCCCGCACCGTGACCCGACCCGAATATGAAATGGACGATCCATACCCGAGCCAAATCACGGCGAACGGGGACAAACCCACACTCTAAGCTAGGCGGGACTAACCCTTGAACCATAACATCAGAGTACTTACAAGTACGGAAGCAATAACTAGCCATTATATAAACAATGAGTAATCAAAATCCAAAAAAATGATCCATATACATTATCGAATGTCGTCACTGCTCAACAAACAAGTACACTCCATTATCGTCCATATACATTGATCCAACATGCAATATGAAAGTGTAAGACCAAGAAAATACAAGAGCTAACATGAAGGTAAAACGTATGACTCGAATCCCGCCTAGCTCCCTCGACACCTGCACAACACAACTGAAAACCAAACGGGTTTAGTCCAAAAGGGACTGGTGGGTATAAAAACAGGGCATAAGTATAATATACGACGGTATTTAACAAACACATGCAAGTTATAATCCCAAGTGAGGTGTTTAAAGAATTTCCCCAAGTGGGTGAATAGAAATCATCAAAAGGGATTATAACGATTCATTTACATTAGGTCAAGATCATTAGTGGCCCGGCGAGTGGGCGTGCATATCTCCAACCAACACCTCGTGTAATTCATTAACATTCAATAACATTCATTAACATTCATTCATTCATTCATTCTTTTCATGCATTCATTCTTTCGTGCGCATTCAACAACATTCCACCTTCTTCCTCAGGGTTGGTGGCGGGTTTGCAAGGCCCATCCACCCATTCATTGACCAAAAGGGGTTACATGACTCCCCAAATGGCGCTCAGCGTCCATTCCTCGCTAACTCCTAAGGAGGTCCGGTTACGCCGTTCATTAGTGGGACTAGTGTGAGGGTTTACCGTCAGCCCTTGCCTCCTCGGGTCCCCACTCACACCAAGCCCCTGGGCCCCATTCAGTGCATAACATTCATTCATTCTCGCCAAAACATTAGGTAGGATTCATGAAATAAGGGCTTTACGTTTGCAATCATTTACTCGATAAAAGACTCAATATATATATATTGTATTACTTTGGCTTAAACCTTTTCACATAGGTAGATATATCGGGTCGTTTTATCTAAGTAGAAGAAAAACCCACCTTAAACCGCAAAGAGGAGAACACAAGAGCCTCTCGGATCGGCCTCGTCTCCAACGGACTCAAAATCTGTGCAAGAGAGGTGAGGTGAGACTCAATATGACCAAATAAGATGCTCGACAATGAAATGATTATGATATGAATGTATAAGAGATGCTATAATGTAATGGACACGTTAATGTGCACTATTAAAGTCTTAAGGACATATAAACGTTCAATTCATTCATTCAATGAAGCATTCGTATTCAAACGAGTTCATATCCTTCACATTTCACGTCAAAGGAATTTAAATTATATAATCAAGTCATTCAATCTTTCATTCACTTTCATTCGAATTCATAATTTCAATCAAATTAATTCAAGAAATTCAAATATAATCCAAGTACAAATTAAATCACATTTAAATTAGAACATAAACAATTAAACATATTCAATTGCATTTACAATTAGAAATTAAACGATTAAATACATTCAATTAAACTTAGAAAATTAAATAAAATATGAAATAGGTAACAATTAAATTCTAATATTCAATTAAATCAAATAACACTTAATATTTAATAAATATATATAATATATATTAAATATATATACATACGTAAACCTATACTATATTATATTATAAATATATATATAATTATACATGCAACGTAAATCATGCATGCACAAATAACAAATGCATGCAAAATTTAATAAAATGCATGCAATGATATTACAATCCAACAACAACCACAATAATGCATGCAAAAGTAAATTAATATGCATGCAATATCATGCATTAACCACTTACTCATGCAAGAAGAAAAGAAAGATAAGCAGCAGCAGCAGCTCACGTTAACAGCAAACATGCATGAAAATGCAAGGTGACACCCCCGTGTCACCACCAAAGAACAAACCGAGACACCCCCGTGTCTCGGTATAGAGAAAACCACCCAAGATGCACCCCCGTTCCAGCTGATAAGGAATGAAAAAGACACACCCGTGTCACAGCAGGTAGCAGCAGCAACAAAACGCATACAACCCCTGTTTTTCTAGCTTAAACGCAGTCACAACTCAAGAAACAATTAGGCCATATAAGTAGCAAGAAGAAGACATGAAATGCAGTGAGAATTCAGCTCAAAACCACCCCAAATCTGACAGCAAAAGAGCAAGAAGATGCAGCAGCTTTGACAGCAACATTCCAGGCCCAAAACATGGCAAAAACTCACGCGAAAACAGGGTATGATTGATCTCCATTAATCCCAACACATTCACATAAGTTAGGCTAACAAATGTGCAGCAAAACACCACAAATTCAACCTATAAATCAGTCCCACAACAGTTCAAACATAAAAGGCAGTCATACGCGGCCATTTTATGAGATTTTCTCAATGTTCCAAAGTTGATATCTCATAAATACTTCAACTACCATGAAATTAATGATCATAAATGAGAAGAAGATATCAAAACAATCATTTTCAGGCTTGGAATCATTCAAATCCATCAAGAATCGAAGAAGATCGACATAAATTCCAAAATCGCCTCTATTTCAAGATCAGCCGAAAAATGCATGAAACCATGATCAAATTTGGGGATGAAGGAATGAAAATGATCAGAAACGAACATATAATACAACCCTAAGCTTACCTTGTTGATTGGATGAGGATTGGATGAGATTTGAGCTCCAAAATCTCCAAGGAACCAAGGGTTACGGGAAAGAACTGGAGAGCAGTAACTTTGGCTGAGATTTATGATAATATCACGGATTAGGTGATACTTTCTCATAATGTGCTTGGTCCGTTGGTGAGATCTTGGTTCTCTTGCTTGAGAAACCGCCCCAGTGTTGTCACAAAACACAGTAATGGGGTCTTTCATGCTAGGAACAACATTCAACTCTTGAATGAAGTTTCTAATCCAAACACCTTCCTTAGCTGCATCATTTGCAGCTAAGTATTCGGCTTCAGTGGTCGAATCTGCAGTGGTCGTTTGCTTGGAACTTTTCCAACTCACTGCTCCACCGTTCAGATAGAAAATGTATCCTGACATTGACTTAAAATCATCTAAGTCAGATGCAAAACTTGCATCACAGTATCCTTTGATAGTAAGATCTTTCTGACATCCGTAAAGTAAGAACAAATCTTTAGTACTTTTCAAGTACTTAAGAATATTCTTCACGGCAGCCCATTGAACGTCTCCAGGGTCAGATTGGAAACGACTTGTCACACTAAGTGCATAAGCCACATCTGGTCGAGTACATAACCTTGCATACATTATGCTACCTATTGCTGATGCATAAGGTGTATGAGTCATTGTCTCCTTCTCAAGTTTAGTTTTAGGAGACATCTTCTTTGAAAGATGTGTTCCTACACTCATAGGAAGGTTCTTAACCTTTGCTGACTCCATATTAAATCTCTTCAATACTTTTTCAATGTACATCGACTGTGACAGTCCTGTTAACCTTTTAGATCTATCTCGAAAGATTTTAATTCCAAGGATATAGGACGCATCACCAAGATCTTTCATCCCGAATTGGTTCGATAACCATAACTTAGTCACTTTCATGTCATCCTTCGAATTCCCAATAAGAAGGATGTCATCAACATAAAGTACTAAGAATTGTACTAAAGTCTCCAATTCATTTCTATACACACATGATTCATTCGAAATTTGAATGAAGTCAAACGCTTTGATTGATTCATCAAATCGAATATTCCAACTCCTTGAAGCCTGTTTCAATCCATAGATTGATCTTTGGAGTTTGCAAACCTTTTGCTCACTCCCACTGAATGTGAAACCTATGGGTTGCTCCATGTAAATGTCTTTATCAATGTCACTATTGAGAAAGGCAGTTTTCACATCCATTTGTCATATCTCATAGTCATAATATGCAGCAATGGCAAGCATGATTCGAATAGACTTTTGCATTGCAACTGGCGAAAAGGTTTCATCAAAGTCCACGCCGGGTCTTTGAGTGAATCCTTTTGCCACCAGTCTTGCTTTGTAGGCTGCAACGCTTCCATCAACTCCAAGCTTTCTCTTAAAGATCCATTTGCAACCTATGGGTTTGGCCCTATCAGACAAATCTACCAAGGTCCAAACTTGGTTCAAGTTCATGGAATCCATTTCGGATTTCATGGCTTCTATCCACTGTTCAGAGTCAGAATCTGAAAGTGCCTCCTCATATGTTAAAGGATCATTATCCTTTTGAGAGATTTCATGGAAGAATCCATACCATCTCTCCGGCTGTCTAGGAGTGCGTTCAGAACTCCTTAGAGGAGGATTTACATGTGTATCGAAATTCGTGATTGGTTGTGGTTGATCAGAATGAGAGGTTTCTTCAGTGGGTGGTGTGAGGTCACTTTGTACTTCTTCTAATGATCTTGCCTTTCTTTTCTTTAAGGAACGGTTCCTCCAGAAAAGTAGCATTTCTGGAAACAAACACCTTTTGCTCAGATTGATCATAGAAGTAGTATCCTATGGATTCGTTAGGATAACCTACAAAGTAGCATAAGTTAGAACGAGATTCTAACTTATCTCCCACTGTCCTCTTCACGTAAGCAGGACAATCCCAATTTCTTAAGTAAGAATAACTAGGGATTTTACCATGCCACATTTCATATGGCGTCTTAGGGACTGACTTAGAGGGAACTAGATTCAAAATCTTTGCTGCACTTTCTAGGGCATAACCCCAAAAAGAAGGTGGTAAGTCAGTGAAACTCATCATGGAATGAACCATATCAAGTAGGGTTCGATTCCTTCTCTCAGAAACTCCATTAAGCTGAGGAGTTCCCAGAGGAGTCCATTGAGCGATAATCCCATTATCTTTGAGATGATTAAGGAATTCTTCACTAAGATACTCTCCTCCTTGATCAGATCGAAGTACTTTGATCTTGTGAACAGTTTGGTTCTCAACCTCCTTTTGAAATTCTAAGAATTTCTCAAAAGCTTCAGATTTATACTTCATTAAGTATACATAACCATATCGACTAAACTCATCGGTAAAGGTTATAAAATACTGTTGATTGTTTCTTGTGCTTACACTAAGCGGTCCGCAAACATCAGTATGGATCAAATCCAAAACCTCAGTGGCACGTTCCATAGATCCTTTAAAAGGAAATTTGGGCATTTTTCCTTTGAGACAGGATTCGCAAGAATTTAACTCCTTAAGATCATTTTCAGAGAATGATCCTAAAGTGTTTATCTTGCTAATTCTGTTCTTGGAAATGTGTCCTAATCTACCGTGCCATAAGGGAGCTGAAACTTTCTCCTCTCTCTTACGTTTAGTTTCTCGTTGTATATTCATAATATTGATATTTTGAGTTAGGTAACGTCTATTACTTAGAGTACCGATGTGAACGGAAGAGTTGTTCTGTTTGATAAAGTATTTACCATTCTTAATATAAGTTTCATAACCTTCACAATCTAATATTGGAACTGAAATTATATTACGAATAATGTTCGGTACATAAAGGACTTTATTTAAGACTAACTCAAAGCTACCAAAATCTAATCTAATTGTGCCTAAAGCTCGAGCTTCAACATTTGAGCCATTGCCGATCTTCAAGACACATTCTGCTTCTTTGAGTTGTTGGACTTCACTTAGCATCTGTACATCATTACAGATATGAGTTCCACAACCGGTATCAAGTACCCAAGAACTAGAATTAATAGAAAGATTTATTTCAACAAGAAAGATACCTTTCTTTAGAGTAGCCTTGTACTCTAGGCAGTTTCTCCTCCAATGTCCCGCTTTGCCACAATGGAAGCAAACATCCTCTTTCTGATCACGCTTCTTCTTTTGGGCCTTCCCCTTCGAAAGGCCACAAGTGGGCCTAATGGGTTTCTTCTTCTTCTTTTGGGCTTTCTTGCCCTTACCTTTAGAAGGCCCAAAAGAGGAAGATGAGCATTCACCATTAGAACCTTATTGTCCTTCTTGATCGTGCTTTCAGCAGTCACAAGCTGACTAATCAGCTCAGCTACAGTAGCATGAGCATGATTCATATTGAAGTTAAGGACAAATGAGTTGAATGATGGTGGGAGCGAGGCTAGCAACAAGTCAATTGAAAGCTTGTGATATTAAACGACCATAGTCTAACAACAGGTGTTTAACCCCTAGCTGAATTGGAATGTTCGGATTCAACAGAACCTTTAAGTCATTGATTCATGTGAGATACAATCCTCCTACTTACTATCTCTCAACCAAGATCTAGGGTAAGGGAATAATCAGAACCCTAATAATCCGGTCTTAAAGCTAAGTGCATTTCATATCCATTTGATCTCAATCCAAGAAACCCTTTTCTTGATTTCTTGATCTACTGCCTTGGACAAGGACTCCATATGGCATATGAATGACTTACACAATAAGAGATCACCTTGCAAATGCAAGTGTAGGTCCTTTCTTGACTCTCATTCACTTTCATGAATCACTTGTGTAGACCCAGCATAAGTCTTGAATTAGTTGTCTAAGGCGACACCCTTTAAAGCTTATACCTAAGACTACAGAGTTAACTCATAAAGGGACAAGGAACCTCAAGTCTAAGGATCAATTAATCACATCAATGACTCGTGTGATATTTCCTAATTTGGAAATTTCTATTTCCTGAAATAAAAACTTCCTTTCCCATTTAGGAATGTTCTCACACGGGGCACCTCAGTGAACTTACTTATTAAAGTAAGCACCCCCATGTATCACGCACGTATCAACTATACACTTTACACCTCCATGAAACAAGGTGGTCCTTCTTAAGGACGTAATCCCACAAGCAAGCCTTAGAGGAGTCAGGTTGACACTCCCACTATCGGTAGGACTCATCGACTTGGAGTATTTTACTAATCATGACTTATGTGATATAGGGCTTGTTTCATGAACCATTTCACCTAAATGGTAGAGTCCTAAAGTCATCAGGATTAGGGGAGTTCTAATACATGCACATATAAAGTAAACGCATAGCAAACAAGAGCATATAAAGAAATGTTGCCTCAATTCGTTATTTCATTCAAAGATTGTATGTGATTACAATAAGGAAAAGCACAAAGCGGATATACAATCGGCTTTCTAGGGCACTATTCCTAACAATCTCCCACTTGCCCGTCAAAGCCATTCTAAAGCTACTCTAAGTCCCATCTTCGGAAGATGTCCTTGGAAAGCTTCTCGACTAAGGGGTTTAGTAAGTGGATCTGCCACGTTCTCTGCTGACGTGACCCTCTCAATTTGCACATCTCCTCTTTTGATAATATCACGGATTAGGTGATACTTTCTCATAATGTGCTTGGTCCGTTGGTGAGATCTTGGTTCTCTTGCTTGTGCAACCGCCCCAGTCTTGTCACATAACACAGTAATGGGGTCTTTCATGCTAGGAACAACATTCAACTCTTGAATGAAGTTTCTAATCCAAACACCTTCCTTAGCTGCATCATTTGCAGCTAAGTATTCTGCCTCAGTGGTCGAATCTGCAGTGGTCGTTTGCTTGGAACTTTTCCAACTCACTGCTCCGCCGTTCAGGCAGAAAATGTATCCTGACATTGACTTAAAATCATCTAAATCAGATGCAAAACTTGCATCGCAGTATCCTTCGATAGTAAGATCTTTCTGACCTCCGTAAAGTAAGAATAAATCTTTAGTACTTTTCAAGTACTTAAGAATATTCTTCACGGTAGCCCAGTAACCATCTCCAGGGTTAGATTGGAAACGACTTGTTACACTAAGTGCATAAGCCACATCCGGTTGAGTACATAACATTGCATACATTATGCTACCTATTGCTGACGCATAAGGTGTATGAGTCATTCTCTCCTTCTCAAGGTTAGTCTTAGGACACATCTTCTTTGAAAGACATGTTCCTACACTCATAGGAAGGTTCTTAACCTTTGCTGACTCCATTCTGAATCTCTTCAGTACTTTGTCAATGTACATCGACTGTGATAGTCCTATTAACCTTCTAGATCTATCTCGATAGATTTTAATTCCAAGGATATACGACTCATCACCAAGATCTTTCATCTCGAATTGGTTCGATAACCATAACTTAGTCACTTTCACGTCATCCTTTGAATTCCCAATAAGAAGGATGTCATCAACGTAAAGTACTAAGAATTGTACTGAAGTCTCCAATTCCTTTCTATACACACATGATTCATTCGAAATTTGAATGATGCCAAACGCTTTGACTGATTCATCAAATCGAATATTCCAACTCCTAGAAGCCTGTTTCAATCCATAGATTGATCTTTGGAGTTTGCAAACCTTTTGCTCACTCCCACTGAATGTGAAACCTATGGGTTGCTCCATATAAATGTCTTTATCAATGTCACCATTGAGAAAGGCAGTTTTCACATCCATTTGCCATATCTCATAGTCATAATATGCAGCAATGACAAGCATGATTCGAATAGACTTTTGCATTGCAATTGGCGAAAAGGTTTCATCAAAGTCCACGCCGGGTCTTTGAGTGAATCCTTTTGCCACCAGTCTTGCTTTGTAGACTGCAATGCTTCCATCAACTCCAAGCTTTCTCTTAATGATCCATTTGCAACCTATGGGTTTGACCCCATCAGGCAAATCTACCAAGGTCCAAACTTCGTTGGAGTTCATGGAATCCATTTCGGATTTCATGGCTTCTATCCACTGTTCAGAGTCAGAATCTGAAAGTGCCTCCTCATATGTTAAAGGATCATTATCCTTTCGAGAGATTGCATGGAAGAATCCATACCATCTCTCCGGCAGTCTAGGAGTGCGTTCAGAACGCTTTTGAGGAGGATTTACATGTATATCAAAATTCGTGATTGGTTGTGGTTGATCAGAATGAGACGTTTCTTCAGTGGGTGGTGTGGGGTCACTTTGTACTTCTTCTAATTCTATGATCTTGCCTTTCTTTTCTTTAAGGAACGGTTCCTCTAGAAAAGTAGCATTTCTAGAAACAAACACCTTTTGCTCAGATGGATCATAGAAGTTGTATCCTATGGATTCCTTAGGATGACCTACAAAGTAGCATAAGTTAGAACGAGATTCTAACTTATCTCCCACTGTCCTCTTCACGTAAGCAGGACAACCACAAATTCTTAAGTAAGAATAACTAGGGATTTTACCATGCCACATTTCATAGGGCGTCTTAGGGATTGACTTAGAGGGAACTAGATTCAAAATCTTTGCTGCACTTTCTTAGGCATAACCCCAGAAAGAAGGTGGTAAGTCAGTGAAACTCATCATGGAACGAACCATATCAAGTAGGTTTCGATTCCTTCTCTCAGAAACTCCATTAAGCTGAGCAGTTCCCGGAGGAGTCCACTGAGAGATAATCTCATTATCTTTGAGATGATTAAGGAATTCTTCACTAAGATACTCGCCTCCTCGATCAGATCGAAGTACTTTGATCTTGTGACCAGATTGGTTCTCAACCTCCTTTTGAAATTCTAAGAATTTCTCAAAAGCTTCAGGTTTATACTTCATTAAGTATACATAACCATATCGACTAAAGTGGCACGTTCCATAGATCAAATCCAAAACCTCAGTGGCACGTTCCATAGATCCTTCAAAAGGAACTTTGGGCATTTTTCCTTTGAGACAGGATTCGCAAGAATTTAACTCCTTAAGATCATTTTCAGAGAATGATCCTAAAGTGTTTATCTTGCTAATTCTGTTCTTGGAGATGTGTCCTAATCTAGCGTGCCATAAGGGAGCTAAAACTTTGTCATCTCTCTTACGTTTAGTTTCTCGTTGTATATTCATAATATTGATATTTTGAGTTAGATAACGTCCATTAATTAGAGTACCGATGTGAACGGAAGAGTTGTTCCGTTTGATAAAGTACTTACCATTCTTAATATAAGTTTCATAACTTTCATAATCTAAAATTGGAACTAAAATTCTATTACGAATAATGCTCAGTACATGAAGGACTTTATTTAAAACTAACTCAAAACTACCTAAATCTGATCTAATCGTGCCTAAAGTTCGAGCTTCAACATTTGAGCCATCGCCGATCTTCAAGACACATTCTCCTTCTCTGAGTTGTCGGACTTCATTTAGCATCTGTACATCATTACAGATATGAGCTTCACAACCGATATATAGTACCCAAGAACTAGAATTAATAGAAAGATTTACTTCAACGAGAAACATACCTTTCTTTAGAGTAGCCTTGTACTCTGGGCAGTTTCTCCTCCAATGTCCCGCTTTGCCACAATGGTAGCAAACATCCTCTTTCTGATCACGCTTCTTCTTTTGGGCCTTCCCCTTCGATATGCTACCAGTGGGCCTAAGGGGTTTCTTCTTCTTCTTTTGGGCTTTCTTGCCCTTACCTTTAGAAGGCCCAGAAGAGGAAGATGGAGCATTCACCATCAGAACCTTATTATCCTTGTTGATCGTGCTTTTAGCAGTCACAAGCTGACTAATCAACTCAGCTACAGCAGCACCAGCATGATTCATATTGAAGTTAAGGACAAATGGGTTGAATGATGGTGGGACCGAGGCTAGCAATAAGTCCATTGAAAGCACATCTTTCAGTGGCATGTCTTGAACCTTCCCTCATTCTCAAGTGGAACAATTCCTTTGAAGTGTTATACGTTGTAACACGTTCATGAGGGCGGTAAAGTTGCTCTAAGTGGTCGGACATCTCCCAAGCGAATTTCATGGCCTCATGTTGCCTTTGCAAGTCTGGAGACATGTTAGCCAACATAAGGCAACGGGCTTGGAGATTATCATCCTTCTACTTCTGGATAGCATCCCGCCCGGCCCGAGTGGGAGCGTCCCCTTCGGGACTAGGCTCCGCTTCGAAGAGAACATAAGTTCTCTTCTCAGAATCTAAAATGATTTTCAAATTCCTCAACCAATCAGAATAGTTGGGGCTAGTCAACTTGTTTGACTCGAGGATCGATACAACAGGGTTTTTGGTTGCCATTTCAAAACACGTAGAGAATCACAGAATCTACGACCTAAATGGTAAATCAGATAACTAGAGAGCATGCTTAATTATAACGATATACAAAAGATAAGGTCTTTAATCTAATGTAGCTCCCACTGTTTTTCAAAGATCTATAATTCCCAAAGATCTAAGAGGAACACGTTTCCCAATGGGTACTAAGATCCTAAGCATTTCACCTCAAACCTACGACTCGCGGATATTCGAAGTAAAACCCTAGGTAGGTACAACTTACCAATTCTAACACCTTTAGAACTCTTAGTAATTATTTTTGCATCACCTATCTTTTAATATGGACCCACGACTCGTGCGACATCCATATTTACTTAGACGTTAAGCTAGACCCATTAATCATAAGATCATGATCAAAACTAGCTTCACTTAAAATGACTAATTAGGTAACTAAGAACTAATAAGCTCCACTAGCTATCCCACGACTCGCGGACAATAACTAGCTTCACTTACTAAACTTAAAACCTATTGATGGAATGCTAGGAATTTAATTAAAAATTTGCATCTTGAATTAAACACCTATTGTTCGAAATTAGCTTAATATTTAACGGGAATTTTCGAATCAACAGGAGAGTTGTCCGGTTCGACCTCACCAACATATATGTTATCCAATTTTAATTAGTCTTGATTAATGCAAGTACAACTTAAATGCATTTCATACAAGCACTTAGCAGATAACATGTCCTAGCATGATACTAACATGTGATGATCATGGGTTCTACCTATCTTATGCATTATATGTGGGAGCCACTCCATAATCACAAGTTCTAACATACATGCCACATAAACAGTTTAAATCACATAAGGGAAAGCAGTAACAAAGTACGAGCCCTATCTCTATTACATCTTCAATTGAGATTCCCCTCCCTAACATTTTGAGGGGTCTTCACTTATGGCCCCCTTGTTACTTGAATGTGGTCCATCTTACTCCATGGGTGCATTGTCTCCAAAATGAAAATAAAACCTCATCACCTATTCTTCTCTAAAAAAAATGAAAAGGTACTGAAAAGTGATAAGGCTCAATCTTCATATTGGCCTTAGACATTACACGGGGCATACCCCGGCCTCAAAACAGTAATATGGAAAGCCATATAATAAATCACATAACAGTACGCACATAACTGAGGCTCCAACCTCAATTGAAAAACGCAACTATAGGGCTCCAACCCCAATTTAAAACATCCATGTGCATAAATTAAAACCCTACATAAGTCTAAACCCATGATCACCTAACATGCATAAATTGCAATAATTTAAATTTAACCAATAAATTAAAATTCTCGCTTTAAGCTCTAATAGCTTAAAACACGACTTAGATGCAATTCTTGTTCAAGAGACTTTTCAATAAAACCCGAAAAATAATAAACTAATAAAATTCCAATTAATTTCTGAAAATTAATAATTTTATTCTTTCAATATTTTCATGAAATAAAGTTTGCAATTTTCCCAAAACTTAAATTGCTTAATTTTTCAGAATTCCAATTTAAACAATTATTTCACAAATAATTCTAATTGAACAAAATAAAATTTTCAGAAAAATTAAATCGGGATTTCAAGTACCGAAAATACGAAAAACACAAAAACACAAAAAACGGCCTGGAACACCGAACGCGTGCCCCAGCAACGCGTACAGCGCGCGGCAGTTGCCGCATGCATGCGAGCGCTGGGCGCGAGTCGTGCGCGCACCGCGCGGTTGTGGGACGCCTGTGCTGGCGCGCCTACGCGACTCCCGCGCCGTTGCGGGAGGTGCTCGTGGGGTTGGGGTGTGCTACACGTTGGCACGTCCCAATCCGCGTGTTCGTTTCGCATTTTGTTTTTCGTATTTCAGATTTCTCCAAA
Organism: Lantana camara; assembly: GCA_037501455.1. Taxonomy (NCBI): domain Eukaryota; kingdom Viridiplantae; phylum Streptophyta; class Magnoliopsida; order Lamiales; family Verbenaceae; genus Lantana; species Lantana camara. The sequence goes on from CM074859.1 coordinate 79,072,712, forward strand.
ACCCAATTCAATCCAAAATTAAAAATTGCGATCTAAAAGAATTTCAACTAAAACAGATTTTTCAAAACAGATTTAAGAAAACAGTTTTTCAGAAATTTTAGGAAAAACAAAGTTTCGTATTTCAGGCTTTCTAAAAGAACTTAAGAATACTCAATTCGCATCTAGGCCTGAGAATTTCTACCAAATTCAGAATAATTGAGACGAATCAGAAATACGGTTAACGAGGTGGCTCTGATACCACTTGTTGGAAAAATCGAATTAGAAAGCAGCGGAAATTTAAAAATTTTGCAACAAAGGATCGAAACTCACAATCATGAATCCAAATTTGTAAGGTAAAGAAACTTACTTTTCAATAATCTTTCTTGAAGCGTTTCAAGCCACCCAAGAACGCTCTTCTCGCGGTTTGATCCCCTCTCCTTCGTAAAGCTCAATTCTTCAAAAACTTCTAACTTGAAGCTCTATAGAGATGGTCCACCAACTTGATTACAATCTAAATAGTAAGGATGCTAGTTCTCTGGTTAGTGTTTAGGCTTAACCTTGGGTTTATTTTATCTTGGAGAAAGGATGGTGTTCAACACATGAACCAAAAGAAATTCTCAATGACCCTCTAAGGGGAGCTCGAGCTCCCCTATATATAATATAGAGAGGGGTGGCCGAACCTAGTCCTAATGGACTAAGGATTTGGTCCCTCTCTCCCTTATTACTTGATCATCAAGTACTTCGAAACCTTGACTTTGAATTCTAATTCAAATCAACTTTTAAGAGAGCTAAAATATCCAAACTCCTTTTGGATAATATTATACTTTATTTATTAATAAATAAATAACTTATTTATCTAAGTAATTAATTCATAATTAATTAAATAGATTAATTTCTCCAAAATAAGACTTTCATTTTAATTCAAAGTCTATTAAATAATTAACACATTAATTATTTAATACATAAATAATTATACACGCACGGCGCACACATTTCCATGTATGACAAGTGTCACTCACATAACCCACATGTGTGCTTCACACGTGTAGAACCCTTTTGGCTCGATTAACTCGTTTAATCATTTCAAAGCCTCAACTTATGTAACCAAGTTGTTGTGTGTGACCCTCTAAGTTCTCAATTCAATTAGCAGTGACCCTAATTAATTAATACATTAATTAATTAATCAGCCCACAGATTGAACGACCATAGTCTAGCAACAGGTGTTTAACCCCTAGTGGAATTGGAATGTCTCGATTCGACAGAACCTTTAAGTCATTGATTCATGTGAGATACAATCCTCCTACTTTCTATCTCTCAACCAAGATCTAGGGTAAGGGAACAATCAGAACCCTAATAATCTGGTCTTAAAGCTAAGTGTATATCATATCCATTTGATCTCAATCCAAGAAGCCCTTTTCTTGATATCTTGATCTACTGCCTTGGCCAAGGACTCCATATGGCATATGAATGACTTACACAATAAGAGATCACATTGTAAATGCAAGTGTAGGTCCTTTCTTGATTTTCATTCACTTTCATGAGTCACTTGTGCAGCCCCAGCATAAGTCTTGAATTAGTTGTCTAAGGTGACACCCTTTAAAGCTTATAACTAAGACTATAGAGTTAACTCACAAAGTGACATGGAACCTCAAGTCTAAGGATCAATTAATCACATCAATGACTCGTGAGATATTTCCTAATCTGGAAGTTTCCATTTCCTGAAATAGAAACTTCCTTTCCCATTTAGGAATCTTCACACACGGGCCACCTCAATGAACTTATAGAAGTAAACACCCTCATGTATCACGCACATATCAACTAAACACTTTGCACCTCCATGAAACAAGGTGGTCCTTCTTAAGGGAGTGATCCCACAAGCAAGCCTTAAAGGAGTCAGGTTGACACTCCCACTATCTGTAGGACTCATCAGCTTGGAGTATTTTACTAATCATGACTTATGTGATATAGGGCTCGTTTTATGAACCATTTCACCTAAATGGTAAAGTCCTAAAGTCATCAGGATTAGGGCAGTTCTCATACATGCACAACTAAAGTAAACGCATACCAAACAAGAGCATATAAAGAAGTGTTGCCTCAATTCGTTATTTTATTCAAAGATTTTATATGATTACAATAAGGAAAAGTACAAAGAGGATATACCATCGGCTTTCTAGGACTCTATTCCTAACAAAACAATGACAGTTGGAGATCAAGTTGCGCAAATGGCTCAGGCAATAGCTCATCTGCAACAGGCTCTGGAAGAGAAGGACTTCCAAATCGGCCAACTCATGAGTAAACTCGAAAACAACGATCCTGGTCAGTCAAGTCGCGATCCTCGGACTCCTTAAGTTCAAATCACTGATAGAAAGCAAGTGAATTTTCCTTCTCAAAAACACGACTCTGCGAGGAAAAATCACTCTGTCGCCGCTTTATCTGTTCAAGAACTGCATGACCTGAAAACCAATACAATACGAGCTCAGTATGGCGCTTCATATGAGAATTCTCCATCATATGCGAAACCATACACTAAGCATATCGATTCCCTAAGAATGCCAATGGGTTATCAACCACCGAATTTTCAGCAGTTCAAGGGTAAAGGCAACCCGAAGCAACATGTCGCCCACTTCATAGAAACTTGCAACAATGCGGGGACATATGGAGATCATTTGGTCAAGCAGTTCGTGCAATCGCTTAAGGGAAAAGTATTTGATTGGTAAGTCGACTTAGAGCCCGAATCAATCGACAGTTGGGATCAGATGGAAAGAGAATTTCTCAATCGGTTCTACAGCACTCGCCGCACAGTAAGCATGATCGAGTTGACAAACACGAAACAATGGAAAAATGAACCGATCATGGATTACATCAACCGTTGGCGAGCACTGAGTTTGAACTGCAAAGATAGACTCTCCGAAATATCTACAGTGGAAATGTGTACTCAAGGAATGCATTGGGGGCTCCTCTACATTCTTCAGGGCATCAAACCTCGTACTTTTGAAGAGTTAGCTACCCGTGCCCACGACATGGAACTAAGCATCGCGAGTCATGGCACCAATTATCCCGCAGATGATCAAAAGAGGATAGAAAAGACATGAGAAAAAGCAATAGATTCGTTAAACCTCCTACAAAGGAGTCTATGAATGTCAAAGCAGTTCCTGTCAAAATCCCGCCTAAGGATAAAAAAGATTTAGAAAAGCCAAGAAATCAACCCGCGTAAAATGAAAGGCGTCGTCTCACTCTAAAGGAGATACAAGAAAAAGAGTATCCATTCCTAGACTAAGATGTTACAAACATCTTCGACGAATTGCTCGCAAGAAAGATGATAGAGCTGCCAGATCCAAAACGCCCCGAAGAAAGTGGAAAAGTGAATGATCCAAAGTACTGTAAGTATCACCGAGTTATTAGCCACCCGTTGGAAAAATGTTTTGTTTTAAAAGACAAAATCATGGCTTTGGCTAAAGAAGGGAAAAATATTCTCGACTGTGAGGATGTAGCTGATACGAACACTACTAGTGTTGCAACTTCGGAAGATGTTAATTTGCTTGAAAGTCGGAAGAATGTGACGACGCCGCTAGTATCATCGGGGGCACCCATAGTGATCCAGTTTGGGAGCTTCGAACCAGGGTTACTTTCAAGTTTATTAACTACTAAAAATGCTAAGTGTTAGACATATGCAATGAATGAGGATGAGGATGAAGGCGAATGGACCATAGTGACACGCCACCGAAGCAAAGACGACATATTGAGAAGTTTCATCCTACTTGGTCAAGAAGTCCAACTCTGCTCAAGCATAGACAAGGCAAGTCAAAGAAGAGGTCGAGAGTACCTAACCAAAAGGGCCTTCAAACAATTACTACTGGAAGCCGGTGACTTTATGCGACTTTTTTCCAAAGAAGTACTTCGGATCAAAAGTGGAAAATATGAATCTTATCTGAAGTGAAGAAGAAACTCCCCACATTGTTTCTTGTCATATTACCAGTGCTGCAATTAACTTCACAGGTGAAGATTTGTTGTTGGGACCAAAACCACATAATCGACCACTTTTCGTCTTTGGATTCATGCATGAACAAAAGGTAAACCGCATATTGATTGATGGAGGTTCGGCAGTTAACATCATACCAAAGTTTACCATGAAGAAGCTAGGAATCTCCATTGATGAGTTATCTCAAAGTCGCCTAACCATCTAAGGATTCAACCAAGGAGGCCAACGTGCGATGGGGATGCTCCGGACAGACCTTCAAATTGGGGAACCCGGGACGGTATCGGGCCGTCGGGATTATCACTCCTTAGCATAGTTCCATATGATCCGAAGTGTCACGCACGACCCTGGGAGTTCGGGGAAGGCGTACTCTTCTAGCTCGCGGTGTAAACCGGGAAAGACTCGCAGTGGGATCGCTACCCCTCGAGGTTATGTATGTATGGATAGTATGGGTTTACGTAGCCCTTCTATCTCGGAGTTTGGAGGATTGGTATGTATGATTTTAGTTTTCTTATGTTAAATATGGAAGTAAGGTTGGAAGCTCGTTACTCGCTCGAGCATTATGATTATGTACTGGAATTGTGAAACGGGGATAGTTTGATGAAATGATTTTTATTACGTATAAGTATATATATGGGTTTTCTTTTAAAAATGACCTGGTGTGCAAAACCTATTCCCGGTTCATGATTCCTGCTTTTGATACGTGCTTTGCTCTATTATGTATATTATGTGGGTGTGCGTTAGCCCCCTTCGCTCAGTCTTTGGACTGACCCCTCCCCTTTATGTTTTTAGTTTGCAGGTGCAAGTTGTTGGAGTCTGAGCTAGGCGGCTTTGTGTCGTGTCTGTCGAGTCTTTGTTAGTCTGTTGGGGTTTTGTTAAGTATTTTGTTCCGAACTATGTATGATATTATGTATATGATATGTCTTGTGCAGGTTTATGATTATGCTTCGAATGTATGAATTTTCGGGACAGGTTAGGACAGGGCTTGTATTAGTTGAACCCGTCATTTGTTCTTGCATGATTTAATTTTATTTGAATGCTTTCGCTTCCGCACTCATTTCATGTTTTGATTTTGAAATTCAGGGTCTACGTTCTGCCTAGCATAGGTTGGTTTTTTATTTGTCACCCGTTCGCTATGAATTGATGCGCGTGAGGACTTTCCATTTCGTACACGCGTCGGGTCATAGTGCGGGGGTGTGGTGCCCCACCGCTTGGGGTACTACAGATAATTGGGGCAACTTCATCACCTTCCTTTACTTCCAAACTCAATACACTTGCCTTCCTACTAAGTGCATCGGCGACCACGTTTGCTTTTCCCGGATGGTATTTAATTGTACAATCATAATCCTCTAGTTTTTCCATCCGACGCCATTGCCTCATATTCAAATCTTTCTATGTGAATAAATACTGAAGGCTCTTGTGGTCGGTAAAAATCTCAAAAGAAGTCCCGTAAAGGCAGTGTCTCCACTTCCCGAGAGCAAAGATCACGGCTGCAAGCTCTAGGTCGTGTGTCGGATAATTCTTTTCATAATCCTTTAGCTTTCGGGAGGCATACGCGATCACTTTTCCTTTCTGAGTCAAAACACAACCTAAGCCTTCTTTAGAAGCATCTGTATACACTGCATACTCCTCTGAACCCTCAGGAAGTGCCAACACCGGACTCTTTCAAAAAGTTGAAGCTTTGATCACACTTCTCGTCCCAGACAAACTTAACATCCTTCTTTGTCAATCGGGTTAACGGTGCAGCAATCTTAGAGAAATCCTGAACAAACCTTCTGTAATATCCTGCAAATCCCAAAAAGCTTCTAATTTCCGAGGCATTCTTTGGTTTCTCCCACTTGAGCACGGCCTCAATTTTCGACGGATCGACTTCCAACCCTTTTCCTGAAATTACATGTCCCAAGAAAGAAACCCGATCGATCCAAAATTCACACTTGCTAAACTTAGCAAACAAGTGATGCTCTTTCAAAGTCTGTAGAACGAGCTTAAGATGTCTCTCATGCTCCTCGGCTGAATTTGAGAAAACCAGAATATCATCAATAAATATCACCACAAACTTATCGAGAAAAGGCCTGAAAATCCGGTGCATCATCTCCATAAAAACTGCAGGGGCATTAGTTAATCCAAACGGCATAACCACGAACTCATAGTGCCCGTACCGAGTATTGAATCCTGTCTTAGGAATATCCTCTGCTCGGATTCGCAGCTGATAGTATCCCTGTCTCAAATCCAATTTTGAGTAGACTTTAGAACCCTGAAGTATATCGAATAACTCCTCGATATGTGGGAGGGGATACTTGTTCTTGATAGTCATCCTGTTCAACTCCATAAAACTGGTGCTCCCCAAGGTGAAGAACTCGGCCGAATGTAACCAACTTCCAATAATGCCTCAAGCTGAACTTTTAACTCTCTCAATTCTGCTGGAGCCATTCAGTAGGGAGTCTTTGAATACGGCTCGGCATTCGGAAAAAGATCAATCACAAACTCGATCTCTCGCTCAGGAGGCAAAGAATCTAACTTCTCTGGAAAAACCTCGGGAAATTCTTTTACCACTTCTGTGTCTTCCAATTTCACCTGATCCTTTGGCTTGTTCAGAATATAAGCAATAAACCCTGTAGGCCCGTCCCTGACTAATTTCTGAGCCTCTGAGAATGAAAGTAGGGATACAGTCTTCGAAGTACAACCCGTGATAACCTCTGAACCCAACTGCACTTTCTTGGCCCCACAATCCATGGTAGCACAGTGCCTGTAAAGCCAATCCGTCCCTAGAATAGACCCGTATCTCTCCATTGGCATCGCGATGAAATCGGTCAGAAATTCCCTGCCCTCAATTACCACTGGAACATCCCTGTAAACCTGATCCGTCTCTCGCCTACTACCAAAAGGAGTACTAACTAAATAGCGCACAGAAGAGCACATAGCAGGCAAAGGTAGTGTAATAGCAATAGAATGCGCAAGAAAGGAGTGTGTAGCTCCTGGATCAAATAATGTATGGATGTTCGTACCAAGAATGCAAATAGTACCTTCAACTACCGCGGCAGGGTCAATCTCAGCATCCTGCTCCTCTCCAGCTAATGCATAGGCTCGAGCTCTCACAAGTGGCCTCGGACCTGCAGGTGGCGGATCCCAACGATCCGGACAGCCATCCACTAAGTGCTCGTCGCTCCACAAATCAAACATAGTCCAAACCTCCGTCTGCAGTTATCATAGGTGTGAGTAGTAAGTCCACAGAATCTGCAGCCCGGCTTCTGAGGTGGCTGTGGTGGCGCTGGAGCTCTCGGACCCCTCTGTAACGGCCCTGTCACCTTAAGCTTCTTCCCGGAGTCCTTCTGCGCTGGAGGTGCAGAGTAAATCATCAGCCTCTTCCCTGAGCTCGATCCCTGACCCGCTCTCGAGCCTGAAGCCTGTCCAGTCCGCTGAGTAGCCCTCCTAGCAATATTAGAATCCTCAACCTTTAGGGCCTTTGCGGTAGCTTTAGCCTAGGTACTCGTATTAGCTGCTTTCAGGGCATCCTGGATATCTGGCCTGAGCCCCTGAACGAATTGCATCGCCTTGTGAAAATCATCATTCGCTATGTTAGGTGTATAGCGAGAAAGTCTCTCAAACTCAGCGATATACTGTCCCACAGACCTTCCTCCCTGTTTCAACTCAGTAAACTCCCTCAACCTGCGAGTACGGGAAGCTGGAGGGATATACTTGTTTCTGAACTCCCGTACAAATACCTCCCAAGTAATCTCTGTCCCGGCTACCTCTAAAACAATCTGTGTGCTCTCCCACCAGGAATAGGCCTCGCCCTGGATCAAAGTGAGTGTACAGCGAGCCTTCTCCTGAGTATCACAAGGTATAAGCTGCCAGATCCTCTCAATCTCCTTTAGCCACATTTCTGCCAGAATGTCGTCTCCCTTATAGAACTTCGGGGGACACTGGTTCTGGAACTCATGCAAAATAGCAGAAATAGGGTTCTCTTGATGTGCTACGGGCGCTGGTGGTGGTGGAGGTACCCTTTACTGTAGCCTCTGATCAATCAGCCCAACAATGGCATTCATGAAATCCTGGGGCTGTGCCTGAGCAGGTGGAGGAAGAGGTGGTGATCTCTCACGGCGATGATGATGATGCCTGTTCCTCGGGGATCGGTCACGAGAGTGTCTATCACGGTCCATCCTGAAATCAGATCACTACACAAGCGTGGTTTGATTAATAAATGCAAATGTGTGCATATAATTCAATGATATCAATGAACACACATTCAAGAAGGGTCACATAGCTCAAGTAATGCAAAGATTCAAGTAAACCAAGTAATTCAACGAAATGCAGACTCTCAAATAGCAAGTAATCCTATGTCATGCGACCTAGACTGACTTGACACGACTCAAGAACCTCGGTTTTGCAACCAGGCTCTGATACCACCTGTAGACGTAGCACCCTAACCCCCAGGGCACTACATCCCCCGCACTATATCCTCGATCCACGTATGAAATGGAAAATCCATACATAAACCAAAACTATAGCGAACGGGTGACAATAAAAATGACGAGCTAGGCGGGACACTCCCCAACATAAATAAATCCAACATGAATTCAAAAGCGGAAGAAATAACTCAAATATACATATAGGTACCATATTTATCGAATAGATACGTATAGATACCAACTTAACTATCAATACATTATCATCTCTTAATAATATACATACTCAGGTATTCAAAATGTACTAACAACGATCATAACATGAGATACCAAAAGTGCTATACATGAAGGTACAATACTAGACCCGTCAGAATGCAAAACTCGACTGGACACCCGCCTAGCACGACCAAGCGCTCAAGTACCTGAAAAGTGAAGTATCAGTCTACCGAAGACTGAGTGAGGGGTAATAAATATATATAACACACATCACATGCAAGTTGTAGCCTCGGGTGAAGACTTTGGAAGTGAAATAGATATATAGTTCAAGAAACTCATTCTTTGCCCGAGATTACAACTAATCATTTTAACAGTTTAACTTGATCATTTCATGAACATGTGACCTCGGCGAGCAGTGGTGATTCTCCAACCTTTATAGCAACGTGACAATACGTGCTTGCTTTATCAATTCAATACATGATCATGCAATTCCACTTAGTGCCCACATAGACAGTTTCATGCTTGAAATCATGCAATAACCCGAGGATAACCCAACATGCCGGATTAATCCCCAGTCTCCTTCTTCCTCCGGGTGATAGTGAGTTTGCAAGGATTAACTATCCACGACATGGTGTGTGTAGGGGACATGACCCTCTAGACACGGAACTCCTTCCACCACTAATCTCCTAGTGGCTTCGGGGGTGATCCCAACAATGTGAGGATAATTCAGGAGTTACCCGTCAGCCCTTGCTTTCCCGGTTGGCTCAAGAATTACCCTCGGGCCCACGTACAATCATGTACTCGCCAAACTTGCTTGAAAATCATGACAATCATGGCTTGCATGCTTGAAACATTTATAACTTTGAAAACGTTTATAAATATAATACGTTTTGGGTGAAAAGGACACATAAAGGTTATAGGGTTCGATTTACCTAAAACAAAACCTCACCTTTCTTACAAAATATAACAAGGATATGCTCTACGGAGCCTGCTCTTCGTCCACAACCTCGTGACCTGTGCAAACACGACGTGTATACGTAAGATATGACCTAAAATGGACCAAATGTGACGAACGGCGGAAATGTATCGAGATGACGAGGAAAATGCAATGTGGCATGATAACATGTTGTTTCAGTACATATTATCACATATAATAGCAATTCGGGGTCAAAGAAGTTGTCGGATCAAGGGGCTAAAAACGTAATTTTATGCAGAAACTTTTGTTCTGCATTCCAGGTGGGAACGGCCGTTCCGGACCCCTTTGAAAAATGGGAACGGTCGTTCCCGTAATCCCCACAATCGCGCCAACGTTTTTCCAGTTTAAAAACGCGCCTAGCTGGGAACGACCCTTCCGGCACCAAGGCCAAAATGGGAACGGCCGTTCCCATGGTCGGCCACCTATTTCCATTTGAAAAGGTGGGAACGCCCGTTCCCACAAAGCCTTGACGCTGGGAACGGTCGTTCCCAGTTTCTGCAACTGGAAAGAAACAGAGCAGAACAGAGTATAGCTACGGGAATACACAACAACGCCACCAAAATCCCATTTTCAATAAACAAAGCTATGATTTTTCTGGTAATATGATGCATATAAGTTCAAGAAATGATAACCTAACACTTAAAACACTTAAAACATGAAATATTATCAAAATTCCAAGTTTCCAAACTATAACGCCCCGAATTTCAGACAGTCAGGTACGCTCGACACGTGTGAGTTTCGAGCGTTAGGATCTTATTTTATTATTTTATTTATTCAATTTATAAGTGTTATATTAATTTTATAAATTATGATCCAACATGATTTCGTGAAAATATATGCAATGTATGCCAACTTGGGAATTATGTTACATATTGAATTTATTATTACCTGAATTAATTGTCCAATTTGATTTAATTGCCAAATTGTCCTTAATTGCTCATTTCCTTCTCTTTGAGGGACTAAATTGCATGAAAACTCTTTGGACCTAATTGATCACTTTCCAAACCTTTTATACCTAATTGCATGACTTATAAACTTAAGGGATTTAATTGCAAATATTACAATATTTCCCAAACATGTCGGTATATGCATCTCTCCCTTGTTCCTTATTTCATTTCATCAAGAATCATCCTCCATTCTTCTCTCTTCCTTACCGAACCAAAACCTCCATGAAGGGAGAAAAGATGTCATCAATTCATCAAGTTTTTCCAAGGGAATTCCATGCTTAGGAGCTCAATCATCTAGCTTCATCACCTTCCTCTTTCTATTTCTCATTCAAGGTATATATGATCATCTATAGGGTTTCTTGATAATTATGCATGAAGCTAGGGTTAGTGCTTAAGCTTGCCAACTTTATTATTTGATGTTAGGAGTATGATTTCATGCTCTGAGTTTGAATTCCTTGCATGAATCTTGAAGAATATGAGAGTATAGGATGAATTGGTATATATGCTTAAGTTGGTGATTTTGATGATTAAAGCATGGATGGTATGTTTTTATTGTGTTTTATTGTACTATAAGCATGTATATATGTGTCCCTCTATAAATTATAGCATAAGAGATTGAATTATGAGTGTTTGGGAGCTTTGGGAGTTTGGTCCGTAGCTCCCCTGATCTTCACCCCTGTTTCTGCATCTTCTGTAAAACGGGAACGGCCCTTCCTATTCCCTTTGTGACTGGGGAACGACCGTTCCCATTGATTTGAAATATGTGCTTGGCGGCGAGGACGGGAACGACCGTTCCCATTTTGGCTTGCAAGCCGGAACGGCCGTTCCCATCTTCGGGGAGCCCGACAGCGGGAACGGCCCTTCCCACTTTGAACTGGAACCTGGAACGGCCGTTCCCAGCTCTCTGGTAGTGCAGAAATATTCTGCACAAAATTACAACTTTAGCCCCTCGTTCCAATGGCTTAATTGACCCCAAATTGTTATTATATGAATGATTGCATGCCAAAACGTGATATTTACGTGCTACATTGTGTATTGCTCGATGTCTCGTGTATGATCATGCCGTGCGTCATTATATGAATAATATGCTTGAATGGTTATCTCATGCACGTACATTGTCCCGTTTCTTGTCCAGTTATTCTCCAGGGCGGAGATTGTGGATCATGAGCACGTTCACACATTCAAGAGTCGTGTGTCGCCTGTCAGGTGAGGTTAAATTTCTAGTTATATAGCACCCGTATAACCTTTACGTGACTGTTTTAGCCAAAAGGTATTTATAGTTATATTTTCATGAAATCATTTATTGTTCCAAGTTATATTCTTGTTCATTGATCAAGCAAGTAAAGCATGTTAGTATTCACGCATCAAAGCATGCCATGTTCATGAATGCAAGCAATTGTGTTCTCTTGGCCAGGTCCTCCTTAGTGGGGGCGCTGGATTGGTTTCGTGCCAATGATTGTCCGTTCAATCACAAGAAGAACAATATCCTACCATGTTCGTGTGTTCTCTTGGCCAGGTTCTCCTTAGTGAGGACGCTGGACGGGTCCTGCCCGTGGTTGTCCGTCCAACCACAAGAAGAACAAAACCCTATCGTGTACCCATGTTTCCCCTGGCCAGGTCCTTCTGAGTGAAGGGCGCTGGATTGGTTTCGTGCCAATGATTGTCCGTCCAATCACAGGAGGAATAAACCCTATCATGTTACAAGCAAGCCATGTAGTGATTGCATGATCTCCATTCCATGAACGTGCTAAGTGATTACACTATTGCATGATTGCACGATAATTGAATTGCATGATCACCTAATGATTAACAAGCAAGCGAGCATGTTTATCGATGGTATGAAGAGAACAAGTATTTAATATTGATAGTTGTATTCCCGGGCGAAGCCATGTTATTATTAAACTTGTATATTTATCTTTATAAACCTTTACCTGAGAATATAACTTGCATGTTATCTGCGCTAATATATATGTAAACCCCTCACTCAGTCTTCACAGACTGACGCCTCCACCTTTCAGGTATTGCAGGTGCACACTAGGCGGGAGTTGAGTCGAGTCGAGTCCAGTTCATGTAGTCATGTCATCCGTGGTTCGTGTATTTAATTGTTTATGATGGAGCTGTAGTTATTATTATTGTTAAAATTGGAGATGATAATGTCTTGATAGGATAATTTGAAATATATTTTAGTTGGTAAACGAGAGATATCATGATTGAATAAATGAAACTATTTGTTAGAAATTACTTTATGCTTCCGCTTTATCTTATTGCATCTTTTAGTTATCCCGCCTAGCTTGTCGAGTATTGCATTGTCACCCGTTCGCTATAGGTTGGTTCATGTACGGATTACCCGTTTCGTATGTGAATTGACCTATAGTGCGGGGGTGTGGCGCCTCCACGTGTCAAGGGGTGCTACATCTGAGGTGGTATCAGAGCCCGGTTGCAAAACCGAGGTTCTAGTGTCGTGTCGTGTCAAGTCTAGGTCGTACGGCATAGGGATTACTTGACAAATTGAGAGTCTTGCATATTATTTGAAATTTTTGTAGCTACTTGGATTCCCTGAATTACCTGAAATACTTGATACCTTGTACCTTGTATTGATTCATGCTAATGATTGCCAATTGGGTGACCTTGATTTGCTGGAAGTTATGTGACCAACGTGTTTATTTTAAATATTGATGAAATACTTGTTTCAATTTATATTAAATTCTCGTTATCCGCATCAATTATGTGACAATTACGTGACTCGAACATGTAACGCCCCGTTTTCAATTTACACATTATGTGAAGATTTATCTACATTTCATAATATTATATGTTGAGAGACGGGGTTCTCTCATTGCTTGTTGAGAGACGGGGTTCTCTCATTTCTTGTTGAAAGACGGGGTTCTTTCATTTCGTGTTTAAGAGACGGGGTTCTCTTTTGGCGTGTTTAAGAGACGGGGTTCTCTTGTAATTCTTGCTTTGGTGAGAGTCGGGGTACTCTCCTTGCTTTTGTGAGAGTCGGGGTACTCTCCTTGCTTGTTTGAGAGGCGGGGCTCTCTCACCGCTTGCTTTAGAGATTTAGAACTTGAGTATGGACCTGGGGACCAGGTCCTCTTAAGGGGGAGAGAGTTGTAACGCCCCGTTTTCAATTTACACATTATGTGAAGATTTATCTACATTTCATAATGTTATATGTATTATAAGTTCATGCTTTATATGAATTATCCTTAATGTGAAATTTGTGAATTAAGTGATAATGTGCTTAAGTGTCTTATGTGACTTTAATTGAACATTTCATTAAATTTATGGACTTAATTGCATTTCATGATTTGGGAGTTAAATGTTTATTTGTTAGAAATGATACTTGTGTGCATTCATTTAAATACATGAGGGACTAACATGAAAATTTTGGTGATTCATCTAATTCTTGGAGACCTACACTCACACATGCATTGTATATATATATACATTAATAGAGCACTAAGGATTTTTATATATATAATATGCATAATATCTAACTTTATACATATATAATCTATATCTCTAATTATGTTACATTACATACATTATATACAATATACCATATATTCAAGACATACACACCTTACACTCATCCATTCTTATCAAGACTTCACACATTCACACACTAAAAACCGATTCAAACACCATCAAGGGAAGGAAGAAAGGTTTCATCAAATTCAAGCCAAATTCAAGGAGGAATTATACAAGTTAGGAGCATCATCTTCATCATCTCATCATTTCATCCATTTCTTCTTCCATCTTGAGGTATATGGAGAATTTGATTGAATCCCTTGAGATATATTTGAGTAGGGTTTGGTAAATATGATATGATTCCTTGGTTATAAGTGCTTAGAAGCATGTTTAGGATCATTATATCTCATAACTTGCATGAATTCTTGAATTAGAGGAAAGTTGGAAAACATGAGTTTATATGGGATTTTGATGACGAATTCTTGATGATTTGATGCATGTTTCCTTGGATTATATGATGATTAATTTATATATATGATCATATACATGCTATATGTTGGTTTTCAAGTGTTTATTTGATGTAGTTTGGTGATTGAGTGGTTTGGGAGCCTTTTCCCGCGACCTCCCCTGTTTTCTTGCCCTGTTTTTCGGTTACGAGCAGTGACATGGGGGTGTCGCTTTTCCCCTCTTCAGCGTGACACGGGGGTGTTCTTTGGGTTGAGTTTCTGTACCGTGACACGGGGGTGTCACGGATTAGTGTATTTTGGTGACACGGGCGTGTCACCTTTTCCTGCATTTTGTCCAACTTCGAACCAACGCCATTTTCACCTCGGTTTGAATTAGAAAACGTGCCATATAGCGTTGGAAAGGTCTATGTGTCTACTTTCATATCCAACAAACAAAACTCAATTACCACTTCTAGAATTTAAGATATTCCAGTTTTCCCACAACATGTACATTTCCAAAAATTGTCGGTTTTGGCCAAACTTCACCAAAACCTTTCTTATTGCATTTCTTTCACTTCCTTGGCTCCCATATGTGAATTATGTGATATATATACTTGCTTAATTGATAATCATGCTCCTATTTGACACTCCTTGATTGTTGTTGCATAATATCTTGATTATGACTTCGCCGTGCGTCTTAATTGGTTCATTCGAGTTGAGTCTTATGTACACTTATCCTTGTTGCACAGATCTTGGTCCCGAAGATGAGGAGCATGGTCCGTAGGGTGCTTCCTTGCTTCTTTTGGTTGGTAGAGGTGAGGTTTAATTACTAGATATATATAGAACCCTTACAACCCTACGTGATGTTTTCAGCCAAAATGTATATATATATATGTATATATCTTTCCCACAATCTCTACCGATTGCAAATGATTTCGTGATCTAATGAATAATCGTGTTATCGTGATTGATCGTGTTTTGGCGAGTAAGCATATCGTGTTCACATGGGCCCGAGGGTAGTGTATTGAGCCAACCGGGAAAGCAAGGGCTGACGGGTAACTCTTGCACTATCCTCACCAATTTTTGGGATCACCTCTGAATCCACCAGGAGGTTTGGTGGAGGAAGAAATCCCGTGCGTGGGAGTCATGTTCCCGACGTACACCGTTCATGGATGGTTGGGCCTTGCAATCCCACCATCACCGGAGGAAGAAGGAGTTCGTGAAAATGCTAAGTGTGCACTAATGATTGTATGATAATTATTGAAATAAAACCTAAAGATGGTATTGTTCACTAATGGGAGTAAGGTTGGAGATTGCCCTCACTCGTCGGGCCACTGAGTGAATTGAATTGAACTGATAAGGTTTATATTGATTGAATGGATTAGTTGTAATCTCGGGCGAGATCTATTTTAATATTGAACTTATATTGTTTCTATTTTATAAACCCTTACCCGAGATTATGGCTTGCATGGTAATTGCGCTATTATTTAATTATAAACCCCTCGCTCAGTCCATGTTGGACTGACACCTCAACTTTTCAGTTTTTGCAGGTTCGTGCTAGGCGGGAATTAGAGTCTCGTGTCTTTTATTCGGGTCTAGCACTTCACCTTCATACTTTGTTCTTGTATTGATACTAGTTATTTTGTAGCATGTTTTGGATTTATACTTTGAGATGATATTGTATTGATATATATAAATGTTGGTATATATAAATAAATATGTAAATATGGTACCTAAAAGTATTGATTGCTATTGCTTCCGCTTTTATTGCTCTGAATTGTTTATTGGTAGTATTTGAGGGTACCCGCCTAGCTTTTGAGTTTGTCGTCACCCGTTCGCCATGAGTCCGGTTCATATATGGACTACCCATTTCATGTGTGAGCTAGACTTATGGTGCGGGGGTGTGGCATCTCGGCGTTCCGGGTGCTACAGAACACGCTTCACCCACATGCATTTATTTGCAAAGCAAGTTGTGGGTGACAGGTTTTGGAAAGATATGAATCAGGGCTGAAGGATTTGAAGACTTAGGAGACTGATCAACCGCTTGGGTCAAGTTGCTATTCGGTCAAGCGAGAATGGACATCGAAACCGAGCTCAACATTACTACGGTGTCAGGTTCTTCAATGCATTCATAAGCACGTGCATCCTAATTGTTAATTAAAATTGCTTATTAGTTATAAATGTTGTTTTAATGGTATTTGGAATTTCCTACATGATGCCTTGGATACATGTTCAAATTATTTACATTCATTACATTTCTTTACTTATAAGAATATTTTCAAAGTGATATAATTATCCCAACATGTTGCATTTTAACCTTGTTGATAGGCATGCTAAATGCACTGACATTTTAACCATCATGCATTATTTAGTGGTTATTGTCAATAGGCTTTTCGTATGTTCTGCACAATCTTTGCTCCTATTTCTACAATTTGAATTTTAAGGAAGAGATTTTGAATCAGTGGGTACCATGGTGGTAACTGGGTAATTTGATTTGGATTGAGAGTTTAGAAAATTTTGGGGTTGTGAGAAGAATTTGCTCGGGAGTCGGTAAGAGCAGAAGGTGTGAAGTAGATATTGGAAAATTTTGGGAAACTGGAACATGATGATAAGTTCAAGCAGATAAATGTTCAGTGGGTCTTTCAACCTTCAGGAATTTCTCAGCATTTTGGAATTTCAGTGAGGATAGGAGAATGAACTTCTCTACCTTGGGTTTTGGTGTTAACCTTATAATTGTCAAGTCTCTGGAAGCATTAGGTGATTGTAGGATATTGGGGAAAAAAAAAAAAAAAAAAAAAATTTAAAATCAAATCAAAGTGGTGATAGTCAGGAAGCTTCAAGTTGAGTATGGGGATAACAGAAAGAATTAGAAAGAAATCATCAATCAACATTTTGATTAACGATCAGTAGGACAAAGACAAGGTTACGGGAATTGAATTAGTAGAGAAGCTTGCAAGTGGGAAGGGACAGAAGGAACCCAAAGGATAAGAAAATTTCCATTTTCTTAAGGGGGAGAGCCGGTTTGGGAATGAATTAAATCGGAAGTTGGACAACATTCAGGAGAGTCGGGAATCCTCTATCAGAACCATGCGAAAGAAGTTTCAGTTAGCTCACCCTTTCCTCCCTCTTATACAAAGAAAAGTCTCATCATCGACAGTACCTTTGTGCTATTATCATTTTCAGGAAAGTGGGTACACTGTCTGCACTCCTCCGACAACCTCAGGATATCATTTGATTCAGAAAATAGAAAAGGATTCAGGTTGGGCGATATCCGAAACCAATCTCAAGTTTTGGTAGGTCAACTCCGACAAGAGTGTTCTTACGAAGTTGTTATTTGTACCCTAGAGATGTTTGGGAATGCTCATCGTGCTTCCATTCGTGTGGTTGCCGTCGCCTCCATGAATACACCATTTTACTATGAACCCTTTAGAGAGACGGAAGCTCGAGTGATCCTCTCTTTCAAGACATTTCGTGGAATTGTTGGGTATGTTATCAAATTTCAGGGATCAAATGGAAGACGTGTTACTAGGACTTGATTTCTTCGGTATCTATGCAAGTGTGCTTGCTGAATTACTCTCACGGGACGACGACCTTGATTCCTCTATTGCAAATATCTGCCGTATTGTTAACTAAGGGAGTAAGAGCTCAACTTTCAGATTGCAAACAAGGAGTCAGGAATGCTGCTTCGGGAAAAGGTTTACTTTAAGTACTGAGATCGGAGAAATGGTAACACCTATTTTCTCTGCTCGTTGGACAAGAGCTTGCTTGGAACACAAAGTCAGTCTTTTAAGCTTGAACAGGCAATTACACTCTAATAAGAAAATCAGGGTGTTCTCAATTCTGAAATCAGAAAGTAAAGGTGAAACTCAGTGTAAGAAGGGTTCAACCGGCAAATCTATAATTCGGACGGGTCTGAAGATGTGGTGATTAATGATGATTTACGGATTATGTTAGAAAATAGCACAATGGCAGAAATGGCTATCAAGAATGGGAATATCGAACCGTAGTGGTGCAAAGCGGGGAAAATTTCAACTGACGAATCAAGTATTCAACCGAATTAATTCAGTCCCAGAATTTCAATCCTCGGTGAACGGTACACCTAATCATGCATATCACGTGCATTATTCATTTCTCGTTATCATTATCTTACTATTTTATCCCTGAATCCTTATTTGTTATTAATTGTTGATTATTATTTTATTATTATTATTCTTGTGTATGATTCCTTGTTTATTAATAATTGTTACGTGAACGATTACTTGCATAAATGATAATTTCATCTGATCCTTGTGTATTAATTGTAAATATGTACCTAAGTGCTTGCTTGAATTTTAATCGTGTGCGTGAGAGACGGGGATTCTCTCAAGGTTGTCAAGAGACGGGGTTCTCTTGTTCCTTGCTCGAGAGACGGGGTTCTCTCGTTAATTGTTTGAGAGTCGGGGCACTCCCAATATTTTCAGCTACTTGCCAATTTGTTTTAGTGGAAAGGTTTTATTTTCTTTCGAGTGATTAGACTCCGGAAGTTGAGGGTCGTGATCTCAACCATTGGAAGACCTTGTGGAATAAAGACCTCTTTCAAACTAGTCCCTGACGGGGAGTAGCTAACCCGCGTGGGATGAACATGTAAGAGCCAATTAAATTCCAGGAATTCAGGACAAGGAATCCGAGGACGGATTCTCTTAAGGGGGAGAGAGTTGTAACGCCCCGAATTTCAGACAGTCAGGTACGCTCGACACGTGTGAGTTTCGAGCGTTAGGATCTTATTTTGTTATTTTATTTATTCAATTTATAAGTGTTATATTAATTTTATAAATTGTGATCCAACATGATTTCGTGAAAATATATGCAATGTATGCCAACTTGGGAATTATGTTACATATTGAATTTATTATTACCTGAATTAATTGTCCAATTTGATTTAATTGCCAAATTGTCCTTAATTGCTCATTTCCTTCTCTTTGAGGGACTAAATTGCATGAAAACTCTTTGGACATAATTGATCACTTTCCAAACCTTTTATACCTAATTGCATGACTTATAAACTTAAGGGATTTAATTGCAAATATTACAATATTTCCCTAACATGTCGGTATATGCATCTCTCCCTTGTTCCTTATTTCATTTCATCAAGAATCATCCTCCATTCTTCTCTCTTCCTTACCGAACCAAAACCTCCATGAAGGGAGAAAAGATGTCATCAATTCATCAAGTTTTTCCAAGGGAATTCCATGCTTAGGAGCTCAATCATCCAGCTTCATCACCTTCCTCTTTCTATTTCTCATTCAAGGTATATATGATCATCTATAGGGTTTCTTGATAATTATGCATGAAGCTAGGGTTAGTGCTTAAGCTTGCCAACTTTATTATTTGATGTTAGGAGTATGATTTCATGCTCTGAGTTTGAATTCCTTGCATGAATCTTGAAAAATATGAGAGTATAGGATGAATTGGTATATATGCTTAAGTTGGTGATTTTGATGATTAAAGCATGGATGGTATGTTTTTATTGTGTTTTATTGTACTATAAGCATGTATATATGTGTCCCTCTATAAATTATAGCATAAGAGATTGAATTATGAGTGTTTGGGAGCTTTGGGAGTTTGGTCCGTAGCTCCCCTGTTCTTCACCCCTGTTTCTGCATCTTCTGTAAAACGGGAACGGCCCTTCCCGTTCCCTTTGTGACTGGGGAACGGCCGTTCCCATTGATTTGAAATATGTGCTTGGCGGCGAGGACGGGAACGACCGTTCCCATTTTGGCTTGCAAGCCGGAACGGCCGTTCCCATCTTCGGGGAGCCCGACAGCGGGAACGACCCTTCCCACTTTGAACTGGAACCTGGAACGGCCGTTCCCAGCTCTCTGGTAGTGCAGAAATATTCTGCACAAAATTACAATTTTAGCCCCTCGTTCCAATGGCTTAATTGACCCCAGATTGTTATTATATGAATGATTGCATGCCAAAACGTGATATTTACGTGCTACATTGTGTATTGCTCGATGTCTCGTATATGATCATGCCATGCGTCATTATATGAATAATATGCTTGAATGGTTATCTCATGCACGTATATTGTCCCGTTTCTTGTCCAGTTATTCTCCAAGGCGGAGATTGTGGATCATGAGCACGTTCACACATTCACGAGTCGTGTGTCGCCTGTCAGGTGAGGTTAAATTTCTAGTTATATAGCACCCGTATAACCTTTACGTGACTATTTTAGCCAAAAGGTATTTATAGTTATATTTTCATGAAATCATTTATTGTTCCAAGTTATATTCTTGTTCATTGATCAAGCAAGTAAAGCATGTTAGTATTCACGCATCAAAGCATGCCATGTTCATGAATGCAAGCAATTGTGTTCTCTTGGCCAGGTCCTCCTTAGTGGGGGCGCTGGATTGGTTTCGTGCCAATGATTGTCCGTCCAATCACAAGAAGAACAATATCCTACCATGTTCGTGTGTTCTCTTGGCCAGGTTCTCCTTAGTGAGGGCGCTGGACGGGTCCTGCCCGTGGTTGTCCGTCCAACCACAAGAAGAACAAAACCCTATCGTGTACCCATGTTTCCCCTGGCCAGGTCCTTCTGAGTGAAGGGCGCTGGATTGGTTTCGTGCCAATGATTGTCCGTCCAATCACAGGAGGAATAAACCCTATCATGTTACAAGCAAGCCATGTAGTGATTGCATGATCTCCATTCCATGAACGTGCTAAGTGATTACACTATTGCATGATTGCACGATAATTGAATTGCATGATCACCTAATGATTAACAAGCAAGCGAGCATGTTTATCGATGGTATGAAGAGAACAAGTATTTAATATTGATAGTTGTATTCCCGGGCGAAGCCATGTTATTATTAAACTTGTATATTTATCTTTATAAACCTTTACCCGAGAATATAACTTGCATGTTATCTGCGCTAATATATATGTAAACCCCTCACTCAGTCTTCACAGACTGACGCCTCCACCTTTCAGGTATTGCAGGTGCACACTAGGCGGGAGTTGAGTCGAGTCGAGTCCAGTTCATGTAGTCATGTCATCCGTGGTTCGTGTATTTAATTGTTTATGATGGAGCTGTAGTTATTATTATTGTTAAAATTGGAGATGATAATGTATTGATAGGATAATTTGAAATATATTTTAGTTGGTAAACGAGAGATATCATGATTGAATAAATGAAACTATTTGTTAGAAATTACTTTATGCTTCCGCTTTATCTTATTGCATGTTTTAGTTATCCCGCCTAGCTTGTCGAGTATTGCATTGTCACCCGTTCGCTATAGGTTGGTTCATGTACGGATTACCCGTTTCGTATGTGAATTGACCTATAGTGCGGGGGTGTGGCGCCTCCACGTGTCAAGGGGTGCTACACAAACTCATGCTCACCTTGATCAATCAAGCTCAATTTTCAATGATGTCATGAATAAATCATGCCATAATTCAACAAATATTCACCTAATCATACTTCCAACTAGAATTAATCCATCTAACAGATAATCCTCAAACCCTAGCTATCTCAAATATGATCAAAATCATCCATTCATGCACAACCAACCTTGAAGAGGAAAATATGGAGAAAATAGATGATGATGATGATTAACTCCCAAAGCTTGGCAAATTTCTTGAGATATTTCTTGAAATCTTGATGATTGGATGAAAAATCACTTCTTCCCTTTTTACTTGATGAACCGAGATGAAAGGAAACAAAGTTGTTGGGAAAACTTGGATGAAATGAGTATAAGGAAGCTTGGAGATATTGTTACGTGATTCATCCTCCTTGATTTTTGTGAAATATTCAAATTGCAATTTAATCCTTCGGTTTATGAAATCATTCAATCAATTATGCAACCATTTGAAATATGCACAACCAAGCCCTTGAAAATTCATGCAATTAAGTCCCTAAAGTTTAGAAAATTATCAATTAGGGACAATTTGGTAATTTGAAACACTCTCGGTAAATGTTTCATGCAAGAAATATTTTCCGTAGTTAGGTGAGTTTGGGTCATTCGGGACCAATATGAGCTCGGGAATTCAAATTCAAATTTCGACACCACCATTGGGCTTGATTCGGTGATTCCGGTCCAACGGAATTTACTTTACATTTTTCGGAAACCGTTTAGACCTTGAACCTTTTTAATTTTGACCTATTGGGCCGAAAATCATTTATTTGAGCCCAAATCCTAATAAAGCCTCTAGCTCATATTATATCTTGGAAACCCTAACCTTGACCTAGAATTATTAGCCACCATAAAAATAGCCTTATCCCTTCTCATTTCATTTCAGACCTCATTTCACACAAATCATATCATCCATGGAAGAGCTTCAAGAGAGGATGAAGATCTATGACTTTCCTACACCTTGAAGAGCTCATATCTCCCTCGTTTCTTCATCATTTCAAGAGCTAAGGTAAGCTATGGATTTCCCTTGATGTGTATTTCATTTCTATAGGTGAATCCTAGCATGAAATTGAATGTATGAGCTTGTATGAGGAAGTCTTGTGAAAATGGTGATTTATGCCCAACTTGAAGAATATGGTTAATATGATGAGATCTTGAATTCCTTGAGCAAGCTTTGATGATTTGAATGCTCCTTATGTGTCTTAGTTGCTGGAAATTCGTGTAGGAAGACTAGGGATTCATATCTTCATGTTTAAGCTTGAAATTCATGAAAATGGGTGTTTGAGATTTTGGACAAAACCTTCCTAAACTTGAATTAATTGATGTTTTAATGCTAAGCATGAGTTATTTGATGATTTACTTGAATTTCATGATGTTTTATGGTATATTTCGTGTTGGTTTGATGATTTTTGGTGTTCCCCTTCTTCTTCCCGAAACTGTCAAGTTTCTGCTCCAGATCTATGGCCAGAATGGCCGTTCCCGTTTGTGCTTTGAGCCCGGAATGGCCCTTCCGGGCTAGGGTTGGAATTTCGGGCCGAAAATGGGCAGGACCGTTCCCATTTATGTTTTGTGCTCGGAACGGCCGTTCCTAGCTTCGCTGGAGTGCTCGGAACGGCCGTTCCTATGCATGGGAATGGCTGTTCCCAACCCCCTGTTCCCCTTTTATGCATGTTCTGTTGTGTTTACTTGATCTGTTTGAGATGCTTTATGAATTATATGTTATGATATGACTTCCATTCCATTCT
Source organism: Lantana camara (assembly GCA_037501455.1). Classification (NCBI taxonomy): domain Eukaryota; kingdom Viridiplantae; phylum Streptophyta; class Magnoliopsida; order Lamiales; family Verbenaceae; genus Lantana; species Lantana camara. The sequence continues at coordinate 79,096,271 of CM074859.1, forward strand.
TAGATGATAATACGTCATTTTAATTAAATAACTTCGTATGAAAGTTTGTCCTATGTTATGCTACTTGACCTATGTGATTCATATCATTCCATAATGCATTGTTGAACCTTAATACTTCGTTAATTGCATGATTTGGTGGACTATGTGAACTATGCTACGTGACCTTTGCGTACACTTTATTCCATATTACATATCATTCATCTCTTGATAGGCCGTACATCTAACTTGGTTCATACAGAGTTTAAGTTTGGGCTTCTGTATGTCTTGTCACAGAGTTCGGTGGTGCCGGTGGGCCCGTGGTTTAGAGTGTTTGGCCCTTCACACTCTCAGACTCTACTTGCACAAGGTGAGGTTTAGGATTTTGTATAGTTATGCGACCTATGGCCTTTATATGCTGATTTCTACCCCTGCATGCGAGTATACCCTACTATAAATACGTATGCGTTGGATATGATATGTTTATGAACTTCGCGTGTGTCCTGCTTGGGAGGGAGACTTCGTGCCTTAAATTCTATTGCGTAGGGATAAAATATATAAACCAGTTTTTGAAGCGTATGTAAGCTATTTTGGGAAAACAGTTGTGTTTTAATTCTGTAGCGAGATTGCCATGAAAGATTGGCGTTTGTGATCCGTCGTGATCTGTTCTGTTGTGATCCGTTGTGATCTGTTCTATTGTGATCCGTTGTGATCTGTGTGTGGATCTGATCCCGGTGAGCTGCGGGTAATGGATCCCCCAGGGCGGTTAGGGCCGTCGGGGTATTCATCTATTTCGTAGTTCCATTTGAGATATCTTCACGCGACCCGTGCTGCAGGGAAGGTGTGGTATTTTGAGCCTTCGGCTAAGGCCGGGAAGGACTCTTGTGGGTTCGCTACGCCTTGAGAGTGAGTCTATGTTACACGGTTTATTATAGATGGTTAGGGCCAACGCGTGGCTCTTCCATCATTGGTGTAGAGGTTGGATTGATTTTGATTTATGTTATGAGGAGTTGAGGTTGGAAACTCATATTCGCCGAGCAGTTGATTATGTTATGTTATGGAATTATGAATCGGGATAGAGTCTTTCAGAAAAATGGTTTCTAAACTCATATCTATATCTATTTGGGTTATTTCGAAATGTTTTGGTATGCAACACCTATCCTCGGTTCATAAGTCTATCCTTTTATTCTGTGTTGTGCTCTTTATATACATATTGTGGGTGTGCGTTAGCCCCCTCACTCAGTCAGTTGACTGACACCTCATTTTATCTTTTAGTTTGCAGGTTTTCTTTTTGGCTCGAGCTAGGCGGAAGTGAGTCTTCGGAGTCACACTTGTCAGTCTAGTAGGTGTTAGGATGCATTTACCGCATACTTTGCCTATGTTATGTATCTATGTTCCACACTTGCAGATTCTGTTTACATTCTACCTAGATTTAAACCCGTGTGAGGTTAGTAAGTTAGTATTTAGGTGTTATTAGATATTGATGATATTTATGTTGTTTATTATGTTCGATTATGGATTGAGATTCGGGTCTAGGAATCTATGCTAGTTGAACCCGTCACCTGCTATGTATGTTGAGATTCGGGACTAGGTATCTATGCTAGTTGAACCCGTCACCTGCTACGTATGTTGATATTCGGGATTAGGTATCTATGCTAGTTGAACCCGTCACCTGCTTTGCATGTTTTGTTTTAAATGCTTCCGCTATCTACGGTTGTTGGTTTTATTTGCTTCCGCACTCTGAGTTTGTCAAGTTAGATCCGCCTAGCCTAGTGTGTGAGTTAGTCTCCCGTTCGCTATGATTCGGATTCGGGCATGGACTTCCTATTTCATGACCGAGTCTGGGTCCTAGTGCGGGGGATGTGGTATCCTCCGTTTGGGGTGCTACATCCTTAAGTGGTATCAGAGCTCTAGGTTGTAAAACCGAGCTCTTGAGTCGTGTTGAGTCTGTTAAGGTTGTACGGCATAGGATAACTTGGTTATGTGTGCGTGTACATCATAGTTTGATAGTCTATGCATTTGAATTTCCATCACCTTGCAGAATTTACATTACATGAAGTATTACATTTCTTTGGTGCTTTGATTGATTTATTAAGTGACATGAGCATTTACTGACCGACATGCATATACCTGTACTGGAATTGTTGAGATCTTTGGGATGGCTCCTAGACGCCGTGACCGAGAGGCTTCACCGGATGCGTCTAATCCGCCTTCACCACCACCACTGAATGCGGAGAACATTGTTCAGGCACTTCTCAATCAGTTACAATAGAATCAGAGACAGCAGACACCACCGGTTGATGGTCAGGATGGTACTATCTCAGTTGTGTATAGGGAGTTTCGGAACAACAACCCTCCTAAGTGGTTTGGAGGAGATGATATTAAGGCTGAGGAGTGGTTAGCTGAGATCAGTGGTATTTGGGAGATTTGCCCAGGGAGTTCTCAGGACAGGGCTGTTTATACAGCTCGATTCATTCAGGGACAGGCAGCTAACTGGCTCAAGGGAGTTCGATCCAGACTTGAGAGGAGTGTTATGGAGTTCACTTGGGAGACTTTTGTGTATGAGTTCCACGAGAAGTATACACCTCATAGTGCACGAGAGCGCAGACTGCAGGAGTTCTCTGAGCTGAAGCAGGGATCCAGATCTGTTGAGGGCTACATTCTGGAGTTTGAGAGATTTGCTCCCTATGCTACCCACATCACTGATATCGATGCACATAGAGCCCGTCACTTTCTTCATGGGCTTCGAGAGGATATTCAGAGAGCTCTTCAGGCTATCGATGTTAGCACTTGGGATGAGGTTACCAAGAGGGCTATTTAGGTCGAGGCTCAGAGACGGAGGTTAGGGCCCCCATCATTCTCTTCGGGGTATGGTTTGGGTTCTGATTCGGGCAAGAAGCCCGTTACTCATGATTCTACTACTTCTACACCAGCTTTCGGTCCAGAGGGCTTCATTAACAAGAAGCCCCATCCCGCTGTTCCTATAGGACCACCAGCATTACCGGCACCAGCTCCAGCTCGTTGCTCTCACTGTCAGGGTACTCATCCGTCGGAGAGGTGTTGGTGGTATTTGGGTAGATGTTTGGTGTGTGCTTCGGCTGATCACAAGAGGGATGCTTGTCCGAAGAAGAGGCCGGTGGTTCAGGCTCGTGCATATGCTCTTGATGGAGAGGAAGAAGCAGCAGAGGTTGATCAGAATGACGCAGTGGAAGGTACAATAAACATTCATAGCACGAGCATATATACATCGTTTATTTGACTCTTATTGTTTTGTGATATACTTGCTAATTATGATATGTGTTGATTGTTGTAATTTTCAACTATGCTACTTTGATGTGCGTAGGCACAAGTGCTTCGAATAATTGTATTTTTCTGCTAGAGAGATGTCAAGATATCGTTCTCAGAGTGAGGAAGATTTAATTCTCTCTATTATGTGCTCGGGAGATGTTCAATCTCTCAATTTATGTGTTAGAGAGTCCCAAGATTCTCTACTTATGTGATAGAAAGATGCTGGATTCTTTCTAAGCTTTGTGCACGAGAGATGCTGGATTCTCTTGTATTTAGATATTCGGGAGATGCTGGATTCTCTTGAATCTAGAGGTTTGAGAAGTGCTGGAATTTCTTGAACTAGAATGTTGGAAAATGCTGGAAGCTATCCAACTTAGGCTGAGAGACAGGGTTCTCTCAATTATTTGCTCGAGAGACGGGGTTCTCTCTTGTGTGATCGAGAGACGGGGTTCTCTCGCTTTCTATGTTCGAGAGACGGGGTTCTCTCGCTTTCTGTGTTCAAGAGACGGGGTTCTCTCACCTTTTGTTCCGAGAGATGTGATTCTCTCTGTGCGTCTTGGTTGTGAGGCACGTCGACGATTACGGACTACAAGAAGCAAGAACGGATGTCCTTGAAGAGACGTTCGTTCAACAACGAAGAGTCGACTGATCTTACGATAGAAGAATTAAAATTTACTTCGGACTTGATGATTGTGAAGTATCTGGACGAGATTCAAGATCGGGTTATGGAAAGGACAGAAATCGGAGGAACCAACTTGGGAGATTAATGAGGTAATGAAGAAGTTGTGATCATGTTCGTTTGAAGCCGAGTAGCGAACCTGGGGACCAGGTTCTCCTAAGGGGGGAGATTGTGACGCCCTGTCTGATAAATCGTACAGGTATGCGTAACGAGAGAGTCTACCTTACGCACTTATATGATCTAATTCCCTTTTTATGTGTTCAATTCCAACTTTGATTGAAAATGTGACTTAATTGACTAAAATCCAAAATGGTAAAATATGAATTCTTGCATGAAAACGTAAGAATGGAACTTGGTTGAATTTAAATTAGTTGTTGGCGTTGGATTTAAATAGGACTTGGACCTATTTGTGTGTTTCGGGCCTAACTTAAGTTAGGTGAGTTTGGGTCATTCGGGACCAATATGAGCTCGGGAATTCGAATTCGAATTCCGAAACCACCATTGGGCTTGATTCGGTGATTCCGGTCCAACGAAATTTACGTTATATTTTTTGGAAACCGTTTAGACCTTGAACCTTTTTAATTTTGACCTATTGGGCCGAAAGTCATTTATTTGAGCCCAAATCCTAATAAAGCCTCTAGCCTCATATTATATCTTGGAAACCCTAACCTTGACCTAGAATTATTAGCCACCATATAAATAGCCTTATCCCTTCTCATTTCATTTCAAACCTCATTTCACACAAATCATATCATCCATGGAAGAGCTTCAAGTGAGGATGAAGATCTAAGACTTTCCTACAGCTTCAAGAGCTCATATCTCCCTCGTTTCTTCATCATTTCAAGAGCTAAGGTAAGCTACGGATTTCCCTTGATGTGTATTTCATTTCTATTTATGAATCCTAGCTTGAAATTGAATGTATGAGCTTGTATGAGGAAGTCTTGTGAAAATGGTGATTTATGCCCAACTTGAAGAATATGGTTTATATGATGAGATCTTGAATTCCTTGAGCAAGCTTTGATGATTTGAATGCTCCTCATGTGTCTTAGTTGCTGGAAATTCGTGTAGGAAGACTAGGGATTCATATCTTCATATTTAAGCTTCAAATTCGTGAAAATGAGTGTTTGAGATTTTGGGCAAAACCTTCCTAAACTTGAATTAATTGATGTTTTGATGCTAAGCATGAGTTATATGATGATATACTTGAATTTCGTGATGTTTTATGGTAGATTTCGTATTGGTTTGATGATTTTTGGTGTTCCCCTTCTTCTTCCCGAAACTGTCAAGTTTCTGCTCCAGATCTATGCCCGGAACGACCGTTCCCGTTTGTGCTTTGAGCCCGGAACGGCCTTTCTGGGCTAGGGTTGGAATTTGGGGCCGAAGATGGGAAGGACCGTTCCCAGCTTCGCTGGAGTAGTCCGTGGGAAGGACCGTTCCCATGTAAAGATATTCATGGGAATGGCCGTTCCCAACCCCCTGTTCCCCTTTTATGCATGTTCTTTTGTGTTTACTTGACCTGTTTGAGATGCTTTATGAATTATATGTTATGATATGACTTTGATTCCATTCTTAGATGATAATACGTCATTTTAATTAAATAACTTCGTATGAAAGTTTGTCCTATGTTATGCTACTTGACCTATGTGATTCATATCATTCCATAATGCATTGTTGAACCTTAATATTTCGTTAATTGCATGATTTGGTGGAATATGTGAACTATGCTACGTGACCTATTTATACACTTCATTCCATATTACATATCATTTATCTCATCATACGACGTACGTCTTACTTGGTTCATATAGAGTTTAAGTCTGGGCTTCTGTATGTCTTGTCACAGAGTTCGGTGGTGCCGGTGGGCCCGTGGTTTAGAGTGTTTGGCCCTTCACACTCTCAGACTCTACTTCCACAAGGTCAGGTTTAGGATTTTGTATAGTTATGCGACCTATGGCCTTTATATGCTGATTTCTACCCCTGCATGCGAGTATACCCTACTATAAATACGTATGTGTTGGATATGATATGTTTATGAACTTCGCGTGTGTCATGCGTGGGAGGGAGCCTTCGTGGCTTAAATTCCATTGTGTAGGGATAAAATATATAAACCAGTTTTTGAAGCATATGTAAGCTATTTTGGGAAAACAGTTGTGTTTTAATTCTGTAGCGAGATTGCCATGAAAGATTGGCGTTTGTGATCCGTCGTGATCTGTTCTGTTGTGATCCGTTGTGATCTGTTCTATTGTGATCCGTTGTGATCTGTGTGTGGATCTGATCCTGGTGAGCTGCGGGTAATGGATCCCCCGGAGTGGTTAGGGCCGTCGGGGTATTCATCTGTTTCGTAGTTCCATTTGAGATATCTTCACGCGACCCGTGCTGCAGGGAAGGTGTGGTATCTTGAGCCTTCGGCTAAGGCCGGGGAGGACTCTTGTGGGTTCGCTACCCCTTGAGGGTAAGTCTTTGTTAGACGGTTTATTATAGATGGTTAGGGCCAACGCGTGGCTCTTCCATCATTGGAGTAGAGGTTGGATTGATTTAAATTTATGTTATGAGGATTTGAGGTTGGAAGCTCATATTCGCCGAGCAGTTGATTATGTTATGTTATGGAATTATGAATCGGGAGAGAGTCTTTCTGAAAAATGGTTTCCAAACTCATATCTATATCTATTTGGGTTATTTCGAAATGTTTTGGTATGCAACACCTATCCTCGGTTCATGAGTCCATCCTTTTATTCTGTGCTGTGCTCTTTATATATATATTGTGGGTGTGCGTTTGCCCCCTCACTCAGTCAGTTGACTGACACCTCATTCTATCTTTTAGTTTGCAGGTTTCCTTTTTGGCTCGAGCTAGGCGGAAGTGAGTCTTCGGAGTCACACTTGTCAGTCTAGTAGGTATTAGGATGCATTTACTGCATACTTTGCCTGTGTTATATATCTATGTTCTCACTTGCAGATTATGTTTACATTCTACCTAGATTTAAACCCGTGTGGGGTTAGTAAGTTAGTATTTAGGTGTTATTAGATATTGATGATATTTATGTTGTTTATTATTTTGGATTATGGATTGAGATTCGGGTCTAGGTATCTATGCTAGTTGTACCCGTCACCTGCTATGTATGTTGAGATTCGGGACTTGGTATCTATGCTAGTTGAACCCGTCACCTGCTATGTATGTTGATATTCGGGATTAGGTATCTATGCTAGTTGAACCCGTCACCTGCTTTGCATGTTTTGTTTTAAATGCTTCCGCTATCTACGGCTGTTGGTTTTATTTGCTTCCGCACTTTGAGTTTGTCAAGCTAGATCCGCCTAGCCTAGTGTGTGAGTTGGTCTCCCGTTCGCTATGATTCGGATTTGGGCATAGACTTCCTATTTCATGACCGAGTCTGGGTCCTGGTGCGGGGGATGTGGTATCCTCCATTTGGGGTGCTACATCCTTAAGTGGTATCAGAGCTCTAGGTTGCAAAACCGAGCTCTTGAGTCGTGTTGAGTCTGTTTAGGTTGTACGGCATAGGACAACTTGGTTATGTGCGCATGTACATCATAGTTTGATAGTCTATGCATTTGAATTTCCATCACCTTGCCGAATTTACATTACATGAAGTATTACATTTCTTTGGTGCTTTGCTTGATTTATTAAGTGACATGAGCATTTATTGACCGACATGCATATACCTGTACTGGAATTGTTGAGATCTTTAGGATGCCTCCTAGACGCCGTGACAGAGAGGCTTCACCGGATGCGCCTAATCCGCCTCCACCACCACCACTGAATGCGGAGAACATTGTTCAGGCACTTCTCAATCAGTTACAATAGAATCAGAGACAGCAGACACCACCGATTGATTGTCAGGATGGTACTATCTCAGTTGTGTATAGGGAGTTTCGGAACAACAACCCTCCTAAGTGGTTTGGAGGAGATGATATTAAGGCTGAGGAGTGGTTAGCTGAGATCAGTGGTATTTGGGAGATTTGCCCAGGGAGTTCTCAGGACAGGGCTGTTTGTACAGCTCGATTCATTCAGGGACAAGCAGCTAACTGGCTCAAGGGAGTTCGATCCAGACTTGAGAGGAGTGTTATGGAGTTCACTTGGGAGACTTTTGTGCATGAGTTCCACGAGAAGTATACACCTCATAGTGCACGAGAGCGCAGACTGCAGGAGTTCTTTGAGCTGAAGCAGGGATCCAGATCTGTTGAGGGCTACATTCTGGAGTTTGAGAGACTTGCTCCCTATGCTACCCACATCACTGATATCGATGCACATAGAGCCCGTCACTTTCTTCATGGGCTTCGAGAGGATATTCAGAGAGCTCTTCAGGCTATCGATGTTAGCACTTGGGATGAGGTTACCAAGAGGGCTATTCAGGTCGAGGCTCAGAGACGGAGGTTGGGGCCCCCATCATTCTCTTCGGGGCATGGTTTGGGTTCTGATTCGGGCAAGAAGCCCGCTACTCATGATTCTACTACTTCTACACCAGCTTTCCGTCCAGAGGGCTTCATTAACAAGAAGCCCCATCCCGCTGCTCCTACAGGACCACCAGCATTACCGGCACCAGCTCCAGCTCATTGCTCTCACTGTCAGGGTACTCATCCGTCGGAGAGGTGTTGGTGGTATTTGGGTAGATGTTTGGTATGTGGTTCGGCTGATCACAAGAGGGATGCTTGTCCGAAGAAGAGGCCGGTGGTTCAGGCTCGTGCATATGCTCTTGATGGCAAGGAAGAAGCAGCAGAGGTTGATCAGAATGACACAGTGGAAGGTACAATAAACATTCATAGCACGAGCATACATACATCGTTTATTTGACTCTTATTGTTATGTGATATACTTGCTAATTATGATATGCGTTGATTGTTGTAATTTTCAACTATGCTACTTTGATGTGCGTAGGCACAAGTGCTTCGAATAATTTTGTTTTTCTGCTAGAGAGATGTCAAGATCTCGTTCTCAGAGTGAGGAAGATTTACTTCTCTCTATTATGTGCTCGGGAGATGTTCAATCTCTCAATTTATGTGTTAGAGAGCCGCAAGATTCTCTACTTATGTGATAGAAAGATGCTGGATTCTTTCTAAGCTTTGTGCACGAGAGATGCTGGATTCTCTTGTATTTAGATATTCGGGAGATGCTGGATTCTCTTGAATCTAGGGGTTTGAGAAGTGCTGGAATTTCTTGAACTAGAATGTTGGAAAATGCTGGAAGCTATCCAACTTAGGCTGAGAGACGGGGTTCTCTCAATTATTTGCTCGAGAGATGGGGTTCTCTCTTGTGTGATCGAGAGACGGGGTTCTCTCACTTTCTATGTTCGAGAGAAGGGGTTCTCTCGCTTTCTATGTTCGAGAGACGGGGTTCTCCCACCTTTTGTTCCGAGAGATGTGATTCTCTCTGTGTGTCTTGGTTGTGAGGCACATCGACGATTACGGACTACAAGAAGCAAGAACGGATGTCCTTGAAGAGACGTTGGTTCAACAACGAAGAGTCGACTGATCTTACGATAGAAGAATTACAATTTACTTCGGACTTGATGATTGTGAAGTATCTGGACGAGATTCAAGATCGGGTTGTGGAAAGGATAGAAATCGGAGGAACCAACTTGGGAGATTAATGAGGTAATGAAGAAGTTGTGATCGTGTTCGTTTGAAGCCGAGTAGCGAGCCTGGGGACCAGGTTCTCCTAAGGGGGGAGATAGTGACGCCCTGTCTGATAAATCGTATAGGTATGCGTAACGAGAGAGTCTACCTTACGCACTTATGTGATCTAATTCCCTTTTTATGTGTTCAATTCCAACATTGATTGAAAATGTGACTTAATTGACTAAAATCCAAAATGGTAAAATATGAATTCTTACATGACAACGTAAGAATGGAACTTGGTTGAATTTAAATTAGTTGTTGGCGTTGGATTTAAATAGGACTTGGACCTATTTGTGTGTTTACGGCCTAACTTAAGTTAGGTGAGTTTGGGTCATTCGGGACCAATATGAGCTCGGGAATTCGAATTCGAATTCCGACACCACCATTGGGCTTGATTCGGTGATTCCGGTCCAACAGAATTTACTTTATATTTTTTGGAAACCGTTTAGACCTTGAACCTTTTTAATTTTGACCTATTGGGCCGAAAGTCCTTTATTTGAGCCCAAATCCTAATAAAGCCTCTAGCCTCATATTATATCTTGGAAACCCTGACCTTGACCTAGAATTAATAGCCACCATATAAATAGCCTTATCCTTTCTCATTTCATTTCAAACCTCATTTCACACAAATCATATCATCCATGGAAGAGCTTCAAGAGAGGATGAAGATCTAAGACTTTCCTACAGCTTCAAGAGCTCATATCTCCCTCGTTTCTTCATCATTTCAAGAGCTAAGGTAAGCTACGGATTTCCCTTGATGTGTATTTCATTTCTATCTATGAATCCTAGCATGAAATTGAATGTATGAGCTTGTATGAGGAAGTCTTGTGAAAATGGTGATTTATGCCCAACTTGAAGAATATGGTTTATATGATGAGATCTTGAATTCCTTGAGCAAGCTTTGATGATTTGAATGCTCCTTATGTGTCTTAGTTGCTGGAAATTTGTGTAGGAAGACTAGGGATTCATATCTTCATGTTTAAGCTTGAAATTCATGAATATGAGTGTTTGAGATTTTGGGCAAAACCTTCCTAAACTTGAATTAATTGATGTTTTGATGCTAAGCATGAGTTATATGATGATATACTTGAATTTCGTGATGTTTTATGGTAGATTTCGTATTGGTTTGATGATTTTTGGTGTTCCCCTTCTTCTTCCCGAAACTGTCAAGTTTCTGCTCCAGATCTATGGCCGGAACGGCCGTTCCCGTTTGTGTTTTGAGCCCGGAATGGCCTTTTCAGGCTAGGGTTGGAATTTGGGGCCGAAGATGGGAAGGACCGTTCCCAGCTTCGCTGGAGTAGTCCGTGGGAAGGACCGTTCCCATGTAAAGATATGCATGGGAATGGCCGTTCCCAACCCCCTGTTCCCCTTTTATGCATGTTCTTTTGTGTTTACTTGACCTGTTTGAGATGCTTTATGAATTATATGTTATGATATGACTTCGATTCCATTCTTAGATGATAATACGTCATTTTAATTAAATAACTTCGTATGAAAGTTTGTCCTATGTTATGCTACTTGACCTATGTGATTCATATCATTCCATAATGCATTGTTGAACCTTAATACTTCATTAATTGCATGATTTGGTGGAATATGTGAACTATGCTACGTGACCTATGTGTACACTTCATTCCATATTACATATCATTTATCTCATCATACGCCGTGCGTCTTACTTGGTTCATATAGAGTTTAAGTCTGGGCTTCTGTATGTCTTGTCACAGAGTTCGGTGGTGCCGGTGGGCCCGTGGTTTAGAGTGTTTGGCTCTTCACACTCTCAGACTCTACTTCCACAAGGTGAGCTTTAGGATTTTGTATAGTTATGCGACCTATGGCCTTTATATGTTGATTTCTACCCCTGCATGCGAGTATACCCTACTATAAATACGTATGTGTTGGATATGATATGTTTATGAACTTCGCGTGTGTCATGCGTGGGAGGGAGCCTTCGTGGCTTAAATTCCATTGTGTAGGGATAAAATATATAAACCAGTTTTTGAAGCATATGTAAGCTATTTTGGGAAAATAGTTGTGTTTTAATTCTGTAGCGAGATTGCCATGAAAGATTGGCGCTTGTGATGCGTCGTGATCTGTTCTGTTGTGATCCGTTGTGATCTGTTCTATTGTGATCCGTTGTGATCTGTGTGTGGATCTGATCCTGGTGAGCTGCGGGTAATGGATCCCCCGGAGTGGTTAGGGCCATCGGGGTATTCATCTGTTTCGTAGTTCCATTTGAGATATCTTCACGCGACCCGTGCTGCAGGGAAGGTGTGGTATCTTGAGCCTTCGGCTAAGGCCGGGGAGGACTCTTGTGGGTTCGCTACCCCTTGAGGGTGAGTCTATGTTAGACGGTTTATTATAGATGGTTAGGGCCAACGCGTGTCTCTTCCATCATTGGAGTAGAGGTTGGATTGATTTTGATTTATGTTATGAGGAGTTGAGGTTGGAAGCTCATACTCGCCGAGCAGTTGATTATTTTATGTTATGGAATTATAAATCGGGATAGTGTCTTTCTGAAAAATGGTTTCTAAAATCATATCTATGTCTATTTGGGTTATTTCGAAATGTTTTGGTATGCAACACCTATCCTCGGTTCATGAGTCCATCGTTTTATTCTGTGCTGTGCTCTTTATATATATTGTGGGTGTGCGTTAGCCCCCACACTCACTCAGTTGATTGACACCTCATTTTATCTTTTAGTTTGCAGGTTTCCTTTTTGGCTCGAGCTAGGCGGAAGTGAGTCTTCGGAGTCACACTTGTCAGTCTAGTAGGTGTTAGGATGCATTTGCCGCATACTTTGCCTATGTTATGTATCTATGTTCCACACTTGCAGATTATGTTTACATTCTACCTAGATTTAAACCCGTGTGGGGTTAGTAAGTTAGTATTTTGGTGTTATTAGATATTTATGATATTTATGTTGTTTATTATGTTGGATTATGGATTGAGATTCGGGTCTAGGTATCTATGCTAGTTGAACCCGTCACCTGCTACGTATGTTGAGATTCGGGACTAGGTATCTATGCTAGTTGAACCCGTCACCTGCTATGTATGTTGATATTCGAGATTAGGTATCTATGCCAGTTGAACCCGTCACCTGCTTTGCATGTTTTGTTTTAAATGCTTCCGCTATCTACGGTTGTTGGTTTTATTTGCTTCCGCACTCTGAGTTTGTCAAGTTAGATCCGCCTAGCCTAGTGTGTGAGTTGGTCTCCCGTTCACTATGATTCGGATTCGGGCATGGACTTCCTATTTCATGACCAAGTCTGGGTCCTAGTCCGGGGGATGTGGTATCCTCCGTTTGGGGTGCTACTGTAGCACCCGGAACGCTAGGCGCCACATGCCCCGCACTATAGCCTCAATCCACGTATGAAACGGGCAATTCATACATGAACCGAAACTATAGCGAACGGGAGACAATAAAAACTCAAAAGCTAGGCGGGTACCCTAAATTAATACCACTAAACAATTGTATCAATAAAAGCGGAAACAATAACATTCAACACTTGTAGGTGCCATATTTACATATTTATTATTAGATACCAACATTTCATACAATACAATATCACCTCCAACATTAGGTAAGGCATAATACAAAATATAAGAAGTATGAATACATGAGCCAAAAAAGGAAGGTGAAGTGCTAGACCCTAATAAAAGACAGGCTAGACTCTAATTCCCGCCTAGTACGAACCTGCAAAAGCTGAAAGGTTGAGGTGTCAGTCCAACACGGACTGAGCGAGGGATATAAATAAATATTTGCACACATACATACAAGTTATAATCTCGGGTAATAATTTTGGAAGATAACAACACGATTTAGAAAAGAAGAGATAATATCGCCCGAGGTTACAACTAATCCATTTTATCAATTCAATACAATCAATTTGTGGCCCGGCGAGTGAGGGCAAATCTCCAACCTTTCACCGACTGTGTATAATACTTCAATTTATTAGTGGATTAGGTGATCACACAACAATTCCGTGCACAATTAGCAATTTCAATCAATAATTCCTTCTTCATCCGGGTGATGGCGGGCTTGCAAGACCCAGCCATCCAATCATGGTGTACGTCAGGAACATGACTCCCACGCATGGGATTTCTTCCTCCACCAAACCTCCTGGTGGATTCAGAGGTGATCCCACAATGGTGAGGATTGTGCAAGAGTTACCCGTCAGCCCTTGCTTTCCCGGTTGGCTCAATACACTACCCTCGGGCCCAACGTGAACAATAGTTACTCGCCAAAACAATCAATTCATAAATCAATCAATCAATCAATCCATTTTCATGAAATCATTTGAAAATCATAAGGTTTGAAAACTATAGATATATAGATACGTTTTGGCCAAAATCACATAAGGGTTGTAAGGGTTCTATATATCTAGAATTTAAACCTCACCTTAACCAACCCAAAGGAAAAAAGGAACACCCTATGGAGACTGCTCCTCATCTCCAGGACCGAGATCTGTGCAACAAGGAAAAGTGTGAAATAAGACTCGACTCGAATGAACCAATTATGACGAACGACAATGATATGTAACCTCAATCATGCATTTATAATCAATGAGTGTCAAATAGGAGCATACTTATCAATAAAGTAAGCATATAATTCATATAAGTCACATATGGGAGCCAAGAAAGTGACAGGAACGCAATAACAAGGGTTTTGGTGAAGTTTTGCAAAAACTGGCAATTTTTGAAAATGACCAAGCTGTGGAAAAAGGGAAATATCTAAAGTTCTAGAGATTGGAATTGGGTTTTGTTTGTTGGGAATGAAACTAGACAAGTATACCTTTAAAATGATATATGGCTCGTTTTCTAGTTCAAAGCGAGGAGAAAATGGCGTAGGCTTGAAGTAAGGTGAATGCAGTTTGTCGGTCAAGCAGCGACACCAACAATAGTTGATAAAAGCTCACAAATGGGAAAATATATTGAGGTGATTCCAATTGGAGATTGTTCGATACTTAAAGATATTTCCAACGAATCAAAAATCAGGTCATTTGGAGTTCGGATGAGGGAGTTCCCGGCCGGGTAAAATTCAAGGGAAAAGTTCCCCGCCCGGGTAAAACAGTACAGAAGCTTTACGGGGGAAAAGTACCCGCCCGGGTACTTTTTATGCACAAAAAGTACCCGCCCGGGTATTGTTCCAGAGTTGGAAAAAGGGGCAAAACAGGGGTAGCTTCGGGAAGAAAGAAAAGGAATGAAAACCCAAAGTAACCTCAACCAAAATGCTCCAAAATAAGCACATAACATGTATATAACTTAAAGACATCAATTAGGTAGCATATAAACCACGAAACATGCATCAATCCTCAAGATTTCATCATTCCAAACCCATATCAATTCATGCCATCAACCTCCCATTTCTTCAAGAATTCATGCAAGTTGGCAAGCTAAATGATCAAGATCATGCTTCTAACTCCAAATAACCAAGAATTCATCAAATACTTCCTAAACCCTATTTAATCACCAATAAAGAATTTCATCCAAGTTCATCTTATACCTTGAGATAAGCTAGAAGTGAAATGGAATGGAAATATGATGAAGATGATGATGCTAGCTTCTCAATTCTTTCCAAATATGACTTGAATTATGAGATGAATCTTCCTTCTCCTCCTTGGTGTTTTGATCGATCTTCAATGTGTGTGTGTGTGTAGCTCTCTTGCAAATATAATGTATGAAATGAAATGTATACATACAATGTAATATAAAAGCTAATTAATCTAAAGTCTTCCACTAACTATGATGAATCACCACAATTTGCAACTAAGTCCTCCTAATATTTGACTTCATTCAATCAAATTTCCTCTCTACACAAAAGATCAAGTAGCTCCAATTTCTTTAATGCAATCAGGTCCATAAATTTACACAAAGGGTCAATCAAGGACATTTAGTGCAATTAGGTCACATATAGCAATTAGTTCATATAATTCACGTAAATGACAATTTATATACATGCATAGAGATGTAATGTATATAATATGATGAAGGTTGTAAATAATTGAATGAAATACTTAAATTTAAATCTCCCAACTCCCGAAGACCCGCTCATGGCGTGCTTACCTGAACTTCCGGAATTTAGGGCGTTACAGCTACATTTATCCTCTCTGATTTTGTTTCTTGTTAACTCCTTCTGAACTCATTGAACCAGGCTTTATTGACAGCATCCTTTTCTTATGCTAATTTCAATCGATTTCCTCTCGACACTTCAACTAGAGAGTTTCCCTTAACTTCTTCATAACTTCTTTGCCTCCAAATCGCACTTGTATCTATGGAAAGATTCGATAAGCTATTTCTCTAGTCCTTATGATAATCTTCAACCCGAATTTAGTGACTTAGCCCTCACTTTCATGATTAACCTTTAAGGTTGTACTATTCCTCTTCGCTCACCAACATAAAATTCCCCGATCTATCTTAATTACATTTCTATTATTTCTACTAATTATTTCTTTGGCACGACCTCTAATTTCTAATTTGTCTCTTGTCAGCTCTCTCCCTTAAAATTTTCAGCTGTTATATGTTGAACTCCGTCGATCCTTCTTTCGTCAAAATTTTTGATGGAAATTTCATTGGGGAGGGTTTTAAATAACATAGCAACCCAAAGACTTGTCTTTTTCGCTTCCCCCTAACTCTATTAATATTCAAAACCCTTTTTCTTCATTCTTGTTCGATCCGGACACTCCAAAGCCAACTCCGGTTGTACTTTTCCTTCTGAAACTTCTTTCCCACCAACCTATCCCTTACTTGAAGTTCGTTCTTTCTCGAAGTCACCTTCCTTAAAACGCTCCATCCCATTAATCCCTTTCCTCTTAACTCAAATGCGGACCGCTCACAGAGATACTTGATATATGAGATGACAGAACTTCCTATCAAATAAACACTAGAATGCATGTCGGGTTAAAATGACAGTGCACGTGACACACTTACGACAATGAAATATGCAGCACATTAGAGCAACGAAATCAGATAGAAATACGCGCACGAACCAAAGTAAAGAGAATAAACCATTGATGCAAAATATGATGCATATGCCATGAATGTTCTGAACCTGTCACCAACGTAGTAAACCGTTAGCTCAATAGCTTTTCCTTGTTCCTCGAACCACAAGATTACATTGACTTGTTAATCACGCCTTGTCTTTCCCACGGTCTTCAAATTTCCCATGAATCTTGGTGCATCACTTGTGTCTTCCGCGATCGGAAATTGAAATTTCGCAATCCCTGATTCCTTCGACATCTACTGAATTAACATTTGAATTTCTCCCTGAGAATCACTATTCAACTTTGCCCAAGTTCTCTTGTACCAATGAACCCTATTTCTCATTATCACCGTGATCAAATTTCCTATGTTTACCCGTTATAAGTAGAGATTAATGAATTAAACTCGTTTTCCGATTGCTTCCACTTGAGCGTATGATTTCTTTCAAAAGGTCTTTGCTTTTCTTTGCCGCTTCCATTTGTTGCTCCATATTTCTCATTTCAATCTCACAACATGACAATTCAGTTTGGATTTGAGAGAAAAGAACTCAAATCTTGTCTAGAGTATAGTCACCTTCCATGAATTTATATTTATCACCTTACTTGCCTTTATTCAATCCCTTTCTGACTTGTCTTCCCTATTAATCGAAATCTTGGACACCCGAATCCGAACTCTTCTCGATCGTGGTTTCTACAACTCATGTTCTAATCAATAGGTTTACTCAGAAACCCTTTTCTTGATGACCCTTGGTGTCACACTCCCACTGGACCCCTTTTTATCTTGACTCTTCAATAATCCGAGCCCTGAACCAAAATACCTTCAAGATTCATTCCTTAAATGGAATGACCCCGTTGAATCCGATTATCGCGTCCTATGTAGGAGAGCTATTTACATAAATCTTCGGAGTCCGAGACATTCCTCGAACTGCTCTTATTCCATCAAATGTCCTTCTACCCTGTATCTCCGAAACGGTCCTCCATTCTGACTCCTAGCCCTTAAACCTAACTCCTTCTATGTGGGCCACGCATCCCGAATTCTCTATATTTTTCCCCCGGTGGTTCTTCCTATCTTCCGGGCCTCAGAAGAATTTGTAATAGATGGTTGTGATCATAGAACTTGGCCATGGTTTCATATCATCTTCAAAACCTAGAAATCATAACTCATTTTGAGAATATATGCATGCGATTAGTGCATGCTCATGGCACATATTCAACACGAAAGGCAAGGATCCATATAATAATGCAACAGGTAATTCAACATAGTTCAAAAAGAAAGATAAATTTCATGTTCAAGATCGATACAATGCACACATTTTCACATAGTTCCTAAGCCGTACCACCTAGACTGACTCAAACACGAGACGCGAATCCCGGTTTTGCAACCTGGCTCTGATACCACTTAAAGATGTAGCACCCCGCACGTGAGGCACCACATCCCCCGCACTATGGCTCAACACGAGTAACGAAATGGGAAGTCCGCACCCGTATCAATCCATAGCGAACAGGAGACAAATAAAATAACCCTCCTAAGCTAGGCGGAACTTAGACCTTGCAAAATAGTCAACGAACAAAACAATATGCAGCGGAGAATTAAATCCAAACATATGCATTGGCCACGGGCCTGTAGAAATTAAACACACAAAACATAAACGGACTTGGGCTCCTCAGGCCTCTTTTTAATTCACAATAAAGCCCGGCAAGGGTAATTCAATAACAAATACATAAAGATTCAAGTTCAGAATATTACAGAGTCGAATCATACACAATTTAAATACGTATGCGAGTGTAGAGACTCTTCTAACTTAACTTGATCGACTCAAAGACTCAACCAAAACTCCACCTAGCTCGAAACTCCAACGCTAAACCTGCGCACTAAAAAGTTGGGGAGGGAGAGGGTCAGTCTCTAGAAGACTGAGCAGGAGCGATATACGTATGTATAAAACATGCACACGCAAGTCATTAATCCCGAGCAAGGTTTTATTTAAAATTTGTTCCCAAAAAGGGCAAGAGAATAACTTAGCAATGCTCGGACTTTACGACTAATCAAATTAAATTTATTAAGTTCATAATTCATACATAAACATAAAGGCTCGGCGAGTGAGCGTGCATCGCCTCAGTAGCGCCCCGCACGTGAGGCACCACATCCCCCGCACTATGGCTCAACACGAGTAACAAAATGGGAAGTCCCTACCCGTATCAAACCATAGCGAGCGGGAGACAAATAAAATAACTCTCCTAAGCTAGGCGGAACTTAGACCCTGCAATAACAACCAATCAACAAAATATAATGCATCGGAAAACTAAAATTCAAACACGTAAACCATAAGCAGACTTGGGCTCTTCAGTCCTCTTTTAAACTTATAATCAAAGCCCAACAAGAGCAATTCAAAAGCAAATATACAAGATTCAAATTCATAATCTTACAAGGTTGAATCATTCACAATTTAAATACATAAGTGAATGCAGAGACGCTTCTAACTTAACTTGACCGACTCAACTCAACATAACTCCGCCTAGCTCGAAACTCCAAAGCCAAACATGCACACTAATGTGTTGGGGAAAGGAGAGGGTCAGTCTCTAGAAGACTGAGTGAGCGGGAGGGATACCTATACATAAGAAACATGCACATGCAGGTCATAAATCCCGAGCAAAGGTTTTATTGGAAGTTAGTTCCCACGAAGGGCAAGAAAATAAATAAACAATGCTCGAACTTTACGACTAATTTATATTAAATTCGTTAGGTTCATAATTCAGACATAAACATAAAGGCTCGGTGAGTAAGCGTGCATCATCTCCAACCAAACTCCGACCGTGTACGACGAATATCAGTAATACATTAAGTAGGTGATCATGTAATACATCATAATACACTCAGATCATATATCATATCATAAGACATATTCGTTTGGGCAATCCCTGTCCCGGCCTTCCCGCACGGTGCATATCAATCATACATAAACATAAACATACTCATAAAAATCAGTTCCAGCCTTCTTCCTCCGGGCGGTGGGCGGGTTTGTAAGGCCCGACCACCTAAACATATCATTGTGGCTATGAGGTTCATGAGGCCTCAAAGCCCGGTTAGCGTTTCCTCGTCAAAACCTCCTTGACGAGGTCCGTTTCGCTGTTAACATAATGGAATCAGCACATGGGATCACCGTCGGCCCTTGCCTCCCCGGATAGCCACATGTACTGAATTTCGGGGCCCGTGAACATATCATACGTGCATAATCTCGCCAAAACATTGCAATTCATAAGAAATATAACATAATCCATAATTCATTTGGAAAAGGGTTTACTTGATTAATATTTACTCGATACCTTACTTTAAAAGTAACATATATATATATACATAAGGTTTTTGGCCAAAGCTTGTCACATAAGGTTGTAGGGTTTAATATGTAACTAGAACGAAAACACCCTCACCTGAAACATAGCGATACAAGGATATGAGTCATCGAGTGCCTGAAAGATCAAGATTTCCCCCACCCTGGAGATAAACTGTACAAAAGACAACGTAACGTGTTCGTGAGACTCAAGACTCTAAATGAACCATATATGAGGAACGGCAATGTGTGATCATGATAAGAATGTATAAAAGATAAGATTATATCATGAGAATGTTCATGTGCACTATTCAGGAAATTAAGACATAAAGATGAGCCACTCGTTCATTTGTTTCATTCAAATTCATAAATTCAGAATTCATATCAATTAATCTAAGAATTCATTTAATAATCATAACACGTAATATCAATATTTACAATTAGAAATAGAATAAATAAAACGTTCAATCAATAACAGGTAAATTAAATACGTGAAATAGAAATCAATTAAATTCTATAATTAAAATACTCAATTAATCTTTAAAATATGTAATAATTATATATTTATTATATACACATGCATATTATATTTATCACATACTGCATATATACACACACACACATATATATATATATATATATATATATATATATATATATATATATATATATATCACGTAACACACATACATATATATATTATGCATGCAAAATAGATATATATATAATAATAACTCACACAACTAAAATTACATGCATGCACACATACACAAAATGTATATATATATATATACAGCAATACTCACATGCATGCAACACTTCCTAAAGTATTCACTCCCATGTAATTACATATACACTCACGCACAACTCTGCAACAAAGGAGAAGAGAAACTGCAGCAGCTGAAACTGAACTAACGAACACATGCACACCCTGCACACTTGAAGAACAGCAACACAAAAGCAAAGAGAAGGAAGAGAAGCAGCAGGGCAAAACGCAGAGAAACAACAGCGTAACAACGTAACAGCTACCCGCCCGGGTGGCCATTCCTTCCCTAAACTCCCCGGCCGGGTAGAGGGTACAGAAAGGTTCTGCAGCAGAAGTACCCGGCCGGGTACTTTCCAAGAACAAACTCTCCCCGGCCGGGGAGAGTGTTAAAGCAGCTCCAGACAGTAACAGCAACGCACAGTGAAGTAGGGGAGGGAAAAGGGAAGCTTAACCCAGGCCAAACAAGTTCAAAACTAAAACCCACTCTAGCCAACATATAAGGGACATAAAAGGACACAAATGATCAACAACCAATCCTGAAAATAACCTCACAACACGCAGCAAAACTGGAAAGAATGTCAGTAGTTTCATGCGAGGAAAACAGGGGAAAACGAGAAAAGAACAGAGCAAGCCAATATATTGTCAATCCACCAATCAACACAAGCATACTCAGTCATAAATGAGGGAAAAGAATCAAATATATAGCACCGAAACAAGTCATGGATCAAGAAATTCAAGAAATCAACAAAACCTTCAAAAACCTAACTGTTCATTCACAAGTTCAAAATCCCATGAAATCTGAGTCAAAATTAGTGATGAAAAGATGAAAATAACTAGAGATGCATATACAACATAATCCTAACTCACCTTGATGATTGGATGAAGGTTGATTGAGAT
The DNA here is from genome assembly GCA_037501455.1 of Lantana camara. NCBI lineage: Eukaryota > Viridiplantae > Streptophyta > Magnoliopsida > Lamiales > Verbenaceae > Lantana > Lantana camara. The sequence goes on from CM074859.1 coordinate 79,117,811, forward strand.
TTGAGCTCAAAACCTCAAGGATTTGCACAGTTACGGGAAAACTGGGCTGCAGAATCTTTGGATGAATTATCTGGTTTGTGTGAGGGTTAGATCGAGATGGGGCAGGGAAGGGCTGATAGAGGGTTGAACTAGGGTTAAAATTCCATCAACCATAGTTAATTTGGTTAAGTTTTGAACAAGTTATGGCCAATATAGTGAAAGGTGGTCATTTTGATGTCGTTTCATTTTTCGGTTGGATTTCGGAGGTCCAAATGATTTCGGAAAAATATATGGCTTAGTTTATTAAACTCGAATCTTCGATACGAGTTCAACGAAGTTGACGGAACTCGAATCCGAGTTCCCGAGCTCAAGATATCACGTACAGAACCAAGGGTGCGCTAATTGCTCGTTAGCCCCCGATTTGGTTCCACAAATCAAATTAAATTCGTTAATACATCAAACGAGTTCGAAAACACAAAACGAGCATATAGACATGTTCATAACACATATATTTACGACATACTTCAATTTCACGACAGTTCGATATCATTTCATAGAAGAACGATACACATATTAGACACCCATGCCCATATTCATAAAATTGCATGCATACCAAATTAACTTAATAAATTAAATTAAATTTTAAACATAAATTAAGGTTAACGTATTGTCATAATAATTAATTAGTTAATATGGTTAAAGCATGACTAATTAGCATAACACTTGATTAACATTAATCATTAAACTAACAATAATTTAAAATAAATACTTGAAATAACGTAATATTTAAAATAATATTAAATTAAAATAAAATATTAGGTAAAATAAAATAAAATGAAATAATAACAGTTTATAGTAAAATTTAAATATTTAAAACACTTACAATCAATTAATCACATAATTAAATGATTAAATTGCGCAATTTATAAACAAATACGACACATTAGTTTAAATGAAAAACCGGGGCGTTACAGTCTCCAACCAAACTCTGACCGTGTACGGCAATTATCATTATTATATTGAATATGTGATCACATAATACATTATAATACATGCAAGTCATAAAACATAACCTAAAACATAGTCGTTTGGGCAATTCGTATCCCGGCCTTCCCTCACGCTGCCTAACAATCATAACATAATCATAATCATAAAATGAGTTCCAACCTTCTTCCTCCGGGTGGTGGACGGGTTTGCAAGGCCCGACCACCTAAATATATCAATGTGGCAATTGAGGTTCATGAGTCCTCAAAGCCTGGTTAGCGTTTCCTCGTCAAAAACTCCTTAACGAGGTCCGTTTCGCCGTAATCAATGTGGGACTAACGTACGGGATCACCGTTGGCCCGATGCCTCCCCGGATAGCCACATACACTAAGTCCTTGGGCTCATGTTCAATACATGTTCTCGCCATCATATTCAATTCATGAGAAACACAATATATTTGTAACATAATTAATACATTTCATAACCCTTGACAAAATATTTACTCGATGACTCCATTTGAAAACAATATAAAGGTATATTTTAGGTTTTTTGGCCCAAACTTGTCATAGAAGGTTGTAGGGTTCACTACGTAACTAGAACGAAAATACCCTCACCTGAAACATGACGATACAAGGATACGAGTTACCGAGTGCCTAGTTGATCAAGATTTCTCCACCCTGGAGTTAAACTGTACAAAAGACAACATAGCATGTTTGTGAGACTCAAGACTCCAAAAGAACCATATGTGACACACGACAGTGTATGATCATGTTGTGAATGCATAAGAAATGATATTATGTCCTGAAAATGTTCATGTGCACGATTAAGGAATTTAAGGCATATAACCAAGGCATTCGTTCATTCATTCATTCAAGGAAGCGTTGATAATCATTTAAGTCATGAATTTAATATTTCATATCAAATCAATCCAAGGAATTTAAATAACGATCATGGCACGTACTATGGCACGTTAACACTTAGAAAATAACCATTTAATTACATTTAAATTATAATCGGGAATTAAATAATATGGAAGGGATAACAATTTAATTTCCATAATTTAATTAAATCAAACACTATTTAATATATCATAAACATATATATATATATATATATTATAAAGCCATGCATTCATTAACATATCTATATATTCAAGCCTAAATATTAAATTCAGGCATGAAATTTACAATTCAACATGCATGCAAATATTTATGTACGTATAAATATAATCATGCATGCAAATATTAACAAATAACAAAACATGCATGCAAATTTAAAAAAAAATATATATATATATATATATATATATATATATATACACGTAACTATATGCATGCAAATTCATGCATACATTATTACACAAACACCCTGCATGGATTCCTTATATACTATATATACACAACACATTCATGCATTTAAACAATATAAAATCTATACATCTATATCATATAATATAATATAAAATGAACGAATGTATATATATATATATATATATATATATATAAGTATAGCCTGCATGCAAACATATAAATACATGATAGTTGTCTTTCAATGAAATCAATTCTAGTGAAGTTAAGCAAAAGGGTTAATTCAAAAACAGGACCTACGTACTTATGCATGCATTCATAACAAATATAAGACGGGCATGCATATATAAATTACACGAACACACACACACTCTACCTTACAAGAATTAGAATACATGTAACCATGCATCAAACAAAGCAATATCATACAAAATCCAAGCAAAAGGTCCCAAACCAATCTATAGAAAGGGTCCCCGGCCGGGCACTTTTATTCCCAAGATCTCCCCGCCCGGGGAGATGCATTACAGACAGAAAAAAAAGCAGCAGATCAAGCTTGTTACCCCTGTTCCAACTACACACATACATAGCAGCAAGTAGCAGGCAGCAGGGACACAAACTCAGCAGCAAATCAACACAAATACTCCCATAAAACAAAGCCAAAACCGAACAACAACCCGGTAAAGAATATGCAGCAGCTGATCACGAAAAACAGGGCATAAAAGGAAGTAAAACAGGGCAGCAACTAATCCAATCCTCACGCAACAATATCAGGCCTGTATATGCAGCAAACATCGCAAACACAAGCAGCAATTCACAGCAATCTCAATCCTAAAACGCAGTAGCAGCAGTTCATGTCGTGAGGGAGGAAAAGAAATCAAGTTTCACCCAATTCTTTCAAGTTTCATCAATGACATCACACTTGATTCTCAAATACCACAAAATACAAACTCATACATGAAATAAGGAAGTTAAGATGATCACTTTCAAGCTTTAAAATCAATAAAAGCATCAAGTATTCCATGAGATCAAGAATTTATGTTATAGCCTAACTATTCACTCATGCCTTCAAATCTCCATGAATTCAAGTTCAAAATTAGGGATTTATGGTTCAAAATGATCATAAGTGAATGTATATTACAACCCTAAGCTTACCTTGTTGATTGGATGGAAGATGGAAGAGATTTGAGCTTGAATCTCCAAGGTTGGCAAGAGTTACGGGAATGACTGGAGAACATAATGTTTTGGCTGAGTTTTCTTTATGTGATGAAGGTTATGTCGGTTTGGGGTGTTTAAGGCTGGTTAGAGGGTTGAGTTAGGGTTCTAAAGCATCCAACCATAGTTAATTTGGTTAAGAATTGAAAGAGTTATGGCCATTTTAGTAAAAGGTGGAAGTTTTGGTGCCATTCCATTTTTCTGAGGTTCTAATAATTTCGGAAAAATATAAGGCTAAGTTTATTAAACTGAAATCTTCGATACGAGTTCAACGAAGTTGACGGAACTCGATTCCGAGTTCCTGAGCTCAAGATATCACATAAGGAACCAAGGGTGCGCTAATTGCTCGTTAGCCCCCGATTTGGTTCCACAATTCAAATTAAATTCGTTAACACGTCGAACGGGTTCGAAAACATAAACCGAGCATATAGGCATGTTCATAACACATAAATTTAGGACATACTAAATTTTCATGAATTTTCGATATCAAATCATATAAGAACAACGCACAATTAAAACACTCATGCGCAAACGTAACAATTTCGTAACATTTCAATTTAAATAATAAAATTCAAATTCTATTTTTTTAAATTAAATAAAGTTAACGATTCAATGATAAAATTAATTAGTATAAATAAAGGCATAATTAATTAACATTAACTCTTAATTATCAATTAAATGAATTAATTAACGAAATAACATTATAAAATAAAATTAAATAAACTAATAACAATTTATATTAAAATTAAATATTTAAAACACTTATAAACAATTAATCACATAGTTAAATAATTTAATTGCGTAATTTTTAATAATTACGACATATTAGTATAAATGAAAAACCGGGGAGTTACATAAAAAGTACCCGGGTGGGTACTTTAGTGCATAAAGTTTTCTGCACCACTCTCCCCGGCCGGGTAAATTTCTTCCTTATTTTTCCCTGGCCGGGTACCCCCTCATTTGACCTCGGATTGAGCTGATTTTTTGATATGTTCAACCGTATTGAGTCTAGAACAATCTCCAATTACAATCACCCCAAAATTCGTTCTACATTGTGAGATATAATCGTTTTAATTTTGTGTCGCTACTTCGTTGAGATTTTGCATTCGTTCAACTTCGTACCTACGCCATGTTCGCCTCACTTTGAATCATGATTCGTGCCTTATACCATTTGAAAGATCTATGTGTCTAGTTTCATTTCCAAGAAAAAAAAACTTAATTCCCATTTTTCAAACTCAAGTTATGATCATTTTCCCACAGCTTATCCGTTTCGAAAAACTGTCAGCTTTTGCCCGTTTTCACTCAGAACCCCTTTTTCGTGTTTTTATTCCGTTTTTCTCGTACCTTTCCACCTCCAAAATTGATCCTAACTTGTTTTTATCATGTTTATGCTTCTGTATTTTTTCTCTTATGCATTATATGTTACTTAAGTAATATGAATTATTTGCATGAAACATATTTGTACTTTGTTACATATCTCTACCTTGTATTATGCCTTAATTGTACATATGAACGTGACATATGATTATAAATGATTATGATGGGTTATGTAATTTCTTTAATTGCATGCATTTGATTTAAAAATAAGATTTGCCTAAGTATTTGCATTTCTTTAAGTGTCAATGCATATGTCGTGAGTCTATGTGGTTCATTGTGAGTCTAAGCCTTGTGTTTTGCCTTTAGTTTGTTCAGGTGCACCCGGGGTGGTGTTTCGTTGTCTGTTTTGATTGCGGGGTGGATCACGTGTTTGATCCTTGGCTTCGTCGGTGTAAGGTGAGGCTAGGTTATAGTTAAACCCTATGATATGTGCCCGTTTTCTCGGTATGTGAACTATGACCTCTATTATATGTATATACGTGCGAGGTATGAATTTATAAATATGAAATATGTTTCCAAGTATGAAGAGCAATGTACAAGCCTATGTATGCTTGATTTAATTTGATTGGATTCATTATGATTGGTAATGCTAAACCACGCTTCGACTGTGTGCCTCGTATGAGCCGGGAGTTACGAGCAAAGGGATATGCTAAGGATTTGACACGGAGAGGTATGTAAAGCATGGTTGTGGCAAGGTAAAGTATGTATCATACATATGTTATGTTTCTAATTAGTAGCGGGTTAGGATATGATTGAATGAATGATTGAATGAATGGGGCCCAGGAGGTATGGGTAAGGGGGACCCGGGATGACCATAGGGGTCGCCGATTATGACCCTTGTGCACACTCTCCACATGATTGATAGGACTAACCTGGAACCGACCAGGAGGTTTGGTTGGGTGATGGGAACCTGAGGGTTTGAGTGTTCGCGCTCCCCTCGTCTGACTGGATGGTTTGGGTCGCGCAACCCTTCCATTACCGGAGACGGAGGTATATGATTGTTATGCAAGATTGATTGATATGTTTGATTGTACGATTCATATGCGGAGCCCAGGATGGGAACTGTTACTCGTACCCATCGAGTTTTTGCATGTTTGCCTTGTCAAAGTTCGTGAAATGGGGATAGATTTTTAACTATGATAAAATATGGATCTTTTGAATATGAAAGATAAGAATTGATAAGAATAGATATGATTTCATATGAATGGATATGATTTGATCTGACTTGATTCGGTATGATTTGGTATGATATGGGTCCTTGAAGCTTCAATTCATTCAGTTTTGTTAAGAATCCCTATATGTGTGACATCCCGCTTATCCAATTTATAAGGTACGTCACGTTTCAACCTTTTAATGTGTTTAATTATGTGATTTTATATTTTTCGTGGCCCTATTTTGAACTCTTTTAGAGTTTAGGGGCCCCTTTGTAATTTCTTCTTTTAGGGGTTTTCCGGTTACTTTTCGTTCGATCGAGATTTTGACCTCTTTGACCCCTTCAACGCGTCCGGGGCATCGAGACGAGTCCGTAGACTCTAAGTTTGCCCAATTCGGATGTCGTTAGCTCGTTCGTTTGATCGTTTTGCGTACGAGAACCCGAGATATATACTCGGATTTCCTCGTTTTGCGTGCCAAAAGATCAGATCAGCCCCAGCATCGTCTTCTCCAGCGATCAGCACTATTCACACGCAGTGGAGGTGTGTTTACACGCACATGTCCGTTCTCCCTCGTTTCTCGACGGAATTCGACGAACCATTAGTGGAAATTTATCAGCTCGACGAGCCCGTCACGATGGTACAAGAATCTCGGCCAACCGACGACCGACGGCGACGGAATCGCCGAATTTCAGACGCAGCGGCGGCTAGGCGGAACCCCCGCCACTTCGCCGCCCATTCGCGGTGGTCTCCGGCGGACTTCCGGCGACACGCGCCACCCCCCCAGGTAAAGGAGCTCCTAGCGTGAATTTCTGGACAGATGGCGCCGCCAACGGGGCGGCGAGGAGGCCGCACGCGCCGCCCGAAGCTCGCGACGGCGGCGGCGGTTACTGTAGCGGCGGCGACTTTTTCCGACGGGGTTTGGTGGTTTCCGGACGTTTTCGACCTCCTGAATCCATTTCCGGCATCAGATTGGGACGAATCGAGGCGTAGGTGGCGGTTCCGGCGAGTGGCGCACCGGCGGACGTTTGGCGGCGGATTTGGCCCTTTTCCGGTGGGTTTTTGGGGGTGGTTCCTTCACGGAAGTTGTTCAGAATATCAAAACGTAGCGGATGGCGTTGGCCCCAACCCGAGAACCGGCCGGCGGCGGCGAACCGGTGGCGGACCGGCCTGGACCGGCGGTCCGATTTTCCGGCGATCTTTCCGGCGATTTGACTTGGGGCTTTGGTAGGGCTCGTTACGGGCTTTCCAACGGTATGTCCGGATTTTATTTTCGTTTAGCGGTTTGCGTTTAATTTCAGTTTTCGTGTTAGGATTTAAGTTCGGTTTTTCGTTAACGAAGTCCCGTGTGTTTGGTATTTTCTGAAATTGATTGAGGGCTATTGTTTAGTAGGCCGAGGCGCTTGTTTCTGTCCTTCCGGGGATTTTTCCGACCACCGGAGGCGGTGTTCCGGTGGCGGCCGGTGGCTGTTCGGCCGGCCACGGTGGTGGCTTTCCGGCGACTTTCGGACAGTAGGTCCGTTTCGTTGTGGTGAGTCCATTGCCACTTTCCGTTCGTCAATCGGATGTCCGG